>OY756211.1:32991868-35391868 GCA_963576795.1 Metopia argyrocephala
GGGATGTGGCCCTAATGAGAATGTTTATATTTCTTTTATTTTCTTTCCCTCATGTTCCTTACACTAAGGCGTCCTCTTGTTCATAGCAATAATTGGCGCCTTCTTGTTCCATTACAATAATTGTTCCTGCAAGTTCATTACAATAATTGGCTCACAACGTGGGGCCAGAAATGGTAATGTTCATTACAAGAATTATTCCTCATCTGGTTCACTACAAATAATAAAAGTAAAAAAAACGCCCTTGCTCCCGGGGCTCATCAGGATTTGAGAGAAGTTCTCTAAACTTAGAGTATGCTTATTAATAACTTAAAACTAACTTATAACTAAAAAAAAAAAACAAAAACAAACACAAGAGAAAAACGAACAGGGAAAGAAAAGAAAGTAAAAAAAGTAAAAAATTAAATTGCCCAAAACCAAACTAACCCCGATGGGTACCTTGCACACTTCTAGAAAAAAAAATTTGTCTCAATGAAATGGACAAATCATAGGATGGTGCAGATTCATTCAAGTAGCCAATGGGGGATAAGTAATTAGTGTTTGTCCAACTAAAGTGCTTCTGATGCTTGTATATATCAGAAATAAAACTGTTTTCATGAGAGCTAGTTCTTGTTATGAATCTTCTTAGCAAGTCACAAACATAAAGCCCTATAGGTGTTATTTTAGATTCGTTATAAATAAACTTATTTGAAAACCACCTGCAGAAGGATTTGAAATGTTTCCCTATACAGTTACGTAAAATTTTTCTTTCAAAAATTTCCATTTCCTTTATAACGCTGGGTGAAACATAAAACCAAATTGGAAAGGCATAAAGAAATATTGGTCTAAAAATCGTTTTATAAAGTAAAAGTTTAGTTTTTGTAGGTAAATTTTTATTACAAAAAATGCTTGAAAAGGAACCCAGTACTCTATTTGATTTTTCCAAAACAATGCGAGCATGCTTGTTGAATTTTAAGAGTTTATTAAAGGTCACCCCAAGGTATTTAATATTTTCTTTAAACGGAATTTCAACGTTGTTAATGTAGAGCTTTAAATTCTTACTCTCTGGAACAACAAAACCTTTACATTTGCCAGAAGCATTACGTAAGCAGATAGCCTCACATTTTGAGAAATTCAACCTTACTCCCCAATTTTCATAAAAATTCTTCACAACATTTAAGTGATTAGAAACTTGCTCTAATGCCAGAAGAGGGGATTCATTATGAGAGTAAACAAGGGAGTCATCAGCATATAATAAACTTAAAGAATTCGAGCCAATATGAGGAAAATCATACATAAAAATGTTATAAAGATGAGGAGCCAAAATTGATCCATGAGGAACACCGCAGTAAACGAAGCCAAAATCAGAAAATATCTGAGAAATATCTACAAGAGAAATAACTCTTGAATAATTTGATAACAAAAGGGTCAAACCCGATTTGAATCATTTTATAAATAATTCCATTGTGATAAGCATGATCAAAGGCTTTTTCAACATCCAGAGATACAGCAACGGTGCAATGTTTAATGCGAAGATGATTTATAACATCATTTTGAAACTTAAGCAAAGAGTCAGTAGTAGAATGCCCTTTCTTAAAACCAAATTGCAAATCTGGAATATAAGGTTGAATCATTCCAATATCCATTTTTTCCCGTAAGATTCTTTCAAAAAGCTTCCCAACATTTGAAAGTAATGAAATTGGCCTTAAATTATTAATATCCGTATTTTTAGGCTTTTTCAAAATCGGAATTATTTTAGATATCTTCCATGAGTTTGGAAAGTAAGAGTTGTTAATACAATGATTAAAAATAATAGTAAGGTATTCAAACGCTTTAACAGGAAGCTTTCTAATTATAAAATTTGAAATGTTGTCAAATCCAGAAGATTTCTTGTTATTAATTTTCCCTGAAAGTATTAATAACTCATCCATATTGACAAATTTAACACAATTCTGAATATTAAGGGCTGAAAAATCATTACTAAAAACATATATATTATTAGGAACGCTAGAAACAGTTTCGCTAATAGTGTTCTCAATAAGTGAGACATTTCTGTTAGGACCAGTTGCATTGTAAATTCTCGAAAAATGTTCTTTCAATTTAATTAGTTCTTCATCATCATTGTCTATCGAAACACCATCAACTGATAATTTATTAATGAAATTATTTTTACGATAACCTATAATTTTGTACAAATTTTTATGCGCATTTGGACCAGGGCGAATGTTCCTTAATTTCTCGCTAAACAAATCAGCCTGTTCAATTTCTATCTGTCGCTTAATAATAATAGAGAGTAACTGAATTTGTTTTGACAATAAAGCGTATTCAGGATTCAAACGGTTCCAGGTCCTACGAAATAATTTCCTTAGCCTCTTTTGCCAATTGTATTTAATTTTAAATAGATGCCTAATGTTATCAGAAATAACAAATTTTCTATTATTTAAACTGATTTTCTCAGAGTTCAAATTAGTTAAAAAATCAATTGTAGTGGAAAATTCGTCAACAAATTCATCTATTTCCAAATTGGACAAATTTCTTGAAGTATCAGGCATATGAATTGAGAGTTCTTGAACTACATCGTTTTTGAATTTCTCCCAGTTAGTGCTTTTGAAAGAAATAAAATTTGTAGGAGGTTTCAATATAAATTCAAAATTTTCGAAATTGATTTCTAATTTCAGAGGAAAGTGATCGGAAAATGTTGAAAGACTTTGAATTTTAAAATTTGGAATTGTTGAATCAAGTAAATGTGGACTTAGAAGAAAGTGATCCAGAAACGAAGAGTGGAAAAGTGTTGCATAAACGAATAAAATCTAAAGAAAAGTGCTGAATCCAATTGAAAAATACAATACCATTTGAATTATTACACGAGTCGCCCCAAGCAATATTTTTCGCATTAAAATCTCCTCCAACAATAACGCCGTCATAATTATTACAAAGTCTTGCCAATTCAGAAAGCCCATTGTATATTTTTGACTGATCCAAGTTACAAGGAAGATAAACTGTACCGAACAAAAAATTTTTAGGAGAGTTATTAACTAAAATTTTAACATTAAGTAGTAAAATTGGAAATTTAATGCTTGGAAGAAAAACTCTAGAACAATCATAAACATTTCTTATAGCAATTCCAACACCTTGAGAGCTATTGTCCCTAAAAAAAGAATATCCCTCCAGACTCAAATTTTGATTTTCTCTTAAATGGGTTTCTTGAATAAATGCAACATCAATACCATTGTATTTTAACATATTTAACAGATCTATTCTACGATTCTCCTCAATGAGGGATCTAACATTAAAGGTTAATAATTTAAAATAATTACGCACCATAAGTTATATTAATTTCATCAATCAAACACATACATTTATTTCTAGCTACTTCTCTAGACATGGAACTATAACCTTTCATGAACTGTTCAATTTTCCCTTCCAACGTTAAGGGCTCAGGTTCGCATAAAGACTGAGCAATCTTTAAGAATTTGTGAATATAAGAAGGCATTTTTTTTGGCGCATCAGACTTGACTGGAATAACTTTCTGCAGTAAGCTTGCAAACATTCTATCCTTCTGAATAAAGTTTGAATCCCTTATGGCACCATTAACATTATTCAAGGCCGTTTCCCTTTTCCCGATAGCAGAATTTCCTATACCTTCTTTCATTTTAATGTATTTTTTATACTCTGAGCAACCTTTAAAATTGGAGGGATGACCATGATTATTACAGTTAACACTAAACGGTAAATTTTCTCGAGAAGAGACAAATTTGCGTTCTCCCGGAGCATGGCTCACATCACATTTAACACACTTATATGGCCTGTTACAATTTCGAGACATATGTCCCCATTTTTGACAACGCCAACATTGAACTTCTTTTAAATTTGCCTTAGGGGACTCCCAATAAACTCTTTGATTTTGAAGAAAACGTAAACCAGTCACTTCATTTCGATTCTTACCGGATAACAAAGTAACTAAAAATAAACTGGTTTCTAAATTGTTTTTCCTAGAAAAATTTGTCGAAAATTTTGTAACTGTATCAGCTGTGTTGGGAACTAAAGAATCAATTTCCCGCTTAACTGATAACAAATCAGTTTTGAAATAAAGTCCACGTAACACAATACTAGTGCGTTTTAGTTCTTTAGGAGTGTATGAGTAAGATTCTATCTTCTTATCTCTCAGAAGATTCATCATCTCAGTATGAGCTGCAACATCTTTTAAATAAAGTTTACTCTTATGTTTGCTTTTGTTAACAATCTTAAAAGTAATTTTTTTAGCATTAAGTTGCTCAATAAGGTGATTAATATTTACATTGAATAAAAAAATAGGAGGGCAAAAGCCATTGTCTTTTACTGGAGTTGTTTTATGATTCGTGTATTTGTTGGAAATATTTTGTTCTTTTTCAATATCTATTTCTCCAAGAATGGAAAATCTATTATGTGTGTTCACTGTTGGAATGCTGTTAGTTGTATTTTGGTAAGAAAATTTTGACAAATCTACCTCTATGTCATTTGTTCTTTTCCTTTTAATAGCGTTAACATTATGAGAGATTGTTGACACATCTTGATTGTAGAAAGTGGAAGTGGGGCTTGCTTCGAACTCCATAGAACCACAGCTTACGCCTTGAGAATTAGAAATATCATTAACATTAAAAGAAGAATTGCTTGATGGGGACAAATCTGAAACCTTAAGTTTCACATCACTAACTATGTCAACTTTTTGGCGATCGCATGACGCAACACAGAATGAACAGGGTATTTCATTGCTTGTTAAAGAGAGTTCATCGCAAAAGCAGTTATTGTTGAGCATTTTCTGCATGGAAGATGTTTTTCCGGATTTATCGGGTGGCAATTTTTCTTTAAACTTCGGACTAGAATTATCCATGACGAAAAAAGACAATCCAAAAATCAAATCTTATTAAAGATTTAATTTGATTATATATATGTATATTTATATGGAAAAGTTATTAATTTTTTTTTTTTAATTTAAAAAAATTTTTTTTTTATTTTAGACAGCAACGTCTGTTCTATTTGAAAACTTTTTCAAACTACTAAAATACAAACGGAATGGCATATTTACGTCTGAAAAAGAATGAGAAATAAGACAGCGATGCGCGCATTTTTGCATATCGCTATTGAGACATTTAATTGATTCAAAGGCAATTAAAGAGTATTATTTTTATGATTTTTTAACATGGGTCGGCATTTCATAGCTCACACGTATTTTTACGCTACTTCATTTTGTCCTCTCTTTGCATTTGTTTTTTTGCAAAAACACTTAAAGAAATATATATATCGTGTTACGAAACAATGCTGTTTAATGATTTATTCGTCAGAGAACTGCTGACGAGTGCACATGTATACAGAACGTTTTATTTCTCTTTATGAAAATTAACATAATTTTTTAGATTAATTGGAAAAAATTTATGAAGCTCTAAATATAATATTTAGATTTAGTTTAAGACATTTAGGTAAATTTTTTTTCTTTTTAATAAAATCACACAAAATGTCTTAAATTATTATAAGAAATGTATATATAGCTTTTTAAAAATCTTCCTTCAAAACATGGTTAGCACTTCTGAATTTTGCATACCCGAATTAGATATACCCGATATGTTTCCTTCAGCTGTAAAAGAAAGTTCCTAGTTCATACACAGTGATATGTAATTTAACAACATACATATTTATGAATTCATTTTTTTGTTCAGTGCAGATCTTTTTCATGCTCACTAACCCAATTACAACTCGATTTTGCCGACCTATGTTTTACAACTAATTAATTATTACAAACTTTCAGATTACCAGAAAACAGACATATTTTGTGAAAAAATAGAAACTTTTTCGGCGAATAATGTATTCAAACCAAAAGAGAACATCTTCTCAATTCAATTATTGGAACAATTTGGTAATACATAGTCCAGAAAAAATATTTCAAATACTACATTGTTTTGGTTTGAGGTTTTAGCATATCAAACTTCTGCAGGAAATAATATCTTCAAGCAATTAGCTGATTTTGCTTTGCATACCATAGTCAAATCTGGAAGTTGAGCGAGTTTTTAGTAAATTTAATGTTGTAAAATCAAAATTAAGAAATCGGTTGCAATCTAAAATGGTTAATAGCCTTTTGACAGTAAATTAATTAATAAGGGTATTTAATGTTATTATGTTTTTAATTAACATATTTTTTTAGATATGGCCTTCGTCCACATGAAAAGTGCTGCTTTGATTAGGAAATTCTAAGAAAGTTTTTAATTTATTTGGTACCTCAGAAATATATTATTGTCAATTCAAATAATTTTGAATGGGTAGATTTAAATTAATTATTAATTTATAAATTAAATTATACAACAAAAAAAATAAATAAATAAAATATCAAAAAACAGAATATTTGACATTTTTACTTAAAGTTAAGTTATTTTTCTTTTTTAAAACAGTTTTGAAGAATTAATTGTTAAATAAAAATTTAGCGGCTTAAAACAGCGGTTTTATTTAAGATTTAGTGGTTTTTGGCGGGTTTTTAAGTGCAATTTGGTGGAATATTTTTTAAAGTTTTGGCAACACTGCATTTCTTTTATTTTTTTATTTTGTTAATTAAATTTAACTAAATAAATACATGCACTTAATTGCTGTATTCAAGTGTTGCATAGAAATTTATCAAATAAGCCCATAATTAACGTACAATATACATATGTATGTATGTATTTTTTTATGACTACGGTATACATATAGGATACGGTATTTAATCTTTTTAATAAAATAAAAAAAGTTTTTTTTATTTAGTCGAAAAAAAAATTGTTTAAAATTAAAAGGTTTTTGAAATAAAAAATGTGACAACCCTGAATACGAGTACACGATACAAAAGTTTGTTAAATTTTTTCTATTTTTCGCAGTCAAGTACAAAACCAAAAACTTTACAGCCTGTTCATAGATATTCGTCTTTTTGTATGAGAAACACTAACAAATTTGAGTGTTTTTGTTGTTAGTGTTTCACATATAAAAAGACGAATACAATCACTATGCACTAAATACGAGTAGCAATATTAGCAGATTAGGCATAACACAATTCAATGTAATCCTACTGCAAAATAATTATTGAAAGTAATAAAAAAAAAACAGTTTATTAACATGAGTTTGGCCAAATTGTGTTTGTTTCGATTGTTTTTTTTTTACTTACTGATCGTTCTCAAAATATGGTGGTGAATTAGTACGTTCGGGTAAAAAGAAGGCCAATTGCACGGTGGACGCCATAGCTGGAGGTTCGTCACGACCAACCTTAACTTCTTCCGCAATTACTGTAAGCAAGACGGGATCGCCCACATGCGTGATTGCAGCGATATCCTCTAAAGGTCGCATCAAAAAGATTTCTCCTGAAAACACAAAAAAGTAAGAATAAATACAAGAAAAGTGAAGCACAGAAGAAGTATGGACATACATACATACATATACATACATATACATAAGAAATAAGTTGTATAAAACTTTTGTTATAATGAGATACAGACTCAAGCAAATACATACACAGTATACATATATCAACAAATGTATGTATGCATGTGTTTGAATCCAAAGCATGTTAAACATATATACATACATAAACAAAATTTCATGTTTTTGGACAATTGTTTCAATTTTACTACGACTAGCTAAGTAAAAAAAAAACAGTATTAGACAAGAAAACACGAGACAAGACTTGGCTACAAAGTTCTATTTATGTACAGTCGAATTCGGTTATAAGAAAATGTAAAAAAAGCACGATTTGTTTTTCTTATAACCGGAATTTTCCTTAATCGGATAAATGGAAAATGTTTTCCTTTAAACGAACTCTTAAAATATTATTGAAATAAAAATAAAACAAATATATATGTTTTAGAAAAATTTCAATTCTGACAAAGTTAACACACAAATTATAAACAATTTTAGCAACTAGTGAACATTCTTGATATAAGAAATGTAGGTATGCGCAAAATAAAAAAGAAATGAGCCGGTGCTAAAATTTTTTTGTCGTCGATTAATTCTTAACCCGGGGTCTCCACGGGATATGAAACGAAATATTTTTATATTTGCGTACGTAAAATTCGATAAGCGATATAATTTTGTTACGTGTCGTCTGCGATTCAGCTATCATAATATCTATTATGATATCGATATCATAATAAAGTGTGATTTTTTAAGAGCTATAAGAAACTTAAAAAAAAACACATACAATTCAGAAAAATTAATGAAATCTTTATTTGAATCGATAGTAAGGTCCATATAATTTAATGTTTGAAGATTATTCCATGCAAATATTGACCGTGACTGCGCCTTAAGTGGTCCATCCGCTTAGTCCAATTTTGGCATACTCTTTCCAACATTTCGGCCGGTATCTCACGAATAAATGCTTCAATGTTGTCTTCCAATGCGTCAATTGAAGCGGGATTGGCTGTATAGACATGAGCTATAACATAGCCCCACAAAAAATAGTTTAAAGACGTTAAATTGCACGATCTAAGCGGCCAATTGACCGGTCCCGAACGTGAAATAAAATATTCACCGAACTCGCCTCTCAATATATCCATTGTTACGCGTGCTGTGTGGCACCGTCTTGTTGGAACCACATGTCATGCAAGTCAAGCTCTTGCATTTTAGGCAAAAAAAAAAAAATGGATATCAGTGGGTCAATTAAACTGACCATAAAGTGGAAGAAGCGCGCGATAAACTTTCCTAACAGACGCCTTTAGTAATTTGAGAGTCTTATTAGTCATTTGAGAGTCTTTTTTTTATACGACACTGCAAGAAAAAATTACACTTTTTTTACATAAATCACTATGTACACTGGAAGGAATGTTTTATATCTTAAGTGTACATACATACATATATGTGGAATTTGGAAAAAACGTCTTCTCTCAAAATAAGACAATTTTCCAAGATTTTTATTGTAAATACAGAATTTCCTTGTCCTTCTTTTGCTCTAATCTCCGTATTTCTACGGCCTTTGGAACGCAAGATATGCAGTTGACTAATCGACCTCTTTCAGAATTTCCCCCAATTTCAATTTGACAAAACGACTGCTTTCAGAGAATTAAGAATAATTTGAAAAATTGAATTTCTATAAAAAATTTTATTTAATTTTTATTATTATTTTTTAATTATTAGCATATACATACATACATACATACATAACTGGCCTTTACAACCCTGTGTCAGGATTACGGCCTAGCTTCTCGCACCACTCATGTTGTGTGTGTAAATTTTTATCCATGAGTACCGGGACCTACAGTTTAATGTCGACTTCGAACGACAGACTTGAGAAGCTTGTTCATGGCAATTAGTTACTCTCAGAGCTTTTGCCAGAAGACTGCTGAGAGGTAGTCGCCGAAAGAAATATTTTTTTCATATTTCTTTTTTTGAAGATGTCAGAGCCTGGAGTCGAACCCAGGGCCCATGTCTTAGTAAGCCAACACACTAGACCACGGCGACTACAATTATTAGTATATTGTAGGGAAAAATAGAACTATTTTTTTTTTAAATAAAACCGAAATATATTTTCCAGATCAACTTCTTTCAATCTTTTTCTCATATTCCATTTTAACAAAACAACTTGTCTTGACTTAAGCGATTAATATAATTTTCAAATTTAATCAAAAAAATTTTGACAAAACGACTTGTATGGTGGAAGCTAATTTTTTTCTTTAAAATCTATTTAACAAAAAGTCTTAAATTAGTTTTTTGTCGTTTTAAAGAAAACTATTGCTTCTAGAGGAAAAAAAAGTCGCATAATGTTCGTTAAGTATTTGTGTATAATTTGAAGTTCAAAATTTCTTTAATTTTCTAAGCAATAACTTCTATTAGCCTTTTTAACTGTTTTTTTGCTCTACTGAAAAGTTATTGATTTAGAAAGAATGCGTTTTGTCAAATGTCCACAGATATGTATATGTATGCATATTTTAAAATTAATTTTTAAAATACAGAAAAGGCTAATAAAAAATGCAACAACGAAATAAATATAACGAAAAATAGGAGAAAAACAATTATCCACAAAAAAATAATAGCAATAATCAACAACAAAAACAGTAACAAATATCGACCATAAAAACAATAACCAAAATATCAAAATTCACCAGTAAAAAAGGATATAACAAAGAAAATAACGGAAAACTACTAAAAATGAGAAACTAAAATAAAAACCCAATGTAAATTAAGCATAAAATAGAACTTTGAATGACACCAATGTTAATTTCATAATAATAATATTTTCAGTGTAGTTGCCGTGGTCTATTGGTTAGTGTGTTGGCTTACTAAGACTTGAGCCATGGGTTTGACACCCAGCTCTGACATCTTAAAAAAAATGTGAAAAAAATATTTCTTTCGGCGACTACCTCTCAGCAGTCTTCTGGCAAAAGCTCTGAGGGCCACACCACCTTGTAAGTAATTTTTTTTATCGTTTTGGTGTAGAATCATACATACGAGGGCGGATTGACATTGAAGCTGCCTAGCGCTACATGGCAGCAGAAACACTAAAACTTTTTCTTTCATAGAAATTACGATCTGTCAAACGTCAGCTGTTAAAATTTTAGTCAAATTCATCGATTTGTTTATTTGTTGTAGTCGTTTGAAGTAAGCAACTTTTGTGTTTCTTGGAAAACGGAAAAAAGTGAATTTCGCGTAGTGATTAAACACTATTATTTGAAAGGCAAAACGGCGAAAGAGAAAAAAGAAAAGCTTGATAAACATTACGGCGAATCTGCTCCGTCAGATTATATGGTAAAATATTGGATTGCTGAATTTAAACGGGGCCGAACAAGCACTGCAACAATACCATCAACACGAAGGCCAAAAGAGGTGGTTACTGAAGAAAATATCAAGAAAATCCTCGATATCGTTATGAATGATCGCCGGGTCAAAATACGTGAGATTGCTGAAATGGTAAGCATATCATATAAATGTGTGTTCAACATTTTGCATGAACATTTGCATATGAAAAAGCTATCGGCAAGATGGGTGCCGCGTTTGCTTGATGTTGAACAAAAGCGAGTGCGACAGATCACTTCACAGCGGTGTTTGGACATGATAAAGCATAATCCTGCTGATTTTTGGCGTAGATTAATAACTGTTGATGAAACGTGGGTCCACCACTACACACCTGAAACCAAAAATCAATCGAAGTAATGGGTATAAGTGCTCCGAAGAAGGCGAAGACAGCGAAATCGGCTGGCAAGGTTATGGCCACTGTATTTTGCGATGCACACAGAATATTGCTCATTGATTATCTTGAAAAAGGATCCATAATCACAGGAGAGTATTATCGTGCATTATTGGATCAATTGGTTGATGCAATCAAGGAAAAACGACCACATTTAAACAAGAAAAAAGTCCTCTTTCTTCAAGACAACGCACCTGTTCACACAGCATTAGATACGATGCTAAAACTACGAGAAATCCACTTTGAATTGGTCGATCATACACCTTATAGTCCAGATTTAGCCCCTAGTGAATTTTTTCTGTTTCCAAACTTGAAAAAATGGCTCGCAGGAAAAAGATTCATCTCAAAAGAAGAAGTGATTACCGAAACTAATGCGTATTTTGAGGAGTTCCTAAAATCGTATTATTCAGATGGTATAAAAACGTTGGAAAATCGTCTTACTGAATGTATTGAGCTAAAAGGAGACTATGTTGAGAAATGAATGGTTTTTGAAAAAAAATGTTTTTTTCCTACTTAGGTAGATTGAATATCATTCCGCCCTTGTATATGTTGTTAAAAATAAACACACACACTTCTGACATGTGCTTTTTAATTCACCATACCTGCTTTTGACACTAACGAGCTAAAAAACAAAAACAAATTCCCTGTTGTTTTTGTACCATGATATGAACTGTCAACACAGCTCATATAGAGAAACAAAACAAAAAACAAAAAAAAACAAAAAAAAGACAAATGAAATTGAATTTTTTAATTTTAATAAAAAAGCAATAAAATAATAAAAAAATAAAAATTTAAAATTGTCTCTTTATTTTTAAGCAAATTTCTACTAATAAAATACCCCGAAATGTTCTTTATTTTATTGCTGTGAAAAAAAAATGAAATATAATATTTCAGCATCAACCTGTTCCTGTTATTAGATATGAAGAAATATTAAAACGGTATTTTATTTTCTCTGCCGACGTTTTCTTTCATATCATATCAATGTTGATATCAGGTGTAGACCCCTGGTAATACTCGTATTTGCAATTAAGCGGAGTTCTTTTTATACAATTTTGTGCTTTTTAACGCAAAATCTGTGTGTTTTAAGCGGATTTTCTTTAAAAGGGATTTTCTTTTAAACGGTTTTAAATACCTTTGAATTTAATAAAAAAACAAAAGTAAATGCATTAGTTTTGCTTATATCCTATTTTTTCTTTTAAACCGTGTACTTATATCCGAATTCGACTGTAATCAAACTTGAAGTTAATACTGACTGTAATTCTCTTGCTTTTGTTTCGTTTCATGATTTTTTTGTTCAATTTTAGAGAAAATTCGTGATGTTGCAATTTTAAATGATGGTTCAAATTTCAAAATCATTCTTCAAAACCTTGAGAGCATTGTACTGTTCTAAAATGTTGTAGATACAAATTGTTTACCATCTACACTTGAAGAAAAATGACACTATGGTTGTAATTACATCGATAAATGCAAAATATTAAAAAATGCTCTTTTCTTCTAAAATGTAAAGCAATGTGGGTGCATGAACGCCGAATTTAGAGTACATAGGTAAACATTTTGTTTTTCATTAAGACCAATACTCAGCTGTAAACCCTTATTAATGCTGTGCATTGTATTGGAATTTTTGTGGAAAAGCCGGTACATTATGACAACAGAACATATCGTCGATGGAATTAAAGAACGCTGTAACTGACAAAACCGTAAATGTTCACCAGAGCCAAAAAACCTTTATGAAAGTAGAACAAAGAAACCGATATTTTTCAAAAGGCAGACGGCGTAAGTAAATTTATTTTCATCGTAGAAATCTGGGACCGGGACCAATCGACGCGTATTTTTTTTTTTTCTGATAAAAATGATGCAAAAAACGTTTTTTCTATTTTTTTGTCAGTTACAGCGTTCTTTAATTCTTGCGACGATATATTTTGTTTTCTTATACTATTAAGCGCCTTAGGAATGAGACACATTCCTATGAATTGATCATTCAACGGCCAGTGTTATACCTTCACTCTTGAATGATCCACAGCAATTGCTCCAACGTTATATGTTGATTGTAGTGAGTGTCTTCGCTAAGTAGGTTTTATCTAAGTATATATATACATATATGTATGTATGTAAATTAGGGTGACAACGAAATTTGTTTTGGGCGCACATCAAGGACTGGTCGTTGCATATTTTACTTATAGAATCTGTACGGAAAAAATTTTTGATACTCGTTTATTTTTTCATAATTTAAAGAATATATATATTGATTTGCGGTACTACCCAGTCAGCATTTTTGGTCAATTATGAGTCTTTTTTGACTCCTCTGGGCGATTAAAATAGTCACTTATGAGCTAATTTTTGAGTCGAAAATGAATGTTTTGTCGGGAGAAAAATGTACCCTTGCCGCGACTCCCCTGAACCAGTCATTTGTGACTCCCCTGAACGAGTCATTTGTGACTCCGCACACTAAACGAGTTTTACTTATCATTTTATTATTTTTACAATAATAAAAATATTGTATTTTGTTTAAAAATGTAAAAAAAACAATAAATTCATCAAGCTCAACTGCAGGAATTCTTTTTTTTATATGTATATTATGCGGCTTTTTATTGATGAGACAAGTTTCTGGTGGAATAGACTGAAATGTAAGGAGCGGTTTCTTGAAGATGGACTTCTTATTTTTTTAAATTCTAATTTAGAAATACCTTAAATTTTATTTTATAATTTTTGCACTTTGCTGGTATTGAACCTCGGTAGTTTGAATTTCTGTGCGAGCGTCAAATTGATTCCTTAAAATCGTCAAAAAATCGTCAACAAAATATAAATAAGAAAATATCACCTTTTAAAAAAACTTTTGTTTTTATTTGAGTAAAACTGAAAAATAGAATTGACAGTAGAAATGTATATAAAATTTCAAAACCTAAATTAATAAAAAACATTAAAAATATATTTACCCAACTCACAAAATGTTATAGTTGTCGTAGATCGGTAGAAACTATGACAAACTACAACTATTGTACATAATGTTGTTTTTAATTTCAATGTCAAAAACAACTACAACATGCACGACAATTTTTCCTATGTTTCCGAAATGTCGTATCAATACACCAGAGTTGCAAAACTTTTTTTTTATTTTTATTTATTTTTTTTTTTTATTTTTCAAATGTATTTTAAAAATTGTTTGAAATGTTTTTCTTCTTCTTTTTAAATTTTTTATTTGTAACCGATAAATATTTATTATTTTAAATATTTATTTTTTAACGACCTTTCCAGCACTACCAATACGTGTTCTGATTGACCAATGGGCAACTAGATTCTAAGAAAGAAATTTAACGAAATCTACTATTGACCAATCAGAACAGGTTTTCTAAACTTTAATTAAGATTATTGTTTTATGTTTGAATAACAGAAAAAAGGGGATTGTAAAAAAAGTCGCAGAAGAATAAGGACGTTTCTAAAAAATAAATAAATATAAAAAAGTAAAAAAAAACGTTTTTCTTTAAAATATAGAAAATACACAAGTTTAAAGCTCAGGTGTGGGGTAATATAAAAAAAAACCTGAAAATTTCATCTCGTTTATCCAAGCAGCAACTTTTGGATGGTTTAAGAAATGCTGGGGTGGAAATTCCACCAAATGCTTCATCTTCCCGTCTTCGTGAGCTCTATGATAACGCTTTGGTTGGAAATATTGGCAGAGAGGCTGAGGATTCCCTAAGCAAATCTGCCACTACAGTAGCCCCTACCTCTGAAGTAAGTAACGAAGAATCTGTTGCTAATATTAAAGAAGACCGTAGTCTCAACCTAAAATTTCACGGAAGAACTAATACTGATGCTAAAACCGATGTAGATGCAAAGTCTGAAGTTGATGTAAAACAAAATTCCGCATCCAAATTGGAATCTGAAGCAAAATCTGATGTTATTGATAAGGGAAGTCACCTGCCTATAGGTACTACTGTTGTTACTTCTGGTCAATATTCTGCAAGTGAAGCCGCAAACTTAGATCTTCTACTGGAAATCCTACGAAAGAAACACGAATTATTAAAACTTCAGCATGCAATTGCAAATTTAGAAAATGGCGGTTCATCACAAAGTGAAGGTACACAAGTGCCAACATTATATGACACAACAAGCCGACTGACCTTTCGTGATATTGAACATGCAATTACGAAGTTCGATGGCGAGAATCGAGCATAGGGTGTATACGATTTTTTACGAAGTTTTGAGCGTGTAATGAATATGGTCGCCGCTGACGAACTATTTCAGTATACTTCCCTATGTAACTCGCTGACGGGTACCGCGCGCCTTTTGTTGAATAGAACTGACGTTATAAGTTACAGTCAACTAAATTTACAAGATTTTGGCTAATCATAAGTGGAATAAAAAGGACAACATACGACGTTATGTATTATAAATGGAAAATATTGCATCCCGCTGTGGAGACATTGATGAATTCGAACTGATTGGCTTTATTATTGATGGTATGCACGACAATACACCAGAGGCATAAAGAGTCTCTAGATTTGTATGAGCAGCGCCGCGCAAGTCGCCCTTCGGTCAGTCGTACTGCAGTCTTATTGAATAAAACAATGATTACAAAGAAAGTCACTGATTCCAATATTGTCCAATCTGATACCTCCAATATACGATGCTATAATTGTACGCAAATGGGCCACTACCTAAGCAAATGCCCCTACGATAAACGACCTGATGGAAGCTGTTTTCGCTGCTGGAAAATGGGCCATGATCATCGCAGTTGCACTAATCCGAAGAAGTTATTAATTCCACGTAAGGGAGAAGTTGCCGCAGTGAGTTCCGAAGACGCTGAAGTAGAAGATAAGTTTTATAAAGATATAAGTGTTGTCAATAATGTAAGTATTGCCTTTTGTGATAGCAGGGTCAAGTGCAAAAGATTTATGAGTCGTTTTTCTCTTTTTGATACTGGTAGTCCGACTAATTTTATTCAGAGGTCTTGTGTTCCATTTCCTATAAATAATGTGGCTAGAATATCGAAGTTTCGCAGCTGAGAAAATCTGATTTGATGACTTATGGAACAACAGAAGCAAAAATTTAATTTAGAAACCGATGTGAAAATCTTATACTCAATATTGTGCCAGACACCACTATGTCTATCCCACTAATACAGGGACGAGAATTTTTAAATAAATTTAACATTCACTTGTACCAAAAATTTAAAGAAAAAATATTTCGAATAAACGTAATGAATTAATAGATGAAAACTAATCATTTTTCTGTGCACTTGACCAAAATAGAGAAATCCAAATAAAAAATCAATCAGTTGTTAATAGTGATGTAGAAAAATCGTGGTTATTTGTATCGTGAACCAATTTTTAGTGGTGAATTAGAGAATTATGATGAGGCTTACAAAACCTTAAGTTCATCTTTTAATAAAAGAACATCATATGATTTCCAGAAATTGGACCATGAGGGTATGTGTGTAGATAAATATGTTTCCAGTGATTATCATAACTTAGAGGACTTTTTATTTGATGTTTGTCGTGTTAATGAGAGCTTTTCAGACATCGATGTCGACCCGAATCTTAGTCAAGAACATTTTGAAAAATTACATGATGTTATTAGAGAAAATTATCTTGAGGCAAATGACATCGAGGTTAAACCTTACGCATATGAAATGAATATCAGATTATCGAATGACATTCCGTTTCACTTTTTACCACGCCGTTTATCTTATTATGAAAGGAAAGAATTACAGAAAAATACAGACAAGTTGTTGGCAGATAATATTATTAGGCCTAGTGAGTCTCCATATTCTTCTCCCGTAGTCTTAATTAGGAAGAAAAATGGAGAATTCCGTAAATGTGTGGACTATCGATCTTTGAATAAACTCACTATTAGGGATAATTTTCCATTGCCTCTAATTAAAGATTGTATTGAATATTTGGGTGGTAAAAAGTATTTCACTAATCTTGACCTGAAGAACGGATTCTTTCATGTCAAAATTGCGCCAGATTCAATGAAATACACGTCTTTTGTAACACCATATGGCCAGTTCGAGTAATTACGTATGCCTTTCGGTCTAAAAAATGTACCCGCAATATTCCAGCGTTATATCTACAATATATTTAGAGATTTAGTTGATGAAGGACTAATAATAATTTACATGGACGATATTATTATTGCCACAGCCGATTTCGAAACACACTTATGGTTAGTTTGTAGAATATTGGGCATAATTAAAGAAAGAGGACTGGGGTTACAATTAACTAAATGCAAATTTGGTTACGCCCTAGCGATTTACATTTAGCTACCATAAAGTTTTACCCATTTCCTCGTAATCAAGCGGAGATGAAGACTTGTCTAGGACTGTTCTCATACTTCAGAAAGTTTGTACCGAATCATGCGCAAATCACAAAAGTTTTAAGACATTTGACGAAAGATAGTAAATATACGCCAACTGAGGAGTGTTATAAAGCATTCAATACATTAAAAGAAATAATTTCATCTGGTCCTGTACTTGCCATTTATAATAAAAAAAAAACAAACTGAATTACATTGTGACGCAAGTTCGTCAGGTTTTGGGGCTGTTCTTCTACAACGGCAGCCGGACGGAAAGTTTCATCCAGTTATGTTTTTTTCTAGAGCAACTACTGCTGCCGAAACGCGTTATCATAGTTTCGAATTGGAAACATTGGCCATTATATATGCTTTACGACGTTTTAGGGTTTATCTGCAAGGAATACCGTTCAAAATTGTGACGGACTGTAACTCATTAACGCTAACCTTGATGATGTAACTGATGCTTGTGTCGCTGCTGTTGAATACAGGTCAAAGACGTTGAAACCTGAATTAGTTTCTGCTATAGATTCTGGGGAAATCGATTTTCATATCCAAGTTGCTCAAAATCGTGACAAAAGGATTCTTCAACTGAAGCTAAGACTGGAAAATGGGAAAATAAAAGGTTTCGAGTTAAGAGATGGATTGGTTTTCAGAGTGGGAAAGGACGAAACCCTGCAGCTGTATGTACCCTCTGAAGTGGAACTCAATGTAATTAGGCTTATACATGAAAAGATATGTCATTTAGGTGTAGAAAAAACTTGCAATCAATTAAAAAAAAACTACTGGTTTCCGAAACTGCAACAGAAAGTAACTAAATATATAAGGAACTGCATTCAATGTATTATGTTTTCTGCCCCAGCGCGTATTAACGAGCATAACTTACACAGCATTCCTAAACAACCAGTTCCTTTCGATACCATACACATAGATCATTTTGGTCCTCTGCCATCCATTAACTCAAAGAGAAAACATGTACATACTTGTCATAGTTGATGCTTTCACAAAATTTGTCTGTCTTTATCCGGTAGTCTCTACCAGTACCAAGGAAGTTATCGCTTGTCTGGGCAAATATTTTAGCTATTACAGTAGGCCAAGGCGTATTGTATCAGACCGGAGTACTTGCTTTACTTCTCTAGACTTTAGTGCTTTTTTTGGAGAATAATATATCACATATTAAAGTAGCCACAGCCTCTCCACAGGCTAATGGGCAGGTAGAGCGGGTTAATAGAGTAATAAAGGCCATGTTAAGCAAAATCACAGAGCCCATTAGTCATGCAGATTGGTCAAATATGCTAGGCAAGGTTGAATACGGCTTAAATAACACTGTACACTCAACTTCAAAGGAAAACCCTAGTAAATTGCTGTTTGGTGTTTACCAGAGGGGTGAGGAAATTGACAAGCTTACGGAATATCTTGAGGATACACAGGACAAAAATACAGAATGTAATTTAAATGAGATTCGGTTGTCTGCTCTAGATGCTATAGCAAAATCACAAGATTATGCTCAGAAACATTTTCAGCATCAAAGTAAACCAGCGATTAAATTTAGAGAGGGCGACTTTGTTGTCATCCGATGTTGGTACTAAAAAGAAATTAATCGCAAAATATATGACCGTTATGTTGTTAGAGATGTAGAGAACTGTCAGCTTACTCAACTACCTTATGATGGTGTGATAGAAGCTTCCAGAATAAGAAAATGGCTAACAGATGAAACAGAATGATTTTTTTTTTTGAAATTCCTATGCAATTGGCAATACTAGGTCCTAATAAATTATAGTATAGGTTATTCTAGATCCTAACAAATTATAGTTTCTATGAAATTGGCAATACTAGGTCCTAACAAATTACAGTATAAGTTATTCTAGATCCTAACAAATTATAGTATAAGTTATTCTAGGTAGGTTACAATCGAGGGCGATTGTGTTATCAGGTTGGCCGAAGCTGTAACCGATAAATATTTATTATTTTAACAGTCCGAAGCTGTAACCGATAAATATTTACCAATACGTGTTCTGATTGACCAATGGGCAACTAGATTCTAAGAAAGAAATTTAACGAAATCTACTATTGACAAATCAGAACCGGTTTTCTAAACTTTAATTAAGATTATTGTTTTATGTTTGAATAACAGAAAAAAGGTGATTGTAAAAAAGTAGCAGAAGAATAAGGACGTTTCTGATAAATAAATAAATATAAAAAAAAGTAAAAAAACGTTTTTCTTTAAAATATAGAAAATACACAAGTTTAAATATTCAAGAAATTAAATAACACTGGATAACATCTACAACAATATTTACGACAAGGTGTTCACAAAATGAAATGACATTTAACTATAATCTACAACAATATAACATTTTGTGAATTGGGTAATTATATTTATTATACACGTGCATTACCATTACATATTTTAGTCAGTTTTGGTACAATTTTAAATTAATTACAATTTTAATTTAATTATTCTCAATTCCTCATATTAGAATGGTTTTTTGTAAAAGTAATGGCCTCCAAAGACTACTTTTGTTTTTTTAGACTTATTTGTCTAAATATTCATTTTCCGTTTGCAAAGTAATGTAGTAAATCTAATTTTTTTCAAAATAAACTTAGATAGAGTTAGGTAAAAAGAGTGGAGTTTTTCATTTTCATTTCTGATATTTTTTTTAATCTAACAGTTTAGGTTATTTTGGGCGAAATTTTTCTCTAAATTGAACAACTTTTATTGTCTTAATTCAGATTTTAGCTCTTGCCTTTCACATTCTTCAATAAAATGGGTAAATTCGTTCATAAAACGAACGATTTTTTTTTGTTTAATATATATTAAGTACTTAAAGCTTAATATTCGTTTTTAAAATCAAATCTTATTTGGCCACACTGTTCTAAAAAAATTTGTGAAACAAATCTGTGGACATTTGACAAAACGTCTTCTTTCTAAATCAACAACTTTTCAGTAGATCAAAAAAACAGTTAAAAAGGCTTATAAAATTAAAGAAATTTTGAACTTGAACAAATACTTAACGAACATTGTGTGACCTCTTTTTCTCTCCAGAAGCAATAGTTTTCTTTAAAACGACAAAAAATTAATTTAAGACTTTTTGTTAACCCAAGTAGGTATGAGGGTTTTTTGTCGCTAAATGGCATAATTAGGTCTGTGCAGACCTACATAGGATTTGTATGGAAATGCATAGAGAGATGTGTTAAAAGTGTATTTAAATGCTTTTTATGCTAAGAAATCCACAAAATGAACATTAAAAATGAATTTTTATACATCTTGGTTATCATTTAACAGTATTTTATTAATAATATGTATACAAAGGAATTTTATACACGGCATTTAACACAGAAATACTTAGCATTTGAGAGTTGTTAGCATATCGCTTTATTGCAATGCACGCAATAAAAATGTGTTTTTCGCTTTTTTTTGTTCAACATAAAACTCAGCAAGCACGATGGTCTTTTGGCAGAGGATGCGGCATGGACTGGACGGTCATATATGGGCGGGCCTGCAGTTACCTGCAAACCAACAAAGTTTGTCAAGTTCGTCGAACTCAACTACATCATACAAGTCAAAGATTTGTTCAACAGCTCCTCCGGCCACTGGTAGACTTCGTGCACATGACTGCCGTACGGTGTGTCTTGAAGGCTACCCTATCTACAGGGCGACGATGTCTGCTAACCGATATATTGTATAATATTTCTCAAAGTATATTAGATTTGATAACGGTATCACTAGAACTGGCTGACTTGTAGAAAACAAATCGCCCGTAATCGATGTTTGTAACACGCTCATGAAAAACTTAGAATGCTGATATGTTCCGAACTGTTCTCCTACCGACGCCGCGTTCGCTTTATCCAATATATACCATCAAAACCAGTCAAATAGGATATAAAAATCTGTAACTACTTAAATCAATTTTTAAATTTTAGCCATTTTGTCCCCACAACTCATTACTTGGCTGAATGTTTGACTCGCATATGGCGGCAAACTAGGTAAGGCCAAAAAAGCTCACAATTCTGTTTCCGTTACAAGTTGCGTTCTCACTCGCGGACCTTACGGTTTGTTTCAGGAACTTGTTTCGAACTATCGTCGATAAAATTAAAGAACGCTGTAAAAGCGAAAATACGTTTTTTGCATCATTTTTATCAGAAAAAAAAATACGCGTCGATTGGTCCCGGTCCCAGATTTCTAAGATGAAAATAAATTCACTTACGCCGTCTGCGTTTTGAAAAATACAAGTGTCTTTGTTCTACTTTCATACAAGTTTTTTGGCTTTGGTGAACATTTAAGGTTTTGTCAGTTACAGCGTTCTTTAATTCCATCGACGATATGAAGATGGGCTTTCGCATAATGCCTATTACCGGGCCTTCACGACTCACCGTGGGACAGTTATGTGCACGAGGTTTACCAGTGGCCGGCGGAACTGTCGACCAAATTTTACCGTCCCTTAACTTGTACGATGCGGTTGACTTCAACGAACAAACTTTTTTTGTTCGCCGGTAGCTGTAGGCCCGCTCATAAATGACCGTCCAGTCCATGCCGCATCCTCTGCCAAAAGGCCATCGTGCTTGCTGTGTTTTAGATTGATAAAAAAACAGCGAAAAGCACATTTTTATTACATGCATTGTAAAAATCCGGTATGCCAACAACTCTCAAATGCAAGTTACTTCTGCGTTAAATGCCGTGTATAAAATTCCTTTGTATACATATTACTAATAAAATACCCTTAATAGATAACTAAGATGTATAAAAATGCATTTTTATTGTCCATTTTGTGGTTTTCCTAGCATAAAATGCATTTAAACACACTTTTAACACATCTGTCTATGCATTTCCATACAAATTACATGTAGGTCTGCACAGACCTGGTTATGCTGTTTATGACTAAAAATTTTTAAACCCGGATCAACCCGAACCCGGATCCACAATAGCTCTGATTTTTCGCTCATTGTGTTTAGAGACAGTTGCTCCAGGAAGTCATGGAAGGATTTGTCTCTAACATGAAAAGCAAAAAAGTTATACAGACTTTTATAAGCAAAAAGTTTGCACAGACCTGGATATACCGACTAGGGTTAAATAGATTTTAAAGAAAAAAAAAAATAGCTTCCACCAATATCAGTCGTTTTGTCAAATTTTTTTTGATTCAATTTTAAAATTATCTTAATCGCTTAAGTCAAGACAAGTTATTTGTTAAAATGGAATATGAAAAAAAGGTTGAAAGAAGTTGATATGGAAAATATAGTTCGGTTTTATGAAAAAAAAATACTTCTATTTTTCCCTACAATATGCAAATAATTAAAAAATAATAATAAAAGTTAAATAAAATTTTTTATAGATATTCAATTTTTCAAAATATTCTTAATTCTCTGAAAGAAGTCGTTTTGTCAAATTGAAATTGGGGGAAAGTCTGAAAGAGGTCGATTAGTCAACTGCATATCTTGGGTTCCAAAGGCCATAGAAATACGGGGATTAGAGCAAAAGAAGGACAAGGAAATTCTATATTTACTATAAAAATCTTGGAAAATTGTCTTATTTCGAGAGAAGACGTTTTTTCAAAATTCCACAGAAATAATAATAGTATGTTTTTCTATTTCCTTAAAAAATATATTTTCTTCGAAATTTAAAAATTTGTTTATCTTTATATTCTACCAAATCAAAATGTTTGATCTTGGCTCTATTTCTAATAATAATATCTTTTAAAATTATATGCATTAAATTGGTGGATACAATAGTCGCCAATTTTAGATTTTACTGTGTACAAAAAAGCATAAAATTCCTTTCAGAAATATAATAATATACATTTAAATTTATTAATTTGAATTTCCAAAAGCCAATTTTGGATTTTTTGTGTGAAAAATACATAAAAATTATTTCAGAAAT
This sequence comes from Metopia argyrocephala, assembly GCA_963576795.1. Taxonomy (NCBI): domain Eukaryota; kingdom Metazoa; phylum Arthropoda; class Insecta; order Diptera; family Sarcophagidae; genus Metopia; species Metopia argyrocephala. The sequence continues at coordinate 33,015,178 of OY756211.1, forward strand.
AGAGTAATTTTCTACATTTGAATTTCCAAAAGCAATAGTTACAAATAGTGTGATAATAATTGTAACAATGTTAAAGAATTCAAAGAAATAAACGTTGAAAATTTTAAATTTCCAAAAGTCGTCAAAATAAATAAAAATCATCAAATCGTCAAGATGCTATTTTTGTGTCGTAAAATCTTCAAAATGACGATAAATCGTCAAATCTGGCAGCTATGCTGCAGACACCATATTTTAGAAATTGTTTAACAGCAGTTTTTAAAAAATTAAAAAATCTTCGGCCAGTAATAAATACAGTTAATTATGTTCAAGGAATATCTCATCCACGAATTAGGGAAATTCTAAGCGATAATATTGTTGAACTTTTAGATTTCTCTTTTGAAAAAATCAAGTATTCATTTCCAAGAGATGGTTATAAAGAATTTTTGGAATTAGTTATTATATTCCCCTGTGGCAATCCTCTTTTAGGAATAAAATTCAGAAAAGCTGGTGCATTACACTAAGCTAGATTAATGTCGGAATAATGTCCAATAAAAATAGTAAAGTCAGTTGCCAAAGGCAACTAAAACGTAAGCAAATAAAAATCAGGGTTGTGATGTAAACAACTAAAAAAACATGGTTTTGATGTTAACACCCTAAATACAAAAGGGGCACAACTCAAAATACTTAAATTTTCAGTACAGACATAAAACTGCTTATGTAAAAATGATTGTAATATTTAAAGAAACATTTTTTTTTTTATTTGAAAAAATTTCAATATTGAATTTTTTCATAATGGAGCAATATTTTCTTTTGTATTTAGGGTGCGATATGTATGTTATTTGGGAAAGAAACCATGCCTAATTTCAAAAGTCAACAAAAATATAAAAAAAAATTAATTTTATTTTTTATATATTATTTAAGTTTTCTTTTTATAAAATAATTAATGTAATTAATTGTCGGGGTTGTTCTACATAAATATGGAACACTAAATCATAAAGAGTCACAACTCAAAATTCACAAGCTTTAGTATTAAACACATAGACAAGCAGCATGACAGCAAGCAGCAAATGCAGCCGACAATGTTTGCTGCCATGCTATCGGCTGCATAAATATTTTGAAGGCAGCAACAGCAAAACAATAAAAAAACAAATAAAATAACGAACATGTGTTTGTTGTTGAAAAAAATATTTCAGTGATACTACTATCAAGTGTACGAAATCGCAAAAATAGAATCGCTTGTTTGAAATGTATATATAAGTATATTTTTTTTTTATTTTAATTTGTTTATATACTATGGATTAATATTAAAAAACCTTACAAAACTCATTAAGAAAATATATTTTTGCTAATTGTACACATACTCTTTTAAAAAAATTATAATTTTGCTCTAATCTCAAATTATTTGGCAATGTGTATAAAACCCTTGGAAAATAATGATTTTTGAATTGTCGTTGATGTTGCCCGTTGAATTCTGAAATGCTGTGTATTTCACAATTGGTACGGCTGCATATTTTCCATATAAATCGCCTTATCACCAAGATATTCCAGTGCATCACACATCTGCATATTTCTTAAAAGACAATCTATTTAGTTGTTTGTTTTACATTCAGCCACTTCATCGCATTACCCATCACATTATAAGTATACATGCATTTTTAAAAAGAATGCATATTAATCCTTGTGGGACACCAAATATAGCTTGAAAATATTGAATTTAATTTAATACATACCGACTTTTAATGTTAAAAGTTTTTAATTCCTATTATCTCTATTAATAAATAAGTTTTTGTTTCTTTGTTATAAAAAATATTTTTGGGTCGTTTTTTATGTAAAATTTTATATTGTATTAGCATCACTAATCAGTTTTGCAGCCTCAAAAAATAGAAATTAGTCTAAGTTGGGCAGCAGCAGCAAAGGTTTTTGTCTAGGGTTTTGCTGTACTGCCTTTAAAATAATTTTGACAACTTTCTGCCTGCTGCTTGGTGTCGTCTATGTGTTTAATCATTAAAGCATTAAACTTTAATGTTTTTCTGTGGAGGTAAAAAACGGTTTTACGAAAATTGGTTGTAATTTTATAATCAAATTGAATTATACACTAATGAAAATACTTTTAAAAAAATTTTTTGTTAGTTTTTTCTTTTTAATTTTGTACTGCAATAGTAGAAAATTTTTCATTTAATAGTGCCAGAGTATAATGTGTAGTACTTGAGCGGGACATTTTTTATAGCAGAGTGGATTTTGCAAACTAAGTTTTGCATTAACCACAATAAACTAATAAATTTATTTTATTTATAATGTACACAATCAAAATTATGTACTATTTATATAATGTAGGCGATAATGCTCACTATTTTTCAATTAAATAGGCACAACTCTAAATAATTAATTGAATACAAATATTCATTTATGTGAAAGAAAACGACTAAATAACTTACAATCGAGCTAGAACAACTGAAAATAATACTCTTTAGTTAAATAAAAAAAGCAATACTATTTATATAAAAATAGACATAACTGTAGTTTTCCAGAAAAGGAAGGCATTGATGCCTACCATATTTTCGTGGTCGGTAAACTTGTCATCTGTGAACCGATATTTGAAAAAAACTTGATTTTTGAAAAATTTTGAGTCGTGAGTCTTTATGATTTAGTGTGCGATATGTTGTTTAAATAACTTTGTTTATAATGTATGTATGTAAGTATTCCCTTTTATTGTATATTTAACAACATTTTTTATATTTATATTAAAACTATTATACAATGAATATACTTTTATTCCATAACTGAAATCGGCTCATCAGATGCTGAGGTATGGCTTTGGAGTAAGGCTGAACACACCAAAAAGAAACAAGCCATGCAAACTGAAACTGAGTAAGTATAGAATAAATTAAATTTCACACCAAAAAGTAGTTCTGTACCAAAATATATTAATGTATTTTGAATATATAAAAATTAAAATATATAATCAAGGATACATAAATGTATGCCCACTTTGGAAAAAGGTGAGTGTTTTCACTTCTTAATTTGATTTTATGATATAAACAGAATTTCTTTACCAGCTTTGGGTCGTAAAAGGTGTACAAAAGTGCAAATGATCGATAGTCTAGAAAATAAAAAGCCCTTTTCAGAGCTAAAAATATTTTCAAAAAGAGATAAAATAAAAAATCTAGTTTTAGCCTGCAAAAACTGTGTACTTGGTTTGCAAAACAAAAAGCCCTTTTCAGGGCTAAAAATATTCCTAAATAAAATTAAAACTTTTTTCTTTAAATGATGAATATTGTAATTCCTCCATCTCATTTAAAAATATTAGTTTTATTAATTTGTATTATTGATGAAATAGTTATTTAATTTTTATACATCTTTAGTTTTTTAATAAAGCTTATTATAGAGCATGGCATTGAAGATGTTACTATATTTACGTTATGTACTTCAGAGCAGTCAATATATGTATATGTATGTGAATATATTTTTCTTTTATATTTAAAATACTATAAGCGAACTTATTTTAAAGAACACTATAAAGTCATCATTTTAAAAAAATCTGTGATTTATGTACTTTCTTATCTCTAAAATGTTATCGTTATTGTTTAATTTAGAAATGTGTTTTATTTCAATAATCGTCTTTTGTAAGCTTGTTTAACGTAAATTATTAGATTAAAAATTAAGATATAAAAACATACATATCGTCGCCGCTATGCCAAAAGGTGCTATATCCACTTGTGTTCATTTTGAGAAAATTGAAAAATACTGTTGAAACGGCTAGCTAAAATTCAAATTATTTTGAAGTGCAGTGATACTTTCAAATTATATGTAGTTAATACTTGCCTAAAATTATATATACTTTGTCAGATGAAAAATTTACACCATCATTGGATTACTGTAAAAATTGCATATACAGTTGTTTTCGGTTAATTGTGCCCCGCTTTATTGAGTTTCCCGCTTAATTGTACTAAAAATCATGAAACGAAATCATTCCGTATAACCTCCTATGCAAAAGTACCCGTTTAATTGAGTTCCGCTTAATTGTGCCTCCCGTTTAATTGATTCATAAAATGAGACCGCATTGCGAAAAACACAAACAAATGTTTCCACAAACTCATGTTTCTGTTCACCATGTAAATGGAACGATATAGAAAAACGAATCATCGAAAGACTCAACAAATCTAAAATTCAAATGTTGATGACTGATTTTTTTAATCATAGTTTTACTTATGTATGTACATATAATGTTTTTTTATAACATTTAATGTACACTCGCATGCACATATGTAATGTAATTATTTTAAATTTTGATCTCTTTTTATATAGAATTTTGTAATTTTTGTAGCTTTTCAAATAATGTACGATGAACGTACATACCTGATTTTTGTTTTGTTTTAATAAACTAACACTATTTGTTAACTTAATAAATAAAAAATGAATTTTTTTTTCTCTATACACGTGGATGTTTCGCTTTATTGCCCGTCTGGCTTAATTAAGTGATTTTCGTTTTAATTGCGTCGGCGAATCAATTAACCGAGTATCGCTTAATTGAGTTTCCCGTTTAATTGCACCAAAAATAGTGCATTTTTAGAGACTCAATTAAGCGGAAATAACTGTAGCACTTTTTAGCATATTATTGATTTATTAATGTTACACAAAAGAATGGATATAGAACCCTGGTAATTCTCTAAAAACACACTTTTTAAATAACATTTATTTCAAAACAAGGAATGTTAACGAAAAACAAATCTAGTAATATACTAATGAACAAAAGGTTGAAAAATTAATTATCCTCTGATTCGCAATGAGCTGAAAGAAAGCATTTTTTAACTTTGGTTTTTGCACTAAATACTAAAAGACGTGTTTCTCACTCAATCCAAGCGTGGAATTCCTGTGGAATAAGCCTTTGAGCACATAAACTTTGCAAGTCCCGTTTTTTGGCTACTGTTATAAGCAGGAGATGTTCGTCAGTAATGGTCAACTAATAGCTGGCATTCCTCTGAATTTACGCACCTCAACATTAACAAACTAGAAATAAAAACTAGACTTGTAAATAAACTCACTGATTTATAAGCAAATGAATTGTTTTCGTACTTTACATTCTTCTTCATCATGGTTGTATTTAACACCAATTTGCCCAGACATCGATTTACAAAACATCAATGATTTTATATTCAACCAATTCAATTTTTGGCCGTCATTGAACACAATAATTTGTTTCATAGCACTGACCAATTTTAAATCAATGAAATCACTATGTGAAATTCGTGTCACATTATATATATATTACGCCGAGCTTGACGAATAACGTTCGACCAATCATTAATGGAAAATAGAAAACAGTTTTTGGCCGAATATTCAATAGCAGAATGCATTCTGTCCATTTGAGTGTGGCCCACTTCTAGAAAATTTTGTTTGATGATTTCAATGGGAGATATTTGTACTAACTGAAGCAAATTGCAGCAACATAACGATTGCGGTTCTGCCCACTACAATTATTAGACCACAAAACAATTTTTCGGTACCCTTTTTGCATTTCTCCTTCAATTAATGTTTTCACACAAGATCCGATTTCACGACTTTCTCTTTTGCCATCAACTTCAGACCAAATTTAGCAAGTTCCATCAGGATTTGCTTCATTATAAACAGTAAAGTTGTATACACAAAGTTTTCTTTTGTAATAGAATGGACTTGCTTCAGCCTGTGGTATCTACAAAACTGATTGCAAATCCATGGTAGCAACTATCAACTCTTTATCCATTGCACAACTTTCGATGTCTGATATCATTGCAGCACGGCTTAATTCTTTTCGTTTAATGTGTGCTTTGAAATCAATTTTTGTTCTTCTGATGGTTCAATAGCTGGTTGGGCAAGGGTACACGTAGCACATAAATCTTTTTTGGGCTTGTGAAACCAAAAACCAAAAAAAAAATAATTAATTTTGCCCGTTTTACCCGGTTTTCCAATGCTTATGGCGCTTTTCTTCTTCCAAAATTGGTACGGCAAAAAGTTCTATCCACATAGCACCCTTTGGCATACCAAGGAAGACAAAATGGATATAGAACTTTGCTTGTTATGCAACCAAAAATTAAAACAGAGATGTAGAACTTCTTGCCAGAACACAGAATGGTTTGTGAAACAATAATATACTAATAAATCTAATTTTGTGAATTTTGGATGTAGCACCTTTTGGCATAGCGGCGACGATATACTATTCGTTAAAAAAAGCAATTGTTTGTTAGCAATAAAAAAGCAAGTAAAATTGTGATACTTACTATATTTCATAAGAAAAAAGCATGATTTTTATATTTTTATCCTTAATATATTTCGTGTTTATAGTTGTGATGTTAGTTTAAAATTAATATTAAAAATTTATTAAATTTTTTACTCGAGTAAAGTGGTATTTCTGTTAACAAATGTTGCATAAGAACTTTCATAAGAAAATAACTGTGTATATATTAAAAGTATGTTTACATTTGTTAATTATTGCATTATAATTGCTTATAAATGCATTTACAATCAAAAATGTAAATAATTTAAAATTGAGTTGTGTGAAACCAATATATAGTTCTATAAAGAATATCTGTATTTGAGATACATTAACAAACAATAAATTTATTTTTATTGTTTTAATAACCCAAAAATTGTGATAAAGTTTGGTTTAAACTGGTATTAGCTGTCAAAAGATATTTAATGTTTTGCTTTAGCACTATTATTGGCTATATCTACATTCAATTGTGAATGGGCATTAACTGCTAAACCACTGTTGCTGCTACCTCCGCTATAAGGACTCATATTACAATTTTGTTGGGTTGATCCAAGTTCGCAATCAACATTTTTCACATAATACCATACTACACAGGTTGGTTTTCGAGCAGCTATGTAAAGATTGTGTTCATTTGTATGGATTTGCTACCACTATATGTATCTATTGTTTGTGATGCTTTTGATGCTATATGTGACACAAAAATACCATAGTTGCAACCACAAAATCCCGATGATGCTCGCCTATATGTATATATAAGCTATATAAACCGTAGTTAAAATTATTAAGAATAATTTTATATAATGAAAGATATAAAAAACCTTACCCTGAATTTTATAAAAAATACAATTGAAAATGAACAGCAGAAAACTATTTTTGTTTTTTCTTAATTTTTAAACTTTTTATATTTGCATATTTAAATAGAAATTTTATGAGGCTTCTGCTCTTTTCAATGTTACAAAAAATGAAACAAAATGCTGACATAAATTTTTGACAGTTTGGTCAGATTAAATTCGCCGTAACACTAACAAAATTCATGTTGGTTTTGGTAGCGTTGTATTGTTGTAGGGAATCATATATCTTGTTTATTATACCATGGGAATGTTCTGGAAATCACGAGCTTTTCAGTTTTCAGAAGTGATTTTCATTGTTCTAAATAACAAGTTGTAGGCTCTTTTTTGTTTATAGAGATGCCAGATTCATTGCTTCCTTTGTATTAAAATTTATATTTCAATAATTGGCCAATTTGTGTGAACTATCTTAATTAATTAATTTTTATTTTATTAATTAATTAATTTTTATGAAAAATTTTATAAATTTTTGTTTTTAATAATTAATTTTATTGATAAATTTGGTCAAATAAAATAACATGTTGTTCGTGTGGCAACTCTAAAAATCGTTTTGAAAAATAAAACCAAATTGTAAAAAATAAAATAAAAAATTCTGAATGACATTATAATTTGTTATTGTAAAAGTAAATAAAGAACAAATTATGTTAAATGTTTGTTTTCCTTTTTTTGCCCAATTGTAAGCACAATAGTGTTTTAAAAGTCAAGTGATTTGATATCGACAAGCATTTACCTGATGATTTCAAATCACAAAATTTAAAAAAAATTTGTGCTCAGAACACCTTTCTCGTGATTTGAAATCACTTTCACAAAAAGTGATTTTCAGAACATGCCTGATTATTTACTTAATTGGTGTTGAATTTAATATAATGGGATCAAAATTACCATCATTTTTTTTTTGTTTTGCAATATCAGAGTAGTAAAATTAAATACTCGTGAAAGAGCGAAATTGGTGGTACGTGAAGTAATGATGATTTGGGAGAAAGCCCGAATAAGAACCAAACAAAATTAGCATCAACTAAATTTGCATTCCAATTCAATTCAAATACCGGTCGATAAAATAGAACATGTGTAATTTCGGAAAAAAAAAGCTTCAGAGAGATATCCCTTACTTTCCTTGCAGCCATCAAATTTACGAATTAATTTTAAAAGCTATGCTTGAATAGAAGTTGCCGAATTTATTAACAAAGATTTCAGATGTCCGGTTTTTTAAAAACTTGAAAACGGTTGGAAAACAATCAACCCAAGAAATATAACACGTTGACGTGATAGCATACAACCTACATCAGAATGACTTTTGCTTCGAAAGAATTCAAACGAGAGAAGAATACCGTGAGTTTGTAGAATTGCTGAATATTTTATAACCGCAGATAAAGAAGAAACTATAAGAATTCGACAGCCGGGAGCAATGCATAAAACAAGATGAATGTCTCGAGCAATATATTGCTTAAAAACATTTTTGGTTGGAAACAATATTCTATCCCAGCAGATGAAGTGGATGCACAGATAGATGTTTGCATTTTTATTATAAAGTTTTTTGTTAAAGCATGATTCGAACGTCCTAATGCCTTTGAAGCTTGCGTTAATAATCTAAACTTTTTATAAAGTCTTATATTGAACCAAGGCAACGATCCAGTTACGTCAGAGGCAGGTATACAACAATTCTGTAACCATTTGTGGTATGGTTTAAGAAACTTCGGCTTTAGCTATTTTTGATGCGAGATTAGATGACACCACAGGAGAAAATATAGTGAAGAAGTTAAAAACAGAGGCACAATTTAGTGCGGAGAAAATGGCGATGATTTACAAAAATGTAAAAGCATTATCAGGTTAAATATTAAAATATATTCTATAAGTACTTACTTATAAAAAATTGTTCAAGCCGAGACATAACTGCAAAGGGTGTGAAGATAAATTCTAAAGTTAAATACATTCCACAAAAATTTTAAATATAACATTTCTTAAAAATTTATATTTTTCGCTAAAAACTAAATATAAATTATTGTTTTCAAAAAATCAATGTTTCAAAATTATTATAATATAAACAGTTTAAATACAGAAAATGTTGTTGGATTCCACAGGTAATAACTTTTTCCCTGAGAAACAACTGGGTATGTTCCATGTATGGTTGGAGTCTACATTCTCAGACCTATCCAACGATATATAGGGGCCGCATTTATATAAGCTTATATATAAATTTTATAGCTGCGGACTTTATTGACTAGATTTTTTTATCTGAGAAACAACTGCGTATGGTCTACATATGATTGAAAACTCCTCCCTTTGGCCTTTTTAATGACATATCGGAACCTCATTCGTGTCGTTTGGAAATACGTCTATTACTCAGTTTAACATTCTCCAATGTATGAAAGTAGACCACCCCTCGAACTATTTTGGCAATAACTTTTTCTTTGAGAAACAACTAGGTATGATTTATGCATGGGTGGAATCTTCTCTTCTACCTCGTGATATATCGAGATTTTATTCATGTCCTTTGGAAATACCGCTTAGAATGAATACTGCGGTATACATAGATACTGTTATACAAGGAAATTAAGTACCCTTCATCTTTTTCTTTAATGAAATATGAAGAAATATTTTGTTTTCTCCATGATTTGTTTAAAACAATAATTTATTTTTGATTTTTAGCGCAAAAATATGAATTTTTAAAAAAAAATTATATTTAACATATTTGTGGAATGTATTTAACATTCGTGTGGGATGTATTTAACTTTAGAATTTTTCTTCACACTCTTCAATACTACAACGGTTTTTTTTTATTTTCAGGAAAATCAACTGTTTTTTTTATTACAAATAAGAGCATGCATTTGTTTTCGCGGTTCAAAATTTATTCCTTCTTTTTAAAAGACCTTCAGATATGAGAAAATGAAGAATCTTATGTTAATGGAAAAAATTTTCTAAAGAATTTGAAAGTGGTAAATGATACTGCGAAAAGAGCGGAGAAATTAGTGGAAGAATATCAGGGCCTGATAACAAAGGATGAAAGTCAGATGGCATATATAATGTGTTAATGAGCATTGAAAACTTTACTCCAATTGCAAAAATAAAAATTATGAAACGTAAATACTTTTAAAATTTCACGTTTTGTTTGCAGAGAAAGAGTTTTCTGAGTAGTTTTTAGCTTGTAGGTGATCATGCTGCGTAACGTAATTGAATAAAATTTTAACCGTAAGCCGGCACAGGATGGTGTGGACACAGGGGAGTGAACTTTTTTTGAGAGTCATTTTAGTAAACCGCTCCATTTTTTAGGGGTGAGACTTAAACATTTTCATTAAACAAAATTATCCATACAAATAACGGACACTATATCGTTATATTAAATGCAAACGAGAAATTCTATTAACTCCATTCATTCCATTCTAACTCTATTGTTTCATGTCTCCATTCTCTCATTATTATCATTCTAACGACAACAACCACTTTATATGCTTGTTTTATTCGTTTCGCTTTTACGAATGATAGTTGGAAGCGTGTTTGAAAAATTTAGAATGTGTTGAAGATCGTTTCGAACACACCCGTGCAGACCTTTACCCGATACCTAAAATTATATGATTTTGGGGATTTACGTAGTTTTTGATTTTAAGGTTTTGTGCTTCTCCTGTAAAAAAACAATAAGTGTAGTTACGACATACATATGTATCTACAGACTTGCATATAAAGCAAGCGTGTATGGATTGAAGTAGAATAGAAGTAAAACTATAAGTTTAGTAGTTTTTACGTAAAAAAGAAACAAAAATGTGCATCTGAACTTAAAAGCAATAAGTAATGAAGTTGATATATAAAATACTAGCTGGCCCAGCAAACGGCCTAGAAAAGTATTGTTTTTGTGTATATTTAAAATACAGGTACAGGATCAGGTACAGGTAATATTATAGGGAGATCGTATTCCTACTAATCTTGGAAGCTTTATGTAATACACTGCTTTAAAAGAGAGATAAAATGTGTCCTTCTGCGGGAATACCCCTTCCTCTGTCCTTATCCCGCTCGGATTAAGCTGTATCATAAAATCTAGTGCTGAAAGCATTCGTACCATGTTTAAAGGCTTTATGGGGAACATAAACATGGTTTTAAGTTCACGGAAAAAGAGGGCGGTGAAGTGGCCGTGGAGGTATAAAAAATAGAATACGATCTACAGTCAGCCCTACTGAATATACAGAAAAAATTTTATAAGAATCGATCAGACAATCTTCAAAAAGCTTTGTTGCAAACATTGTGACATCACTCCATACAAAATGTATGGGAAAATGAATTTTCTTTATAATTTATTTTTTCTGGAATATTTTAGAAATTTTTTTTTGCTATTCTTATTTGGCCAGATACCATTCCGAATTGGCCCAGGCGTTCTTGAGTTATAAGCGTAGTAACTAACGCCCCTTTCTTTTATATATATATACAATATATACATATATGGGATATTCCAAGTCAAATCAACCAATGGTTTTAACCTACCCTCTCCGAATTTTATGATTTTTTGTAGAAATATAGTATATCATAGAACTAAATTAAATACAAAGTTTGGAAGCACTGATACATCTGAATCCGGACTGATACTGGAGCCCCTTAGGGAGTGGTGATAGGGGTTAGGTATGTTCGGAAAAAATGTTGGAGGCAAAATCTTAGTAAGGGTCGGTCTTACATTTTATCCCTCTAGGGGTTACTCCAGGGCAGTTGTGGAGCTTTTTGTGGACTTTTACTTCTTCAACCCAACCTTTGACCCCGATGAAGAGCCATTTGCCCCCATCCCACATCCCCCGTTTTTGTTTCATGTTTTTTTGTAGAAACTTACAAAAAAAGCGGTTCCAGCTAATCGAAATCGAAAAATCGTCTACCATTCCACCACTATTATACTAGTTTTAATCTCATTCTTTTGCGATTTGATTCTTATTTCTTGACCTAAAAATACCTCCACTCTGAAATTTTTCACAACTGTAGAGAACGAAACTATCTTTGGCATAATTTTTTTTCAAATTTTTAAAAAGGTCGCTTTCGGAGATATCGGCTTCCGACTTACAGATAAAGAAAATTGACCTTTGACTTTTTCAAAGAAAAAATCATGTTGCATATTAAATCAAAGGTAATTTAATACCCTTTCAAATTTTTACGAGATGCGTAGCTATAATACTTTTCAAGAAAATTACAATTAAGTAAGTGTAACTTTGTGCATTTTTGTACTGTTTTCCGATTTTCAAAACCTCATATTTCCGGATCCAGAAGTGTCAGTGCCCTTAAATTTTATATTTGTTTTAGTGTTATGATATAGTTGATGTTTAGTCTTAAATATACACAGGACACAAAGAACTCTGATGAAACTACCGTAGCTGGAGTCGAAAACAATTGTTCAGTTTGGCTAGAGTACTATTCCTTCACGGACATCATTTCTCCTTTAATTACCAAAAATATTCATTGCAGTTAACTTTGATCTAATTAAAGCGTTTCTGACGAAACAAAAATTAAGTAAAAAAAAAATTCATCACACTTTTCCTAGGGCTCGAACTTCGGGCCACCAGCACATAAAAGTTTTTTTTTTTTTTTGTTTTTCATTAATTTTTTTATTTTATATATATAGAGTAAGAAATACTAGGTCTGTTTCCTACATTTATAAAAGATTTCACTGGATCGTTTTTGTTTATACAAATCCTCAGTGGAGAGTAAAAATAGAGCTAAGTGACAGTTCAATGTTTTTTACTGGGATGTTTTTTGCTCTTAAGGATTTGTAAGATAAAAAAAACAGCTGATTGAGGAAACTATGTGTAAAAAACAAAGGTTTTTTGGGAAAACATAAAAATTTATTCATTTAAACGAATTGAGAAATATTTATATTTATCCGTTGTGGATCGCTGTCCTCTATATTTTTCATTTGTAAATTTATTTAAAACTTTATTATTAAAATTAAAAAAATATATTCTGTAGCGGACTGTATATTATTTAATTATATTTATAATCTGAACTACATTTTTTATTATATTCTATATTAATATTATTTTTACGACTATTTACATTATTAAATTGTTTACCTAAATTTTACATAGTTTACACATACTTTTCTGAACTCATAACTTTTATATACATATGATTAATACTAATTTAATGAAACTCTGCGTATAGCATTACAATTACAGTTTAAGAAGTACTTGTAATTATCACTTTCTCTTTTAAGCTATATTCTTATTATTACTAAGCTACCTAATGATAAGCCGATGTGATAAAATAAAATTCATTCTTTTACCAGCTCTCAAGCTGTGAACAACTAAACAAATAAAAGCGTTTCATTCCAAATAAATAATAAAACAACATAACCCTTGAGGACTTCTTTAAGACCCTTGTGGAAAGTTGTTTGGTTGAGGACTTAAGCTGACCTTGTGACTCTTAAGACCCAACCTATAATTTTTATAAAATATTAATAATTTAGCACCTCGCTACATTGGCGCCCAACGTTAAAAATATTAACCAATATATTTAACAAAAAGAATCAACATTCTAACCTGTAAAAGTTGAAAAGCAAAAGTCAACATAACCTAAAAAAAATTTTTGCTATTTCATCATAATTAAAAGTACATACTGCTGTACATAAATTAAAAAGCAAAATTCAATATAACCTGCAAAAATTATTGCTTTTTTTCATCATTGTAAACTGATATACTGCTGTACATACTTTCACACGTGGTTACAAATTTTAATATCACTAAAGCCAAATAAATTTTGCTAACCTAATCACCAAAAAAAAAAACTTTGCTTAATTTTTCTACCAGTAACAGAGTCTTTAATATATTAAAAATGCCTAAAAGAAAGTCAAATGGCCCTAAATCGAATAAGCCCATAGCACAGCTAAACGACCATTTATTAAATACCAGTCATACTGCTTCCATTTCTTCCATACCTAATGTATATCCAAACGTTCCCCAAAACGAAACAGTTTCCACTTATGAAACAAATAATAAAAATCCTCAATTTATAAGCCTTACGCAAAGCCAATTTTCAGATCTTTTAGGAAATATGAAAACCAAAAGAGAAACCAACACTACATTTAGCTCTTGTACTGCAAGATTTAATGGCGGTCGTAACACCACAAAGGTAGAAGATTTTATCGCTACCATTCTTGTTTTTAAGGAAGCTGAAAATATATCAGACGCATTTGCTCTTTTAAGTTTACCTCTTCTTTTAGAAGGTTATGCATCTACCTGGTGGCAAGGCGTAAAATATGAAGCTAAAACTTTTAATGATGCCATAGAGCTTTTAAGAAATGCCTTTTCTCCGCCAAAACCTGATTGGCGAATTTTTTCAGAGATTTGTCAGGACAAACAAAAAGTAAAAGAATCAACGGACATGTTTATTTGTAGAAAGAGACGCTTGTTTGCACAGCTAAAAGAGAGACTTTCAGAAAACACTGCAATTAATATAATTTTTTCGCAGTTAAATCTCCATATAAGAGAAAAAATTAATAGAGAAAATGTTGAATCATTTCAAGATTTGCTACGTCAAGCAAGAGAAATTGAGTTAACTTCCCTTGAAAATGATGATTCACAAAAAAATAACGATTCTAAAGAAAAATCATATATTCGGTGCACATTCTGCAGAAAGAAAAATCATTCCTCAGATGTCTGCTATAGGAGACTCGAACAAGAAAAGAAAGGTAAAATAGAAGACATTAAATTAAATTGTTATGGTTGTGGTGCTTCAGGATACTACAGATCAAATTGCCCAACATGTAACAACAAAACGATTCATAATGCAGAAAGCCCGAAAGAAATAGATTTTAATAGTATTTATACGACAGTAGTAGGCAGAAACGTCCCCACTGTTGATATAAATGTAAATGGATTAAATGGTGAGGCATATATGGACACAGCCGCTAGAACGAGCGTTGCTGGATACCATTTATTTCAGAAACTTAAAGAAAAGGGACTTGCTATGCAAGAAGTGATAGCAGAAATAACCTTAGCAGACGGAAGTGTTTCTAAAGATACCGTACTATCAACGATAGCTCATATCATTATCGGAAATCGATTAAAACGTATAAGATTTATTTGTTTGCCAAAAGCCAAGGATAATAGAACCTTGCTAGGTATAGATTTCTTAGAACAGATTGGAATTGTGATGGATTTAGCGCAAAGAACGTGGCATTTCAAAGATGAACCACAAAATATATTTCAATTCAAACACAAACCATCAAAAGTAATAGAAAAAGTATCTATAAGCCAAACAAGCATAACCGAAACTCCCAAAACGCAAAAACCAAAAAAAGCCATAGATGATTTCTTAACTTGGTTTGCTGAAATTAATAAAACGCCAAATAGGACTTCCCCAATGAATAATGATTATTCACCTAATGGTATTAACAAAATTTTTGCAAGTTGTTTACCTGATTCATATGAAACACCAAAACCATCAAATTTGTTTCCACCATTGAAAAAAGTAAAGTCAAATGAAGAATCACCAACAATCCAATATTTTGAATTACATTCTGTAGATTTTCGTCTCAGACCCGATGAAGCTTCAAATTTAGCTCAAAACCAAAAACAAAAACTAAATAATCTTTTAGAAATAAATAAAGATATTTTTGAAAATATTGTTGAACCAATACATGGTTTCGAACACAAAATTAATACTGGCAAACATGAACCAATTGCAGTTGCCCCTTATCGTCTGTCCCCAGCTATGAAAATAAAGCTCAGAGAGGAACTAGATGATATGTTAGAGAAAAAGATAATTGAAGAAACTGAGTCACCATGGTCCTTTCCAGTTGTCTTAATCCCGAAAAAGGAAGGAAATATCAGGCTATGTGTAGACTACAGACGTCTCAATGCCATTACAGTAACAGATACTTATCCATTACCAAGAATGGACGATGTACTACACGCGGCAAAAACTACACCTTTTATGACCACACTAGATCTGAAATCAGGATACTGGCAGATACAAGTCGCTAGTAATGATAGACCAAAAACAGCATTTACTACGCCTTTTGGAATTTTTGTTTTTAATCGCATGCCGTTTGGTTTAAAAAACGCACCCGCAACGTTTCAGCGGATCATTGATAAATTTCGACTAAGTTTGCCTCAAATCCTAATATTAGCATACTTAGATGATATAATTATTTGTTCAAAAGATTTTGAAACACATATAAATGACATACAACTCATATTTGAAAAACTAAAATCCCTCGGATTTCATTTAAACAGAGCGAAATGCTTCTTTTGTAAACCAGAACTAAAATACCTAGGTCACATTTTGACGCAAAATGGAATCAAAATTGATCCCGACAAAACAGACGCAATTCTTGAACGAGCAGAACCTAAAAATATAAAACAACTAATAAGTTTTCTTCAAACTTGTTCTTGGTTTCGCCGCTTTATCCCAAATTTTGCAGAAATTTCAAAGCCTTTATCTAATTTAACAAAGAAAAGTATAGCTTGGAAATGGACAAAAGATGAACAATTGGCGTTTGATAATTTAAAAAAGTTATTGACATCTCCACCTATTCTACAACAAGTAAAAGAAAATGAAAAATTTGTTTTAAGAACCGATGCAAGTAATTATGCGTTGGGAGCTGTTTTAATGCAGGGGGAGAAATATGAAGAAAAACCAATTGAATATGCAAGTAGATTATTACTACCTTCAGAGCGTAACTATTCAACTACGGAGAAAGAAGCTCTAGCAGTAGTATGGGCCATACAAAAATTTAGAGGTTACATAGAGGGTACAGAAATAATGGTATATACTGATCACCAACCACTTAAATGGCTCTTTACGCTCAAATCTCCCACAGGAAGACTAGCACGCTGGTCGCTTTTATTACAAAGTTATAATTTGCACCTTTCCTATACTTCTGGAAAACAAAATATAATTGCTGATGCACTGTCCAGACCACCATGTTCAAATATTTGCACAGAAGAATGTGAATGCAATCACATTGAAATAGATTTTCCTAAGAAAGATTCTGAAGACTTTCGTAAGGCTCAACTTGAAGACGAAGAAATAAACAAAATTATAACATCATTTGAAAATGATGATGAAAACACAACACGATATACTAATAGAGGATACATAATGATTGATGGAATTCTATATAGATATTGTTCAGACCAAGAGTCAGAAAATGGACAAATTGTAATCCCAAAATCCATTCGAAAAGAAATCCTTTTTAAATATCATAATGATAAAACAGCAGGTCATTATGGTATAGACAAAACAATAAGCCGTATCACAAGATTGTTTTACTGGCCTGGAATAAGAGGTGATATTGAAAAATATGTTAAGTCAGGTGATGAATGCAAAAAATATAAGCCAACCAATTTAAAGCCAATGGGGCTATTACAAACAATTAGCAGTAACACACGTTTTGAAATAGTTGCTGTAGATTTATTTGGCCCTTTACCAAAAACCATAGACGGCTACCAATGGATCTTAATAGTAGAAGACCTATGTAGTCGCTGGATCGAACTGTTTCCCCTAAGAGAAGCGTCAGCAGAAAATTGCGCAAAAACTCTATTAAATGAAGTATTTCTTAGATATGGCATTCCACGAAGAATACATACAGACAATGGAGTTCAATTTATATCTGCAATAATGCAAAATTTAACATATTGCTTGGGTATACAACAATCGTTTACCCCAATATATCACCCCGAATCAAATCCTGTTGAAAGAAAAAACAGAGATTTAAAAACACAGTTATCTATTTATGTTCGAAAAGAACATACAAAATGGAATTTATTACTACCCTCAGTAAGGTTTGCAATGAATACTGCTAAGTGTGATAGCACAGGTTTTACTGCCGCATACCTTACATTTGGAAGAGAGATGAGAACGCCTACAGAAGTAAAATATGACTTTAAGGCAGTTATAAAAGCTGAAAACTTTATCCCGCAAATTACCCCACACTTGATTCGCCTAGCAAATATTTTAGAATTAGCCAGAGAAGGTCAAGAACAAATGCAGGATAAAAATAAAAATATGGTAGATTGCACTCGTAGGCCACAAATAGATATAAATATTGGTGACAAAGTTCTGGTAGACACCCATATTTTAAGCAAAGCAAGTAAAGGTGTAACAGCAAAATTTACTCCACGTCGAGATGGACCTTACATTGTGATTGCTAAAAGGGGAGCATCTTGTTACACAATAGCAAAAGTTGAAAATCCAGAAAATCCGATTGCAACACACCACGTATCAGCACTCGTCCCATATAAAGGTACAACAAAAAAGCCGATATATCCAATAAGAAAAAGAGGACGACCTAGAAACAATAACAATGATAGCAGTTTCAGTGAAGCAAACAATTCACAGAAAAATCAAATCAACAATCCAGAAAAACCAGTTGAGAACCATACAACGTTACCGCCCAGAAGGTCAGCACGGTTGCAGAATAAGCAAAATAAATAATGGTTTTCGAAATTTCATGGTCCTGTTGCATAATCGGGACGATAAAATGCAACAGAGGGGGAGGTTGTAGCGGACTGTATATTATTTAATTATATTTATAATCTGAACTACATTTTTTATTATATTCTATATTAATATTATTTTTACGACTATTTACATTATTAAATTGTTTACCTAAATTTTACATAGTTTACACATACTTTTCTGAACTCATAACTTTTATATACATATGATTAATACTAATTTAATGAAACTCTGCGTATAGCATTACAATTACAGTTTAAGAAGTACTTGTAATTATCACTTTCTCTTTTAAGCTATATTCTTATTATTACTAAGCTACCTAATGATAAGCCGATGTGATAAAATAAAATTCATTCTTTTACCAGCTCTCAAGCTGTGAACAACTAAACAAATAAAAGCGTTTCATTCCAAATAAATAATAAAACAACATAACCCTTGAGGACTTCTTTAAGACCCTTGTGGAAAGTTGTTTGGTTGAGGACTTAAGCTGACCTTGTGACTCTTAAGACCCAACCTATAATTTTTATAAAATATTAATAATTTAGCACCTCGCTACAATTCCGATTTTTATCACCTTCAATTATACGAAAATTTTCTGGAGGAAAAATAACTTCTTTTTTATCACGCATTTCAATTTTAACTTCAGTTATTTTATATTTACTGTTCGCTAATTACATAATCAGATGATTTTACTATACGATTATCTTACTAGATTTCCGTTTTCTTACTTTTTAGATATTTTTTTTTTTTTTTGAGAGAAAATTTTGAATTACTGTTCGTAAATTTCTTACTGAGTAAATTTTATTGGATTTTATGGAAAAATACCACCAAAATAGCTTTAATATCGGGTGGTTAAATTTTAAGGGCCGATGTTGAATGTGAACCACAGCTAAACGTCAAGTTTTTTCTGCATTTCATTTGACATTTTCTAATTTCATACTAGGTCAATTTGAACCATAGAAAGAAACATAATCGAGCAACGTGTTAAAGTTATTACGATAATGGGCGTTCTGTCAATTTAATCGTCCAAATGTGCGTACAATCGGAAAAATTATGCAAAAATTTGAGCGATAGTGTGGCTGAAGAGCCGTCCACTGTTACTCTGAATGATGTTCGCTATGGTGAGATGATAACGAACTTCTTATGGCCCGAATTGGAAGATATCGATGTGAACAATATGTACCCAGCAGAAATTAGTGCTTACCAATAAGCTATTTTGTAAGGGAGAAATTGTAAACAATCACTTACTCATGCGCATCAATAATGCATGATTTTTATATGAAATGAGCCGCTAAATAGAAACTCAAATTTATTGCAACCAGTAAGCAAAGAGTATACAGAATCAAAAATAATACCTTATCCAATACCATCTTTGTAAGCTTTAAGGTATGCATAAACAATATAATGCTTCCATTATTACTTACAATTTTATTTATTGCTTCCAAAATTGAAAAATTTTCTGCTGGGTAGTTTCAACAGGACGGTGCTACTTGCCACACAACTCACGAAACAATGGCTCTTTTGCGCGACAAATTCAATGGCCGTGTTATCTCACGTGGTGGCATGTCAATTGACCACCAAGATCATGTGATTTGACTCCGTTGGAATTCTTTCTTTGGGGTTATTTGAAAGAAAAGATTAATGTCTATAAGCCAACAACAATTCAAGACTTAAAGAATGAGATAATTCGGCACATTAACGGCATAGAACCTCAATTATGCCTCTTCATAATAAAAAAATACAATAATTTCCAAAATAGTTTGGGTTTTATACAAAATCAACATCGGCCCTTTAAATTTAACCACACTTTACTTATAAATATATTAGTGGTAATCGCTCTTCATTACAAACGCTCTTTCAAGCTAACAAGCAATTGTAGCATATACATGTTCATGTACATGTTAGTGCTAGCACAGTATTGAGTAATGGGTACCGAGTATTGAGTATTTTTTAGTAATTTTTGAGTACTCAATACTTAAAAGTAACTACTCAATACTTTAAGGCCCATTATTACAAGTTGCCGTTAGCTAAAGGTAGGATTTTATCAGGCCGATAAATTGGTGCTTGTTATTACAAATAAGTTTTAACCTAAAGTGACCGATAAAGTTATTGGGAAGATTGCCTTACCTTTAAGAAAAAGTTAACTTGTAATAACAAAAACCAATTTATCGGCCTGATAAAATCCTACCTTTAACTAACGGCAAGTTGTAATAATGGGCCTAAGAGTTGTATTTTTTCTTCAAAGTTGTATGGAAAATTTAAATTTTACCGACCAAACAAATTTCTGTCTAATAACACAATACTTTATGAAATTGTTTCCTCTTAAAAATAAAATCCGTTAAAAGTATTGAGTAGTATTGAGTACCCAAATAAAAGTACTCAATACTATCGAGTAATGAAAGTAGTAGAATTTGACAACATATGGCTATATTCTGTTATTGTTTGACATGATTTGCTACGTTTGCAGCACTTGCAAGGGCGTTTGCAACGAAGAGTGATAACTGCTATTGTATCTTCCTTTGAGTTATACGCTAATGGAGTATTACATGACTTTCTAATCATTTTTTCTAATATGTACATGGAAAATATTTATTTAAATCGTAATTGTATTTTTGAAAAATTATCTGCAGAAGAAGTGTGGTCCCTAACACTTACATTTCAGAGCTGGGAAAAAAGTTGAATACACGTATACATGTGTTTGAGCGTATGCTTTTGCAAAACATTCTGATCAAGGTTGTTGGCTTAACCGTATAACTAAATATAAATTGATACACAGGCACACACACTTATTACCTGCCCATTTAAAGAAGTAGACTTCGCTTAAGTTCAGTTTCTTTTTAATTCTTTGTGTTGTGTGTGTTGTTCATACAAAAACTTATCCTATAAAAATCGGTATTTACGTGTATTTTTTATTCCTACTATTTAAAGGCAACAGATGGTTCGATTACATACAAGTATATACACGTATGTAAGTACAACTATATATTTATAGGTATGGGGGGTATACTAAGTAAGTACATAAGTTTACTGACCGTGGGAAACATATTAAAATAGTTAAAATACAAAATTTTTTGTGTTGTTTTATTTCTTTTGTTTCTTTTTTATTTACTACGAGTATATATCTTAAACGCGATTCAGATATTTACTCGTATTTAAACTATTTTGCTGACAGACTAATATTCTTATACATATGAGTACATCACCGAAAAACGAAAACCAAAGGGCTGATTTAAATTTAATTTAAACTTAAAATACAAACTTAATTTTTGTTTCGTCAGAAACGCTTTAATTAGATCAAAGTTAACGGCAATGAATATTTTTGGTAATTAAAGAAGAAATGATGTCCGTGAAGGAATAGTACACTAGCCAAACTGAACAATTGTTTTCGACTCCAGCTACGGTAGTCTCATCAGAGTTCTTTGTGTCCTGTGCATATTCAAGACCAAACATCAACTATTTAACTCACACTTTTCTGGAAATCGCATACTGAAATTATATTCTTTCATATGTATGTACATATTTGATTTTTTTGTGGGGGATTCGAAAAATTCTTTTGAATTGAAAGGACGTAAAATTTATAACAGAAAATATATACTTATATATATACATATATATATATATTAAAAATATTCATTTGAAGAAAAGCTTTTAATTTTGGGAACAAACTATTGGAAATTTCGAGTTTTAAATCTATAGAAAGTTTACATATCAAATACCAAGATCACAAGAAAAATCCATGATAATTTATATAAGGACATCATTTGAAGGAGAATTTCGCGATAAGAGATAATTTCAAGAAACTAAAAGATTAATATAATTGGAAGACATGCGGTAATTTATAGTATACGTAATATTACGCAGATTTTGGAGCTAATGAACGAGTGCTGCAAAAGATAAGTACTATTTCTTATCATATTATTTTTTGGTTGGGCAAAATTCATAAATAGAAAAAAAAAAGAAGAAAAAGAAAATGAGGTTTGCAAAATAATTACAAGATATAATACTTAATAATAAAAAAAAAAAAAATAATTAATCAAAATTTAAAAACGAAAGTACCAAAATTCGAATATTTTTAATATTTGTAAAAGATATTATTCCTATACTTGACTAATCTGGTATACAGTAACCTCAGTTGTGCAATTTATTAAATCCAATATATGGATATTACTCTTTAACTTGATAACGATTTGAGGCATATTTTAGTGCTAATATTCTTAATTTTTTTTAAATTTTATAATGTTAATGATATTAATATGTTGAGCATGTTAAAGCTGATTTTTATATTTTTACATTAATTTTCTTTAATTAATTTGTGAATTTTAAAGGAATTGGTTTTGTTTAAATGAAAGAATTTTTTTTTTGTAAATTTTTGCTAAACCACAATTAAGCTCATAACACCACGTAGACACAAGGCCTTATGTCACCGTTGAGAAGTATATAACTTGGTGAGTAAATAATAAAGTAAATAATACGATATCGTATGTATCTAATAAATTAAATCTGCATTACCGATTTGCTTTAAAATAAAAAAATATATAATTGTTGATTATTTATATAATGTATATATGTATATAAATATTAATGTAATTTTTTTTTTATCAACATATTGAATATTTTCTTCTCTTGCGCAACATCTAACTTACAACTTTCCATTGATTTTATTACCTTTTAATTAAAAAATATTAATGTTCTTTGGTTGTAAAAAAATTCGTTATGTTTAAAATAAATTGTTAAAATGTTAAATTAAATTTCTTTATATTCCACGAAAGGATAGGGTATTAATTCGAGGCAGTTCTATTTGGGCTAACAAAACATTCACAAGTTAGCATGGTGGGTGGGTATAGAATAAAATAGAGTTGGTTACATCTTCAACTCTCTTTTTAAAAGCTTCTAACTTCACAGGGAACAAATTATGAATTTTATTTTTTTTTAACGTGTTGTGTATGTCGATCGTGGATAATCTGCTACCAATTATGAAATTTTATGTCTCGAATCTAAGTCCATTTATTATGAGGTAAGATCCATCCCCAATTATCCCTGAGCACGGCCGGAACTGAAGGTAGCACACCTCTAAATAAGTGGAGACTTTAGGGTCGGTTCGTTACGTATGAGTTAGTCGAAGTAAAGTCACACAACAGTTTTTATCATATTCTCCTTTTCTTACCATCATTGCTGTTCTTGTAATTGTCATCTTATTTGGATGAAACAGAATTACAATTTTTATTTTGTTTTTGCCCTCTTATTCCATTTAATCCACATTAGTCGGCATCGACTACATGTACGACTGTAGCCGTGGTGGTTAGAGTGCAGCGCTAGAAGCATGCGCATTATAACTTAATGTGTTTGAGGCTCTAGGTTCGAGCCCCGGGAAAGTTCTGATCAATATTTTTATAATTTAATTTTTGTTTCGTCAGAAACGCTTTAATTAGATCAAAGTTAACGGCAATGAATATTTTTGGTAATTAAAGAAGAAATGATGTCCGTGAAGGAATAGTACACTAGCCAAACTGAACAATTGTTTTCGACTCCAGCTACGGTAGTCTCATCAGAGTTCTTTCTGTCCTGTGCATATTCAAGACCAAACATCAACTATTTAACTCACACTTTTCTGGAAATCGCATACTGAAATTATATTCTTTCATATGTATGTACATACACTTGTATGAGTTAGTCGAAGTAAAGTCACACAACAGTTTTTATCATATTCTCCTTTTCTTACCATCATTGCTGTTCTTGTAATTGTCATCTTATTTGGATGAAACAGAATTACAATTTTTATTTTGTTTTTGCCCTCTTATTCCATTTAATCCACATTAGTCGGCATCGACGACATGTACGACTGTAGCCGTGGTGGTTAGAGTGCAGCGCTAGAATACAAACTTACTTATAGTTAAATGAAGTTTTTAAAGAAATATGTTTCTATTTTTGTATAATTTGTTCAAATTTGTTTGAAATATCCTTTCTGTCTGTCTGTTTTGTCTAGAATTAGGTCGATAATAGTAGGCAACAGTTTAAGACTATTTTCGATTTAAACTTAAACACAATAAAAACACATACTTTTTTAGATAGACATTTATGTCCGTATTCATAAAAAATAAAAGTTTTATTAATTTGATTATTACTCCATAAAACTATCTCAAATAAGCACTCAATAAAACAGTTTTATTTATTTTTTATGAATACGGGTATTAGTGTGTAAAACTAGACAAAATTAGAAAATAAATTTCCATCTACTTATTATGCATACATCTACATGTACCTTCTTTAAATATGTACATACATTCATATTCAATACCGCCTAGTAAAAATGTCCATTATGCATACATACATACATACATAATTGGCCATTACCAGCGGTGCCAATTTAGCGCGTTTCGCGCTAGATTTGGCGCGATTTAACCATACAAAACGCGTTTTTTTTCGTCTTAGCTCGTTTAATAAAAAACGCGCTAAATTGGCGCATTTTTAATAAACTTAATAAACCACTTCAATCCAACATTTTTTATAAAAACAATTTTGTATAATTTATTTAAATATCAACAGGTATATTTTCGCTGGAAATTTTTTCATTTCGCTTTATATTGCATACTTATAGTGTTTTTAACAATACTTTAGTGAAATTATTTTTGACTACATACATAAGTACATATACATACATATATGTATAGTTTGTATAATGGTAAACAACAATTTCAGACCTGCTGGTGTTCATAAGGAAGGCAGTCGGTCTGCTAAAAAGACAATAGACTCAAGGGGACACAATAGACCTAATAGGTCGCAGTGTCTTGCATTAGTGCTGGGTCTGAATCGAATAATAATAAACAACAATGTTAATTATCATTTTGGATTGAGATCCACAATTTTAAGAATTCTCTTAAAGTCAATCCTTTTATCAAGCTGTCTTCATTAGTTATACATTTATTACAATTCTTTTTTATATAATTTTGTTCAAATTTAGAAAGAGCTTTTAGTATAAAGAATTATTTTAAATTAAAAATAAGAAATAAAATTTATCTTAACACAGTCTATACTTTAATACACTTTAAGTAGGTATGGCCTAAGATTAAAAAATTCTTGTTGTGAAAATTATGATATTCCATTATATGTATATGCGAAAATTGATTCAAATAACAATTATAATAATTCGAAGTATTACACCCTTCGAATTATTCTGGTTTTATGGCCAGAAGATGAGCTAGACAGTTTGAATGAACTTAACTTACTTTTCTACCTTAATTTTATAATATCAAAAAGTTCCTTATTAATGATTTTAGTCAGTTAAATATTAAAAATTTAATATTAAATAAAAAAAGACTGAGTCATTATTTTAATATTTAAGTGATTATTTAAAGTCACCAAGTAAAATTTTAGGTAAAGTACAAGTACAAAACAGTTAAATTTTTATTGATATATGGTATATATTTTAAGTTTTTGATGTTTGTTAGTTTGTAAGAATCTACTTTGTGTACCTGAATTAAATTCAAAAACAAATATGTATACCGATATTACTTATTTTGCTTGAATAAATATCGTATTTGTTCTAATATATGGGTCGACTTTTATTAAAATATAATTAAGCGCATTGGGAAACGGCGCGTTTTGCTTATAAATATTTGTCAACACTATTAGTTGGCGCGTTTTAGCGCGTTTTGGGAAGGAGACCAGCGCGTTCTGGTTACAAAACGTTGGCACCACTGGCCATTAGAACCCTGTGTCAGGGTTACGCCCTAGCTTCTCGCAGCACTCATGTTGTGTGTGTTAATTTTAATTCATGAGTACCGGGACCTACAGTTTAAAGTCGACTCCGAACGACAGATTTGAGAAACTTTTTCATGGCAATCAATTACTCCCAGAGCTTTTGCCCGAAGACTGCTGAGAGGTAGTGGCCGAAAGAAATAATTTCTTCATATTTCTTTTTTCAATCCAGCGCTATCGTCTTAGTAAGCCAACACACTAACCACTAGACCACGGCGACTACGGCCATTATGCATGCACATATTTAATTAATTAATTAGTATATAGGTAGGTAGGTCAAATGGCCAGTTAATCGAAAACGTGATCAACTTCAATAAGCACAAAGTGCCGTTTTGAAATCATTGCAGGACAAAACTGAATTCACCTAAAATAGGAAAAGAGCTACAGCCAAGCAGAGATGCCTGTAAAGTGGAGTAAAGCAAGGGGTCTAGGTTCACACATTGCGCCAAGCTATCGAAAAAAGGCACCCCTAAAAACTTCAATCGTTTGGCTGCCAGACCTTGGCAATTACTAGGGTTGCCATTCGTACTGTTTTAAACAGTATATGTACTGTTTTTTATAAAATGTACTGTTTTATTCACAACACCTAAAACACTACGAAAATGTACTGTTTCTTTTTAATTTGTACTGTTTTTGTACTGATTTTTGTGTATTTTACATATTTTTAAATAAAAAAAAATTGTTTGCCTGTACAAAGAAAATATCTTTTTGTTTCGTCAGAAACGCTTTTATTAGATCAAAGTTAACGGCAATGAATATTTTTGGTAATTAAAGAAGAAATGATGTCCGTGAAGGAATAGTACACTAGCCAAACTGAACAATTGTGAATATGATAAAAACTGTTGTGTGACTTTACTCGAACCTAGAGCCTTCAACACATTAAGTTATAATGCGCATGCTTCTAGCGCTGCACTCTAACCACCACGGCTACAGTCGTACATGTCGTCGATGCCGACTAATGTGGATTAAATGGAATAAGAGGGCAAAAACAAAAATAAAAATTGTAATTCTGTTTCATCCGAATGGGATGACAATTACAAGAACAGCAATGATGGTAAGAAAAGGAGAATATGATAAAAAACTGTTGTGTGACTTTACTTCGACTAACTCATACAAGTGTATGTACATACATATGAAAGAATATAATTTCAGTATGCGATTTCCAGAAAAGTGTGAGTTAAATAGTTGATGTTTGGTCTTGAATATGCACAGGACACAAGGAACTCTGATGAGACTACCGTAGCTGGAGTCGAAAACAATTGTTCAGTTTGGCTAGTGTACTATTCCTTCACGGACATCATTTCTTCTTTAATTACCAAAAATATTCATTGCCGTTAACTTTGATCTAATAAAAGCGTTTCTGACGAAACAAAAATTAAATTATAAAAAATATTGATCAGACCTTTCCTGAGGCTCGAACCTAGAGCCTTCAACACATTAAAATATCTTTTTTATACATAATTTTTTTTGTGTGTATGCCATTTATGTATAAAAGAAAAATATCAATTGTATTGGACAAATTATTAATTTTAAAGCAGGCTTTTACTTTATTACCCATAGAAATTGTTATTTCCTAAAAAATAAATTTCAAAAAATTTAATAAAAATAAAATTATAGTCGACTTTAACAAAAAAATATTTTTTTTGTTGGGCCCAATTGTGGACTACTTATAATATTATTTTTCATAAATTTTTTGAAATTGATTTTAAGTACAATAACAATTTCTATGGACAAAACAGTAAAAGGAGACTTTAAAGTTGGTAATTTGACAAATACAGTTGATATTTTTTTAAGTTATAAATAATATTCCAAAAGCATAAATTAAATGTTATTGTAATTTTAAGAAAAATTGCTTAAAAACCGATTGAATTTACATACATAATATAGATAATTTTAAAATTCAATTACTAATTTCGAAATCCTATTCATAATTTTTAAAGTTTTTTAATTAATAACTTTTGAAATTTATTAAGTCATTTTCAAAATATGTTTTGAAAATATAATGGGTAGTTCTAAAATACATTTAGAAATGGTGTAGCATTGGTAATTAGTTTATTCAAACTAACATTCAAAAACAACATTTAATTTTTGTTTTAATCACGTTAGTAACTTAAGATACTATTTATAGTTCGACTAGATCTATATATGTATTGCTTTTTGAAACAAATGCAATATTTTTCGTTACGTTCTCATAGTTTTTAATGTATGTTTTATGTTTTTATTAATTATTTTTAAAAAATATGTTATGTATTGAATTAAAAGTCTTGTCACCGTTATGTTCTCATAGTTTTAAAATGTTTTAATGTTTCTTATTAACTTATTTTAAATAAAAATGTGATGTATTGAAGTAAAAGTTCTGTTATCAATAAATAAAAAATGTTCTGTTTTTTTTAAGTATGTACTGTTTTTTTTTCTGAATGTACTTTTTTTTCACTTTTCAAATATGGCAACCCTAGCAATCACAAAGGAAATGAGCTACAGTCTCACTCTCAGAAATACTTCCGCAACTGTGTGAATTAAAGGGCAGGCCCAACCTCTCTGCGTACCTACCGATCAGCCAGTGACCCGTATACACAGCTATAAGTCTCGACAGGGACTGACGAGGAATCCCAAAGATTCTCTTCCCAGAATACTGCCGCGGTTATACCGAGGCCAAAGTCTTCTAGAAACAGCACAGGAATTGATGGAATTCCATCTGCTCAGTGCTTTCCCAAAGTATCCCATCTCTAATAACAGTCATAGGGCAGTGGACATCTGAGTAGGAAGCAACAGACTACCCTCCGGCAGAGGCGCTCCTGGCAAGCTCATCCGAATATTTATTCTCCACTATATCCCTATGACCGGGAACATAAACCAATGATATGCTACAAGCAATCCCAAGGAGCTTCAGCTCCTCTTTGAAATGAAGAAGGGAAGAGTTTCCTATGGGCGACGCCAGCGCTCTGATAGCGGCCTGGTTATCAGAAAAAAACCCTTATTTCACCTTCGATGCATCATTGCATCAGTATCCTCAAAGCTTGCATAATATCAAATACCTCGGCTTAAAAAACACTGCAAGTGTCCGGCAGTCTAAAAGACTCTGCCAATTTGGCAGACTCGGAGAAAACACCAGCCCCAACGCCGGATTCCATCTTAGAACCATCCGTGAAAACTAAAACACCGGAACCTATACAAATCCTTCCCGATGCCCATTCTTCCCTACTGGGGAAGAAAACCTTGGCACACCATTCAAAATCCAACTTCCGGAGGGCGAGGTCCGTACGTAATTCCCTTATATGAGGAGGAAGTTGCCCCAGAATATTACTATGGCCAACAGAAAATCGATCTAGAGGCCAAGCTCCCTCAACCTGATTGCACTCTGAGTTGAAATCGCCATAGCATGAAGATCGATAGGCAGTAAGTGCAGAAACACGTTTACAGCATAATTGGGGCAAGTCCAGTATATCTATACATCGGAGGTTTGTATCTCCTAGTAAATAGCATAAGCTGAGTTTTACCAGGGCTACAACTTGCGGCCCAATTGTCCAGCTTACCTAAGGGACTCCTCTTAAGTATTTTATAGAATGAATTACATTATTATAATAAAATATTTGCAAAACTATTCAGATGAATTTCATAATTATTATCTAGGATGTTACTCAAAGAATTTATGCTTTGCGTTGTCGAAAGTGGGACAATTAGTGGTGGATTTAGAATTGATCCCTTCCTATGCACTCTTTGATAATCCGCTCTTTTTGATGTGAATATCGAAAAAAGAAAAACTATATTTTTAATAATTAAAGTACTGTGTATAGTTTTTATTAATTTACATATACCCGTACATAATTAATTATTCATCTTATCTTGTCTTTAACAACAAATTTTATTTAAAATTTAAAATTTTTTATTCAAATAAAATAAAGTGCAAGAATACTGTCTCTCAAAAATTAGTAATCTTTTAGGGTAGAAAAGATTCCTAATGCTGAAAAATTTGTAGCAGGTGTAAAACATCAAATATAATATGTGCCACGGGTGCGCCAATTGTTAGAATTGACCAATAGTTTTTTGGGTTGTTAATGTAAATGAAAGCATTCATTTGCTAATATCTTATCTGGGATAATAATAATTTGTTTTAAAATGTTCATCTCCAGAAAAAGATCATCTTTCATTTACCCATAATTCAACCGACTGAAGTTTCTGGTTTTTCAGAACAATAGTCTTAAACTTTAGATAGAGTTTTGGCTTTTTTTCAGATATAAAAAATTGGTTATTTGTTATATCCTGAAGACATTAGGCTAGATAACCATAAATATGTATAAATAAGACATAATAAATCGGTATAAGTTTTTTAGTAGGAGCTTTTTTTTATCTCAAATTGAATTCAATTTCTCATTTTCTAAGACCTGACATGCTTCATATCGAGCAGACCAGCTAACTTATGAGGGGGTTTTGAATGCAAAAATTGCCCGCTGTACCAAGTTTTACACAAAAAATTAAAAATTTCTTACAAAGTGGCAAACGAATTCGACTGCTTCAAGTATAGATTTAACTACAGCACGTTAACTAAAACGCAAACATCCGTAACTAACAATAAATACGGGGTGTTCGCCGGGAAGATATACTACTATACTTGTTTATAATTTTTTATTAAATAGCCAAATAAATGCAAGCTATTTTGAGCACATTTTTCATTACATTCTCACACATTTCACGCGGTATTTCTTTAATGTCATCACAAATATTTTGTTTAAGTTGTTCCATTGTTTCTGGTTTGTTTGTACAAACCTTGTTTTTCAGATATCCCACAAAAAGAAGTCCGAAGCAGTAAAATTAGGTGAACGTAGAGGCCAATCAACATCACCATTCCTTCAAATAACTTGTTGTGGAAAGAGGTCTCGCAGTAATTCCATTGTAATCCTGGCTGTATGCGATGTGGCACCCTCTTGTTAAAACGAAGTGCTAGTCAAACCCAAAGCATGCAGTTAAAAAAGTTAAAAAGTTTTCAATCATATTACGATTTCGCTCCCATTGACAGTTGCCGTTACGCCGTGTTCAGTTTCAAAGAAGTAAGGTCCAATGACTAAATTGCACACCAGTCGGTCTCTTTTAATGGATGCAAAGGTGACTGATGACTACCTGCATGTTGTTCCCGTTGTATTCAGGTCGACATACAGCCTGGTGGCCCTCCCGGATGGTAATCTAGCACCCGCTAGCTTATTAACTAATGCATGCAGCGTTGTCCAATCCCCTGGACTTTAAATTTGAGTTATGCGTAGTGCTTGAAAGCCACCTCGTAAATACAATTTTCAATGAAAACAGTGGCTACGCTGGTTTGGCCATATTGTTCGGATGGAAGAATCTGCTCCAGCGAGGAAAGTTTCCGATGCGAAGGTCACTGGACATCGGCGTAGAGGACGACCATGTTTACGTTGGAAGGACCAAGTTGATGAAGCCCTGTCATCGATTGTGGTGACCAACTGGAGAAGGCGCACGCTAAGCAGAAGCGCCTGGAGACTAGTGCTGAAGCAGGCCGAAACCCGTTAACTCGTTGTTATGGCAAGCTAAGTTAGTAAGTAAGTATAATTCGGTCAATATATGCATACGAGTATAGTTTAATAGTATTCTTAAGAATCGCTTAAAAACTCGATTTTGAATTTTTTGTTAGTGGCGCCTTTTTGCATTTTAGCTAACAATATGTAATAAATTTACAACGTCAAAATGATTTGTTTGAAATTTTTAAGTAACTTAAATACTTACCACTTGTATCGTTTATATCAAAGAATGATGTGAACGGATTTCCTTCTGAAACAAGGCCGTAACGAACTTCACGTGGACTACCTTTGTCACCATCTTCAGCATGAACTTGAAGTATCTGAAGCGATATTTAAAAAAGTGTTTTTAATTTTTAATTTCGAAATAATATCTTAATTTACTTTGTTATATGTGTGTTAGAGTGGGTCAAATTTTTTCGTCAAAAATCGTATATCAAAAATTAAATCTACCTGAAATTCTTAGAAACTTTTTAGAAGAAACCATAGGTCTAAAATCAATTTCGATCCCGCGGAAATTGACCTAAAGATTTGAATGGAAATTATAATTATCAAGTTCTTAAAACTTTTGTATTTGTAAAAAAAAGTACATAACTTTCTCAACATTCAACAGATTTTAACAAATGAAGTCTTATTTTACTCAGAAAATCATTATCTTTAAGAATATTGTTGCTTTAAAAAAGCCTTTAAACAAATCCTTTTAGAAAACGAAAAAGTTTAAAAAGAATAGACAATTTTAAATTTTGTTGACAAAATCTTTAAAAGTTTATACTTTTTTTATTATTATTATTTTTTTTTTGTTAATATAAAGAAATATTTGGAAAGACCAAGTAACTTGCTTTCAAATGCCGTTTACCCGGGGTCTCCACGAGATATGAAACGAAATATTTTTATATCTGCGTACGTCAAATTCGATAGCCGATATAATTTTGTTACGTGTAGACTGGGAATCAGCTATCATAATATCTATTATGATATCGATATCATAATATATATTATGAAAACAATATCATGATATGAACTGTCAGAAACAGCTCATATAGAGAAACAAAACAAAAAAACAAAAAAAAACTGAAATTGAATTTTTTAAATTCAATAAAAAAGCAATAAAATAATAAAAAATAAAAAAAAATATATTAATTAATAATAATTATACACAAAATTATTTAATTTTTATAAAATTTTCCCTTTATTTTTAAAAAAATTTCCACTAATAAAATACTCCGACATGTTCTTTCTTCCATTGCTGTACAAAAAAATGAAATATTATAATATTTCAACATCAACGTGTTCCTGTAGTTAGATATGAAGAGAAATATTAAAATGTCATTTTATTTTCTCTGCCGACGTTTTCATATCAAAGTTCATATCAGGTGTACACCCCGGGTTATAAATTCAAGTTCGGTTAATATATGACCGAGTTACAAATGTTTAAATGTGCCCGTTGCAAAAAATACACTGTAGCACATTTTATTAAATATTGTTCATTTACGAAACTTCGCTTTGTTGTTGCTGAGTTGAATTGAGAACGTAAGAAATGTAACGGTAAATTTATATTTTATAAAAACATGATGTAAATTTTTGTTATGTTAATTGCAAATTCTTGATTGAGTTTGCATTCAAAAAGCACACGTGTAACTGTAACTGTAACTGTTTTAATTTCTTTCGTTCTCAAAGAACTTTTTTATTAAAACTTAAATGTTTTTAACATGAACATAATAAAATTAGGACTTTATTAATAGGAGTGGTAAATAGTGAATAAAGTATTTCCGAATAGCTACTATTCTTTTATGTAATGGTTTCCCCATATTATTTATTATACACTGCCGATCACTCGAATTGGTTCACTATTTTCATTACATTATCATAATTTTTTTCTAAAAGTTATAGTTATATTATTTTCTAAAATGGTAAAATATTGGATTATGTGAGTTTATAATAAAAAAAATTGTTTCAATAATTAATAACTGAATTTTAGTAATTTATTTTCCAAAACTAATATGATTTTCAACACAATTTTTTTAGTCACTTGAATAGGTTCACTATCATTCATTTAAAAAACTAAAGAAAAAAATGATTTTTTTATAAAACTTTTTGTATTTTTTAATATTTCTTACAATTTTTGATGATTTAATAATGAGTATATCCTCCTTTATTCGATATAACTTCAATAATGCCATTTGGGAGGGAGTTATAAAGATTTTCAATTAATGATAATAAAATTTTGGACCAAGCTTTTTTAAATCCTGCAATGAAAGCTTATTTGGTTTCGTATTGTCTGCCGGACTTGTAGACTTTGCGAGAAAGCAAGCCCCATACATTTTCTATAATATTTAAGTCAGGGGAATATGGTGGCCACTCCAACATATTGACATTCTGGCTTTGAATCCACACTTTTACAACCCTGGCATTATGTATCGGGCCATTATTTTGTTGAGATATCCAGAGAATTGGTTTAAAAATAGTAGAAAAATATGGAAACGCCTTTTCAAGTACTGTTTTGTAGTTATTCGTGTTCATTTTTGATGTGAGGAATTGAAGCTCACATGTAACATAATATGAAATCGCCCCCCACACCATTACACTGCCCTAACAGCTATTGAGACGACTAAGGTAGCGTTTCTCCTTATGTAGGTCGTGGAAATAGTAGTTTTATCTATCCAGAACTTCCAAATTCAACTTTTTTCCTCTGAAAAGACAACACGATACCATTCATTTTTATCGTTCATGTGTTCTCGTGCAAACTGCGGCCTTTTGTTTTATGAGCAGCATTAATAGATGGTTTGTTTTTAATTTTCAATCTCTTTAAATGCTTAAAACTTCGAATAACACGTCTTACAGTGTTTATGCTAGCTGTGATACTTAATTTTTGTCTAATTTTTGCAGCAGAATCGCTCGAATTTGAGGCAGCTCTTATAATAGTTCTTCTGTCCGCTGCTGTTGTGGTTTTTTTCGTCCGACCTTTCATGTTTTTTCCATAATCGGACTGATTTCTTAAAAAAATTACTTACAACATTCTGGCTGCGACCAATTTTTTTTTTTTCGGTATTCCTATGACTAAAGCCAGTTTCATTGAATGCTTTAATTTTACCTCATCCTTCTTCAGTTAATCGCTTGCTGCGCCCCATTTTACATAAAAAATGTAATAAATTTTTGCCGTAACTCACAAATATTTAAAATTTTAATTATACTGTCGATGGTCAAAAGCAAACTAATTTTATTCCTAGTAAACCTATTCAAGTGACCCAAAATTTACACCTGTTTTCGCAGCATTTTGAAGTAAAAGCAAAAAATTACAAATTTTTTTTATTGTACCGTTAATCTTTTCTCCTAAAATATGATCATTCATAATATCTCTTAATTTAATTTAAGTAAAAAAAAATTGTTCTCCTAAAGTTTATATGAAGAAAAATTAAAATATAAGAGCAAAAATTAATGAACCTATTCAAGTGATTAGCAGTGTATTTATTATTAATAATTCATAATAATGCATAATTTAATATATTATAAATACATTAATGCATCATAGAATTTATTCCTTCAAATTATTAAAAAGTAAATAGCTTTGCATTGCAAATAATGAATTCAAATACTTATTACGGGAGTACATTAAAAGAATTTATTACTTTCGTAGGACATGACTGTGTTAACGGTAATGGTTTCCGGAATAAACAGATTATACATTCCTTGTATTATCTTCTCGATTCTCACTGATTACCATTCCCGCTGGGTTTACCCGTGTCATTATCATTTGAGAAATATTAAATAAATTATTCTTGTGAGTATTACATTGGATGGATGGAGCAAAGTCTCTGATTGCGGCCAACCATTGTTCTCGGCGATTTCAATGCAAAAGTTGGACGTGAAGGTATCTTTGGCCCCACTGTCGGACAGTTCAGTCTATATTATTCCACCTTAAAACTGATCGATTTCGCACGGGGCGAACCATTGTAGTTTATAGAACCAGGTTCCAGCACCTCGATATCAATAAGGCCACCTTATGGGGCGAAATGAGCTCCATTGCATCCCATCCTCTCTCGAAAGTATTGGTGGACAGTTGGTTTCATGGTTTTGAGCTTCCTCCCCGCAGAAACCAATGGTGCGATAAAGAGTGTCGTGAGGCCACTGCAGCAAACAACGCTGCCTATAAACGAACATTGCAGTCCTCCACCACAAGAGCAGCGATGGAGGTGTACAGAGAGAAGAGACGGAAGAAAGACGGATATATAGAAAAAGAAAAGAGAGCAAGACAGGCGTGATCGAGGGGAAATCGAGATGTAGAGGAGCAGCAATGACGCTCAAAATTTTTACAAGTAGATAGGACGTCTTACTGCTGGTTTTAAACCTCCTGAAGAGACGAACATGGTAATCTGGTTACAGATGCACAAGATGCACTAAGATTATGGAGACAGCATTTCTCTAATCTACTGCAAGGCGATGACGACACAATTCCGCCAATGCTGTGCCCAGCTATGAAGAGATCAAGATTGCCATACAGCGATTGAGAAACAACAAAGTGGCTGGACCGGATGGTTTGCTCGCTGAGCCTTTTAAGTATAGAGGCGATGAACTGGTTAAATGCATGCACCAACTCATTTACAGAGTATGGTTGGAGGAAAGTATGCCAGATAATTGGAATCTTAGTGCCCTCTGTCCCTCCCTGAAAAAGGAATACCACAATATATGCACCAACCACAGGGATATAATCCTCCTCCCTTGCACATATCTGGTTCTTACCCATGAATATCGAATCGACACACACCACCTTTTTGTCGATTATAAAGCAGCGTTCGATAGACCAATAACGGATCGCGTGTATGCCGTAATAATTGAGCTCGGTATTCCTGCAAAGCTGGTAAGGCTATGCAGAATGACGTTGAGCAACTCCTGCAGCTCCGTCAAGGTAGAAAAAGACCTCTCCGAACCTGTTCATACCGTTCGATGTTTCAGACAAGGCGATCCCTTATCCTGCGACCTCTTCAATTTCGTCATGGAGAGTGTTCCGCAAAAGGTGAGTGCGCATCGTAATGGCACTATTTTTAACAAAAGTGTTGAGCTCTGTGCGTATGCAGACGATATAGACATTATTGGGCATAAAAAGCGAGCATTCACCGCAGCCTATAATGCTATTGAACGGGAGTCTGCTAAAATGGGACTGGCCGTAAATTAAAGTAAGACGAAGTACATGTTGTCGACGAGTAGGTATGTTGATCGTATCGGCTCCCAGGTTACAGCCGGCAAGTATACATTCCATGTGGTCAAGGAGTTCATCTACCTTGGCACCGCCATTACCAGCAAGAATGATGTCAGTCTAGAGATCAGGCGAAGAATCACACTGGCCAACAGGTGCTACTACGGTCTCGGTAGGCAGTTTAGTAATAGAGACCTCTCTCGTGCGACGAAATTAACACTCTACAAGTCGCTTATTCCCTCGGTGCCTCTCTATGGTGCGGAAGCATGGACGCTCAGAGTGTTCGAGAGAAAAGTTCTTCGTAAGATCTTTGGTTCTCTAAGGCATGGCGATCATTTTCGTATAAAAACCAACAATGAGCTGTATGAGCTCCTCGATGATGTAGGCGTCATTCAGCGTATTAACATCCAGTGGCTACGCTGGCTTGGCCATAGTCTTACATACATACATACATAACTGGCCTTTACAACCCTGTGTCAGGATTACGGCCTAGCTTCTCGCAGCACTCATGTTGTGTGTGTCAATTTTTATCCATGAGTACCGGGACCTACAGTTTAATGTCGACTCCGAACGACAGACTTGAGAAGCTTGT
Source organism: Metopia argyrocephala (assembly GCA_963576795.1). Taxonomy (NCBI): domain Eukaryota; kingdom Metazoa; phylum Arthropoda; class Insecta; order Diptera; family Sarcophagidae; genus Metopia; species Metopia argyrocephala. Next base: position 33,052,742 of record OY756211.1, read on the forward strand.
TCATGGCAATTAGTCACTCTCAGAGCTTTTGCCAGAAGACTGCTGAGGGTGGCCATAGTGTTAGAATGGAAGAATCTGCTTCAGCGAGGAAAGTTTTCGGTGCGAAGATCACTGGATGTCGGCGTAAAGGACGAACCTGTTGGAAGGACCAAGTTAATGAAGCCCTGTCATCGATTGGTGTGACCACCTGGAGAAGGTGCTCGTTAAGCAGAAGCGCCTGGAGACTAGTGCTGAAGCAGGCCGAAATCTGTTAACGGTAAGCAAGTAAGTAGGTAAGAATAATATTTACATTTTACCTAGATAAAGCAGTATTCTGTACTTAAGTTTAGAAATAAAACATTAAAAATTGTGATTCAAAGTGAATGATATTATTCTTATATTACCTTATCACCTGGAAGTATACCAGCTGGTAGTTTAGTCACAGGTGGAGCTGATGTAAATACAGGCGGTTGATCCTGTACATCCTGTACAATAACAACGATTTCTAGACCCGCAATATTTCGACTATCTTCACCAGGTTCCGCATATGCATCCTTAAAAAAATAGATGAACATAAAATTTGATTCAGTAACTCATTACAAAATATTTATATAATTATTTACATGTAATTCTGTACATATGTAAGTAATTTCATATGATATGCATCACATGCATGTACATACAAATGTAAAAAGTTTCCCTTTTTTGGAATCATTTTTTTCTCAAATAGAAAATATAATCTCTTTTGTCAGTGCAGTTTTCTGATTTTTTGTTTAACTGTCTTAAGACCACTGTCTTATATACATTTTCAACCAAATTTTGTTTGCCTTTGACATTGCACTTCGCCAAGTTATCAGTGCATTATCGGCACACGAATAATTTTAGTAAAATATTATAGGAAATATCGTCGGTTGACAGGTAAAACTCACTAAGTGCTAAGTGGTCTGATTACACTTAGTGAGTTTTACTTGTCAACCGACGATATTATGTTAAAATAAAACTTTAAGTATTATAGTCAGCAACAACTATATTGAATTTCAAGGCATTATATTCAGTTAAATTGTGCCGCGTTAAAGGTTTTTTTACTTTCAAGTTTTATTGTTGCAATTTTTTTTCTCAGTGCATTATTGTAACAATAGGTCTGTTTCTTCACTCTACATTGGGCGCCCGCGGGATCCCAATTTTACCAAAAGAATTCCCGTATACAAAATTGGGGTAAATGAAATAGCCCGTACTTTTTCTTCGGGCTACTGTGTACAAGTAAACAAATAACCAGCTGTTAAAAAAATACAGTCGGGCCTCGATTATCTGTGATGGTCGGGATCAGAAGTATTAAGGATAATCAATTTTCACGGTTAATCAAATAACAAATTTGATTATAGAGTTTTTTCATAATTTTTATTATGTAACAAGTGAATATTGCTATATTTATCATATTTACGGTTTGTATCTCAATTTCGTAATTTTCAGCTAGAATTTTAGTTTATTTTAATTTTATCTTTAATATTTAAACGTTTCTCTGTCTTTTTACCGCTGGTAACGATGGCATACTAAACATATTCAGATCTAACCACTCGCTCTTCTCAAATTTAAACTAATCCCTTGTAATTGCTTCTGACATGGGAATTCGCCGTTTTCATCACGGATACTAGAGGTAATCACGGTTAATCGAAGCAAACAATTTGAAAACATTGCAAACAAAAAACAATAGACTGATCTTTGGCCATCACGGTTAATCGGGGTAACCGGTTAACCGGATCACTCATAATCGAGGCCCGACTGTAATAGAAAAATAAAAGTTTCAAAAATCGAAAAAAAAAACTAAAAAATATTTATAAACCGGCACTGAAAGGCTTATAGTGTAATTTAATTCAATATTTAAGTATATAAACAAGTTTTTTTTTAGCTTAGTTAACATGTATAAGTCGAATTATAGTCTTTTATGTTCAATATGTATGTGTGCGACGTAAATTTATGTTTTTTCATATGTATATGTGAATGGGCAAAATTTTTGGTTTTTTGCGTTCCCGTACTTTTGGGTAAATTTGTCTCTTATTGAGAGAAATTTTTGTTTACTCTATATTTACAGAACTTTACCCAAAAAGTAAGGAAACATACCTAATATCCAAAAGTGGAATTTTAACTGTTAACACAAATATTAGGTTAAATTCATAAAAAGTTAAAGGCAACCCTAAATTTCCATTTTAAAGCAAGTGCATGAAAATTATTAAATGTATAATTTTTATTGTTAGTCTTAAGATCCTGCACTAGCTTTCGATCACCACTACGAAGGTCCATCAGAGTTCTTTGTGTTACACATACGCAATACGAATTTTTGGATATATTTTTACTAGATTCTTCTAAAATCTAGTAGATGAGTAGAATTCAATTTGTATCGGAAGTCCAGTAAGTAAAACTCTATTAAAATATAGCAAGTACCATGTATGTATATGGGTTATTATTCGCTTTCAACTGTCTTTCATAATAAATGTATTAATTTAAATAAAAGACATACATATGTATACTATTGTAATACAAATTTCAATTTTATTACAAAATAACAAAATAAAAAAAAACTCAAATTATTTGCCAAACAAAAAAAAATTTATTAAAACTGTTAATTTGAGATAATTTATTTAAATTAATGTTAACCGTAAAAGGCTTTTACGTTCAAAACGTAACACATACATTCTACATATGTAAATATCAAAATTCTAATTAAAAGGGATTATAAAAAACAATTCATAAATAAAATTAGGTACAGAAGCGTTAAATTTAGGTATTTATAAGTTATACCAGGTTTACCCAATACTTTTTGTTAATGAACAAGATTTTATCGACCGTTTTTGGTCTTAATTGGCTTTTCCGCTTCTCTGAAACTAGGGTGCGAAAGTTTAAGGTGATCTAATAAATATGTAGTATTGCCTCTAGTTTTATAATATTTGCCACATAAACGGCATTTAACACAATTTTTATTTTGGTCATTTCAAAATAAGTCCAAACATCTGAATACGTCCTACGTATCTTTTTTTGAATACCCTCTTCATCATCGTTGTCTACATCAATGTTTTCGTTGCCATATTCTATTAAATACAGACAGACATACACACTCCTATGGATGTGTCCATTGGACACATATGTACATACATTTAAATAGTATTGTAATATAATTGGGATGGATGGGATACTTCGGACAAGGCAAAGTCTCTGATTGGGGTCAACCTCCAGAACGATCCTTGTTCCCGTTGTATTCAAGTCGACATACAGCCTCCACGTGGCCCTCAGGGATAACATTCTAGCACCCGCTAGCTTGTTAACTAATGTATGCGGCGATTGTCCAATCCCCTGGACTTTAAATTTGGGTTGTGTGTAGGGCTTGAAACCCACCATATAAAAAAGAAAACTCAATGAAAGCTTCAGCAAAAGCCTCTAAACGGACCCCCTTTTATGTTGACGACTATCGCAAACGTTTTAAGGACTATGATTTAAGGATATGCACCTGGAACGTGAGAACCCTTTATAGGGAAGGTGCCTCTATCCAATTGGCGGATGCTCTCAAAAAATGTAGGGCTGACATCACCGCCATCCAGGAAATGGGATGGATAGGACAGGGTTGTACAAGGCAAGCAACATGTGACATCTACTACAGCTGCCATGATAACAGACGTGAATTTGGCTGCGGATTCGTAGTTAGCAAGAGACTTCGCCATCTTGTCTCGGAGTTCACCCCCGTGAACGAAAGAATAGCTACGATCCGGATGAAGGCGAAATTTTATAACATCAGCCTCATTTGCGCTCACGCTCCGACGGAAGAGAAGGATGATGCGGTCAAAGATGCTTTCTACGCAAAGCTCGAGGATGTATACGATAAGTGTCCGGCACATGACGCCAAAATTGCCCTCGGCGATTTCAATGCGCAAGTTGGACGTGAAGGTATCTTTGGCCCCACTGTCGGGCAGTTCTGTCTCCGTTCTTCCACCTCGCCGAACGGCATGAGACTGATCGATTTCGCCGCGGCGCGAAACATGGTAGTTTGTAGCACCAGGTTCCAGCATCTCGATATCCATAAGGCTCTCTCCCGATCGATCAACTACCAACCAGATCGATCACATTGTGATTGATGGAAGGCATGTATCCAGTATACTAGACGTGCGCACATTTAGAGGTCCGAATGTTGACTCGGACCATTATCTTGTCGCAGCCAAGATGCGACTGCGCATATGCGCAGCGAATATAGCACGTTCTAGTGTTCGAGGGAAGCTGGACATCAAAAAGCTGCGATCACAAGAGACAGCCAGGTCGTTCTCCGATCGTCTTTCTAATGAGCTCCATTGCATCCCGTCCTCTCTCGAAATTATTGGTGGACAGTGGTCTCACATTGCTCACTCTCTGCGCAACGCTGCCGAAACAGTCTTTGGTTTTGAGCGTCCTCCCCGCAGAAACCAGTGGTACGATGAAGAGAGTCGTGAGGCCACTGCGGCAAAGAATGCTGCCTACAGAAGAACGTTGTAGTCCACCACTACAAGAGCAACTGTGGAGGTGTACAGAGAGAAGAAGAGGGAAGAGAGACGCTTATTTAGAAGAAAGAAAAGGGAGCAAGAAAGGCGTGATCGTGAGGAAATCGAGATGTGCAGGAGTAGACATGATGCTCGAAATTTTTATAAGAAGATAAGGCGTCTTACTACTGGTTTTAAACCCGGAGCAACCTCCTGCAGAGATGAACATGGTAATCTGGTTACAGATGCACATGGTGCACTGAGATTATGGTGACAGCATTTCTGTAATCTACTGCAAAGCGATGATGATACAAATTCCGCTGCTAGAGATGCTGTGCCGGACCCAATCAATGATGACGTTGTGATCGCGTCCCCCAGCCATGACGAGGTCAAGGTTGCCATATGGCGACTGAAGAACAACAAAGCAGCCTGACCTGACGGTCTGCCCGCTGAATTCTTCAAGTATGGAGGCGATGAGCTGGTTAGGTGCATGCACCAGCTCATTTGCAGAATATGGCTGGAGGAAAGTATGCCCGATGATTGGAATCTTAGTGCCCTCTGTCCGATCCTGAAAAAGGGAGACCCCACAATATGCACCAACTACAGGGGTATAAGCCTTCTCCCTATCGCATATAAGGTTCTTACAAGCGCATTGTGTGAACGACTGAAGCCATTCGCCATCTCACTGATTGGACCTTATCAGTGCGGCTTCAGACCTGGTAAGTCCACCATTGACCAGATATTCATACTGCGCCAAATCCTGGAGAAGACCCATGAAAGTCAAGTCGACACACACCACCTCTTTGTCGACTATAAGGCAGCGTTCGATAGCCCAATAAGGGATCGCGTATATGCAGCAATGTCTGAGCTCGGTATTCCTGCAAAATTGATAAGACTGTGCAGAATGACGTTGAGTAATTCCCGCAGCTCCGTCAAGGTAGGAAGAGACCTCTCCGAGCCTTTTAATACCGTGCGAGGTTTCAGACAGGGCGATCCCTTATCCAGCGACCTCTTCAATTTCGTCATGGAGAGTGTTTTGCGAAAGGCGGGTGTGTATCGTAATGGCACTATTTTTAGCAAAAGTGTCCAGCTCCTTGCGTATGCAGACGATATAGACATCATTGGGCATACCAAGCGAGATGTCACCGCAGCGTTAAATGCTATTGAACGAGAGTCTGCTAAAATGGGTCTGGCGGTAAATGAGAGCAAGACGAAGTACATGTTGTTGACGAGTAGGGACGTTGATCGTATCGGCTCCCAGGTTACAGCCGGCAACTATACATTCGATGTGGTCAAGGAGTTCATCTACCTTGGCACCGCCATTACCAGCAAGAATGATGTCAGTCTAGAGATCAGGCGAAGAATCACACTGGCCAACAGGTGCTACTACGGTCTCGGTAGGCAGTTTAGTAATAGAGACCTCTCTCGTGCGACGAAATTAACACTCTACAAGTCGCTTATTCTCCCGGTGCTTCTCTATGGTGCGGAAGCATGGACGCTGTCTTGTGCATATTAAAGACGTGCAAGAGTATACCATAAAGTATTGCCAAAACAAATATACCATATACTTCTATGTTACTATGGATATAAATGAGAGAACGAGTGTAACCAATATTGTATGCTTTTGCTTTTTCACACTCACTATATTCCTATAAACAATAACAGTTGTTTATGGTTTTGAGTTGAGTATGGTATAGATTTTTTTTTTGCTCTCAAATACTTATTGTCACCATAAGTATTTTCAAAATACTACTGGTGAAGCAAATATACAAGATAGCTCTGATAGTGTTTTTGGTTTTCTTTACTTTTGTGAACTGATCTGAATTCGTGCTTTAAGAGAATGAATGAAAATGTATAAGTAGAATTTTGCTAAATTTTTCAACTCTAAAAGAATAATAATAAAGTATAAACATATTTATGTATGTACATATAATTTTTAAAAAAATTTTATATAAATAATTAATAAATTATACCTAATTAAGATGTTGTTTATGTAAAATTTATTTTATTTCGTTTTTCAGTTGATATAAAAGAATAAATAATTTTTTTACAAATTAAAAAAAAAAAAACTAAAATTTAGTTATAAAATTTTTTTAATACAGAAATAAGAATTAATTTATAAATATGTGAAGAAAAAAAAACGATGCTCAATTCTATTAAAAAATTATCAAATAGGACAATCCATCACACAACATTACACAATATTATAGAAATAATCGAAAAATCCCAAAATTTGTAGATAAACGGTTTACTTCAAAATAAAGCAGGTAACAATTTGCATTTTATTTAATTTAAATTTAATAATTAATTAAATCATCTCCAGAAAAGATACGTCTACACCGCTTAGTCACTCCAGGTCCCAAAACCGTATCCTCCTCAGACGAAGAAGGCACAGCAGGACTCATTTCTCGAACATTCAGCAACTCGGAAGCCTTAGCCTTTGCAGGCTTCCTCTTTTTACCCATATAGACAGCGAGGGTGACACACAATCAACAAAACAAGCCAAAAATAGTAAAAGAAAACTTATCAATAAATACACACAATAAAATGTCAGCAGAATACCTACGGCGAGAAGCTAGGCCGTAATCCTGACACAGGGTTGTAAAGGCCAGTTATGTATGTATGTATGTAGAATACCGACGGCAGATAGGCAAAATTTAAAAAAATAAAATGAAAAACAAACAATGAAAAACAAGAAAAGGGTTGTAAAATAAAAAACAACAAAAACAAAGAGGACTGGAAAATTTACAAAATTAAAATTTTTAATTTAAATTACTATTATTATACATATATTAATTTTATTAATTAATTAAATTAAATGAAAAAATATTTTTTTATAATAATTCAAAATAGTAATCAAAACCTACATATAAATATATACCTACTTATATGATTTTAATATTAAGTAAAAAATAATAAAATTTAATAATTTAAATTAAATGAAAAAATATTTTTTTATAATAATTTAAAATAGTAATCGAAACCTACATATAAATATATACCTACTTATATGATTTTAATATTAAGTAAAACATAATAAAATTTAATAAGATTTTTTGAGACTATTTTTTGGTAAAATTTTTGTAAAACATGCAATACGAATTTTTATTTGCATCGCACAATAAGTTACTTATTGTACTCCACCAGTATCTACAAGTATTTGCTTTTGCGAAACATAGGAAAACAAATGTGTTACTCTCATTTTCTCTTTATCCACTCACACTATATCTGCTACAAATAATAACAATACAAACCTATAACAGAAACACAAAATTACTCATCTATACTCACAGACATCAGTAAGCACACACAAACTTGTACAAACAGTTGTAACAGTGCACGTCTTTAGTGCCGATGCAGCGGTCCTGGGGGTGTTCGAGAGAAAAGTTGTTCGTATGATCTTTGGTCCTCTAAGGCATGGCGATGAGTTTCGCATTAGAACCAACCATGAGCTGTATGAGCTCCTCGGCGATGTAGGCGTTGTCCAGCGTATTAACATCCAGCGGCTACGCTGGCTCGGCCACATTTTTCGGATGGAAGAATCTGCTCCAGCGAAGAAAGTTTTCGATGCGAAGGTCACTGGACGTCGGCGTAGAGGACGACACTGTTTACGTTGGAAGGACCAGGTTGATGAAGCCCTGTCATCGATTGGTGTGACCAACTGGAGAAGGCGCGCGCTGAGCAGAAGCGCCTGGAGACTAGTGCTGAAGCAGGCCGAAACCCGTTAACGGGTTGTTATGGCCAGCTAAGTAAGTAAGTAATAATACTTAGTTTCTGATAATTGTAGGAATCTCCCCATCTTTTAAAACTGTTTTTTATTTTAATATTCTTTATTCTTTCAGAAATACTATTTATGATACCAGAAACTTTTACTTTAAAACTTCTTTGTATTATTTTTGTGCCGTCAATAATTCGCCGCTGTCCTTATATTAAGGTAGCCATTGCCGCTGAATAAAAATAACTAAGTTTAAATAATATTAATTACCCTAAGGAGCTTAATAGGATAACACTTTTTTGAAATATTGACTCTATTTTATTTTACATTAAATAAATGCAAATATATTATTTTTATTGAAAATTAGAACATACATACAAAAATTTACCGGCGGCAAAACACCTGCGTTGAAAAAGTTTACTTTTAAAATTTTCCGATAGTATCTCTACCGATAGTGAAACCATCAATAGTCGGCCAAAAATGAAACTATCGATACTATCGATTGTTTTGCAGCTCTACTACATAGGTGTTAATTATTATTAATCCAGAGACTAGTGTATGATTATGATATTAGCATTATCCTGTCGCATCAGGTTTTCAAGATATCTCAGCCTAAAATTTTCAGAAACTCCGTGTTTTGTCACATATTCGAGACTATAGAACAGGATGAATTCACCTTTAAATATATTTCGTCTGAAAGTTTAACCTATTGGCTAACTAGCTTCTTCTTTGAGATATATTTGGGATATTTTCGCTACGAATCCAAAAATTTAAATATGGCTTCTTAAATATCTAAATCATTTAAAACAGTTTTTAATGCAAAAGACGAATATACAAGCCATTAATAATTTGTACAACTTTCAAAATGAAATACAAGACATCGTATGTACATACACTTTTGCTGCCACAAAAAATATTGTACTTTAATATTTTTTTTCAACTAATTTCATTTAATGTAATCAATTACGCCATTTTCATTTAATTTAATTATCTTGTATATCGTCAAAAAAAAAAAACAAAAATTACTGATATTTTATTAAAAAAACACATACATATATTAAATTGTATGCAGAGTTTTGTGACTGAGTGTATATGTTTAAATAATTTCTCAAGTCTTGCTTATGTGAAAGAGTCAGTCAATGCGGATTTAAACTTACTTTTCCATCATTGAAGCAGCAAAAACTTTTAATTTTGGAATTCACTTCTAATTTTGCAACGATTTGCGTTTACTCACTCACAATTGCAGCAAAAAAGAAACTTTTGAAAAAGGTCCATTAACAATTGAAAAATAAAACGGTATTTTTCTGTATGTATATACATACATAGAAACGTAACTGAGTTTCACAATTTAGAAACAAAAATACTGACAGTTGCTATAGGAAAGCTGATATGTTTGTAACCAACTGTTCGAAAAAAAAAATAATCTGCCATAAGAATTGTGAAAAAATTAAGAAAATTATGATATTTCTAAAAAGTGGCAAAGAGGGGCAATGTTTAAAAAAATGAAGCAGATTTAGCACATTTCAGAAGAGTGGCACTAAAAGTGGCAAGTAGGTCCGAAAAGTAGCAAATTGATACCTTAGTGGCACAAACGGTCACGCTGGTTACCAGCAAAAACAAATACACACATGCAAACATACATCTCTATATTACTTACTTACTTAGCTGGCCATAACAACCCGTTAACGGGTTTCGGCATGCCTCAACACTAGTCTTCAAGCGTCTCTGCTAAGCGCACGCCTTCTCCAGTTGGTCACACCAATTGATGGCAGGGCTCCATCTACCTGGTCCTTCCAACGTAAACATGGACGTCCTCTACGCCGACGTCCAGATTCTTCCATCCGAACAACATAGCCGAGCCAGCGCAGCCGCTGGATGTTAATGAGCTGAACAACGTCTACGTCGCCGAGGAGCTCATACAGCTCATAGTTGGTCCTAATGCGAAACTCATCGCCTTGCTTTAGTGGACCAAAGATCTTGCGAAGAACTCTTCTCTCAAACACTCCCAGGACCGCTGCATCGGCAGAAGACAGCGTCCATGCTTCCGCACCATAAAGAAGCACCGGAAGAATAAGCGACTTTTAGACTGTTAACTTCGTCGCACGAGAGAGGTCTCTGTTACTAAACTGCCTACCGAGACCGTAGTGGCACCTGTTGGCCAGTGTAATTCTTCGCTTGATCTCCAGACAGACATCATTCTTGCTGGTAATGGCCGTGCCAAGGTAAATAAATTCCTTGACCACATCGAATGTATAGTTGCCGGCTGTAACCTGGGAGCCAATACGTTCAACGTCTCTACTCGTCGACAACATGTACTTCGTATTGCTCTCATTTACCGCCAGACCCATTTTTGCAGACTCCCGTTCAATAGCATTAAAGGCTGCGGTGACATCTCGCTTGGTATGCCCAATGATGTCTATATCATCTGCATACGCAAGGAGCTGGACACTTTTGTTAAAAATAGTGCCATTACGATACACACCCGCCTTTCGCAAAACACTCTCCATGACGAAGTTGAAGAGGTCGCAGGATAAGGGATCGCCTTGTCTGAAACCTCACACGGTATTAAAAGGCTCGGAGAGGTCCCTTCCTACCTTGACGAAGCTGCAGGAGTTGCTCAGCGCCATTCTGCATAGCTTTATCAGCTTAGCAGGAATACCGAGCTCAGACATTGCGGCATAAACGCGATCCCTTATTGGGCTATCGAACGCTGCCTTATAGGCGACAAAAAGATGGTGAGTGTCGACTTGACTTTCATGGCTCTTCTCCAGGATTTGGCGCAGTGTGAATATCTGGTCAATGGTGGACTTACCGGGTCTAAAGACGCACTGATAAGGTCCAATCAGTGAGATGGCTAGTGGCTTCAGTCGTTCACACAATACGCTCGTAAGAACCTTATATGCGATAGGGAGGAGTCTTATACCCCTGTAGTTGGTGCATATTGTGGGGTCTCCCTTTTTCAGGATCGGACAGAGGGCACTAAGATTCCAATCGTTGGACATACTTTCCTCCAGCCATACTCTGCAAATGAGCTAGTGCATGCACCTAACCATACTTGAAGAGTTCAGCTGGCACATCATCGGGTCCAGCTGCTTTGTTATTCTTCAGTTGCCATATGGCAACCTTGATCTCTTCATGGATGGGGGACGGGATCTCGACGTCGTCGTTAATGATTGGGTCCGGTACAGCATCTCTAGAGGCGGAATTTGTGTAGCCATCGCCCTGCAGTAGAATAGAGAAGTGATGTGTCCATAATCTTAGTGTTCCTTGTGCATCTGTAACCAGGTTACCATGTGCGTCTCTGCAGGAGGTTGCTCCGGGCATCATTTCTACTCCTGCACATCTCGATTTCCTCACGATCACGCCTTTCTTGCTCTCTTTTTTTTTCTAAATAGGCTACTCTCTTTCCTCCTCTTCTCTCTGTACACCTCCACCGTTGCTCTTGTAGTGGTGGACTGCAATATTCTTCTATAGGCAGCGTTCTTTGCTGCAGTGGCCTCACAGCACTCTTCATCGTACCATTGGTTTCTGCGGGAAGGACGCTCAAAACCAAGAACTGTTTCGGCAGCGCTGCGCAGAGAGTGAGCGATGTGAGACCACTGTCCACCAATACTTTCGAGAGAGGATGGGATGCAATTGAGCTCGTTAGAAAGACGATCGGAAAACGACCTGGCTGTCTCTTGTGATCGCAGCTTTTTATGTCCAACTTCCCTTGAACACTAGAACGTGTCGTATTCGACGCACATGTACGCAGTCGCATCTTGGCTGCAACAAGATAATGGTCGGAGTCGACATTTGGACCTCTAAATGTGCGCACGTCTAGTATACTGGATACATGCCTTCCATCAATCACAATGTGATCGATCTGGTTGTTGGTAGATGGATCGGGAGAGAGCCAGGTGCCCTTATAGATATTGAGATGCTGGAACCTGGTGCTGCAGACTACCATGTTTCGCGCCGCGGCGATATCGATCAGTCTCATGCCGTTCGGCGAGGTGGAATAATGGAGACTGAACTGTCGGATAGTGGGGCCAAAGATACCTTCACGTCCAACTTTCGCATTGAAATCGCCGAGGACAATTTTGGCGTCATGTGCCGGACACCTATCGTATACATCCTCGAGCTTTGCGTAGAAAGCATCTTTGACCGCATCATTCTTCTTTTCCGTCGTTCTTTCGTTCACGGGGGTGAACTCCGAGACAAGATGGCGGTCTCTTACTTACTACGAATCCGCAGCCAAATTCGCGTCTCTTCTCATGGCAGCTGTAGTAGATGTAGCAGATTTAGCACATTTTAGAAGAGTGGCGCTAAAAGTGGCAAGTAGGTTCGAAAAGTAGCAAATTGATACTTTAGTGGCACAAACGGTCACGCTGGTTACCAGCAAAAACAAATACACACATGCAAACATACATCTTTATATTGGTGCTGCAAAAATAACTACGAAATCATTTCAACAACAACAACAAAGGAGATGTTCTGTTCTACAAACTTCTACATGTGCTACAGATATACATACGCCTATACATACAAAAATAAATTAACATGTTGACACACAAGTATTTTGCCATATGTAGTGATCTCGAAACTGAAAGAAAATCTAGACACATTGAAATTTAAATAAAAGGCAGAGCAGAGAATCAAGTTAGTTATGATTTAGCTACGATAGAGTAAAGATCAACAGTGAGTCCCTAAGTGTGATATTATTTTACAGTGTATATCTTGTAAAGTGTATTAAGTGCAAATTAGTAAATACACAATCAAATCAAGTGTTTGTTATTGCAATTAAGGATCTACATAATAAATTATTTCTATAGAAAAAGTTTATAGAAATAAAACGTTTTAAAAAGTAAAAATGTAACAATATGTATTTTTACCATCAACTTCTATGAAGAGCAATCTCTTTTAAATGAAAATATTTGGAGTACTTATAGCAATAATTTTCAACCATATTTGCTCTAGCCAATCACTTTAATGGATACAACTGTTTTTAAAATTGGTTTAAATTTGCACTTAGTCATCATTCCAATATTTAAATGTTTGGCTGTCAATTCATGACGCAAGAAATGAATCATGTGGTACGGTACATGTTCGGGATGTAGGGGATAGAATTAAATATCAGGTGATCGAGAACTAAAAAAATAAACTCTTACTATTAGTCCCGGAAAAAGTTTCAAAACGGAATAGCTCCCATACAGAGGATGATAAACCTGATAAAAAGAAGAGGGAAAACACATTTCCGACAGCTGCATAAACAGTCGTCTTTTAAGGACGACTTGCAAGTTGCCCTTACGTACATACATACATACATACAGTTTAAAGTCGACTCCGAACGACAGATTTGAAATGGCAATAAATTACTGCCAGAAGACTGTTGAGAGGTAGTCGCCGCAAGTCACCCTTGGCAACAACAAATCTGGTTCCCTGCAATATATCACCTCGGAACGGAATATCATAGAAGGGTCAAATTTACGTGCTCTCCAATAAGGGTTCTCCGGTGAACTCCACATTGGTTTTAAGATGATTAAAGAATGGATGTCTGCTCAGTTATCAAAGTGAAACATTCGAACAACAACGAGAAAAATGCAACTGCCAAAAGTACAATTTATTTTTCAAAATTGAACAAGCGGATGTGGTACCTGCCATACAAACTAATAACTTCATAATCAAAAAATTTGAACAATTATTTTAGAATTTTATTATTACTTAAATTATTTAAGCTTAAGGCGAATAAATATTTAGGGGGGGGGGGGGGGGGAGGGGGGGGGGGGTTGTGGCATAGTGGTAGAGCGCTCGCACAGAAACCCACACGACCAAGGTTCAATCCCAGCGAAGGACGAAATTATAAAAATAAAAATTTGCGACTTTCTAAAAATTACAATTTAAATTAAAAATTAAATTTAAGAAAAATAAGAGGTTCCCCCCCCTCCAGCAAGACCATCTGCAAGAAATCGCCCCCTGACATTCCTAATCCATTCCACCAGAAACCAATGATGAGGAGTACAGCGCCACCTTTTGGGAAGACAACAGCTAATCTACTGAAGACGCTCACCATTCACTTTAAACATCCACCGACAGATTAGGCAATTGCTGTTTGATCATTCGAGGGTGAAGGTATAACACTGGCTCTTGAGTGGACAAATTTTCAGCAACTTGTTTCATCAACAATAAAAGGCTCAATATATACAAACATCTATGAAAAAAAAAAAAACCCTATCAACCATCTTCACATTCCAATACAATGCACTGCATGAGTAGGGGTTTACCCCTGAGTATTGGTCTTAAAAAAAAAAAAAAAAATTATTTATTTTTCGATATTTCGCTACTTCCTTGCGTAGCATCATCAGGAATATATATTTGTATGTGACAAACCAATAACAAAATTAGAAAAAAAAAAAAAAATAAATAAATAAAAAATTATGTCATAAATATTTTCAAATAAAAACACAATGAACATTTAAAAATAAATAAATATAATAATCAACCAACAAACAACATTAATAAGAATAATAACAAGTAGGAACAATAGGTATGTCTATAAAAATAAAAATTATTTGGTATGTGATAGAAATCGACCTCCAAATAAATAAATAGGTGTAGCGAAGCACGCCAGATTTTAGTTGCTTTTGAATAAAATTATCTAGTAAGCCACTTGTACTTGTATACTACTTGTACTTGTATACCATAATAAAGGAACATAGTAAAATAAAGTTATGTATGTACGAGTATGTACATTAGGGTGACAGCAGGTTATACAGACGAAATTTTTTTATTAAATTTAAATGCTTTTCGCGCGGAATATTGTGCCATTTGGTGTAAAAACTATATAGTGTAAATTTGAGGATGATCGGATAAATATTTCCCGTGCCCCAAAGAGGTCAAAAGCCCAATATTTTTAAAACGCTTTTTTTAAGAAGTTGTTAATTTTTGCCTGAGTTTGTATAAAAAATCATTTTATTTCATTTATGATGTGCAATTATTAATAATTATAAAAAAATGAAAAATTAAACCCTTCCGTGCTTAGTGGGTTTTATTGTTTAATATATTTTGTACTGTAAAACAGTAATCTTTTACCCTTTTTTTAATTATCTGGGATATGGTAACAAATTATCTATGACAATTTGAAATCATTAACCCTTTTTGCCCACCGGTGTCAATAGTTTTATTAAATTAATCAGTGAATAAATACTTTACATATAAAATTAACTTTTTTAATAAAAGCAAAAAAAAAAAAAAAAAAATTAAACGTAAAAATTACGTAAATACGTAAAAAATAAAATATGAGACGCTTTAATTATAATTACTTCTTAAGCTTTGTAGATTTGCTTCTTTTGAAAATTGCTGAAAACAAATTTTAGCATACAATACTTTATTTAAAATTAATAAAACAAGTTGTCATTACTTGAAATACTTAAATTCTGCCTCTGATCATCATCTTTTCTCGTGAAATTTTTGTACTAAATTAATTCCTCTTTCGGCGCAGTCAATGACAATTTTTAAGTTTGAAATTATTTTCTTTCTTTTACGATAGTCTTCTAAAATTGGCCAACAACTTGATTCTATTTTTAAAAAGCCTGAAGAAATGTTAAACCTTTGTAAAAGCTTGTTGGTGTTTTTGGAAAATAATTCCTTCAAAATTACATTATTGTCTCTGGCGAGAAAATGGCCTTAATTTTGTTGGTTCATTGTTAGCATTTTTGGATATTCCTCTCCTTTTTTTAACCTTTTTTCAGAGAAGTTTGTTGTAAGCATCTTTGTAGCAAGTTTGACTTTAGTTGTTAAATCGATTCTTTCGTCGAATAAGTCTAAAACTACACATTCTTCATGCAAGTAATAATGATGATCAAGCAATTTTGATATGGCCTTTTCAGCTATTGGTTTATTAATTGTTTTATAAGAATTTCTTTTAAAATTCGATGTCATTTACAGGAGCTTGGTCTGCTTTATCAGCGTTAAACCAGAAAATCGAATAACACTTAATCACAAATCTAGCTACTTATTTCAGTCAAATCATTTCGCTCATTTCGGGAAATATAATAAATAATTTTTAAGCAATAAATGGTCTTGGCCATCAATCTGGCTAAATGCTGGCGCACTGCAGCCATCACCTCTAGGTGGAACTTTTCCTAAGAGTATTATTATTAATTCCAAGAATTCCTTTTAGACATTACGAGGAAAGTCTTTCCTTATTTTATATTTCACGAATTTTAAAACATTAGCGCGTTCACCACGTACAAAATCATTGAATCTGGGGTGAGTTAATCCAGTCAAAAATGCATCTAGCTATATTTTAGGCCAATGTTTCTTAAATTCTTTTTTTCTTTTGAATTATCAGTGGTCGTTGTCTAAATAAAAGGTCCTGTTAAATAAGGTAACTTGTAAGTCAGAACTATTTAGTTTACCAAATAAATAAAAAGTTTTTTTTTTAAAGAGATTTAAAAAAAAGAGATTTAGGGTAGCTTTGAACGACCTAAAGCAATTGACATCCTCCCATCCCCCAGAAAAAGGGGGTAATATAAAAATTCTATCTATATAAAATTTGTCCATAATATATATAACCAATAAAAAACCGTGTAATTTCAAAATTTTAAAAGGTTCATTAGAATCTTCAGAGCACACACGGGTTAAAAAAAATATAAAAAAAATACCTAAAAAATACACTATATACCGTACTGTGACTTTTGACCTATTTGGGGCACGGCTTAAAGTTGTCCGATTTTGCTCAAATTTTGACCATAGCCGTTATATATCAACAGTATCGATTTACCGTGCGAAAACTATTGAAAATCAAAAGTTGAATTTTTAGTGCGACCCTAATGTACATACATACTAAAAAAACACTCAATGAGCACAACGAAAAACAGCATAACCAATTTGTAATAACAGTTACGAGTATCTCGTGTATATATTTTTTTTTTTTTGCAAATAAACCGGCTGAACGACAATTTTGCTGGTCAGTATTTTTTGAATTAAATTTTATTTGTGCTGAGTTTGAAGACACATAGAAAGCAGAGCAGCAGTTGTAGAAAATAAAGAAGTTTACATACAAACATATAATGCATTACAAAAAATTACGCAATCAATTTGAAGAAAAATTAAGTCATTTACTGATTACACAGGGCAAAACTGTAATTGGATTTGTTCTTAAACACAAATAAAAATTGTAAATGATTTCGATAATTTTACATATATAATGGATACGATGAATTGCACAGGAAAAGTCCTGTAGTTTCTGTATACGTACGAGTATGTATTACTTATGTAAACAAAAAACACGAAAAATTTGAATAGGTTAGTGTAGAATTGTAAAAGGACAAGTATAGGAAAATAAATATGAAAATTGAGTGTGAAAATGTGAAGATGCAGTTGATAATTAAAGAAAAAGTTGCAAGAAAATAAAATTATAATAATCCATACGAAAAAAAAACCAGTACACAAATTTTGAAGCAAAATTTTATTGAATTCATAAGTTGTAAACGATTATTAAAACAAAAAGAAGATTATACATTCAAATTAATTAATTGTTCTATTTTTTAGGACAAGAACTTAACTAAATACATATATAACAAAAACATCACGTCAAATTATAAAAAAATAGATAGAAGTAATGTCATTGATCGGCACATTTGTTGTAAATGCACAAAAAATACTAAATTCATACAAATTATTGTCAATATAATGATTGTATTCATGAGATGTCCTATCTGGCCATATTGTTATAGGTTATAATTTTAAACCCCTTAAAACTTTTTGTTTTTGAATTTCAAACGAAAGTAAAAGCAGCATTTTCTTTTGCTTTGTTCTATTTATTTGAACACATCGTATATGGTAAGTTAAGAGTAAACAAAAATAAAACGTAAGCCTGAATTTTAACTGGGTAATTACAAATCAAAAATAATAAGGGAAGTAAACCAATTTTAAACAAGTAAAAGTATTTGGAATCAAAATTAAAAAAAAAAAAAACAGAACATTTGCGTACTGATTTGGGTGTTATGAATAAACCAGTACATTGAATAAAAACCAGTACGTGTACTGATAAAATCAGTACGAATGGCTATCCTAATGGTGACCAAAAGTGTCTCGTACTTTTCCTATCAGTTTCGCTAAATTAAAATGTTTAATGGCCTATTTCTGTATGACAAACAATTTTAAGCAATTCAAAATTTATATGAAAAGTGCTCAAAATTATTTGAAAAATTTAGTGTTTTTCATACAAATTTTCAATCGTTTGAAATTGCTTTTCATACAAAAACAGGCCATAAATGTATTTATCTCAGAATCGCTTTTTTGAGTTATGCCACACTTCTCGCAAATGAGCGGTATGTATCTATATCCATTTTTGCATTTATTTTTACCCATCTTAATAAAATATTTATGTATATTAAACACATGATTGCAAGTTACACATCACAAAATTGTAAAATGCCTTAAACCAGGCCTGTACATACATACATAACTGGCCTTTACAACCCTGTGTCAGGATTACGGCCTAGCTTCTCGCAGCACTCATGTTGTGTGTGTAAATTTCTATCCATGAGTACCGGGACCTACAGTTTAATGTCGACTCCGAACGACAGACTTGAGAAGCTCTTTCATGGCAATTAATTACTCTCAGAGCTTTTGCCAGAAGACTGCAAAAGTAAAAATGTAGTTGTGTTGGTGACAAAATGAGAATTAAGGCCCAACCATAATGTGCTTAGGCTAGCTTAAACAACTATGCGAATGCATGCAATCAAATGTGTATAACCACATCTTCATGCACATAAACGAGAAGTACAATTTTTTTTCACACGCGAACGTCTGCATTCATATTTTTCTAAGCAAAATTGTTTCACGACGTTGTTGTGTAATGCATTCATAAATTTTTGGAATTTTTGACGCCTGCCTGTCGCCAACACACAATACCATGGTATACCGGTATGTGATGAAAAACGACATTGAAATCGCTTATATTTTCAAATTTATATAAAACTAATTTGTTTTTATTATTTTAAAATTTTAATAAGCATGGATGTAGTGGCAATAGTCAGTAAAGTAATGAATAAAAAAGAAATCCCAAATATGCAAGGATGTGAAAATTGTAGCACCTGGCAATTTCATTCGATTTCAATTTCAATCAAAATCGTTTTTCATCACATACCGGATAATCATCATAAGGTAGTCTTAGTTTGAAATAGCATAGAACTCTGTGGTTTTGCAACCCTGCTGCTCTTAGAATTGTCAAATAAAAGCAACACTGTGGTTGACCGTTGTACACAAATATATTATTGTAAACAAGCTCTTCCTCTTCTTTTTTTTTTTTTTTTTGTGAAACATTTTTTTAAAAGTTGAAAATTTTGGCTTTGTTCTGTAAAAAAATAGTTTATAAACAATATTGTACATTCGCCCGTTGTAAAATAAAATTATAAATTTGGTATTGCATTTCATCATTTTAAATTTTAATTTCTAATTTGTTGCCAAAGAAAAAATTTTAATTTCAAATAAATAAAAAAGAAGAAGAATAAGATTTTGACAATCCCAAGTAAGCAGCTGTAATTGTTTTGGTAAAGAGGGACTACCTTATGATGATTATACCATGCACAATACAACAGTTACATAAAAAAATCCCAAATAGAAGAGTATTGTTGTTGTATATATGCAACGTTGCCACTATTGGTAGAAATCTACCTAAACTGGTAGAAAATTTTGGTTTGGTAGGATGGTAGGCTGAATATGGTTTTGGTCGATTTTAGCAGAAACTAAAAAAATCTTCATAAGGAATTTCAGTCGAAAAGTTTAAGATTGGCGTACTTATATTCAAGCATAAAATCTAACTTTTAGCTCATATTATTAATTTTATCAAAAAATATTTAATATACAACACTGAAACTGATTTTAAAAATACAAATTGATTGATGTTTCAAAAATTTTTATCGGTACAAAAGCCGAAATGTATACTAGTAAAAATCTTAACCACGAAGAAGTTTTTGATGTTAAACATGGAATTTTGCAATTTTACATTGAATTACTAAACCAAATCAATGCTAGATTTGATTTTAATCGAAAAGATATTAAATTGTTACAAATAATTGCTTCTGAGAAAGTATTGTCAAAAGAAGGCTTGCTTATATTGTCCCTTGTTTTAAAATTTCTTAATCTTATAGACTGTGAGCCTGATATTATTATGTTGCGATTAAGAGAAACAAATCTTTCAACGGAATTAAACCTTGAATTATTTTGGGCTGAAGTTTGTTCAATTAGAAACGGTTTAAATGAGAAAAGTTTTGGTGAATTAAACAACTTTGTTTTTAATTTACTTTCTCTTCCGCATAGTTCTTCAGCAGCTGAACGCAAATTGTCAACACTTTCCTTAATCAAAACCAAATTTAGAAACAAACTCGAAATAAATACAATTAATAATATAATGCTCTGTAAAGAGCTTGTCACTGGTCACTATGTGTGTTCAGCAAAAATTTAAATTTTTATACCTACATGTCCATTTAGATTATTTAAAAAAAATCAAATTGTTTTTTTTTTTTTAATTTCTTGTATTTATAAATGTATTTTCGATTTGATTGTTTAGAAATTGAATATTTTGTTTTATTTGTATTTTTTGTTATATGTATTTTCGAAGAACTGAATTCTTTTCTATTTTTTATTTTTGGTTATTTATATGTACATGAAAAGGTGTTAATTAAAATTGTTTCCCATCTCAACAATGTGTTCTTAAAAAATTTTTAAATAAAAATGGTTTTTGGTAGATTTTGAGAGAAATTTTGGTAGAATTATATATATATTATATATTATATATATATATATATATTTTTGATTTTACATACGTAAAATTATGAATTTGTCATTTGAAAAGCAAAGCGAGTATACATGAGCGAGTAAGTGTGTGAAAAAAAATACTCATGCTCATAAAAGAGTATTCGTCAAAATTTAAATTTTTCATACATGAATATGCGTCCAAAAAAAGCAATATTCACACATGAAAAAGGGAAAGCGAAATATTTTCGGTTTTTTCAAACATGTGTGAGGAGAAAAAAAAACTGAATGCACACGTCCACACATAAGTAAAAAGTGAGTGAACGATTTGGAACTCTGATTTATAATAAAATATTTGTGTTCATAGCTCGTCGCTGTTTCAGTGACCACTGAAAGCAAGAACGTGCATGTGAGTTAAGCTAAGGGAGAATTGTTTATGAAATTTTTTAATGCAACGTTTCAATAATCGTGCCAAGGCATTCAAATCGATTTATATATTTTTTATTTTTTTTTGCAGAAATTCAAAAAGAAAATTTAAGTTTTTAAAAGTAAATTTTGACTTCTTAGTGGCAACACTCTAAGTAATCAAGCAAATACAAGGTGTCCGCGGGAAGGTATACTACTTTGTTTGCTTATGATTTTTGATTTATTGAGAGCAAATGGATCTTATATAAAAAAAAATTATTTAATGTCGGCAATT
Organism: Metopia argyrocephala; assembly: GCA_963576795.1. NCBI lineage: Eukaryota > Metazoa > Arthropoda > Insecta > Diptera > Sarcophagidae > Metopia > Metopia argyrocephala. The sequence goes on from OY756211.1 coordinate 33,074,376, forward strand.
ATGTATGGAATACAATGTCATATAAAAGTCCGCCTCTGTTAGCCTCACAAATGCGAGCACTATTGAGCATATTTTTCATTACATTCTCACACATTTCACGCAGTATTTCATTAATTTCATGACGAATAATTTGTTTAAGCTGCTCTAGCGTTTCTGGTTGGTTTGCATAAACCTTGCTTTTCAGTCGACCGTAGAGGCCAATCAATATCACCATTTCATGAAATAATTTGTTGTCTCGCAGTAAATCCATTGTAATTTGGCACCGTTTTGTTGAAACCACATGATAGGCAATTGTGGCGTTAAAAAGGTTTGAATCATATCACAATATCGCTTCTCATTGATAACAATTGAATAATTAACATGTGTAACCATCCGAAGACATAACCATATGTACTCCGAAAGTATGGGTAGAGGTGAGATATAATGCATCAGGCCAGCGGTACTCCCAACCACCGAATAAAGCGTACCACGGTTGCTCGCATCGAGAGCCCTATGACAAAGGATTAGCAAGATCTTCGTAATACCATTGCCTGGTTAATAGGGCCCCTTCTTTCTGAAGAGGTGATCCTATCCAGCACTTACCACAACCACTACTCCACGAAGGGCCGCACCCAACCATTGGGCAGAAATCCCGCACACCCCGAATGACAGAAAATGTAGCCAGAAGAAGCTTAAAAAGCCCTGGGAGGGTCGCTCTTAATTGGCAGTTACTGTTACCCCGTTTTCAGTTTAAAGAATTGAGGTTTATGGATTGTTTTGAACACTCTCTTGAACAGCTGTGTTTTCAATCGATCTTGAAGTACGTTGTGGTCCGAGCTTGGGCTTTTCAGCTACAGCCCCTTTTTATTCAAAATATATTCACTATACGAAATTTCATATAACTTTCTCATAGCCACAGGAAGCGATGATTGATTTAGATAAAATGTTTTAGTATTTAAAATTCGTTGGTTTACTTAATATTGTTTCATTAACAAAGTAGTATGCCTTCCCGACGGACACTCTGTATATTAAAAAAGAAAGTTGGAAATTTAAACACGTGTTCTGAAATAAGTATTAAAATAGCATTTCAGTTGTATAACGAGCAAACCTTTAAAAATAAAGTTAAAAAGTATTTCATAAATGTAAAATATAGCCCAAGATACGTAGTTTTATGGTATATTTTCCAATTTGAATGTTTGTCTTCTTCTTGGTAATATGATTGGATAGTTTTGTAGTCTCGAAATAACCTATAAGTTCCGTGTTTGGCCACGCACTTGCATAGAAATTTAAATGGAGAAGGGTTCGTCGAGCCACCATTTTTCAGAAAACTCCTCAATAATCATTTTATTTTAGCACCATTTTTGATTAACGGCAGCGAAATGCTGAAACTCTAAATATTCATAAAAAATCAAAAAAGTTGATCCGGTTGTATTTTCTGTATTATTTTTGTAAATATATTGGTAAGAAACCATTAATTTCAATTTGGCTAACTACTGTACTGGTTGCACCATGGTAACCCGTATACCATCCCTGACAACTATTATGAACACTTCCAATTAACATCTGTTAACAATAACAAATTAGTAAGGATTAACTTTAATTGTAGTATTACAATAACAATTATTAATTTAGCTTTTAAGATACCGTTAATCGTATTAGTATATAAGGACAGCAAATTGTTTAGAATCAATACTTAGCCGAGTCCCATTGGCTGATGGTATTATTGAGAAACTTAAAATTTATATTTAATTTGTTTATTTTATATTTTGGCAGCCAGGCTTATCAATCAGCCGGCTTATAAAAACTGACCAGTGACTTTTTGAAGAGCCTGTCAAATATCAATTTTACATTTATTTTTTTATATATCCACTTTTGGTGTATTTACCAATAAACACCCTTAAACCCTTACACTACCCTATTAGTGGGCGTAAGGTATAGGCGTGAACAATTTGACCATTTCCTTTTCTAATTTATTTACAGTCCACGACCTTTAAATAAGCAAGAATTAAAATTAATTGTTTTAATTTATTCCAATAAACAGCGGTGCCAATTTAGCGCGTTTCGCGCTAGTTTTAGCGCATTTTAACCATACTAAACGCTTTTTTTTCGTTTTAGCGCGTTTACTAAAAAACGCGCTAAGTTGACGTGTTTTAAATAAACTTAATAAAATCATTTCAGTCCAACATTTTCTTACTTTTTTTCGTAAATTTTCTAGTACTTTTTTTTACAACTATAAAAACAATTTTGTATAATTTCATTTAAGTATCAACAAATCATTTTTAACAATACTTTGGTGAAATTATTTTTAACTACATACATAAGATGTGCGTCACTATAAAGTGTAACACCCATTTTTCTTAATAACTTTTTTCACCTTTAATCAAAATTATTTTTCTTAATCACAATATCTTTGAAAAATGTGTCAGATTTTAAAATGTATCAGTTTGTCAAATTTGACTTGTTAGTTAGTTCACAATGGATAATCAAAGACAAGTGCATACAAAAATTATTCAAATAATTCAAAAAAACCATATTGGAGTTATACAAAAGTTGCTAGGGAAGTCCACGTGACCAGGCAATGTGTTTCCAGAGTGGTTAAAAAGTTCAACAAAGACCTAAAAATTGAAAGAAAGCCTGGAACAGGTAAAGCAAAACTGGTAACGAACGACGCGAAAGCCAAAAAGGTTGAGAAGCTTTTGCTGGCTCTTCCAAACATTTCTGGTCGCGAAGTGGCCCGGCGCGTGCAATGTTCGGAAAGTTTTGTGCGCCGAGTTAAAGCTAAAGCTGGCCTTAAAACATTTAAAGTCCAAAAAGTTCCGGATAGAAATGCTAAGAAGAATATTGAAGCAAAAAGAAGAGCAAAACTCCTCAAAAAAGAATTTTTTCAAAAGTTCGAATGTTGTGTAATGGATGTAGAGGCAATGTTTCTGAAGAGTTCCGAACTAAAAAACTATCAAAATTTCCCAAAAAGTTCCTAGTTTGGCAGGCTATTTGTAGCTGCGGCAACAGAAGTGCATCGTTTGTTACATTGGGATCAATAAACTCAGATATTTATGTATATCAAAGAGTGTCTTCAAAAGAGGTTGCTCCCATTTCTAAGACAGCACAACATATCAACATTCTTCTGGCCAGATTTGGCAACATGTCACTACAGTAAAAGCGCAATAGACTGGTATAATAAAAATAATGTTATTTTTGTTCCAAAAGAGGCTAACCCCCCAAACTGCCCAGAGCTGCGGCCTATTGAAAGATATTGGGCTCTGGTCAAAAGAGAACTAAAGAAGAGTACATCTGTTCCCAAAACCATTACTACTTTTCGATATAAATGGACAGCTGGTACCAAAAAAATCACCGAAAACACTATAACATTGCTTATGGATGGCATAATGAATAAAATAAAAAATTTTATAAAATTAAATTAATTTTTAAATAAAATAATACAGAATATAAATCTGTAATAAAAATGCAAAATAAAACTGTTTTATTTTTAACTCTAGCTTACTCCAGTCAGTTTTTATTTGACTTTTGATGTGTTACAGTTTATAGTGACGCACATATTATATATGTATAGTTTGTATAATGATAATGTTAAGTATCATCTTGGATTGAGATCCACAATTTTAAGAATTCTCTTAATGTCAATCTTGTTATCAAGCTGTTTTCATTTGTTATAAGTTTATTGAGCTTCCCATTTTCAAATGCAGAAGTTAAAAGAGCTTTTAGTGTAATGAATTATTTTAAATCAAAAATAAGAAAAATAATGTTTCTCAACACGGTCAATTACTTAATACCCATTATGTTTACGCGCATAGTGTGAACGTTATTGTTCAGTGGACGTTCTATGTTTTTGTTCATTTATTGTTTTTTTTATACTTTTATGCTTCTTTGTAACAACACTTACATTGTAAAAGCCAAACAGTACGGTACGTACAAAAAGGAAATAAACCCCGTGTATTTAAAGAAAAAACTAATATTGTGTTTTTTTTTTTTTTTCTTTCTGGAATATATTTTCTGAGGAAATCTTTCGAGGAAACATTTTGGTCCTTCGAGCCGGATTTTATATCCCCCCGGATCCAAGAAAGATTTTTTAGAAAATATTTTTATTTTCAGACCCTTCATCTCTGAGTTTTTGGCCGATCCCAGTTTTAAACCCCATCCATCCCATTTTTTATATTTTACTTATTTCTCAAAAAAAGGTATTTATTTGATTTGTTTTGTGATAAAAGTGAAAAAAAAAGTGTGAGCGATGATAAAAGTGATATCTGTGTTTTAAGATAAAAACCCACCCCTATTTTGAAAGAAAAGCGAAACAACAAAAGTACGTAAAGTGAAAGTTGATTTGCCGTCGGCAAAACATAAAAATCAAATTTTGATAATTTTACCCCGCATGACCGTGTATTTGTTTCTTAGTGCAAAAAATTAATTTTTTTTAATAAATAAAGTGATTTGAATTTAAATTCAAATATATTAAAATTATTTTAATAATTTTTATAATATTCGTTGTTTTTATTTTGCATTAAAACAAACATACATACATATGTGCATACAAAATTTCTTTGATATTCCTTTTACTTTATTTTATCCCTTTAAAATTTAAAGTTTAAATACATGTATGTACATACATACATATTTACGCATATATATTCATACATACGGACATATTTGCTGTTGTTTTTTGTTAAATCAAAATTTGTTACAAGGTTACAAGTGCATTGACCTGTTTTTGTAAATAACAAGATCGATTTGATTTACCCAGTGTTTTTGTTGCTTTTCTTTTTTTTCTACTCTGTTCTTTTTATATTGTCGCTCACCAATTAGTGCTGCAGGTTTGATTATTCGAATAAATCGAGTACTATATGATTTAAAGTGACAAATAAATATATTTATTTTTAACCCCTTTTTTATATAATTTTTAATTAAGTTTTTCATTACGAATTTAATTAATTATTATCTTATTTTGTCGCTTTAAATTAAAATAACTTTTGACGAAAGTTATTTATTTTCCTTCATACCCGAAGTGAGTACTCGTATTTATTTTAGAGCAGTACTAGTGTTTTGTTTAATTTTTTATATCTTTTTTTTGACAAAGTGTTTTATATTGTAATTGGTCGATAGATAGTGTTCTTGGTTCGACCAATTCTAATTTTTATAAGTATAAACACACTTTTATTTTTTGTTAACCCTTAATATTTTTAATTTTATTTAACCCATACTTTTTAATACATTTTTTTTAACCCCTTTGAAAATATATCGCGGTATTGAAATATTTTTTATACGCACATATACTATATTTTCTTTATCGTTTTTTTGTGTGACGCATTTAAGAACTGTTTTTTCGTGTACCCATTATCCGTGATAAGTATATCGGTTATTTTTTCAAATCGATTGATTTTTTAATTTTTTCAATAGTTCGTGTTAACTTTTACTTTTCTAACCCCGTGCTCATTTATCTATTGTCAACATTAGTCTTTATAAATTGCGATCGACAATGGATATGACTGCATTTATTCGTAACGCGGATCGTTTGGCCGATTTTGAGGCTTATGTCGCAGATATCCCAGTAGCGGATCATCGCATCGGTTCGCTGAGTAGTCATGAGAAAGAAGTAGATCGTTTATGGGAAGCTGTTCGGTCAACATACGACTCATTGTTGATTGAGGCCGATAAGGTTAAAAATCCTCAAATAATGGAGGTAAAAGCGCGCTATATGGCTTCTTATGCCACATATACTAGGGGAATTTCTTTGATCACAACCCAAATGGATCATTTGAAATCGGCTGCTCAAGTGGAGAAGTCGAGAGAATTTAATATAAATTCAGCCCCCATAATGAATTTACCCCCTTGTGATACCCCTATATTTTATGGCGATTATAAGAACTGGCCATCGTTTCGAGATATGTTCTCAGCATTGTATGGTGATAACCCCCATATAACCCCGGTACAAAAATTGTATTATTTACTGCAGAAGACTGCTAAGGAAGCTCGTGATATCATACAAACTGTCCCGTTGACCCATGATGGCTATGCAATTGCATGGAAAAGATTGGTAGACACTTATGAGAACAAAAGCGCCCTTATTAACGAACAGCTTCGAACCCTTTTGAATATTAAACCCATTACTCATGAATCTGGCCCCAATATTAAAAATCTTCAACGCACCATAAACGATTGCGTAACAAATTTGTCCTTACACCTGAAGTTTTTTATCACGTGATATTAGTTTATATTTGCGCCACAAAGTTGCCTGAGCATACTCTAAGTCTCTGGGAGCAATCGAAAAGGCATTTACAACAGTCTCCGACGTGGGAGGATATGGACGCCTTCTTAACGGCTCATTTTAAAACCCTTGAATCGATTGCTGATATAAGACAATCTCAAGCTCAACCCTGTCGAAACCAAGATAAGAACATTGCCCCTTTCAACACAAAAAGAAATTTTAATTTTGGCCCCCCGAGGAAATCACTCAATGATTCAGGAAATGTTCAAAGTTTTACCACAAGGACTGACACATTACGGTCAGCTTGTCGTTGTTTTCTCTGCCAGGGAACTCACCCTATAAGACTTTGTCCTACCTTTTTAGGCCAAAATGTTGAAGACAGATTGTCGACTGTAAGGAGACTTAAGTGCTGCACGAATTGTCTGGCAACATCTCACTCTTTTAAAAATTGTAAGAGTATTTATGTCTGTTCATTATGTAAAATGAAGCATCACTCTTTGCTTCATAGAGATGCTGGATCAAATGGCTCAGCCAGTAATGCACACCAGCGTCCGACGGATTCTGGTGTAAACAGATCTAGATCTCCCAGTTTTAACCCGAGTCAAACACAACCCCCGTTGAATTTAAACCCTTCGACCTCCGCAGCGACCCGTAATCTTCACACCTACTCTACATATGTAAAAGCGACCCCTAATTCTACGATTCTTCTGGGCTCGGTAAATTGTGTAGTGCACGCTGGTGATACTAGGTGTACGGCTCGAGCGCTGGTGGACCCTGGTTCGCAAGGCACCTTTGTCTCAAGGAGACTACAGAGGATGCTTGCTATACCCACATTTTCAGTGCCTTCCACTAATGTGACTGGCATGACGGATTGTTTGGCTGTAACATCTTCTACCATGTGTGTTTTTACGATCGGTTCTTCGATCGATCCTAATTTCCAATTGACAATTTGCGCATATGTAGTAGATGAAATAACCGATCGGTTGCCCTCGTGTTCTATTATGGAAATGACAAACTCTCGTTTTCCCGATATTACAATGACCGACGTCATGTGTACCCGCATGGATATACTATTTGGAGCAAATGTATATCCCAAAATTTTGATTCCGGATGTAAAAATACATCCGACTGGCAACCTGATCGCCCAGAGAACCGTTTTTGGCTGGATATTTACTGGTGAAGTTTTTTCGTCTCAACCCCTGCATTCTCTTGCATCATTTTATACCCGTGTTGAGTTAGGCAATCAACTGGCCCGTTTTTCGGAACTCGAAAAAGTTCCAAAAGTCACTCGACTTTCTGAAGATGAGACATTTTGTGAAAAACTTTACAAAAATATCACCTATAAGAATCCCGATAGTCGTTATGTTTTTAGAACAGATGTCGGAAAAAATGTATCGTCATAATTTAATTCGTCCTGATCGAACCCAGTATCAGCGTATTTTGTATCGACAAGACCCTGAAGATGAAGTGAAGGACTATGAGCTTAATACGGTCACGTTTGGAGTGAACTGTGCGCTGCCGTATTTAGCGATTCGAACCCTTTTGCAATTGGTAAACGATTGTGAACCCCTGAGTCCGGCGGCATCCGAAATATTGAAACCCCAAATGTATGTCGACGACGTACTAGCTGGCTCTCATGAGCTAGAAGACGCTTTGAAGAGGCATAATGAGTTAGTCCAGGTTCTTAGCTCGGCTGGTTTCGTGCTGAGAAGATGGACTGCAAATAATTTGCGTCTCTTGGAAGATTTACCCCGTGAGAATCTGCTTGATACAGATTTCTTAAAGTTTTCAGATGCCAGCACCACTGAAACCCTAGGCTTGCGATGGAATGCTGACAAAGACAGCTTCTATTTTAAACTTGGACCGCAGCCACGCCGGGATCTTGTTACTAAACGCGCTGTCTTGTCTGAAATAGCAAAGCTATTTGACCCCGCCGATTGGCTCTCGCCTAAGATAATTGTGGCAAAAATTATAATGCAACAAATTTGGAAAGACAAGACCGATTGGGACGAAAGTTTGAAACCCCTGAATCTTATACAATGGCGATAATTTTTAGACGATTATCCAAATGTTGAGAAAATTAATATTCCAAGATGGGTTAATTTTCTCGCCGAGAATGAATTTGAACTTCATGCATTTTGTGATACCTCTGAAAAGGCATGTAGTACTGCTATTTATGTTCGAAATTTGTCTACAAGTGAAATATTTACCCATTTACTCGTATTAAAGGCAAAGGTGGCTTCCGTGAAGTCTAAAACATTACCCCGTTTAGAGCTTTGTGGAGCGGCTTTGATGGCAAATATGGTAGAATCACTATGTAGTCAAATAAATCTAGACAAGAGAAAGATTTATATGTGGACAGATTCTACCATTATTTTATCTTGGCTAAATAAACCCCCGTGCCATTGGCTAACCTTTGTCAAGAATTACAAAATTGAACCACCGTTTGACATACATGAACGTTTTTCAGATTTACCCCGTGCGATGCGATTAATTTCGTATTGCTTCAGGTGTTTACAGTATTTCATAACCCGAAAATGCTTGTATAACACTTTAGATTTTTCCCAATCGGATGTGAAATTCACCCGATATAGCCTGAAACTTGTATGTCAACGATTATCTCAGTCGGCTGGTTTGTCATGCTCTGAAAAATACCCATGTAGAACCCGATACAGGAGTCATTTCGGCAGACGTGAGAACAGCTTCTGGCATTTTTACCCGCCTGATAGTGAAGCTTGTTTTCATCCCTAGTTCAGGAAACTACTAATTACTTAATTTTTATTTTTTTTATTTTTCGTTTTTTTTTTATTTCAATTTATCCTACAGTAGCATGTGAAGCGCAGCCTGTGAGTTGGACGTGTACTGAAGGCGTATTGAAGCACCATCAATTGTAACAACACCAATCATCCTATTTGGATCCCCAACTCGTTACTATTGATGTCCCTTATATTAATAATTATAAATTAATTTCAATATTTATGTTAAATTTATGTTATTCTCAACATTGTGAAAATTAATTACTTTTTTTACCCATATTTTTCATATTGCAGTGAGACCCGCGTGATCCTTAGCCTTCCTTGTTGCAGTATTGCAAGGGGGGCGGGATGTTTACGCGCATAGTGTGAACGTCCACTAATTATTGTTCAGTGGACGTTCTATGTTTTTGTTCATTTATTGTTTTGTTTATACTTTTATGCGTCTTTGTAACAACACTTACATTGTAAAAGCCAAACAGTACGGTACGTACAAAAAGGAAATAAACCCCGTGTATTTAAAGAAAAAACTAATATTGTGTTTTTTTTTTCTTTCTGGAATATATTTTCTGAGGAAATCTTTCGAGGAAACACATTAGATATGGCCTAAGATTAAAAAGGTCTTGTTGTGAAAATTATGATATTCCATTAGATGTATGTACATACATATATGCAAAAATTTATTCAAATAACACGTATAATAATTCGAAGTATTACATACAATCGGTTTTGTGGCCAAAAGATGAGCCAGACGGTTTGAATGAAATTGGCGATGATCAATATTAACTTTACTTTTCTACCTTATTTTTATAATATCAAAAGGTTCCTTATTATTGATTTTAATCAGTAAAATATTAAAAGTTTAATATTAAACAAAAGAGAAGACTGAGTTACTATTTTAATATTTCACTGATTATTAAAGTAACCAAGTACAATATTATTTTCAAATATAGAATGGATACCAGAGTGGGCAAACAAACAAAACATTTCGCAAACCTTACCACAAAGTCATAAACTTTTAAAACTTTTTTTAATCGTATTGTACTCGTACATGAGCAAAACTATAACAAATACTTTTTAAATGAGAAAGAGCGCAAACGAAAAAAATTCGCATTTTGCTCTTGTGCTTGCTTTGTTAATCCGTTAAATTCGTATAATTTGCTCTTTTTTATCTTTTTTTATAATTTTTTGTTGTACCTGCGCACATTTGATTTAGTGTATTTGTAGTGCTCAAAACAAAAACAACATACAAAACTAAATGGGACAATTGCTCTCAGTGTTTTTGTTTTGTTTTACTCATTGTAAAGAAAAACAGAACAAAATGAGATTAAACGTTTCGTTTTGTTTATTTTCCTACTCTGATGGAAACCATTATGATGCAGGCAATAAATAGCTCAATGTGTACACAAAACGAATTTACCTTGCCATCCTAGTCAACATTTAGATGATTGATTTTTCGATGATCATCTTTCATACTTAATTTTGACTACTTCAGGTGATTAAAAATTGAGTTTTCATATAGTTAATCAAAAGGAATAATCCAATTTGATTCATAATTTTTTTGCATTCTTGTTTTTGTAAAAAAATGGATAGAAGTAATTTTTTAATCACCTTATGGTTGAAATTTGTTTCTTCATGCTGAATCAATCAGTTTTTGGTCTTCAACATCATTCAATTCTGATTTTGTGTTTTAAGCGTTTATTGTTATAACTTGACATTTTATTACAGATTTCTTAAGGTAAAATGCAATTTGATGTTCATATCAATTTAAGTGGGTGGGTCGCAGTACTACGGTTAGAGCGCTCGCACAGAACTCAAACGTAAAACCTCTCAAACAATAGTTTAAAATAATAAGAAAAAGAACTGTCAATCCAAATTAACTCCGCACAGAGGGGCATTTTGACGATCATCTGGGCGGCCAAAATTCGATATTTCAAAAGTTAAGGTTTTCCTAATTACCGATTGTAGGGTAAAGAGAATGCTTAACTAGATTCCGTTATTTTTTCATTCCTTTTTGCTTACATTCGTTTCCTACACGCTGTCAAAGTTTTTTGTTGCTAATTGTGCATTTACTATTTTGTTGCGTTCAAGTTAATTAAAAATTTTGGCAGGCTGTGCGATAGAGCTGCAAAACAATCGATAGTACTATCGATAGTATCGATAGTTTTATTTTTGACCGACTATCGATGGTTTCACTATCGGTAGCGATACTATCGGAAAATTTTAAAAGTAAAATTTTTCAACGCAGGTTTTTTGCCGCCGGTAAATTTTTGTATGTATATTCTAATTTTTCAATAAAAATAATATATTTGCATTTATTTAATGTAAAATAAAATAGAGGCCATATTTTAAAAAAGCGTTATCCTACTTATTAAGCTCCTTAGGGTAATTAATTTTATTTAAACTGAATTATTTTTATTCAGCGGTAACGGCTACCTTAATATAACGACAGCGGCGAATTATTGACGGCACAAAAATAATACAAAGAAGTTTTAAAGTAAAAGTTTCTGGTATTATTAATAGTATTTCTGAAAGAATAAAGAATATATAAATAAAAAACAGTTTTAAAAAGAGATTCCTACAATTATCAGAAAGTACTTAAGTATTATTACAATACTAATAAATTGTATGTACATATCGTCGCAAAAATTAAAGAACGCTGTAACTGACAAAAAATCGAAAATACGTTTTTTTATCAGAAAAAAAATGCGCGTCGATTGGTCCCGGTCACAAATTTCTACGATGAAAATAAATTCACTTACGCCGCACAGTGGCGCCTTTTCCCTAAAAGCGTTTCAAAAATCAAAAATTTTACAGAAGAATTTGATAAAACGAATAATTACATCTGATAGAGAACTTCTCACTGATTAAGAATCCAAAAAAATTTTTGAAATCGGATAAAAATTATGAATTCTGGAGTCAATCAAAGTTGACAATTTTTCGGACTTACAAAAAATGTTTAAATTAAAAAAAAAATATCATCTTTTCAATTGAATTTCAGGCAAACTATGCAACCGATCATTAATTTTTTGGTGTCGGATGAAAGGTATGTTAATTCCAATGAGACGATGTAAAAAAAAGGGTTATTCGGTCCAATACTTTTATTTCAGGCGCAATTTTGCAAACACATGATATTTGGGTCTTTTTTGACACTTAATAGAATAGAACAAAAAAAGTGACGTTTTGTGACGGGAACTATTAAACATAGGTTGTTAAGTATTTAATACTCTAACTTATTTTCTTGAAATTGGGTGCCCGTACTTGCCCGTGTACATGAAAAAACAAAAAAACTGTAACAATTTTTACTACAAAAATTATATATTTTCAAAATATTCAAACAGATTTTGGGCAGCACTGAGATCCACTCAAATTGTATACCAAACTTAGTAGATGTGTTGGTCTTTAATTTATTATTTAGTTTTTTATGCGTTTTCATTCGCTTACAATGCCCCCTAGCGGAAAAAAATTTCGGAAAAGTTACCACTTTGATGAGTTCTATCTCCTGAACAAATTAATATATTTTAGAAGTTTAAATTTGGGATTTTAAATTAAAAAAATTTAAAAAATACTTAAGTACAAGTATATGTGTCATGTTGGGATTTTTAAGAATTTTTAAACGGACAAAGGTTTATTTACAAAAAAAAATAATATAAATTTATTTTTAGTAAGTTTTTAATTTAAAAAGTATTAACATTTTGGACCATAGTGAATGAGCTGTTAAAATTGAACCTACAGCTAATTATAAAGAAATGTAATTAAAGCAATAAGTATTTCATCTTGCACTTAACTGAACATTGCAAAAAAAAAAAACAAAAATAAAAAATATTGTAGTAGGCATCGGCAAACACACACATTTTTTAAAGCTTTATTTCCAAATATTCTGTGCTAATAATGTTATCTAGTCTCAATATCTAGTGACAATCAAAGTGAAAAAAGTGTGTGGAAAAAAACAGTAAAAAATTTTAAACAAAAAACTAGTGATAAAATTAAAATTAAAAATTTTGCAACAAAATAGCTCGAAATGTGTCACTGTGCACAGTGCCGCAGTGGGCCTTTTACAATGCAGGTCCGGTTTTCTTGAAGCTAAACGAGATAAAATTCAAGTGCGTTTTAAACATTAAATATGTCCTAATAATTTCAACAGTTATGATTTTTGCAACGAAAAAAGTCAAAACGATGCACTGTGCCGGCCATGCCGGCTAATTACTCTTAAACTAAAGGGATTATCTTTTAAATACTTTATAAATTTTAATAATATCTTTATTACTTTAAAAGTTATAATGATTACAACGAAAAACGTCAAAAGACAACACTGGGCACAGTGCCGCGGATGGTCTATCACCTTGCGGGTCATGTATTTTGAAGGTAGGGGAGTCTTCTTTCAAATGCTTTTTAAATTTTTAAAATATCTTTATTACTTTTAAAGTTATGATTTTTGCAACGAAAAAGGTCAAAAGGCGCCACTGTGCGCCGCCTGCGTTTTGAAAAATACCAGTGTCTTTGTTCTACTTTCATACAAGTTTTTTGGCTCTGGTGAACATTTAAGGTTTTGTCAATTACAGCGTTCTTTAATTCCATCTACGATATGTGTCCAATGGACACATCCATAGGAATGTGTATGTCTGTCTGTGTTTAATAGAAAATGGCAACAAAAACATTGAGCTAGACAACGATGAAGATTAAAAAAAAGATACGTAGGACGTATTCAGATGTTTGGACTTATTTTGAAATAACCAAAGATAAAAATTGTGCTAAATGCCGTTTATGTGGCAAATATTATAAAACTAGCGGCAATACTACAAATTTATTAGATCACCTTAAACGTTCTCACCCTAGTTTCAGAGAAGCGGAAAAGCCAATTAAGAATATAGACCAAAAACGGTCGATACCTAAATTTAACGCTTCTGTACCTAATTTTATTTATGAATTGTTTTTTATAATCCCTTTTAATTAGAATTTTGATAATTACATATGTAGAATGTATGTTTTACGTTTTGAACGTTAAAGCCTTTTACGGTTAACGTTAATTTAAAAACATTATCTCAAGTTAACAGCTTTAATTAATTTTTTTTTGTTTGGCAAATAATTTTACTCAGAAAAATAGAAAACCGATAGTATCGATAGTTTTTTTTAAACTATCGAAACTATCGATGGGGCCGACTATCGATAGTTTTTCAGCTCTACTGTGCGAAGGCGTATGTTCAGTTTATTCATTTAAACAAAATGGAAAATTGTAAAGCAGGTAAATATTATTTAATCCACTTAGGTATATAAAATTATAATTTAAATTCATACTAGTAAAGCAGCATTGAAAAATATGGTATTTTTGTTAATTTCAATGGGTATTAAAAGTGAACTCTGGACAAAAAGTTATGCACCACCACACATCTCCACTTCAATCTATGGTTAAATGTAATCTTTAACATTCTTTTGCTCAGATGAGAAAAAAAAAGTTGTGGGTTTTTGCGGTTTTGTGTTTTATAGCCATTTAAAGTGACCTACTGCGGAAAAAAATACAATACAATACTTTCTGCTGTTGCTTTATTGTATCACTTTCGTTGATATCCAGAGTGTTCTATATCTCAATGTATTTATTCATGCGAATGTTAGACGAATAAAAAGTTATTGGGAGGTATGGCTCTTGAAAAGTTATATTTTTATCGAAACTTTTTTTTTTGTATAAAAATTTATAAATTTGAGGTATTTTTTAAAAACTGCTTATAAATAAATATGTTAGTTTTGATGATTTTACAAAAGAGTTCTTTTTTATTTAAGACCAATTTGGAATTTTGTTGCAACAAGTATTTTTGTAACACGTATTGGAAGTGACTTCCCAAAAAAAGCGAGTTAAAGTGCTTCTATTTAGATTATATCAACGATATGTGATCGTCTTATGCTATAAACACAACAAAGGCTATCGAACACCGAACACACGGCTACAAAAATCGCTGGCTACAAAAGTAGCCAAGTAGCCAGCAACTTAATTATAATAATGACTACAGCTACAAAATAAACATAACCTAAACAAAATATATTTTTTGTAAGTGAAATTGTGAGGAAATAAAAAACAACAAATGTCTGAAGAAAACTTATAAAAATTTAGGAAACTAAAAAGGCAATTAACACGTTCGCGGACGTGAATGTTATAGCATTCATATTCATACTGATGCAAAATGACGTGAATGCTATAGCATTCAAATTTTAAAGCCAATTTTTATTCATTTAATTTTATACAATCTTAAGTTTTTGTAATTAATACACATTCAAAATAATGACCAATTGGTTCATTAGATACTTTCGTATATATATATATATATATATATATATATATATATATATATATATATATGTATTTAACGGTTAAAATACGATGTTCTGACTACTCTTATAATATATTTCTAATTAGATTTCGGATATTACAACTAGTTTCAAAAATAATTGCCTGTATATTTTTGCAGCTCCCTAAAATTTTTTGGCGTCCGCGAACGTGTTAAATAATAAATTAAAAATGAAATAAAAACTGATGTATATAAATGAAATAAGTAAATGAAAACTAAACAAAAAATGTAAACAAATGATTATTTATTTTCAGTGGTGCAACTTAAATTTTTTTCGCATTTTTAATGCATATACTTCATATATTGTGTTTTTTAAACACCTTTTCCATTCATCTTATTGTATTGGCAGCACTAAACTGTTTATTGTCGCCAAGAAAAATAGAAATTAGCCTAAGTTGGCTACGGGCTACAAAAGTAGTCGTGTCGTCGGTAGTCGTGTTGCCCTGAAAATAATTATTCTCATATGCACACATGTATTCTATTTTTGACAGTTTGTAGTCGATGGTCGGTAGCCTTTGTTGTGTTTATAGCATTACTTTCAATAATAAAAAGGTACCTATATGGTTTGTAACCAATTTTTTGGCATAGTGCCATGAGGTCAACTAAGTGCTAGTAACCACGAAAATCATAACCTTTGGTAATTTTTCTCAAAAAAGTTCACGCCCCAATTGGTTTTTCTAAACAGGTATATAAAAATTTAATTAAAAAAATTTTTGTTTCGTCAGAAACGCTTTAATTAGATCAAAGTTAACGGCAATGAATATTTTTGGTAATTAAAGAAGAAATGATGTCCGCGAAGGAATAGTACACTAGCCAAACTGAACAATTGTTTTCGACTCCAGCTACGGTAGTCTCATCAGAGTTCTTTGTGTCCTGTGCATATTCAAGACGAAACATCAACTATTTAACTCACACTTTTCTGGAAATCGCATACTGAAATTATATTCTTTCACATGTATGTACATACACTTGTATGAGTTAGTCGAAGTAAAGTCACACAACAGTTTTTATCATATTCTCCTTTTCTTACCATCATTGCTGTTCTTGTAATTGTCATCTTATTTGGATGAAACAGAATTACAATTTTTATTTTTGTTTTTGCCCTCTTATTCCATTAATCCACATTAGTCGGCATCGACGACATGAACGACTGTAGCCGTGGTGGTTAGAGTGCAGCGCCAGAAGCATGCGCATTATAACTTAATGTGTTTGAGGCTCTAGGTTCGAGCCCCAGGAAAGGTCTGATCAATATTTTTATAATTTAATTTTTGTTTCGTCAGAAACGCTTTAATTACTTAGATCAAAGTTAACGGCAATGAATATTTTTGGTAATTAAAGAAGAAATGATTTTCTTTAATTACCAAAATTATTATTATTAATTACCAAAAATATTCATTGCGGTTAACTTTGATCTAATTAAAGCGTTTCTGACGAAACAAAAATTAAATTATAAAAATATTGATCAGACCTTTCCTGGGGCTCGAACCTAGAGCCTCAAACACATTAATTTAAAAAAATTTTTTTTGTTTTCTTGAAAGGAATTATGTTCCAACTTAAAGCACGGACTTGAACTAACAAAAATATTATTTTACATAATTTTAAATTATTTCGAGCCCTTCTTAATGCAATATGTATTGAATATTCATAATTTTATTATGGTATTCCTTATTCATTTTTACTTTTTTTATATTCTTTTTTTGGTAAAAAGGATTAAAGATACGTTTTAGTTTGCGCAAAAATCTCTTACCATCTCTAAATGTTAATGAAATTTTATATTGAACTATTTTTTGTTCAAAATAAACATATTATTTATTTTACTTAACCAAAAAGAAAATTTAAACTTCATCGCGGCTGGTGTGTGAACTTTTTTGACCTTAGCGAAAAAATAAATATACGTTCCCCTATGGTTGTTTAAGCTCTATCGGACTGTGGTATTTATATTTTGATATTTTAAAAAATTTTTAAAAAGTTATATCCCTAATTTACATATATATGTCGAATACTTACATTTGCCAATATTGTTAAATGATACATGGCCTGCTTTTCAAAATCCAATGGTCCTAATAAAAATACAGTTCCTTCTGTTGTTTCAGCAGAAACTATTTTTTGTCTTATAGCAAAAAGGGGAGATCCCTGTAAAATAACAACAAAAACATCAATAAGATCAATTTAAAAAAAAAATTTTTTTTTTCTTATAATTCTAAAAATGCAATTACTTTCGAACAGAGTAGTGTTAAAAGTTTTAGCACTTACCCAAAGCTCGAGGTAGACGGGTTTCTGGAATAATGGATTCTTACGCGCAATCACATAATCTAATTCAGTACCACGTTTAGCATCCTGAAAATAGAAAAAAAATGGATTATGTTTACTTAGTTCGCTGTTCGGTTTTAATTGAAACCGCGTTTTTTTCACCAAATATTCGATTTCGGTTTTTAAATTCGTATTATTTTAGTACTTTTTTTATTTCATTAAGGCATACATATATACATATTAATATTATCGAGTTTAAATTTTTAATAATATATTACAAATAAATGTTAAAAAGCAGCATTGTAGTGAATTAAATTCATTAATAGATTTAATTATTATTATTATTAGATTCGCCGACTGGGTGGAGTTCAATAGTCTCAATGTTGGAAGGGTTTTTGTTATTAACATAATGCATTAAAAAAAGTAGGCGCCGTGGTCTAGTGGTTAGTGAGTTCGCTTACTAAGACGATAGCGCTGGGTTCAAAGCTGGTCTTCAAAAGCCCTGGGAGTAATTGATTGCCATGAAAAAGCCTCTCAAATCTGTCGTTCGGAGTCGACTTTAAACTGTAGGTCCCGGTACTCATGGATAAAAATTAACACACACAATATGAGTGCAGCGGGAAGCTAGGCCGTAACCCGGTGTCAATATCATGGACCAAAAAAAGGTTTATGATCGCAGGAGCAAATGGCGGTTTTAAATTCGATTGTTCTTTGATCTCTCCGAAATATGCGTCCACAATAGCTACGTGATATACAGCAAACTCATGCTGTCTAACAGCTTTGCCACAAACGTGACATCGATTGATTTTCGGGCAGCTTTAGCAAAGTAAGGTCGTGCAGATTTTCGGAAGCAACCAGAACTGAAAGTATCTCTCAAAAAAAGCCGAAGTCTTTCCATAAAATGGAAAAACATGAAAATTGGAAACGATGCGTTCGATGTGCCAGCTATGACAAATACAGCCGCACAAATGTATTTTGTACTATATGCAATGTATTTTAGAGAATACCACGTGTAGGACTTATATTAAATTGATAAAATTATTTATAAATTATTTTTTAAATAGTTTAAACAAACAAATAAAAAATATATAAAACAGTATACTTTTCAAAATAATATTTTGTATAAAAAAAATTCTCTTTCAGCCCACAGGTAACTATATTTGCCAAAGGAAAATAATATTTTTTGGGTAAAAAATTACCTTTTAACCCAGAGGCAACTATATTTGTCAAGCAAAATGAGGGGCAAGGAGACGACCAGGGAGCTAATTTTGTTGACGTAACTATTATTGGGTTATATATTATGCAAATTAAAAAAAATTAAAATCTCTTCGGGAGAAAAAGTCCGGTCCTCAAAGGGTTAATAAAAAGGACGTCACTTAAGGACGTCAACTTTTTGGGTTTGAATCCATGATTTTATGGATCTGGCAGTATAAATTGGGGCATTGTGTGTTGGAAATGTCAATCCCGTCAGCCTACCACGACTTGAACTCTGTGGTGTAGTTTTGCTGTCTAAACTCATAAGGCTACTTAAGAATTATTTACCCATTAAGAATGGTGACATATACCTCTGGACCGATTCCTCAATCGTTCTGGGATGGTTGGGAAAACCCCCTAATACTTGGAAGACGTATGTCGCTTAGAATTTAGAGCAACCAAGATGAAGCTCATAGGCATTGCACAGCGGCTCTACTACCGAGAAGAATACGATTCTCTTTTAAGACACAAATCAGTAGGAAGGAAAAGCCCTTTACTTCCATTAAACCCCTATATGGATGCCCATGGTATTCTACGAGTAAACGGACGAATATCAAACTCTGAATTGCCATTTCGGGAAAGACATCCTATAATTTTGCCCGTTAAATCAGCGTATTGTAAACTATTCATACGCTTCACCCATAGCCTCTTACTACATACCGAATTTAATTTAATGTTGAGAACGATAAGGGAGGAGTATTTGGTTCCTCGTTTACGATCCTCCATTCGGCATTGTATTAGAAATTGCATAGTGTGTTGTCGATATAAGCAAAGGGTAGGATCTCAAATAATGGGAACTCTTCCCAAAGAAATAACTACTTTTTCATTACCCTTTACGATCACAGGGTTGGATTTCGCTGGGCCCTTTTCGATAAAAATCTCTATGCTTAGAAATGCCTCTTGTCACAAAAGTTATGTGTGCATCTTTGTGTGTTTCCCCACAAAGGCCATACATTTAGAGCCCTGCACAGATTTATCCACAAATTCCTTTTTGTCAGCTTTTGCAAGATTTGTAGGTCGTCGAGGTCTACCCAAGGGTTTAATATCCGATAATGGAACGAATTTCCTCGGTGCTGAAAGAGCTCTTCTATCTGACTATGAAGAGTTTATAAAATCGGCGTCGAGAGAAACGGTAGATAAATATGCCGCTCACAACTTTCATTGGTCCTTCATTCCTCCAAATGCCCCTCATATTCGAAGATTATGGGAAGCCGGAGTCAAATCCTTTAAGACGCATTTCAAAAAAGTTGCTCAGGGTATAAAATATACCTTTGAAGAGTTCACTACTCTGTTAGTTCGCATCGAAGCGGTGCTTAACTCTAGACCACTCTCTCCAATGTCAGATGACCCAAATGAACTGCTTGCACTCACCCCCGGCCATTTCCTACGCGGAGCCCCCCTTTTGGCTATACCTGAAGTACCCACAGAAGACATTACGTTCCGTGACCAATGGGAACGAATTAAATCTCTACATCATCAGTTTGCCCAACGCTGGAAAACGGAGTATCTCTCTGAACTCCAAAAACGCTATAAATGGCAGAATGTAGAAGAAAACATAAAGGTAGAACAAATCGACGTTATAAAGGAGGACAATATTCCTCCCAATGAATGGAAGTTGGCTCGAATAATAAAAACTTACTTTGGTGATGATGGAAATGTTCGTGTAGCCGATTTGTGTACCCAAACTGGTATTGTGACAAGAGCTATATCTAAGCTGTGCACACTTCCTGTTGATTCCACTGGAAGTGACGACAATAACTCTTAAACCCTCTTGAAATTTCCCATCATTTCACATATTTAACACACATTTCCTAACCCTCATAGCTGTATACACTGTCATACATACATATATATATTTTTTACAGTTTAACACCCACTAACATCACTTATCTTTAACAGGGCTCCTAAGAAAAGAATATACATCTTTGCTTAATTTGTCGCCTATACCATCCCTTGAGGTTTTGTAAGCACTTCAAAACTATGTCAGTAGAAGAGCGTCAACGCCGCGTAAGGCAACACGGTTATTGCGGCAATTGTTTGGCCAGGTCGCACCGCACAAGCGAATGTACATCCTCCACTGTCTGTCTACGGTGTGGATGGTTCCACCACACATTGCTTCACAAACAAAAAAACGAGTTTTCCAAGGAGCAGAAGCCAGGTAAACTCGAAAATAAAAAAGGAAGACCAGGAAGGGTGAACAAGCAACGGACCGAAAAGGTTGAGCAGTGTGATCAAAGGCGGATGTCATCCAGATCTCGTAAGGATGAAGCGAAAAAAATTCTGCAGAAGGCAATGGTGGCACTCGAGCGTCTGCAAAAGACCTTGTAAATTTATAAGCCTTTCTGGCCAAGAGGCGCAGTATGTTTAAAGATGATTTAAACAATTAATTTTTTGCTATTTACACATTTACTTCTTATATTTCTTTACTATGAACTGTAATTAGAATTTGAACTCTTTTCTATATTTTTTGAATTTAACTGCTTCTTTAAAAATTATACTAAGCTATTGTGAATTTTTTGAAGACTATTGTTATTAATTTTAACTTAACAAGAGTTGTATTAATTACTGCCAGTAAGGGAAATTATCTTTATCAATTTGTACTCCAAAGAAGTTGCTACTATTAGAAGTTTGAACGCTGAGCCTAAGGTGTAAAATGTTATTATCTCTGTACACTTAATAAATATTATTGGAAGTAAATAAAAATCACATATATACTTATGTAAGTTAATAATTGGAAATCAATACTTGTTCTTAATTCCTTTGTGTGTGAACGGATTATTTGAAATTAAGTATCAAGCTCAAATATTTCTAATTATATAATATATAATTTCATTTTATTATGCTATTTAAATTTGCTTTGGATACTTTCACATTGCAAATTTAAACACGGAGATATAGTCTTCCGACTTATAGATAAAGAAAATTGACCTTTGTCTTTTTCAACGAAAAAATCATGTTGCATATTAAATCAAAGGTAATTTAATACCCTTTCATGTTGCATATTAAATCAAAGGTAATTCAATACCCTTTCAAATGCGACTTTTACGAGATGCGTAGCTATAACACTTTTCAAGAAAATTACAATTAAGTATGTATAACTTTGTGCATTTTTGTACTGTTTTCCGATTTTCAAGACCTCATATTTCCGGATCCAGAAGTGTCAGTGCCCCCAAACTTTGTACTTAATTTAGTTCTATGATATACTATATTTCTACAAAAAACATAAAATTCGGCGGGGGTGGGTTAAATCCTTTGGTTGATTTGACTTGGAACATCCTATATATGGAACAACATAACATGTTCTCCAAATACCAATCAGGATTCAGAAGAAAATTCTCATGTGAAACAACAGTTTATTATGTGATAAACAGATGGAAATTTACGGACAAAAAGAAAATAATAATGGCAATATTCCTAGATCTCAAAAGAGCATTTGAGACCATTGACAGAGAAATACTGATTCGGAAATTGTATATGTATGGTATTAGAGATAATGAATTAAATTGGTTTTAAACTTATCTTACGAACAGAAAGCAAATCACGAATGTCAACGGTATAAAATCTGAAGAAGTAAGTAATGAATTTGGAGTACCACAGGGTTCGATTTTAGGTGCGCTATTATTTATAATATACATAAGTGACATGCCAAATGTACTAAAAAAAAGCGAAATAATACTTTATGCCGATGACACATTATGTTTTGCGGAAGGTGATACAGATGAGCAATGTTGGCTTAATCTGTTGCAGGATATAAATAGTATAAAGAATTGGCTTAAAATGAATAAATTGAAACTTAATGAAAGTAAAACTAAATTACTTGAAATAAATATGAACAGTAATTTAATTATAAAAATAAATAATGAAACTATAGAAAAAGTTAAAAAAATACCTTGGGTTGATAATTGATAAAAACGTAAAAATGAACGAGCATATTGACTAAGTATATATGTATGTAAAAAAATTGGATTTCTAAAGCGAGTTAGAAATAAAATATCTCAAAAAACTGCAATCCACATATATTACACAATGATAAAACCTCATTTTGAATTCGGTTCCACAATTTTATACACCTGCTGTTCCACAACACAAATAGAGAGACTACAAAAGTTACAAAACAAAGCTATGCGTTGCATTCTAAAATATAACATATTCGCTCCAATTTAACTAATGCTAGACACACTAAAATGGCTAAATATTCATCAAAGACTGGTACTAAACACACTACAATTTATTCAGATAATGAAGACGGGTGACGCGCCGAAGTACTTAACTGATCAACTAGGTTATGTGAGAGAAATAAAGCCCTACTGTCTACGAAATTCTGAAAATTTTCGATTACCTAGAGCAACAACAACGACTCTCTTTTTTTTAAAGGCCTCAGAATACACAACATGTTACCAGATAACATTTAAAACGAAAAAAAATGTTATTACAATATATTTAAGAGAAATTTAGTAAAAATTATTAGAAAAAATAGAATAAATTACATTGTATAAAATTTAATTTTGGAAATTTTAAAGTATTGTAAATACTCCTATCTTAATATATAAAAACATTTGTGCCGGGTAGGTGTTACAAAATTCAAGAACCGCTGGACCGATTGACACCAAACCTTGACAATATATAAGTTTAGTCAGGAACCAGGTTTCTCTTAAGTTTAACAACAATAGGTGGCGCTATTGTCGTAATAATTCAATTTCTTTTTACTTATGGTACGATTTGGCTCAAATTCACCAAATATATTTATTAAACAAAAATAAGTATCCTTTTCTTTTATGGGCATTCAAAAATAAAAATTGTCAATATTGTTACGTTTTTACCTTTTAAAAACGTTTTATTTCTATAAACCTTTTCTATAGAAATAATTTATTAAGCAGATTCTTAATTACAATAACAAACACTTAATTTGATTGTGTATTTACAAATTTACTTTATTTACACTTAATACACTTTACAAGATATACACTGTCGAACAATACCACACGTAGGGATTCACTGATGATCTTTACTCTGTCGTAGCTAAATCACAACTAACTTGATTCCCAGTCTCTGCTCTGCCCTTTTATTTAATTTCAATGTGTCTAGACTCTAGACCAGTGATATCCAAAATTCTCTTTCCCAATCACGCGTGATAGGAAAACAAATTCTGCTTGCGTCGAAGTCAAACACGTACATAATAAAAAGAAATATTGTTACTCTTGCTCTTTTAAGATTTTAGCTTCTCTCCAATAGTGCAGGGATGGATAGTGCATATTTTTTGTATCATTTTTATTTAACTGAAATAATTATTCATTATTTCCTCCAAATTTATGTGACCTCGGTACTCCTTTATTTTTAATAGATCGGTCGCATGTATATCGGACAATCGATTATGTACTTTACTCAGAATTATGAAGAAATATTTATGAAGTTATAAACAGAAAGTAATTCGAACATTCCCATTTCTGGTAGAAGTAAGCAGAGTCTTTTCTCTGCTTCATACACAAGCGCAAGTGTGTTTATGTATTAGTGGACATCACTGGTCTAGACTTTTCTTTCAGTTTCGAGATCACTGCATATGGCAAAGTACTTGTGTGTCAACATGTTAATTTATATTTGTATGTATATGCGTGTGTATATCTGTAGTACATGTAGAAGTTTGTAGAGCATAGGTCGGCAAAATTGATTTGTAATTGTGTTAGTGAGCATGAAACAGAGCTGCACTGAACAAAAAAATGTGTGAATTCATATATATGTATGCTATTAACTTGCATATCACTGGGTGTGAACTAGGAATTTTTTTACGTCTGAAGGAAACATATCGGGTATATCTAATTAGGGTACGTGAAATTCAGTAGTTCTAACCGTTTTCTGAAGGAAGATCTTAAAATAATTTTAATATCTTGTTTTTTAGTTTACAAGTCACATTTATTATAATAATTTAAGAAATTTTGTGTGATTTTATTAAAAAGAAAAAAAATGCAACCAAATATCTTAAATTAATAATCTAATATATTTAGAGTTTCATAAAGTTTTTTCCAATTTATCTAAAAAATAATTTTATTTTCATAAAAAATAATTAAAACATCCGATACATATGTGCACTCGTCAGCAGTTCATTGACGACTAAAACATAAAACAATATTTGTCTCGTAACATGATACATTTCTTTAAGTGTTTTTGCAAAAAACTAATGCAAAGAGCGGACAAAATGAAAGAGCGTAAGAATACATGTGAACTCTCCCAGCTGAATTCAGCTATGAAATGCCGACCTATGTTGTAGAGAGAACATCTCTTATATTGTTGTTGTTGAAATGATTTCGTAGTAATTTTGCAGCACTAATATAAAGATATATGTATATGTGCGTGTGTGTTTTTGTTTTAACTGGTAACAGCACAAGACAAAATTACGTGTTTGTTGTTGTTACTTTTTTTACTCTAAAATGTTACCATAATACGCGTTTTTCTTTTATTTTAGCTGTAATCTTTGGCGCTTTTTTTACTTAATTTATTTTTCGTAACAATATATTAAAAATTTTCTTAAAACAATTTGTAAAAGAATTTGAGTTTCAATAAAAAATAATAATAATTCAAAATTCCGGAAAATCCTATTTGTTTTAAATAATGCCGACCCGATCTAGAGGAGGAAACATTGGCAGGTACACTCGACATGCCCGAACCGAAAGAGATCAACGAGCAAACTCTACACATGATCAACATTTACAACGGAATATCGAGCTTTCAAACCGAGTACGTGTAATTCGTGCTGCTCAAACACCTGAAGAACGATCTCAACATCTTGAGACCCGAAGAGTTATTGATAGACAACGCAATACCGATAATAATAGATTAGCAAATCGCGAAAGAATGCGTATAACTCGAGCTGCTTGGATCACCTCATTTAACAGTCTGACTTTCGCTTACGAAC
The DNA here is from genome assembly GCA_963576795.1 of Metopia argyrocephala. Lineage (NCBI taxonomy): Eukaryota > Metazoa > Arthropoda > Insecta > Diptera > Sarcophagidae > Metopia > Metopia argyrocephala. The sequence continues at coordinate 33,100,074 of OY756211.1, forward strand.
CAGACATAAAATACAGTGCTCATGGGAAAATCGCTATTGGTGAAATGTCCAATGAATGTAATCACTGTCACGCACTCAAATTTAAATATGAATCACCCGGAATGTGCTGTTATTCCGGAAAAGTTGTGTTGCCACCACTAAACTCACCGCCGGAACCACTGAAAACATTGTTATTGGGTGAAAATGCGGATTCCATTATTTTTCTCAAAAAGACCAGAAAATTTAATTCATGCTTTCAAATGACTTCTTTTGTGGCAAAAATTATTACAAACACTGATGCTCAAGGTCGCAATTTTGATTCAACTTTTAAAATACAAGGACAAGTACACCATAAGATTGGTGGTTTATATCCATTACCAAATGACCATCCCAAATTTTTGCAAATTTAGTTTTTGGGTGATGAAGAAGAACAAATGAGTTTAAGATGCCACTACAATCATATTGAACGAATCCAAGAACGATCTATAGTAGCGTCCTTGGAAACAATTCTGGCCGAAAAAAATTCACTTTTTAAATTATTTAAACATGCATCTGAAAGAATGATTACTGATAATTACATGATTGTAATCAAATCGGATAAACTTCCTCTAGGAGAACACACACGAAGTTGCAGTAGTTATGGTAGGAGATACTTTTGAACAACGAGACATTACAGTTATGCGTAGAAGCAACACTATTCAAGTCATACATGATTCACATCGGTCATATGATACTTTACAATATCCATTAATTTTTTGGGAAGAATATGATGGATACCACATTAATATCAACAAACTAATCCACAAACAGGTTAACATTTGATTTTTTAAATCAAATTAGAAACAAATTAATTATTTCACTATTTTTTAAGGTGAAGAATTGCAAAAGAAAGTGAGTGCCATGAATTTTTATGCATACAGTATTATAATTCGTACAAATCAAACAAACCACATTCTACAATATTGCAATTTATATCATTAGTATATTGTAGATATGTACGCGAAGATAGAAACCGAGCGGTTACGATTCATCCGCTTCAATCAAGCAAAACTGAGATCCGAAGAGTATATACACTTGCGAGACGCGATTAATAACAATTACGACGGCAATTTTAATCCAAATGAAGTAGGAAGCACCTGCGTTTTACCTCGTCGTACACAGGAAGTCCACGTCATATTCAACACTATATTCAGGATGCAATGATATACGTACGCGTACATCGCAGGCCAGTTTTATTCATAACATTCACCTGTAACCCACAGTGGGATGAAATAAAGAAATTGTTATTACCAGGTCAAATTGCAATTGAAAGAGCAGGACTACCTCCTAAAACCACATTAACTGAGTTTTTTAGATTGTGCGCGCAAAATACACAGAGAGGTCATTTCGTAAAAACTTTACTCTATTCAGATATTCCACAATTTTTTACATGGAACGTATCCAGAAAAACATGGCAAGCTCGCAAACAAGGAACACAAGTTGGGGGATATCCTGGCATGTTTTCCACTAAAGCATTAGGTAGACAGTGCATCCAAGACAAAAAGAATGTTTTTATTTACGATTACTTCTCATTTATGTACGAGGCCCGACATCGTTTGACTATTTAAGGACTGTTAATGGAGAATTGCATACGATCTACCATAACGCGTGTCGAGCATTACATTTATGGCAAATGCAGCTCTTACATCAAATGGACATTAGGTACGAAGTTTATTTGCAATTCTACTTACTACATGCTATCCTACAAATCCAAAACAACTATGGGAAAAATATAAAAACGCCATGTGTGAAGATGTTTTTTATGGTTTACTAACAATACGACAAGATCTTACTTTAGACTTCACACCTGATATATACAATGAAGCATTAACAAAATTGGAAGATTTCTGTATGATGATTTCGAATGAGTCACTATTGCAGTTGGGAATGCCATCTCCCAACAGAAATACAACCGATGTATTCAATAGAGACCTACGACGAGAACAATCATACAATATGGATACCTTAAATGAGTTTGTCCAAACCAATGAACCGAAAATGATTCCAGAAGAAAAATTAGTTTTTGATGCCGTGATGCTTGCAGTTGCTGCCCAAGAAGGAGGTTTCTTTTTCTTGGATGCTCAGGAGGGATGGGGAAAATGTTTTTAATTTCAGTAGTATTGGACAAAATACGTTCTCAAGAAAATGTTGCACTTGCTAACGCATCATCAGGCATAGCTGCGACTCTACTTGATGGCGGTAGAATGGCACATTCAGCCCTAAAGCTACCGTTAAATATTCAAAGTAATGAAAATGCGGTTTGTAACATTAAATCTCATTCGGGAATAGCAAAAGTACTAAAAAACTGTCAAATAATTATTTGGGATGAATGCACCATGGCGCAAAAGTATTCTTTAAAAGCTCTACATCGTAGACTAAAGGAAATGACAGACTATTCGGCGGTGCTATGATATTGTTGTCAGCCGACTTTAGACAAACATTACCGGTTATTCCACGATCCACATATGCTGACGAAATTAAGGCATGTTTCAAATCTTCGTTTTTATGGCAAAGCGTGCATAAATTAAAATTGACAACAAATATGAGAGTCCAAATTATGAACCACCCTTCAGCAGCGCAATTTTCAGCTCAATTATTAAAAATTGACAACGGAACAATGAATGTAAGACCAATAAGTCAAACACTGAAACTTCCACATTATTTCGGAATCCACGTAACATCAAGAGACAATTTAATTGCCAATATTTTCCCAAATTTACGTAATAATTACAACAACCATAACTGGCTAACCGAAAGAGCAATATTGGCCGCCAAAAATGTAGATGTGGATGCAATCAACATACAAATCCAGGACATGCTTCGTACTGAAACATTTTCCTTTAAATCCGTCGGTACAGTAATAGAAGGAAACGAAATCGTCAATTATCCAACAGAGTTTTTGAATTCACTGGACCTACCTGGACTACCGCCACATACATTGCGTTTAAAAATTGGTTCGCCAATTATTCTATTAAGAAATCTCAACGCTCCTCGCTTATGCAACGGTACCAGATTGGTAATCAAACAAATTATGCGCAACGTAATCAAGGGGAAAACGTTCTTCTCCCACGTATTCCTTTGATTCCGACAGATGCCCAATACAACCATCACTATCAACAAGTCGCAAGGCCAAACGATGAGAATCTGCGGTTTGGACTTAGGAAATCCATGTTTTTCTCATGGCCAATTGTATGTTGCCTGCTCACGAGTTGGTCAGCCACAGAATTTATTTATTTACACACCAACACCAAGGGAAACCATAAACATCGTCCATACATTGGCATTACAATAATTAACAAAATATTTTAATTTCAAAAAAGTTAAATTTAATCAACAAATAATGTCTTTCAATACTTTTTAATATCTATCTTTTTCAGTATTAATAATTTAATGTTTCAGATATTTTTTAAACACCCTTTTAAGGTCATGTCTTTTTCATTTAAATAAACGATATTTAAAATATAAGAGAAAGAGTTTCACTCCATATTGATTATGTTGCACTGCTACTTATCGTACTTAAAATTAATTTATAAAAAAAGAAATAATTGGAGACAAAATCAAATTTATTTCAGGGCAAAACAACGTTTGCCGGGTTAGCAAGTAATTTTAATAAAAAAAAAATACAAAAGAACGTAACTGAAATCTTAATTTTTATACAGGAGAAGCTTGGAATCTAATAAAATAGTCAATAATAAAGATTAAATAACCATTTTTTAATTACTTTAGCACATCTACTTATCTCTTTATAAATATTTTTTAAACAATACATAGTAATAATTTTATGAAATTTTGAAGAGTAAAAAAACCGTAAGAATACACAAAACATTTTAAAATTTCTACAAAAGTAATGATTCAACTGTAGCCAATAGCATTACATACATACATAGATTGGCCATTACCACCCTGTTTCAAAGTTACGGCATAGCTTTTCGCAGCGCTCATGTTGTGTGTGTCAATTTTTATCCATGAAGACCGGGACCTACAGTTTAAATTCTCCTCCGACCGACAGCCTTGAAAACTTTTTCATGGCAATCAGTTACTTTCAGAGCTTTTGCCAGAAGACTACAGGCTTTGCGACTATAGTCGCCGAAAAAAATATTTTTTATTTATTTAATGATATTTTGCCATATTTTGTTATAAAAACTACATCACATTGATGACAGCATATCATAAAGTAATACAGATTTGTCATTGTATTGATGACATTTTTTTTTTTATTAAATTTGTGTTATTAGGTGTGTTCATTTACTTTACTTGCAAAAACTAGTAACGAGAGAGTAAAAAGAAATTTTGCTTAATTGCTCTCAAAAATTCAAAAAAGTAAATGAACACTTTACCACTAAAATTTTGCAAGCAAAAATAGTGTTGTAATATATAGAACTACATGAGTAGTTAATAGCTACTCCTGGGAAAATTGTATTCATTGCTATAAAAATAATGCGATTTTACGCTTTTAAAATTGTTTATTTTTAATACAATTAATAAAGAATTTCAGAAAAAACAGAAAAGCTTTTCGATTTATGTACATATATTAAAAGTACAAAAAAAAGATAAAAGTTCATATAAGTTAAAAAAAAAACTTGGAACAGTATATTTTCGTAAAGCGGGTTACACAAATAAAGTTTGCAACGCCTCTAACGCGCAAAAACAACATTTAATGAAATGGTTAAAAAGACATAAAATGTTAGATATTAAATTAATTCGAACGCTCGCCTTAAAAGTGTGGTGTGTAACTTAGGGTTTTAAAGTGTTCCAAGAATTGAATACACAGTGTTAATTCAGAAATGTATTCCCAAAAGAGTTAAAAAAATTAAATTTGTATATGCTAACATTGTGTTCTTAGCAAAATTTTATTCAAGGAGCTAATTCAGAAATGTATTAAAAAAATATAAATTATATGAATCTACATTGTATAAAAGATTTTAATTAAAAAATCCTTTTATTTCGCGTATTTTGTTTGTGATATATCTATGAACTAATTGGGTTGTCTACCGGCATAATGCAAAGTACCGGGTATCTAGATACTTATAATATTTATAGCACTAAAACTATCAGCTGGTCTGTGAAATGTGACCAAAATAAATAAATTGAAAAAATTCCTTTGGAAAAATTCTCTAAATTTTAGACGTAAATCTTTATATACATATATCTTTCGAAATCCTAAAGTGCCTCTTAAAGCTCTCATCTGTGTATGTTGGTATTACATATTCAAAATACTCTTTTATGCAGTTTCTTAATTTTTTTAAAAGAATATTTATATTCTTTCATTATATTTAACTGCATACTCAGAGCTTTTCGAGCTAGCACCAAACACTCAATATCGTTAACACAGTCCGAATCACTTGATGAAGATTCTACTATTGCAAAAATTAGTTGGTAAACATATTAAAAGCAATTAATTCTAAAATTGGAAGCCACTTCCATTTCCTGCGACATACCCTGACGTTAATGTTCTATACCCTGTGTTACTTAATTCAATTCCTTTAGACATCTTATTTTGGTGCTGCTGATCCCAACCCAAACAAATACTGATTTTCTATAGAATAAATACATTATATTCGTTTAAAAATTTATATTTATTTACAATTTCTTAAATTTCATAAAATATTTCTTTATTTTTAGCTTTTGTTTTTAATTTATTTGTAAACAGAAAACAGCTGTTTGAAAAATTCTTACAAGTAAAAATTTTACTAGTAACAATTTGCAAGAATTTTTTTCTCTCTCAATTTCTTACTCTGTTTCGACGTTCTTTCGTTGCAAATTTTTGGAGTTAATGAACACTTCCCAGTAACAATTGTTACAAATTTGTAACAATTTTAACTTCTTGAACACACCTATTATTATTACTTTAAAATAAAATAATTATAATACCACATGTATATTATCAAGAAATAATTTTATTTAAAAAATTACGAATTTTTAACATTAAGATAGTTTTATTCATATTCGTATTTTATTCCATCGTTTGGGATTCATTTTTAATCTGCTGAAATCTTAATTTTGAGCATGCAGACCAAGTAGAGTAAAATTCTTCCGGTAGCAGGTTATCACACTGGAGACTTTTTATTATTTAGAATATGCTCTTCGTCTTGGGGTACTAAAACTATAAAAGACAACCCTAATAGACAATATTTGTTAAATTTATTAGCTATACTTACCATATACTTCCTCCTGAGATTGATGCTTGTCGGGATTTTTTTCACTGTTTCACAATGAGTTTTTTTTTTCACCATTCTTATACATAATAAAATTCACACGACCGCCAAAAATAACACAACACTCAATGACTTTTAACACACAACTGATCCTGAACATATAAAAGCAAAACGCATTTCTTTTAAAAAATTAATATCAAGGGTGTACAGTTAAAAATATATACATATGTATATGTAAGTATGTATGAATATAAAGAATTCATTAAGATCGAACTTTTGTCGATATCGATATATGTATGTAGATTCACTAAATATATGTAATATTGCTAAAAATTCGTTAACGAACAGTCTGAATCGAAATATTTGCTGGCACAAACTGAACGACAGATAAACTTTATACGTTCTTTAGCGTTTCACCAACAATAGTCGTTTTCAAATTTTATATCAGCGAAATTTTTGCCAAATGTTCGAAGGTGATATTATTATTGAATGTCTTGCCCAAGCACGGTACTATTGTTTAATTATAAAATTAGGGCAATTATATTATAAAATTAACATATTTTTAGCCGTTTCAAAAATGTCTTTTTAAATTAAAATATTTACCGCAGAGAAATATTTTTTGTAGCGACTGTTTCAATAACTCAAAATAATTCTCGCAGCTATCTTCCGTCTAATAGTGTTTTGGAGAGCTGGTAGAATTCAAAGTCTAAACCAATACCTTAAAAATTAAATAATATACAAATTATATTATTATGTCATCATATTATTAATAGTATCACATGCCGAAGTCGAAACAAAATTTTTTAGACCATCTAACCGCGGTTTAATGCACAAATATTGAGGTAGACCATTCGTAAATCTTCGAGGCAATGGTATCATTTGCTTATCTTTGGAATAGTTACCGAATTTTCTGGGAATAGAAAGGCATCGTGATCTGTCCGTAGCGATTATAGCTTGAACTTTCCATAGGTAGTTTGAACTTGCTTCTTCAGCAGTGTTAACAAAATGAAGGTGTTTTCTCAGTAAAAACAAACGATTTCGTGCCATTTAGAGACAATATTTTTGCCGAACTTCTGCTCCCAGTACATCCTCACAGGAGGGAGTTTGATGCAACCGAAATAAAAATGGACACCATAAAATTTTCTTTTTGCAGATGCTTCTGTCTTCAACGCAGTACCAAATGTTCTTATGCGGTACATATGTATAGCTGTACCTAGCTGCTTCTTCAAAATGTATAGCAGTAAAATAAGGCTTTAAATAATATATTAGCAAAAGGGGGACCATTGGTTCATGGAAATTGTCACTCAGTGAACTACTAACAGAGTTAAAAGTTCCCCTTCTCCATAATAATGGTCTATTTATCGGCTCCACGGCGCTTCAATGATACTTGCATTTGTGTCGACTAATTCCGCGTTTGTGCTGCCTTTTTCGTCATTGTTGGAATGCGGTCACGGCATCCGCAATTCATCATAAAGCTCATCAAATGAACTCATCGTCTTAAACATCTAATCACTAATTAATACGTGTACTTCTTCCCAATTTGTCTTGTTCTCTAAATTGTACTTTTGTACTAAAGCAACGATAAATTAAGTTGGTAAAAGCCCATACCACACATATGTGTAGGTTCATGTTTTGTTTACAAAAAAACAAAAATTCATTGTACATTTTACACAAATTCGTACATAATTTAAATATATGATGCTTTTGTTACACAACAATAACAAAATCTTTGTATATTTAGTTTCATTTAAATTAAATAATCGTATTTACATTTCTTGTCTCCCGAACTGCGAAAAATGATCACCTTAATTACACAAGTACAAGCAAATAATAAAATTATCCTGGCAGAAACTTATAATAGAACGAAAAAGACATAACACATAATATGTAAATACTTTAAAAAGTAACAAAACTTTTCTCTTCAAAACACATAAATTTAAATTTTGATTTAAAATGTATATGAAAATTATATATAAACTACAAAAACAAAACACATGTATATTTAAAATTATATAAAATTAAAAATTGATAATGAAATTGTTGTTGTATAATTATGTTAAAACTACAATAATACATGAAAGCAATTGAAATTACTAGAATAAAACTTGAGAACTATAAATAGGGCAACACATAAAGTTTAGAGGGAGTTTTATTTAAACAGGCCTGTGCAAAAGTAAAAATTTAGTTGTGTTGGTGAGAACATGAGAATTACAGTGATGAACGTGTATGTATGAATTTTTTTTTTTTTAATTGAATGTAATATTTCATCTAAAAATTTTAATTACTTACTGTATGAACAATTTATGAACCAAAATTTTGAACCAAAATGGAACTAGCCTGGTTCACAAAATTTAATTTTCATTGTTCTTGCTATATTTGTACTAGCAAGAAAATCTTGACAAAGGGCAAGGAGTTTGCAATAATCGACCCATGGCTGTTGACTTTTGATGGCATCGGTATAGCATTCATACATAAAGACTTTTGACATACACTTACTAATGCCATTTCTGATATCAGTCAGAAAAAAAAGTCGTACTTTAAAATGTAAAAATACATCGGTTGGTGTTGATTGATTCTTTAATAGCCTTCATCACGGAATAATCCAACAGCAATCAACCCCAAGAGGAATCAAATATTATTATGATATTGGAGATGATGTTGTTCTCCCTAATCTAGCCCCCAGGATAATTCTTATTAACTGATCCTCAATTGCCGTTCTTATATGGGAGATCCCGCCAGAGACCTATTGCTCTCCGTCAGCTTAGTCAGTTGAGCACTTGGAGTGTAAGGCTCTACACCACGACAAAGTGATTGTCAACGTATTGTATGGAGTATCATCACCGACTTTGAAGTTTTCTTAATCAATATTTAGAAATTGATTTTTAATCTTTTAAATAGTTGCACTTCGGGTTCTCCGATTTGGCTAAAATACTGTTTAAAAAGATTAGAAAGTATGACCTTAAACATATGATAACGACAAGCACTTCATATTTGATCTTTATTATTATTTATTTATTTTATTAATGTACTAGCTTGAACCCTGCGTGCTTTGCTACACCTACCACTACTGGTTTCAAGATATACTAAATTCAATAGTTAGTTTGAAGATACCACGTCTACTTGTCCGCCCTTTTTTCCTGGTATTTTTAATGACCACGCAATCAATCACACCAAATTCAGGAGCTTTAGCTCCAACACGTCTAAAGAAACGTATGTATAAAGAAACCAGTTTTTAACTTGTAAGGGAGATGTTACGCCCACTTGTCCAATTTCGCCCAATGAATTGCCTTGCCCATGAAGTCATTCAGACCCAATTCTGAAACTTTAGCTTTAGCCGTTCTGTAGGTTTACAAAAATTTGTATTTAGAGATAAAAAAAAAATTGGGCGTAAAAGTAGGGGGGGGGTCAAATCTTTCTCTCAATGAAAACTTAAAATGGATTAATACAAACGATTGAAAGAAAAATTAGTCAAATCGTTGAAGTCGTTTTCTGATTTTAGGTAATTCAAAATAAGTGGGTATAAAAGTGGGCGGGGCAAAATTTTCTTTCCGTAAAAACCTAAGGTGGATCACGGCGATCATTAGACAGAAAAAATTACCAAAATCGGTCCAGCCGTTCTCAACTGATGCAATGAGCAACGACCAACATTGATTTTTATTTATATAGATTTATTATCAATGAACTTCGCCCTTGTTTTTACTCTTGTATCTAAAATTAGGGTATGCACTTATTAATACAGTACACACTTTGTTTTGATACCAGGCCTGTGTCAGCGTTACGGCCTAGCTTCTCACAGCACTCATGTTGTGTGCGTGTGTTAATTTTTTTTTCCATGAATACCGGGACCTACAGTTTAAAGTGGACTCCGAACGCCAGATTTGAGAAGCTTTTTCATGGCAATCAATTACTTCCAGAGCTTTTACCAGAAGACTGCTGAGAGGTAGTCGCCAAAAGAAACAATTTTTTTATATTTCTTTTTTTTCAAGATGTCAGAGCTGAGATTTGAACCCTGCGCTATCGTCTTACTAAACCCACACACTAACCACTAGACCACGGCGACTAGTGATTTTTATCGTTATACCGAATTTCTATTTGTACAAGATAGTGCACACGCAAAATTTTCAACGGTTTGATCGAGGTATAAAACTCTTGGTTAGAAGAACAAATTATTTTTATTTATTAGCATTTCGGAACGATGTAGCTGATGGATTTCAAGCATTGCCATCAGTTCAAAATTTCACTCGAAAACGAGGAAAACCTAGACTAACTGAAGATATACATAGAATTTTCCGACATCCGATCCCTTCAGGTACGATTCGTTACAATGGTATTGAACTTTCGCCAGAGTAAACAACAGTTAAACGTATATGTGAAGTACAAAGATGCAAAGGATATTCTAGATACTTTTGATCTAAATGCAACGTTCTCATTTGAATTCCAAATGGAAATTGTTTCAGAGTATACCATGAAAAATAAGGTAAGTTTTAGGTACATTTTTATATTTAAACTAGTCATAAAGCCTGTTCCTGCCAGGCGTAAACCCACCGGCCACAGTCCGTCTTGCACATGTGGAGCAAATGAGCTTTAAGCATAAAAAATTTCAGCTTTCTGCGGCTTCAGACGGAAAGAGAATTGGATATACATCCGGACAAACAACAAAACTATATACCTATATAGATTAGTTTTCTTATTTCCTATTCTTTCTAGGCGCAGATACAGAAATTGTCTTAATGATAGACTTGAAATTGGTAGTAAACTCACAGTTTTTTTTATAGTTTTTATGTTTTACATGAGCAATAAATGTTTCTTATTGAATTTTTGAAATTATTAAGATAAAAATGTTTATACATATTTAAGAAATTAAAAAAAAAATAAATACGTTTGTATTACTTTTTATAAAAAAAGACGTGAATTTTTGTAATTTTAATTATAAACTTCTTAAAATTGTATTAAAAGTGAACATTTTTAATTTATTATTTTTTCCTTAAAGGCCATTCTATGCCATATAATTATATATCAAATATAATTAAAAAAATACTTTTGATTATTCATAATATATATATATAGGTTTAATCAGTAACAAAACGGAAAAGAATGGCTTTTTAAGACAAAAAAAAGTATTAAATGCTTATTACGGCGCAAATAATTAATTAAATATTTTAAAAACTATTTCATCATAAATTGCTATCCACTCCTGATCGGATAAATACCTAGAGCGTATTTTATTATTTTAAAATTCAGATTTTTTACTTACTTCTGGTATCATAATTATTCCCGGTTTGTGAGGAAAGATGAGGTCATGTGGTGTTGTAAAATTAGTGGCCGTAATTGAACACATTTGAGTGGCCATGCCTCCCTTTGTGTCTTTCACCGATACCTGAAAGTCGTAATAGCGCCCAGGCTCTAGACGACGTGACAATAAAACATTTGCCTGACACACCGAATTATATTTGGTGCATGGAAGCGATTCAATTTTTACCGTTGACGATGAAGCATTGTCTACAAGCTCAAATGTCAACGGATAGTCAAACTCTTCATCGGTGGCACGCAATCTATAAATGACTGAACCGACCTGGGCATCGGCTGGCACTAGAACAAGTCGCATACGCGTCGATGGATCAAATTTAGGATCCACGCTCCACACTGACGTTGGACAAACAATTCCAATCAACAGACTGATGGTTAATATTCGATATGCCGTTATCCAGCTAAACAAAGTAGTCGAAAAGTATTGTCTCGTCAACGTCGCAAACGACATTAATGTGGATGGTGTACTAGCTGTTGTTGTAAAACATTTAGTTTTTGTTGTTGCTTTCGTTCTTATAAATTCTGTGCATGGATATGAAATCGTCGAAGCAAATGGCGATAATAAAGATGGTGATGATTTTAAACAATTATTGTGTGAGAGGCAGGAGGTAACTGTTGAAGGCAGTAGTCTTGTTAGTGTTGATGTTGTTATTGTTGAAAGAATGGTAGTCAAAGAATTGTGTTGTTCCTGAAATGGTGGTTGCTGATGCAGTTGACCTTCTTCCTGTACAAATCGTCTGCGAATATTTTTCGTTTTTCTTTGTTTATTGGTATTCTTTGAATCGTGGACATTACTGCTGGAAGCCATTTTTGCTGCAATAAGAAAAAATTACAAAGAAGATTAAGAACTTTTATCATTTAATAGAATAAAACATTACAACAACAACAATAATAATATTTTACACTTTGCTTTGTGAAAAATAAGAATGCAATAAAAGCGTGCAGTTATTAATTATTCCAACTGTACGAGCTCGTATGTATGTGTATGTAGGATTTAAAAAAAATTTTTTTATTGTTTTATTTCTGTTCTCTTGAGTGCTGGACTTGTCTGTTTACAAACCTACATACATATATGTATATGCATTGCTGTCAGCTTGACTTCCAGTGAGCAATCTACATGAATACCAATTACATATGCATTCAGTTTTTAACCATTATCTTTATTAAAATAAATGTGAGGTCCTCCACATTGTGCTTGAAAAACTATTTAAGAATTGTATGAATTATAGGTACGATGACCATCCGTTATGTATTTGTATAAATTATTCATTGGGGAAAAGCATAGAAATGTTTTGTATTTTCATGCCTCAAAGTAGTATTTATAGTTTTGATTAACACCTTTGGAAAAAAGTCTCCTGACGAGTAATTTAAGCATAGACGACATGGCCATAGAGACATTTTAGAGAAAGAAACATAAATTTTAAAAATATTTTGAATGTTGTCGAGTTCAATTGGTGTTTTCCTGGTTCAAATTCTCCAACAAAGAGGATATTTTGTGTATAAAATAATATATGGACCAATGAAAAAACTCAAATGAAAATGGAAACCATCAAAACCATTTTGGTCACTAAATTAAATTATGATTGTATAGAGTTTAAAGAATATTTAAAGGTAAAAGGTAACTTGGTAAAACAAATTTATTCATTAAAAAAATACAAAAATTAGTTGTAATTTGTTTTGCCCATCCAATGCACCTTTCTGTGAATCTAATTTTAATGATAAAAACCAAATATAAATTTTTTTTAAAGTTAACTTTAGCTTTTAGTATGAAACTAATAGTTTAGAAACTAATTTTTATTTTATTGTACTTAAAAATTATGTACATACATATGTATGTGTGTTACGTACTTATGTAATCATCTCAGGAAATTTTAGTTATTTTTTAATTTTTGGTTAATTTAATTTTTTTTTTAATTTTGCATTTAGTTAATTAATATAATAAAGACATGCCTATGCATGTATGCATTTTATAGTTGTTATTGGTCAAATATTTCCTTGTTCTGTATTTTGGTTTAAAAAATATGGTCACCATACCTATAGGCCCAGTATTGAATCAGTCGTGACTGTAAAACTAACTAATTTCCATAGAAACATTTCCTCATATTTTAAATCAGAATGTCTTACAAACTGATCAGTATGCACTCAAGCCTGCATTAGTTTCAGCTAACCACAAGTTAACATGTAGTCGCCGTGGTCTAGTGGTTAGTGTGTTGGCTTACGAAGACGATAGTGCTGGGTTCAAATCTCAGCTCCGACATCTTTAAAAAAAGAAATATGAAACAATTATTTCTTTCGGCGACTACCTCTCAGCAGTCTTCTGGCAAAAGCTCTGGGAGTAATTAATTGCCATGAAAAAGCTTCTCAAATCTGTCGTTCGGAGTCGACTTTAAACTGTAGGTCCCGGTACTCATGGGAAAAAATTTACACACACAACATGAGTGCTGCGAGAAGCTAGGCCGTAATCCTGACACAGGGTTGTAATGGCCAATTATGTATGTATGTAACCACAAGTTAACTCATTATAAGTTGGCTTGTATGATCGCTATGTACTCGTAAATGATCGAAATGAACAGGTAGGCTTGTACTTGCTTTAAGACTAAAACTTAAAAATTAGAAAAATTTTTCATTTTTAATTTAATTTTATTAGTCATATTTATTATAAATAATACATAGTTCATAAAAACAAAATAAATTCAGTTCAGGAACTTACATGCATACCTACATACTAGGGATGACGAACGGGATTTTATATTAATTAGTAAAAAGGTCTACAAATTTTGTTTTTTTTTAACGTTTTTTAATTTTAAATTGTTTGTTTTCGTTTGATTTTTGTTTTTGTGGAACAAATATTTTTAGAATGTATACGCATATTTTTTATATTTATGTATATCAAAGATATATAAACAAATGATACATATATACTAAGAATGTTTTTTTATTTATTTATAACGAACATATACATACATATTAGTATTCACAAAGATATGTACATATATGTATAAAAAAAATTTTCTTGTATAGCCCTTATATAAAGTATTTTTACAAGAAGGTTTTAAAGTATTTTTTATGCTGAAAGTAGGTGTCGCCTACATCTTCGTCGCTTACAGCCCGATATTAATGTGTGATATATCTGTGTGTTTGGTCTTCTCGAGACAAAAATATTGATACTATATCATACGTTAGTAGTTTGTTTTAGTCTCTTTCTTGCATTTATCAATTATCAAAATATTCCATAAATTTAGATTTAACAGTGCCCTAGGCTTTGAGCCACACACATTCAAAGATTTTCTCAGTTCAAGTGATGTTATGAAAAAAGAAAATGTAAAATTCTCAAGAACCGTCAAATACACAATAGTATTAGGTAAAGATTTTTCCACTCTTGGAGAAGCAAAGCCTGTAATCCTTATATGTTATTTTTTTCAGTTTCATCGTGACTATTTTTTTCCAATTTTATATTAAAATATTAGTATTAATAAATATTATTGTAATTTTTATCAAAAATCTAAACATATGTACTTATAAATATGCCCTCCAAAGTGACAAGCAATCGCATTCATATTATTATTATTATTATTTTTGAATAAATAAGCTTGGCTTATTTTGCTTTACAATTTTTAAAGATAGTTTAACTTAAAAATCGAGTCACTCGGAGATGTAGAAAACTCACTTTGTAACGTGGCGTTACAAAAGTATAATAAATATAAACATATAAAATGTCTGTACACCAACCACTGCTATCGAGTAAATGTAATAAACAACAACAACTCTAGTTATTACAAGCAGTATGACGATCAAACCTACGGACACAGCACAAAGAGGAATTGGAAAATTAATAATAATACCAATGATAATAACAATATGTATATTTCATGTAATGTGATTGTAATGACATGATGGAGCATATAATTCTCATTGAAGTAAAGTATATTTTTGCATAAGTTAACAGAGTTTGATGGATGAAATCGAGAGTGGGTACACGACGGCCAATAGCCCGATACTTACTCCCCGGCGTAGTCGACACGTGGCATAGATTTATGATCGTAGTTTCATGATAGTAGTTTTCATGGTTGTAGTTTTGATAATAGTTATTTTTTTTATCTAGCTGAATGCTAAAGCTTTCGAATTCCTTTTGCATTCGTTTATTAAGTATTTTGCCGAGTATAAAAGCACTTGTAGTCGCCGTGGTCTAGTGGTTAGTGTGTTGGCTTACTAAGACATGGGCCCTGGGTTCGACTCCAGGCTCTGACATCTTCAAAAAAAGAAATATGAGAAAAAAAAAAATATTTCTTTCGGCGACTACCTCTCAGCAGTCTTCTGGCAAAAGCTCTGAGAGTAACAAATTGCCATGAACAAGCTTCTCAATTCTGTCGTTCGGAGTCGACATTAAACTGTAGGTCCCGGTACTCATGGGTAAAAATTGACACACACAACATGAGTGCTGCGAGAAGCTAGGCCGTAATCCTGACACAGGGGTTGTAAAGGCCAGTTAAGTATGTACGAGTATAAAAGCACTCGAATTCCTTTTATACTCGTACAAACCCTAGCTGATGACAAGAGCTCCCGAATTCCCCTTGCCGTAGGGGTATCTTTTATTTCCAAATCTTAGATCAGTAATTATTATAAATCCGACCTCTGTTTTCTCATATTTCTCGTTATCTAGACCAGTGGTCTTCACCCATATTACTCAGGTAACGAAATTGTTCGGATATTTTTTTTAGTTTTTCTTACTCTCTTCGTGAATATTACAACCAGGGTTGCTTAATTCTGGCAAACAGCTTCTTAAAATGTACCAAAACTACCTGCATCGTTAATTCTTGTTATATTAGTTTTAAATTTAATGTGTTGTACTTTATTAACAGATATCACTTTTAGAATTCCTGGAAACCCGTTTTTGTTTTATTTTCCTATCAAAAACTTAATAAATTATAAAAAAATTTGCAATGTTAAAAATCTTTCATAAAAAGAAATCCATACGCTTTGTTTTCATCATGTTAAACGACAACCACAATTATTACAAAAACATGTGTGTGAGACAAAAATTGCGTATGTGTTTATGTTGTATTAGTTTTCAAGAGAGCTAAATTTGTTTGTCAGACACTGAGAAGTTATGATAATAAGCAACATAAACTTATTAATGTTTGTATTTCTTATAACTGCATTTCAATTTGTTTCTAGCATTTACAAACAATTTATTTTATAAATAATTTTAATAAATTAGTTTAAATTTTAAAATTGAAGGTTTTTAAATCGAAAATTTTCACTAATTTCATTCAAGTTGTGAAAAACAGCACAAATGTGTGACTCACTTTGTGAAGATCACTGATCTAGACCAGACAATTGTGCGCACATCCCGAGGCCAACATCGTATTCATAGTGATAGAACGAGACGATAGTATTCCTGAAAGCAGAGACAACATTACTGATAACACCGTCCTGCAGGTCGTGAATCTGTTTTATAGAATAAGTACTTAGTACACAAGTTAGCTTAAGGTTTCGTTAATAAAGCTTTGTTCATGTTATATTACACGAAAGGAGTTTTGTGTTTTATTTAAAGGAAACAGACCTTTAAGTTCGAACCTGGACAGACTGAGTCATACCCCAGCTGGAAACATAAACTGCAGTACAACTTTAAGTCCTTTTGTTGATCCGCCATTTGTCTTTAAAACCTTTTACACATTTTACACTGTGCTTGTGGTGGTCCTTTTAGGTCTACTAAAAAATAAAACCACACAGAAATTTAATTGTAATTTTTTGATTTGGGTTCTTCAAAAACCATCACTTTTTGCAAATTAAATTTTTTTTATTTTTTACTTTAAACTCATATGTTGCACTTGCTTATATTCAAGTGCACTAAAATAAGAGTGTTTCTTCTTATTAGAGTTATTTACTTACTAGATTTATCCAAGCTAATTTTTATTTTATTTTTTTTATTTAAGACCAATACTCAGGAGTAAACCCCTACTAAATGCAGGAATGTTGAATATATGTATATAGATGTGAATAAGTAATGTTAAGCGCCTTATGTCAATGGGACAAAATTGCTGTCAATTTGATCACTCAAAGGCCAGTGTTATACCTTTACCTTTGAATGATCAACAGCAATTGCCCCTGTATGTTGAATGTGAGCATCTTTTTCATGTAGGTTAGCTGTTGTCTTCCCAGAAGATAGCGCTGTACTCCTGATCATTCGTTTTCTTGGTGGAATAGGCTGGAAATGTCAGGGAGCGGTTTCGTGAAGATGGATTTCTTGGAAGTGGGGGGGAACCTCTTATTTTTTTAAATTATAATTTTGGAAAAACCGCAAAT
Organism: Metopia argyrocephala; assembly: GCA_963576795.1. NCBI lineage: Eukaryota > Metazoa > Arthropoda > Insecta > Diptera > Sarcophagidae > Metopia > Metopia argyrocephala. The sequence continues at coordinate 33,117,860 of OY756211.1, forward strand.
TAATTTGTTTATTTTTCTCCTTCTCTGGGATTTGAACCTCGGTCCTTTAAGTTTCTGTGCACGCGCTCAACCACTATGCCACGACCCCCCAAAAATTACTAAACAATGCTTGTTTGGTGCACTAAAAAAAAGGGCCAAACTTGATTCCTACCAAATATTATACTCGTATGAAATATGCTTCTAAAATTCTAAATGAAAATACTAAAATCTGTATATATGTATGTTTCTTTAAAGAAATATAAGTAAATTCATAATCCCGAAAATCCCGGGATTTCAAGTTTCGGAATATCCCGATCGTCATTGATCATTATTGAAGTTAAATAGACATACATACATATGTGTATATATTCAAAGAGGTAAAATTAAAAAAAAGCTTTAAAAAAATAAATTTAACAACATTTAATTGAGTATACACAGATTGCTTAAAAACTCTGCTGTTTTATGAGCTTAAATGCATATAGAATCTATCAAGTACAAACAGTCAGCCATATATCGTCAATGGAATTAAAGAACGCTGTAACTGACAAAAAATCGAACACACGTTTTTTGCATAATTTTGATCAGGAAAAAAATACGCGTCGATTGGTCCCGGTCCCAGATTTCTACGATGAAAATAAATTCATTTACGCCGTCTGCGTTTTGAAAAATACCAGTGTCTTTGTTCTACTTTCTTACAGGTTTTTTGGCTCTGGTGAACATTTAAGGTTTTGTCAGTTACTGCGTTCTTTAATTCCATCGACGATATGTACATATTAATGTAAATGGATTTACATTTTTCTCTTTATTAGAACAAAAATTTTAAAAATTAGAAACATTTGGGTACTGAAATGCAAGATAATAAATCAAAAATTTTAAACCTAAAATGTATGTATTTAAATGAGATAATTTGTTAGTGATAAACATAGGTAGATATGTGGAACAAGAAAAAATTTGTCTGGATTTTATGGAGATCCTTGGTGCAAGTTGAAGGTTATATAAAAGGTAATCGTGTGACCAAAGATGCACTTTAGTTGAAGTTTTAAACCATGCTCTCCAAATAGTTCATCAAATCTCGACTTTAACAATCTTTTATTGGAAGAAAATAAGGATCTAAATCAATTGTAAAATTGATGGAAGAGCAGACAAATAAATTAAAGAGCTAAACAAATTTAATTTTCAACTTTGCGATATTTTCGAAAAACATTACGAAGCAAAAAAAAAATTACAAATTATCGATAGAAAATCCATGACATTTTTAAATATAATATGATGTTTCTTTTTCACTTTTTGTGTGGTTATTCTTTCGCGTTAACCACATGTTTTTTAGTTTGATGTATGGTGAAATTACTTGCAAGGTGGTGGCAGGTGAATATAGTACAAAAACAACAGGGAATTTGTTTTTGTTTTTTCAGCTCTTTAATGTCAAAAGCAGGTATGGTGAATTAAAAAAGCACATCTGAGAAGTGTGTGTGTGTATTGTTAACAACATACAAGTCTCTACACCAAAACAAAAACACGAATACACACAAAGCAAAATGTAAGCAAAACATAAATACAAACAAAACTTTTGACAGGAGCGGTATGACCAAAAAAAAACCCAGCTGGGTTGGCAACACCACCTTGTAAGTAATTCCACCATGGTTAACAACATATATGTCTCTACACCAAAACAGAAAACACGAATACACACAAAGCAAAATGTAAACAAAACATAAATATAAACAAAACTTTTGACAGGACCGGTATGACAAAAAAAAAACAGCTGCTTTAACAACACCACCTTGTAATTAATTTCACCATGCAGTTTTACCTTGTAAGTAATTTCACCATGGTTAATATGTTACATCATGGTGGTGCTGCCAACTCAACTGGTTTTTTTTTTGTCATACCGCTCCTGTCAAAAGTTTCGTTTATATTTATGTTTTGTTTGCAATTTGCTTTGTGTGTATTCGTGCTTTTTGTTTTGGTGTAGAGACATATATGTTGTTAACAAAACACACACACACTTGTGACATGTGCTTTTTTAATTCACCATACCTGCTTTTGACATTAAAGAGCTGAAAAAACAAAAACAAATTCCCTGTTGTTTTTGTATTATATTCACCTGCCACCACCTTGTAAGTAATTTCACCATGATTTTACACGGGCACAATCAAGATACATACAGTGGCGAGCAAATGTGTATGAATGTTGCTTAGTTTGTCAAATACTGCTCAATATTTTTTTTTTTGTAATTAAATAAAACAAGATAATTTTACTTTTGTTTTATTGTTCATTTATGACATTTTATCAGAAAACAACAACATAAGAAATATTTTATTATTTAACGTTTTTTAACGCAAAATAAAAAATAACTCAATTCGAACACTTTTGCACGTACCTAACTATACGGACGTGTTAATATATTTCTAATATTTTGTCCACAATCCTTTATTCTTTTTCACACTTTGAATACGCTTAGGCATACTTTCTACTAGATTATGAAGAGTTTCGTCCGAGATATGCTTCCATTCATTTTGAATTCTTTGCCAAAGTTCATCCATGTTTTTTGGAGATCTTTCATATACTGCTAATCTTCTCTTTAAAAGTACCCACAAATTTTTAATTGGATTTAGATCCGGGCTCTGTGGTGGCCACTTTACCAATTGAAATTTTTGTTGCAAAAGCCAATCTTTGACAATTTTGGCCGTATGCTTTGGATCTGCATCTTGTTGAAACCATACATTGTCCTCGGGGTATGGGGTTTTCTTTACAAAATCTGACAAGTTCGACTGAAGAATACTTAAATAATCTTCCTCCTTCCATTACTCCTTCTATTTTAACTAAAGGACCAACCTTCCATCATGTGAAGCAACCCCACACCATTAAACCACCACCACCATGCTTGACTGTTTGTTTAACTTGATGCTGTTAAAGATTTTCTTGTGGACGATGCCAATAATATTCCTTTCCATCTGACTCGAAGCGTGTTATTTTGTCAGACGAGACTAAAATTAATCGCTTCCAGTCAGATGGAATGGAAGGACGAGGGAAGAGTTTCCCATGGGCGAAGCCAGGGCTCTGATAGCAGCCTGGCTATCGGAAAAAACCCTAACTCAACCCCCTATGCATCGTTCCCTCAGTATCCTTAGTGCTTGCATGATTGTAAACACCTCGGCCTGAAAGACACTGCATGTGTTAGGCAATCTAAAAGACTCTGCCAGTTTGACAGACTCGGAAAAATTGGGCTCAAGGGTAAGACGATTAATATATATTGTCGGATAGCCAGGCCGCCTTAAAGGCGCTTGACTCTCATCGTATGACATCTAAGCTTGTCAAATATTGCTATGATACTTTATTTTTTTTTTATTAATATTATAGGAGTATTTACAATACTTTAAATTTTCAAAAATTAAATTTTATACAATGTAATTTATTCTATTATTTCTAATAATTTGTACTAAATTTCTCTTAAATATATTAATATTTTTTTCCGTTTTAATGTTTTCTGGTAACATGTTGTGTATTCTGAGGCCTTTAAAAAAAAAGAGATCTTTGCATAGTCGTTGTTGTTGCTCTCGGTAATCGAAAATTTTCAGAATTTCGTAGACAGTAGGGCTGTATTTCTCTCACATAACCAAGTTGATCAGTTAAGTACTTCGGCGCGTCACCCGTCTTAATTTTCTGAATAAATTGTAGTGTGTTTAGTACCAGTCTTTGATGAATATTTAGCCATTTTAGTGTGTCTAGCATTAGTTGAATTGGAGCGTATATGTTATATTTTAGAATGCAACGCATAGCTTTGTTTTTTAACTTTTGTAGTCTCTCTATTTGTGTTGTGGAACAGCATGTGTATAAAATTGTGGAACCGAATTCAAAATGAGGTTTTATCATTCTGTTATATATGTGGATTGCAGTTATTTGAGATATTTTATTTCTAATTCGCTTCAGAAATCTAATTTTTTTGCCAATTTTTTTACATATATAGTCAATATGCTCGTTCATTTTTAAGTTTTTATCGATTATGAACCCAAGGTACTTTATTTTATTAACTTTGTCTATAGTTTCATTATTTATTTTTATAATTAAATTACTGTTCATATTTATTTCAAGTAATTTAGTTTTCTTTCATTAAGTTTCAATTTATTCATTTTAAGCCAATTGTTTATACTATTTATATCCTGCGACAGATTAAGCCAACATTGCTCATCTGTATCACCTTCTGCAAAAATTACTGTGTCATCGGCATAAAGTATTATTTCGCTTCTTTTTAGTACATTTGGCATGTCATTTATGTTTATTATAAATAATAGCGCACCTAAAATCGAACCTTGTGGTACTCCAAATTCATTGCTTACTTCTTCAGATTTTATACCGTTGACCTTCGTGATTTGCTTTCTGTTCGTAAGATAGGATTTAAACCAATTTAATTCATTATCTCCAATACCATACATATACAATTTCCGAATCAGTATTTCTCTGTCAATGGTCTCAAATGCTCTTTTGAGATCTAGGAAAGGATCTTTGCTTAGAAACAGAGTGCGGCTGTTCTGGGTACCTGGACACTGCGATATAGAAGAAAGGAAACGAGAAGGCGGATGCGTTGGCTAGGAAGGGGTTTATGGCACCCTATATTGGTCCGGAGCCCTGCTGTGCAGCACCGCTTTCTACTAGTCTTAATCTGATAGATGAATGGGAAACGGGAAAATGTTTGGAACACTGGAACTCCCAGTCGAGTCTTAGGTACACCAAGACTTTGATTCGTCCGTGTTTTGGGAGCAAGTCCGATGTTCTAAAGTTTAGGAGAACAGACCTGAAAATCCTAACGGATTTTCTCACGGGTCACTGCAGTGTGAGAGCGCATTTGATGAGAATGGCGATCACAGATACAGATGTCTGTAGACTATGCTCACAGGCATCAGAGACGGCGGAGCGCATATTGTGTGAATGTGTGGCTCTTGATAGATTTAGGTGGATGTGTTTAGGGAGGCACATGGCCTCATTGGCGGACATATCCACCACTAAAGTTTTGGACCTGCTGGTGGTGTTCATAAGGAAGGCAGTTGGTCTGCTAATCAGACAATAGACTCAAGGGGACACAATAGATCTTATAGGTCGCAGTGTCTTGCATTAGTGCTGGGTCTGAATCGACTAATAATAATAATAATAATAATAATAAGTACTTTACTTCAACACGCGCTTCCGATCCAATTACGAAATTGCCTTCTTGCAGAAACAATGGGAAAATAATTTTGCATGATCAACATCTGCTTACCTGTACATGTTGGTGCAACGTGATCATCGTATCCATTAAGCTAACAAAGTTGGCTGGGAACAAGCAGTCTTGGCTAAGTTGTCACGAGTATCGGAAGTTTAGAAATTATTGTGTAATAAGTAATTATTAAAAGTAAATTGTTAATAAATTTGATTGAAAGGTGATTTGAATAAAAGAGTTTTATTTAACTAAAGGCGTGAGTTGGTGCGCCTTGATATATTTTTTAGACCAAACCGTTTAGAATCCTTTAACTTGCATATTTTCATTATTACTGTTTTTATTTATTTATGTGAAAGTACCAGTAATTTTGCATAATAATATGTATTTAAAAATATGTGTATGTATTAAAAATAAAACAGTTTTGCTTTTTTACAAGTTTTAATTTGTCTACAGTTTGTTGGTTTGTTTGCTGTTGTTAAAGATAATAAAGTGAAACATAAAAGTTACTCGACAAAGAAAGAAAAAAAGAAGTTTTAAATCTTAAATTGTATAAATATAAATAATTGTATAAATATAAATAAATTGTACAAAAAAAATTTTTTTTTTAATTTATAGTATGTTAATATATTAACCTCTTTGATATTCTTTAAGTATTACCGAAAAAAATATTGCATTTAATGCGAAAGTAAAATGTTTGCTTTATGTCTGTCCGTTTCCCCGCCTATCTCTTTTAAATCTAGTCCAGGCCTGTTCAAAAATAAAAAGTTCATACACAATTGTTCCTTAGCTAAACTCACATGTATTCTTACGCTCTTGCTTTTAGTCGTCACTGAGACAGCGACGAGTTAACATGCGTGGTGGGTGTACGCTGATTTATTGTTTGCAGTGGAAACAAAATTAATAGCAATGCACACAAATATTTTCTATTATAAATGAATTTGTAAATGCAATACCTTATTTATCATAGAACACTTAAAAATATAGTTTAAAAGTTTTTCAGCGACATTTTCATTATTTTTATAAAATTTTTAATAAATTTAATGAAAAAAACGGAACTTAAAAATTTTTTTTTTTTTTTGTTAAAAAATTAAAAGTACTTTTTATTTCTTTATAGCAGATTAGTATTTATAAATTGTTCTTAAAGTAATTAAATTTTTAGATGAAATTTTATATATAAATTTTACTTAAAAAAAATTCATACAACTGCAGATACTGCTACTTACACGTACAGCAGTGTAATTATCATTTTCTCACCAACACAACTACATTTTTACTTTTGAACAGGCCTGATCTAGTCTGTTTTCATTTTATTTTTCTCTTCAATAAATATGTACAACATGTACATAATTGTACATACATATACATTTGGTATAAAAAGTAGTTACATATGTACATGTATGTACATAAGAACAAATGTAAATGCACAAATGGGTTGTGTGTAAAAAAATGTAAACGACATTCTACTAAACTATAAATTTATTTTTTGTTTTGTTTAACTCTTTTTATACATGCATATATTGCATATACATATACTTATATGTATATAATAAATATTTTTATTTTTTCATTTTATTCAAATACAGTTTCGAATAAACGTTTCTTTCATTTTGTGGTTTCCTGAATTTGAAAGGCTTGGCCGCATGACTTTCGTGTTTCATGCACATTAGCAAAACAATACAAGTAGAGTTTTCAGATACTGAAACACAAAATCGGTTAACTGGTTTGTTTGTTGTTTTAAAACTATCAACTAATCCTGTATTAAACTATTCCTTTTGGAATATACGAGTACATATTTTGGAAAAACAATTGGCGAAGAGTACTAACATCGAGTAAAAAAACCTATAGATATAAACCTAAAAATAAATAACACTGGTCTACTAATTAAAAAAAAGAAGAAAATTTACTGAAAAAACAAAGCATTTTTTTTAACTAAATTTGGTGTGCTGAATTAAAAATTGAGATACGTATCACGTCTTGTTCATTTCCTATCGCATGCTGGCAATACTGTAAAACAATCGGTACTGACACTACAATTTCACAGTTATTAATATGATAGAAGCCATGGTGGAATTACTTACAATGTGGTGGCAGGTGAATATAGTACAAAAACAACAGGGAATTTGTTTTTGTTTTTTCATCTCTTTAATATCAAAAGCAGGTATGGTGAATTAAAAAAGCACATGTCAGAAGTGTGTGTGTGTATTTTTAAAAACATATATGTCTGTACACCAGATCAAAACACGAATACACACAAAGCAAAATATAAACAAAACATAAATATAAACAAAACTTTTGACAGGAGCGGTAAGACAAAAAAATAACCAGCTGGGTTGGCAACACCACCTTTTAAGTAATTTCACCATGGTTTCTTGCTATTTTTGCTTTGTGTGTGGTGAATATCTGGTTGCAAAAAGGTGTATGCAATATCAAAATCATTAATATATTCATATTTACACAGAGTACATTATCTATTGTATTTGCATTTTGGAGTATGAGTATCCAAATTAATAGTGATCTTCCGACAAATTCCAATTTTTAATTTTTTTGTTTGTTTTGTGACCCCTAAAAGGCCTATTAGACAGGCATACTTGTCTGCATACATATACGATGGCATACTTTTGGTTTTGCTATTACACTATCGAACGCTGCCGTCGTACTTCAGTACACAAAAATTTTCGAAGGGAAAACATGTCAATGAAACTGAAGGTTGTAGCGGCTTTTGTTGTGGTACAAATCTGATTTTATTTGCCACAATTGTGGGAAGCTTTTATATTTCTCAATAAACTCTTCCCAGAAAATAATATTAGTAAATTACATTTTTTTTAAATTTCTGACGTACACACAGCAGCGACAACAAGCAAATTGAATTTTTTATATAAAGTACGACGAACACGTTATTAGACGAGTATGTTGGTATGCGACAGACTCAGAAAATCAAAAATTTTTGAAAACCAACGTACATGTCTGACATACTCGAAATACATGCTATTAGACAGTGAGTTTTGGTATGCCATCGTACATGTATGCAGACAAGTATGCCCGTCTAATAGGCCTTTAATGTAGATACATATATGTGTACATAGATAATCAAATTATTCGCCATTAATTTCATATCAAATTGATTTCTTTTCTGTAAAAGCGAAGGGTTACCACCACATTGCATTTTTGACAAAAAATCAAAATAAGCTGAGACCCGTATTTAATTAAATCGACTAAAGATTAAAATATGTTAATTTGGCATTATTATTACAAACAACTCCGAACAAAAATTTCAAAAACGCTCTTTTTTACAGAATATCCTTAAAAAAGGACATGACAAATTGTACAAATTGTATATACAGTTGGAAGCGCTCTAACAAAATCTTTCTTATGATACCCATATTGTATATGTTGGTAAGGAAACAGATTCTCAAAATAACAAAACAGGCAAAAATAGACTTTTTTTCAAAATGGACCAGCTCACGAGAGGTCAAAGGTGGAGCCGAAATATTTTAAATGCCATCATAAAAAAGTCCAAGGATCATTTTTGGAGGGTACATCGAGGACTTTTTTTTGGTGAGTCGCTCTAATATACATATGGTCCAGGGATGCCAGGTTAGGATTTTTCACCCTAGATTTGGGTTTTTTTTTTGCATTTAGGGGGAAATTTAGGGTGTAAAAAGTACTTAGGGTAAAATTTAGGGTGCAAAAAATTATATTTGGAGTCTTTTTAGGGTATTTCAGTGTTAATTTTACTAGACTTGCCGACAAATTGCAAGTGTGTTCATATATTTTTCACTTTAATTAAAATTATTTTAATGTAAAGCTAGCAGAAATGTCAAAAGAAAAAAATATATAATCAAAAATATAAAAACTAATGGGTTTTCAATGTTTGGCATTGTAAAACATAAAATACGAAATCGAATGGCTACTTCAACTGTTGAATCTATTATGAGAGTTAGATATTCTTTCAATAATGGGTGCCAAAACTTTACACTGTCCTCAGAAAGGATAAAATTATTTAAAATTGAAAATATGTATGCGGCGAACGAAAGGTTCATCCCTTCATTCGATATTTTTAATACTGCCTAATTGCTATTTCTTTTATAGTTTTTTTACTATAAAATACGTCTATATGTGTAAATGTTTATATGGTATGAATTTATTATATATTAAAGATATAAAAAAAATTTTTAGGGTTTTCATATTTTGGCATAGTGCAATTTTAGGGGGTAATTTCTTTGATTTAGGGATATTTATAAAAATGTACCTGGCATCCCTGATATGGTCAAACAATTTGTTTTTGAAGAAAAATATTTGGAATAATTGAAAAATCGCGTTTTTCAATGCACTACTTGTTGACAAACAACAATATGTGCTTACTCAATACTCGTACATTTGCTCAGTTACCTTTTTAACTGCGGCAACCATTCTCCTTTAATCATTTACTTGTAATTATTAATGTGTTTGGATATTTTGTCACAGACTGGCTTATAGTCCGTCGTTTAGTCGGCTGACAAATGCCCTGTAAGCTATTAATTTTTTAACAAAAAACTATTAAGTTATAAATACCATGGTGGAATTACTTACAAGGTGGTGTTGTCAACCCAGCTGGCTTTTTTTTTTGGTCATACCGGTCATGTCAAAAGTTTTGTTTATATTTATGTTTTGTTTACATTTTGCTTTGTGTGTATTCGTGTTTTTTGTTTTGGTGTAGAGACATATATGTTGTTAACAATACACACACACACTTGTGACATGTGCTTTTTTAATTCACCATACCTGCTTTTGACATTAAAGAGCTGAAAAAACAAAAACAAATTCCCTGTTGTTTTTGTACTATATTCACCTGCCACCACCTTGTAAGTAATTTCACCATGATAAATACTTAATAAACGAAATAAGTTCCTTTAATTTTTTTTTTTGTGTTTTATTAAAATTGAACTAAATTTGCCACTGTTGTTTTGAGTATTTGCCAAAAATAAAAAAAATAAACACCAATAGAATTTGAGGAGTGTTGCAGTTGCAACTTAGTTACTTGCTCTGTGCAATATTATTGTATGTGAGCGCATCAGCACGATCAACTTTCAAATTATAAATAACAGTGGAGTCTAAAAAATAAACGAGCATATTTCAAAGAAAAAGGGAGTAAATGTTTATTTTATTCTTTTGTTGCATTATTAATATTAAAAATGTTCTCAAAAAATATTGAAAGAAAACCTAATGAAAAACAAACTGAATATATATATAACAAAGTGCAGCACTAAAATCTTGAACCAACTGAGACCCAAAAAATCTGAAAGCTTATAGTGTTCAAAGATACAAATAAAATAAAATAAATACATACTTAAAAAAATTTATGATTTTGAATATAAAAGGAATGAAAAATAGAGACACTTCAAATCTTTTTAAATATATAGTGAACTTTAGCCGTCGCTAGTATCATCATTTGAAAACCTGTTTCCTACGATTTCGCTAGCTTTATATTCGCATGAAAATACTTTATGGCTAGACCAGCATACCTCCCCAAGTATAGCAGCTATTTTTTTATGACCAATACTCAGGGGTAAACCCCTATTTAGGCAGTGCAATGCATTGGAATTTGAAGAGATTTATTTATTTATTTTTTTTATGCGCCTTTTTGTGGATAAGACAAGTTGCTGTCAATTTGACCACTCAAAAGCCTTCACAATTGAACCAGCAGCAATTGCCCCATCTGCCGATGGATGTTGAATGTGAGTGGCGAGTGTCTTCAGTAGGTTAGCTGTTATCTTCCCAGAAGGTAGCGCTGTACTCCTGATAATTCGTTTTTTGGTGGAATAGCCCGAAAATTTAGCGAGCGGTTTCTCGAAGATGGTCTTCCCTCTGAATCGTTTTTCCATCGGGATGGTTACTTGGTGCAAGCGCTCACCTCGCTGATCAGATTCTGTTGGCCAATGTATTTCAAACTCTGTCAAAAGTTAAAGAGTGAAGTTTTAATACCATGCTTGGAATGACTAATTGCCTTTCACGTTTATTTACTTCAATTTCTAAATTCCACGGTTAATTAACTTTCGCTTAATTGCTTCATTCGCTTAATTAACTAAAATATATTTTCCCAAAAGAGAAATTTCCCTTAAAATTCCCTCGTTTAATTAACCAAAACAATTATTTTCTAAAAACTGTAGCTTAACTTAACTATGTTTTTATAGGCATAATATGTCCGTTAAATTTACTTTCAAACTACTTTTTTGATACAACCTTCCAATTAAAATCTACCAATTTTATGTATAAGTATAAGTACGAAGTAAAAAGTAATTTTACATGTATTGACGGAACTGTATATGGGCAATTAAGCGTATTCGTTTAAATAACTTCCACGCACAATTTCCCAAAAATTTTGACATTTTTGTCGAGGCAATTATCCGTGGAATACTGTACATCTTTTTTAACTCTAATTCTCTTTATTATGACTATTATTGACATTTCATAGCAGTTCATTTGTAGTCGAAAGCATTACGTAGCACCACCACAAAGAAACAAATTCAAAAATCTATACAGCTATAGCCGAAGAAATTTTCCGAAATGTACAACAAAAGAATTTTAAAAACAAAACTTTCACATAAAATATTTTTTTAAAATAGTGGTCACGTTATTTTGGTCCAGTATTCGCCTAGTGTGGCCATGCCTCTTTAGATTCTATTGCCAAAAGTAAAACAAAGAACAGAAACTAAAACAAACTGAACTATAAATAAGAAAAAGATAACTAATAGTCTAAATGATATATGTATGTACGACTATGTTAGAATATAAATATATGGGTCAATAATAAAACAAAAGTCTTGTTTGTAATGGGAACACTTTTTGTATTGTAGGTCGGTTGTTTACTTAAAAGTACTCGTATTTTATTTACAACTAGCAATCGCTTAAACGGCTGGGGAATAAAATGAATGGCAGATTTTCACCAAATATGGTTTTAAACAATTGTAGTTATTGAGATCAGAAATAAATATATAATTTATAGGTATTATCTAAACATAATGCAACTATAACTGTTTCTTAAAATGGTAGCACATACTTATACGTATTCGCATATATGTACATACGAGTGCATACAGCGATATGCAGCAATATGATCTTTTTTGAAATTGTGAGTATGATCAAATTGTTTATAGGTACAGTGTATATGTACTGGCATATATGCAATTTCAAATAGAAACTCGATTATGAGGAAGAAAATGAAAATTCGAAATGAGAATCAAACGAAATAAAAATACTGCCAAGTTTAAAAAAGTAGGAAATTAAAAATATGCTGTTTAAGCCAACTAACTTAGCAATAACAACAAATTGGATTGAAACTACCTACAACAACATAAAAAGGAATCACAAGATACATACATATACAGCGCACTCTAGATAACGTCAACTATTTAAAACTGCGATTGTTGGCGTTTATCTAATAATCGACGTTTATGCATACTAGTAATAAAAGCGTTTTTATTGTTAATGAAGTAAAACCAAACAGCCAATAGCCTTACTATTGTATTATGCATATTAAGGGATTTATCTCGAGAAATCCTTTCAATAGTTTAGAATTTCCGCCCTTCTCGAGATTTCTCGGGATTCCAGCAAGTAAAAAATATATCTGAAAAGAATTTTTCAATATTGAAATTACATGTTTACATTTATTATACTCGTATTAAGGATTTGTTTACTATTTTAAAAATGTATTTAAAGTGAATTTCTATTGTTCGGTTTTTCTTATATAAAATCTTTATATTCTTCTTATATACCATAGGTGGGGAACCTGCGGCCTCCGCGAGGTTCTAGTGCGGCCCTTTGCCACCTAGTACAAAATAGCAGAGTTCGTTTCAAACAACTATTGTACATTAACGCCATGGCAGTTGCGCGAAAAAATTATTTAGAAGGAATATTGGGAATTACAAAATTGTAGAATTTTCAGGTAAGTGAAAAATTATTTATTCGGAGATTTCAGAATTTTAGAAATCAATTATGATTTTTTCAGAGTATTGCCGAAATGTTGGTTTTATATCCACATAAATAATTTTTCACTTTACTGAAAATTCCACAAAGTTTATGTAATTTACATATCTAAAAAAACGAATAATGTTCTATGTACTATTTATTTAAAAATAAATTAAAATTATAAAACACTATTTACAAAATTTGTCATACATAGTCAGCTGATGGTGTTTGCAAAAAAAATCTAAATTAACGCTAGCAGCGCCAACTACCTTGTCTAAAAAGTAAACATAACTCGGTTTCAGATCTCCCATTTGAGTGTCACACCTTGTTTTAGCTTCTCTGACTCGCATCTCTCAACGCTTCCCCGTTGAGTAATTCATCATTTTTCAAAACATTGCTTGTGAAAATGAAATATTCGATGAATATGTAGGTGTCTTGGATTGTTTAATAGAAGAGTATACTAATAGATTTTCTGATTTTGATGAGCACACTCCTGCTATGAAACTGGCATTTGAACCACATTTAATAGATAGATCCGAGGCTCCTTCAGAACAGCAAATGAAGTTAATTGATTTAGGGGAACATAGTATCATCAAATCCCTTTTTAACGCTAAAAAGGATCCCATATAAATCCGGAAAAATGCTGTTGAATATCCATGTCTTCGAGAACATGCTCGCCGTTTACTTTCCTGCTTCGGAAGTACCTACTGTTGCGAGACAATCAGGGCAATTCCTATTTTCGCTTTTACCTAAAATACGCTCATAGAGTCTATTTTTTAATTCTATAATACGTTAGGGATGAACAACTTGAAAACATACGTTTTTTTTCAATTCCTATATATTCCAAAAAACGGTTTCACCATCACAACCAGTCGTTTTTCTTCGTCAAAAATTTTGCTGCGTTTTACATAAACAATCGGAAAAAATATATCATTAATAATTAAAGAGAAGACTTTTTTTTACAGAATTTTCCTAGAAGTAAGTCTATTAAGAAAAAAGTATGAAAATTAATATATAAAAATTTGTTTTCTAAAAAAAATATTTGGTTAACTTATTGGAAAATTGTTTTTGCAATATTTAGGGCTAAAGGACAAACAACGTCAGGTCAATTTAAATTGATGGTTGATTTTATGATGGAACATAAGGGGATTGGAAGATAAGTCAGCACATTACGACCAGAAGATTAAAATGCTTTACGGAAAGAAATTACACAAAATGTTAATATAAATGTCCCTCCTGCTAGTGATGTAGCAGGATGGACAAAGGTAAGTGGATCTAATCAAAGGCTCAAATTTGAATTCTACTTCCAATTATCGACTACATGTGAATATGAGTTGTGAAATTTCTGTAAAATCCCATTTGGAAATGACTTTTCATATTTCCAAACTGGGTAATAGCAATATAGCACATCCTAAATTTAAAATATTTAACTTCTAAGGTCTGGCGAGACCAATACAAAAAGCAAACGGGTAATAAATAAACAGCAAATGCAGGCCACAGGTGAAGGTCTAAACAAAACCATTGCGTTAAATGATTTGGAAAAGGTAGTGTTTACTATTAAATTATGAAACATCAGTGAAAGGTGTTTCAAATGTAAATTCACTTGGAGTATTTGAAAAACTGGAAGCTTAGAAGAAGGGGTTAGTTTAAATATCAATAACATTATTGCTAAAGAATACAAACCGAATTTTTCGCAGAAGCAATTAGAAGAGTTTTATGAAAATTACCAGCTTGTTTTTAGAACACGAATGGTTTTTGATATTCGTCTTTTTATATGAGAAACACTAACAAATTTGAGTGTTTTTGTTTCACATATAAAAAGACGAATGTCAAAAACCATTCGTGTTCTAAAAACAGGCTGTACGTTACTTTAAAGAAAGAATTTGGATATGTTAAAAAATAACTGAATGGGAAGTAAATTGTATTGTATTCTTTGAATTATTTCTTATTTTTGTATATTCTAGTAAAAATTACTTCTTACTATTGTAGTTATAGGACTTCATCATCTAATGAAATTTGAAAAAGACATTCGGGAATATTTTGAGGGTAGTACGAAGATTTTCTAAATATTTTTGTATTAAATTTTATGTTTTTTACATGTATTTTTATTTAATCAAATAATAAAAATATAATTTTAAGCAGTGGTGACAAAAATATGACAGTTGTTATCGATAATTCATTACTCGTATTTAAGAATGTATAGAATTTTAGTTGTCGAAAGTGAATGGTCGCATTCGACAATATAAGGAAAGTATTCCCGAATTGCCCTGAATATTTTTTCTCATGTCAAAAATAAAAACAAATTAAAGCTGTGTGTTACGAAGCTTGATCCAAATATACAATTACTGTCAAACAAAATCAAAGCCAAATAAGTCACGAACTTAGTAGATAACGAAATATTTTTTACTGTATTTTTTATAATATATTTATATTATTCTAAATGTATATTCTATTTAAAATTTTGTAGTATTATTATTTATTTTTTCTAAATAAATAGTTAAATCTATAGAAAAACTATAATAATTTCACAAAAAGTCACTTTCTTAGGTCAATCAACTTATGCGGCCTCTCGTATTGCTGACTAATTTAAATGTGGCCTCTAATGGTAAAAAGGTTCCCCACCTCTGTTATATACCATATTGTCTTAAGAAAACAATTTTGCTTTTTTAATTTCAAGGTCAGTTTTAAGCAAGAAATAGTAAATTAAGCAAATATTGGAGGTTATGGTCTTACTCACTCGCTTGTAATTATTAATAAAAATTTAATAAAAAAAATGTAGTCGTCGTAGTTAAGTGGTTAGTGTGTTGGCTTACATCTTGGAAAAAAAGAAATATGAAAAAATATTTCTTTCGGGGACTACCTTTTAGCAGTTTTCTAGCAACATCTCTGAGAGTAACAGAGTGCAATGAATAAGCTTCTCAAGTCCGTTGTTCGCAGTCGACTTTAAACTGTAGGTCCCGGTACTCATGGATAAAAATTGACACTCACAAAATAGGCGCTGCAAGAAGCTAGGATGTAAGCCTGTAACAAGGTTGTAATGGCAAATTATGTATGTATGTATGTATGTATGTAGCTAAATAAATAAACAAATAATGACCAATGAGAATCGGTTCAATAACATTTTTACTTTATGTTAATGAAATAAGATGCATTCTTTCGGATATGTCTAAAAATGCATTAAATGTATGAAACATTTTCTTTTTAAGTACGAGTATATATTTTAAGTAGAGAAGGTGATGTACAAAAGCACTCCACCCAGAGAACGGAAGAGTTCAACTGTTCATACCTACAGCAAAGGGAACGGCACCACCATATGTAAACAAATGTTTTTTTGACAGAACAAGGAGTAAAAATATGAAATTTCTATATGTTGATTTTAGATTTTGAATCTTATTTATATCTTATTAATTATAAGTATTTTTGAGAAAATACACAATATTTTTAGTTTTTGCACTCTCGGCATAAATGTATGTATAAAAGAGTTGCTCTGATCCACGTGAGAAAACTGGGAACCAACGATTTTATCTGGAATTTTAAAGTTTATGTGATCCACATCCTTGTTCTTTGCAGCTAAAATTGCTCTTTCACTCAACCAATCGTAGTTCTTATGGTTAGCAATTATATTAGGAAACACTTTTTTGATGAGCTCCTCTTTCGTTGAGACGAAATTACAAAAATTCGGAGGAAAGGATATCAATCCATTCGATGCGTCGACAGGAATACGACCATTACCAATAGTTAGCAGTTGATTGGAGAACACTTCGGAAAATGGATCGTTTTGCAATGCAACTCGTATGTTTGTCGTCAGCTGAAGTTTCTTCACATAACGCCATAATGTCGATGATTTGAGGCAAGCATTGATCTCATCGGCTGCGGTCGATCGTGGTAATACTGGTAGTGTTTGCCGGAAATCACCTGAGAGTAAAATCAACGCACCGCCAAAATATCTTGCGTCATTACGCAGATCTCGCATGGTGCGATTCAGAGCTTCTAACGCACGTTTATGCGACATTGTGCATTCGTCCCAGATAATTATTTTGCTTGCTATCAAAACTTTAGCCATTGCTGAATGTTTCGCTATGTTACATGTTCCTGGTTCCTCAACCGCTTGAAGGTTTAATGGCAATTTCAATGCCGAATGAGCGGATCTACAACCTTCCAACAGCGTAGCCGCTATTCCAAAAGAAGCAGCTGCTATGGCAAATTCTGACCTTGCACGAACTGTAGCCAGAATCAGTGATATGAGGAATGTCTTGTCAGTGCCACCAGGCGCATCAAGGAGAAACATGTCAGCATTTCCACCATCAATTGTGTTCATCACCGTATCGTACACTTCTTTTTGTGGGGGATTTAGTAAAGGTACATTAGTTCGAACCAAATCGCTTAATGCATTTGTGTCGTATTCATATTGAAGACAAAATAACCATTTTTCCGAGGTCGTTTACATTACCATCGTTATTAATTACATCACGCAAATGGATATTCTCTGCTGAACATAATTTCTTTTGATTATAACGTATCGTTCAGTTTCAATGTTTGCGTACATATCAACAACGAACAGATGAAAAAGTCGGCGACAATACAAAATGTGGACACCAACTGAAAGCTCTATATCTATCGTCATATTAAATACAAACGGACTTAACTACAGTTTTTTTTACATGAGAAGCAAAAAACCTTAAAATCAAAAATTTTGTAAATCCTGAAAATCATAATTTTCAGTATCGTAATTAAGGATTGGCATCCCTATAATTCAAGCAAGCGTTAATTTGATCAACAGCTTGGTGTGAAAAATTATGACTGTGAGACCACCATTCCTACATAGTGTGAACAGTCATCCAACTCTAGTGTGAACACAATTGTAATATAGTGTGAACAGTCATGCAACCCTAGTGTGAACATCATTGCGACATAGAAATTTTTTTTGCTATTTTTCTTATCAATGTGAACACCATCGCAAAAAAGTGTGAACAGTCAGGCATTGTATGAACCCCGGATTTTAAAAGTACACACGTACGTTATTTCATTTTTCTGGAATATTTAAACAATTTTTTTTGTTATTCTTCTTATTTGGCCAGAGACCATTCCGAATTGGTACGAATCATCGAAATCCATTTTAGTGTGAACACCGTTGCAACATAGTGTGAACAGTGATGCAACTCTAATGTGAACAGCATTGCAACATAGTGTGAACAGTCATGAAAGGCATTGTGTGAACCCCGTATTTTAAAAGTACACACTTACGTTATTTTTTTTTTCTGGAATGTTTTAGAAATTTTTTTTGCTATTCTTCTTATTTGGTCTAATGTGAACAGTCATGAAAGGCATTGTGTGAACCCTGTATTTTAAAAATATGACGTTGCCAGTAGATCTGGCAACCCTGCGTCTACTAAGGAAAATGAAATTATCTATGTCGACGGTGATTATGGCACATTTGAACTATTAAATTATTAATGGGAAAGTAAATGGTTTATAATTACAACCGCTTCAGAAGCTTACGCACTATATATGCACATACATAGAAAAGCAAAAATTTCGAAAAGTTACCTTACACACTTTCAAGCAAAATGCCTATTAAAGGATTATGAAAATTTTGCTTTCATTATCAATAAAGCAATTTATTTCACATCCAGGCGTTCTTGAGTTATAAGCGTAGCAACTAACGCCACTTTCTTTTATATATATAGATATATAGAAGTATTGTGTGAACCCTGTATTTTAAAAATATGACGTCATTTTTTTTTTTTTTTTTGAATATTTTAGAATTTTTGCTATTCTTCTTATTTGGCCAGAGACCATTCCAAATTGGTACGAATCATCGAAATCGGTCCAGCCGTTCTTGAGTTATAAGCGTAGTAACTAACGCCACTTTCTTTTATATACATATATAGATATAAATACTGTTATATAATTTAACGTTATTTAATGTCTTAAGGAATTGAGTTGAATATTCTATCACAGTTGGCCATCCATCAGTTGGCATAAATAATTACCATCTTTGGGAAAAAGTTTCCTGACGAGTTTCTTAAGCAGAGACGAAATGGCCATAAGCAATACATTTCACATATAATATTAAAAAATATATTTCTCTTACATAACATAAAAATAAACAAAATTTTTTTTTATTTTTTAGTATGTATCTAAAAGAGGAAGAATTACTTATCTTTCTCATGAAAACGTTAACCTTTAAAAACATATACCCAATTCACAAAATGTTATATTGTTGTAGATTATAGTTAAATGGCACTTCATTTTGTGAACACCTTGTCGTAAATATTGTTGTAGATGTTATCCAGTGTTATCAAATTTCTTAAATAAAAAATTTTAAAAGAAAAAGAGAAGAAAAACATTTCAAAAAATTTTTAAAATACATTTGAAAAATAAAAAAAAATAAGTAAAAAAAAAAGTTTTCCAACTGTGGTGTATTGATACGACATTTCGGAAACATAGGAAAAATTGTCGTACATGTTGTAATAGTTTTTGGCATGGAAATTACAAACAGCATTATGTACAATAGTTTTAGTTTGTCATAGTTTCTACCGATCTATGACAACTATAACATTTTGTAAACTGGGTAATAGATGTTAAAAACTTCGTTAATAGAGCCGTTACATCGTGAACTTATCTAAAAAAGTAGAGACATTAGAAAGTAATCTACAATGCAATTAAAAATGTTTTGCAATAACTCTAGGTGGAGCGTAATAAGTAATCGGGACTGGTTTTTGCCAATCCCGGGATTTTTCGGGATATCGGGATTTTTCGGGAAAATAAAAATTAAACCTATATTAATTTTTATATAAGTTTATTACAATTTTTATCAAAGAAATAAATGGTATAAAACAAAAGCTTTGAATTTCATTAACAAATAAAATAACCAAAAAACAAACCAAATTATTAAAAAACCAGAGTAGCAAATAAATTATTAAAGTATTCGGTATATCCAAATTACCACTTTTATTTAAAGTTTTAAAATGTACATACACATCGCATTTGATCTACAAGAATGTATGACTCAAAATTTTTAAAATTTTAGTAGAGGACAAATATTCTTTGTGGTTACATTTTTAAAGAATTCGAAAATCCGAATACATGATAGTAAGCAAATTACACTTGGAAATACATACATATGTTTACATTGTTTTTCCTTTAATGGTTTGGAATTATTGCAAAAACAACTAATATTTCGAGTTAAAGATATATCTGAAATATTTCGAATTTTTTTTTTCTTTGTTATTTTATTAACAAAACTGAAATTGCAACCAAATTGAAATCAAGAAATTTGATTATTTTTTAACTTGAATAAAGGCTTAAATAAAATAATACCTTTTAAGAAAATATACGATACATTTCTATTTCAACTATTGTTTTAACTTAAAATACTACCGTCTTGTTGATAAAAGGGTAGTCAATACTTCATCACAGAGAAATGGTCTTTAATGTGGTTTCAAAGATGAAATAGTAATCGTAATATATTAACATTTTCACATCGATGATGTTATTTGATTTTTTGCAAAAAGTAAAATTTAAAATATTTTTATTTCGTCAGAAACGCTTTATTTAAGATCAAAGTTAACGGCAATGAATATTTTTGGTAATTAAAGAAGAAATGATGTCCGTGAAGGAATAGTACACTAGCCAAACTGAACAATTGTTTTCGACTCCAGCTAAGGTAGTCTCATCAGAGTTCTTTGTGTCCTGTGCATATTCAAGACCAAACATCAACTATTTAACTCACACTTTTTTGGAAATCGCATACTGAAATTATATTCTTTCACACGTATGTACATTAGTGTGTCCCAAAAAAAAATTTTTTTTGTTCCCCCACCTTTTTTTGAAAGCTTATAGGGTAAAGTATTTTTGTGATTTTTTTCAGATTTTTCGGAAGAGGTTTAGAGGTCGCTAAAATCGAATTTAACCAAAAAATCGGGGTTGCTCGACTTTTTTTGAATTTTGCGCATTACTCGGCCCATTAGCACGATTTTCTTTGTTACTAAGTCAATTTTTTTAAAGGAAACTGTTCAAACTTTACTTCTCTGTGCAGATGTTATAAGTTTCGATAATATTTTTGCTCATTTGAGTACCCTTTAAGTCATTTTTCTGTAAATTTAGCATAAATTTTAAAAATAATGCTTTGTAACTTTTAAAATTTCTATTGAAGTTAAAAAAACTAATGATTCAGTTTAAAATGTGGATAAATTCTGAGTCATTTAAAAGAATAAATATTGAATTTGCTCTTACCGTTCCAAAGTTATGCCCAAAAAATCTAGGCAGATTAATTCTCATACCCAAAAAAAAATTAAAAAATTATTTTGTTTATTAGCTTTCAATTATACTGGTTTACAGCCAAAAAAATACTAAGAACGCCACATGCCTAGATAAGTTAACTGGACCCTCCTGAGCACGAAAAACGCTGTCATGATTTTTTCCTAAGTACCGTTTTTTAGATAACGGTACTTTTGTGTTTTTCGGTGTATGGCCCCACTCAAACCCTTGTGGAGTCCAACCAAAAAGTCCGATCGAGATAAATGGCATATCCATGGAAAGGTAATTGAATGCCTTTTCCGTCGATATGCTGGAAAATTCTATCTGAGAAGAAATCGCTGAGATATGGCACCTCAAATTTCAAAATTTTCATATTTTTTACGTTTTTTTCAAAATTTTTCATTTTCATTTCAATTTTTTCCTACGTTATATTGAATATCTGGAATGTTTTATTCTTTTACCAAATAGCTTATTTAATAACCAATATTTTAAGCGTATTTTGAAAAAAAGCGGATGAAAAATAAAGTTTTTATTAAGGATTTTGTGGAACGACAATATTTTCATTTTCATTGCTCACACAGTATATTCGTGATTTTAATTTAAATTTTTTACGTCGAATATACTGTGTGAGCAATGAAAATGAAAATATTGTCGTTCCACAAAATCCTTAATAAAAACTTTATTTTTCATCCGCTTTTTTTCAAAAATTATATTCTTTCACACGTATGTACATACACTTGTATGAGTTAGTCGAAGTAAAGTCACACAACAGTTTTTATCATATTCTCCTTTTCTTACCATCATTGCTGTTCTTGTAATTGTCATCTTATTTGGATGAAACAGAATTACAATTTTTATTTTGTTTTTGCCCTCTTATTCCATTTAATCCACATTAGTCGGCATCGACGACATGCACGACTGTAGCCGTGGTGGTTAGAGTGCAGCGCTAGAAGCATGCGCATTATAACTTAAGGTGTTTGAGGCTCTAGGTTCGAGCCCCGGGAAAGTTCTGATCAATATTTTTATAATTTAATTTTTGTTTCGTCAGAAACGCTTTATTTAAGATCAAAGTTAACGGCAATGAATATTTTTGGTACGGCTACAGTCGTGCATGTCGTCGATGCCGACTAATGTGGATTAAATGGAATAAGAGGGCAAAAACAAAATAAAAATTGTAATTCTGTTTCATCCAAATAAGATGACAATTACAAGAACAGCAATGATGGTAAGAAAAGGAGAATATGATAAAAACTGTTGTGTGACTTTACTTCGACTAACTCATACAAGTGTATGTACATACGTGTGAAAGAATATAATTTCAGTATGCGATTTCCAAAAAAGTGTGAGTTAAATAGTTGATGTTTGGTCTTGAATATGCACAGGACACAAAGAACTCTGATGAGACTACCGTAGCTGGAGTCGAAAACAATTGTTCAGTTTGGCTAGTGTACTATTCCTTCACGGACATCATTTCTTCTTTAATTACCAAAAATATTCATTGCCGTTAACTTTGATCTTAAATAAAGCGTTTCTGACGAAACAAAAATTAAATTATAAAAATATTGATCAGAACTTTCCCGGGGCTCGAACCTAGAGCCTCAAACACCTTAAGTATAAAATAAAATATTTTTAGTTAATTCCCTTATTGTTAATTAATTGCGATATGGATATATGTTAGAGCTTTAAAGTAAATATCTATATAATATTTAGTCTTCTTTTTAAGTCTTCTCTTAAAAACTTTTGATAAAAATTAAAACATCCAGTATGTCATCTGAAAGGCTTGGATTTTATTGCCAATTTATGCCACAAAAGAAAAACAACATTCAAAATCAATGATGTTGAAAGAATTGTCAACAATCTGTGTCGAAATACGTCTCTCTATCTTAACCTTAAATAAACACTTTTATTTCGTTATCAATGTATGTCTCCATTTCATCATTAGAACCTTTTGCACTTTTCTATCACTTTAATAAATTTTTTTATTTAGGGATAGATATGAGTATTATGTCATTATCTTAGGGCGAATTGAATCTATAGTTTTCAAAAAGATTTTGTAAATGTTCTTTGCCATGAAATTTCAAAATAAACTTATTTAGTTCACCTTTTATAAAAAGTATAACACTAAAAATTTAGTATATATTTATTTTCGGGATTTGGAAATAAATATTACGGGATTAGCCAAATCCCGAATCCCGGAATTTTTCGGGATTTACTTACTTAGCTGGCCATAACAACCCGTTAACGGGTTTCGGCCTGCCTCAACACTAGTCTCCAGGCGTCTCTGCTAAGCGCCCGCCTTCTTCAGTTAGTCACACCAATTGATGACAGGGCTCCATCTACCTAGTCTTTCCAACGTAAACATGGACGTCCTCTACGCCGACGTCCAGTGACCTTCGCATCGAAAACCTTTTTCGCTGGAGCAGATACTTCCATTCGAACAACATGGCCGAGCCAGCGTAGCCGCTGGATGTTAACCCACTGGACAACATCTACGTCGCCGGGGAGCTTATACAGCTCATAGTTGGTCCTAATGCGAAACTCATCGCCTTGCTTCAGTGGACCAAAGATCTTGCGAAGAATTTTTCTCTCAAACACTCCCAGGACCGCTGCATCGGCACAAGACAGCGTCCATGCTTCCGCACCATAGAGAAGCACCGGAAGAATAAGCGACTTGTAGAGTGTTAACTTCGTCGCACGAGAGAGGTCTCTGTTACTAAACTGCCTACCGAGACCGTAGTAGCACCTGTTGGCCAGTGTAATTCTTCGCTTGATCTCCAGACTGACATCATTCTTGCTGGTAATGGCGGTGCCAAGCTAAATAAATTCCTTGACCACATCGAATGTATAGTTGCCGGCTGTAACCTGGGAGCCGATACGTTCAACATCCCTACTCGTCGACAACATGTACTTGGTCTTGCTCTCATTTACCGCCAGACCCATTTTAGCAGACTCTCGTTCAATAGCATTAAAGGCTGCTGTGACATCTCGCTTGGTATGCCCAATGATGTCTATGTCGTCGGCATACGCAAGGAGCTGGACACTTTTATTAAAAATAGTGCCATTACGATGTACACTCGCCTTTCGCAAAACACTCTCCGTGACGAAGTTGTAGAGGTCGCAGGATAAGGGATCGCCTTGTCTGAAACCTCGCACGGTATTAAAAGGCTCGGAGAGGTCTCTTCCTACCTTGACGGAGCTGCAGGAGTTGCTCAGCGTCATTCTACATAGCCTTATCAGCTTAGCAGGAATACCGAGCTCAGACATTGCGGCATAAACGCGATCCCTTATTGGGCTATCGAAGGCTGCCTTATAGTCGACAAAAAGATGGTGAGTGTCGATTTGACTTTCATGGGTCTTTTCTAGGATTTGGAGCAGTGTGAATATCTGGTCAATAGTGGACTTACCGGGTCTGAAGCCGCACCGATAAGGTCCAATCAGTGAGATGGCGAATGGCTTCAGTCGTTCACACAATACGCTCGTAAGAACCTTATATGCGATAGGGAGGAGACTTATACCCCTGTAGTTGGTGCATATCGTGGGATCTCCCTTTTTCAGGATGGGATAGAAAGCACTAAGATTCCAATCGTTGGGCATACTTTCCTCCAGCCATACACTGCAAATGCGCTGGTGCATGCACCTAACTAACTCATCGCCTCCATACTTGAAGAGTTCAGCTGGCAAACCATCAGGCCCAGCTGCTTTATTGTTCTTCAGTCGCCATATGGCAACCTTGACCTCTTCATGGCTGGGGGACGGGATCTCGTCGTCGTCGTTAATGATTGGATCCGGCACAGTATCTCTAGAGGTGGAATTTGTATCGCCATCGCCCTGCAGTAGATTAGAGAAATGCTGTCTCCATAATCTTAGTGTTCCTTGTGCATCTGTAACCAGGTTACCATGTTCGTCTCTGCAGGAGGTTGCTCCGGGCTTAAAATCAGTAGTAAGACGCCTTATCTTTTTCTAAAAATTTCGAGCATCATTTCTACTCCTGCACATCTCGATTTCCTCACGATCACGCCTTTCTTGCTCCCTTTTCTTTCTTCTAAATAGGCGTCTCTCTTTTCTCCTCTTCTCTCTCTACACCTCCACAGTTGCTCTTGTAGTGGTGGACTGCAACGTTCTTCTGTAGGCAGCATTCTTTGCCGAAGTGGCCTCACGACACTCTTCATCGTACCATTGGTTTCGGCGTGGAGGACGCTCAAAACCAAGGACTGTTTCGGCAGCGTTGCGCAGAGAGTGAGCAATGTGAGACGACTGTCCACCAATACCCTCGAGAGAGGACGGGATGCAATGGAGCTCATTAGAAAGACGATCGGAAAACGACCTGGCTGTCTCTTGTGATCGCAGCTTTTTGATGTCCAGCTTCCCTCGAACACTAGAACGTGCCATATTCGCTGCGCATATGCGCAGTCGCATCTTGGCTGCGACAAGATAATGGTCCGTGTCGACATTTGGACCTCTAAATGTGCGCACGTCTAGTATACTGGATACATGCCTTCCATCAATCACAATGTGATCGATCTGGTTGGTAGTTGATCGATCGGGAGAGAGCCAGGTGGCCTTATGGATATCGAGATGCTGGAACCTGGTGCTACAAACTACCATGTTTCGCGCCGCGGCGAAATCGATCAGTCTCATGCCGTTCAGTGAGGTGGAATTATGGAGACTGAAATGTCAGACAGTGGGGCCAAAGATACCTTCACGTCAAACTTTCGCATTGAAATCGCCGAGGACAATTTTGGCGTCATGTGCCGGACATCTATCGTATACATCCTCGAGCTTTGCGTAGAAAGCATCTTTGACCGCATCATATTTCTATTCCGTCGGGGCGTGCACGCAGATGAGACTGATATTATAAAACTTTGCCTTCATTCGGATCGTAGCAATTCTTTCGTTCACGGGGGTGAACTCCGAGACAAGATGGCGAAGTCTCTTACTTACTACGAATCCACAGCCAAATTCGCGTCTCTCCTCATGGCAGCTGTAGTAGATGTCACATGTTGCTTGCCTCGTACAACCTTGTCCTATCCATCGCATTTCCTGGATGGCGGTGATGTCAGCCCTACATTTCGTGAGAGCATCCGCCAATTGGATAGAGGCACCTTCCCTATAAAGGGTTCTCACATTCCAGGTGCATATCCTTAATTCATAGTCCTTAAAACGTTTGCCAAGTTCGTCAACATAAAAGTGGGTCCGTTTAGAGGCTTTGGTTTTAGCTTTCATTGAAGAATGTTTTTACGTGGTGGGTTTCAAGCCCTACGCACAACCCAAATTTAAAGTCCAGGGGATTGGACAATCGCCGCATACATTAGTTAACAAGCTAGCGGGTGCTAGAATGTTATCCAGGAGGGCCACGTGGAGGCTATGTGTCGACTTGAATACAACGGGAACAAGGATCGTTCTGGAGGCCGCCAGGTTTACCCCGATCAGAGACTTTACCTTACCATCCATCCCTTAATATGGTAACGTTATCGAAAAAAATATTTTGGCATTAGTCAACCAACAGAACAACTTTTCTAATATGACTAAGTTCCTCAAATTCGAAACTAATACGCTCATACATATATGCATATATATATATATATATATATTGCAGAAAATATTAGAGTACGTAATCCATTTAAGCTTATACGGAGTAGTTACAACATAATTCATTGTAATGCAGACATGGACCATGTCATTTTAAAACAAGTAGTGGTTGCTTAAGCTAAGAGCGTTCGTGTATTTACGAATGCAAATTTTATACAAAAACGTAGTTTACTTGGTAAGTTCGAAAAAACTAAGCAATTTAAGTAAAAAATTTGTTTGTTGATTGGTATCATTGGCACCATTTTTATTCCTTCTTTTTTTCAATTAGTGCGCATATCTTTAAAGAAAAAATTTAAAAAGCCTTGGTGTTTAAAAAAAAATACTAAAAAGTAATATATTTAAAAACATATGAAGTGACTGTTAGAAGTGCAAAAAGAAAATTATTTACAAATATTAAACGCTGCAAATAATCTATATACTATAAACTAAACTTTAACTTAAAAGTGACTGATAAAGTTATTGGGAAGATTGCCTTACCTTTAAATTTTAACGTGAGGTTTTAATTTTTGAGCTTACTATATTATATTGAGGTTGTCATATTTTTTATTCGGTGAATTATTAACAAAAATATTTTGTTTCTTTTCTCAAAAAGAAATAAAGTCAATGTAAAAGGAATTTAAACACAATTCTTTGTTGTTAAGTTTTTTTAGTGCACAATTTATACAATTTTATATAATAAAAAATAAAATATTTAAATACATATGAAGTGAATGTTAAAAGTGCAACTGTAAGAAAATTATTTACAAAAATTAAACACTGCAAATCATCTATCTACCATAAACTAGTTTTAAAACTGGCAAACTAGTGTATTGTATGAAGTACTAACACGAAATAGCTACGAAACTAACCTTATGTGTATACTCCATGGAGTAGTAACATAAACTAGTTTTTAGATAACTGTTATGTAATGCATAGCTGAACTAGGCAGTACTCGCCTAGGACATTGCATTAATAAATTGAAGACGATTTTTTCATACATTTGGGTTATGTTTGGACTAGTTCTAGTCTTTTATGTACTACTCTTTATACGCGTTTTCTGCAGGGTTATACATATGAACGTATTTTAGCTGTTACCAAACCTAAAATTTTGTTTCATTCAAGAGTTGATAATTTAGAGCAGTATTAGCCAGAGAGAAAACTAAAGTGATATATTTTTTCATTTTGCTGTATACTCGCACTTTTATCAAACCGATTAAACTTTTACATCTGAGAGCCCACATGGCCGGACACGATTTCGACATTTGTGGTTTGTTTGACGTTTTAGAGAAGAAAATGTTAAAACATTTGGAGTTGACGTTATCCTGAGTGCACTGTATGCCGTTCGTACGACTATGTATGCCACAACATTTTGCAAAAGTAACAAAATCAACAATACATAATAAACGCAACAGATTATATGTATGTGTAAATCGTTATAATATTTGTGTTGGAGTGTCAGGAGTTGCATATTGCATCATTGTGTAGCTTTTATTGTTAAACAGCTGCATGCATTTGCTTTATCCGCAAATGCATTTCTATTTTTTTTTTTTTGCTGTTACAAACCACTTTAGAAGAAATAAAATACAAATAAAAAATAGTGAAAAAACTAGTTTTTAACCAGTCTTAAAAAAACTCAAACGAGACAAAATCAAACAAAACGAATAGAAGCGGAATAAAACGGAGTTTTCAAACATAATACGAGTTTATCATGTAAAAAAAGACTGAGTTAAAAAATAAAAAAAAAATTCAAAGACATCGTAATGTTTGTTCACAATAGGAAACACACAACAGTATGAGTATATATGTATGTACTTATAATGTATGTATGTATATTGGATAAATGTTCGAATGTGTATTAAATAAGTTTTACGAATAGATGAGCTGTTTTAGATGTTAAATTAAGTATTCATTTGATTGATCATTTCCTTGATCGAATTAAATTGTCTCAAAAAAGTTTTCACTTAAAAAGTTCATTAATTTCTTGTTTAGGTAGTCAGTCTAGTAAAGGGGAAAATTTCTTACTTCAAAAAAACTTACAATGTAATTATATTTAACTAGTCATAAAGCCGACTACAGTCAGAAAACCAAAAATCTGGCTGCGCCTTGCATATGTGGAGCAAATGAGCTTTAAGTACGCAAAATTTCATCTTTCTACGATTAGATATTAGTGCTGTCAATTTCTGATGCTTTTCATTCATACTAGTATCGAGTACTTTCTTTTGGGTACTCAATACTTTTAACGGATTTTATTTTCAAGAGACAACAATTTCATAAAGTTTTGTGTTTTTACACAGAATTTTGTTTTGGCCGTTAAAATTTAAATTTTCCTTACAACTTGGAAGAAAAAGTACAACTCTTAAAGTATTGAGTAGTTACTATTAAGTATTGAGTACCCAAAAATTATTACCAATACTCGATACTCGGTACCCATTTGCCAGCACTATTGGACATACATCCGGACAAACAGCGCAATTTTATAGTATATAGATATTAGACTACAGTATTCCCCGGATGATTGCCCCACGCTTAATTGCCTTTCACGCTTATTTACCTCAATTTCTAAATCCACATTTTGTTCTTACCATTTTCTAAAATATTCCACGTTAAGTAACATTCGCTTAACTGCGTTATTCGCTTAATTGCCTAAAATATATTTTCTCCAAAGAGAAAAATTCCCCCGTTTAATTACCCAAAATAATTATTTTCTAAAAACTGCAGCTTAACTTAACTATGTTTATATAGGCATAATATGTCCTTTATATTTACTTTCAAACTACTTTTTATACAACCTTCCAATTGAAGTCTATCAAGTTTAGGTATAATTATAAAGTTATATATAATTATAAATTAATTTTTTTTATATATAAATGAACATAGGTGAAAAAAAAAATTATCTTTAATCATAACGTGAACAAGATTGGTCAATGTGAATGTTTTCACATTTTTTTGGGTAAAAGAATGGTCAGAGCACACTGGTTTTTTGCACATGACGAAGAACTTTCCTATGTATTCACGGCACATATAATATTTGCCTTTCTGGTTAATACGACCAGATTTTATGGCGCATTGTCTGCCATAAAATCTATTCCTTCATCTGCAGAAAAAACAGGTTCTCCTGAAATCGTTTAGAATATTTTGTAATTATAATACAATAGACAGTATAATATCTGCATACCTAGAACAAACTGATTCGCTGTCCTGACTCCAAATCTACCAACAGTCGACTTATTTTTAGGTCGAGTTGTTAATTGTGGGATGCAAGGTTCTTCTCCCAACTGCTCCAGTAATAGCCCATGACAAGACGTGATTAACGGTACCTTCGGAATTATTTTACATAAATATTACATATTCTGCAAGAGCTGCCGTGTCAATGAGATTATAGAACAATGCAAAAGAACTTTGTAGAGTTTCTCTTTTACACAAGTAGTGATACAACATGTTGTCCATTGTGCCTACATCAGTTTTAGTTTTATTATAATACATTATTATTTCAGGTGTTTCTTTTAGACCTTTATATCTTTATTTCGATTGACAAGAGAACAACAAATTAATTTTTAGAGGGATTATAAGACGCTAAGGTCACATTTTGCGAAAATACAAAGAGGCTTGAATTTATATGTATGTGTATTTTTATTCGTGTTTTCGAAGGGTAAATAACTAGTATTTTTTTAACTGCCAGGTGAGTAGTTCTTTAATAGAGATGTAAAAATATTATCCTTTTTACCTGTTCCCATATATGGAGAAATCAAATTCTTGACATGATTCAATCGCATTGATTCACATCTCTTGTAGAGTAAATTTTTCAAATATATATTTGTCCATATAAGGGATAATATGTTGGATGCTCACCAGATTCTAATACCATACCACTGCTCATTTTTATATATTTAAAAAATTTCAGAGTACGACCGATGACTTGTACGACTTTCGAACACAATATATATAGTAAATTTTTCTGGACCAGCTGGACCTGATGGTTTGCCAGCTGAACTCTTCAAGTATGGAGGCGATGAGTTGGTTAGGTGCATGCACCAGCTCATTTGCAGAGTATGGCTGGAGGAAAGTATACCCAACGATTGGAATCTTAGTGCTCTCTGTCCCATCCTGAAAAAGGGAGATCCCACGATATGCACCCCCTACAGGGGTATAAGCCTCCTCCCTATAGCATATAAGGTTCTTACGAGCGTATTGTGTGAACGACTGAAACCATTCGCCATCTCACTGATTGGACCTTATCAGTGGGGCTTCAGACCTGGTAAGTCCACCATTGACCAGATATTCACACTGCGCCAAATCCTGGAGAAGACCCATGAAAGTCAAGTCGACACACACCATCTTTTTGTCGACTATAAGGCAGCCTTCGATAGCCCAATAAGGGATCGCGTTTATGCCGCAATGTCTGAGCTCGGTATTCCTGCTAAGCTAATAAGGCTATGCAGAATGACGCTGAGCAACTCCTGCAGCTCCGTCAAGGTAGGAAGAGACCTCTCCGAGCCTTTTAATACCGTGCGAGGTTTCAGACAAGGCGATCCCTTATCCTGCGACCTCTTCAACTTCGTCATGGAAAGCGTTTTGCGAAAGGCAGGTGTGCATCGTAATGGCACTATTTTTAATAAAAGTGTCCAGCTCCTTGCGTATGCCGACGACATAGACATCATTGGGCATACCAAGCGAGATGTCACCGCAGCCTTTAATGCTATTGAACGAGAGTCTGCAAAAATGGGTCTGGCGGTAAATGAGAGCAAGACGAAGTACATGTTGTCGACGAGTAGGGACGTTGATCGTATCGGCTCCCAGGTTACAGCCGGCAACTATACATTCGATGTGGTCAAGGAGTTCATCTACCTTGGCACCGCCATTACCAGCAAGAATGATGTCAGTCTGGAGATCAAGCGAAGAATTACACTGGCCAACAGGTGCTACTACGGTCTCGGTAGGCAGTTTAGTAACAGAGACCTCTCTCGTGCGACGAAGTTAACACTCTACAAGTCGCTTATTCTTCCGGTGCTTCTCTATGGTGCGGAAGCATGGACGCTGTCTTGTCCCGATGCAGCGGTCCTGTGAGTGTTTGAGAGAAAAATTCTTCGCGAGATCTTTGGTCCACTGAAGCAAGGCGATGAGTTTCGCATTAGGACCAACTATGAGCTGTATGAGCTCCTCGGCGACGTAGATGTTGTCCAGCGCATTAACATCCAGCGGCTGCGCTGGCTCGGCCATGTTGTTCGGATGGAAGAATGTGCTCCAGCGAAAAAGGTTTTCGATGCGAAGGTCACTGGACGTCGGCGTAGAGGACGTCCATGTTTACGTTGGAAAGACCAGGTAGATGGAGCCCTGTCATCAATTGGTGTGACCAACTGGAGAAGGCGTGCGCTTAGCAGAGACGCCTGGAGACTAGTGTTGAGGCAGGCCGAAACCCGTTAACGGGTTGTTATGGCCAGCTAAGTAAGTAAGTAAGTAATTCTAAAATTTTTATATTGATACTTTTGACAGTTTCTATTCATTTTTGTGTGTTTTTACTCTTTTTTAATTACATTTTACTGTACAAATAAAAAACTTAATCTAAAATGCATACAAAATGTATAGAACCCACCCGGGTGATTTTCGGGTAATGGGAATGCGAAGGTTAAAGTCGACTCCGAACGACAAATTTCAGAAACTTTTTCATGGCAATCAATTACTCTCAGAGTTTTTGCCAGAAGACTGCTGAGATGTAGTCGCCGAAAGGAATAATTTTTTCATATTACTTTTTTTCTAGATGTCAGAGCTGAGATTTGAACCCAGCGCTATCGCCTTAGTAATCCAACACACTAGACCACGACGACTACAATTTGTGAAGAAAAAAATATTGGATTATGTCTCAGGTTTATTACTTGGTAGTCACAGAACTTCACTTTCCCCTAATAATTATTATGCTTGCATAAATATTGTCGTATTTTAAAGTAGGACGTTTGTTTTTTACTGATTGGGTCGTGATGACAGGGCGCTTCCGTTTGGATTTTTGTAACGTTCTTGGACTGAAAGCAAATTTTTTATCTGTTGAAGGTCATGTTTGTCTTTTTAGCCGGATGTTTTCGAATTATGTTTCTGTGAATGCTGATTCACAGAAGTTCTATATACCTGGGTATTATCTCCTATCTCTTTTTAACCATTGCTATTTATATCCGCAATGAAGTTGTCTATCAATGCCAGCCACCGTATGACGTGCTTGATACAGAATTTAACTTCAAAATTAGGGCACATCTTTAATTTCGGGTTTCTTTCTAGAAGTCCAAATACAACCAGAGAGGTTACCCTTTCTGGCTTCAATTCTCTTTTTAACTCAATTCGAAGAATCTTAGAGAATTATTTGCAAGCAATTCATGTTTGCCGGAAAGCGTTCAACCACTGTCCGAGCTTAATCAGTGACTATGCCTAATATATTATTTCGAGCTCGTGCTGTCAAAAGGGTTCTCACCCTATCAAGGGTGAGTCTAATAATCGCGAAAATTATCGCCCAATCGCAGTATTCTCAAGACTCCGCAAAGTTATGGAAAATATGATATTCCATCACCTTATGAGATATTTAGAGTGCAATAGCTTGCTAAGCGATCATCAACTTGTTGGCACTCCCCTCTGAGAGGAGTGGGTCTGTTCACCGCTTATACGTAGGTTGTCGTCGAAAGGAAAATATAGCTTTTATATATATATATATATATATATATATATATATATATATATATACATATATATCTTTTATATACATATATTTATATATGTATATATATCTCAGAGCTGGTGTTTAAACCCAGAGTTTTCGTTTAGTAATCCCAACACCTTACATATTAGAATACAAACCTTTTGTTTTTCAAATTTCGTGAAGTTAAAACTTTGTAGAACAATTCTGGTCATTTCTACCCAGAAAATAATTGAATAAGCCTCTATTATGACTAATTCTCCAAGAGGCTTTAACATTTAATTTCATAAACAGTGTAACAACGTTATCAACTTTGTGAACGGAAAAACTATTCAAAATCCAAATAAGACGTGTAAAATAGTGTAAAGCCTTTAGGAAATTTTAAAACAGCAAACGATAAAAATTTAAATATTTTAATAAAATAGTGATTACTCTTCTTTTATCAAATATTTGACAAATGTTAGTATGCTCGTACCTTAATATTTGCGGTATCGATTATGTGTAAACTTTAATTTTTAAACCATGTCTCTGGCGACCCAGCAATCCAGTGGGAAGTGTTCTATTACCAGAGTGGTGCGACACTTCAACGAGTACATGATCTTAGTGGCTCCGCTGTTAATAATAACACCATGCGACAAATGAAGACTTTTTTAAAAATTCACGAACTCCAGAGTATAGGTTCGATTGTGCTACCAAAAGTTAGTAAAAAAATTATAAAAACATTTTATGTGCAAAAAATAATTTTTTCTTGAACTTCTGCGCAAAAATGTACGAACAAATTTTACTTATTTTACTTTTTTCAGTATAACTTACAGTGACCCTTAGGGCCATTATTACAATTTGCCTATAAAGTGTCCGATAGTTAAATGTAACTTTCGTTAAGAGGAGGAATAAAGAGACCTTTAAATGCTTTTCATTTTTACAACTTACCTTTAAATAAGGTAATCCAATAATTTATCGGTTACTTTTAGGTTAAAGTTTCTTTCTAATAACCAAAAGGAATTTATCTGTCCGATAACATCCTACGTTTAACTAAAGGAAAGTTGTAATAAGGAGCGTAAAAATATTATTTTTCATTATTTTTTATTATTTTGCGAAAAAGTGCAAGAAAATATTATTTTTTTAAATTTGTTAAGTAGAGTATTCACGACATCATTGCCAGACATAGTTAAGTAGGACTTTTAGGTTTGCGTTAGCTGTTGCCACTGAGGACACTTTTTTTGAGTGATGCAGTGATTTTCAAAACCGTTTGAGGTACAGGGTTTTACTAACTTTTGGTAGTACAATCGAACCTATTCTGTGGACTCCGTGCATTTTTTTCACTGTTGCACTGTGTAATTAAAATAAATATTTAAAATTTTTGGAAAAGTTAATTTACAATTTAGAAGCTAAAAATTTTTTTATTATAATAAAAAAATAATTATTTTTAATTTTGTTTCGCCTAAAACGCATCTCCAGCATATCATATAATAATTATTTTTGTTTTGCTTTTATATTGTTACGTTTTTACCTTTTAAAAACGTTTTATTTCTATAAACCTTTTTTTATAGAAATAATTTATTATGTGGATTCTTAATTACAATAATAAACAATTGATTTGATTGTGTATTTACTAATTTACACTTAAGGCACCCTTACACGACATGTTTTTTACACTGTTAATGTCAACTTTTACATGAGTAAACAGTTACATGTCGTGTGTGACTTCAAAAACAAAATTTCAATTAGAGCTTGCTCTAATTTCGTATGTGCACACATATGATATTAAATTTCTATGCCTGCACAAACATTAGTCGGCGATGAATTATGTGTAAAACAGTTTTTTTTTTTATAAATTTTGTTTCTAAAATTTTATTATTTATTTACATATGCAATTGTACATATACGTTTGTGAGTAAAAATTATAAACCTTATGTAAATTGACTAATTTTGACATACACAAAGAGAAACGTATGTATTTTAAACCTAAAAAACACATGTAAAAAACATGCCGTGTAAGGGTGCCTTTAGTACACTTTACAAGTAATACACTGTTAAACAATACCACACGTAGGGATTCACTGCTCTGTCGTAGCTAAATCACAATTAACTTGATTCCCAATCACTGCTCTGCCCTTTTATTTAAATTTCAATGTGTCTAGATTTTTCTTTCAGTTTCGAGATCACTGCATATGGCAAAATACTTGTGTGTCAACATGTTAATTTATTTTTGTATGTATATGCGTGTGTATTCTGTAGTACATGTATATCTGTAGTACATGTAGAAGTTTGTAGACAGAGCATCTCTTATGTTGTTGTTGTTATGATTTCGTAGTAATTTTTGCAGCACCAATATAAAGATATACGTGTGCGTGTGTGTTTTTGTTTTTACTGGTAACAGCACAAGACAAAATTATGTGTTTGTTATTGTTACTTTTTTTACTATAAAATGTTACCATAATACGCGTTTTTCTTTTATTTTAGCTGTAATCTTTGGCCCTTTTTTTTTACTTAATTTATTTTTCGTAACAATATTGATATCTACATTAAGCAAATTGAATTTGGTTTTTATTAAATTAAATTAGTGGTTTCTAACCACATTAAGGAATGATAATAAATATTTAAAGTTTTCGTTGCTTCCATAATTATAAATCATCGTTTTACAAGATTTATTCAATAAAACTGTCGAATAGAAAATAAATAATTAAATCTGGCAGCTACGCACAAGACCAATATTTTGCAATTTTTCTCTTTATTTAATTTTTTTTTATTATTGTGCATATTCATGTGTGTGGCTATTTTATAAATTGGGAACGTTAAGATAATAATACCTCTTTCAGCCAATGGCATAATAAGTACATACACACACATATATGTATGTTAACATGCATTAAAGCGCATAAAAATCTAAAATAGTATAAAAACCCAAGTATGAGTGTACGACTTAAGCGTTAAGAATAAAGGAATTTGCGTGGGATATATTCGCTCTACTCGTAATGAAATGCTGCCTTATTTTTATATCAAAACACACCTAAAAGTGGTTTTTTTTTTTCTTCTTTTTTTGTTTTTTGACACAATGAGTTACTTATGTATCTTGAAAACATAAATTTACTACTTACACGAATAAATGTACATATTAAAAAACGATAACTAATGGCGTTTTTCTTTTCTATAAAAATAGTAGCCCTTTTTCTTAATTTCTCCAAATGCCAAAATATTGCACTTTTTTAAAATATATTTTATAGTGTAGATTACAAAAAATATTGAATTAAAGAGAATAATTAGAAATCATATCTTCTATATATCGCCACATCACGCTTAAACACTTGAACCGATTTCAATCAAACTTCATTAGAAGAAGGTAATCTTAACTCATTTATTAGGATTGAGTTCCGATAAAAATTAATTTAAAAAATAAATGATCAGTGTCACTAGAATTTAAACCGGGTTAAACACGGGTACTCTAAAAAATTCTTTATAGATTTGGGAAGATTTTGTACGCGTATTTTGTGCAGGGCACATATCTTAACATTTATTAATGAATCTTTAAGTTTATAATGAAAATAATGTGTGTGAAGATAAATATGCCAAGTTAAATATGTCTTTTGCTAACTCGTTACTTAAAACATATTTAACTCAAAATTAAATCTCAAAATTAAATATGTTTTGAAGCAACGAGTAATTAAAAACATATTTAAGTGGAAAATAAATATGTTTTTGAAGTAGCGAGTCAGTAAAACATATTTAATTGGAAAATTATTATTAAAGTGGAAAATGAATATTTTTTGTAGATATTACTTAATTAAAAACATTAAAAAGTTTTTTTTTTTTTCTTTTTTTAAGTATTTATTACTTAATGAAGCAAAATAGTCCTTTGAGGGATTTTAGAAACACATTTGGCCAAATGAAGCCATCGCTAGAAATACCACTATATGGAAAACATAGCCTAAAACCTCTACTATTATGTGGTAAAGACTGTATTACTGAATTGATTTTGTGAATTTTTTTATGAATTTTCAAAAAATTTTTTATGTATTTTCAATTCAAAGTTACTAAGATGGGATAAGTAATATTTGTAGGAAAATGTTCTTGTGTGTAGTATTTTTTGTTTTTTTGCGACGAAGATAATAATTACACCTGAAATTTTTTCCTTAACTCCTGAAGAAATGAGACTAGGAAATCATCATGCTAACATTATTAGCACTATTAGAAAGATTTAAATTTACATTCCAAACTAGAACTTGACTAGGTGTTTCTAGAGAATTAATTGTGTTAATTCTTATCTAAAATGTTACTGATCAGGGCAGTTCACAATGTCCAAGCCATTTTTTTAAGATTTATCATATTAATTCTAATATTTTTGGTGGTAGATATTCCAAAATCTTTGAACAGTTTCACCATTTCCAGGTACCTACTCGTGTCTACTAATTATAGTAGTGTAGAATCTACAATAACACCAAAAAACTGATCCAATTGAAGAAGAAGATATTTTCCGAATAATGCTATAAACACAACAAAGGCTATCGAACACCGAACACACGACTACAAAAGTCGCTGGCTACGAAAGTAGCCAAGTAGCCAGCTACTTAATTATAATAACGACTACAGCTACAAAATAAACATCTGTTTTGACACATTGAACATAACCTAAACAAAATATATTTTTTGTAAGTGAAATTGTGAGGAAATAAAAAACAACAAATGTCTGAAAAAAACTTATAAAAATTTAAGAAACTAAAAAGGCAATTAAATAATAAATTAAAAATAA
Organism: Metopia argyrocephala; assembly: GCA_963576795.1. NCBI lineage: Eukaryota > Metazoa > Arthropoda > Insecta > Diptera > Sarcophagidae > Metopia > Metopia argyrocephala. Next base: position 33,156,227 of record OY756211.1, read on the forward strand.
AATAAAAACTGATGTATATAAATGAAATAAGTAAATGAAAACTAAACAAAAAATGTAAACAAATGATTATTTATTTTCAGTGGTGCAACTCAAATTTTTTTCGCATTTTTAATGCATATATTTCATATATTGCGTTTTTTAAATACCTTTTTCATGCATCTTATTGTATTGGCAGCACTAAACTGTTTATTGTCGCCAAGAAAAATAGAAATTAGCCTAAGTTGGCTACGGGCTACAAAAGTAGTCGTGTGTTCGGTAGTCGTGTAGCCGTTAAAATAATTATTCTCATATGAACACATGCATTCTATTTTTGACAGCTTGTAGTCGATGGTCGGTAGCCTTTGTTGTGTTTATAGCATTAAGCTTTAAATTTCATCGTGGATTGCTTTAGATAAGAAAGACATTTTGGCTCTTCCAAGATACGCATAGCATTTTAAATTTAATATTCGTAAAAAAATTTCCATTCGGAAGATTGTCAATTTGTACTGAATGTCTTCAAAACAGCGAGAGCTCTGGGTTCAAACCTCAGCTCTGACTTCTTGAAATCAAAAACTGTTGTTTGACTTTACTTCGACTAACTCATACAAGTGTATGCACATACGGAGAAAATAAATTTCAGTATGTGATGTTTTGAAAAGTGTAGACTACCGTAGATGGAGTCCAAAACATGTTCAGTTTGGCTAGTGTACTATTCCTTCACGGACAGCATTTTCTTCTTTGATTATTAAAAAAATTCATTGCAAAAATCTAAATTCTTTATAGAATTTAACTTAGATCTTAGAAAAGCGTATCAGACGAAACAAAATTAATTTAAAAAATGATCACTCTTTCTGTAGCTCGAACTCGGGTTTTCAGCATATTAAAAAACATTTATTTTCTGGATAAACAAACCACTTGTGTTGCATTTCTCCGTTAAAGTACAATAAAATAGGTTTTTGCAAAAAATTTACCGTTTTAATAGAGTACACGTGTTTTAAATTTTTTAAATTTGTAAAGTTATTTTGTGCCGTGCTGCTTATTGTTATGAATTCCGTGTTTCTTCATTTAAATTCCAAAAGAAGTGACCATTATTAACATTCGTTTTTAAAAGACAAGTTCTAAGCAAATTATCACGCAATAAGTTACTGTGAAGAATGGTTTAAATGATTTTGCCCTATATCTTGAGCTGAAGTTCGTTACAACGTGTGAAATCAATTGAGAAAAAGCACAAATGCATACATAGTTATACGAAAATTCTTAGTATAATTTATCAACAATTATTGAAACTTTTATAATACAATTTAATATTGTAAATTACAATGGTACACCAATTATTATAGTAAAATCAAAAACTATTGTAGTGTGTATATACTTTTTATCCACACTTTCTTTTGATTATGATAAACAATACTTTGTTCTGCATTAATAATTTGTTTTCACTTTGTCAGCAAAAAGCAAAGTTTGTTGATTTTATATGCAAACTTAGAATTGCATTCATTTTAACTTAAAAGTAAATTTAGCTCAGAAAACATAATCACATAATCAGGAGTAGATAAATTTGACTTGGAACAAACACAAAAATGTTTATGAAGTTTCTTTTGCTCTTATTGTCGTTGAACTACTAGAATCCTTCAAATATCGAAGTATTACTGCTATCCCTAAACAAAAGTGGCAAGCTTTTTTTAGGTGTGAACATTTCTCATATGTGAGTCATGAATAAGTACAGGGGTCTTATTCTGTAATTCTCTTAAGCTAAAATGCTAAAATTTTTGGTTTTTGAAACAGGCTGGGCTGGGTGTTAGAATATATAAAATTAAAAAGTTTAGAGGTAATAAGCATGAAGTTTTTAAATTACAATAAGCGTTCAAGAATTCTATTCGTAGCCAAAAAGTCCTAAATCAAATTTATACATTTTTAGCGCTAGAGTTTTAGCTTAGGAGAGTTACAGAATAAGGCTCCAGAACACAAAATCTACCGTAAGTGGAGTCGAAGCATGTTCAATTTGGCTAGTATACTATTCCCTCATGGACATCATTTTCCACTTTCATCTAAATTCTTAATGGCATTTTAACTGCGATCTGTGATACTGGGATTCGAACTCAGATCGTAAAACAAAATTTTTTTCGCTTACTCTAGCAATGCGGCTATGGTCGAACAAGAATAAAGAAAAAAATATTGTAATTCTGATTCATCCAAATAGGATGACAATTAGAAAAATGAAATGATGGTGAGAAAAGAAGACTATGACAGAATGTGTTATGCTTGACAACACTTCGGCTAGCTCATTATAGGTATACATATAAAAAAAATATAATTCCAATATAAGATTTCAATAAAAAGTGTGAGTTAAATAGTTAATGATTTAAATTAATATATACAAAACACAATGATCTATGATGAGACTACCGTAGCTGGAGTCGAATATATGTTCAATTTCGCTTGTGTACTATTCCTTCACGACAGAGTTGTCAGATACATACAAAACTGGACTTTACAACCCTGTGTCAGGATTACGGCCTAGCTTCTCGCAGCACTCATGTTGTGTGTGTACATTTTTATCCATGAGTACCGGGACCTACAGTTTAATGTCGACTCCGAACGACAGACTTGTTTAAACCAACCTCTTGCTTGCTTCGATGTCAATTTCTGGTCGTTATTTATTGAAATACTGATCGATGTGCCATTTCATATTCAGCATAAGACATCATGGTGTGGTTTGCAATATTTGTTTAGAATACGGCATCTATTTTACCTCAATTCTAAATACATACATATCCTGTGCCATTATATGGAATTTAGGAACAGAGGTGTTGTTGGTACAGAAAATTTCAATTAGTATGGCCTCACAAATATTATAATAATTGGAGCAAAAAATAACTTTATATTTGATAGAGTCAGATATCAAAAAACCAACTCCGCCACCTCTTGTAGGATATGGTCTATCATTACGGCACAATTTATACCCAGGAACACAAATGGAAGTATCTGGCATATCATCCTTTAACCATGTTTCAAAAGGACCAATTATATGTATGCCGGAACCAATTAATAAATTTCTAAGTTCATCCAATTTGGGCTGCTGTGCCTGTGGGTTGATGCTATGGCAGCTATAGTGAGCAATTTTAACATTACCACCATATGAGGAGAAAATATTCCTCAAATAATCGCTATCACCTAGAATTGGTCCATTTTTATATCAAGAGACATTAGAGTAACAACATCTGAAGGATTGCATCCACATCTAAATACAAAAGTATACAATTTCGCAAGTAATTATATTCAGATAAAAGTAGTCTAAGCAGTACATAAAAAAGTGCACAAAAAGTATAAAATAATACAAAAATAAAAACATCAAGGATTTAAAGTGAAAAAACAAAAGAATAAAAGATATGCAAAAAACTAAATAAATAAATGTATACATATATAATAAAGTAAATGCAAGACAACATTATAATAATATTAATTGATGTTCTAGTTATGAAAAATCTGCAAGTCATCAAGAAAATGTATTTGTTTTTGTTCCTCAGGGTTTTCATTCGTCCCACGTATAATATAGACTGAATTAATGCAACCTTCCCTTTTTTTCTTTAATGCTTCTCCATATATCACCTGTAAATTTTATCAGTGAAGAATTGTTATTGTTTTAAGTATCAATTAATTAACTTTATTATTGTATATTGTTTTGTACTTTTTATTATATTTATTATTTGTTTCTTCTTTATTTAAGTGTTTATAAGTATCCTTGTTAGTGTAAAATGTATTTTTAACTATTTTGTTTTGATTTTACTAAATTTATATTTTAAATATAAAAAGCGGGAAAAATATATTTGTTATTGTTAACTTTATTTTATCGAATCGTTTATATTATATAATGTATTTGGTGTGGCTAATGAAATGTTTCGTTTGGTTTTGTTCCAAATCACTTTGTTTTTGTATTGATTATATTAATTTTTTTTCTTTTTTTTTGGTTTAAGCCTTTATTATTTAGAAAGAACAATTTATACAAAAAGCAAAAACCCACAGAGTAAAGTTATTTTAAATTAACCAGCACAATACGAGTTTGAATATTAATTTAGTGTTAATATCTTCTCATTGAAAAAAAAAAACAATTTCTAAAAAATTGATACGCACACAACAAACACATCCGATCTCAACAAAATTTATTTTTTTAATTAAGCAAGCAAACAAATTTTAAAAATCGCGGAATACTTGGGGATAAATACTCATTTTGGGGGTAAATCCCCTAATCTGATAACACTGCTTTACAAACATCATTTTCTAATTTTTTCTCATTTCCAAACGTGTAATACATATGCATGTATAACTTTATTACATTCTTAACAAGAGTTGATGCAAGAATAACAGAGTGTGCTCATGTAAAAAAGTGGAGTCATTACAACAGCCACAACAGTAACAGTACGAGTTTTAGATATTAACTGTTTTTAATAAACAGTTATTTTGGTTATAAAATATAATATTTTCTCAACTAAAATCTTAATCTTAATAATGTTACGCTTTATTTAAAATACGAGTAATAACTAAAATTATTGTTATCAACTGTTGTCTCACGATACTCGTAGACATCCACATCGACATTAACACCATAATTATCAATGCTGTTGTAACAGCTTTATTGTCAGATTCATATTTAAGTACTACTGGATTAAAAAACGTATGTATGTATGTACATTGTATACATGTAGGTATACTAATATTGAAAAAGAAAAATTTTCATTACTTCTTGTTTTTTTTTTTTCTTAAAAAATTAGAACATTTTTTTATCACTTTATATGTTTGTTCGTTTTACAAATTAATGACATATTTTTTATACACGTGTGTACGTTAATATACTTTTGTACATTTAGATGTCGTCATCATCATTCTTGACAGATCTTCTTTTCAAATGTTTTTTCTCATGCTTATGTGCTTTCCTATGACGTGAGGCTTTTAGTAAATACATACATGCATATGTACATGCGTAGTTGGTCTTGCATATTTTGCATTATCCATATATGAATAATACATACTTGTAATATCAGTCATAATTATCATATTTGATTAAAATGTAGTACATACTCTCGTGCATACCGCTACCTCGAATTTCGTGAGTGAAAATTTTCGATTTTGATATTATTACATATGTAATTATTAATAAAATCTTCGCAAGCTCTTTCCAGTGGCCGATTTACGATTGCTTCCTTTCTAGGCGATTTTCGATATGTCGCCGATATTCGATATATCGTTGTGAACATAAAAAAATTTAATTTTTTTTATTATTAAAATTAAATCATTCTGAATAGTTTTTGTTAGTTTAAATATACTTGTACATAACACGGTGCTACCGTGAAAATATACTTGGAAAGTGACCTAGTGTACGTTGTAGGCCTTATTGAGTAGATCATAAATTAATTTTTAAAAGTTCGGAAATACCCTCAAATTTCGGAGTTATTCCGAAAAAACTATTTTCGGGTAGGTTCGAGTACTTATGAACACGTAACTCAGTTGATTTTAATCAGATTTTAAATTTTTAAACGGTTTCAGAAAGAAGAAATATGTGCTTTTTTAAGTATGTACACATTTTGGTATATATATTAAATTGTTGCAGTGTTATTTTTAATTATATCTGATTTTAATTTTATTTTTTCTAAATTTTTTAACTTTGGCGCCATTTTTTTAAATTAGATTGTTTAGAAACATACCCTTATGTATATATTTCATTAAAGCTAATTTAGTTCTGAGTTAAGCAAGCTTCCAATAAATAAAATCGAGTAAAAAATAAAAAAGGGAATGTATCCTAACTGTAAGTTATGATTTCTTTTAAATTTACACAAAAACAAGAGGACTTAAGACCAGCCTATTTTATTTGAAATTGTTGTTATTGCCGTTTAGATTTTTATTGAGATTTATTTTTTAGTATATGATTTTTTTTTATTTATTATTTATTTATTTATGGATTATTTATTCATTAGTATATGATTTTTGCACTCGTTTGTTTTTTAAGCCTAAGGCATTTTGGTACGATTATTCTTAAATTGTGGGAGTTTGCTAAAAAATGCTGACGCTATAGGAATACGCACCTAAAATATATGCTTGGACGAATACTTCCACATTTAAACTTCCATGCGAGTTCGTTCCCATTCACGACTTTTGGTGCAAGAAGTTTATAGATAACGTTGCGATTACAAAACTATACAATAGTAATATCAAGATTATGAAAAGTACTCAACAAAAATAAAATTCAAAAATATATCATGAAGCTAAGTACCTTGGGCTACGTTTTCCATTTTTACTTTACTTTATAACTTTATTTTTTAAAGTTTGTTCATTATACAATTGTATATTAATTTTTCTTTGTAGTCGCCGTGGTCTAGTGGTTAGTGTATTGGCTTACTAAGACATGGGCCCTGGGTTCGACTCCAGGCTTCGACATCTTCAAAAAAAGAAATATGAAAAAAATATTTCTTTCGGCGACTACCTCTCAGCAGTCTTCTGGCAAAAGCTCTGAGAATAACTAACTGCCATGAAACAGCTTCTCAAGTCTGTCGTTCGGAGTCGACATTAAACTGTAGGTCCCGGTACTCATGGATAAAAAATTGACACACGCAACATGAGTGCTGCGAGAAGCTAGGCCGTAATCCTGACACAGGGTTGTAAGGGCCAGTTATGTATGTATGTATGTACCTTTTTCTTTAAATATTTTATTATTTTTTTAGGTATTAAAATTTTTTTAAGAAAGTATACTAGATTTCAACAAGATTTTGTCGAAATCTAGTAACGAAGTAGATTTTGTTTTATATGGGAAATCAAGTAAAGAACGACTAGATTTCAATTGAAATCTGGTAATTAGTTGATTTGAGTTAGGTGTAAATGCACTATAATATATTTTATTTAAATACTTTAAATTACATATACATAACTGGCCTTTACAACCATGTGTCAGGATTACGGCCTAGCTTCTCACAGCACTCATGTTGTGTGTGTACATTTTTATCCATGAGTACCGAGTCGACTCCGAACGACATACTTCAGAAGCTTGTTCATATATAGTTTAAATTAGTAAAGTTAATAGAAAAATATTTTCTATCTTATGTTTTCAAAACATATGCTTATGCAAGCTCATTAACTAATTTAATAAATTATCTCATCACATCGTCGTGCGGGAGTTTAAGTGCTCTATCCGCCATTTCATATTTTTTATATATCTCGAGTTAATGATGCCACTTTAGGTTTTCGACCCCAAATTTTTCAAATTTGTAATTTGTTTTAGGATATCTCGTCAAGTTTCGGAGATAAATAGCCGAAAACTGATTGCAGATTTTAAAAATTTTGGTGTCAAAAACCTAAATTAGCGACAACATGAGAACTTAGAATGTGTGTGAAGATAAATTCGACTTTGAAAAGCAAAGACACAAACCATCTTTCTTTAGCAAATGCATTTTTTGCGTTAACAGAGCTCTGTTAATAGTTTAACAGCGACTATATACGGGTATTTCAGGACTTATTAGGAGTTTAATGGACACACATTTTAATTTTAGGAAGAAAAGACAGCTATATTGTTCACTTTGTATCTCATAAAAAATTCATATTTATTTAGTTTTGGATTAAAAAAGACGAAACAAACACTTTCAAAAAAACCAAATAAGTGGAGAAAATCAGTGGCCATTATGAAAAAATAGTGGCATTCCTGAAATAATTTTGGGATTTGAGACAATTTAATTTGAAAAATTCCCTAAGGTAACTGTATTAGTGCTATTCCGGAAATAATTTTGGCAGTCGAGAACATTTAATTTGAAAAATTTAATTTCCTATTTTCCATAATGTCCATTGATCTTCTCCAGTCATTTTACAAAAAAATTGCTTTCCATGCATTATGTTAGTTTTGAAGATCGCATTGGTTAGTGGCTTATTCACATGCAGATGCGACTTAAGACAACCTCACAAGAAAAACGGTGCTAAATCACTCGATCTCGGTGGCCAGTGCTTTTCACATCAATCTGTGAAGATTATACCCATAAAACGCTTCTGCGAAATATACAATGTTCCGCGACTAGCGTCATCCTGTTTAGGCCACATATCATTAATGCCTAGATCATTCAATTCAGGCTTAACAAAGTTGGTAATCATTGACTTTGCCGCTTGCTGTTGAGAGTGATGGCCGGGTCATTAATCCAGAAATGGGCTTCATTACAAAACATATTTTATTATTTACACGTGTTGTTAAATATTATTTAATATCCGTCGAAGCTGATTTTGCAAAACAGACTAAAATGACAACTAATGTGACAGACGTAACTTGAACAAGATTTCCATTGTCAACTGTCACAGTTCGGAAGTTCCTCTTGGAAACCCCAAACTAGCGGTACATAAAAATTAAACCAACGAAAGTAATAAACTAAATGAAAAGAATAGTATACTTTAAAATTTACTGACTTTGTCAATAAAATTTACACAAAATCAAGTAAACCAAAATCAAATCCATACCACTTTTCCGCTAAAAAAATCAGTTTGCATAACTTGGCACTATGTAGCTTGAAAATAGACACCTGTATTGGGGATGAATTAAATATAATATAAAAGTGACTCTTATAATAATTATTACATTTAATTTATTGTCCAAATCAGCGTTGCCACTATTGGTAGAATTCTATCAAAATTGGTAGAATATTTTTCGTTTGGTAGGATAGTAGGCAGAATATGATTTTGGTAGATTTCAAAAAAGATTAGGTACCAAAAAAGATTTATTACACAACACTGAAACTGATTTTAAAAATATTAATAATCACATTGATGTTTTTAAAAAATTTGTATTGGTACAAAAGCCGAAATGTATACTACTAAAAATCTTAACCCGGAAGAAATTTTTGATGTTAAACATGAGATTTTGCAATTTTACATTGAATTACTAAGCCAAATCAATGCTAGATTTGATCTTAATCTAGAATTACAAATAATTTCAAATGAGAAAGTATTGTCAAAAGAAGACTTGCCAATATTGTCCCTTTTTTTAATTTTCTAATCTTATATGTAGAATATGATCCTGATATTAGTATCATACAGTGGAATAATAAACAATAATTTCTCTCAGTTTATGATCAAAGGCATTATAAAATGGAGTGCCATACTCTTGACAACATACATGCATACATACATAACTTGCCTTTACAAACCTGTGTCAGGATTACGGCCTAGCTTCTCGCCGCACTCATGTTGTATGTGAAAATCGTTTAATCTGCTGAGATGTAGTCGACGAAAGAAATATTTTTTTTTTCATATATCTTTTTTTTAAGATGCCGGAGCTGGGTGTCGAACCCAGGGCTTTTGTTTTAGTAATCCAACACACTAACCCCTAGACCACGGCGACTACAAATGGGTTAAATCAATTAATTAATCAGGTATGTGATGAATATCAATTTCGAACGAAATTAAAATCGACCGAAATTTCAAAAGGTAAAATTTGCATATCTGGCAAGATTTTTAAATCTTTTTTATTTATGCCCGAATTTCTTTACTTGTATTATTTTACAAAAGTATAAATTAACATGAACAAATATGTAAATATGAAATAATATGAATAAATACGTACTTATGTAAAAATTTTAAATTGTTTATGATAATTATTACATACAAACATATCGTCCTCTTAATAAAACAATAGTGTGTAATTTGTTGCCATTTCGAGATAACCGAGTTTAAAATTTGTGTGTTATTAGAATAATCAGGCAACTAATAGATGGCATTTCATTAATTTGCAAATGCTTTAATTGCAATTAAATGGGATTCAAAGTACCATGATGTCACTTATAAACTATTTTATTTTGTATGGTATACACAATTTTATTTGAATCATTTACACCATTTGTATTGTTAAAAAATTGTGTATATCATTTTTCGATTGTATTTTCTTATGATATAATAAAAGTGGTAAATAAAAAAAAGTGTATGCTTTTTATACACTATTTTTCTTTGAAATTATATTCAAAGTAACAACTAAATGAAACACCATACCTGCACTTACACAATTATTAACGAAAAATTTCAAACACGCAATTATACGCTAAAAATTGTTTTCCGTATCAAAAATGTGTTCTTTAAAAAATGATTTTTAGTAGATTTTGATCAATTTTGGTAGATTTTGAAAGAACTTTTGGTAGAATTAAAATTTTTTCAGTGGCAACACTGATTGTATTTGGAGTCCAAATACAATATAAGTGTGTATGAATGTATTTATTTGGTTATGTTTGCAAAATATTAAAAAGTATAACTGCTAAAAAAAAAACAAATATTTAGTTTAAAGCGCAAGATCCCAAGATAAACAGGCCCAAACTACTTGAACAAAAATAGAAAGAAAAACGACAAGACGGCCAAAAAGCCACAAAACGTTGATTGCAATTACAAACAATAAATTTGTTGCAGTCAAAAGGCCGACCATTCCAAGAAAAGTCAAATGGACAAATTTTGTCAAAAACTAAGTACTTATAAGTCTGAATGTGTATATTGAAACAAGACCATTGCAAATGGATTTTTTAAGCTTTATTATATGTTTCTCTAGTTCAGGGATGGCGAACCTATGGCACGCGTGCCCAAAGTGGCACGCAGATAAATTTTCGCTGGCACGTATAATATTTTTCATTTTCATATATATGTACTGACTAATCCAAATGCATTTTTGATATTTAAAAACAAACATCCAGATTTCTGGATATAAATATCATTATATTATTTGCGTATGTAGTAGAGTTGAGCACAAGACGCTAAAATTGTACAGTATTGTATTTTTCTCATGAACTAATACTGATTGTAGTTGCAAATATAAATAAGAGTAATGCAAAAACAGATAACAAAAAACAACTACACACTTTAAAATACAGTTGGTTCAGAGTACAATAAAAATATTGTACTCTTCATAGTGTAACAACCGCATTTCTTTTTAGTAGTTAATGGGAAACAGTGTTGCCATGACTTTTAAATTTTTGTAAACAAATTTCAGCAAAAATCTTACTAAATCTTACCAAGTCCTAATTCTAATAGAAATAATTAATTTAATTTTTAATTATAACTAATTGGTTTTTTGCAATATAATGTAATAAATTAAATTGATTAATCTGTCAAGATAATTTTACTTTCTGGTTATATGGGAGAAATGGCAAAATATGTAATAGAGACCTGCAATGAATGTGAAAAAACCTAAAATTGTGCACATGCTTTTAAATGACTCATTGTTGTGCTCTCACTCATCATTCACAATCTGTAAAAATGTGGATATCTCTTTAACAGACTAAATAGTGTACCAAATTCATTTTTTACTGCATTCATTTAATTTGAGTGAGTGAGTCATAATCACAGTAACTCAAAATAACAATGAATATCACATTCTTAACAGTAAGCATTCACTGTGCTGTGGTTGTGTTTTAGTTGTTTTTACATACATAGTTTAATATTCCTAAAAAAGAGCAAAGCAGAGGGCACATATATAGTATGTATGTATTTACATTTTAAACATATTCTCTCTCTCAATGACGACAGAATTTTTCAAAGCTGTCTTTGTACAAAAGGCGTCTGGCAAGAAAACAAAAACCAATATCTTAATGAGTGCTACACAGAAAAAATTATTGCAGGAATATTTTCAAACAAACGCTTGTTTAATTTTTATTTCGTTTTCAAATAAAGTTTTGTTTGATTCTATTAATAATTTTGTTTGAATGTATTTTAAAAATATCAATGTTGATAAAACATGATATAATAAAAACGCGGCTTTTAATTTAACATTATTCTGCTTTCTTTATGTAAAAAATTTCCGCACATTTACATTGTTAAAGCTTTTATAATTCTTTTAAAATAGTAAGCAACACTTATTTATGCTCACACATTTAATAAATAAAATAAAATAAACAGAGAAATTGAATTTGAATTTTTTGAAAAAGAGGAATGTATTGCTTTGTAAATACTTTTGTTTGTTTTTATATACTAAATGGGATATGATTCGCATTTAGTCTATAACTATTTTAACATAAGTATTTATAGTTTTGAATAACACCTTTGGGAAAAAGTCTCCTGAGGATTCTCTTAACCTTCATCTGCTCCTCAAAATAAATTACATTGTCTACCCTGGCGTCGTTTTCGACGCACAATATATTTCTTATGGTTTTTAGTAGAAAAACGCGAAACACCCATGATGAGAAAACTAAAAATTGCTAGTATTTATATTTGCTTAATATTAAAACATTACTTTTAGTTTTATTACATATTATAGTGAATTACTATCAATACATTTAACACATACGTTTTGGTTATAAATATATGTTTTTACATGCACTTTTTGCACAAAAGCAACAAATAGTAAGTAGTATGCATGTTATTTTTTGAAGTAGAATTCCTTTCAAAACACATCGAACACCTTTGTGTACCTTTAATTTGTGAAGGAACGCTTTTTTATCTCTTCGGTGCATATGATGAAAATGGCAATTCAATAAAATTTACAAAAGAACTTGATCGTAGCTTTCCTGTTCTATTTTTCATACCAAAGATAACCCCGGTTCCCCTAGAAAAATCCTTTTTATTGTAAGTTTATGTATTGGTTGGCAATTAGAATTAATTTTTTTTAAATAATTAAGGCATTCAATGCAGCCATGTCGAATATATTCGCAAATACAGCCATCGGCCTTTTGCAACTGTAGCAAGAAAGCATCTTATCGACCCTATCGATACAGTCTTATTGAAGTAACAAAACTATTTAAAATTGTGGTTTTTTTATAATAACTCATAATTGTTGGCAACCTTTTAATCCCCGGATTCAAATTTTTTAGAGTTAAGCAATATATTTTGTAAAATTGTACACTTTTCTTCTATCAATACATGCATTGCCTGTAAATGCAAAATTAACTCCATTGACATCTTCAAAAGTGTTTTTCGACATAATTGCCCTTAACATAATACGACTATACTCTGAATCGAATAAATCAGCACTTGATTGATTTTTTGATCTAAAAAAATATACAACATTCATATATAACGAGTAGTTATATCAAAGCACCCATAGAAGCTGGCAACAAACTGGAATCAATTTGCAAGAAATCGTCGTCATACTTAGCTTTGGCAAAAGCATTTGTACACTCTAGAAATACGCTTTCAAGATGCAATTCGTGTGACAGCGGGCAGAAGATCGATAACATTTTCAGTTCTAAGCCTACCACCTTGTGTCTGACTACACTACTACTAACTACACGATTTCTGGCATCAGAAAAACTATAGTTATTTTCAGCTTCACTTTCATTTAGAAGAGCTCCTATTTCTTCACTTAAAAAATATTTTGTTTACTTCTTTTTAATTATTTGATATATTTTGTTTACAAAAATGACTTTATCACCTATAAAAAGCACAATGACTGGTAAAAAAACAAAGATGCCCGCCAAAAAATATACGCTTTCTCATATGTGTCGAAAACGACGCATGAGGGTAGGCAACGTAACTTTTTAGATACAATACAAAAAAATAAAATTTATAATACGAAAATAAGTCTAAATGTGCACATTTACGTGTTTTACAAAGTCAGGAAATTTCACGAACTTTTAGCTAACCATATTAATAAAAATTCAAAAATCGTATTGGGTATGCGTCGTTTTCGACGCAAAGAGCAGATAAAGGTTAAGCAGAGACGAAATGGCCATGAAAAGCATACATTTCATATTACATTAAAATAAATAATATAATAATAATATTAATAATACTATTAATAATAATAAAATATAAAAATAATTTACCGCAAAAAATTTAAATTTGTAAAAAAATTATTTGAATTTTCTGTCAAATTTCTGAACATATTTTGTTTTCTCGAATAATTATTTGTTCAATTTTGCATTCATTTTTAAACATTTTATTTTTTTAATTGGCAACTTTTTTCTCAAAAAACAAATTTTTTTTCAAAAAATATATTAATTGGTTTGACAAAATTTTTGTTTGCTTAGAACCGTAATATTCAATAAAACTTTTATCTACTTCTATTAAATTTTTTGTTTGATTCTTTTTTGTGACTCCAATAAAAATGTTTATTGAATATCGCAACATTTTTATTGAAAATATCGCAATTTTTTTTCAAACAAAAAATTGCAAATTTGTTGTTCGAATTCACAAATTTTTCTGTAGGACCGAAATTAAACAAAAAATTTATTAACTCAGTGAATTTCGTGTCTGAATCAAAAAAATAATTTTTTCTGTGTAGTTTTTTAAGTGGATGTATATTTTTTTCAGTGAATTCATACTTTTGATTTGGTGGTCTCTTTTGTTTTTTATTGATATGCTGTATGGTGTGTACTACGCAAGCTGTTATGAGTGACACATTGTTGAATGACATTTTCTTCCTCTGTTACTCACATTCTTTATTTAGTGTGTGGATACATAAAGTATTGTAACAGTGTTAAGCTGCATTCGCTGTGTTTTAAAGAGATGAATTGAGTCATGCAGGTCTCTAATTCACATAATCAAGCTCATGAGTATATTAAATCAACGCACAATACAAAAGATAGATTTAATTTTACTAAAATTAATGTTTTTAACGGATATTTCCAACCATTTAAATAAATTAAATATTAAATTGCAAGGTCCCGGAAAATCAATTGATGTAATTTTCGATATTATTGAAGGTTTTGAGTCCAAATTAGTAATATTTAAACGCGATATTTACAACAATAATTTTAAGTATTTTTCTTTGTTGAAAGATCACCTTCAAAAATTTTCTATTCATGGAGTCTATGAAATTAATATAAATTTTTAAAGCCAAGTTATAACCCAGCAGAAAATTTTTAAGATTTGTAAGCAATAAATAAAATTGTAAGCAATAATGGAAACATTATATTTTTTTATACATTAAAGCTTCCAAATATGCTACAGAATAAGGTACTATTTTTGATTTTTTTTACTATTTGCTTACTCGTTGCAATAAATTTGCATTTCAATTGCAGTTTAGCGGCTCATTTCATATAAAAATCATGCATTATTGATGCGCACGAGTAAGTTATTTTCACGATTTCTCCCTTACAAAATAGCTTACTCTTAAGCACTAATTTCTACTGGGAAGTGACATACAAGACAATTTTGTTACGAGATTTCAAGATTCCAAAAATTTCAACTATTAATTAACTTTATTATATATCCAGACAAGTTCGATTTGGAAACTGCTAAAATAGATCAATTAGAATGGTTAAAGCTGGTGAATTTATAAATGCAGTTGGCAGAGTTTCAATCAAGTCCAATTTGGAAGCAGAAATTTATAGAGTTGAGGCAAGAAATAGAAAATAGTGAAAAAAAGATTAAATGAAGAAGAATACGAAACCATGAATAATATGTTGTTGAAAACACTGTGTTCGCTCCCAGAAACATTTAATGCGATGATGAAATTGTTCTAAGCTATTCTAACAATATTTTCATCAACGTATAGCTGTGAAAGTCTATTTTCGATTATGAATAATATAAAATCTGATGTACGAAACAGACTTACCGATGAATGTGGGGAGGCTTGTATTTCATTAAAATTGTCAAACTATAATCCGGATATTGATGCATTATCGAGAAATATTCACCAACAAAAATCCCATTAAAAATATGTCAGCGTATTATAGAAATAAATCTACATATATATAATTTTTAAAATGCATGCATTCATTTAATAAAAATAATTTTTATTGGCACGCATGTATTTTAATTTTATAAAAATAATATTTATTGGCACGCAGTCAAAAAAAGGTTCGCCATCCCTGCTCTAGTTGATTTTAACAATAGACATTATTATGTTTCGTGTCGTAATTGCAAGTAAAGTCGTCTTATTACACTTTAAATTTCTGTAGCCACAGATGTATGTATGAATACATATCGTCATATTAAAAGCAAACGGACGTAACTACACAAAATTTCGAAATTGAGTTTGTTATTAATTATGGTTCGTTTTATCAAAATACATGTTCGTGCAAAATTTTGGTTTCCTACCATCAAAAATGGCGATTTTATTAACAAAATTTAAACGGACGTAACTACAAGTGCGAGTATTTCTAACTGCAAGAATGCCAATCCTTATATCTCGATCCTGAAAATTATGATTTTCAGGATTTACAAAATTTTTGATTTTAAGGTTTTTTGCTTCCCCTGTACAAAAACAAAAAGAGTAGTTACGTCCGTTTGCATTTAATATGACGATATCTACATGCTTGACTTCAAAATAAAATGTGTGTGTGTACAAGGGCTAATATTTTTAGTTCGTCAAAGATGCACCGCCTTAATAAGTGTATACTTATGCATATTCAACAATATTAACATGTTCTAATTCGTTAACAGCAACTTCTTTTTCCTTTTTTTTTTGCTTTGTAACCATAATGTCTTAAATAGTTAATTATCTCTGCCAGTATGATAATAAGAGTGGTTACGGTGTGCTAGAAAAGCATCTATTCATGTAAATTTTTTTTGCCTTTATCATTATCTTCAACCCTTTCTTTAAACTCTCTAATTGTAAAACTCTTTTTTAGCAATAAATTGTTCAACCTTTTCTTTTTATTTTTCTGTTTACCTAGAATAAAAAATATTGCAAGTTATTTGAAATGAAAAACATTGGATACACTGATTTATTTGCACACTGGCTATACAATTTTAAATATCTGTAACTAAAAGTTTATTTCCAAAAAATGTGAATGAAAAGAAACAAATAGGGTAATATGGCAAAATAAATATAAAGTGTTGTTGTATGTTTTGTTTACTCAGTTTTATTTATAACAAGTCAGTAACAATATAGGTGCCATTGTGCAAGAACCAGAGTTTTGTTTAAGATATAAAGAGTAAACGGACTACACATTACAACTGCAAAGTTAAATACAACTTTAAAGAAAACACAATAAAAATTATGCGTGGGATACTTAATAAACGACTAACATTATAAACTACATAAAAAATATACTCCGAATTAAATGCATGCATACCTATAAACTTATACATTAATATATGCACTGATGAAATTTTATGTTTGCACTAGCTTAACCCCGCTGTACTTCGCTAGTTGTATTTGAATTAAATAAAAAGCTTAATAACATATAAATAAGAGAGAGAGAGAGAGCAACTGCCAAAATCCAGTATCGCCCACTTATTAATTGAAAAAGAAAAATTGAATTGTATATTGGCAAGGAAGCTGTTTGTACCAAATTGCTAAAATTTCACTATTAACATACATAAAAAATTAATATTAACTTATACGATATTTACTTAAATTTGCAAATGCAATTGGAAGATGGCAGATCAAAGGGGTTGTAAAGTTAGTTTCCTAAGTTATTTCTTATTTTAAAATTAATGTCACCAGTAATATAACAGAGGCTGTTCATTTAACATTAATTTATTTAAAGATACCTTCGTAAGTTGTATTATTTTTTCTCCTAAAGTTAGATTGTATTCTGTAAATTTTAATTTATTTTTTGTATAGTTGGCTAGCACAGTTTTGCGCACAGTATTCTGTTCCGACCCCCTATTTCGAAATGCAATAGCAATATAAGGGAAAATTGGAAATCTTTTGATATTAAATCAATTGATAAGTAAATATTCCAGTAAAACATACTGTAAAATTAATAGGTGTTCATTAGGTTAAATTTCTATATTTCAATGGCAATATAAACCAACAGATTTATCAAAAACACATTTGTCATTTTTAGAAAATTATTTTTTAATTATATACATCCAATTATTTCATGTGGTTTAACATTTCCCATTCATATATGGAAAAAATACGCTTATTCGAAATAAAATGTCTGTACGTCTTTATACAGATCTCGAAATAGTAACTTTAACAAATATGCATGTACCGAACAAAATTCTTTACGAAAAATCTGATATATCTACATTTGACAATTTTATTATACATACATATTATTAGAAAACGCATTTTAAACAGCCTTAATGGTTCCCTATTATGTTCCCGAAGAGTACATTTCCAACAAATTACAAAACGGATACGTCTCACCGGAAGCTTTTCTGCTCCTCGATAGAAATGGTTTTATGAAAAATGAGGATGGGATTACTATAATTTATCATATCAATAGACGAGCCAATAATAAGAAAATAAACTGTAAGATACTTACACCTGTAAACTCTCGTTTTAACACAAGCATCTACTCTCGTCATAGAAATATAAACACTGATATAAAATGTAGAAAATATTACTGGCCTGACCCTGCTTGTTTTCTCCTTGCCATTAGAAGTAAGTTTTTGTTTCACAAACATTTTTACTTACACTTATCACATTACTAACGCACATTTTGTGCATACACCCAGAGATACTTGTATATCAGAAAAACACCACTATGTATTAGAGCTCGTAAAATGGGACATTGTGCTTAAAATAAGATATCTCTAAACTTTTTGTACGCCCTTAAAAATGCAAAATTTTTTTCTTATAAAAATGGAAATGCTGCGAAAATCGGACCTAATTTGAAAGAAAGTCACTCTATTAGAGAATTCAAGCTATTTTATCTCAGGTACTGAACCAATAAATCGATATATGAAGATACAATAATAAATATAATACAAATAATTTCATAGACAAGGCAATAACAACAAAAATAATTTATTAAATATTTACATGTAAAAATTAAAAGAACAACAAAAAATAATAATAATAAAAAAATAAAATAATAAAAAAGAGAAAAATAGAGAAAAATTTTATAGATCACAATCGAGTTTGAATTTGTGCAAACAATTTTTATGCAAAAATTAAAATTACAAAAATAAACAACAAATAAAGTAAACAAAGTAATAACCAGAAACCTACAGTGAATATCATATACAATAACAACAACACACTGTAAATCTAAATAAATAAAACAACAGTTATACTGCAGTAACAAATCTGTGATCTCTTGAAATTTAAAAGATAAAACAATTATACTAAATATTAAATAGCACAAAAACCTCTTAATAAAGTATCTTTTTTATAAAACAAATCTCTTAATTTTTGGCAATACATAAATAAGTTAATCTGAAAAACAAACGTACTAAAAATAAAGAAAGGAAAAATGCATACAAGAAGTGAATCATCTGTTAAGAGGTTAAGAGAGTTAAAAACAAAGAATGTTGCGCGGGAGACTGAAGCGTGTGATGACTCTTCTGTAAATTCTGAAATGTCTGATCTCTTATTTTCAAACTCGAATGACTCAGCTTTACGTACACGCTTGTGGAATTGACTGGATACTAACTCTGTGTTTACACGTAGAGATTCTTATTTTTAAGATTTTGGTTTATTCTTCTTTGAACTATCTTCGGCGTTCAGACAATACAATTCTTATTTTTGACGTCACGTATGTTATTTACAATTGTGTGTATGCATGTGTGCAATTACGAATGAGAGAGTAAAGCGTATTGCCTGTACAAGACAGAGTGTACTCGTCTCTTTACCCCTAGCCGCCTTCGCCTATAAACATGCAATCTTAAAAATAAGAATCTCTACGTGTAAACACAGTCTAAGTTTACAAAACAAAATGAATATATTAAAGAGCAATCAGACTTAATAAAAGCAACTATTGAGAGCAATAAGAGTTGCCTAATGCTTGAAATGGAAAAGAGACTCAGTGATCTAAAAAAAGAGATAATAAATGACTTTAAAAATGAAATTAATCAACTAAATGAAAGAGTTAATAAGTTAGAGGCTACCAACAATGAAATTGGCAAACTGAAAGATGACGTTTATAATCTGAATTTAAGAATTCTCGAGTATGATAATTCAGCTGTTGCATCAGATATAAGAATAACTGGCATACCATTTCAAGAAAATGAGAATCTGTCTGACGTGTTTAATAACATTTGTGCCACGTTAAATTTAAAACTCGCGCCACCTAAAGCTTTATATAGGGTAAAACATTTTAAACATTCTCGCAATTTGATTGACCCTCCCATTGTAATTAAAATGGTCTCTCCATACGAGAAGGGCTTGCTCCTAAAGAGTGCAGGTAATTACCGTCGTAAGGGCAAATCACCACTTCTTTTAAACAATGCTGGTTTCAACAGTAATAAGCCATTCTATATAAACGAAAACCTGACTCCACATAATCATGGCATATTTAAAATGGCAATGAGCTTGAAAAAGGACAACCTCGTGCATGCAGCTTTCACACAACGTGGAATTGTCTATGTTAGAGTAGCCGATAAAGATAATCCGATTATAATAAATTTTCCCGATCAACTAAGGCAATTTTTTCGGTCATAAGATCAGTTTAATTCTCTTAGCCTTTTATTGTTTGACTTATTTGTACTTTTTAACTGTGATTAAAATCTTTTATAAACTTTCTGACCTTTTACTTGCTTTTGACTACTTACTACTTACTCTTGACTATTTTATTTTTACTTGTCTAATGTATTGTTCTATATATGATTTAATTTCTTGCGTTGCTATTAGGGTTTTTTGTTTAACCAATAAGTATGGTATTGGCTGACATGACTTCTGCGGGAGGTAACACCAAGGACGTGACGATGAACATGGTGAGGATTTTGGCCAAACATAAGACGGGTCTTAAGATAATTCATATAAATGCCCAAAGTCTCAATAATAAAGTTGATGAGTTCAAGTATGTCTTTGAAGGTTCAGATGTCGATATTGTATGCGTTTCCGAAACTTGGCTCTCGCCTGCGACATCGGATAGTTTTTTTTGTCTCAGTGGTTACAAAGTGTATAGACAGGATAGGAATGGTAATGCTGGTGGGGTGGCTATTTTTGTAAGGAATAATATTTCTTGCAGGGTTCGTTTAAAAACCTCGGATGACATTCCTCAATATGGGGGTAATGTTGAATTTATTTTTATAGAGTTAATTTCTGATGGTAGGAAAATGTTAGTGGGGTGTGTTTACAGGCCAAATAGAAGGATCGATTAATCGAACTTCTTTCTAACCCTGGAAACATTGATCAGTTCATATGATGATATCGTAATTTCAGGCGATTTCAATTCAAATATTTTAGTGGAATCAGATTTGGTTGACAATATGATGTCCTTCGGTTTAAGTCCCACTAACACAAACTTTCCAACGCATCATACGACAACCAGTAGAACTTTGCTTGATATATTCTTCGTTGCGAATATGTCGAACGTTATATTATATGATCAAGTATCTGCCCCTTGTTTTTCAAAGCATGATCTGATATTTTTAACGTATCATTTCAACATTCCTCATTCACAATATTCAGTTTACTATCGTGATTTTAGGAATGTGAATTACAGAATGCTTGGAGAGAGGGTTTCTCTTATTGATTGGACGCAAATTTACTACATGCCCACGGTTGATGAGAAAGTATCTTTTCTTGAGAGTAACATACAGCGTCTTTACGATGACATTATTCCAGTCAAATCTAAAATTATACTCCCTAGGTCAAAACCTTGGTTTTCTGTTAATATTAGATATCTAATTCGTAAAAGAGACCTCGCGTATTCTAGATGGAAACGTTTTAGAACTCCAGAGTTGAAAGCAGAGCTTAAGGCTGCTAGGAGAAATGTTAATACTGCCATAAGAATTGCGAAAACTGAGTATTACTCTCGACGTTTTGGATCTGCAGTTGATTCCGGGCAAACATGGAAATATATTAGAGAGATTGGGGTTGGTAGAACGCAAAATTATGACAGCTGCCAATTGGACGTTGAGCAACTTAACAGGGCATTCTTGGACTTACCTTTGGTGCAAACTAATAACTCTTTTTATAACTATTCCTCCTTGACTCCAATTGACGCTGAAAACGATGGCTGTACTTTTCAATTCTCTTGTGTAAGTCATTTGGATGTGCTTTCTTGTTTCAATCTGATTAAGTCGAATGCAGTGGGCTGTGACAACATGCATTCTAAATTTTTGAGGATGCTGCTCACTGTGCTCTTGCCATATATAACGCATTTGTTCAACTTCATCATTATGACAAGTTCCTTTCCGTCGAAGTGGAAATGTGCAAGAATAGTGCCAATTCCAAAATCGCACTCAGAATTTAGACCAATAGCTATCTTGTGTTATCTGTCAAAAGTCCTAGAGAAAATTCTTCAGTTTCAGATGACAAAATATGTTAATGATAATAATCTATTAACTGATATGCAATCGGGTTTTCGGAAAAATCATAGTTGTATTTCTGCGCTTTTGGACGTGTCGGAGAATATACGGCTTAGACTAGATCAAGGTGAATTAAATTTTTTGGTTCTCCTTGACCATTCAAAGGCCTTTGACACGGTTGATCACAACATGCTATACATGAAGCTTAGGTACTTTTTTAATTTTTCTAAGACTGCGGCGCGACTTTTATATTCTTATCTTTCAAATCGGTCACAATTTGTTCATTTTAAAAATAACCAATCTTCTAAATTAACTTTGTTCAGAGGCGTGCCACAGGGATCAATCCTTGGACCACTTCTTTTTGCAATTTATGTGAATGACTTGCCAGGGCAGCTTTTGCACTGTAAGATTCATTTATATGCAGATGATGTGCAGCTGTATTTAAGTAGTCCAGTGGGATCAATCGATGAGAATGTTGATAGACTCAATGATGATTTGGATAGGACTTATCGTTGGGCGACGGCTAACGGACTCTGTTTGAACCCTCATAAATCTAAATGCATACTTATTCGGAAAAGAGCATTTGATCCTATAAATGCTTTTGACATTTTAATGAACGGCGAAAAGATTAGAATTGTAAATGCTGTCAAGAACCTTGGATTGATTTTTAATTACAACCTAACATGGACAAATCATGTTAACACACTTGTAGGTCAAACTAATATGAAACTAAGGTCCCTTTGGTCGACACAATATTATACCCCATTAAATATTCGACAAATGATTGCAAAGTCCTACCTTTTACCTGGATTGTTGTACGGATGTGAGCTTTTTGCAAATTGTGACTCTGTTAGCAAGAGAAAGCTGAATGTTTTATATAATAACATTGTAAGATATGTGTATGGCTTGGGAAAATATGATCATGTGTCCCATTTTTCTTCAAAGTTATACAGTGTTTCATTTAACAATCTGCTTAATATTCGCGTGCTCCTATTTTTACATAAGATTATTTACTCTGAATCTCCACGTTATCTCAGCGATAAAATTAGGTTTGCCAGATCACTAAGGGGTAGAAGGATTATAATCCCCTTTCACCGTTTTCATGTTTCTGAATGTCATTTTTTCATTCATACACGTCTTTGGAATGGCCTTCCTCATACTCAGCAACTAAATAGCAACGCAAGTAGTTTTAAAAAATTTTTATTTGGTTATTTTGCAATATAGTTATTCACTTTTTTATAATATAAATAATTTTTAATTTTTTTTTATTAATAATAATAATTTTTTTTTAATAATCTAATTAATTTAATTTAATTTTATTTTATTTTTTTTAATTTATCGTTATCTTTAAAATATGTTATCGTTTAATGCTTCTATGACTTTGCTTTTCTGTACTTTAAATATAAGATTAAGTCTTGTTGTACAGGAATTGAATGATTGAATAAATAAATAAATAAAATATACAACCAGAAAAACGGTTCTATTTTAGTACTATTATTATTTGGTATTAAAAAACTATATCCAATAAAAATCGGTAATAGAAGAAATTCTACGGAAATCGGAAAAGAAACTCAGATTTTTATTGTATACTCGTATCATATTAATAGTTTGAAAGTGCTAAAAACATACCATTTTCCGGGCGTACATCTTGGTTCGCAATTACTTTTGGAACCTGATAGAAAATGTCTTAAAATGTCTAATGCAGCGCCTTACCACCACAAAAGATAAAACAATATCAGTGATGGAATTGTACACCAGCCGACAGCTACAGAAGACTCAGCAGGGTTATTTGTGATCAGCTAGTTGACTCACATATTTCTCTAGAAATCATATATTGGAGTTACAGGTTTTTTTTCCATTCTTTTTTTATAGGTTAGTCGATGTCTTAAATGTCGTCGTATTGGATGAATTGGAATTAAACCAGTTTTCTTATTGCTCGTTTATTACATTTATCCCCATCGCTAAAAACTCCGAGTTCGAATGACAGTAGTTATTGGGGTATTTGTTTGATGTAATACGTCTTAGATGTAAATGTGTTTAAAATGTATAAGTGGCATTAGGCATATCAAACGATTAATCTAATAACAATAAAATTATTCGAAAATTGTCAAAATAAATCAAATAGTAGGTTTTATAGTATGTAGTTAAGTTTATATTTTTAATAGTTTAACTAGAAAAGAATTATTGTCATACTTTTCCTGGACATTTAAACAAAAGACTTAGAACATAAACTTTTTTATGTATACATACATGCTTACATACATACATATGTATAGCAGTAATGCTAGAAATTGCTAAAATAAAATCAAGAACTGAAAGTTTCAAATAGTAAAATAAGAAATCACGTACATACTTGTACCGATTAAATTAAAAAATGTTTATGTAATTTAAAAATCTACAAACTACACACTACTGGCATATCTACAGCCATATGTATATACATACTCGTTTTCACGTACATACTTGACAAAACAGTTTCAATGGAATTTGAATTTGTTTGAAATGTATTGTACATTCATTTCAATATAAGCTTTTTGAAAAGTTGTCAAGCAAGATTATGGTACAAGTATACGATTGTAAATAAAATATTTTTTATAAAAACAAAAAATAATAATAATGAAAAAAGAATCTCAAAATTTACAATTATTGCAGCAGATGGATGGTTGTTGTTGTCATTATTTTACACCCGTTACACCCATGTGCTAACGTTTTTCTTTAAATAATAAAAAAAAAGAAATAAAAAAATTTTTTTTTAATTTGCAAAGTACATTTAAAGTAGGTCAGACAAGGCCGTTCAGATTATTCATTTTTTTATTTAGTGCATATTTTTATCAGTTTCTTGTGGTTGGTGCTGCTACTGTCGTAAATTAAGAGAATAACGTTTTTACAACGATGTTGTTTTTGGCGTCGATTTTATGTAGTTGCCGTCATCCCCATCAATTATTTTAAATCAAATTTGGCTAACAAACGTACAACAGATGTTTCTGGTTAAAAACCACACTTTGCGATTTGTACAAATTTATGGGGTTGTTGTTATTTATTACCTTTTATCAAAGCTCAACAATGAGGTCTGCTTTTATGCCTTTAATCGATTTTCGTGTGTAATTTATTTCTTACTCAAAACTATTATAATGTATGCTCGTATGTATATATATAGATATATAATTTATTTATTTAAAATTTTTTTTATTATTAAATTTTAAAGTCTTAAAATGGCGATTATTTTTGGACTATCCGAAATACTCGTACATATGAGCACAATAATAGTAAAAACAGAAGATTAATTTTGTTTATGTTTTTGCCAGTAGGTATTAAAGAATAATTTTTCGACGTTTTCGCTCTATGTAAAAAGTATACACTCGTATCAGGGATAGAAAATTCAGTACTTTAGTACTTTTTTCATTACCTTTTGTAATGAACAAACAAAAGACGTTGCACATTTTACCATAAGATTTAATTCTTATGATAAACGCTGTAAGGGCCTGGGTGAAATTGTGAGACAAGACGACTGGTTAGGGAGCCATTGACTACGCTAGCTAGCAACCGGGTGGGGTGGTTCTTGTCGACTGTTCTCGGCGCCAATGGATGTGTTCAATCATAAATAAATTATTATAGACTCCCTTTACAGAAATAATTAAACAATATGAACCAATAGTGTAGATCTATCTAAACTATACTTAGGTGTTGTAAATACCCCAATCTTATCTAGATCAACTGTGAGTACATTTATACGGAATCCATCTAACCATACCATATCACTATTTTTAAGTTCCCAGATGGTTTAGGAATTGCGCCTCATAACCCTCCCTATCATGGACCTTAGGGCGACAATATAGATTTTCTAAGATCCCTTTAACCGGACGATTCATTCCATTCGATCACATCCGTTAAACAATTTAACAAGCCATATTAATTTTCATTAATTCACTACTATAATTAATTAATAAAATATTAACATTATTATTCACAAAATTATATATATAGCATAATTAAAGCCTTAATTTAAAAAAAAAATAATAATTTATAAAAATGAAAAAAAATTAGAGAAAAATTACTTCTTAAAGCAACAATTATAAATTTAACTGCGACATATTTAAAATACTTTCTTAAAAAGGTAGTATATGACCGACAATAGAGTGTATATAAGACCAATAGAACACTATTAATAAAACAAACCAAAATAAAAGATATATTCGTGGAGACAAAATTTAACAAAATACTTCATTATGTTTTTTCACAAATAAAATTCTCAACTTCTCTTATTTTGTTTCTATTATCTCATCTGACCAAATTTGTAATGATTTCTTGTTTCTTTTCTTATTGATAATTACTCAAATCTTAGTTAATATCGTATTATTCGATGAGTAGTTTCTATTACTTTCTCTTAATCCATTTATTTATCTGCTCTTACTGAGCGAATAATAAAAAGCAGTTAGTTAATGTAAGGTTCGTAAAACAAAATTAAAACATAAAAGAATCAAAGTAAAGAAACAGGTTTCCCTTGACAAGTATGTAATATAATTAAAAAATTAATATATAGGTATGTTACAAATAAATCAGACAACAGTATTAAACAATAAAAAATTTAGCTTATAGTGTTCTTTTAGCTTTTATCCACACTTTTTTCTTACATTCGATATATTGGAATATTTTCCCTTTAGCAAAACTAAATAAATGGTATATATGTATATACTATTACAAAAACAATTTTTAAAATCTTTGACTCACCAAATCAATGGAATTCTGTAGTGGCGGAGTGATGAGGCCTCGTCATTCTGCTGCTGTGGTGTTGGAAGAATTATTTTTTTTAAATCAAAATGTATCTCGTTTTGCTGGTAGGGTGTTCACTTATTTTAATATCTTAACTAATTTTCTTATTTTTACACTATAAAAATATATGTATATGTAGGTTAATAAAATATTTTTTCTGGTTTTATATATAAATAAATTCAATGTTGGTATTAATATTGTAGATTTATATATATATACAGTGCACGCGCGCTAATGTAAACACCGCATTATATGAACATCGCTTAATGTGAACATATTTTTTGCTTCATTGACTATTCTAAAATATGAATAAATGTAAAAAGCCCTATAATTTGAAGAGAATTTTCTTTTTTTTTAATATGAAACCTTAAAATTCTGTGTTTATTAGTTGCGGGATCCCCGTTTTAGGTGTACATGTGCATATATTGTATGTACATATGTATATGTATGTGTAATTATGAACATATTCATACGTATTGTTACGTTTTTACCTTTTAAAAACGTTTTATTTCTATAAACCTTTTCTATAGAGTGGATTCTTAATTACAGTTATAAGTACTTGATTTGATTGTGTATTTACAAATTTACTTTATTTACACTTAATACACTTTACAAGATATACACTGTCGAACAATATCACACGTAGGGATTCACTGATGATCTGTCGTAGCTAAATCACAATTAACTTGATTCCCAATCTCTGTTCTGCCTTTTTATTTAAATTTCAATGTGTCTAGATTTTTCTTTCAGTTTCGAGATCACTGCATATGGCAAAATACTTGTGTGTCAACATGTTAATTTATTTTTGTATGTATATGCGTGTGTATATCTGTAGTACATGCAGAAGTTTGTAGAACAGAACATCTCTTATGTTGTTGTTGTTGAAATGATTTCGTAGTTATTTTTGCAGCATCAATATACAGATATATGTGCGTGTGTGTGTTTTTGTTTTTACTGGTAACAGCACAAGACAAAATTACGTGGTTGTTGATATTACTTTTTTTTACTCTAAAGTGTTACCATAATACGCGTTTTTCTTTTATTTTAGCTGTAATCTTTGGCGCTTTTTTACTTAATTTATTTTTTTTCGTAACACTGCCTCCCACTTAAGCCTGTTCGTCCCGAATAGGCTCCTTAACTACTTTCCCATAGTTTGCCAGCCGCTCTAAGTGTACGGCTTTCATCTTGGACCTCGGACTGTTGTACTTTTGAATTCTGTAGACAACATCATTAAGCCTTTTGTTTACCTTATAAGGTCCTTCCCAGTTAATCTGCAATTTGGGAGACAATCCTTTCTTCCGCTGTGGGTTGTAAAGTAGAACCAGTTGTCCTTCATGGTAACCCTTACTATTTGCTGCCTTATCGTATCTCGCTTTCATTTTGCCACTGACCATCTTTATTCGAGTGCGTACAAAATTATGTAACTCGTTGAGGTTTTCTTGTTTCACGGCATAACTCTCATCTTCGTCTGCTATTGGTTTGGCGCCAAATTCCAAGTCACCAGGTAATCTCAACTCAGTGCCATAAATAATCTTGGCAGGTGTTTTTGATGTCGAATCATGCACAGCTGATCGGTATGCTAACAGAAATTTTGGTATGTGCTCGTCCCAATCTTTTTGATGGTCACTCACCACTTTACGTAGGTATTCCTCAAGTGTTCTATTAAATCGCTCTACCATTCCATCAGATTGGGTGTGTAGTGGCGTCGTCCTGGTCTTCTTTATTCCGTAGATTTCGCACATTTCTTTAAACACCATGGACTCAAAATTTCTGCCTTGATCGGAGTGCAGTTCAATTGGAACACCATAGCGACAAACCCAGTTGTTCACAAATACGTCTACAATTGTTGTTGCTTCTTGATTGGGTATGGTGTACACCTCTGGCCACTTGCTGAAATAATACATCACTACGAGAACGTATCGATTACCCTTGTTACTGATAGGAAAAGGACCTGCCACATCCATCACTATCCGCTCGAATGGTGCGCCTGAATTATACTGCTGTAGCTGCCCTCGGCTTCTTCTCACTGGTCCTTTTGCTGCCATACATTGCGCACAGTTTGCTATCCAATCGGCGACAGCTTATTGACAACCAATCGAGTAGAACCTTTGCCTAAGTTTTTTTCCTCCACTAGGACCATTATGAAATTCATTTAGGATTTCACTTATCTTGGAGGATGGCACTACTATTACGTCGGTTGTTGTTTTGCCATCTGCACTCTCCCAGGTATGATATAAGCAGCCATTAATCAGCTTTAAACTATTCCACTGAGCCCAACAAGCCTTTACTATAGGGCCTTCTGCTGATATATCGTTTCGGGTTGGTCGTTGATCCTTTTCTTTAGCTGTTATAATTTTTGATAATACTGGATCATTCTTTTGCGCTGTTGCCCAGTCCTTGTCCGTCTCTATGTGAGTTAGCCGAATGTCGACGATAGATTCCTTGCCCTCAGCCTTAGTACAATGTTTACACTCTATGCTACACCGCCGCCGCATTAGAGCATCTGCATTACCATGCTTGGCGCCTCTTCTATGCTCTATGCTAAAATCGTAGCTTTGGAGTCGTTCGATCCAGCGAGCCAGCTGTCCTTCAGGGTTCTTAAACTGCAACAGCCATCTGAGTGCAGAGTGGTCAGTCCTCAGGAGAAAATTTTGGCCATATAAGTACTTGTGGTAATGTTTTATGCACTCTAATACCGCTAATAATTCACGTCGTGTTACACAATAGTTCTTTTCAGGCTTTGAGAGTGTTCGACTGTAATAGCCCACAACCTTCTCTGTTCCATTGACTACCTGCGAGAGTACGCCACCTATAGTATGTCTACTAGCATCACTGTCTAAGACAAATTTTTCACCCGGCACTGGATAGGATAAAACGGGTGCTGCACATAATAAATTTTTCAATGTTTCAAATGCCTTTTTTTGTGGTTCGCCCCAGTGGTATGGTCTTGATTTCTTTGTCAGCTCATGTAGACTTGCTGCTACGCTCGCGAAATTCGGCACAAAGCGTCTGTAATATGTGCAGAGTACTAAAAAGCTACGTAACTCGTGAAGATTCTGTGGTCGAGGCCAGTTCTTTACTGCTCGTGTTTTATCTTCATCTGTAGTAATGCCATCTGCCGTTACAAGGTGTCCCAGATATTTTACCTCTTTTTGGAACAATGCACATTTCTTTGCACTTAACTTTAGACCGGCCGCAGATATTCGCTGTAGAACTTCTCCTAAGTTTCTGAGATGTTCGTCGAAAATTCTACCCATCACTATTATGTCATCGAGATACACCAAGCAAGTTTTCCAGTGCAGTCCTTTCAATACTCGCTCCATAAGACGCTCAAATGTGGCCAGCGCATTGCAGAGCCGAAACGTCATTACCTTGAATTGCCATAAACCACCGTTCGCACTAAAAGCGGTTTTCTCTTTATCTTTCTCTGCAATCTCCACCTGCCAATAGCCACTTTGCAAGTCTAATGTGGAGAACCATTTTGTTCCTGCTAGCGTGTCCAGCGTATCGTCAATCCTTGGTAGCGGGTAACTATCTTTTACAGTAACATCATTAAGTTTTCTGTAGTCCACACGGAATCTTGTACCGCCATCTTTCTTCTTCACTAGGACTACAGGTGAGCTCCACGGACTGAATGATGGTTCTATTACACCGTTCTTTTCCATCTCTTTGATGTGTCTTCTGCCATTTATGTACCCACTAACTGTTAAGTGGCTGTTCTTTTGCTGCATCACTGATATGGAGATCGTGGGGCACTCGCATGTGGAAGCTAGCTCTTGCCCCTTAGTGCTAGCTCGTTTTAGTTTAACGGGGACTCTTGTGATGGTTGCTGGTGGTTCACCCGTTTGTTACTTCTGGATGGCGAGATAGACCTTGCTCTTTTTCGTGGCGCTTTACAGTTTCTTTGGAAATGGCCACTCTTACCACAATTGAAGCATTTTGCGGTCGTCTTCTGCTGCATGCCGGCACAAATTTGCTCCATCATCGCTTTAAGATCATTGAGCACGTCATGTGCTTCGGGCTCGACATCCAAAGCACGCACTTTGTGTACCTGTGGCCTAGATATAGCTCTAGCGGTTTCCTCCCCAGTGCGAATGCTACTGTTTCAGCGAAGGTGTTCCTTTGAGTGCTGCATACCGCGAGCTTCAAGTCAGGGTCACGTATGCCATTGACGAACGCTTCAGTTTTAAAACGATCTACCAATGGATGATTTTCGCCTGGGTATGTTAGTTGTACCAATTTTTCAATCTCCATGGCGAAGGCCTGTAGTGACTCATTGGACTTTTGCGTTCTGCATCTCAACTCCATTTGATACAATTACCGAACTTACGCTGAAACGCCTCCATTAGGTCTTCGTAATTATTTCTGGAGCTCGCTGGAATTGTCTCCAAGACTTCTGCGGCGGCACCCTTTAAAGCTAATATTAGTTCCAGTGCCTTCTCCTCGTCGTCCCATCCATTTTTGTTTGCAACAGTTTCAAATTGAAGTCTAAAAACAGAAAGTGGTGTGCTACCATCAAAGCAAGGGGTTTTTATTTTGCTGGTAAATTCTGGAACAACACGTACTGGTCCAGCTTGTTGGCATTGAATACTATTGACTTTTTCTTCAATTTCATTAATTTTATCGTCTAAGTCAGCCATTCTTGCTTCCACGCCTTCTACCCTCTTACCGAATGTTTCAGAAATTTCCACTAACTTCTCGATTGTTGCTTTTACTTCGGCCAACAATGCTTGGTTTTGAGCTCTAGATGTTTCTTTTACCTCTGCCAATAATGCTTGGTTTTGAGCTCTATATCGTTCTTCAACTAGAGCTAGCAATGCTTGATTTTGAGCTCTGGATGTTTCTTTTACCTCTGCCGATAATTCTTGGTTTTGAGCTCTAGATGTTTCTTTTACTTCCATTATGGCAGCCAGCAGAGAACTTATGTCTAAACTGCTAGTCTTTGCAGGTTCATATATCTCTATTTCGTCATCATCAAATTCATAAGCGTCGATGTTAATGCCACGCTGCTTGAATTCTTCCAATAGTCTCTTCTGCAGCTCCGCCTTATTACCAGTAGTCGGCAATTCCATTTTATTTAATTCACGTTTAAGCCGGTCTACCTTCAGATCTTGAAACTTCATGCTTATTATTTTGTAATCTCACTTCTGACACCAATTGTTACGTTTTACCTTTGAAAAACGTTTTATTTCTATAAACCTTTTCTATAGAAATAATTTATTAAGTGGATTCTTAATTACAGTAATAAGCACTTGATTTTATTGTGTATTTACAAATTTACTTTATTTACACTTAATACACTTTACAAGATATACACTGTCGAACAATATCACACGTAGGGATTCACTGATGATCTTTACTCTGTCGTAGCAAAGAATATAAATCATGATTTATATATATGATTTATATTCTTTGGTCGTAGCTAAATCACAATTAACTTGATTCCCAATCTCTGCTCTGCCTTTTTATTTAAATTTCAATGTGTCTAGATTTTTCTTTCAGTTTCGAGATCACTGCATATGGCAAAATACTTGTGTGTCAACATGTTAATTTATTTTTGTATGTATATGCGTGTGTATATCTGTAGTACATGTAGAAGTTTGTAGACAGAACATCTCTTATATTGTTGTTGTTGAAATGATTT
Organism: Metopia argyrocephala; assembly: GCA_963576795.1. Classification (NCBI taxonomy): domain Eukaryota; kingdom Metazoa; phylum Arthropoda; class Insecta; order Diptera; family Sarcophagidae; genus Metopia; species Metopia argyrocephala. The sequence goes on from OY756211.1 coordinate 33,188,655, forward strand.
CGTAGTTATTTTTGCAGCACTAATATAAAGATATATGTGTGCGTGTGTGTTTTTGTTTTTACTGGTAACAGCACAAGACAAAATTACGTGGTTGTTGTTATTACTTTTTTTTACTCTAAAGTGTTACCATAATACGCGTTTTTCTTTTATTTTAGCTGTAATCTTTGGCGTTTTTTTACTTAATTTATTTTTTTTTTCGTAACAGTATGTATAAATATAAACAAATTTAATTATAATTTGATATAATTTTAAAAATAAAAAATTCATCAATATGTATTGATTTTTGTTTACAATATGGTATAATTCTGTTTTAAAATTTTCGGTATTCGGAAATGTGAACAATTCGTAAAAGTGAACTGCCAGTTTTAATTAGTTCACATTAGCGAGCGTGCACTGTATATATATTCCTTTTCTTTAACTTAATAAGGCTTCTACAATATTAAAACCAAAGTTACCAATTAAAGATTGCTACAACTTCTAAATTTTGCTTTTCGTGATGACTTCTATAGATGCTCGATGGGACTCCAAAACTCATCCGAATATCCAATTCACACATGTGAATATTTTAATATTGATGATTATTTTGACGGAATGTTGATGTTGATTTTTTTCAACTTCTTCTTTAAGAGATGTCGGGAATCTTCTTCTTTTGGCGTATGGTGGATGGTGCCGGTCACTTTCTTGCCAAGAACTTTCAGTTTGAAATAAGGGATAATTTGGTTGCAGCGATGGAAGGGTATTTGACAGTAGAAATTTTAACTTTTTAGTTTCAAATTTTCCGTTTGGTAATTTTTTTACCTTATGATTATTAATTTAGAAAGCAAATGATTGATTTTGTGATAATTTTCTGTTTTATGTTCCTCTTCTTGCTTTTTATCTCACTAAAACGTGGTCTTGTTTGTTTTAGCTTTTTGTTTTATTACGAGAGCAAATATGTATACTTTGGATGTTAAAAGAATACAGTAGTGGCTTAATAAGTAACACCACTATTTTAATTATCGCCAATTCAGTGCTCTTCGATAAATTTTAATTATTTTATTATATTAATGATTTCTAATGCATAGGTAAAATAAATTTTTAGATAATCACTTTTTGCTACTGTCTTAATTTAGCGCATATGCGTCAGCATACGTTGAGATGCGATACTGTGCGTTTAAATACAGTCTAAGCAAATGATTATTAAACACGTCTTATAAAATGTATTATCTAAACTGTATTATCGTTAAAATTAAATTTACAAATGACAAAATGTATTGATACCGTAAAATTTGTAAGCTTAAAAAAAAAACAAATTTTATTAAATTTTGTCAGGAAACAAAAGATTGTACTTTGCATACAAACACACGCTACACTTTAAAGTCCAAAATATACTGGAGTACAACCTGATTGTACCAATTATAAAACTTTATGTTTATTAATATCAATGCGATCTCTAAACGCACGCTCTGTTTTTGACATTTGCAACCAAAACAGGTAATGCATTAATGCAATTTTTGAGCGTAATTTAATTTAAAATAAAAACCTAACATGAAAGCCAAAAGTGTTAAGTAAATTTATAACAATTATGTAATAAGTAAGTGATATTAAGGATTTTTAAATTACTTTTAGAAAAATAAAACAAAAAACAAAATTATTATTAATTTGTTATCGATGAAAGCACGGATTGTTCAGTGTCAAAAAAATACTTATAAGAACTTTTAATAGTGCTTGCCGTAATCGTTTTTTGTCATTAGAAGAGCTAGAAGATTCAACCGCTTCAGGTATAAAAAACAAAATTACTGAAGTTTTCGAGATAAACAATATTCAAAAAAAAAAATAAAAATATGGTGGGATTTACCGCAGACAACTAACTGTGCAGTGATGATGATTTAATAAATAATATAAAAACAATTGTACCATTTAGTCCGAAAAGTTACAATTTTTTCAGTCTTCAATACCATTTCAAAAATTAAATTTTCCATCCCTGACTCGTATGTACATATGCATGCATGCGCTTTCATAATAACAAAATGATATATGATCTTAAATCTCCTGAAAAATTTTAACTCATATTAATGTTAGTAAAATTATTTGGAGAGCGCCAATCATAACACCGACAGCAAAAAAATAGAAAAGTACTAATAAAAGTAAAGAATGTCCTTCAAAATATATTTGAAAAAATACAATACTTGAAGCTGTTATTAAACAGCGGTTGCAAAAATATGTACTGTGGACAAATATAAATGCAATAATAAAATTCTAGCGATTATTCTGCATTTTAAGCAAGCATCCTTCTACAAAAACTTAATAAATAATAGTTCGTAGAATATTTAAAATAAAGAGATTTACTTTGAAATTGCTAAATGTAAAAGAAGGGTTACAAGTAAACACCATACGGCTTCCCCTATGGTGCTATGAGATACATTTAGGAGGGGTAACATCAGTTCCAAAAATAAAAAAATTGGAGTGAAAACTGAAACTCATATTAATGTATTAAAAAAAAATTTTGCAAAGAACGCTAGATAGAGTTTAATATATCGTGGCAAGCATTAAAGAACGCTGTAACTGACAAAAAATCGAAAATACGTTTTTGCATCATTTTTATTAGAAAAAAAAATACGCGTCGATTAGTCCAGGTCCCAGATTTCTACGATGAAAATAAATTCACTTACACCGTCTGCGTTTTGAAAAATACCAGTGTCTTTGTTCTACTTTCTTACAGGTTTTTTGGCTCTGGTGAACATTTAAGGTTTTGTCAGTTACGGCGTTCTTTAATTCCATCGACGATATTCATATTGTATTTTTTAATAAAATGAATTTTAAAAGTATTAATAATACAGGTTCCACTGTAAGTTTGTGAAAAATATAAATATATACTTAAATAAAAATATAAACGGTTTGCAATTTATATTGAAAACAAAAATAAAAAACTAAATTTGGTGTTGCATTTCATCACTTTTAATTTTACTTTCTAATTTGTTGTCAAAGACAAAATTTTAAATTCAAATTTGCTTAACGTCAAAATACACAAGAAAGAAGAAGAATAAGATTTTGACAATCGCAAGTAAACAGCTGCAATATTTTGGGTAAAGCGGGACTACCTTAGGATGATTGTACCCATAGTATAATTTGCTTACGATTGTCAAAACTAGTTCAAGTTCTGCTAGTGTTTGTACATATTCCTTAACGGATGTTAATTCTCATAAGAATACCAGTATTAGGACCTTAGGCTATTAAATTGCATACAATATGAAAATTTAATATTTTAGAGATTTAATTTGCTATTAGTAAAACTTTTGTTTACACTTTCTATGTACACTTCTCCACATCATTAAGATTCTGCTCGAAAATAAACCATTCTGGATATTATTCTACTGTTCTGCAGACTCATAGTTTTTTATGTAAAAAGAACTTATCAGAACGTTTTAAAATTTGTATTTAACAAAAAAAAAATAATTTTTGTTTCGTCAGAAATGATGAGACTACCGTAGCTGGAGTCGAAAGCAATTGTTCAGTTTGGCTAGTGTACTATTCCTTCACGGACATCATTTTTTCTTTAATTACCAAAAATATTCTGACGAAACAAAAATTATATTATAAAAATATTAATCAGACCTTTCCTGGGGCTCGAACCTCGGGCCTCCAGCACATTAAAAAAAAATAAATTCACAAAAAAAAAGATTATTATTTTATTAATAATATATCTATTTGTTTACAACAGTCAACCACAGTGTTGCATTCATTTTAAATCAGCAGGATCGCCAAAATAAAAAAAGTCAGGTGCTAAAATTTTGTTTTCGTCAATAAAGTTTTAATACTTGCATTTGCAAATTAAGCGGAGTTATTTTTATACAATTCTGTGTTATTTCACGCAAAATCTGTTTTTAAGCGGGTTTTCTTTAAAACGGATTTTCTTTTAAACGAAGTTAAATGTCTTTGAGTTTAATAAAAAACAAAAGTAAATTTATTTGTTTTGCAATTATGCGATTTTTTCATTTAAACGGTGTGCTTATATCCGGGTTCACATATCAGCTCTGACACATTAAAAAAATATATATACATACATATGTATATACAAAAAAATATTTCTTTAGGCGACTACCTCTTAGCAGTCTTCTGGCAAAAGCTTTAAGAGTAACTAATTACGATGAAAATTTTCTAAAGTCTGTTGTTCAGTCGACTATAAACTGTAGATCCCGGTAATTATGGATTAACATTGACAATCACAACATAGTGCTGCGAGAAGCTATGCCATAACTCCGAAACAGGGTGGTAATGGCCAATTATATCTGCTTTTATTTTTGTCTTATTTTTTTGTGTTTATTTATCTTAAAAATAATTTCGTTTGCACCAAACTGTCACTTTATTCTATTCTTTAGCTAGGTATTTGTCTAAGCATACTCGTTCCGGTAAAGGTATGTTCACATCATTATACTAGATCATATTATTTTTATAGAGAGAAATAATATGAAACTCTCTTTAACGTTTTTAAGATCACACAAACAATGTGTTACCTGCAGCGTTGCCACAGAAGAAATTTTTTTTCTACCAAAAAATTTCAAAAAACCTACCAAAATCCTTTGCAGCCTACCTAATGTCAATAATATAAAAAGCACAGTGCAACACGAAAAAAAAATAACCACTATGTGATAAAAGACAAGAAAAAAAGACCTGTTTTTTGCCCAAAGTGATTAAGGTTTTTTTTGAGCCCCCAAAACTATTGGGCCTCGGTGTCATTTTTGCAAAAAAGTGATCATTTTTTCAGGCTCATATCTTGCAAACCGTTCGGAATTTTGTTTACTTTCTGAGGCAAAACTATATATAAAAAACCAAAAACTTCACCTTCAGGACTAAACTTGCAAAAAACTTTAAGAAATTCGATATTTTTTACCTTTTTTCCCCTGTTGAGGTCCATAGGTAGCAAACTGTTCAAAATTTAAGGAAACAATGAACTACAAAAGTTTACCTAAGATCCCAATATACAACTTTCTAAAACATATGAACTTCCTAGAATTGATGCGAAAGCGAGGTAGCGCTTAAGCAATTTTCGGGAAATTTTTACTTTTACGGCTACCTAAGCGCTACCTGAACCGTGTTAAGGATCATTCCTAGGAAGGTTACAATCTACAGTTCAAGTGAACTGTTGAACTATCAACGTACATATCTAACATTTAAAAATTGTTTAACTTCTATATGTTAAATAATTTGCCAATTTTGTCAGTAATTTGCTTTCTGAAAATTCGCTCTTTTAAAGTTTTTTGCCAGCAGTACACAACACACAATTGCCAGAACGCATAGTATATATAGGTACCTCTACCCTAAATCATTCCTTTATATGCAATAAAACAGAGATGTTTTATACATAGCTGCCTCACTTGTGAAAATGTTTAAACATTAAAAAATTTTTGTCTTACTCAAAAATTTTAAAGTGTTTTTAAAATGAAAATCTACCAAAAACCCAGAAAAACCAAACGGTTTTAAAAACTCGAAAAACTACCACATTTGATCCGATCGGACCAAAACGGTAACGCTGGTTACCTGTTAAATTCGTTTTCTTCTATTTGCGAATTCTGACAGCTTAATTTAGAAACAAATCTATTTTTACATAAAAAAATCAACCATGATCGGACGAAATAGTGTAAATGTAAAATTTAATGGGAAAATAGTTTTTTTTTTGGTAATCAAATCAATCTTACAAGATCCAATGAAAATCTTAAGACTGGAGTTACATATCAATAATAAAAAAGAAAATACGAGTAAATTGAAGAAAAAAAATGTATTTTATTTTCTTTGAATTTTTCGAGAATACCAACAATTTTTTTTTTACTAGAAATTCTAAATTTTGATTGATTTGAATAATTTTGTTTTTCGTTTATTTTCGTAAATAACTTTAATAGAGTTTTAATATGTAATTTTTGTAGTATAAAAAAATTAAATTTATAGAATAAATAAAATTTTGTGGAATTAGAAACAGATTTTATTTTACCTTCTGATTATCTGATGATCGAATATAATCCAGTGAGTTCAATTAAATATTTAATAAAACATTATTGTAAATTTATTTAATATTATATGTACATATGTGCACTGTGTCTTATATTTATTTATTTATTTTTATATTATTTTTCAATAAATAGCACGTTTTAAATATGGACATATGTATGTGTGTGTATATATTATATGGCTATAAAGAAACTACACAAAACTATTTTTGATGTGGTAAAAGGGTTTTTTTCATTTCTGATCATTTTTATAATCCAGTTAAAGCAAACAACTTTTCTCAAAATTTTCTTTTACAAAATATGTATACATATATACAATATATGTACATATGTATGTATGCAAGTATGTATATTAAAATACAACTATCAAATAACTAAAACGTAAGCAGCTTCTAATTGCAAATATCAGACACTACAAATGGTTTCACTTATGCACGAGTGTACAAACGCATAAAAAAGAGAAGTTTTTGTACTTGGAATTGAAACAAAACATAAAACATAAAAAACCATCGCACGTTTGTATTGTTATGGGAGGGCGGATTGTATTCAATGTATTACATGGTTTTTGTTGTTGTTTTTTTTAGTATACAAAAATTTTTTGCTTTCCTTTTGTCAATATAAAATAAAAAAACATATTATAATTTAATTTTAAAAATCTCTCTCCCTCTCTCCCGTATATTTTAAAAATTGTTAAAAAATTTTTTTACAGCACCATAAGTATTAATAGTAATTAATATGCAATTTTTATTAATTTTTTATTTATTTATTTTTTTATATATATAAATGAAATTATATAAATATTTATTTTAAGGTATTTTCTTATATTATATATAACGGCACATAGAGAAAAAACTATTTTTTTTTTTGTATTCCCAATTCCTGTTTGTGTTATAAAAAAATCTTATTGGTGTTTTTTTACATTCTTAATCTTTCTGATTGAATTGCACAAATGTTATTTTGAGAAGCGGTTAGAATCCGAACTTAACACCGGTATTGAGGAAAGGTCGTAAAGATACTGACAACTAATCGACCAGAAAAAAGCGGTTGCCTCTAAAAAACAGCACAACAAATCAGCGCTCTTTCTCAAATCAAGCCGAACACTCAACATCTATACCTCGCTTGTCGTTTGAAATATTAAATTGCTTATTATGAGTACACATGAAATAACAAAAGCACAGTGTGGAAGTCACAAACTGTTTTTTTAAATTAATGCGAGTATTGAAAAAAAATATTTTTTTAGTTTTTATAATAAGCAGTTCAATTTAAGTATTTTTTAGTTTATTGTATCTTTTAAGCAGTATTAAGAAAAGGAATATTTTATAGGTAGAGTTTTCGTTTTCGTTTTCTTAATTTTCAAAATTTGATCACTTACTCTAAACTTATAATTTATTATTTAAATAAAAAAATTAATTAATTCTACTTTGAAATTAAGAGTCATTTAAATGCATCTGTCATATATTGAAGTTTGTATTTGATTGTGATAAAAGTTTGCAAAAAAAAAATTGTAGATAATTTTTTTTCAAGAAACTTACTTACTTTTTTTCAAGAAATAGAAAAACTAAATTAAACAATTGGTACGTATTTCTATTCATGCCAATACCATATATAGCAAATACTGCCGCCGTTGGTCAAAAAATGCCCAAGATATGACGATTTAAAATTTTGGGTTATATGAGCAATATATATAATATCATGCTGTGAAAATTTCAAGAAATCGGTCCAAGGGTTTGGCCTCCTATAAAGCACAAACAAACAGACAGGCTCACATTATATAAAAAAGACAATAATTGTTCTATTTGTTGAAAATAAAAACAAGCTGGAAAAACATATGATTATATGTAAAAGTTAAATAAAACATAAACGGACAAGGTTGGTGATTTAAATTGCATTTAACTTTGTATAAAAAACTACAAGTTGTATTTAAAGAGCATTTAAATTTAAATGTTATTATAATAAAAATGAGACAATTAAGAATATTTTTTAACATCAACAATCTTACACCATGTTTTAAAAAAGATGGATATATAGATGCATATGTATAAGTGTATATATACATACATCCCTATATATAATGGTAAGGTTATTATGGTCCATATGTATAAGTGCATTCGATTTATTAAGGTAGCAAAATGACCACGCCTATTTAAAAAAATCTCTACATGATGGAAAAAATATAAAAACATTGTTTTTTTCAGGACCTTATATACTTAACATTCCTACTCCTCAGTTATTGTGACGCAAAAGAAAACACTTTTTTTGGGATCAGAGTAATTATAAAAAAATTTAACTTTGAATGAGATTTTTCACTTAAATATGAATAAAATCACTACTTATTTACCGATTTTCATGACAGAAAGCTTATCTTATTTGTAATTAAATTATCTTTAGAAGGAACTAGAAAAACTAGTTAAAAATAAAAGAACAAACATCTTTTTTTTTTATTTTTCAACGTTAGACTGTAAATAAAATTTCGAATATAGTATGAAATTCAGTTAGATAGTTTTATGCAGTATCTCCTATTGTTTTATTTCTACAAATCTTCTAAACCGTTCTCGACTTATGATGTAATATTTTAATTCTTTCATTAGTAGATGTATGCATCGATTTGTTGTACTAAACTTCTAGTAAAAATCTATGAAACACTACATAACACATGTAGTGATTTCAAAACCCGTTTTGCGACCTACATATACAGTTATTTCCGCTTAATTGAGTCTCTAAAAATGCACGATTTTTGGTGCAATTAAACGAGAAACTCAATTAAGCGATACTCGGTTAATTGATTCGCCGACGCAATTAAAACGAAAATCACTTAATTAAGCCAGACGAGCAATAAAGCGAAACATCCACGTGTATAGAGAAAATGAAATTCATTTTTTTATTTATTAAGTTAAAAAATAGTGTTAGTTTATTAAAACAAAACAAAAATCAGGTGCGTTCGTCGTACAATATTTGAAAAGCAACAAAAATTACAAAATTCTATATAAAAAGAGATCAAAATTTAAAATAATTACATTACATGTACATTAAATGTTATAAAAACACATTATACATACATACTTAAGTAAAACTATGATTAAAAAAATCAGTCATCAACATTTGAATTTTAGATTTGTTGAGGCTTTCGATGATTCGTTTTTCTATATCGTTCCATTTACATGGTGAACAGAAACATGACAAAAATTTTTTTGGTGCAACATAAATGGTTTTAAGTTTGTGGAGAAAAAAATTAAGCAGACGAAATCAATTAACTGAAACATTTGTTTGTGTTTTTCGCAATGCGGTCTCATTTTATGAATCAATTAAACGGGAGGCACAATTAAGCGGAACTCAATTAAACGGGTACTTTTGCATAGGAGGTTATACGGAATGATTTCGTTTCATGATTTTTAGTACAATTAAGCGGGAAACTCAATAAAGCGGGGCTCAATTAACCGAAAACAACTGTATTAGATATTGTGACATGACGATTTTTCACGCTATTTTCTAAGCTATGAATTTATTTTTCTTTGTCTATTTTATGAAGCTGTTCTTGCTTATTCTAATTATTAATTATTTAAATTCTGTGCAAAACGATTTAATCATATAGGTGCATACACAGAAAAAAGTGTTATGCTAAATAGTTTTTGCAGTTGAGGAAATTGTATTTGTCGCAAATAGAAACTATTTGATTTAAATGATTTTTTATTTGCCACAAAGAATTTCGGCGAATACACTGTATACAATGTAATTGCATTTAAAAATGCATGTCAACAGCAATTTATTAAAATCAAATGTTTTCTTATTTGATATTACATGAGAAAAATTATTTAGGCTAAATGCGGATTGCTGTTGTGGTAACAGTAGTCTTGTATTTTCAAATGCAATCCGCAGTTAATTTTGTTTTATTGTTTAGGCATTTTCTCTCATTCGTTTGTATTTTGTTTGCGGTATTAAAAACACGTGCATGTGAAAAAAATGGAGGACCACCCCAATTTAAAATTCGGCTAAAAGCAAATATGTATGTGTGAGTTCTTTACAGGAGTATATCTTCACCGTGGTCTAGTATTTAGTGTGTTGGCTTAATAAGACGATAGTGCCGGGTTAAAATCTCAGCTCTGGTATCTTGAAAAAAAGATATGTGTATAAAAAAATGATTTCCTTCGGCGACTACTTCTCAGCAGTCTTCTGGCAAAAGCTTTGGGAGTCATTGATTGCCATGAAAAAGCTTCTCAAATCTGTCGTTCGGAGTCGACTTTAAAAACTGTATATATGTAAATATAGTTTATGTATTATGTACTATAATATGTGTATATTATATTATTTATATATATTATATAATATTATGTATGTATGTATTATTATATTGTGCTTTCAATTGCCTAACTATGTATTATATTAATATTTTAGATATAATTAAAATTTAGTTACCAATTCATTGTACATACGTATGTATTCCTGAAAAACTTTTAATTTTATTATTGTTTGTAAATAAAATCTAAAAATTTAAAAAAAAATTTTACATTCGAATTGTATTTGTATCAAAGACTATTGCATTTGTTAGGACATTTTCTGCATTTGTCAATTTGCATTTGGGACAAAGACAACTGCATTTGTTAAAACGATTTTTGTATTTGCTGAATTGTACTTAAGTTAACAGCAATTTTGTAGTTGCGACAAATAGTAACTGCTATTGGGAACGATCCGAATGTAAATTCTATTTGCGGTAAGGTTAAAATCATTTGCCATTACTACGTTTTTTTTTCTGTGTACGCATATATTTAGAGTTTGAAAAAGCAATTTAAAAAATGCATTAAAATAACAGATTTTGTACCTAAAAATCTATTAAGCTAATGATTATTTATATTATAACTACCAGAAGGAATACAAATATGTACATATATTGCTAAATAATAAAAAAAAACTTCAAATATTTATTATTTTTCTTATTTAACTATACTTACATAATACAGTTTATAAGCTAGCAACAACTAAATAGAAGTGAATCATAAATATTGTCATTTCCACGACTTCCTAATCATACAATCATACAAAACAATACTTGAGTTAATTTTTATCCCTGACAAAATATTTTCGTATCAGGAAACATTCAGTTAATGTAATCTTACTTTTATTAGAAACTGCTACAACTATCAGTGTTGCCACCGCCTTTCATTTTGTGTAACAAAATTTCAACAAAAAAGTACCAAAATGAAACAAAAATTACCAAATTTTTTAAATCATATTTTTGATAAAAACGTTTATGGCAATTTTCTTCGTCCATTCAGAGTTTTAAATTTTGTTCAATATAATTTACTTTTACCGTTGTATTGGTCAATATATAATTTTATATTCTAATTTGTGTTTTCAATTTTTCTGAGGCTGAGATTCGCTACTTTTAATTAGTGCCCAATCGTAGAATAGCCAGAGTACCAATTTATAATATATTTTTGAGAAATATTAGATATTCAAACTCCAGTTTTTAACTTAATTTTACTAATGACTAAGAATTGTCATGGTAGTTTCTCCTAGAAAATAAGAAAAAGGGATGAAAAATCTATTCTGACAGGAAGTTGAAAATCATAATCATTTGTCGTGATTTTCGCACTTTTTCTAGGAAATGAGGTGTAAAAGTAGGAAGAACAGAATATCCACGGTAATTTTTATTCATAATTTCTCTAATACTTACATATGTATGTAAAAAAGTATTTTGGACCAATTTTAGCTTTTTCAAATGACATATTGTTAAATTTACATTGTGACTATATATTACTTTAATAATTTAATGCAATAAAGCACTAAAACCCTTATTGTTGACCATATATTATTTAAAGATGCAAAAGTGCATGAAGATTGTATCGTAATTTCTTTAAAAAAATATATAGTGAAAGTGATTTTTACTTAATACGTTTAAAAACGCAGACAATATACAATATATTCATCACTAGTGTTCTATAGTTTTTTTTTATTTTACCAAATATTACAATTAAATCCAAATAAAATGGCGACACAAATTTGAGCTATTTGAAATAAAAATATATACATATATACATACAAACATGGGTGTATATACAAACAGCGATAGTAATTTTGAAGAAATACCGTCTACAAACTACAAAAATTCCTGGACTAAGGTTAGAGAAAATAAAAGCTGGAGTTTTTGATGGTCCACAAATAAAAATGTTAATTAAAGATTCCAGTTTCTTAAATTGAATGAATGGTTTGGATCGATCCGCGTGGACTTCCTTTGTTGAAATTATACAAAACTTCCTTGAGACTACAAGTCAAGCAACTACCACAAAATTGTTAACGACATGTTAGATAACTCTAAAAACTTCCCATGCAACATGTCTTTCAAATTACACTACCTCCATATTCATCTCGACCGATTCCCAGATAATCTTGGATTTTGTAGCGATGAGCAAGGTGGACGGTTTCATCAGGATCTCAAAACTATGGAGGAATCAGCATATGATGGCTGACTACTGTTGGGGACTGCCACAATAACTTCCCACTGCACATCGTTCACGAAAGTCACGAAAATGAAAGTTTTTATGCAATTAATAATGAAAAAAATCACTTTTTTTATATATACATGCATAGATAACTACACATAGGAACTCCAAATTTTTGTTATTTTTGTAATCAGTATTAAGTCCTAGTTTAAAAAATATAAACAGTTTCTTGGCACCAAAACTAGTGTTCACTTGTGTTATTTATATTAATTATAATAATCCACATAAATATTAGGTTTATTCAAATACTTTTTGGCTAAAGTTCAGTAAAAAAACTATTCCCTCAATAAGAGACAAAAATACCCAAAAGTACGGGAACACAAAAAACCAAACCATTTACATAAAAATATCAGAAAATACAACAATTTTAACTAAAACATAGAAAATTTTTTATATAAATGTTGATCTAAAACAGTGGTCTTCACCAGTATTACTCAGGTAAATAAGTTGTTCGGATATTTTTTTAGTTTTTCTTACTCTCTTCGTGAATATTACAACCAGGGTTGCTTAATTCCACAAAAATTCTGGCAAACAGCTTCTTAAAATATACCAAAACTACCCGTATCGTTAATTCTTATTATATTAGTTTTAAATTAAATGTATTGTACTTTATTAACAAATATCACTTAGAATTCCTGGAAACCAGTTTCTGTTTTATTTTCCTTTGAAAAACTTAATTAATTATAAAAAAATTTGCAATGTTAAAAATCTTTCATAAAAAGAAATCCATACGCTTTGTTTTCATCATGGTAAACGACAACCACAATTATTACAAAAACATGTGTGTGAGACAAAAATTGCGTATGTGTTTATGCTTTATTAGTTTTCAAGAGAGCTAAATTTGTTTGTCAGACACTGAGAAGTTATGATAATAAGCAACATAAACTTATTAATGTTTATATTTCTTTTAACTACATTTCAATTTGTTAATAGCATTTACAAACAATTTATTTCATGAATAATTTTAATAAATTAGTTTAAATTTTAAAATTAAAGGTTTTTAAAACGAAAATTTTCACAAATTTCATTCAAGTTGTTAAAAACAATACAAATGAAGAAACCAATCTCATCTCTCAGTGTATTTTTGTGTGACTCTCTTTGTGAAGACCACTGATCTAAAACAGGCCTGTGCAAAAGTAAAAATGTAGTTGTGTTGGTGAGAAAATGAGAATTACACTGCTGAACCTATATATAGCAGTATCAGCAACTGCATCAAGTTTTTTTTAATTAAAATTTATATGTAATATTTCATCTAAAAATGTAATTACTTTAAGAACAATTTATAAATACTACTCTGCTATAAAGAAATAAAAAATACTTTTCATTTTATAACAAAAAAAAATTTAAGTTTTGTTTTTTCATTCAATTTATTAACAATTTTTTAAAAATAATAAAAATGTCGCTGAAAAACTTTTAAACTATATTCTTAAATATTCTATGATAAAAAAGGTATTGGATTTATAAATGCATTTATAATAAAAAAATATTTGTGTACAGTGCTAATAATTTTGTTCTCACTGCAAACAACAAATCAGCGTACATCCACCACGCATGTTAACTCTTCGCTGTTTCAGTGACGACTGAAAGCAAGAGCGTAAGAATACATGTGAGCTAAGGCACAATTGTATATGAAATTTTTATTTTTGCACAGGCCTGATCTAAAATATACCTACTATAAGCCTTTTGCTAATACTCAGAAATTCAAATAAAGAAATGACAAACTACTTATATACAGTATTTTACGGAGAATTGCCTCGACGAAAATGTCAAGAATTTTGGGCAATTATGCGTAGAAGTTATTTAAACGAATAAGCTTAATTACCTATATACAGTGCCGTCCATATATGTGAAAAGCAACTAACTTTATACTTATACATAAACTTGGTAGATTTTAATTGGAAGGTTGTCTCAAAAAAGTAGTTTGAAAGTAAATTTAACGGACATTTTATGCTTATATAAATATAGTTAAGTTAAGCTGCACTTTTTAGAAAATAATTATTTTGGGTAATTAAACGAGGGAGTTTTAAGGTAAACTTCTCTTTGGGGAAAATATATTTGAGGTAATTATTTATTTTGTTTATTTATTTAAAGATCAAAAGCCATTAAGACCCAATTGATCCAGATATTAAACGTGTATTATTATTTCTGTATTAGCAAAAAAAAATTCTATATCTTATCCTAAATATATACTAAATAAGAAAAATATCGGATCATTAAATGTAATACCAATATCTAGATATTCCTATACCAATATACCCTTTTTGCACTAGTACTGAAAACAAACTGAAATAAAAATAAATAATAAACAAGATACGGGTACTGTGGTATGTATGGCAGCAACTCACAGGTTACTTTAAATAATTTGCTTAAAATTCGCAACAGACCCATTGAACACTCGTTCCCTACCTGGAATTATTTGGTTCCAGAGTCTGGTTACAAATGATCTATTCATGATTAGCGACGAATATCTGGGAAAATTAAGTGAATGGGTTCTGCTTGAGTGGCCAAAGCTGAATCTATTTAATAAATAGGATGGTGCTCCAAATTTTACATTTTTTTAAAATTGAAGAAGAAGTCTTAATCTTATAAACTCATGAAAGTCACATCCTAGTACGCTAACCACGTAAGGTGCCATATGGGTCCAATCCTTATACCTCAATCCGAAAATAAATCTTACTACTCTATTAAAGCATTGCTTCCACCTTGTAATATTATGCTCTGATGTAATTGAGTATATTTCCAAGCCGTATAAAAGAATCGGGAGGTACAGAGATATATCAACCCTCTTTTTAACGACCGTCGGTAGAAATATTCCCACATTATACAATCTCCGAAGTAAGCAATTCACTCTAAAAACTATGTGATTAACAAGATAGTCGAAACTCAATCTCTTTTCAATGAAACTCCCTGAGATTTTATAATAGGATATGAACTCCAAATTCTCCCCATCCAAGCTCAAACAAGGCGCTGGACACAAATTATGCGAAAACCACATACAACGAGTTTTAGCGTAAGAAGTTAGATTCAGACCATAAAGCAATATGCTGCAAATCGTCATTCACATTCCGTTCCAAGTATTGTGGTCCACAACCATTATCGACTGCGAGCAACTGAAAATCAACGGCATAATTATAACACTTGCATAATTGCAATGTTTCGTATAAATCATTTACGTAAATCATGAAAAGAAAAGGACTCAAACTTGAGCCCTGCGGCACGCCTCTGTAGGTTTGCAAGGTACTCGATATATCCTCCCCATGTCAAACTTATTGATATCTGTTAGAGAGGAAAGAAAAAATTAACTTACAAGCCGACTTATCTACATTAAATTGACTAAATAATTTGTTACATAAAAGTTCATGACTCAAGGAGTCGAAGCGAATGACGCAATTAAGCGAAAGTAAATAACCGTGGAATTTTATTAGAAAATGATAAGAAAAAATATGGGAATTTAGAAATTGAGGTAAATAAGCGTGAAAGGCAATTAAGCGTGGGGCAATTATCCGGGGAATACTGTATGTAAATAGAAGGTTACAAATATGATTGGATCTATTGATCTATTAACTTCAAGAAGTTCGTTAACTTATGTATGTTCCTTGTTTACAAAAATTATTACAGTTATATAATTATTGGGTGGTATTCTTGATTCCGTTCCGTGGCTGCGGAAAGCCATATTTTGCGCGGAAGCAAAATTTGCTATTATTCATTCCGTTTTTGCCATATTGTTCCGTTGCTGCGGTATCATATCGTTACTGCGGTATTGCCTTATTATTGATTCCGCAGTATAGATAATTTTCTTCATTTTGCTTACGCACAAATTTTTTAACGGAAAGCTCACGGAAAGAGATTAAAGAAAACTAAAAAGGATACAAATTAAAATTTTTGTGCTTTAAATTTTACAGCCAGGCCCACGATATCGAAAGAAAACTTAAGCGAAAGAAACTCAGTCACTCACTGTGAATCTAAACTGCGGCCCACTAATTGTCACTTTATCGTTCGCTTTGGTTTGCGTTACCAACGTAATGCAAATAAACAACAAAGCACCCATATCAACATATCAAAATATAATCGCGAATATACACGAAAAAAGCGCTGAAATGCTTAAATTGTACAGTAAAAAATGCAACCGTGTGCTAGTTTAACTTGAGAGAAATGTAGTGAACAAACTTATTCCGATTTTGTTTATTTATGTATATGTGTGTAAAAAAATTTTGTGTTACCAATCGCATTTATTTTTGGCGACACAAAAATTAGTGTGCCGCAAATCAGCTGTTTGTCGCTTAAAACTATACGATTCGATATCGTGGGCCTGGCTGTTAATTTATAATATATTTTCATTTGTTTCTAATAAAATAAATAGTAAAATTTAACAATTGTCATTTTAATTTATTTAATTCGCTTATTTGAACATGAAAATGAAAAATGTTAAGCAAAATATTAAATTTTGAAAAAAAAAATTTTTTTTTTTTAAGTTTAATTTATTGTGTTATGTATATATAATCGAAATAAGGACTTTTTTTTAGAAATAAAATTAGAAAAATTACAAACAAGTAGCAGTTGGAAGAAATGGTAAATACGTATAATGAAATCTAAGAAAGATATTTCATGCGGTTTAAGCCGACGAGCGCGAATAAAAGATGCCTGTATTTGAAAAAAATATTCTTCATTGATCTTTGATTTCTTTTGTATTATACTGTAGGTATTTACTGATTATAAAATCAGAGTGGGAAAAGAAACTGTTAAAGACTGGAAACAGGCTGTGATCCATGTAAAAAAATTCCTTTTACAAAAATTTAGGAAAATTTAAGCGCTTTCCTGAAGATTAATACCGCGGTTCATGGCATACAAAATGTAAGCAGTTTTGGTGTTTTCAAGAAGAGCATGCCGACTGAAAATATTGCAAGTGAAGAAAACGGCGGAAGAAATTTTTATATTTTATACATATCGTCGATGGAATTAAAGAACATTTAAGGTTTTGTCAGTTACAGCGTTCTTTAATTCTTTCGACGATATGTACATGTATTTTGATTTCACAAATTACAAAAATCTTTTATATTTTTTGACTAAATAAAAAAGAATATCACATCAGAATATTTATGTATTATTGCCATACTGTTTGTATTTTAACAACAAATCAACTCTAAACTCATTAAAACCGGAATGTTATATTAAAGTGGCGGAAAGCTCATACCGCAGGAATGAATAATTGCAATTTGCTTATCGATCGATATTTCTTTCCGTTCAGCTTTCCTTTCCGTGCGGAATCAAGAATAGCACCCATTATTTGTAGTAGCATCGCGATGCTGACGATGCATCGTCAGCATTAAATAGTAAAAAGAAAATTGGGAAATAGTTTTGAACTAAAAGGAAAAGGGTTAAAATTATTCATTTATATGAAATAAAATAGTTTCGTATAATTTATAAAATAGATATGTATTACAAAATATGCATATATCGACAATATAAATGCAAACGGACGTAACTACACAAAATTTCGAAATTGAGTTTTTTTTATTAATTATGGTTCATTTTATCGAAATACATGTTCGTGTAAAATTTTAGATTCCTACGATCAAAATGGCGATTTTATTAAGGAAATTCAAACGGACGTAACTATAAGTGCGTGTATTTCTAAATGCAAAAAAACGTAACTACATACATAAATTTTTATATGAAAACCTTGAAAACCATACAAACACATTTTGTTTTATATTGGTATCCAATCCTTATTTTTCGATACTGAAAATTATATGATTTTTAGGACTTACAAAATTTTTGATTTTAATGTTTTTTGCATCTCCTGTAAAAAAGCAAAAAGTGTAGTTTGCATATTATATGCCGATATCTATGTACTTATACATGTCATACTTACATTGATAGGTGTGTATGCATGTGTATTTTGAAACAAAAATACTTTGACGAGTTTAATAATTTTTAACATTTTAATTTGCCTATAATAGTAAAATTAAATCTGACGATACATCACAAGCATAGTTCTAATAATATTTATGTCCATGTACATACTCGTACATTACATATTTATTAGTTAGCTTATAATATTTACTATCAACTCAGGTAGAGGTGTAGATAAAACGCCTGAAAGATATTTTATGGCAAAGAGCCGATCGAACTAAAATAACAAAAACTGGTTTTAGCACAGTCATAGTTTGATGTGAAGGTTTGAAGCCAGGTAAATAAAATTGACTGGTTGCATCATACCGAATTACATCTAACAAATTTATGTGTATAACACAGCACAGTATTTGTTTCTCGTTTTGCTTTTATTTTATTGCCATTTTTCAAACTTGTTTTTTTTCAAGCCTTGAAAAGCATTTTTGTTTTGTTGTTGTCTATATTTCTATTTTTTGTTAATAAATGCATCAGCAAAAAAATGTATGTATACCTACAACAATTTACGAGTCTAGTACTAGAAATTCTATCAAGTCAATGTCCTCTTTTTAAATTTAAAGAATTTGCTCGGCAACTTCTTTTTTATAGTTGAATACTGAATGCAGTGCTGCCGTTTTGGATATTTTAAAATAAAATTGGATTGTTTCTTTTTTTTTCCTTTTTTGGTTATAATTTTCTTAAACAAATACCTATGGCATTAATTTTAAATGAATATTAAAAGTATACTGTTGTATTCATAATATATATTTGCCTTATTTGACAAATTTTGCATGCAATACTTGTTAATTAAGCCCTTTATAAATTTTTAATACTGAAGAAAATTATGAATACATCAGATAAATTTTACAATGATCATAAATAAAGTCAATTCCAAATGGAACTGAAAACTTCATCAACTGGCATTTACATACTATACACTATACATACATACATATATAAGTGTTACATAAAACTTATTTTGGTTTACACCAAACGAATCGCATCAGGATAGTCTTTTTGAATTAGAATATTTGAAATAAGTATATTGAATATATAAAAAAACGATCCTTAATTGAATTCATGTAAATACTTATATTTATATGTATGTATGTACAAGATCTCTAAAAATAGAGTGTTATTTTACAATTAAAAATAAAATTTATTTTGGAAGTGTCATTTTTCTATAAGAAATAATAATAATAAAGCTTTAAAGTTTTGCGATTCAGACATGTACATACATACATATGTATGTATGTTAGGGTGTCACCAGGTTATATGGACGAAATTTTTTTATTGAATTTAAATGCTTTTCGCGCTGAATATTGTGCCACATGGTGTAAAAACTATATGGTAAAAGTTTTAGGAAGATCGGAAAAATATTTCCCGTGCCCCAAAGAGGTCAAAGGTCAGATTTTTTAAGCCCAATATTTTTAAAATATTTTTTTTTAAGAAGTTGTTTGTTTTGCCTATATTTGTATAAAAAATTAACCCTTCTGTGCCCAGTGGGTTTTAAACTTTAATATATTTTTTACTGTAAAATCGTAATATTTTACAATTTTTTCTAAATATCTGGGATATGCTAACAAATTATCTATGACAATTGTAACTCATTAACCCTTTTTGCCCACATAAAATTAACTTTTTTAATAAGAACAAAAAAATTTAAACGTAAAAAATACGTAAATACGTAAAAAATAAAATATGGGACACTTTAATTATAATTACTTCTTAAGTTTTGTAGATTTGCTTCTTTTGAAAATTAACATACAATACTTTAATTAAAATTAATAAAACAAGTTGTCATTACTTTAAATAAATGCTGCCTCTGATCATCATATTTTGTAATTTTCTAGTGGAATTCTTGTACTAGCTTAATTCCTCTTTCGGCGCAGTCATTGTTCTTTCCTTAACGATAGTCGTCTAAAATTAGCCAACAACTTGTCTTTTTTTTAAGGTCTGTAGAAATGTTTTTTTGTAAAAGCTTGTTGGTATTTTTGGAAAATAATTCTTTCAAAATTAAATTTTTGTAAATGGAAAGGAAATGGCTTAAATTTTATTGGTTTATTGTTAGCATTTTTGGATATTCCTCTCCTTCTTCTTCTAGATTTTGTTCAGACAAGCAAATTTGGCTTTAGTTGCTAAATCGATTCTTTCGTCAAATAAAGCAAAACCTACACATTCTTCATCCAAGTAATAAAGAGGATTAAACAATTTCGATATGGCCTTTTCAGCTATAGGTTAATTAATTGTTTTATAATTTTAGAATTTCTCTTAAAATTCGAAGGCATTTAAATTTCTGGCTAAATGCAGTGCCCTAGGTTTTGTAAATTTAATTCTTCTCCTTATTATTAACTCCAAAAATTCTTTGTAGTCATCACGAGAAAAGTCTTCCGTTACTTTATCTTTTGCGAATTTTAAAATTTAGCGTGATCACCACCTACAAATTCATTGTATCTGGTGTGAGTTAATCCAGTCAAAAAAGCATCTTGCTGTTTTTTAGGCCAGTGTTTTTTAAATTGTTTTATACTTTTGAATTATCAGTGGTCATTGTCTAAACTAACAGCTCCTGTTAAATAGGGTGACATGTGAGTCAGAATTATTTAGTTTAGGAAATAAATAAAAGTTTTTTTAAAGAGATTTTTCTTAAAAAGAGATTTAGGGTAGTTTTGAACGACCTAAAGTAATCCAAGTCCTTCCATCACCCGCAAAAAGAGGTAATATCAGAAGTTAATCTATATAAAATTTTAAAAGGGTCATTTAAACCTTCAGAGCAAAGACGGGTTAATTTATCCACAAAAAAATGATACATTCTTAATCACATTAGAAAGAGATATTGTAATTGTTTAATATACATACTTAATTTAATAAATAAAAAATACCTACAAAACACAAAATATTCCATACTATGATTTTTGACCTCTTTGGGGCACGGCTTAAAGTTGTCCGATTTTGCTAAAATTTCTACCATAGCCGTTTTATATAAGCAGGATCGATATTTCGTGTGAAAACTATTGATAATCGACATTTTTAGTGCCACCCTATAATAGCTAAATAAATCTTCAATTTTTATTTTTATTACCGTTCTTTACAAATATAAAAAATCAACATTTAGTGTAAATAGGAGGTACCACATCTCACCCATTTAATGATTTGTATTCACCATTAAACAATTTGGAACAAATTTAGAAAATCTCAATTTTACAGTCTTCAAGATATAGACACATAAATATTTACATTATAAAGTCGTGGCATTACCTAATTGATTTTGCAAAAAAACTAAATTAATTTATTAAAAATTACAAGTAAAGTTTTTCAGTTCTTCCCTTTAAGACTGGTACTTCTTATGCAATCCTTAACAGTTCAACTGCAATGTATTGAGTTGAAATTATAATGATATATCAAGCATTTTATATACAGAAATTTAAAAAGAGTGCCTTTAGTAATTCGAATATCCAATATAACTCTAAATAACCCAACACCAACGCTATATAAATAGTAAAAATTCTATTCTAAAATCCTGCTTATTATAGTAAAAAAATTTTTTGTAGGATGGTGTAAATTTATTTCATTTCTTTCGAAAGAAATGTTCACCTTGTTGTTCCGTACGTGAATACAAATGTTGACAGAAACTTATTGCATGTTTTTCACAATAAGAACAGACTACTATTTGAGCAATATTATTTCACAATATTGCAAACGAAATATTTTTATATGTAATTTGACAGCTTTTCGTACAAAATTTTGAACACAATACCAGGCTTAAAACGATATATTTGCATATGTTTCCGCTTGCGCTTTTTCTTTAATATTTGATAATTGTGAACATAGCTTTAGATAGTAAACCCTTTCCGTTACCAGTTTTGGTAAAATCGATCTACACAAAAATTGATCTTGACCCATTCAAATGCAAATTTTTTAAACGTCTAAATTATAGGAAATATGTCCTGATTTTATTAAATGGTATAAAAAATTGGCCGAAATTAAAGTTTTGGTTAATTGTATGCAAAAACCAATTTTATTAGAATTTCTTTAAAACATCTAAAAGCCGTGGCAACACTGAGCGTTTTTTTAGTTGGTTTCTAAACATACTGGTACATTATTCGCCTTAATTTTTTTGTGAGATAAAGTAATGAAAAGAACCTGTCTCATTTTGTTATATTGATAGTTTGTATTGGTGCAGGCATACATATGACATATGGGTTCTCTTTTCTTGGGATATTTTTGATATACAATAAATATACAATGTTTAGTATTACCATTATACATTAATATATTATACGATATGTTTTGTTAGTGTGAAAGTTCATACATATGTGTCAGTATTAAAAAAACACAGTTTTTATTCCAAATGTGTTACTTACATACTTATGTATTAAACTTCCCGATTAAATCCAATTTTACAGCATAACATAAACTCATTACAGATGTAAAGCGAATCAATTTCACGTTAGGTTTTTTTAATAAATTAATTAGATATATTATATTATACAAAATGTGGCTAATGAGCTATATATGAAAACTCTATTTCATATAAATTCTGTATCAATAGCTTTTTGAGAAAATCACCAAAACTCCCAAAAAACGTTGATGGGCTTTAGCCGGCGATTTGTACGAAAATAAAGTTAATGCACGTCCCTGAGAATATTCTGGCAAATTTTTATAAAAAATCTGAGTAAAACATAAATTTGTGTCTCACAGAAAAAAATCATAATACGAGTATGATTTAATTTTTAAAAAATCAAATAATTTTCTTAAATTAAAAAAAAACACCAAAAATTAACAAAGGCTGACAGATAAATAATATCTTGATTGTAAAATAAATATTAAATGCTACACAATTTTGTTGCAGTCATGTAATTCACATGTTGACTTCACTGTTTACCATTATTTGTATTCATGTACAGTCGAATTCGGTTTTAAGTAAATTTAAAAAAACAGCATTTGTATTTCTTTTAAGCGGAATTTTCCTTTACAAAGACTTCAGATAAATGCAAAATTATTTCGTTTAAACGAACTTTGAAAATATTATTGAATTAAAAATTAAACAAATCAATATTTATTAGATAAATTTAGATTCTGACAAATATAAAGTTAACAAACAAATTATATTAAATTTTAGCATTAAATGCACATTGTTCTAATAAAAAGAACTTTTAAAACTGTAAGAATGCTCAAAATAAAAGAAAAGTGAGCCGGTACTAAAATTTTTTTGTTGTCGACAAATTTTCAATACTCGTGTTTGCAATTAAGCGGAGTTCTTTTTATACAATTTTGTGCTTTTTAACGCAAAATCTGTTTTTTTAAAGCGGTTTTTCTTTAAAGCGGATTTGATATTTTTTTTTTTTTTAATATATTATGCAAATATTTTTTTTATGTAAACAGTTTTTCAAAAATTGTTTAAAAACGATATTTATAAGAAAAAATATTTGAATATATAATTAACTAAACTTTAAGAAATTTAAAAATAAATATTTTCTAATATATAAGCGTTTATTTAAGCTTTAGGTCTATTATACATATATCGAAAAAATAATTTTATAATAGACCTAAAGCTTAAATAAACGCTTATATATTAATCAATAATAAGGTCAACTAAACTTATTAATACAATAAATATTTTCATAAAATCGTGGTTACGTTTTTTTCGTCAAATAGGCCCCTATTATGAGTTGCATTCGACAAACGATATTCGTTGGCTATCGAATGTAAAGTTTGTATTATAAGTTGGCATTATGCTATAAACACACCAAAGGCTACCGACCATCGACTACAAGCTGTCAAAAATAGAATACATGTGTGCATGTGAGAATAATTATTTTAACGGCAACACGACTACCGAACACAGTCCTTAGCTGTAGTCGTTATTATTATTAAGTAGCTGGCTACTTGGCTACTTTCGTAGCCAGCGATTTTTGTAGTCGTGTGTTCGGTGTTCGATAGCCTTTGTTGTGTTTATAGCATTATTTTGTCAAATTGGTAAAAAAAAATTTATTTACAGAGCCAGCTGAAAGAATTGTACTACTGTGAATAAACAAAATCTGTAAAATTCACAATAGTGTTTTTCTTCTACGAATGTGCGCCATAATACCAAATGAAAATTCGTTCGATCAGCTATGAAGATGTAAATAAACATAAGTGTATTATTAATCACAGACTAATATTCTGTTATTAGCTATCCATATCTTAAACTAGACATTTCTAGACTTACAGCGCAAGCGGTAATTCTAGTGGATTAGAATTGTACCTTAAAGGCCGCCTAATAGATACTACCTTCACTTCTTCTTCGTTATCCTCAAAAAATAGATCAACCGACCTAATTATAGTTAGTTATTAGCTTTTTGTATTAATTGTTATTTATTTATAATGTTATTTTTATTTATTTCTTTTTTAATTTTCCAAAAATTCAGAACACAAAAATTAACGCATATGTTTACTTTTTCACAGCTTATATGTCAAAATGGCAACTGATAATAGTTGCCATACATAATATGAATCTTTAAGTCAGTTGCGTTGATATCCATAACAGGCGCATTAGACTTAACATTATACTCGTAAATAATTCAAATAAAGATTTTTTAAACAGGAAAAATATGCCTGCCCTATACATATTTATACCCTGCAAGAAATAAATTTATAATTAATTTAATGCAAAATCCTTAGAATTAGTAAAATTGTTAAATGAAAATAGTTTATTTATTTCTGGATTTCCTACTTGGAATCACTTATAGGATCTTCATTTTAGAAATTTATAACTATTATATCGATTTTGAAATCCTGAAACTGATTTCTTTATAGGAATTAATATCTGTTAAGTTTTCGACCTTCACTACGAAGGTCTATCAGAGTTCTTTGTGTTGTACGTATTCATTTTTTACATTATCTATTTAACTCACATAATGGAAATGAAAAATCAATTGAAATTATTCCATACTACAATATTTGTTAATTTATGGCTCTCATAAAATAAGTTGTTCATATTGGTTATTAAAATATTACATCGCCAACTTCGAAAAATTTTCTTTTTGATAAATATTTGACAACATTTTTTGAATTGTTTATGCACATGTGATATTAGGACTCCCTTAAAAATATTGGAACACCGACGCCATAGCTTTGCTTTAAGCAAATACAGTGGCTCAATTTAGTAGCCGGACAGCCATTATTTTTTTTAATAAAGCTTTTATAATAATCAAACTGCCTTTAGCCCAAAAAGTAAAACTAGAATGTACGGTATCAAAATTATTTTCAGGAAAATGTTGTAAGTAAAAATTTCAAATAGAGCAATATAAAGCGACAAATTAATAATCGGACATGTGGCAACTACAATAATTTAGAGTTACTTTAAAAGAGAAATTCCCATTTTTAGTAATGCCATGTTCACACGACAATATGAACCACTTGATTCGCTCTCTGAGCCACGATTGCGAATCTCACTGTTCAGACGACAGATTAGTGTTTCATTTTGGCATTTCTGTTCTATGTATGTATATCACAATGTATAATCTACATACCACATACATACTTACATATTTAGGACGAAATTTTAGTTTTGTATGACTTTTATATTACACTAGCTGAACCCGGTGTTCTTCGCTACCCCCTCGTTATATAATAAAATTAACGGCAGTGACGTGGTTCATAGTTATATGGCGACGTTAACAGTATTAAGAGCAATATACTACCAAATAAAAAAAAAATCCGTTGGAAGGAACAAATTTATACAGAGAACAAAAAGTTTGAAACTTTCAAATACAATTTAGCGTGAAAGGGGGCGTGGCGTAATAAATATTTATTTATATCTCGCCTGTAGTATAATTTGTATACAATTTGAAGTAAATCTGTTAAAAACTATATGGGAGCAATTACATAATTTTAAAAAAGTGGGCGTGGTCGAAAAAAGTACCCTATTAATCATGCCCCAGTTAAATGCTGTGAAAATTTCAGGAAAATCGGTCTAGAGGTTTGGTCTCCTATAAGTACGGTGACCATCCGTTCTGTATTATACAGAACAGTTCTGTATTTGAAACCCGTGTTCTGTATAAATTATTCATTAAGGAAAAACGTAAAAATGTTCTGTATTTTATGTAATGTTCAATATTTGTTCTGTATTTTCATGCCTCAAAGTAGTATTCGTAGTTTTGATTAACACCTCTGGGAAAAAGTCTCCTGACGAGTCTCTTAAGCAGAAACGAAATGGCCATAGAGACATGCTTATCTCCATAAGCAATACATTTCATATACACATGTATGTACGTTTTAGAGAAAGAAACATAAATTTTAAAAATATTTTGACATTTGTCGAGTTCAGTTTGTGTTTACCTGGTTCAAGTGCTCCAACGGAAAGGGTATTTTCGGTATTAAATAATATATGGACCAATAATAAAACTCATATGAAAATGGAAAACATTAAAGTCATGTTGGTCACTAAATTTAACTATATGAATTGTGTAGAGTTAAAAGAATATTTAAAGGTAAAAGATAACTTGGTAAAACAAATTTATCCATCAGAAAAATACCGAGATTAGTTGTAATTTGTTTTATCCTTTTAATGCACCTTTCTGTGAATGTTTACTTAGTGATAAAAATCACATATAAAATTTTTTTAAAGTTAACTTTTAGTTTGAAACTAACAGTTTAGAATCTAGTTTTTATTTTATGGTATTTAAAAATTATGAACATATGTATGTTATGTAATTATTTAATGATCTCACGAAGTTTTAGTTATTTTTGAATTTCCGGTTAATTTAATTTATTTTGTTTTTTTTAAATTTTGTTAATTTTCAATTTAAATAATTTTTTTTTTTTTAGACCAATACTCAGGGGTAAACCCCTACTAAATGCTGTGCATTGTATTGGAATTTTGGAAAGGACAGTAAATATATTATTATTAATTATTATATTATTATTAAGCGCCTTAGGAATGAGTCAAAATCCTGTGAATTGATCATTCAAAGGCCAGTGCTATACCTTCACCCTTGAATGATTAACAGCAATTGCCTCATCGTTGCATGTTGATTGTGTGGTGAGTGTGCCCTCGCTAAGTAGGTTTAGCTGTTATCTGCTACTTTCCAATAGGTGGCGCTTTTTTTTTAATAAATAAGTAAATGCCTATGTACGTATGAAAGTTGTTTGTTTTATAGTTGTTATTGGTCAAATATTTCCTTGTTCTGTATTTTGGTGTAACAAATATGGTCACCGTACCTATAAGGTACAAATAAACAAACACACATTCAATTTTATATATTTAGATACTTACGTAAGTAAATTTCTATTCCTTTATTTCTAAAAAAAATTTCATTTTTAACAAATTATTGTTTTGCTTTTTTTTGTTTTGTCAGTTAGTTCAGATAAAGCAGCGATAAATTGTTATCAAAATTAGAGATGATAGCAAATTCTTCGAGGTTCCGAACAAGATTCAAAATGAAACAGGATGGTTCGCTCTCACAATTTTGTATGCCGAATCTACGTAATTGTTTCAAAATGGATTCAGCCGCGAACTGCGAATGAGAGAGCGAACCTCGATATTTGCTATTTGAATATGGTATAGCGCCTATTGTAATTGTTATCTTCGCAGGAACGTCAAATTAAAAAGGTTTTAAATTTTTTACATATTTGAAGCGTAATTTGTTGCAAAATTGTGAAATGAGTAACAAACGTGCCCAAACATCTACAGAAATTAGAAAGTTGATCATAAAACATTATCTGTTGGTGAGATAGGTGCTATAGTTTAAAGAAGTCATTGAACAGTCCACGACATATTAAACGATTTAAAATTTGCAATTCTGTAGAAAATAAGAAAGTCAGGACAACAACAAAATTTTCATATTCAGATGAACGATGGATTTTAAATCAAACTAACACAAACCGAAACTTAGTGCCCCAAAATTAGCTGAACTGTTGTCCGAAAGTTTGCAAATTAGCGTCAAGCCCGAAACAATACGGAATGTGGTCCGCAGAAAAAATTTCCATGAAGCATATATTTGGAGAAAGCCAAATAAAGAACTTAAATCATGTCACCTTCGCCCTACAGTAAATCACGGAGCAGGAAGTGTTAGGGTTTGAGGCTGTATGTCAGCAGCGGGTCTGGTCAGCTAGTTTTCATTGATGGAATTACGCACCAGTATAAGAATATATTAATTTTGAAAGAAAATTAGACAGCTAGCGCTAAAAAAGTGGGCATTTCCGAAAATTTTAAATTTTATCAGGACAACGACCAAAAGCATAAAGCACTTAATACTCGATTGTGGTTACTTTATAACTGCCCACATATTATAAAACGCCATCACAGTCCCCCGACATTAACTTAAGACAAAGTCTGTGGGCCTATTTGGAGAATAAATTGAAATCTAAATTTAATTATAAAGAAAAATTCGAGAAAATTTTAAATTTTTTGAAGTGTCCGATTATTAATTTGATTTTATTTTTTGTTTGTTGTTGTGACTTTTAGTGTTAAAATGTTTTTGTCGTTACGTTTTTGTTTTTTATAATACATACATATGTATTTTAATAAATAGAGAACTAAATGAATTTGAAATTGAAAAGGTGTATAATAATGGGAAATAACTGTATGAAACATAACTGTCCGGTTATTAAATTGAGCCACTGTAGACAATTTATTATTTTTAGGAAGAAGTACTTTAAATGAAAACTTTTTTTTACGAATTATGGTAGTAGTTCATAAGTAAAACTGGATTTGCACGTGCTCTTGTTGTAAAATTTTTTAACGTCTTAAAATGAAAATTAAATCATGTTTTATTAAATACATTGCACAACTACATACATTTGTACAAATGTATGTATGTATGCATGTAGATTAAAAAAACCCGTTTTGGTTTACATATGGATATTTTTATATGTTTGTATGAAAAATTTCATGAATTATCTTTTTAAAAATGACACAAACATTCACAAATGACAATATTTGTAGTAACTTTGGCGGATAGGAGTAAAATATAGTACAAAAATAACGAAACATATTTGCGTTTTTGTTCAATTTATGTTATCGTATGTTTTTTTATAAAGTTATAGTTTCTACCTTTTATTTCTAAATTTTAAACAAAATTGTATTTATTAAATTAAAATATGTATGCAATACAATATATTTGTAGTCGCCGTGGTCTAGTGGTTAGTGTGCTGGCTTACTACGACGATAGTGCCAGGTTCAATTCTCCGCTATGACATCTTGAAAAAAAGAAATATGAAAAAATTATTTCTTATACTATGTTCACACTTAAAGTGTTTAACATCTCAATCGTGTTTAAGCCTTAAACACGTCGATTTTGAGATGTTTTACCATACATTGACGTGTTTTGTTAAACATCTCAAATGAGATGTTTTAAATTTAAACACTTCGTTAAACATGTAAATGGCAGGGTTGCATTTAATTTTGGGATGTGTTCAGTATATAATTGATGAAAATGCCACTTTTTTATGGTTATTAAACACATTAGCGTAGTGTAAAATGGCGGCACATTTAGAAAACATTAAAAAAATAACAACAATAACAACAGCAAGATTAGTTATTTTTTTCAAATTATTTTTATTTTTTCTTATGGAGTGCGGTTTTCTTTTATATACGTTTTGTCCACCTTTAAATAAATCATTAATATTGAGAATACCATAATTATATTCTTCCAATTTTTCGTATACCTATTTTTAATTTTCCCAAACTTGTTTACAATTTTGTACAAGCACCAATGTCAGCTGATAAAACGTCATTCTTAAACATCTCAAATATAATGTGAACGGTTATGTTTAGTTATTAAAACATTTTGCTTAAACGCTTTCAAAAACACAAGTGTGAACATAGTATTAATTAAAAATTAACACACCCAACATGAGTGCTGCGAGAAGCTAGGCTGTAACCCTGACACATTGTTATAATGGCCAATTATGTATTTATGTATGTTGTATGATCATATATGTAGTATATAAGGTTGGTTGAAATAAAACGGCTAGTCAAAATTTGAGCAATATCAGACAACTTTAAGCCGTGCCACAAAGAGGTCAAAAGTTATAGTATGGTATATTGTGTGTTTTTTAGGTATTTTTTATTTATTTTTATTGTTAATCTTATAAACAATTACAAAATTTCTTTCTAATGTGATTAAGAATGATGATAAGAATGATTTGATGAAAAATTAACCCGTCTGTGCCCTAAAGGTTTAAATTACCCTTTTAAAATTTTAATATTACACAAATTTTTATTTGTTAAATATTTTATGGACAAATTTCATGTAGATTAACTTTTAATATTACTCCCTTTTTCTAGGGAGTGGGTGGATGTAGATTACTTTAGGCCATTCAAAACATCCTAAATGTATTACTTAGAAATGTGAAAATTTACGTTATAACGAAAACTAAAACAAGTAATTGTATTAACATTCCTCTGTTTTACCAAAAACAAAATTAAAAAAATAATAGTTTTTGTTACGTCATCTAACTTAAAATTAAATTAAAGCTAGTGTTAAACAAATCTCTTTAAATTAAAAAGACAACTTTTTATTTATTTGTTAAACTAAATAATTCTGACTTATGTGTGTAACAGGATTTAACAGGACCTAGCGTGAAGACATCAGGTCTGAAATAATTTTATCATCAGTGTTTTGGAAGCAAATTTAAGTGCTTCTACTGGTCCTGAAATAGTCATATTTAAGAAACATTGGCCTGAAATACAGCAGGATGCTTTTTTGACTGGATGAGCACACCCCAAAATGCAAAACGTTTTAGGTGGTGATGGCGCTAATATTTTAAAATTTGCGAACGATAAAATAACGGAAGACTTTCCTCATGGCGACCTGCATTTTGCCAGTTGGATGCCCAACGCCATTTATTGCCTAAAAATTATTATATTTCGAGGCAAATTTCCGGAATAACCGAAACTGAAATAAATGGTTTGATTGAAGTAGCTGGATTTGTGATTAAGTGTTATTCGATTTTCTGGTTTAACGCTGATAAAGCAGACCAAGCTCCTGTAAATGACATCGAATTTTTAAAGAAATTAGACAATAATAAAATAATTAACAAACTTATAGTTGAAAAGCCTTGCTTAACGATCTTTATTATTTCAATGAAGAACGTGTAGGTTTTGCCTTATTGGACGAAAGAATCGATTGAGCAACTACAGCCAAACTTGCTACAAAGATGCTTGCAACAAACTAGTCTGAACAAAATTTTGATGAAGAAGGAGAGCAATATTCAAACAGGGTAACAATAAACCAACAAAATCTAACATTTCTTCAGACTTTTTAAACAAAAGTTGTTGGCCAATTTTAGACGCCTATCGTATAGGAAAGAACATAATTTCAAACTTAAAAGTTTTCAATGGCTGCGCAAAAAGAGGAATCAAGAATTCCACGAGAAAATTACAAAAGATGAGGATCAGAGGCAGCATTTATTTAAAGTAATGACAATTGGTTTTATTGATTTTATTTAAAGATTTGTATGTTAAAATTGTGCTGACAGCAATTTTCAAAAAAAGCAAATTTAAAAAGCTTAAGAAATAATTATAAGTTAAGTGTACCATATTTTATTTTTTACGTATTTTTTACATTTAATTTTTTTTATTTGTTTTTATTAAAAAGTTAATTTTATATGTAAAGTATTTATTCAATGTTTAATTTAATAAAATTTTTGACGCCGGTGGCCAAAAAGGGTTAATGATTTAAAATTGTGATAGATAATTTGTTAGTTAAAAAAAAGTCCAAAATATTACGTTTTTACAGTACAAAATATATTAAACTTTAAAACCCACTGGTCACGGAAGGGTTACATTTTTATTTTTTTATAATTATTAATAATTGCACATTGTAAATGAAGTGGAATGATTTTGTATACAAAGTCAGGCAAAAACGAACAACTTATTCAAAAAAGAAAAACATTTTAAAATATTGGTCTGATATTCTGATCTTTGGCCTCTTTGGGGCACGGTAAATATTTGTTCGATCTTCATTAAATTTTTACCGATCTTCATAAAATTTTTACCAAATGGCACCCAAATGTAAAAAAAAAATAAATAAACGCAACTATTTGTTTTAACACTATATTTTTTTTTTCCTCTGGATAGTTTTTGCATTATTTTACAGTTATTTTTTGGAATAGTTTTCATAAAAACAGACAAGCAGCACGTGTCTGATGTTTTTTATCAGTTTGGTAAAAAGATTTTCGCGATCAGTCACAGTATTAAAAACGCATAAAAATGGAGAAGGTGACAAAGTGCAGTAAATTAACCATTCAGCAAAAGAGAGAAATTTTAAATAAACTTGAAAAAAATATATCGGTCAAAGCATTATGCCAGGAATACAATGTGCATAAATCAACAATAACCAGAATTAAGCAAAATAAATCAAAATTAATTAAATTTGTTACAAATGCTGAATCCGGCCCAGGAAAGCGTATAGTAATTAGAGTCTGTGAGTATCCAGTAATGGAAAAAGCTCTGTGTAAATGGTTCTTAAAACAAAGAGAATTAAATTTGAATATATCGTTTGAAATCTTAAAATCAAAGGCTATTCAGCTACATAACACAATTAATGAAAGTCGTGGTGATTTTCATGCAAGCAACGGATGGTGCCCAAATTTTAAAAACCGTCATGGTATTCGAAGAGCAAGCAAGGAGCGCATTACATTTTTAGCCTATACCAACGCATCTGATTTGCACAAGGTTAAAATTTATGACTCGGTTAACGCAACTACCGCGGTTATCGCAACTGCTCGATTTTCTATTAGTTGCAGTAATCGAGTTTGTACTGTATATATATTTCTGTTTTCCTATTCTGTTTCTTCTTGGCTTTGTCTCCATTTAATTTTTTCACGGCTAGATTGCTTAAACATTTTTTTCTGCCTCTGAAATGCTGCTTTCAGCGTTTTATCGGCGGTGTCGTTATAACTCTGGAAATTGAAAATATAGGGATTATTTAACAAAAAGTTCAGATGTACTACATATAAATTTTGAGAAAATTAATTAATTAATGTATAATAAATATATATGTATGTATGTTATAATATTCACCTTTTAAATTATTATTATTTTTTTTAATTAAACTACTTTTTTTAACTAAAATACTTTTTTGTTTCGACCGGTGTCAATGAAAACTTTGAACGAAATGACGGCTTTATATTCTTTGCGATACATATTACCAAACTTCACAAAAATTTATTTTTCTTGTTTTCGGTGTTGCCACAACTTATATTTTTTTTGTAATAAAAAAAGTAATAATAATAAAAATAATGAAATTTCAATTATTTTAATAACTATTTGATACTTCTATATAATATCCGTTGTTAAAACATTTCCATCAGCATTACATTTTCATTAATCAATAGTAATCTCACTTATGACTTATAGAACTTTACTATTTATTTTTGGGAGGTTGCCAAACTTGTAAGCTACTTTTTAAAAATATAAAATTTTAAAATTAAGTGTGTAGACAAGACTGTTGACAAAGTATTGACGTCGCTACTAAATTGGGCGATAAGTATGGTGACTTGGGGACATTTGACACCATTCTTACTACAGGGTACATATTCAATCGTATAAGTGTACTTCTGTAGCAAAAGTACTAAAACAAAAAAAAAAAAAACAAAAAAGAAATATATTTTTTTTTTTATGTAAATTTTATTTTAATCCATGCATTTTTTTTTGTTTAGCTGAAAATTAGAAATTTACAAATTTGTAATAGTAAGTTTTGATTTCTGAGTCTCAACACACCACAAAAACAAGAAGACACCAGTTTGAAGTATTGCCGGTCTACTAGGTTTTCAAAGTTGAAAATTTAAACACCTGGAGTCAAATTACGGCATTCGATATCGATCGAAATTTGTATGAAAATTCTTTTAAAATTGTATAAAATTTCGCTTGATATCGAATACCGTAATTTGGCCTCTGTTCTAAAATAAGTTTTAAAATAGGACTACAATTGCAGAACAAAGAAACTTTAAAAAATAAAGCTATCGCTAAAATGTGTATTTTAAGTGCATATTCATATCTCACCAGCATTTTTCAGCAAACTTCTACAATTATCATTTTATTTTAGCACAATTTTTGATTCACCGCACCGAACTGCTTTCGGTTTGGAAGACAAACGGGCACAAAGATAATGTGCAAATAGAGTGGGTTCATTAAAAATCAATACAAATCTAAGTATTCATAAAAAAAAAAAATAATAACACAGGTTGACCTTATTGTATTTTCTGCATCATCTTTGTATATGGGATATTCCAAGTCAAATCAACCAATGGGTGTAACCCACCCCCTCCAAATTTTATGATTTTTTGTACAAATATTGTATATCATAGAACTAAATTAAATACAAAGTTTGGGAGCACTGACACATCTGGATCCGGAAATACGAGGTCTTGAAAATCGGAAAACAGTACAAAAATGCACAAAGTTATACTTACTTAATTGTAGTTTTCTTAAAAAGGATTATAGCTACGCATCTCGTGGAAGTCGCATTTGAAAGAGTATTAAATTACCTTTGACTTAAAATGCAAAATGATTTTTTCTTTGAAAAAGTCAAAGGCCAATTTGCTTTACCTATAAGTCAGAAGCCTATATCTCCGAAAGCGACCTTTTTAAAAATTTGAAAAAAAAATTATAACAACGATAGGTTCGTTCTCTACAGTTGTGAAAAATTTCAGAGTTGAGGTCTTTTAGGATCAAGAAATAAAAATCAAATCGCAAAAAATGAGATTAAAACTAGTCTAATAGTGGAGCGATTTCGATTAGCTAGAACTGCTTATTTTGTGAGTTTCAATAAAAAAAAATACATGAGTCAAAAAGAAGGGATGTGGGATGGGGGTAAATGGCTCTTCATCGGGGTCAAAGGTTGTGTTGAAGGAGTAAAAGTCCACAAAAAGCTCCACAACTGCCCTGGAGTAGCCCCTAGAGGGATAAAATGTAAGACTGACCCTTACTAATATTTTACCTCCAACTTTTTTTCGAACATACCTACCCCCTATCACCGCTCCCTAGAGTGGTAGGAGCAAATTTATTATTTACCCCCAACTTTTTTTCCGAACATAACTAACCCCTATCCCCACTCCCTTTGTACTGGAGCCCGATCAATGTACTTTCGAAACACCATAAAATTGGCAGCAACATTACGATTCTTGGTCAGGGGTTGGAAACGATTATAACCTGGGACTTTCACAGCCAATAGTGGCGCAGGTTTTGGCCAAAACACTAGACGCCATAGAGATAGCTCGTCCACAGTGGATAAAATTTAGCATGACAAAAGCTGAGAACAAGAAGTTAAACTTTATTTTTTCGAAAAAAAAAAACATGACTTCCAGGTGTAATTGGTCATGTGGACGGAACCCACATCGAGATTATAGCCCCAAATAACAGAAATTTTTTAATTTGAATGTATTTTTCAAATACACTTTTTCTTATACATATGTAGGTATGTATCTATTTTTTAAAACAAAAAACAACACTAGGCAACACCAAAAATGACGGCAATTAAAGACAATAACGACGTCAATTTTGCTTACAGAATACCAAAAATATGTCAACAGTGATCGATAAACGGCAATATTGCCAACTGGAATACCGATCTGCAATAAAAGACTAAAAACGGCATTGCCTTCTATCGACGACGCCAAATAGAATAAGGGTGATTATTCAGTTCTATTCTTCTTATAAATATAAACACATAGGCAAGCAGCAGGCAGCAACTTGTCAAAATTAAAATACACACAAAGAAGAAGACGATTATTTTAATGGCAGCAAAGCAAAACTCTAGACAAAAAGCTTTTCTGCTGCTCCCAACTTAGACTAATTTCTATTGCTTGGTGCAGCAAAAGCGGATAAGTGATGCTAAAGGCGGGTTTAGACCAGTGGTCTTCACAAAGAGAGTCACACAAAAATACACTGAGAGATGAGATTGGTTTCTTCATTTGTATTGTTTTTAACAACTTGAATGAAATTTGTGAAAATTTTCGTTTTAAAAACCTTTAATTTTAAAATTTAAACTAATTTATTAAAATTATTCATGAAATAAATTGTTTGTAAATGCTATTAACAAATTGAAATGTAGTTAAAAGAAATATAAATATTAATAAGTTTATGTTGCTGACTATCATAACTTCTCAGTGTCTGACAAACAAATTTAGCTCTCTTGAAAACTAATAAAACATAAGCAATTTTTGTCTTACACACATGTTTTTGTAATAATTGTGGTTGTCGTTTAACATGATGAAAACAAAGCGTATGGATTTCTTTTTATGATAGATTTTTAACATTGCAAATTTTTTAATAATTAATTAAGTTTTTCATAGGAAAATAAAACAAAAACTGGTTTCCAGGAATTCTAAAAGTGATATCTGTTAATAAAGTACAATATATTTAATTTTAAGATAATATAATAAGAATTAACGATACGGATAGTTTTGGTATATTTTAAGAAGCTGTTTGCCAGCATTTTTGTGGAATTAAGCAACTCTGGTTGTAATATTCACGAAGAGAGAAAGAAAAACTAAAAAAATATCCGAACAATTTATTTACCTGAGTAATACTGGTGAAGACCACTGGTTTAGACGGCAATACAAATCGTACGACATGTCAAATTTTTGTATAGAAGAGAATTAATAGTATCGTGTAAACTTGATATGTAATGAGACTGTACGACATTGAGAGAAAATACGGATGAAAATTTGACAGTCGTACGGCTCTCTTTTTAAAAAACCATCACACATCATAAGATCAGAGATGTATTTTTAAGTTAGTTTTTGTTTATGTTATATGTATTTAAAATGCATGCAAATTTTGTGTGCACATGTATGTGCATTTTATGTTTTCATTTTACTTTGTTTTGGTATTTTACCAACCGTGTAAACGTAAAAAATCTGTAGTAAGGTTTTTACTCTCATTTTTTAAATACGGATGGAATTTCACATAATTTTCTCTTTGGTTTTACGTACGTAAAGTATTACCGTCTAAACCCCGCTTAATACAATATAAAATGTTAAATAAATACGAGCTTAAATATATATATATTTTTTTTTTATTAAGCCTAGTATTGTGTTCAAAATTTCGTACGAAAAGCTGTCAAATTACATATAAAAATATTTCGTTTAAAATAGTTGTGAAATAATGTTTCTAAAGTAGTACTCTGTTCTTGCTGCGAAAAACGAGTGAAATCTACTATCAACTTTTTTTCTAACTGCAACAAGTTTCTTTCAACATTCTGATTCATGTACGGAACAACATAGTCAACATTTCTTTCGAACGAAATAAAATTAATTTACACCGGGTTACAAAAATTTTTTTATTATAGTGAGCAGGATTTTAGAATAGAGTTTTTACTGTTGATATAGCTTTGGTGTTGGGTTATTTAGTGTTATATTGGATATTCGAAATACTTTAGGCGCTCTTTTAAAATTTCTGTACATAAAATGTATGATATATCGTTATAATTTGAACTCACTGCACAGCAGCTAGACTGTTAAGGATTGCATAAACAGTGCAGGGGGTCAATTCTTGTTCTGTGAAACGGTGAAATGAAAAGTTTTTGTACTGTTTCATAGAGTTTTTGATTCTGGTTTTGTGCAAAAATTAAAAGATACATACCATTTTTTCATGTGTAAACAAGTGGAATGAAACATAATGTTTTCACAGTTGCACAAGAGTGCTGATTCGTGTTTTGTGCAACCGTGCAATTAACTGTCAAAATTCCTTAATATGTGTAACAAGTTTATGCTATAAACACAACAAAGGCTACCGACCATCGACTACAAGCTGTCAAAAATAGAATGCATGTGTGCATATGAGAATAATTATTTTAACGGCTACACGACTACCGAACACACGACTACTTTTGTAGCCCGTAGCCAACTTAGGCTAATTTCTATTTTTCTTGGCGACAATAAACAGTTTAGTGCTGCCAATACAATAAGATGCATGAAAAAGGTGTTTAAAAAACGCAATATATGAAATATATGCATTAAAAATGCGAAAAAAATTTAAGTTGCACCACTGAAAATAAATAATCATTTGTTTACATTTTTTGTTTAGTTTTCATTTACTTATTTCATTTATATACATCAGTTTTTATTTCATTTTTAATTTATTATTTAATTGCCTTTTTAGTTTCTTAAATTTTTATAAGTTTTCTTCAGACATTTGTTGTTTTTTATTTCCTCACAATTTCACTTACAAAAAATAAGTTTGTTATATTTTGTTTAGGTTATGTTCAACGTGTCAAAACAGATGTTTTTTTTTTTTTTGTAGCTGTAGTCGTTATTACAATTAAGTAGCTGGCTACTTGGCTACTTTCGTAGCCAGCGATTTTTGTAGTCGTGTGTTCGGTGTTCGATAGCCTTTGTTGTGTTTATAGCATTATACAGAAAATGTATATGTGAAAATATAATGCAAAATTATAGTTGCAAAACCATGGAGAAAACAATAAGAGGAAAGCGGGCTACCGAAAGTCAAAAAGAATATTTAATTAATTACTTAGAAGAAAATATTGATATTGCGAACGATAAGTAAAGGCACCCTTACACGACATGTATTTTACACTGTTACTGTCAACTTTTACATGAGTAAACAGTTACATGTCGTGTGTGACTTCTAAAACATTACTTGTGTAAAAAACACAAAGAAAGTCTTATGACAAAATTTCAATTAGAGCATGCTTTAATTTCGTATGTACACACATATGCTATTAAATGTCTATGTATAAAATATTTTATTGTTTATAAATTTTGTGCCTACAATTTTAATTTGATTTTTATTTGAAAATTTTCTAAATTTAATTTGTTTATGAAAATATGGAAAACGTTTGTATAAAGGTAAGTTTGTAATTGTAAATTTAAATGTTTGTTCGAACTATCCATTTCTTTTGTGACGGTTTTAGTACGATTGGCCAAAAGAATCTGTGCTGGAGATGGTGCGATTGTGGCAGCAATATGAATGCCTATATAATCCGAAGGATAAATTTTACCACAACAAGCATGCACGCTACAGTGCTTTTGCTGAAATAGCGGAAAAGCTGAAATCTTTGAAGTTTGATGTCGGAGTCACAGATATAAAGGTAAGATGATATGATATTAAATAGTTTTATTAAATTTCTGTTAATATTCTTGCAGAGTAAGATGGTGTATTTGCGTGGGCAGTACACGAGAGAATTGGCAAAAGTTAAAGAAAAAAAAAGTGGCTCTGGTGTGGAAGAGAATTATGTGCCGTCGGCATATTGGTTTCAAGAGCTAAGCTTTCTAGATGATTTTATTAGAATAAGAAAAGGAGGCTGTAATCTAAACGTATAAAAAATTAATACCATATATTAATCCATTATTTAGTTTTTTTGCTTCCTTTTAGCAGACCCAACTATCTCTTGACTCATCTTTAGATTCATCACAGCCGTTTGAGTGCGAAGAACCTCAAACGAAGAAATGTTCTACGAAAAGCACGCTACAGCCCAACAGTGCCAACACTGAAAACGACATTCTTTCGGCCGCAACATCTGTGTTACAGAAAATTGCCTCAGAGAAAACATCGCTGCCTGATGAGCAAGACGAATCGTTTTCACACTACATTAAAACAGAACTGTCAGAAATCAAAGACCCTGACATCAAAGACGAGTTAAAAGAAAATATTACAAGTATAATATATAAAGCAAAAAAAAAAAAAACAAAGAATGGCAAATTCAAAAGAGAATTTTTTTAATTTCCAATAATTTTATTATATTTAGCCTCTTGGTCAGAATAAAATTATATTAAATGAATTTAGACAGTTTTCCAATGAACTTTAAATTAAAGGAGAATCCATCACGGATGTTGATTCTCCTTTAAGATAAAAATCATTTTAAATTAATTTAAAATATATTAATTCTGGTCAAGAGGTTGAATATAAATAAATTATTAATAATCATTAGACTAAATTATTTTTAAAATTTCAATTATATACTTGCCTTTTACATATTATTACAATATTTATATATATATATATAAATTGAATTAACTCATTATTTATTTTAAATTGAAAAATATTATTAGTTTTTTATAAACTACTTTTTACTTTCAAGCTTTTGCATTTAAAAATTGAATTTTTTGACCGCATCATTTTGCCAAGGAACTGATCCTTTTCCATTAAAATATTCTGAGTAAGCGTCTCTAACTTTTCTGCCCTCATCACCTGAACGATTTCCCTGGTATTTTTGCATACTGGTCAAACAGACTTCTTTTCGCCAAGATCCATTTTCTATATTAATAGATGTAGTGTTTTCGGAATCTAAACACTTATCGTCGAAACCATCTCGTGTTCGAATAAAATTGTGTAGAGCACACGCAGCCAATGTTATATTTTCCACTTTTTTAACAGACAAATCGATTTCTTTTTGAAACAATTGAAATTTATTGGCTAGAATTCCGAAAGCATTTTCAACAACTCGACGAGATCTGCTCAATCTATAGTTGAAAATTTTGTTATTGTTTATTGACCTTTCACCATACGGCTTTAAAATTCGTGATGTTAAGCGAAACGCGTCATCGGCAACAAACACAAATGGTACCGTCTTATTCATACCAGGTAGTTCAACATCCTGAGGGAAATCAAAAATATTCTTTTGAATGCCTTCACATAGTGATGACTCGTTGAAAACAGCTGCATCATTTGCTCTCCCATTTGACCCAACATTAACGTACAAGAATTTGTAATTTGCATCTACTACAGCTAACAGAATCAAGCTGTTAAATCCTTTATAATTGTAGTAAAATGAACCATATTCTTTTCTGCTCCGGATAGCTATATGTTTACCATCTGGATAAACAAACAAAAATGGGTTTTAGTTTATAATTTTTCATTTAAATGTTATGTAAGCCTTACCTATGGCTCCTAAGCAATAAGGGAAATTCCATTTTCTTTCGAACTCGTCAGCAATCCTTTTCCATTCGTTTTTATTTTGAGGAACCTAATAACACACGTTTTGTGAATAATTGACATATGTATTATATCAACATAGTTTCAATACATCGCATATTGTACTTACTTTAAAAAAATCGTCTTTTAAAGAGGAGTAAATGGCTTTGATTGTTTCTGGAATTATTATCCCGATGGTGGATGCAGATATCCGAAAACCATATGACAACTGTTGAAATTTTTCTCCAGTGGCCAGAAATCTTAGAGTTAAAAGTAATCTAAAATAAAGGAACGATAAAAATTTTCCAAGACCAAACACTCACTAGAAATTATATTGCCTTGCACTAGGTGAAATTGCTTCACGCATTTCTGTGTCCTGTCTTGAAATAAAGGGAGACACTTTTTCCAGCAACTCACAAAAGGTCGTATATGACATTCTTGTAAAGTTCTGGAAAGCTTTTGGATCTTCTAAGCGAAGCTCATTCATAAGCATTGAGATAAAACCAAGTCCAGAATCCCTGCGTAGCAACCATTTTTGACTCCAAACAGAGCGACCAATTCGAATCTTCTTTTCTTTTTTTCGCTTAAGTTTCATTACAGCTATAATTGAAATAACACTACACAAAGCAATTTTTTTATTTTTTGCATCCATTTTACGACCAAACACTTTTATCCAAAATAAACACAATTTTTATAAATTTAACGAGCGATCAGTTTCACAAGACCAAATTTTTAATTTAAAAATTTTTAAGCACATCAGCTGTTGTAGACAACAGCATTTATTTACATACATATGTAATTGTACATATACGTTTGTGAGTAAAAATTATAAACCTTATGTAAATTGACTAATTTTGACAAACACAAAAAAAAAGTATGTATTTTAAACTTAAAAAACACGTGTAAAAAACATGTCGTGTAAGGGTGCCTTAAGTAATAAAATTACTATAAAAAAGGTTGTATTAATAATTTATATACATAAATATGTATACATTTATAGATTTGTGACTGCTGACGGTGCAAAATTTAGGGATCAAAAGTGGAAGGATTTGGCATTTAGCCTCAATGCTCTTGGTGGCGCACAAAGAGATGGTGCGAAGTGGAAGAAATATTGGAGTGATTTAAGGTTGGTAGTTTCTTTAATAAGCTCGCATACATTTATAAATACATATGTATGTATACATAAGAGCTGTATGTATACATTATGTATTATAAGTATATTCAAAAGAACTCTATGTATACAAATATAAAGTTATTTTCTTTTTCGTTTACAATTTTAGACTTCACACACGCGCCAAATACAGCGATTTGAAACAAGCTGTCGCCCATGGAGGAAAGAATTATAAAAATAATTTCAATTGAAGCAATAGATGGGGACGGAACACCGGAATTAGGATTTGAATCCAATTCTAGCCTATCGTTATTAGTCGAGGTTACCGAACAGCCGACAACAATTATTTTGCCCGACAGTGAGAATAGTGATGAAGCAGTCTAAATAGTATTTCACAAGCAAATCGAAGAATTTCATCTTCAAGAAGGCAAAAAAGAAAAACCCAGCCGCACGCACCTCAATTTGAAAAGCTTTTTAAAGTTGAGGAAAAAAAATTATTTGAAATGGAAGCTTCAAATAAATTAAAAATTTAAGAAATTGCTATTTTAAAAGAGCAATTAGAAACTTCAAAAAAG
Organism: Metopia argyrocephala; assembly: GCA_963576795.1. Taxonomy (NCBI): domain Eukaryota; kingdom Metazoa; phylum Arthropoda; class Insecta; order Diptera; family Sarcophagidae; genus Metopia; species Metopia argyrocephala. The sequence continues at coordinate 33,231,566 of OY756211.1, forward strand.
CACACACTAGCTTTAGAAGCTAATACAAAAATAAAAGAAAATATTGAAGCAAAGCTTCAAGAATTAATAGATATTATAGGACAAAAGAACCAAAAAAATTAAAGTTTTTTTTTTTTGTGTTTTTTTTTAGTATTTAGTTTTTATTTATTTATTTTATAAGTGTTATACATATTTTATTGAGCGTTATTATTTTTGTTTTATTAGTATTGAATAGTTATTATTTTTTTATTTCATTTAGTATTGAGTTGTTGTAATTTTTTTTATTAATAATGAATTGTTATTTTTTATACATAGCTTTATTAATAGTTAAAAAATGTGATATATGTAAACTGAAAAAATGTGATAAATGAATATGAAATATTTATAGACTGAAAAATACACCTATGTATATGTACAATATGAAATAAAAGATAGTACAGTGAAAGCTCCCATAGGCGGACACTGACCGTCGAAGCATTTCTGTCCGCCTACGGGAGATGTCCGTCCAGGGGGGATGAATTTGTTCTAAAAATACATAGTAAAAAATATCTAATCGTCCGTCTATCGGATATGTCCGCCTATTAGAGCTGTCCGCCAGTGGAGCTTTTACTGTATATGTATGATAAGTTCATATTTTAAAATATTATTTATTTACTATTTACTATGAATTCTGACGAAACAAAAATTATTTATTTTTATTATTTGATACATACATTAAATATATGTACATATGTATAGATACATAATATATTAAAAAATAAAAAAAATTGACGAACTTAAAAAACGTATTCAAATATTGGAGCTAAAAGCTTCTTGTACTATCTCAGAGCGTTGTCTTCTTGCGTGTTTAATATATTATCATCTAAAGAAGAGCTTACATACACTTCAGCTTCCTCAGAGTCATCCATATAAATTTCTCTCAACGGCACTTTTTTTCGGATTAAATAGTTATGAAGTACTAAGCAAGCGTTGATTATAAGCCCTGCTTTTGGCGGGCTATAAAAAAGGGTTCTTTCCTTTGACAAACAACGAAATCTGCTTTTCAGAACACCAATACATCTTTCCACAAGAGCTCTAGTTGATTTGTGTGCTACGTTGTAGTTTTCCTCAGATGTACTAGTGGCGGCACTAATTGGTGTCATCAACCACGGCTATTTAAAATTATTAATAAATTAAAATTATTTCTTTAAATGAGATATAAAATTTAATTTACCTGCAATGGATAGCCACTATCACCTAGCAGCCAAAAGTTACGTTCACCTGTGCTATAAAGCTCTTCCAAAGTTCTGCAAGCTTGTGAACGACGCCACACAAAAGAATCGTGTGCAGTACCTCCAAATTGAGCACTCGCAGCCAGAATAAGATAATCTGCATCGCAAATTATCATCACATTTTTTGAATGGCCACCCTTTCGGCAATAGTAAATGTGCTCAATTTCCTCCTTTGGGGCTGATATTTTAACGTGTGTTCCGTCTATTAGCCCGATTACTCCAGGAAATTGATATTTCTGCATAAATTTAATTTTGAGTTCTGGGAATTCTTCACGTTTAGGAAATTGTATATAATTATGGGCTATTTTATTTAATGCAGTAGCAACGACTTTAATACATCTGCTTACAGAAGTTTGGGAAAGCGATGATAAATTATCTTGTGCTACACTCCGTTGGAAGCTACCAGTGGCAAAAAAACGAAGGGCACTTAATACGGTAATGTGGCTGGAAATGGCGTGTTTGCGGGTTGTATTTGGAAAATAGGGAATCAATTCATCAATTAGTTCTAAACACAAGTTCTTAGGAAAGCGGTACAAGTCCATGAAATGCTCCTCGGTTGTCACTTCGAATGGGTTTTGGTCATCACGAAGGGTGCGCCTTAATACTCTCAAAACATTTCTGCATGCATGTACATAGATATGTATATTAATTTATGAAATACATAGTAATTTAACAAATTTTACTCACCTTTGTTCATCCCTAGCTCTTTCCGATAAGTCGAAAAAAATAATTGCACCCGTCATATTTTTATTTTATTATTATAATTGTATATATTTATTTAAAAGAACAAAAAACAATATTAAATTGATGTTTTCTTTGTACTTGAACACTGAGCCAAATAAATATAGTTGACGGCGGTAGCGGCGAAGCCGGCGGTAAAAAAATCAATCGGCGATAGTTGCAATAATTTTTAATATAAATTTTTTATATTTATTTATATGTTTAAATAAAATGTTTTTTTTTAAGGTGTTTGAGGCTCTAGGTTCGAGCCCCGGGAAAGTTCTGATCAATATTTTTATAATTTAATTTTTGTTTCGTCAGAAACGCTTTATTTAAGATCAAAGTTAACGGCAATGAATATTTTTGGTAATTAAAGAAGAAATGATGTCCGTGAAGGAATAGTACACTAGCCAAACTGAACAATTGTTTTCGACTCCAGCTACGGTAGTCTCATCAGAGTTCTTTGTGTCCTGTGCATATTCAAGACCAAACATCAACTATTTAACTCACACTTTTTTTGGAAATCGCATACTGAAATTATATTCTTTCACATGTATGTACATACACTTGTATGAGTTAGTCGAAGTAAAGTCACACAACAGTTTTTATCATATTCTCCTTTTCTAACCATCATTGCTGTTCTTGTAATTGTCATCTTATTTGGATGAAACAGAATTACAATTTTTATTTTTGTTTTTGCCCTCTTATTCCATTTTATCCACATTAGTCGGCATCGACGACATGCACGACTGTAGCCGTGGTGGCTAGAGTGCAGCGCTAGAAGCATGCGCATTATAACTTAAGGTGTTTGAGGCTCTAGGTTCAAGCCCCGGGAAAGTTCTGATCAATATTTTTATAATTTAATTTTTGTTTCGTCAGAAACGCTTTATTTAAGATCAAAGTTAACGGCAATGAATATTTTTGGTAATTAAAGAAGAAATGATGTCCGTGAAGGAATAGTACACTAGCCAAACTGAACAATTGTTTTCGACTCCAGCTACGGTAGTTTCATCAGAGTTCTTTGTGTCCTGTGCATATTCAAGACCAAACATCAACTATTTAACTCACACTTTTTTTGGAAATCGCATACTGAAATTATATTCTTTCACATGTATGTACATACACTTGTATGAGTTAGTCGAAGTAAAGTCACACAACAGTTTTTATCATATTCTCCTTTTCTTACCATCATTGCTGTTCTTGTAATTGTCATCTTATTTGGATGAAACAGAATTACAATTACATAAATGTATAAATATACATACATTCAAGAAAAAGTTAAATGACTATATGTGTTGCATAAACATACATACATATGTCTGTACATGCTTAATTTAGTTTTGAACCATTTTTTTTTTCTTGGTAAAATTTTTTAATTGTAGATATGTAAATGTAATAAGAAATGTGTATGTATATATTTTAACATATTTGTTCATCTAATGCAAAATTTCTAATTGTTACCATAAATATTAATGAATAAAATATGTTTTATATAGTTTTTTTCTGTTAAATAAAAAAACATTTTTGTTTCGTCAGAAACGCTTTATTTAAGATCAAAGTTAACTGCAATGAATATTTTTTGGTAATTAAAGAAGAAATGATGTCCGTGAAGGAATAGTACACTAGCCAAACTGAACAATTGTTTTCGACTCCAGCTACGGTAGTCTCATCAGAGTTCTTTGTGTCCTGTGCATATTCAAGACCAAACATAAACTATTTAACTCACACTTTTTTGGAAATCGCATACTGAAATTATTACCGTGTGTACATACACTTGTATGAGTTAGTCGAAGTAAAGTCACACAACAGTTTCTATCATATTCTCCTTTTCTTACCATCATTGCTGTTCTTGTAATTGTCATCTTATTTGGATGAAACAGAATTACAAATTTATTTTGTTTTTGCCCTTTATTCCACCCTATCCACATTAGTCGACATGAATGATATGTACGACGGTGGTCGTAGTGGTTAGAGCGCAGCACCATAGCCGGGTGCAATTTTTATGTTAAGTAAAAATATTCATTGCAGTTAACTTTGATCTAATTAAAGCGTTTTCTGATAAAAAAAAAATTAAATTGATCACACCTCTCCTGAGGCTCGAACCCGAGTCTTCAGCACTTAACATAAAATTATTAAACTTAGGCTTTTTTTTATTAAATTAATTATGTTATAATATAATAACTTTATTGACCTCTTTTCTTATAAATAATAATAAATCTCTTTTTCCGAGCTTAAGGTCTTTTTATATTCATATTAAATATTTATTTATTTTCAATATTTATTTGTTAAAATAATAATTCCTGAAGACGCTACATGAAGGGACAGCGAAATATTGAAAATAAATAAATATTTAATATTAATATAAAAAGACCTTAAGCTCGGAAAAAGAGATTTATTATTAATAATGTTATGTTATACAAAATGTTTATAATGAGCCATACACTGCGCGTCATCAGGTTAGCGCCCCCTAACTTCTCATTTACTTTTTACATTTTCTATTTTAATACTGGGCACAACTTCTTAATTTTGTTTGTTTTTGCAATCATCATATGGGCAATTTCAAAAATTTTCGACATTTTAATATTTTTTTTTGGATGACACGAATGACGCTTTGGTCACGTGAAGGGTGATATTTTAGCATACCAAAGCAGTTCGCGTTAATCATTTATTGCAAACGGCGCGAAAGTTATGGAGGTTTTAGGTTAAAATTTCTTTAAAAAAATTTAAAAGTTAAATTTATTGGTTTATTTTAATAAATGTTATATGGATGCATGAAACTCATTTCAAATTCATCAGTGCAGTCCAAATTCATCAATGCACTGATAAAATACATAACAAATATCAATTATAATTAAAATTTCTTAACATTAAAAAACGCGAATTTTTGCAAAAATATGAATGTTTCACCGATTGTTATAATATGTGTTTATATAACGCATAACTAATTTACAGAAAAACAATGTTTTGACTTGCAAATTTAAAAAATAAAAAAAATATATAAGAATTATTTTTGAGGTTAGGATTTTTGTTTTTTGATCTGTAAAATTTAAAATCATGAAAATTTTTTAATGCCTATTCGGTTTTATTATCAAGCTTAAAAAAACCTATCATTTGCTGTTAATCGCGGCGGAATCTATACATAACTGCAGATGTCACAAAGCAAAATGTGTTTGAAGAAAAATGCCGCTGTACCCGCTAAATATGGACCGAATTCAACCGTATTTATATATGATCTTTAGTTCACCGCCGTACTTCATTTCCAATACTTAACATTGATTTTAAACCACTGATTAACCAAAAAAAAACGCGAAACAAAATCATGAAATTTCGCAAAATTTTTATTTTCTTTATAAAATTTTTGCGTTTCAAAATATTTTAACGCCTTCTTGACGTTGAGGTGCTATTTACTAAGAAGTTTAGATCACGCAATACATAAACCAGTTTTAAATAAGATTGCAAATGTCAGGTGCGAAAAACTGTCATTTTTGACAAATTTACGCCAATTCTATAAAAGTTTGTGGTCATCGTTCTCAGCAACTAGCAGCCTGACATCGACGTGATATGGCGCAAATTTTAGCAAATTACACCATCTGTTAAATACTGTTGACGAAATGTAATTTTCTTGAACGGCGCAAAAACGCTATAGAAAAAACTGCGAAAATTAAAAAATCGGAAAATTTTGGTTTCAAAAATGAACCGCTGCACAACTTTTTCCCAAATAGTAGTATTGGCATAACTTTTATAGTGTAAATATCTACAAAGTCTAGTGACTTTATTTTATATCAGTGGGCATCGGAAGTTTAAAACTAAAAGTAGAAAAGTGATGAAATATGAAAAAACTCTTGTAAATTTCAAGCCTTTTTTTGAGTTTTTCGATATTTGAGTGCCCATAACTTTTAAAAATAAAGAACTGATGGTCTGAAATTTTGAATTTCCCAGTTTTCTAGTGTGTCCTACCATTCCCTTTTGACTGTTTTGCTCATTTCGAAAAACTGGAGAAATAATAAGCATCTGAACTCAGTTTCAACAAATGTTGAAAATTTTTGAAATTGCCCATATACGTTTTCTCTCACAAGAAAATTGAGCTCAATAAAAGAACCGTTATATATTATTTTATATTTTGTTTTATTTTCGTCAAAATACTTTGCACTTATTTTGCTTCATCAGACTTGCGCCCCCAAATTAAATTTAAGTTATCTAGTTTGCATTTCCAATAACTGTCATCAAATTCAATATCTTCAAACAATTGCAACATATGGGAAGAGGAACAGTTTTATCTTTGGAGGAAAAATCGAAATTTGAAGCTTATTGGGAGGCAGGAAAACAAGAGTCAGTTTTCTTAAAACTAAGGAAAACTATGGAAAAAGCTTTAAAGCCTATAACAATCAATTGTTTTCGGAAGCAGATAAGAGAGCCATACTGAGAGAAGCATCAAATTCGCATGACTCGTCTACCAAAATTAAAGAAAAAACTGGTGTTAAAGCGAGCTTATCAATGGTGCAAAGAGTTATAAGAAAAGCAAGGCATTTACGTAGACAGAAATTGCAAAAAACCACCACTTAATGCGCTAAGAAAAGAAATGCGCTTAGATTTTGCTCGAATACACATGACATGGTCTGCTGAGTGGAAGTACGTAGTTTTTTCAGATGAAAAGAAATTCAATTTAGAAGGGCCCGATGGGTATAACTATTACTTTCACGATCTTCGTAAAGAGGAACATCACTTGGACCGCATGCACAGCCGAGAGAGAGGTGTGATGGTGTGGGGAGCTATATCCTACTATGGCACCTGCGAAATACAGTTTTTAACGTCACGTATGAATGCGGAAAACTATAAAAACATTTTAGAAATAACTTTTCCTCACTTCCAAAACATGTTTGGGGGTCTAGGGTGGCATTTCTAACACGACAACGCCCCAACTCACACTCCAGATCCGTAAAATCATGGATTCAAACCCAAAGAGTTTACGTCCTTAAGTGGCCACCATACTCGCCCGGGATGGTTGGCTAGGAAAGTATAGGAGTCCGGAAAGCAATACAGCACAAAAACAGAACCAATTGAAGGCATCAAACACGCTTGGTCCACCATTTCGTTGAATTACATTGAAAGTCTGTACAATTCCATTCCCAATCGAATTTTCGAAGTGATTTAAAAGTTTTCAAAATATAATAAACTAGCAATAAAAAGCATTCTTTTTGCTTAAAAAACTAAATATATTGAAATTTGCCCAAATAGCGCTATCCTGATGACCAATTTTTGGTTACCTTTTTTAATATACTTTTTCCAAAAACTTAAAATAAAATAGTAACTTCAACAGTAGAGTAGCCATTATTGTTTTATTTTAAGAAGAATTGATAGAAGTCAAATACATAAAAATTGCAAGTCTACAGCACAAGTAGTTTAGATAGTATTTAACATTAACGGAGAGTGTAAAGAGGGGCGCTAACCTGATGACGCGCAGTGTATTACTTATTTTAATTTAATAAATACGATTTTGTTTAAAATATAGAAAAAAGGTAGAAACTGAAAATACGAAAACATACGATAACATAAATTGTAGAAAAAGCGTAAATATGTTTCGTTATTTTTATACTATATTTTATTCTTATCCGCCAAAGTGACTTTAGTAATACATATTACCATGTGCAACGATACCAGTGAAAATTTTAAGAAATCCCTACGTATCTAAAATCCACACAGGAAAAAGCTCCTATTTTCCCCAGATAAATGTTATATAAATGTTATAAATGTTATTCGTTAATGCTATTACAAAAGCTTAAAAACACAAAAAAAAAAAAACAAAATAATTAATTTTTAACAAAATTAATATACGTACATATGGTATGCATTTAAAACATTTAGGCCCATTATTACAACTTGGCGTTAGTTAAAGGTAGGATTTTGTGAGACCGATAAATTTCTTTTTGTTATTACAAGTAAACTTTAACCTAAACTGATCGATGAAGTTATTGGAACGATTGCCTTACCTTTAGGTTAAAATTTACTTGTAATAACAAAAAGCAATTTATCGGTCTCACAAAATCCGACCTTTAACCAACGCCAAGTTGTAATAATGGTCCTTAGAATGAACTTTTCTAAAGTGACTAGCAATCGTATGCTCGAAATTTGATTACTTACATTAAAATTGAGATCTATTTGCTAAATTCAGCAAAAAACTTACGGAGTTTAGAAACTTTTTCTGCAAGGATCCTCACAGGAAGTAAGTTTCTGACATTAGGTACATATTTCTTTTTAGGTGTAGGATTTTAAAAAAATATATGAAAAGGGAAAAATCAAAGTAAAATTCTAATTTTATATCATTAACTGTCGACACTGTGCATAATAGAAGACAAAAAATTACATTTATCATACAATTTGTATGTAGGTACCCAGATACCAGATAGAAGGTGTTTTTTTTCCAACACATAAGGGTTAAAATATCATGATAAATGTAATGATAGTGAGTAAAGGAGAATATTATAGAATGTGTTGTGTTTGATTTTAATTCGACTAACTCTTGCAAGTATACAGTACACATAGAAAAGGAAAAATAATTTCAGTACATATTGTTACGAAAAATAAATTAAGTAAAAAAGCGCCAAAGATTACAGCTAAAATAAAAGAAAAACGCGTATTATGGTAACATTTTAGAGTAAAAAAAGTACAGTTGTTTTCGGTTAATTGAGCCCCGCTTTATTGAGTTTCCCGCTTAATTGTACTAAAAATCATGAAACGAAATCATTTCGTATAACCTCCTATGTAAAAGTACCCGTTTAACTGAGTTCCGCTTAATTGCGCCTCCCGTTTAATTGATTCATAAAATGAGACCGCATTGCGAAAAACACAAACAAATGTTTCAGTTAATTGATTTCGTCTGCTTAATTTTTTTCACCACAAACGTAGAACCATTTACAATGTTGCGCCAAAAAAATTTTTGTCATGTTTCTGTTCACCATGTAAAAGGGACGATATAGAAAAACGAATCATCGAAAGCCTTAACAAATCTAAAATTCAAATGTTGATGACTGATTTTTTTAATCATATTTAGTTTTACTTATGTATGTATAATGTTTTTTTTATAACATTTAATGTACACTCGCATGCACATATGTAATGTAATTATTTTAAATTTTGATCTCTTTTTATACAGAATTTTGTAATTTTTGTTGCTTTTCAAATATTGTACAATGAACGTACCTGATTTTTGTTTTGTTTTAATTGTATTAATAAGTTTAGTTGACCTTATTATATTAATATATAAGCGTTTAATTAAGCTTTAGGTCTAATACATAATTATTTTTTCGATATTTCGCTACTTCTCTGCGTAGCTTCTTCAGGAAATATTTTTATTTGTTTTAATAAACTAACACTACTTTTTAACTTAATAAATAAAAAAATGAATTTCATTTTCTCTATACACGTGGATGTTTCGCTTTATTGCTCGTCTGGCTCAATTAAGTGATTTTCGTTTTAATTGCGTCGGCGAAACAATTAACCGAGTATCGCTTAATTGAGTTTCCCGTTTAATTGCACCAAAAATCGTGCATTTTTAGAGACTCAATTAAGCGGAAATAACTGTAACTACAACAAACACGTAATCAAGGCCCATTAATACCGGTCATTGCATCTCTCAGGCTGATTTTATGTAAACCTATCTATAAACGTCAAAGATTGTTTACATTTTTATCGTTTTTGTTTTTATTTGAATGTTTATGTTTTCAATCAGTGTTGCCATATTGGCTATATCTAACCAAACTTGGCTACTTTTTTCTTACATATATATTTTCTTTTTGTGTTTTTTCTTTCTTTAAGAAGAAAATTATTTTAAATGAATAATAATAGTTTTAACTAAACATTGTAATGTTTTAGGTTCAAGCAGGATAATATTGTTATGAATTGTCCTTTATAGTTCGTTTTGTATACTAGGGCTCTTTACTGCAAACTAAAAATACAAATACTTTTGGATTTTAAAGCTTTTATTTACACTCTATAATCTTGTATATATAACTAAAAAGAGTAATGTGAAGCCTTATTTATAATACCTACAGTTTTTCTACTAATTGTTATTAGTATTTAACTAATTCCACAGCAATAATAAATCTTTTATAATTTAAAAATTTATATAATTTTGAACGTACTTGATTTTCCGACATATATTTTCTTATTCTAATAATTTTTTTATATAGCCCAAATGCTAGAAATAGTGAAAATACTAATTTAAGGGAATGCAATTATGATTTTGTTTTACAAAATTATTTCTTCGTAACAATATGTTTTATATGGGAGACTTTCACTTTATTTTACAGTTTATATGATAGAACGTATGTTGAAATTGAATTTTATATGTATAAAATTAGCCGACATTTAAATGTTTAGTTTTAATTTATTGAATTTCCTTATTCAAATTTGGGTACTAAATTTTTCGGACTGTGGCAACACTGATTTTAGTTTCTTTTCCACCATTCTACAAAAACCTTTTATAATTTTGACAGATATAGATAGATCACACGATACAAAATACGTGTGGTTTTTTCTATAGTTGTATTGTTGTAGAGATGCAATGACCTGTGCCTCGTTTCTGTATTACTCGACTCGAGAAATTACTCACATGTGTGTTGAAACAAAAAATCCCATCGTTTTTCGAATCGTCGTTAAAAAAGTGTTTCTGTATCTGCATGCGAAAACAATCAAAACAAACTCTTTTCCAACTGGAATATTTCCAGTTTAAATGTGTGAAACGAAAGCAAAACGTCAAAAAAAAATATTAATTGTGAAAAACAGTGTTGTCAGATTAGGAGATTTATCACCAAAATGGGGATTTTTTTTCTGAAATGGGGAAAAAAATTCATTTGGGGATGGGGATTTTATTGTGGATAATCGACAAATGTTTGACGATTTTTACAATTTTGTTGCTTATTTAACTATATATTATAGATTTCTTTCATTCGGAACACACAGTGAAAGAATTTCCGATGAAAGTATGAATTTATAAGCACGACCTGTTTAAAACTCATGCTTTTTAGTTTGGTTTATTTTCTCATATTAACAAAAACATCTCTATACCATTATATTTCCCCCACCGATTTTAATGGTTTTATTGAGTAGGAATTTAGTATTATAGGGTCGCCTTTTAGTTAAACTACTGCTGAATGGTATGGGAATGTTTTTCATATTATGGCACAGGACATCTATGTATAATTGAAGGTACAACAGATACCGTATACTATACAAATATTTTAAACGGCATAAAGATGTCTTATTCTGAATATGAAATGGCACAGCGATGGGTGTTCCACCAAGTTAACAACCCAAAACAGATATCGAAGCGAGCAAAAAGTTATTTTCAAAATATATGCTTCAAAATTTTAAGCTGATCTGCTCAGTTTCCAGAGCTAAACCCTTTTGAAAATTTATGCAAAATTGTCAAAGCGGCTCTTTGAGAAAAAACCCTTCTAATAATTTGTTAAAGATGTGCGCAAAAATATTTCAATCAATATGTTTTAAAGACTTGTGGACTCAATGTCAAAACGCTTTTGGGACTTTATTTAAAACCAGGGTAATTCCACTAACTACAGAATAGTGGTAATTTGGTGCCATTAATAAAAAACTGTTTCTTTTAGGCCATCAAATTTGATGTGTATATTTTTATGTAGAGGCAAAATTAGTTAATTTTAACAATATTTTTGAACATGTACATGTTTTTTTAAGTTTTGATCTTGGGAAATTTTAATGTTTTTTATTTTATTTACTTTATAATTGATATTTTATATAGAAACAAACAAAAATATTAATCACATTGTTCTAAAGTTTTTTTGTCATGATGCTAGATCATGGTCAATCTTTTTTATAGACCACCACTGTAATAAGAAATACATATCAAATAAAATAGTATATATTTATACCTATATCAAAGCATATGTATCTATGCAAAATTATTGATACAGTTTCTGTGGGGATTTTTGAGGATATGAATTTTAAAATCGGGGATGAAAATTGAAAACTATCTGACAACCCTGGTGAAAAATGGAAACAAACCAATAAAAAAAATTATATGAAGAGAAATGCAAAACTATAAAAATATATGTATATCATATATAAATATATTAAAAAAGCTACGCAATATTATTTTTAATAAAAAAGCCACACAATATTATTTAAAAAAGACACAAAATACAAAAATTGTTTTTTTTTTGTTTGCAAAGCACTTTTCGCACCGTTATAATATGCGGCTTATTTTGACACTTCATTCGGTTCAGTTTTCACAAAAAAAGATACAGAAACATTTTTACTCACATTTTTCGAATAATAATTGGAAAATGGCATAAATGACAGATAGTACTCGCATTATTTTACATACAGAAACACGTATGTGAGAAACAGCACTTTTTGTGTCACTTCACATAGTTTTTGTTTCAATTTTTTCGTTTCATGTGAGATATTACTCGAGTCGAGTAATACAGAAAGTCGCCGTTTATACGTGGAAACAATTGGAAGGGAAACATTTAGTTTGGTAGCAAATTACGGGTGGGGAAGAGAAAATCGTTTTTGTGTTCGGTACTCGGCGATACGCTTTGTTATCATTTTCTTTGTTTACATTTTTGTTGTTTTAGTTTTACTTTTTTGACATTTGCTTTATTTTTGGCGGTATTTAGTGTTGTTTGGTGGTAAAAATTAAAAAGGAAAAGTAAAAATTTTTTTAAATTAAATAATAAAGAATGGATTATAAATGGGAAAGAAAAACTGTGGAAAATTTAATATTATTGGTGCAAGAAAGGGAGTATTTATATAGTGTGCGGTCTAGGGATTATTTAAATAGAGTAAAAAAAGCCCAAGCCTATAGTGATATGATAGAAATTTTACAAAAGGAGGTGCCTGGTCTGTCTGTGGCAGACATTAAAAGTAAATGGAAGAGCCTGCGAAGCCAATATATTAGAGAGCTGAGGCTGATTACAAACTCAAAGAAAAGCGGCAGTGGAAGGAATGAATTATACATATGTGCCAAAGCTTTGGTGTTTTGACCAACTTTCATTTCTCGAACCACATGCCTGCATCAGGGAGAGTGTAAACAACATTGAAGTAAGTCTTTTATGTAAAAAAAATAAAATTGTAGAAATTGGTGTTAATATGATAAGATTGTTTTTTAGGCAGAGTGTAGTACTGCGGAAACTAGCAGTTCGGCATTAAATGATGAAAGCTGTTACAGTACAAATAGTGAACCCAGCGAAAAGCGTTCAAAGGTATTTAATTTTAGATTTAGAAATTAGTTACTATATTTTAATATATGTATATCTATTACAGAAGAGTGACTTATTCTCTGAAATGAGAAACAATTTTGCGACTTTCAAGGAAATTATAGTCCAAAAAAAGAAAAATTTCCGCAAATACGGTTGGCTAGGTGATTTAGTGACGTCACAAATTGAAGAAATTGATGTGAGATACCAACAAAAAGCTGCTTGGGAAAATACAATCAGTAATTCAAAAATATATTGAGAGTTTTCCGAAGCAGCTCGATTCGTCCTCATCAAATGCCAATAAAAATTCATCCATGTCCAATGACCTGCTGCAGATGTCAATGGAGGGTGTTTTTGACGAAAGTGATTTCGAACCTCAAAATATGTGATCTTTTTGTTTTTTGTACTTAATTTTTTGTTAATGAATTCAAAATATTTGATTTCTTATTTTTTACTTTGTTTTTTTATAATAACATATTTACATACATATGTATTTCATTTTTTGTTATTGGATGTAGAATATTTGATTTCTTATGCTTTTTACTTTGTTTTTTTATAATAACATATTTACATATGTATTTCATTTTTTGTTATTGAATGTAGAATATGTGATTTATTTTTTTTTACTTTGTTTTTTATAAAAACATACTTATGTACCTATATTATATAATAAAGACTGAATTTGTTTTTAAATATTAAAACTCTCTGTATTATTTTATTATAGTAAAATGTAATAATATTGTTACAAAAATTTACAGAATTTGGTTATATATTTTTTCTTTATCATTTAGGCTTCAACCAATCTACTTTGCCTTCTTCATTGAAATAATTCATAAAATTTTGGCGTATAACCTCTGCTTCTCCTTTCCGTGGATTGTATGGCGTGTCAGAAGCAGCAGAACTGACATTGCTAGTTTCTTTTGCACTCCCTACGCTTTCTATGCTTGTCTCGCCACTTTCTAACAAATAATTGTTCAAAGCAATACATGCAAGGGCAATAGTTTGAACATTTTCTACACTTTGATTCAGTGGAGCTAAAAGAACTCTGAACCTGTTCGATAAAATACCAAACGCATGCTCTACTACATGTCTCGCACGGGAAAGTCGTTGATTAAAAACCTGTTTTTTTGACATTACGAGTGATAAGGATAGGGCTTCATTAAATGTTTCTGCAGAGGGAATGCATCGTCGCCGACTACGACGTAAGGAAGAACTCTATTGTTTCCAATTGCAGCAGCTTGTGGTAGATTTTTCTCTTCTTGCAAAATAGTATTCAGCGGACTCTGTAGAAATACTCCAGCATCGTTGCTGCGACCATTGCATCCAACGTCAACAAAAATAAATTTGCACTTAGCATCTACCAGGGCTAACAGAATTATGCTATTTGTGCCTTTATAGTTGTGAAAAAATGCCCCATCTTTGCGTTGAGAACGAAAACTTATATGTTTACCATCCAACGCACCTAGGCAATTGGGAAATTGCCATTTTATTGCAAATTCCTTTGCTATGGCCTCCCAATCTAACTGGCTGCTCGGAAACTACAAAAGGAATATGTAATACTTATGTAAATATATATGTATGCATAAAATATATATACACTAAGAGAAAAAACAAGATAAAATTAAAAAAATCAGTATTGAATCAATAATAAGCATTAACAAAGGTCTAGTAATGTTGAAAACTTTTATTTTAATATTGGAAAATATCATTTTTAAGAAGAAAATTTTTAATTTTTTCACTAAAATATGATTTTTATATAAACAATTTTAATATTGAAAAATATTAAATTAGCAGGATACAATCTGTATTTTTTCCCTCTGTGTATGTATATATCAACAAACTAAGTGTATATACCTTTAAATATGAAGATTTTAAGTGTCTGTAAAGAGCATTGCACACCTTAGGAACAAAACCACAAATTGCCGATTTTGACAAACGAGTCTGGTAATCCAAACTGATGTAAGATTCCCCTGTATAAAATAGAAACAATTTGTAGATGTTAGCAACGATACAAAATCATAATCTTACCCAACTTACCAGTGGCAAGAAATCGCAACGTCATTGCTAATTTTTCCTCTGCAGGAATTGCACTTCTCATTACAGTGTCGGAGCACTGTATATCATCTTTTATTAATGCCAACAAGAAGTCAAAATGTGCCTTAGAAAGCCTTAAGTAGTTTTGGTAACTATCTTTATCATGCGCAAGTAATTCTTTATTCAAAAATGCAAACGAACCGCGTTCGGATTTTTGCTTCCTCCATTCTTTCACCCATTGTCGTTTTGGCCTTTTTACGGGCAATGAAGCCGCCTTTTCTCCGAAACTGGCCAAACCTTGTATATATAAATATATTACTATAAATTCAATTTCACATTTTCAAAAATTTAATTACCTAGAAGCATTTCTTCTTTATCGCTATCGTCAGAATCAAGTTCAATGGTTTTGCTAATACAATCCATAATTTCATGAATTAGGCTGAGTTTTTCTTTATTTGCCATACTTATTATTTTAGATTATTTAATATTTTTTTAAATTTATTTATTTATTTTTAATTCCCGAACACAAAATAACACCAAACAAGAATGCAAAAAGAAATGTCAAAAAAGGAACTAATAATTAAATGTTGCCGACAACAATGTTCGTCTGTGTAAACGCGAATGAAAAACCAAAAGAGAATTCCAAATGTTTCCCTTCCAATTGTTTCCACGTATAAACGGCGACAAACGAGGCACTGTATTAAGTCTATGTATGTCCACACTCGGCGATGCGAGTCGGCAACTTTTGTAGTTTGTTGACGATTACGGTGAGGGGAATAAAAGAAGAAAAATACTTGCCCGTTCTCGGCGATTCTTTATATTCCCTCATTCGTTTTTTTCTTTGTAGTTGATTATTTGACATTTCCTTTCATATTTTTTTTCGCTTTTTGGTGTACACATCTTTTTCGTACAATCGCAGCGTTCGTTTTTCTTATGTTTTTTTCTTTTTAATAAGTGCAGCGTTGCCAGTTTATGTGTAATTACACATAAATGGAAGAGAACACTTTTTCTTTAAATATTTTTAGATCATACATTTTTTATATAATTTTATCTCACCATTATTTCAATTAAATCATTTATAATAAATTAATTCAATTATCCATGTTTTTAAGCAACCCATAATACTGGTCACCATACAATTACATTTCATAGAAATCAAACATTATTCAATACCAGAAACAATATGAACCTTATGATAGCAAGATGTCGGTTAGAAACTACGAAAAAACAAATTGAATATATGGATATTATGGAATTTAATAATCTCCTTCAAGAAATTAAAAATATACAACGAATTTAAATTTTCAAGAAAAAGATAAGGAATATTTGCTTCAAGACTTAGAAACTCTTTTCATATGATTTACAGCAATCGTATACAATATCCTATAAATTAATAATTAAATTTTGTGTGTATATATTACTATTTTTTTACTTCTTTTATTTCTTTCCTTTCTTTTGTAAATTATATAAATATATAGAATTAAACCTTTAGATGAATATCTTAAAATAAAATATTTGGGGGATTCAAATGGTCGTTTTAAAGTCATATATCATAAAACAATAAAACGAAAAAATATGATTGCTGTAAACAACCCGTCATAGTTTGGTATATTATTTTTAATTTTATTTTTTTATTTTTCAATTTATGACAAAATGGTAAACATAGGTTGAAAAGCCTTATTGTTTTATGACTTTTTATTTCAAAGAGCAACAACAAATTTTTTAAACTATGTATTTTAAAATTGTATCATATTATGAAAATATGATTTGATAGGACCCCGTTTGAATATCCCAATTATTTATTGTACATGTGTAATTCAAAGCTGTAAATATTTTACCAGCTCGCCTCAATAATGACTAAGTGATGCTGAGACAATCTTAATTTGATATGCTAATGATATAAAGGAATAAATAATAATAAAAAAAAACAAAAAAATTCTTTACGCATTAATAGTAAAACATTTGAATATTTTCAAGGTGACTTTTTCAAAATTTATACCAATTTTAAAATATGTGCACTGGTGAGCTAAAGCAAACATTTTTGGAAATAATTAAACGATAAGTAAATTGTCTTTCAGTGGGGACAACATGCTTTTTAAATTTTAAGAATCATAATGAAATGTAAATTCTTCTGTAAATTAAAATAGATTTTAATTCAAAATTCAAATAAAAAATAAAGACTGCAAATTTACTTTGTTATTTTGTATATCACCGTTAAACTGCTGAATGTCTAATCGACACATAATACGTGAATACATAATCTAGCTGTTAAGACAAGGGAAGAGAAACATTTTTCATTAATAGAAAATTTAATTGTGTAGCATAACGATATTACATTCAAAGAAAATATTTTGTTTATATCAACCGATTTTCATTATTTGCAGCTTATTTTATATCTAATATACCTTAATTTTAGGATAAAATATATCTTATCTTATAAACTTCTTCAAAATTTAAGCGGTGCTTCCGAACTACTTCAAGTACTAGTCCTCATTAGCATTAGTATTCAACTATAAATACTTTAATATTGTTGGGGTGTTCCAATAGCTCTAGTAATAACTCTAAGGCTTTGTCTTCTACAGGGAAATTTATAAATACACAAATATTTATTCACATATTAAAATAATTACAAATATAAAAAGCATTATATTCTATGAATGAAATATATTTTGGGCAATCTATAAAATTTTGTGTAATTTGTAAGTATTTCTGTGGCAACATGGCAAAAATGTCAAATTGTAAGAAAAAGCACGCAAAAGAAAACACAAAAATTGCTGAACAACAACAAAAAGTTGGGCAACTAAAATGTCCGAGTGTGGACACGAAGACAAGTTTAAAAGAGAATTGATGAAGAATTGCCCGACTCTTCTCTCCGAGTGTGGACATACACTTACCAGGAAAAACAAAAACACACACGTACACATATATCTTTATATTGGTGCTGCAAAAATAACTACGAAATCATTTCAACAACAACAACATAAGAGATGCTCTGTCTACAAACTTCTACATGTACTACAGATATACACACACATATCCATACAAAAATAAATTAACGTGTTGACACACAAATATTTTGCCATATGCAGTGATCTCGAAACTGAAAGAAAAATCTAGACACATTGAAATTTAAATAAAAGGCAGAGCAGAAACTGGGAATCAAGTTAGTTGTGATTTATCTACGACAGAGTAAAGATCAACAGTGAATCCCTACTTGTGGTATTATTTAAAAGTGTATTTCTTGTAAAGTGTATTAAGTGTAAATAAAGTAAATTAGTAAATACACAATCGAATCAAGCGTTTATTATTGTAATTAAGAATCCACATAATAAATTATTTCTATAGAAAAAGTTTATAGCAGGGACTGAAACCGAACCCGAACCGAAATGGGTTCGGGTTCGGTGCTTTAATAACCATGAACCCGAACCCCGTTGAACCCCAAAACTCATATAGATTCGGGTTCATAAACTTCAAAAAATTATTTTTGTACATAAAAATATTATGTGTACTTAATAGAGGGCTGCGCAAGCATAGCTTAAATGTCTTACAAGCAATCATCAATTTTTTAAATATTTCATGTCAAGTACTTTCTCTTTATTATATATGTAAATATTTTAAAGTGAAAATATTTTGAACTACAAATAAAACTACAAAGAAAATTTTATAAGAACAGAAATTTCTAGTTCTTCAGGAGAGAATGAGGATATTCTTGAACAAGTTTTAAAGAAGAAAGAAAAGTTTTCTCAAATTAATTCGTCAATTATAAATGCTACCTCTTCAATTGATAGTTCAGTTAAAATTGAGATGAAAATATACGAAAATTATCCAAGGCTGGGAAAAGAAAAAATATTTTAAGATTTTGGGAGCAACATAAAATGCAAACACCATTATTATATCAGGTGGCCAAGATCATCTTCGCGGTTCCTGCAACGCAAGTAAGCGTAGAAAGGGCTTTTTCAGCTTTGAAATTTTATTTATCACCACATCAAATTTAAAAGAAGACTTATTAAATTAAATGAAAATTTTTTTGAAAAATAAATAAAAAATTTTTGAAAAATAAATATATGATATTGTACTTTTTTCTTTTCTAAATTTTGAACCCGAACCTGAACCCTGGACCGAACCTGAACCCAAACTTTTTATTTTGATTAACCTGAACCTGAACCCGAACCCAATTTTTTCAGGGTTTCAGTCCCTGGTTTATAGAAATAAAACGTTTTTAAAAGGTAAAAACGTAACAATATGTATATGATTTCTTGAAAAGTGCGAGTTAAATAGCTGATGTGTGGGCATGAATATGTACAGAACACGAAAAAAATTTTACAAAATTGGGAAACATAAGATTATCATTAAAATGCCTGACCTTTTTTCCCTACGCCTCAAATTTTTTGGAAAAAACCCTACAAAAGGGATAAAACCCTTCATTTGGTATCACTGGTCATGCGTGAATGTTTTTAAAAAGTTAATTCATAAAATTTTTCAAATATGATAATTTCATGTAGTGTGACTTGTGTATTAGGTCTGCAACGATGATTCTTTCTTAAAAATGTTCTGGTCCCTCATGTATTAGAGTTTACACTCGTATGTGGAATTGTTGCATTCTCTGCAGGGAAACATATAGTATATGTACATACTTATTTACATATGTATGTATACATGTATTATATTTATGGTTAATTATACATACAATACATACATATGTATTTACATATTTCTTTTTATAAAGCAAACAAATAAATGCAAATATTGGTCAACTGTTTAAAACTACTAAAAGAAAATAAATGGAAAAAATATTGCATATTGCACGCGATATTAGTGTTTTGTTACATTGTGTTTAATTAAAAAAAAATCGAATGAATTATTTTGATGGACTGCCAAAATCAATAAATATTTAACCCATTATGCGAAAACGCAACGCCAACTTTATAAGTATATAAAAACTTGTTTAATCCCTTCAGTTGAAAAAAGGTTTTTTTATGTTAGTTCACTATTTTCCATCTAAAACCCTATTTAAAAAAATAATAAATTTTTTGTGCTTTATCAGGTTTTTGGAATTTTAAAAATAGTCCAAAAAAATGCTTTCGCAAAAACGCTCCAAAACTATAAATATACAATTTAAATATATATTTTATTACTAAGATTGCTTCCAAAAGTATTGAAAAATATTTATCAAAAAGAATTTGTCAAAATAATTTTAAAATTTCTTTACTGTAAGATTTCAAAAGTAACTGTTGCGAAAACGCAACGTTGGCTGTATGGTGCAAATTAGATTTTTAATAACATGTAAGCCCATGTAATTAAATATTTAGTTTTTTTTAATAGTAATGATTTAAATATTACTTTAATGTACACAAGCTCTATAATATATAGAAATTAGTTTATTTTACATCTTTTTCGAAGAAACATGCGTTCTAAATATCATGATTGTAGGAATTTCGAAGTAAAATTTTGGTCCAAGTTAGAACATATTTTTTCACTAATTACCAATACAAAAACCGAAGTTATAAGCTATTCCCGATGTGAAAATATACTACGAATAGAGGTTTGGTGTTCCAAAATAAAAAAAAAATCAGGACGCATCAATTTTAACTTATAGAGACAAGACGAATCTTCTGTCTTACCATTTCTAAGAAAAATTATAGCCAATGGGTAAAAGTAAATACAGAAGTCTATCTCGTCATGGACATATTCCACATAATAAAAGAAGGACTTGAAAAACAAGAATGAAATAGCAGTTTCTATTAGACTTCCTAAAATACGTCCACTGATTAATATTTCATAATCTGGCTCATCATCATACATCAAAACGATAATTTAGAGGGTTCTGTAGTGCTAAAGTTGTTAGAATCAGTTAAAAGTCCAGAAGATCATGCCGTATATTTCGACAATTTCTTTTCTTCATATTACTTATTCTGTATATTAAAGAAACAAGTTTTGCGCAACAGGAACAGTACGATTATATCGTTTGAGAGGAGTGAATGATATTATTGACTGTGGAAGTTAGTTTAAAAAGCACCAATAGAATTACCAGGTGGTCTTGCCAATTCTAACCTATGGTTGCTTAGTGTAGTGGGTGGCCCTCTGCAAGGGCTATATTGTCACTAAGCTGGAACGAGTGCAGATCATCGATCGTCAATCCATGGCGATTTCGACTCAGAGTGCGATCAGGTTGCGGTAGCTGGGCTTCTGGGAGCGATTTTCTGGGGCATCTTCCTCCCCATATAAGGGAATTACGTACGGATCGGAAGTTGGATTTTGGAGGGTGTGGGGAGGATGGGTTCCGGTGTTTCAGTTTTCACGGGTGGTTATAAGATGGAATCTGGTGTGGCGGCTGGTATTTTCTCCGACACGTGCGGTTTTTTGCAGGCCGAGGTATTTGCTACTATGCAAGCTTTGAGGATACTGAGGGAACGTTGCAAAAGTGTTGATGCAGGATGATCCTCTCTGCCGGAGGGGAGTCTTTTGCTTCCTATTCAGATGTCTGTCATATGACTGTTGTTTGAGATGGAATATCCAAATCTTTAATTGCGAAAGCACAGAGCAGATGGAATTCCATCACTTCCTGTGCTGTTTCTAGGATACTTTAGCCTCGGCATAACCGCGACAGGACTCTGGAAATCTTGGGGATTCCTCATCAGTCCCTGTCCAGATTTATAGCTCTGTTGTTGGGTCACTGGCTGATCGGTAGACACGCAGAAAGGTTGGGCCTGCCCTTTAATTTGCACTGCAGAAGTTGCGGGAATATTTCTGAGAGTGGGACTGTAGTACATTTCTTTTGTGATTGCTCTGGCAGCCAAAGGATTAAAGTTTTTAGGAGTGTCTTTTTTCGATAGCTTAGCGCAATGTGCGAGCCTAGACCCATTTGCTTTACCTAACTTTATAGGCAGCTCTGGTTGGCTGTAGCTCTTTTCCTATTTTACGTGAATTCAGTTTGGTCCTGCAATGGTTTCAAAACGGCACCTTGTGCTATTGTAGTTGACCACGTTTTAGATTAACTGGCCATTTGACCTACCTACCTAGCTCTTTGAGTTTATTTGAAACTCTAAATAATCGCTTTTTTGTTTCCTATAAATTAAAATTAAAATGTCATCTAGATAACACGATACTCCTGATAATCCTAACAAAATCTGGACCATAACGGACTGAAATGTAGAAGTCTAGTATTTTATTGTTGATAGGCTCCAGGTAAATCTAATATGCAAAAATAATTCGAATTTCCCAAATTTGCAAAAATATCATCTATTCGAGGTAATGGATAATGCTCAGTTTCTATAAATCTTTGCAGTAAACACAAATTCTAATTTCATTTCTAGGTTTAGAAACAATTACGATTGGTGAAGCAAAATTACTGTATTTTACTAGAATGAGTTTACCACAATTAACTAATCCATTCAACTCTTTTTCTACTTGTGGCCTTAACTTAAATGGAACTGTTAATTCTTAAGATGATTTTTCTTTTTAAAATATAAAGAAAAATACATCCTCAAAAGAATTAAGAATGTTGTGTTTACTTTAGTCAAATAATCAAATTAATGCATTGTTTGCATTTAATATTTTTTGGTTTCTTTTTGTTTCTTTATTTTTTTATGCAAACCCTGAGAATTCACATGTCAGCGTAGTTGAGTGCACTGTGAAATTTTTTTTACATGTGCTACTCAAGTTACTGGTCAGACAGTTTGAAATTTAATCAATGCTCTAGTACAGTGTGTGTACATATGTATTATGTATTTTATGTATTATTTGTTATTTTTATTTTATTAAATTTTTGCTTAGATTGTAAGTTTTTGCTATAAAAAAAAATTTTTTAATAAAGTAATTTGCCATTCTGTTGATAACAATTGATTGTTGCCCATCAATTTATTTTCATCAACTGCTTCTTGGTGTATCACCCTGAAGCAAAAATTACAACTATTTTTCATCCGTTACCTTGGTGCATCACCCTGGTAACAATTCTTAACTAACCGAGGCAAACGAGCCTCTGTTTGAACATTCTCCTATTTTTACTCTTCTGAGTTAACTGAGGCAAACGACCCCCTGGTTTAACATATTTGGCGACAGTGACAGGACTCTCGGCTCTACTGCAATTTCAAAGGAAACCATCCAGAAGAAAATCATGGGGACCGAAGGACAACTACTCCGTCATCTGAAGGAAACGGGTGAGGGCATTGCCACCCTGATTTGAAACTTCACAAAGGATTCCAGTATCCGCAAAACAGGTACCTACTATTAGGACCATCTGGGCCGCCTAAACACAGCCTGGAAGGATTTCGAAAAGGCTGATAACCAGCTTAGAGGTCTAAAGGATGTTGATACGTCCGATGAATACTTCATATTGGACTATTATGGCAAAATTCAAACAATGGCTACGAAATACATAGCAGTCATGGAACGCGAGCTTGACAATCTAAGTCAAGGCTCCGACAACACAAAGCTCCAGACCAAGCAACTAACAAAAGATTCACCAGAAACATGTATGACCCAGCCACAGGCAGGTGCACCTGGTGGTCACGACGGGCTCATCAGTAGCTGTCGTGGAAAAATGGCTGCTTTAACACGCCAATTAGAAGACCTTCGAACACAACTACTGAGGACAGTTATAATATGGCCTGGAAATTGTTGGAAGACAGCTATAATAATAAGAGGATTATGGTAGCTACAGCAATTCAGAGGATGCTTGATCAACCAACTGGTGCATGTACCATATGCAGTATCAGGCGGTTACATGATACAACCAAGGAATGCTTGGAAGCCCTGTCTAACATGGGTCTCCAGACTAATTTGTGGGATCCGATTCTCCTACACCTTTTAATTAAAAAGGTGACAGGACCGTACACACTGAGTATGAAAATTCAATTACTAATCCAAAGCAGCTACAAACCATCGACCACTTTCTAGCCTTCCTGGAGAACTATTTTCACACTCTTGAGGCAATGGGACATAAGGACAAAAGCTCTACTTACAGTGGCAAAGCTTGCGCACTTACTGCTCGACCTCATCAGGAAATCTATCGATGCTCGATCTGCAAGCAAGATTCTCACCCATTGTATCGATGCAAGGAATTTATACTACTAAGCCCAACAAACCGACTCGATCATGCACAAAGGCATAAGCTATGTGTAAACTGCTTCAGCAGTAATCATCTTACCAAATGGTGTAATATTCCCGGCCGTTGCCAAAAGTGCGGGAAAAAACACCACACCCTCGTTCACCTGGAACAAAGTTCACACAATACTTTGGTCTCCACCAACCAAGGCATAACTTCAAACAAACAAGCTCAAATTACTAAGGGGGAGCAGAAATGTCCAATAAAACAGTCAACATCCAATCCGCCGACCACGCCTCATCTCGACTTACCACACCGACAGTAGAAGCTGAAAGCTTGAGGGTGAGTTCGGTAAATAAACGCCCCTATATACTACTTGGCACAGCACTAGTCAAGGTTCAAGGAAACGATATGGAAATTGAATGTAAGGCTATCCTAGACTCAGGATCCCAAGTCAACTTAATAACAGAAAGGCTAGTTGCTCGGCTTGGACTTCCAGCACGGGCTACATCCATTTCGATCAACGGCATCGGAACGAAAATCCAACACCGGGTCAACATAACCCTACAATCACGTCTCAACAACTTTGCTGCGCGCTTGGAGGCATTTGTTCTGCCACAAATTATTGCTCCTCAACCTGCTCAGCTTCTCAACACTGATAAATGGTCCATTCCCAAGAACGTAACATTGGCCGATCCAACCTTCAATCAACCAAATAAAATCGACATTCTATTGGGAGCCGAACACTATCACCAACTACTAGCTATTGGACAAATTAAAATTGCTGATGACCTTCCGAGGTTACAAAACACTTTAGTAGGCTGGATAGCGTCAGGAAAGGTCTCAGGTCAGCGCTTATCCACAGCAGTATGCGGAATTTTGAGTGAAGACGAGCGGTTGGACATGGTTGTTGACCGATTCTGGAAGCTGGAAGAAATCGAAAGCACGACACTTAATCAATGACATCATATCCAGGGGATTGGAACCGCACCAATTACTGCAGACATCTCAATGGATATACGGTCCATTCTTCCTTCACGGAGACGAAAAACATTGGCCACCAACCTTTTGCCTGGATACCAATGCAACGATCCTTGAAAAGAAGCAGCAATCCATAAATGTACTAGCTTCGGTAGAAGTTGAAAACCCGTTACACCACATAAATCATCGTAATTCGTTCAAAACGCTTCATCAAATTGTGGGATACATCTTCAGATTCATAAAAAATGCGAAAACCATGAAGACAGAGCGACAAACTCAGCCAGCACTTACACCTTTAGAGCTTCATGACGCCCTTCTTATCATCGTTCGAACTACACAGCAGATACATTTTATGGACGACATCAAGCAGCTGCGGACCCAAAAAGAACTCAAGGGTTCTAGTCAGATTAAGAGCCTGTCGCCTTTCCTGGACACTAACCACATTTTAAGAATTGGAGGACGACTAGAGGCATCGACTTTAAGCTATGATGCAAAACACCCAATGCTCTTGCCTTATAAAGACAAAATAAGTAGACTAATCTTCAAATCAATTCATGAAGAAAACAAACATTGTGGTCCTAGCGCCCTTCTTGCGAATGTCAGACAGCGCTTTTGGCCTATCAAAGGCAAACATTTGGCGCGAGGTGTATACTATGTGCGAGAGCAAGGCCGAAGCTCCTTCAGCAAATCATGGGAAACCTACCTGAAACAAGAGTAACTCCAGCAAGGCCCTTTATTAATGCAGGAGTGGACTATTGCGGCCCAATATGGGTACACTTCAAAACGAGGGGAAAACGACCCCAAAAATCCTATATTGCCGCCTTCTGCTGCTTTTCGACAAGGGCAGTCCATCTAGAGCTGGTAACCGACCTTACGACCGATGCCTTCATTGGAGCTCTTAAAAGATTCATAAGTCGGAGAGGTCATTGTCAGAATCTGTACTGCGACAACGCCACTAATTTTGTAGGTGCTCGAAATCAGTTAGCGGAGTTGTCAACGGCACTATTCTCTCCGACATCCCAGACAACAATTCAACGAGAATGTGCACATAAAAACATTAATTTCCATTTTATTCCTCCAAGAGCCCATCACTTCGGCGGTTTATGGGAGGCCGCAGTTAAGTCTGCTAAAAGGCTGTTGGTCAAAGAACTTGCTAATGCCTCTGTGACTTATGAAGAAATGGAAACTGTAGTAACAGAGGTTGAAGCAATTCTTAGCTCACGACCATTGGTACCGTTGTCGAGTAGTCCTGATGATGAAGCCGCATTAACTCCGGGTCACTTTTTGATTGGAGAACCTCTCACTGCTCAAGTAGACCCAACTACTGAGTTAAGACCAATGACCCTAGGAAAACGATGGGAGCTGGTTTCCCGAATAAAACATCAGTTCTAGAAACGGTGGTCCCATGAATACCTCAATGAACTCCAGCAACGGAACCGGTGGCAAACTAAGTCTCAAAATTTGCAGCCTGGCACCATAGTTCTCATCAAAGATAATTTACCAGTCCTGACTTGGCGATTAGGTAAAGTAATCAAAACATACCCAGGTCTTGACGGTATAGTCAGAACAGCAGAGGTTAAAACCTCTAATGGTGTCATTAAACGAGCAATTCACTCGCTAGCTCCTCTTCCATCGGAATCACCAAGCACTCCTGCTGGCCAAGACGAAACGTCGAAACCATCCCCAACTAAGAGAAGCAATGCATCCCGCAATATATGTACAGGCTCACCGATTCCAAAACGTTGTAATTTGGCTACAACAACTATACTCATGCTTCTAGCATTAATTTTTCCATTAATATTGTGTCAGTCAGTTATTTACACGCCGATCACTGGCAAACCCGGATTACATTTTGAACAAATTGGTAAAATTAAACCAATTATGTCCGAATGGAAACTTCTGGTCTACTTTGAGCTGGCTCCATTTCACAATGAATTACAGCTGTTGGCTAATGGGACAGACGCACTAACAAGAGCCTGCGAATCGTCTCACTTGGACTCTCACTGCCATGGACTCATTCACTACTTCCGCGATATCAAGAACGAAATGGAGGTCGGATTAGAAAATCTCAGCAAACGGAAGAAACGGGGTGCGATAGATGTCGTTGGAAACATCGCGAACTCTTTATTTGGTGTTCTTGACTCCAAATATGCTGATCAGATGACCGACACTATTAACACCATAAAAAGCAATGAAGCCTATTTGCTAGTTATGCTTCGAAATCAAACGTCGTTCCTCGACTCTACTCTTAACCTTATGAAGCAGACTGAAAATCGCAACAAAATGAATTTTGCAGAGCTCAATGCAAAAATCAATGCCCTGCAAAACTTCACAACCAGCAACCATATCCATCAATCTCAACTCATCTTATCCATTAGCACTCATTTGATCATCATTGCAAATAATTTACAAAAGACTCACAGATCCATGATAAACTTGTTAGCTGATACTCATCACGGTCGGATCAGCCCTGTTCTCCTGACTCCAATCCAATTCTCCAACGAAGTTGACAACATCAGAGCAAATCTTCCATCAGATCTAACGTTACCAGTAGTTAATATTATGCATATTTATGGGATAGTGACGGCACATGCATTAATATCAGACCAGCACATTATATGTACGATGTTCATTCCGTTAACACATCAGACGGAGTACGAATTATTTCACGTAACGCCAGTCCCACAGCTGATAAATAGTTCTCTAGTGGCGGTTACACCCAAATCAACACTAATAGCGCTCAATGCCCACCGAGACGAATATTTTCCAATTGATGATACCAAACTTCTTGAATGTAGTACACTGGAGCATAACACATATTTATGCCCAAAAATCCAAGCAACATATCACAAGGGGGCACCTATCTGTAGCTGTGAGATACATCTATTCAATAATGAATCTGACACTGCATGCAACTTAGAAATCCTAGCAGATAACAATGTGTGGTATAAGATGTTCACACCGAATCAGTGGATCATAGCCACTCAAGAACAGCTCAAACTAAGCACCGTATGTAATGGAAAGGGTAGTTATCAGATTCTGCAAGGTACTGGGGTACTTACTCTTCCAGCTGAATGCACAGTAAAAACCGATGGAATCACAATATATAGTCACCGAACGATTTCATCGTCTCTACATCAGTCCTACACGAATAGCGGAATATCATTCTCCAATCCAGTGCACAACGTGGAAAATCTTACACAACCATTTCATTATCAGTCAAGCATCGAAGACATTTATCGACTTCAAGAAGAAGTGAAGTCACAACTCCGTGACCTACCAGCATTAGCAGACCATCATAAAACCCACGGTCTAGTAGTAAGCTATACAGGATTGGCTCTTGTTCTGATACTGCTCCTTGTGCTGCTCAGCAAATACCTATCAAGGAAGAAGACCAACAGACAACCTACGACACCACAACCTGCACCAAGATCATCCTGGAACATTTCGGTGGATCCATAAGCTGAGCACAACATTTGCCTATACAATTGAGAAGATGCCGGATATTATTCATTTTAACTGACTCAATCAATATTTGAACTCCCCTAGGGGCCGCAATATGTTAATTCTTAAGAATGATTTTTCTTTTTAAAAATAAAAAAAAAAATACATTCTCAAAAGAATTAAAAATATTGTGTTTACTTTGGTCAAATAATCAAATTAATACGTTAATGCATTGTTTGCATTTAATATTTTTTTTGTTTCTTTTGTTTCTTTATTTTTTTTTTATGCAAACCGTGAGAATTCACATGTCAGCGTAGTTGAGTGCACTGTGAAATTATTTTTACATGTGCTACTCAAGTTACTGGCCAGACAGTTTGAAATTCAATCAATGCTCTAGTACAGTGTATGTATTATTTGTTATTTTTATTTTATTAAATTTTTGCTTAGATTGTAAGTTTTTGCTATAAAAAGAACAATTTTTAATAAAGCAATTTGCCATTCTGTTGATATCAATTGATTGTTGCCCATCAATTTATTTTCATCAACTGAAGCAAAAATTACAACTATTTTTCATCCGTTATCTTGGTGCATCACCCTGGTAACAATTCTTAACTAACCGAGGCAAACGAGACTCTGATTGAACATTCTCCTATTTTTACTCTTCTGAGTTAACCGAGGCAAACGAGCCCCTGGTTTAACAGGAACACTAGAAGCATTTTCAAAAATTAGTATTGTCCCTGGTTTTAAAACAATTTCGGTCGTATATTTATCAATGCAGTGATGAGGCGCATCATTAAATATATTCGTAAATTCGGTTTCTATCGCATTAAAAAAATGTTATATTTTGAATATTGTTCCGAAATGACTGTCTCCAATTTGGGTACAATACATTTAACCAGCTTATTCCAATAAACGATTTAAAATCCCTAACAGATTCTATAACAAAAATATCTAAATTTGCACTTCCCTTGCAATCCACCTTTTTTACCTCAGTGTTAATTTTTCCAATACATCGCAGTGGACTAACAGTAACAGATATAAACTTTCTACCAACAGAAACTAACTTAGAATTCGAAAAATATAACAAATACTTAGCTTTAGAAATTAAGGTTACACAAGTTCCTGTATCTATCTCCAATTCCAATAGCTTTCCATTTACCAGTAGTTTTACACATTCGGAATCTTCATTCAACATCTTTAATTGTATTGTTTTTTTTTCCTCATCAGATATACTATTCAAGCTTACAGCCTCCATTATTTCTTGAACGCATTTAACTTTATTTTCGTCTTTATGCTATTTCAGCCATTGCCCACATCTTCTTGCAGTGTATCCTTTCTTGTTGCATTTAAAGCAGTGGTCTTCACCAGTATTACTCAGGTAAATAAATTGTTCGGATATTTTTTAAGTTTTTCTTACTCTCTTCGTGAATATTACAACCAGGGTTGCTTAATTCCACAAAAATTCTGGCAAACAACTTCTTAAAATATACCAAAACTACCCGTATCGTTAGTTCTTATTATATTAGTTTAAAATTAAATGTATTGTACTTTATTAACAGATATCACTTTTAGAATTCCTGGAAACCAGTTTTTGTTTTATTTTCCTATGAAAAACTTAATTAATTATAAAAAAATTTGCAATGTTAAAAATCTTTCATAAAAAGAAATCCATACGCTTTGTTTTCATCATGCTAAACGACAACCACAATTATTACAAAAACATGTGTGTGAGACAAAAATTGCGTATGTGTTTATGTTTTATTAGTTTTCAAGAGAGCTAAATTTGTTTGTCAGACACTGAGAAGTTATGATAATAAGCAACATAAACTTATTAACGTTTATATTTCTTTTAACTACATTTCAATTGGTTAATAGAATTTACAAACAATTTATTTCATGAATAATTTTAATAAATTAGTTTAAATTTTAAAATTAAAGGTTTTTAAAACGAAAATTTTCACAAATTTCATTCAAGTTGTTAAAAACAATACAAATGAAGAAACCAATCTCATCTCTCAGTGTATTTTTGTGTGACTCTCTTTGTGAAGACCACTGATTTAAAGCATATCCAGGTTTTACAAATGCAGAGATCGGTCTCATGATCTGTCTAACCACATTTTGGCAAATTTTTTTTAGAATTTGATTGCAGTTGTTGAAATTTTCTGTTTCGTCGCTTTTGATTTACAGCCAATATTTAAAATTTTTTTTTTCCTTAAACTTATTTCTTCTGTTTCCTCTTCAGCTATTTCCCAATTTAGTGCAATTTCACAAGCTTGATTGAGAGTATGTTTTGGTTCTTTTAAAAATTTTGACCCGAGTTGGTCATCTCTTACGCCACACACGAATTCATCACGTAATGCTCGTTCTAAAAATTGTTGAAAATTACACTTTTGAGCCATAGACTTTAATTCAACTATTAATTCTCTTACTGATTTCATTCCTTGTTGTACTTTATCAAATTTATAGGATTCTGCAATTTTATTTACGGACGGCTCGAAATATATCTGTAATGCTTCAACGAGAACTTTGTAAGATTTTTCACAACGATTTTCCGGACAAAATAATTTACGTTACACAGAATATGGATCCGCTCCAATATAGTTATAAAGTATGCAACTTTTTTTCTTTCATCGAAGTCGTTTATTAGAAAAAATTGTTGAAGTCTTATTTCGTATTCCGCAAAATCATTTCCAATTACGTACGGATCCATATAACCAATAATTTTTATTATTTTCTTAAATTTTCTTTTAATTTTTTCACAAAAATTTGTTAATTACTTTTTCAAAGATTACTACTCCAATTTTTCTGGTCGCCAATTGTATTACATACTTGCAGACCCGGCAAACGTTGTTTGCCTAGAAAAGTATTGCTTTTGTGTATATTTAAAATACAGGTACAGGATCAGGTACAGGTAATATTTTAGGGTGATCAGTGCAGATAATTTATCTTTATTTACAAAAAAATATGAAAATGTGAATAATAAATAAACTATTGAATAAATTAAGAGAATATCATTGAAGCACTCTGTGATAAACAATATTTTTCGTTTTGTTGTCATACTACATACTTCTTACCAAGCTTAAAAGCATTATGTATAGCAACTATTTAAATAAACGGCAGAGCATAATTTACCTGTTTGGGGGAATAACTCCCCTGCCCCTAAAAAATATAATTCTTAGTAGTCCTACTAAGCCTGGAAACTGTATGTGTTACACTTCTTTAAAAGAGCGATAAAATGTGTTCTACCTTCTGCAGGAATATCACTTCCTCTGCCATTATCCCGCTCGGATAAAGCTGTATCATAAAAGCTAGTGCTGGAAGCAATCGTACCGTGTTTAAAGGCTTTATGGGGAACGTAAACAAGGTATTTTTCATTATTTGAATATATTTATTGCTTGATAAATATTTGTTCTATCCCAGCCTACCAAAGGTCAATAATATAAAAAACACAGTGCAAGACGAAAAAAATAGCCATATTCGAACCCCCAATCATTTGTGTCATTTTTGCGAAAAAGTGATCATTTTCTCAGGCTCATATCTTGCAAACTTTTCGGAATTTTTATCTACTTTCTGAGGCAACGTTGTAACTCTTGTCGTAAAGAATAAGAAACAAAAAAACTTCACCTTAAAGACCAAAATCGCGAAAAACTTTAATTGCATTTAAAGGTACATAGAAGTATATAGAATGCGTTATATTTGATATTATGCAGTTCTGCCAATATATTGTACATATGTATGTACATTACAGATGAGTTAGTTATTAGTTATAAGTTACGAAATATTAATTGCAAGGAGAAAAAAATCAAAAAATATTGCAATTAAATAGAAAATAGTAAATGTTTCAATTAAAATCATGACCAATCCAATAAAAAAATATTTAATATATTTTCTTTATAGACCTTAAATGTATCTATTTAACAAGTGTACTGAAAGCTGTTTGAGTTTTAAATTTATGAACTGAAAAACATAATTACCCAATTCACAAAATGTTATATTGTTGTAGATTATAGTTAAATGGTATTTCATTTTGTGAAGACCTTGTCGTAAATATTGTTGTAGATGTTATCCAGTGTTATCAGATTTCTCGAATAAAAAATTTAAAAAGAAGAAGAGAAGAAAAACATTTCAAACAATTTTTAAAATACATCTGAAAAATAAAAAAAAAAGTTTTCCAATCTTGGGAATTGATATGACATTTCGGAAAAATAGGAAAAATTGTCGTACATGTTGTAGTAGTTTTTGACATGGAAATTACCAACAACATTATGTACAATAGTTGTAGTTTGCCATAGTTTCTACCGATCTACGACAACTTTTTTTTGTGAATTGGGTAATTATGTTATCTTTTTATTTTAAAAATAAATTTCTATCATCAAGGATGTTTAAATTATATGTCCACAACTGTATACATACAATTCTTTTATTATTTTCTAAATTGACTGTAACGAAAAAATTCCAAAACAAACAAAATTTAATAATTATATTTAGTGTAATTGACGCTATGTTCATTGAACATAAAATTCACTTATTATTCACGAAAGAGGAGTAGGCATACTTACATACTCATATATCACATATTTACTTATTGCAGCAAAATTAAATTCAAATTAACTGCAAGAGATGAACTTAAAATTATCCATTCATAAAGCTTACCTAAAAAAAAAATTAGAAAACATTAGACCTTTTTATTATTTACCTTAATTTTATTAAACATATGTATGTATATAAAAATATTTTTAAGGTACAAAGTTTAATTCAAATACATCATAAGTATAATAAAAAGGGTCTTTAATTAACCAACTACTATATGTAGGTTTTAAAGTGCATCCTATTTAACGTTCAGCCTGTAATGGTATGGGTGGCTTCACATTTAATACAGGATACAAATAATACAAATTGCATTGAAGGAAAAGTAAAAAATTGGTTTGATATTTTTTTCAATTATATATAAGCTTCTTAGTGCACACATCGATTAACTCCATAAAACAAGAGGTTGAAATAATGCAGAGTGGGCAAACAAACAAAACATTTCGCAAAAGTTACAACAAAGTCATACACTTTTCAAAAATTTTTTAATGGTATTGTACATGAGCAAAACCAAAACAAATACTTTCTCAATGAGAAAGAGCGCAAATGAAACAATTAGCTTTTCGCTCTTGTGCTTGCTTTGTTATTCCGTCACATTCGTATAATTTGCTCTGTTTTCTCTTCTTCTTTTCTTTTTCTCTTCTTCTTTCCTTTTTCTTCTCATTCATTTTTTGTTGTACCTACGTACATTTGAGTTATTGTATTTGTAGTACTCAAAACAAAAACAATATATAAAATTAAATGGGACAATCTTTCTCACTGTTTCTGTTTTATTTTTGTTTTACTCATTGTAAAGAATACAACAAAATGAGAGCAAACGTTCAGTTTTGTTTATTTTTCTACTCTGAAATAATGCGGTAAAGTCATGTACGAGGTATGATAAAAAAATAACCGTTATTTTCAAATTTAGTGAGTTACGTATTGTCACTGGCTGTGACTGCAGTTTAAAAGGGAGCGAATTTAACCTCACAAATAAAATTCAATATAGATTGTAGTATTTATATTGTGCGTTGTTTATTTCTAAATAAAAAATAAAGATAAAAAATAATACAAATCCAATTTCTTAGACTACTTACCGCAGTGCTTTTCCCTTATAAACTAATTTCGTTTTAAACTCAACCATTCTGTTGTACCATCGTTGATCTGCATTTGATGCACGTGTGTGTGTAAGCAGAACAACGAAAACCAACAGTTTTAACTGAACGAAACAAGCACTGCAGTAAAGTAAATGC
Source organism: Metopia argyrocephala (assembly GCA_963576795.1). NCBI lineage: Eukaryota > Metazoa > Arthropoda > Insecta > Diptera > Sarcophagidae > Metopia > Metopia argyrocephala. The sequence continues at coordinate 33,266,088 of OY756211.1, forward strand.
AAGAAAGAACAACAACCTTTACATAAGCGTCACAAATTCAAGTAAATAAGACAATTTAAACATTAAGGGGATTCAAAGAGCAAACAAATCAAATTAAGAATGAATAAAATACAATAAAGTTAAATACAAAATTCACATAAACAAATATAAATTAAATTCCTGACAATTCTATGAGCCATCAGCGACATTCCCACCCGCGTGGATCGGTGACGATTCACTATTCCAAATCAAGAACAGCAAGCTTAGAAATAGGATGTTTTAAAACTCCATTACTGGTTTGTACATCAGCTCTTCTTGTAACACCATCATTGCCGGAATAAACTTCTATGATTCGACCCCTCTTCCAATCTCTTCGGGACACAGCTGGATCACATATAAGTACTAAATCACCAGGAAGCACAGTCTTTGTATATTGACACCATTTAGACCGCCTTGTGAGGGTTGGAAGATATTCAATAATCCACCTTTTCCAAACATGGTCGCTCAATTGGCGAGCAATCCGCCACTGTTTTTTCATGCCCATAAAATTTTCAATTTCCTTTCCTTTAGGTGTTTGAGCGGTATTAGCGCAACCCAATAAGAAATGATTTGGCGTCAGCGGCTCTTCATCTTCATGGCTAACAGGTATATTAGTCAATGGGCAAGAATTCAAAATATTTTCAGCTTCAATAAGAAAGCTTTGCAATGTGTGCTCTTTTGGGGCGATTTCCTTTAGCGTTACCCTTAGGACTTTCTTTACACTTTGTACCATACGCTCCCATATACCACCTTCTGACGGATTGAGTGGGTGTTAACGCCACATAAAAATCGCTAACATACATTACTAATCATCGATAATTATTATTGTAATCTTATTATTTATTATCGCGCAAGTCTCACCTGTAGTACATACATAAGATATTCTTTTTATATTTCCACGCGCACTTTTCATAGTAGAACCATTTTGTCATATATATGTATATTACAAACTTTTAGATTAGTAACAAGATAGAGGTCTTAATTAATATCTCATTTCATATTTTGCGCTGTAACAGTACAGAAGTTAGTAAAACTTATACATTTTATTATAAGTATCATATTTCAATAAATATCGAAGCTTAACTCTTGGATTCAATACGAAAAGTATGTAAATGTTATATTAATATCTATTTTTTATAAATAAATGAATATTGTTTAAATATTATAGGAATTTTAACACGCTCTAAAAGTACAATAAATAAATATATGAATTTTAATATAAACTTGTACTTTTGTGTTCATAATCTGCGACTTGAATGCCAAGGGTCCGGGCGCTTCACCCAACATTATTAAAATTCTTTTCTGGTTACAAATTTCTAGAAACATAAACTCTCTAAGTGGAGAAAACTGAGGAAAACCATTTGGCTGAAATAACCGTAAGTCCTTACAAAATGAATCCCTCTTCTTCTTCTTCCCTACAGTTTCAACCACCAAACCACCACCAAGTAAGTGAATTTCTACCAAATTCTACAGCTATAGCAAATTGTGATATATGCAAAAAGCCAACTGACAACATTAATGCCATAAAATGCACAAAATGCAGTTTAATATTTCACTTCGTTTGTGCAAACATTTCTATTACCCAACAAAATCTTCCATGGCTTTGTAAAACTTGTTCTATCCAAACCCAAAAGACAGCAGAACCAGCTGTCTCCGTTCGTAGTGGTTCTTCGACTTCTTCACACTCGCGCCGACAAGCTTTAGAGCTCCAACGATTACAAGAAGAAACGCAACTAGAAAGAGATTATATTAGAAAAAAGTACCAAATTCTCGAACAGGCAGATAACGATTGTGACGACGCACGTACAATTAATAATTCCGTGTGTGACTGGTTAGAAAATCAAACGAATTCAGCACAACCACATACTTCAGTGCCAGCACAAATACATTTTAATAAATCTAACGAAGAATCTCAACGTCCGCCTGCTGAAAGCACCTGTTTTACATTTCCCCTTCATCCCGAATCTACAAATTTTCAAAACTCGTCTAATCCACTTGCTATATACCAAAATGTAAGTAAAAATTTAATTTATTCAACAGCAACTCAACCTACAAATACAACAGCAGCAGTCAACAAAAACATAACCTCTTTTATTAATAACTCAGATAATAATTATTTACACTCCACTACCACCAATGTAAACACAATTTTAAATAATAATAATAATAATAACGCCGAACATCAATCAGCAACAGTCCCTCCACCTCAATGCGACCCGGTATTTTACATGCCTTCATCGTCGATAAACCAAACATCAGCCCCACCAAATTTCCCCAACTTGGAATCAACATTTTCCATGAATCCATTATTTGAATTTCGTCCAAGCACTAACAATAATCAAAGATTAACACAACAGCAAATGAATTCACGCCAATCAATACCTAAAGATTTGCCAATATTCACAGGAATGCCTGAAGAGTGGCCTTTATTTAGCTCAACTTATGAGTGGTCAACTTCAATTTGCGGCTTAACTGACGCAGAAAATCTGGTTAGGCTTCAAAAGGCTCTACGTGGAGACGCATTACGTTCTGTTAAACATATATTAATCCACCCTTACGGAGTACCATGTGCTATGTCAACACTGCGATTACTTTACGGCCAACCAGAAAAAATATTGAACTCTTTAAAAAACAAAATAAAATCATTGCCTTCTCTTAATATAAACAAATTAAACACAATTACCTTATTTGCAGTTGAAGTAAAAGGTCTTGAGACGACAATTAGAGCCTGTGGATTGATTGACGAATTAAATAATCCCTCTTTGCTACACGAATTAGTTTTAAAAATGCCTTCTTATTTACAGCTGAACTGGGGTGAACAAAAAATAAAATTGATAAAATGTCAACATAAAATAACTTTGACAGATTTTGCTAACTGGATATTCGAAGTCGGCGTATCAGCAAGCAGCATTAATGCAGAGACTAGCAGTCACTCATCATCGTCAGCAGAACAAAATATACGTAAAACAAAAGATGCTTATTATGTACATGCGCATGAATTTAAAAACAAAAGAGACTGTGCAGTATGTTCTGCAAACTGCGCCAGTGTTGATAAGTGCGAACAATTTTTGGCTGCAGATAGAAACGAAAAATGGAACATAATACGAAAACATAATTTGTGTAAACAGTGCTTAAAACGACACAATGGTGTTTGTAACAGCAAAATTATGTGTTTAAAACAGGGGTGTCAAATAAAACACCACCCTTTATTACATAAATCAACAGATGACGAGAAAAATACAAACAAAACAAATGAAAATAAAAACAATAAAACTGATTTACATGCAGCGCACAGTGGTAATGTACTGAATGAAATATTATTTAAAATTATACCAGTTACAATATACGGCAATGAAAATAAAAGCATTAAAACCTTCGCTTTTATAGACGAAGGATCTTCAATAAGTTTAATTAATGAGCAAATAATAAATCAATTAAATTTGTCTGGTGACCCACAGCCATTATGTTTAAAATGGACGGGCAATATGGCTCGTAATGAAGAAGACTCAAAAGCTGTCTCAATACAAATTTCTGGTAGCAATAAAACTAGATTTTCTATTTACGCTAGAACGGTCAAACATTTATCACTGCCTAGTCAAAGTTTAAATTACAAAACTTTAAGTAAGAAATTTCCACATATTAAAGGTTTACCAATAGACAGCTTTGAAAATGCGGTGCCAAACTTGCTTCTAGGCCTTAATAATATGAAATTATGTGTCCCAACTCAGGTTAGAGAAAGAAATAAAGATGAGCCCGTTGCTATGCGCACCCGACTTGGCTGGTTATTATGCGGAAACTTAGGCATTGGACAAAGAGTTGAAGACCAATATAATTTTTATATCTGTGAATGCCAAAGGGAAGACGATAACAAACTTAGTAAGTTGCTTAAACAATTTTACTCAATTGAAACAACTGGAATAAATAATTGTGCTCAAATTCTTGGTAAAGATGATCAGAGGGCTATAAATATATTGGAAAAATATACGAGACAAAGGAGTGATGGTCATTATGAGGTAGCTTTGCTCTGGCGATACGATAATATTACATTGCCACCTAGTTATGATATGGCGAAGAAAAGGTTATTTTGCCTTGAAAAAACATTAAGAAATAATAAAGAATTGTTTGATATTTTTGAAAAAACAATTTCTGAATATTTAGACAAAAAATATATAAGCAAAGTTGATATCAGTGAAAGAAATAAATTTAATTCATGGTATTTACCAATATTTCCTGTATTCAATAAAAATAAACCCAAGAAAACTAGAATAGTGTGGGATGCTGCTGCAAAGGCTAATGGTATTTCACTGAACACTATGCTACTCAAAGGACCAGATTTGCTGTCTTCTCTTCCGTCTATCCTCTTTCGTTTTCGACAAAGAAATATCGCAGTATGTGGTGATATTGAACAAATGTTTCACCAGATATATATTCGAAATGAAGACTGTCATGCCCAACGCTTCTTATGGCGAAGCTGCGATGAAACAAAAGAACCTGAGATATATATGATGAGAGTTATGATATTTGGCGCCTCATGTGCACCTTGTATCTCGCAATATGTTCAAAACTTAAATGCGTCGAAATATGAAGCAAAATATCCACTAGCAACTGATGCTATAAAAAATAATCACTATGTAGACGATTTCTTAGCCTCGACAGACACACCTGAGGAAGCCACTAAATTAGCAAAAGAAGTGAAATTTATTCACAGCCAAGGTGGTTTTAACATTCGTAATTGGTGCTCGAATAGTGAATATGTGTTAACAGCGCTAAATTCTGAAATATCTACAGGTAATATTTGTCTAAATATGGGTCTCAATACAGAAACAGAAAAGGTTCTTGGCGTGTTTTGGATTCCAGTCAATGACACCATTACTTTTAAACTTTCACCAGCTATTTTAAGTAGTGACATTTTTATAGGAAATAAAAAACCTACTAAACGTGAAGTGCTAAAAATACTCATGAGTATATATGACCCTCTAGGACTTGTGGGAAATTTCCTTATGTATTTAAAAATCATTTTGCAGGAAATTTGGAGAAGTGGTGTTGATTGGGACGAACTTATTTTAGCAGAACAGCAGACAAAGTGGAAAAATTGGCTGAATTTTTTACCAAGTTTAAATACAGTACATATACCAAGATGTTATTTAAAAACACTTAAAAACTATAATGGACAAAATGTTCAATTACATATATTTGTAGATGCAAGCGAAAGTGGGTACACCACTGTAGCATATTTCAGAATTTCAGATGGCGACAATGTTATTGTTTCACTTATAGGATCGAAGACCAGAGTATCTCCGTTGAAAGTTGTCTCTATACCTCGTTTAGAGTTAATGGCCGCCGTTATTGGTGCACTTTATGCCAACTATGTAATAAAATCTCACAGCATTCATATTAACCGAAAGGTATTCTGGTCAGACTCACGCACAGTTTTAAGTTGGATTCGATCAGATCACAGAAAATACCATCAATTTGTTGCAGTGCGAGTTAGTGAAATACTTGATAGTACTGAAATAAATGAGTGGTTTTGGATACCAACTAGAAAAAATGTCGCTGACGAAGCAACAAAATGTTTAAAGGCACCCGATCTGTCCGCTACAAGTTGTTGGCTCAATGGTCCAGATTTTTTGAAATCTCCAGAGGATAAATGGCCAATAATTACAAAAGATTTCTCTACAACAAATATCGAGTTAAAGGAGAGTAATTTAACTATACAAAATTTAGAACCACTTATAAATTTAGAAAGATTTTCTCGCTGGTGTAGAGCATTAAGGGCTGTTGCATTTGTTTTCAGATTTATAAATCGCCTCAAAAATAAAACACTAAACCAATATGGAGGAGAACTATCTCAAGAAGAATTGCGTAAAGCGGAAATAGTTTTGGTTAAAGATACACAGAAAATAGCATTTGTAAATGAAATTCAAAGTGTTCAACAAAATAGTAAAATATCAAAGTCAAATCTTATTTACAAATTATCTCCATTTGTAGACAAAGACGGCCTTCTACGGGTAGGTGGACGAATTGATAACGCTAATGTTCCGGATGATTTAAAGCATCCAATTATTTTGCCGAAAAATTGCCGCCTAACATTTCTACTAATATGGCACTTTCACAATATTTATTGTCATAGCAATCATGAGACTGTTGTGAATGAAATACGACAACGATATTATATTCCAAAATTAAGAGTCGTATACAAGTCTGTTATTAAACAGTGTCAGTTATGTAAAGTAAGGAATGCATTTCCCGATAATCCTCAAATGGCAAAACTGCCTCGAGCTCGTCTTGGAGCATATTTCTCACCATTTACCTTTACCGGTATTGACTATTTTGGCCCTATGTATGTCACTGTAAATCGACACAGAGAGAAGAGATATGGAGCACTATTTACTTGCTTGACAATAAGAGCAGTTCACATTGAAATTGTTTACACACTAAATACGAGCTCCTGTATAATGGCTATTCGAAAATTTATATCGCGTCGAGGGCAGCCGAGAGAATTTTATAGCGACAACGGCACAAATTTTGTCGGGGCAGAACGTGAGTTGCGTGAAGCTCTCAGTGAAGTTGACAGGAACGAATTAGTTCGCAAATTTACAAATAATAATACAAAGTGGAATTTTAATCCGCCTTCAGCGCCCCATATGGGAGGAGCCTGGGAACGGATGGTCCGTTCTGTAAAGAATGTTTTTTACAAAATTGGAATAGAAAAGTTTCCCAGCGACGAAACCTTACAAAGCATAATGGCAGAAGTTGAAAATATTATTAATTCACGCCCTCTAACTTACGTTCCTTTAGAAAGTGAAAATGAAGAATCTATTACACCTAATCATTTCTTGTTAGGAAATTCAAATGGGTTAAAGCCTCTTGCCTCTTATGATGACGATGGTGTAGTGTTGAAGGAAAGTTGGTTACTATCACAGCAGTATACCCAGAAATTTTGGAAGAGATGGGTAGCTGAGTATTTACCTACATTAACATGTAGAACAAAATGGCATGAGAAGACTAAGCCTTTAGCGGTTGGAGACTTGGTAGTGGTGGTTGATCCGTCAAACCCGCGGAATGTCTGGCCTAAGGGTAGAATAATTGAGGTGACCATGTCAGAGGACGGCCAGGTTCGAAAAGCGAAAGTCATGACGATGTGTGGTGTACTCGAAAGGCCAGCTGTGAAATTAGCGATACTTGACGTGACGAAAAAAGAAAAGTAAGCCTTCGAATCTTCTCGCCTTACTGTGGGGGGGTGTTAACGCCACATAAAAATCGCTAACATACATTACTAATCATCGATAATTATTATTGTAATCTTATTATTTATTATCGCGCAAGTCTCACCTGTAGTACATACATAAGATATTCTTTTTATATTTGCACGCGCACTTTTCATAGTAGAACCATTTTGTCATATATATGTATATTACAAACTTTTAGATTAGTAACAAGATAGAGGTCTTAATTAATATCTCATTTCATATTTTGCGCTGTAACAGTACAGAAGTTAGTAAAACTTATACATTTTATTATAAGTATCATATTTCAATAAATATCGAAGCTTAACTCTTGGATTCAATACGAAAAGTATGTAAATGTTATATTAATATCTATTTTTTATAAATAAATGAATATTGTTTAAATATTATAGGAATTTTAACACGCTCTAAAAGTACAATAAATAAATATATGAATTTTAATATAAACTTGTACTTTTGTGTTCATAATCTGCGACTTGAATGCCAAGGGTCCGGGCGCTTCACCCAACAGTGGGCAATTAAATTTCCACTCAATGCCCTTTGTAGACAACTCGTCTTGAATTCTTGTTACATCAAATACCTCTTCGAAACGCTTAGCTTCTTGATTCACGCCAACAAAATTTTTTCCGTTATCACTGCGCATTTTAAGTGGAGTGCCACGTCTATTAATGAAATTTCTTATAGTCAATATGCAGGCGTCTGTTGAAAGATCATGGGCCACCTCTAAATGTACAACTCGAATTGTAAGACGTTTTTCATGACGACGTCCGACGGTAATGTTTAATGGGCCAAAATAATCTAAACCAGTGTAGGTAAATGGACGAACAAATGGTGTAACTCTATCCTTTGGCAGCGATCCCATAATTGGTGTAACTGGATATGCCTTATTAAATCTGCAAACGCAGCATTTTTGCACCGTTTTTCGTAAAAGGCTTCGCAAACGAGGTACCCAAAACTTTCTTCTTATTTCGCCCATTGTAGCTTCGAAATTTTGATGCTTCATTCTATTATGAACGTGGGCAACAAATAATTGTGTTAATCGATGAGAGGGCGCCAAAATAATGGGTCTCTTTGTGTCCAGTGGCAGCCAAATAGCAGCGTCAATACGACCACTTACCCGCAGCAAATTGTCGTCATCAAAATATGGGGAAAGCGTTAATAAATCGTGGCCTTTTGTTAGCGTACCTCCAGTTTTTAAAACTTGTATTTCCGATGAATAAGTTTCACTTTGTGAGAGATGACAAAGAACAATTTCAGACGCATTTAACTCTGAAGATGACAGGCCTTCAACGCTTTAATTTCCTTTTTTTTTACAGCAATTTATAAACCTCAAAACCCAAGCCATAGTACGATTTAGCCTGAGAAAGGAGGAAAAACGATTAAAATCAATTATTAAGTTAGTACTAACCAGCAATGCAAATTTTGGACGCAATTCTTCTTCGCATGAAATCTCAGTTTTAGACGTATAATTTTTCTGCCAACAATCTTCAGGTTGGTACAAGAATTGTGGCCCCTGGAACCAGCGTGTGTCTTCCGTAAACTCAATTTTCTTTTTGAACCTTGTAGCATCATTAGCGGCGTTTAAGTGGGTTGGCAACCATCGCCAGTCGTTTGGGCGTGTTGAATCTAATATTTCTGTTATTCTATGAGCAACAAATGGCTTATATCTTCTGCTCTCAGATCCAATCCAATTTATAACAGTGGTAGAGTCGCTCCAACATATGCGGCGGGAAACATTAATTTTATGTTCTCTTAATATTGTGCACATTAAACGGGTACCAAGAACGGCAGCTTGAAGTTCCAATCTGGGAATAGTCATAGTTTTTAACGGGGCACATTTAGTTTTGGCGGAAATGAACGATACGCCAATGTTCCCTTGAGCTGATATATATCGCCAGTAAGCCACTGCACCAAATGCGTCTTCACTGGCATCTACGAATACATGTAACTCTAAAACTGCAGGTAACTCATCAGCAAAGTAATATCGGGGAATTTTCACTTTTACTATATTCTTTAGTTCTTGGCGCCAATTAGTCCACATTTCCTGCAATCCACTGGGCAGTTTTTCATCCCATCGAAAGCCATGTCTCCAAACCTCTCTCATTATTAATTTTGCAGTTATCATAAAATGACACAAAAACCCAATTGGATCAAATATTGACATGACATGACACACAATAGCTCACGTTTCGTTGGGTCATTTGATGTCATTTTTTACTCGAGGAAATCTTAAAATGAATTTAAACGCGTCGTCACTTGGATCCCAAAACATGCCGAGAACCTTTTCTGTTGGGGACTCAGATTCATTTAACCAGTTTGAGAAATTGACCGGCTGATTCAATTTGCCTTCTAGAGCCACAACTACTTCTGACGAATTTGATGTGAAATTTCGCATTTCAAAGCCTGCAGCTTTATGTAATGCTCGAACTTGTTCTGCTACAATTATAGCTTTTGACGGGCTCTCGAAACTATCAACAAAGTCGTCCACATAATGATGTTCAATAACTGATTTGACGGCTCTGGGAAAACGATTTTGAAACTCTAACGCATTTTTCTTCTTCACATAATCAGCTATACAAGGAGAGCAAGCAGCCCCAAAGGTCAAATCAAGCATTTCATAAATTTCGGGTGGGCCATTGTCATTTTCACGCCACAAGAACCTCTGGGAGCATCGGTCTTCTGTAGCAATGGCAATTTGATGAAACATTTCTTTAATATCCCCACATACTGCTACTGCTCCAACTCTAAAATTAAATAAAACTGCTCCATAAAGACGATTGAGGGCCATGGAATAGCTATCCGGCAGGACTACATCATCATTGGACCAAAGTAGTCTGGATTGAAATCTTCCGGCAACCCTAATCGTTGAGTTCTTTAATATCTTTTCTGCACGCAAATTTTCTTCAGTCTTAATTGTGGGCAACGCCTTCACACCAAAATTTTCTGTCTCAAAATAATTTGCCACCAATTCATGTAAGTTATCTGTCTCCATTGTCAGCAAACAAGAATGATTACCAGTTTCACGGACATACATACATATATACATAACTGGCCTTTACAACCCTGTGTCAGGATTACGGCCTAGCTTCTCGCAGCACTCATGTTGTGTGTGTCAATATTTATCCATGAGTACCGGGACCTACAGTTTAATGTCGACTCCGAACGACAGACTTGAGAAGCTTGTTCATGGCAATTAGTTACTCTCAGAGCTTTTGCCAGAAGACTGCTGAGAGGTAGTCGCCGCAAGAAACATTTTTTTCATATTTCTTTTTTGAAGATGTCAGAGCCTGGTGTCGAACCCAGGGCCCATGTCTTAGTAAGCCAACACACTAACCACTAGACCACGGCGGGTGTCCAGTTTCACGGACACCCACAATATTTCCATAAACTACCCAACCCAAAGGCGTATTTGCAGCATATGGTCCAGCATCATCCAGAGGCACCACTTCATCAGGCAAACCCAGATGGCAATGATCCAAACCAATAAGTACTTTGGGGGTCACAAATTCATAAGATTTAATAGGTAGAGCATGATACTTTAATAAACCTGCACTAAGGGTTTGGCTAGGTAGTTTAAGGTTTGAGACACCATACACGTTTCTTAAGAAATATTTTCTCTTTCTATTTGTGCTACTTACATGCAAGTCTACTACAACTGCTGGTTCTTGTGAGCCCTTACCACCATACCAACTCAAATTCAATTGGCTTTGTTGACCTTGTAGTCCAAGTTGTCTTACCAGCGAGATATCCATCATAGTTATCGATGAGCCTTCATCTAAAAGAGCATAGGTTTCAATAGAACAATTTGGCCCATATAAAACAACTGGCAACACTCTAAATAATACGTCATGTTTTTTAGTCGTTTGTGAAACACAACTGAGGACTTGCTTGGCATTAGAAAAACTTGGCTGCATAATCTCAATATTATTGTTTGGTACACTAGACTGAGCATCATGCAACAATTTGTTGTGCTTTCTCTGACAATTTTCAACCAGGCACGGTCTGCGACGACGACAATCTTTACTGCTATGGCCACCTCCAAGGCACGAAAAACATAATCTTAATCTTTTCACTTCAGTCCAACGATCATGCACTCTTAAGGCAATAAATTTTTTGCAGTCAAATATTTTATGATCAGCTTTACATAGAGGGCAACTTTGTTTTCGCTGATCATCAGCAGCATGAAGCACGACTTTTCTTTTTTGATCAACAACAGGTCGACTAACTATCGAACTTGACGTTTGTATGCTTCTTACCAAGTTTGAAATACGCTGAAGCCAGGTGCTGAAGTCCAACACTGTTGGCCACTGTTGTAACGTTGAAACAAATTGGGCCCAATCTAATCGTTTGCTCATTGGCAGCTTTTGAACTAATTCTTCCATTAGGGTAGGATTTGACAAGTGTTGACGCCCATTAGCGGCTTCTAAAAACGCAGCTAAATTTCTCACCTTAAAGGAGAACGGGATCAATTTGTCAACGGCATTTTCCCCTATGGGACTAATCTCCTTAATTTGTTGCAACTGGCATCTAATTAGCACCTCGGGACGACCATACTGCAGTTTCAGTTGCTCAATTACGGTTGGCACATTATTCGGATGTATTAGTAACGACTTTACACATTCCCTGGCTTCACCTTTCAGGGCCTTCTGCAATCTTAAACAATTTTCAAAATCATTATAAAAATATTGAGCAGTAGAATGGTCAAAGGCAGATAAAAACATTGGCCAGTCCTCAGGAGCACCATAAAATTCGGGAAAATCATAAATTTTACGCTGCATAGATGTGGGCGGAATAGCACGTTGAATGTTAATAGGCTGAGTTGGCAACAACTGTTGTTGGCTTTGATAACCTGGATCTGCAGCAGAATAAGACGTGGTACTACGGCATTCAATTGCGTTTTCATTTTCAAAATTATTAGCGCTTATTGCTGGTGTCGTACTTACGGAAGGCAAATTTTGTTCAAAATTACCCTTTACGATTCGTTGAGCGACAGATAATTGAGCTTGTAGCATTTCAATTTGACGTTGAAGAAATTCAACATCAGCATTTACGTTGACTGCCGACGCAGCTTGCGATGATTGTATATTCGTACAGGGACCAGAATTTGTTCACTAATATTATTACATATATTACCTGGCGGTACCGTTGTTGCTGTTTTTGCAATAGCACCCTTTGATGTTGTTGTTGTTTCGGCCTTAGAAACACTAAAAGTTTCTATAGGCACAGGTTGAGCAATTGTTTTTGTCATAAGTTCAGATTCAGCCAAATTATCCTGATTTGTGGCGGCGTTTTGAAGACGTGAGCTTCTCCTTGTTGGTGAACGTTGCATCTTCAATAATTTCTTCGTTTACGCAGACAAACGAGCCACAAACGATTTACAATTGTTCAGGAAATAAAATAATAATAAAATTTTCAGATTATCCTTCAATATTTAATGTCCCGGCGGGCAAGGAACTACAAACTTCGCCAATGTATTGCGAAATAAAATTTGTCACTGGCTGTGACTGCAGTTTAAAAGGGAGCGAATTTAACCTCACAAATAAAATTCAATATAGATTGTAGTATTTATATTGTGCGTTGTTTATTTCTAAATAAAAAATAAAGATAAAAAATAATACAAATCCAATTTCTTAGACTACTTACCGCAGTGTTTTTCCCTTATAAACTAATTTCGTTTTAAACTCAACCATTCTATTGTCGCCGTGGTCTAGTGGTTAGTGTGTTGGCTTACTAAGACATGGGCCCTGGGTTCGACTCCAGGCTCTGACATCTTCAAAAAAAGAAATATGAAAAAAATATTTCTTTCGGCGACTACCTCTCAGCAGTCTTCTGGCAAAAGCTCTGAGAGTAACTAATTGCCATGAACAAGCTTCTCAAGTCTGTCGTTCGGAGTCGACATTAAACTGTAGGTCCCGGTACTCATGGATAAAAATTGACACACACAACATGAGTGCTGCGAGAAGCTAGGCCGTAATCCTGACACAGGGTTGTAAAGGCCAGTTATATATATATATTGTACCATCGTTGATCTGCATTTGATGCACGTGTGTGTGTAAGCAGAACAACGAAAACCAACGGTTTTAACTGAACGAAACAAGCACTGCAGTAAAGTAAATGCAAGAAAGAACAACAACCTTTACATAAGCGTCACAAATTCAAGTAAATAAGACAATTTAAACATTAAGGGGACTCAAAGAGCAAACAAATCAAATTAAGAATGAATAAAATACAATAAAGTTAAATACAAAATTCACATAAACAAATATAAATTAAATTCCTGACAATTCTATGAGCCATCAGCGACACGTATGTTCGATTTTCGATTATTTTTTTGTTATATTGGTACACATGTCTGTTATATATGTTGGTATTATCAGCCATTTTAAATTGTCAGTTTGTTTTTTACAGATAAGACAGTGTAAGGAGATAATCAAAATGGCTTCTGAAATAAATTCTTTATTAATCAATGGCCAAAACAATTTGGCATTTAATAATGCTAATCTTTATTATTCATGACCATATCAAATTCTTTGACAATTAAATTTAAGATTTTTTAAAGTGTGGTTAATTGCTGAATACACTGAGCGGCTCATATGTATATTCTGATATCACTATCGGAATTTTAATTGCTATTTTATGTTATCTTTTATATATATATTTTTTTTTCAATCATTTCAAATTGACTACAGAAATCACTATACCACCATATGGATTTTGTTTTTTACTGGAAAAGAAGAACACACAAAAAGATACGTTCTTTATATTGTGTGAATGCGGATAGATCAGGAACTAATATTGTTGCAAAATAAAGGTTCTCAAAAAGGGTATTTGAAGAAAAAGCAAGAGTCATTTAATTTTTATTATAAAAAGTCAACAAATTAGCAATACATATGTTATAAAAAGTTTGTAGTTTACATTTCATTTCACAACTATTTTGTTAATAAAAAAAATCCTATATATACACTTACAAACGAACACATACATCTTATTTTTTTTTTTTTTTTGTAACTGTTCATCTATAAGTATACCTTGTATTAAACTCTTACTTGGGCTCCAATCATCGACCTTTGTTTGAAATAAATTAAAACATGAAAGCACGAAATTGACTGGATTAACGCCTAAGTTCTGACAAACGCAAATTGCCTAAATTTTGCGTTTTCATTTTGAAAACGCCAAACAGATGTTCTGGCAAACGCAAATTGCCAAATTGTGTTTTTACGATTTTAAATCGCCAAATTGGTGTTCTGGCAAACACTTAACGCAAATAATTTGCGATTCAAAATCACAAGAGTATATTGTAGTGAACTGATGAAATATGTTTGAGCAGAATTTCCAAGACAAAATAAAATAATACACAATTAAAATTGAATATGTTTTCCTTTGATCTTAACAAAAAATAATAACAATTTTACACTTTTTTAAATAAAAATATCAAACTAAAAACATGCTTTATTTTTTTTTAATTGTTTGTTTCATTTGTTTACATAAAACTGGCGATTTAAACAAACAGATGGTTTATTAGATGTTCGAAAAATGTATGTTGATACTGCTTGTTAGTACTAAATAAAGTACATGGTTGTTTTATTTCAAGTATAGTAGAATCTCACAAATTAGAACCACTTTGTGCACCGGGCAATTCGAATTTCTCAAAAACTTGACTTTCTGAACATTTTTTTTAATAAAATGATAAAATTGTAATAAAACTTGTTGTGTTAGCTATTATTAAAGTAAAAAAAAGTACAAAACATCCAGAAATTAGAAACTGTAGTTCTAATGTTAGAGTATCCAAATACATTGAAATGGAAGGTTCTAATATCTGGACGATTAGAATTTGTGAGATTCTAGTGTAATTGGAAAATATATAAGAAGTATGTTAGAATTTTATATTAAAACGTGTATAAGTGTATTTAGAAACTTTGCAAAAGGATTCTTAAAATAGTTAACAAAATATCTTCAACAACGAGTACATACAGTGAAAGTAATCAATTATTTTAAAGTTAGTAAATTCGATGTTACTATCAATAAATTATTTGCCACCAAAAAATTTGCAATGGGACTTTTTAAGAGGACAAATGTTAGTACTTTTACATATATGCGCTGCAGTTTTTTCATAAACCATCCTGGGGGTCGATTCTGTTTTAGTGAAAAAGCAAAATGAAAAAATTTTTCACTTTTTTTTCACATTTTTTGACCCCCTGGGGATCAATTCTTGTTCTGTGAAACGGTGAAACAAAAAGTTTTTTATCATTATCGTTTTCATGAGCACTTTTCGCATTATCATACCACAATTACACAATTTGCGATTCTGGTGCATGTTATGAAAAAATTGTTTCATTCCAACCGTAGTCGTGAAACTTTTGCTTGTATATTATTGAAATTTTATGTCAAAATGTCAAGGCAAGAGTACGAAGCCAACCGATTGAAGAAAACGGCTTACCCGCCATATATTTTTTTTATTTTTACCCTACTGAATGCATTTTTATAAGCAATAAAGCTTAACACAAAAATCACATACATATACTCCGGAACGTCTAGTGGGTTCGAATATTCTCTTAGAACACGTATCCTAATTTTTTCTCTTCTGGATAGCAGTTTTTTTAACCCAATTATGGTTAATAAAAAATCTGTTGGCATTTTTTTCCTTTTTTATTGTTGATGTTTTGATTATTATTTGTAATGCCAAACATATGTTTTATTTTTTCCTAAACAACTTCGAAAAGTGAAAGATCGCAAGTAAAACGCGTGAGTTTCAGAACACCCTGAAATAAATTAGGTGTTTTTGAAATAACTTGCGATTTCAAATAGTGCGATTGTCAGAACATATTCGTAAGTCTATTTGAAAATTAATTTTTTAGTAGTGCTAATTTGGAAAAAACGAATTTAGCCGATGCTCTATCATGTGGCATAGTAAATATATGTGATGCAGAATTGTATAAATTTAGATTTACGTTCAATCTGTTTTCTAAATTATGAATTTCGAATTAAAACTTTTCTATATTTGTTATTTTATAAACAGCCTCGTAAGTTTTATTGTTTATTCTGGTTCTCTAATTATATCTCTATTTAAAATTAAAATCTTCTTTTGACTTTATAAGTATTGGATCAATGAATCGTAAAAAATTGAATTTCTTGTTTGTAATATCGCTTCTTGACACAATTTTGAAATATACTAAAATATGGGTTTTAACTTCATAATATCCCTTTCGAAAATTTTTTGGAAAAAAATTTTTTACTCGGCGTCACGTATGTATATACTCGTATGTTTTTATTGTTAAAAAGAAATAATATTATAGTGGCCTCTTTTTCGGTAATTAAAACATTTGACTTTCTCTTATGGCTGTCTTAGAGGAAGAAGCTGCTTAATCCTTTTCTCAATATTGCTAAGTTTGTTTTCTTTTTCTGGCACGATTTCCATCGTCGGACCTAAATCGAAGGCCATTGGTTATGCAAACTTGTACTCTGGCTTGTACATACCGCAATCCTTACTTCGGGGTTCCGGCTGTCGTTTATAAACGCTTATATCTTGAAAGGTTTCATCAGGATAAGTTAGCTGCACTAACTTTTCTATCTTCATAGCGAAAGTTTGACGAGACTCATTTGCTCGCTGCTTTGGTAATCTTAATTTCATGTGGTATAAAATTATTTTATTTTAACACAGAACTTACGCTGCAGTTGCAACTTTTAAGGCCAAAACCAGCTCTAAAGCTTTTACTTCATTAGCCCATCCATTTATATTGACCCCTATTTAATTACTGAAATTGATATGGTGCCATCAAAGAATGGAGCCTTTATTCTGTCGAAACTTCTGGTATTGCACGCAATGCCTATTCGTAGGCATTAATGTCAATGAAATCAAAAATGAATTTTTTGGTTACCAATTTCTTTTCTTACACATTGAAAATTAAAGTAACTTAATTTGAATAAAAATAAACAAAACGGCAACGCTGCTCGGAAAAAAAAATTTGCTATAATCGGCAAACCTGCATAAACACTAATCGTAATCCATTAGCATTACAGTTGGTAGCATCAAAGTGCCAATTTTACACCTAGAAATTACCCAATTCTGACTCTTTTCGTAAATATTGACTCTTTATATTTTCGCAAGAACTAAAGAACTCTGTAACTGACAATCGAAAATAGGTTTTTTGCATCATTTTTATCAGAAAAAAATACGCGTCGATTGGTCCCGGTCCCAGATTTCTACGATGAAACTAAATTCACTTACGCCGTCTGCGTTTTGAAAAATACCAGTGTCTTCGTTCTACTTTCATACAGGTTTTTTGGTTCTGGTGAACATTTAAGGTTTTGTCAGTTACAGCGTTCTTTAATTCCATCGACGATATTATACATTACTATGTTTAGCAGCGATTAACAAAAACAAAAAAACAACAATGTGTCAAAAGAATTGTTAACGATTTTTGCAGTGACAGAAAATAAATTTTTAAAACTCATTGACACCAGGTGGCTTTTGTGGTAACAAAAACTGTGCAGTCTTGTAAAACTTTTATTCGTGCCCAGTTTGGAGAAAATTATGCCTCTATGTAAAATATAAATTTTTAAAATCAAGAAAGTATGAAGTATTAAACACATAGACAACAGCAAGCAACATGACAGCAAGCAGCAAATGCAGCCGACAATATTTGCTGCCATGCTATCGGCTACATAAATATTTTGATGGCAGGAGCAGCAAAACAATAAAATAACAAATAAAATATGAACATGTGTTTGTTGTTGAAATAAATATTTCAGTGTACGAAATCGCAAATATACATATATGTATATGTATATGTATGTATACATATATGTTTCCCGATGAATTCTGAAATCCTGTGTATTTCTCAACTGGTACGGCTGCCTTTCTCCCAAATAAATCCCCTGATCAGAATGATATTTTAGTGCATCACACACTTGCATATTTCTTATAAGACATAACGTATTTAGTTATTTGTTTTACCTTCAAGCACGTCATCGCTTTTACCATCATATTATACATGTATTTTTAACAACAATACGTATTGATCATTGTGGGACACCCAAAATAAATAAATACCGAATTGTAATGTGAAAAGTTTTTAATTGTTATTATCTTTATTAAAAAATAATTATTTTTTTCTTTGTAATAAAAAATATTTTTTATTTTGTATTTATTTAACATTTTATATTGTATTACCAGCACTAATTAGTTTTTGCTGTCTCAAAAAATAAAAATTATCTAAGTTGGGCAGCAGCAGCAAAGGTTTCTGTCTAGGGTTTTCCTGTGTTTCCTTTTAAATAATCATTTCGATATAAACGTGTGTATTCTAATTTTGACAACTTGCTGCCTGCTGCTTACTTGCCTAATGCTGGGCTCTTACAAACAAAATTTATTGAACATTTAAGGTTAACATTTTTGAAACAATGTTTAAATCCTCTCAAATTATATATTTAAGATCTGTTTCTATAAATTGAACAATCTCTGATTTGTATGATTTATATAATATCAAGAATTGATATACACCTTATGTCAACATATCTCTCTAATAGTATGTACAAGTTGGTGAAACCAAATCGAGGTGTACCACAGGAATAAATTGTTTCGTTAATATTTATACTAATGATATTCCTAAGCAACTTAAACATTGTAAAATAAGAATACAGATATGCTGATGACGTTCAAATCTATATAAGCTGTGAATCATCGTATATAAAAAGGTGTGTTGTGAAAATAAATGCTAATCATGAATATGTGCATAGATGGGCTACTGCTAATGGGCAAAGTATAAAACCGTCAAATTCTAAGTATCTGGTAATACAGAAGCGAGCACTTAGTAATTTCATACCAGAAATTTACCTCACTAGTTTACGGTTGGAGAAAAACGTTGGTATCTTCTTTCAAGGTCGCTTAATTTGATTAACCATATTACTCGTAACTATGTTTGCGGTAGCACATCTGTCTAACCTCGTACGCTTTGGACTACTCAATCCTGTGTCACCACGAAATTGAGGGCTATTGTCGCTAAAGGCGCTATGAAATGAGGCCCCAAGAAATTTGGCCCCAAAGTGAAAATTGAAAAATGACCCCAAAAATTAGAGGGGTGTATTTTCATCTGGTGGGGCCTGTTTTCATTCTGGAAAATAAAACAATGTCCTAAAAAACCGAAATGAAGAATGACCTCAAAAGTTTGGGGTCAAGTTTCATTTTTATGTATGGGGTGGAATTGCGTTATGAAATATAGCCCGAATTTGTAGAAATGAAAAATGGCCCCAGTTTGCATGATGTTAAATTTGGGGCCAAATTTCATTTTCATTAAATTCGGTTTTTTAGGAAAACAAACATCCTTATTGGTTTATGATTGTTTTAATTTAGTTGAATTTTTAACACTAATTAATAGAAAAGAATTAGTTTGCTGGTGTAATGCGTTGACAATAGTCGTAAAAAAGTGTATAAAAGCGAAAAAAAATATAGTAGAAAATTATTATATTTATTGAATCAAAAAATTACTTTTAAAAAGAAATCTAGCTATACAGATATTGTGAAATATTTTTGCTGGAATAATTCATGTAAAATAGGATTATTTAATTATATTTTGATGTTACAGATTTATCGAGTGTTTTATGTATTAATGGAAAAGAAATCAAAAAAGGCATATGAAGAAATATAATTCTAAACAGGTTTGATAATTGTCAAGCTCTAAGACGCAATGTCATAAAAAACCATTCGCTCTTAAATTTTATAATGTTTTGAGCCGCAAGCGAAAATTTGTACAAAAAATCGCGCGATTTTTGGTAAAAGTTTTCAGATAGTTTTTCGTATATAAAGAACAAATATAATTCTAAACAGGTTTCATTATTGTCAAGCTCTAAGACGCAATGTGATGAAAAACCATTCGCTCTTTAATTTTATAAGATCGTCGGATGCTGCAAGAACAGCATATCGGAAATTGATGGTTCATCCGTTGTTACCACCAAATTTAATAAAAACTGGCTGCGTAGTCTGTCACGATAGAAACCCCGATATTGTTATGTTATGTTGCCTTGCAAGTACCTAAAAGTTTGTAGCGAATGCAATCTTTTGCTGCAAGCCGCAGCTGTGCAAGAAAATGAATTAAAGTATAAGTGTCGTGTGTAGAGTGGACGTTATTGATTCCATACAAGTTTTCGCCTAATTACAAATTCTATTATTCAATGAATAACACTGTATATAAACAATGTTTTTTTTTTTACTTTCAATATTTTGGGGCCATTTTTCTTTTCGTTCAGTTGGGGTTATATTTAATTTCTTTAAATTGGGGTTATTTTGCATAATGAAAAAAAGCACTGAGGTAATAACTGAAAATATGCCCCAAAATTAATATTGGGGCGAATTTTCATTCGGTTGGGGTCATTCTTCGTATTTTTTTTTTTTTTTTTTTTGAGTTTAATTTTCATTATGAAATTTCGTCCCAAAAATGGGGCTAATTTGCATTTTTAAATTGGGGTCATATTTCTTGGGGCCATTCTGCGCAACGCAGTCGCTAAATCGTGGCTCTATGAATAATGACCCCAACGCATAAAATGAAAAATGGTCCCACTTTTGGGGCAATCTTTCATAATAAAAAATTGCCCCAATAATCATTATGAAATTTGGCCCCAAACTAAAGTGAAAAATTACCAAAAAAAAAAACAAACTCTTAAAAAAGGAAAAATAACTTGAAATAAAGTAATTTCTCAAAAATTAAATATGGCCCCAATTAGCACAAAAGGCCTTAAATTTTTTTAATAATGGAAAAAAGAGAAATAAATAAAATTAAACCCTTTTAAAGTGTCTTGTACTTTTAATCTGCAGTTACCACAATTAAAGCTGTCCACGTTATTTGCAATACCGTGTGCTTGCAGTTTAAGCACGCATTCATTGCAAACTTAATTTATTGTGTATTTGAAATCGATTAGTTTGTATTGATAATAGAAGTTATTTTTTTAATTTGGAGGATTTCTTTAAATCATTTCTTTTACTACGTAGCCATCTATTCTCCAAAATTAATAAAAATAACTTCTATTTCAATACAAACTAAGCGATTTCAAATACTCAATAAATTATCATTTCGTCGTGCGGATGTTTATGTGCTCTATACGCCATTTTTTATATCTCGAGTTAGTGATGCTAATTTAGGTTTTTGACACCAAAATTTATAAAATCTGCAATCCGTTTTCGGCTATTTATCTTTGAAACTTGACGAGATATCCTAAAACGGATTACAGATTTCAAAAATTTGGGAATGAAAACCTAAAATGGTATTATTTACTCGAGATATATAAAAAATATGAAATGGCGGATAGAGCACTTAAACTCGACGATTTATAAGCAAAAAGTCTGTCCTGTAATCATACGATTTCTTTTTAATAAGATGCTAATATTAACTAATAAAAAATAAACATATTTACATCTTCTAAATATTCAATATGCATATTAGGGTGGGTCAATTTTTTTGCCTATTAAGCGTATAGCAAAATCGTAATCTACGGGAAATTCTAAGAACTTTTCCCAAAGAAACCATGGTTCTAAAATCAAAATCGAGCTTCCGGTTTTTTAAGAGAAAATTAGGTGCTCAGGTCATCCGAAAATAATGCTATTTTTTTGGAAGTTTTAAAATTTAAAAAACGAAAACAGCTCACAATGAATAAGACACACACACACATAAATTGTATTGTATGTGAATAATGTTGTTAGCATGATACCGTTTCTGTACTTAAGCAAAAAAAAAAACACGAAGTAAAAAATTTGTTGTGGCTATCGTCTTATACACTGTGATGTTGTGTGTGCAAAAATTTTGTTGTGGCTATCTTGCTGTGTGATGTTCTTGTTATAGTTGTTGGAATTTCGTCACATGCAAAAGAAATAAAACACACATTAGCACAGTGCATACACTGTGACATTAGTTTCTCTTTGGTTTCTCTTGTTTTGTTACGCTCTTTTCTTTTGTTTTGCCTTTTGCCCTTCCTTCACGCGTCTGAAAAAATTTTGACAAAATATTTGGATAAGTGTTGAGATGCGCATTCTATATGATTTATATTCTTTGCATGTACTCTTATTGACTGATAAAAAGCGTTTACCGGGTAAAAACTGCATTTTATAATTTTTACTTGAACTTTAAGTTGTGTACTATATATAGTACAGCGGGCGTTCTCAGTAGATTTCCCTCTCACGTAGGCATGCTGGGCAGCCGAGAGCTTGCTCTCCAGGTACTGACGGAGGGGACTATCTTACACCCTCTCCAGTACCTTAAGGACAATGGAGGTGAGGCTAATTGGCCTAAAATAATTACGCGCCCTCTTTAACCCACCTTTGTTCTCCTCCGACTACTTGGTACGTAGTTAAGGGTCAAACAAGCAAAACTTTGACTTTTTATGTTTATAAGAAATCCACTTAAAAGACTATTGACACTGCTGAACTATTAGTAATACAATGATACGATGTGACAGTTCATCAAGATATACAGGGTGTTGTATGTTACTACATTAAAAACAACTGATGGAAATGGAAAAATTAATTACCTATGAGAATAATAATATGGGTGACTTTAATATAGACTTAAAATTAAATTAAATAAAAAATTCTTTAAACATGAACAAAAAATGTATTCAATAAAAATTAACAAAATTTTACAAAACTAATTAGTAAATTTTACTAATTTTTTTCTTTAACTTAACTAAATTTCGTTATAATTACATCCTGATAAATAACGAAAAAATTTTATTCATATTGAACAAATTTCTTCAATATGAATCAAATACTAAAATTTCAAATTTTAGCTAAAAATTGCCGTAGTTTTTATTACGCATTTAGTTAGCTGATATATAACCTACGTTTTTTCAATTCTACATGCCATTTTACAATGTTTACGACAATTTTTGGTTCAGTGTGTGTGTAATTTTTTAAGCCATGGAAATATAACAATACACGGACACTACTACATGTTAAAAGACAAAAAAAAGAAGACCGGTGTCTCTCAGTTTTGCCCAAAGTCATCGAATTTTTTTAATTTATGAGCCCCCAAACATTTAAAGCCTCGGTAACATTTAAAAAAAGTGATCGTGTTAACAATAATTCCTAGAAAGTTCATCTGCTTTAGAATGTTGTTTATTGAGATCTTAGGTAATTTTTTTAGTTCATTGGTTAAAGTCATAGATGGGCATTTTCCAGTACCAGTACTTTTTCAGTATTTTCTCTTTTTACTGATTAGTGGAAAACAAAATCAGGATTCAGTAAATTTTACTGATTATTGAAAAGAGAAATCAGTATTCAGTAAAAAGTACTGTTTACTGAAAGAAGAAATCAGTATTCAGTAAATTTTACAGCCTGTTTCTAGAACACGAATGGTTTTTGGCATTCGTCTTTTTATATGTGAAACAACAACAAAAACACTCAAATTTGTTAGTGTTTCCCATATAAAAAGACGAATGTCAATCAAACCATTTGTTGCGAATTATTTTGTATATTGCTAATAAATTTTATCTTATTTAATTTAACATAATTATTGTTGATTTAATAATTATATGTACCCTAATATCATATTAATTAGACTAATGATCATTAACTTTTTTTTTAATTACAATTTAATCTCTAAATAATTTGTTCTCTCACTTGAATTTAAACTCTTATACCATATGAATTTATTTCAAGAATGATAAAATTAAAGATTACGACATCGCGCAGAACGTATTTTCATGTTGGAACTCTGACGTCACGCAAATTGTGTTTCTATTGGTTAATAATTTACAACTGGTAAACTGCTGTATATATGTATGTGTATTCGTGTATTTTTTGTAGAACTGCAATAGTTATTTGATTTGCAAGGGTTGCCAACTTTCACTTAAAGCTTGTGTTTCCCACAACAAATTAAAAGTTTTACATATAATATATATTTGGTAACACTTGAAATGGAACAACTACGTCATCTAACGGCATGTTATGCGGAAGGCGTAATCTTTAGTTTTATCATTCTTGAATTTATTTAATATTAAGATCAACAACAAATTAACTAAGAATATTGTAAAGAAAAGTAACTGTGCTTTGTTTCTTTAAACTTTAAATATTCATGTAAATTTCTTTTAACACTCACTACTTTCTTATCATTCAATCTGTTCAGTAAATAAATTTAAGGGTACAAATATTTACAAAATATATATTTTTTTTTATACTTGAACACCATTCATGTTCTAGAAACAGGCTGTTACTGTTTACTGAAAAGAGAAATCAGTATTCAGTAAAAAGTACTGTTTACTGAAAAGAGAAATCAGTATCCAGTAAAAAGTACTGGGGGCTAATTCTGTCATTCGATTACGGTCGAATTCTTACTCGTATGTACGAGTTTTTTTACTTTTGGGATTCTATGAGTCGTTATCGAATAACATGTATCGAAATTTCTAATGATGCCATTCGATAACGAATGTTTGTTCGAATGCAATCTTGCGAGTTTTTACTCGCAAACAAAAAGCCAATCGAGTTAACGTTTTTCTATATACATACAATAAGTAAAGACAAAAAATAAACATGTAAGTTAAATGTTTTTTTAATTTCTTCAAATTATAAAATATATATCAGGTCAAAAATAAATTATGCACAAAGAAATTCTAGGAAATTTCATGGCATAACTTACGGACTTGGCAAAGAACATATTGCCGAATACTTAGCAAGGAAAGGCGAGACTTTACCATCTTTAGGAACAAATAGCGTTAAAATTGAATGCTTCTAGTCCACCAATACGAATATAAATAAAAAATATGAATTTAAAGCAATTTTCAGTCCCTACATAAATTTATTTTAATATTTTCGCGGATTTTTTTTTTTTTGCCAATATTTGTTGTGTTGGTTTCAGTGTCATACTCTGTTTTATTTATTATTTCTAGTGGTGTTTGATATACTTACATTCTCGAAACATAATACATATTCAAAATGCTTATATCAAGATTTACGCATTGCTTGGCAGACTTAAGGGATCACTGGTACTCCGCATTTTTGCCGAACAAGATTCATATTTAAATTCACATCAGTATCGGAAGATGATGAGTAAAAAAATAATGATGGATTCCTTGTAAACTTGCTTAATTTTTTTTTTTTTTACTTTGATTTAAATTTTTTTTTCCTTTTTTAATTTTTTTACATATGTATGTATGTATGTATATACATATGTACATACATAAGTTTTTTGTTTACTATTTGTTGTATTTTTGTCAGTATTGTAAAATGACTTTTTTTGCATGTTTTACAACACTAAACAAAAATTCGATTCGTATCGTATCGCACAACAGAATTAGAAAATTGTTCGTTGTCGAAATTATTCTCTATTCGAATGTAATTTCGATCACGACTGCCAGAATTAGCCCCCTGATTTGTGTAAAAAAATTCAGTAAACATTAAATGACTGATAGTAGATACTGTGTGCTTTTGAAAATGATATGTACACATTGCTCACTGACATGAATAGTGGCATAACTAAAAAACTGCATTTCGAAAAAACTTGGCAAAACGAATTCTTATTTTTAGGGCTCCATTCACGTGTAATCCTCAGAATCAGAGTTCAGATTTTTCAATTTATGAATACTCAAAAACTAACATTTATGAATATTATCAAGAATGCGATTTTTAAAAATTTTTATTTTTCTTCACTCACATGAACGAGCAGCACAAATTTATTTTCTTAAAATCACACGCGAACGTGTGCATTCATTTTTTTCTAAGCGTACATACATTAAGAATGAGTGAAGAAATTTTTTTTATTTTATTCATGAAGCCATTCGCCATCCCACTAAATGGACCTTATCAGTGCGGCTTCAGACCTGGTAAGTCCACCATTGACCTGATATTCACACTGCGCGAAATCCCATGAAAATCAAGTCGATACACCCCACCTCTTTGTCGACTATAAGACAGCGTTCGATAGCCCGATAAGAGATCGCGTATATGCCGCAATGTCTGAGCTCGGTATTCTTGCAAAATTGATAATACTGTGCAGAATGACGTTAAGCAATTCCTGCAGCCCCGACAAGGTAGGAAGAGACCTCTCCGAGCCTTTTAATACCATGCGAGGTTTCAGACAGGGCGACGAGTACATGTTGTCGACGAGTAGGGACGTTGATTGTATCGGCTCCTAAGTTACAGCCGGCAACTATACATTCGATGTTGTCAAGGAGTTCATCTACTTTGGCACCGCCATTACTAGCAAGAATAATGTCAGTCTAAAGATCAGGCTAAGAATCACACTGGCCAGCAGGTGCGACTACGGTCTCGGTAGGTAGTTTAGTAATAGAGACCTCTCTCGTGCGACAAAATTAACACTCTACAAGTCGCTTATTTTTTCGGTGCTTTTCTATGGTGCTGAAGCATGGACGCTGTCTTGTGGCGATGCACCGGTCCTGTTAGTGTTCGAGAGAAAAGTCCTTCGTAAGATCTTTGGTTCTCTAAGGCATGGCGATGAGTTTTGCATTAGAACCAGCCATGAGCTGTATGAGCTCCTCGGCGATGTAGGCGTTGTTTAGCGTATTAACGTCCAGCGGCTACGCTGGCTCGGCCATATTGTTCGGATGAAAGAATCTGCTCCAGCGAAGAAAGTTCTCGATGCGAAGGTCACTGGACGTCGGCGTAGAGGACGACCCTGTTTACGTTGGGAGGACCAGGTTGATGAAGCCCTGTCATCGATTGGTGTGACCAACTGGAGAAGGCGCGCGCTAAGCAGAAGCGCCTGGAGACTAGTGCTGAAGCAGACCGAAACACGTTAACGAGTTGTTAGGGCCAGCTAAGTAAGTAAGTAAGTTTATTCATGCACATAAACGAGAAGCACAATTTTTTTTCACACGCGAACGTCTGCATTCATATTTTTCTAAGCATACACAAGTGAAAAATTAAAGGAAAAAAAAATTTGAAAACACTTTTTCACACTGTTTATGGTAGGCAAAATTGTTTCATAAATTTTTGGAATTTTTGACGCCTGCCTGTCGCTAACACACAATACAACAGTTACATAAAAAAATCAAAAATATATAGAAGAGTATTGCTATTGTAAATATTTATCTGAATTTTATTTTTTTTTTTTTAATTTAATTGAAAACATTTTTTTACAAACTGTATATATCTGACGAAGTCATATATTCTCTTTTGAATGATATGACAGAAATGGTAGCGATAGTTTTAGCCGTTCCAGCACTCAGGTTTCTGTGGAGCGTTCATTTAGCGCATTATCTACAATATTAGCCATGCTTAAGTCAAAACTTTCAAAAAAATCTCTTTCTAATTTACTTAAATAAAGCTGAATTATGAGCTATTAAATTAATCGCAACATAGTATTGAAGACAATGGCCCATAATCATAGTCAACAATAAAGTTACTTTTGTTAAAAGTAACAATTTTGTTAACTATAGACAACTAAAAGTATACTTTTAACTCAAAAGCATGTTTTAAAATTAAAACAAGCTGAAGTTCTTTTTAACCAATTTAACATCACTCTAAATCACACAGCTGATTGCCGCATAAAACAAAAACTAAAAAAAAACAAAAGTAATATTTAGAAGTTTTTTATGTTTTTTTATTTCATAAATTCATATGGGCAATTTCAAAAATTTTCAACATTTGATGAAACTGAGTTCAGATGCTTATTATTTCTTCAGTTTTTCGAATTGACCAAAACGGTCAAAAGGGAATGGTAGGACACACTAGAAAACTGGGAAATTCAAAATTTCAGACCATCAGTTCTTTATTTTTAAAAGTTATGGGCACTCAAATATCGAAAAACTCAAAAAAAGGCTTGAAATTTACAAGAGTTTTTTCATATTTCATCACTTTTCTACTTTTAGTTTTAAACTTCCGATGCTCACTGATATAAAATAAAGTCACTAGACTTTGTAGATATTTACACTATAAAAGTTATGCCCATACTACTATTTGGGAAAAAGTTGTACAGCGGTTCATTTTTGAAACCAAAATTTTCCGATTTTTTAATTTTCGCAGTTTTTTCTATAGCGTTCTTGCGCCGTTCAAGAAAATTGCATTTCGTCAACAGTATTTAATAGATGGTGTAATTTGCTAAAATTTGCGCCATATCACGTCGATGTCAGGCTGCTAGTTGCTGAGAACGATGAGCTCAAACTTTTATAGAATTGGCGTAAATTTGTCAAAAATGACAGTTTTTCGCGCCTGACATTTGCAATCTTATTTAAAACTGGTTTATGTATTGCGTGATCTAAACTTCTTAGTAAATGGCACCTCAACGTCAAGAAGGCGTTAAAATATTTTGAAACGCAAAAATTTTATAAAGAAAATAAAACTTTTGCGAAATTTCATGATTTTGTTTCGCGTTTTTCTTAGTTAATCAGTGGTTTAAAATCAATGTAAAGTATTGAAAATGAAGTGCGGCGGTGAACTAAAGATCATATATAAATACGGTTGAATTCGGTCCATATTTAGCGGGTACAGCGGCATTTTTCTTCAACCACATTTTGCTTTGTGACATCTGCAGCTATGTATAGATTCCGCCGCGATTGACACCAAAAGAAAGGTTTTTTTAAGCTTGATAATAAAACCGAATAGGCATTAAAAAATTTTCATGATTTTAAATTTTACAGATCAAAAAAAAATCCTAACCTCAAAAATAATTCTAATATAATTTTT
This sequence comes from Metopia argyrocephala, assembly GCA_963576795.1. Lineage (NCBI taxonomy): Eukaryota > Metazoa > Arthropoda > Insecta > Diptera > Sarcophagidae > Metopia > Metopia argyrocephala. Next base: position 33,294,972 of record OY756211.1, read on the forward strand.
TTTATTTTTTAAATTTGCTAGTTAAAACATTGTTTTTCTATAAATTAATTATGCGTTATATAAACACATATTATAACAATCGGTGAAACATTCATATTTTTACAAAAATTCGCGTTTTTAATGTTAAGGAATTTTAATTATAATTGATATTTTTTATGTATTTTATCAGTGCATTGATGAATTTGGACTGCACTGATGAATTTGAAATGAGTTTCATGCATCCATACAACATTTATTAAAATAAACCAACAAATTTAACTTTAAATTTTTTTAAAAGAAATTTTAACTTAAAACCTCCATAATTTTCGCGCCGTTTGCAATAAATGATTAACGCGAACTGTTTTGGTATGCTAAAATATCACCCTTCACGTGACCAAAGCGTCATTCGTGTCATCAAAAAAAAAAAAATTGGAAAAAAAAAATATCAAAATGTCGAAAATTTTTGAAATTGCCCATATGTATTTATACATTGCCGCAAATATTCTTTTTTAATTTTAGTTATTGTTTTATTTAATTTTACAATATATGTAAATAATAAAAAACAAAAAGTAAACAAATTTTTGCGGCCTTTTTTCTGTTTTTTTCTTTTTGTTTAGAGATGCCATCTGCTTATATTTTATTGCAGATTGTATGAAAACATTTCTTGTTTTTGATGTGGCACCCAATTAAAGTTTGTGTAAGTTAAAATATGCTTTAATTTTGACTATAGTTGCCAACTCATTTAAAGCAGTTCTTTAATTTAAAGTTGTTTTTAAAAGGAACCGACTTTAGTGTTTGACTATGATTATGGGCCAATGAATTTGTCACTTGAAAAGCAAAGCGAGTATACATGAGCGAGTGAGTGTGTGAAAAAAAATATTCACGCTCATAAAAAAGTATCAAAATTTTAATTTTTCATAATGTGTGTCAAAAAAAAAAAAAAATATTCAAACATGAAAAAGAGCAAAGCAAAATATTTTCTGTTTTTTCAAAGATGTGTGAGGAGAAAAAAATTAAACCTAAATACACACGTCCACTCATAAGTGTAAAGTGAGTGGACGATTTGGTGCTCTTCTCAGAATTGAGTAGCAAAATTATGTCTTGTACTGTGTAATTTAAGCACATATGTACATCGGAAGAGAACATACATATATCTGATTTTTTTTTTAATTTGAGAGGTAAGTAGTTTATTATGACACTAATTGAAATTTGTTGACGGTAACGAATTTTTCTTGCCATCGCTGTATTTAGTTGTCCGTAATCGTATCGATGTTAACGCTACGACAATCTTTCAAAGACTGAAAAAATGAATACGTATTGGTGTTGTGCTGTTAATACCTTCGTTTTGTGCTGCTGATGCAGGGTTGTAATCCGTTGAAACTTTACATTAAAAAAAAACCATTCTCTTCTTCTCCTTTGCATAAAACCTATCATTTTGTGTCAGAACTATTGTTGTGAATATGCCCATTTCTCAATATCATTTCAACTAATCTGTATAGAAATGGTATGCATAAGTAAAGTTTATTAGTTTGGTTATACATATGTGTTTCGTTTTAGTTGAACAATGTTTTATTTTGTTTTATTTTTAGAGCTTAAATAATTCTTTACATTATATAAATATATGTTTATTATGTATGTATATTTGGTTGATTTAAAATTATTTTTTCTTTGTTCTGCTAAAATTTACTCAAAGTTTTGCAGCCTTTGAGACAAAACAAAAAACTTTGGATTATTTGAATAGTGTTTGTAGTCATACAATGTATCTAAACAACGAACTTATTCTTGTTTAACTTCTTTTAGTTTTTTTTAACACAAATTGCTACAAAGTAAAATTTTCCTTTTTTTTGTTTTTTGTATGAGTATCTAGTGCTATGATTTTGTATTATGCCTTTGGTGTAAGTAGAGGTAAAAAATTGTACAAAATAATGCACAATGGAATTCAAAGTCCAAATTTATTTTCTCTTATAGCAACTATTACTAAGATTCATTAAATAACAAAAGTTTAAGGCCCATTATTACAACTTGCCTTTAGTTAAAGGTAGGATTTTATCGGACAGATAAATTGCTTTTGGTTATTACAACTAAGATTTAACCTAAAAGTGATCGATAAAGTTATTCGGAAGTTTGCCTTACCTTAACTTTTACCATAAGGTTTAAACTTTTGAGCTTGCCATATTTTATGGAGGCTCCCATATTTTTTGTTCGTTGAATTATTAACAAAAATATTTTGTCAACAAAGAAATAAATTCAATGTAAATGGAAAACTTGATATAATCATCACAAGGTAGTCCCAGTTTGAAATAGCATAGAACCCTGTGGTTTTGCAACCCTGCTGCAACACTGTGGTTGACCGTAGTATACTAGTAAATATATTAGTGTAAACAAGTTCTTTCTCCTCTTTTTTTGTGAAAAATTTTTTTAAAAATTAATAATTTTAATTTCGTTCTTACAAAAATAGTAAAATATAGTTAACGAGAGGCTACCTCATGCCGCATTGGATGGTTGCATTAACAGTAGCTCTGTATGAAAAGATAAATTTTTTTTGTAAAAATTTATATTGTATTAAATTTGTAATTTGTATTGAAAAAATCATTTATATTGAGTATGAGTGTATGTTTGGCGAAAAATATAAATAAATAAATAAAAATATAAACGTTTTGCAATTTATGTATATTGAAAACAAAAATTAAAAACTAAATTTGGTATTAATAATTTGGCATTGCATTTCATCTCCGAAAGACATTTAATTTCTAATTTGTCGTCAGAGAAAAAATTTTAAATTCAAATTTGCTTAACGTCAAAATAAATAAGAAAGAAGAAAAAAAGATTTTGACAATCGCAATTAAACAGCTGATTATTATATCATAATGGAAAGTAAAACACATTTCTTTGTTGTTAGTGCACAATTTTTAATTTTTTTGTTTATTCATTTATATAAACATGCGTGTTGTTGCCACTTGGTGTCTTTAAGCAAATTTAATGCCAAAAGTAATCGGTTCTTATTCTGATATTGCCGTATTTTAAAAAAATATTACTCTTTATTCCTTCTGTTAACAAAAGTTACCTTTAACTATAGCTCACTTCATAGGTAAGTTGCAATAATGGCCCTTTCACAATTAAAATTTGTTGTTCTAGAGTATAGCGTTCCATGGATATAAATTTGTAACTTTTTATTACTTTATTGCTTCAGCGCGATTTTGGAAACACACTTCGTTCTCTTTTTGCGCGATTTGATTTAGTATAACGGTTCCTAAAAATATCGTTATTTTCAACAGAAAAAGTAATTTTATATTAAATTCATATATTTTTAAACATTTATAGTTGGCATCACGGCAAATCGTGTGGTATGAAAACTTAATACTTGCCAGATTGCAATAAATATGGCGATCTAGTCCTATATAGTTACGGAAGGCCTCCAAATGGTAGTTAAATTGAGTGATAATTTTTGCAAACATGACTCATTAGGAAAAAGCCTCAAAAATTCAATGTAAATTTAAATTTAAATAACCGCGAACTACATCACACGCTAATCAAATTTGGATTTCAATAATTGATTACGGAATTTTCGACAAAAACCACTGAACCACTGCCACCAATTAAAGTAAGTTTTTGTAACCCAAAGCGATAGTCTTTAAAAATTGATTTTTATTTTTAAGTTTTTGTTTTGTTGTTTCTAAAGGAGCGTGTTATTCAATAATTACTTTTTTTATTGTTTTTTTGTCTAAAAATAAGTTCATTAAGCACTATAAATTATTTTTCCCATTATTGTAGGTTTTTTTACGTGGAACCAATGCTCTCTTTTTACAAAGATACACTATTTTCTTTTACGCGAGTTTTCGGGGAACGTATCTGTCACGTAAAAACAAAATTAGAGGTGTACATTAGTTCTTCTGTAGACTTTCTGTTCTCTCTGCTGCTTTTTCAAACGAATTTTCAAATTTTTAAAACATACTAAACTTACATACATATCGTCGCAAGAATTAAAGGACGCTGTAACTGACAAAAAATCGAATATATGTTTTTTGCATCATTTTTATCAGAACAAAAAAAAAAAAATACGCGTCGATTGGTCCCGGTCCCAGTTTTCTACGATGAAAATAAATTTACTTACGCCGTTTGGTTTTCAAAAATACCAGTGTTTTTGTTCTACTTTCATACAGGTTTTTTGGTTCTGGTGAACATTTAAGATTTTGTCAGTTACAGCGTTGTTGGTAACATATCGTTCGATAAAGTGGTCAAGAAAAAGAAAACATAATAATAACAAATTACTTGTTGTGATAAGAGTATCTGCCACAATTGTTTTAATGTTGTTTATAGGTTGGGACCCAATTATAGATGCCAAACCCGATCCCGCAATTGATTTCGAGATCACGAAAATATGTGCAGGATTAATTTTAAAATTTACATACATATATTTTTTATAAAAGATGAACTGGATCACTGAATACTTAACTTTTAACAAGAAAAACAATTTATTAAAATCGAAGACTCATATTCTATTTTACATAATTATATGTATAAAAGAAAACGTGGTATACATTTACAAATTTATATAAAAAGTGTGTTATTTATATTGATTTATATAATTGTTATAATCATCTTTATTTACTTTTGTTATTTATTATCTTCTTCTAATATATAAAATTCACGTGTCCCGGTGTTTGTTGCCAAACTCCTCCGAAATTGCTCTACCGATTTTACTGAAATTTTGTGTGCATATAGCCTAGGTCTATTTTTCATTCCTCTAAATGTTAAGGTGATCTGCCCCGAGGAAAAATGTATGCCTCAACTAAATAACGTACCGACGTTGATAAAATTTTAAACTAGATATGTATATCTGAGTACCGTGGAGCATATATGGTTTACTTTTTTTTAAATACTCAGAGATGTACTGGGATATTTCTATATATCCCCAACTAACAAACTGAATTTGATTAAATTTTGTTGGTGTCTTAACACAACTTTAGATTAATAAATGTCAATTTACACATCTATTTTCCATCCGCTAAATGTTGATGTACCCGCCCCAAGGGGAAATTTGTGCCTCACCTAAATAACGTACCGACGTCGATGAAATTTTAAGCTAGATATGTATATCTGCGTAACGTAGAACATACATGGTTTAGGTTTTTTTAAAGAAGTACTCAGAGGGGACGATAGAGGGAATATTTCTCCCTATCCCCAACTATCATATTGAAGTACCGAAAATGGCGGATAATCATTTATTAAAATTATTAGTAACGCAGACATTGATTGGTTATATCAATGTTGACTTTTGTTTTGTTGACGACTGCTAAGAGGTAGACGCCGAAAGAAATATTTTTTTTATATTTCTTTCTTTTTTTCAAGATGTCAGAGCTAAGTTTTGAACCCGGAGTATCGTCCTAGTAAACCAAAATACTAACCACTAGACCACGGCAACTACATTTTTCAGTTTTACTCAAATAAAAACAGAAGTTTTTTGAAAACAGTAATAAGTATTTTTTTTATTTATATTTTGTTGAAGATTTTTTGAATATTTGAAAGAATAATTTTGACGTTTTTGACAACTTTTTTTTGTCGAAATTTGACGATTACTTGATTACTACTATGGTTGTAGCAATATCAATGGGCCAATTCACACCAGATTAATATTTCAACCAACAATTTTTCCACATTAAATGTGTACGTAAAACAGCTTTGTATATGTTAGTGCTTGTTTTTGATTTGATTGCATCCCTGCAGGGAATGTCTATAGTCAAATTGTGATGATTTACTAGTGACGTTGTCACCAGTACTAGTGACCAAGTGTAGACCAATCAATGTAACCGCCTGTTGACTAATAACATAGTCTTGTCATTGAAAATCTACAAGTAGACTTTAGCACTATTGACGAGCTAGTTCTTTTGCGGTCATATAGAGACAATAGAACCAAATAGTCACTAGTACATTTTTATGGCTTGGGTCTACAATTTTACTATTTTTTTTTTAGATTCAAAAAAACCCATTTTAAATTTTAAAATTAATCAGCCCTGCTACAAAAAAATAAATCAGACTTTAAAATGGATTTTTATTATAAATTTTGGTTTCAGTATGTATTGATTTGGTTTGAATTTAAAGCTTTTGAACAGTGGAATGCCGTCAATTTTTATGCCCAATACTACGTCGTCATAGTTTCTCTGAACGTTTTCAACTTTTCTTAAATGCATTCTAATACCAATGTGACAGTAGCTTCCAAGGGAGGAACTTCTTACTAAAATCTGTGTTCTTTTGCTCAACAACGTTTCTCTGGAGAGTGGGGCATCTAGACCTTCTTCTTTTAAAATCAATATCAGCTTCTCCAAACTAATTTTAAATTTGGTCAAAACCATATGATAAAAGGTTGCCACAACATACGAAATTTATACAAGAGTAATGCCATATTGTTTGGCATTTTCAAAACAAATTAGTATGGTAAATTAAAAAATGCAAATAAACAGAAAACGTATTAAAACAAATAATTTCTACTACAAGCTAGGAAAAGTTCGCTCCAAGCCTTTTAATCCGTACGAGGTTTCAAATAAGGCGATCCATTATTCTCTGATATCTTAAATTTTGTCTTGGAGAATGTTATGTGTAAGACGGGTGCATCGTAATGGGATTATTATTAACAAAAATTTTGAACTCCTTGCGTAGACAGACGATATAAACATAATTGGGCATACCTCAGCCCTTAATGCTATTGACGGTAAATGAGAGTAAGACGAAGTACATGTTTTCGGCGTTAAAGTCACCGGCTCTCAGGTTACAACCGGCAAATATACAGTCGATGTGGTAAAGTAATTCATTTACTTTCGCACCGCCATTATCAGCAGTCTGAAAATCAAGCGAAAAATCACACATGTTGGCAGGTGTCACTACGGCCCATTGTGTGACAACGCCGGCATTAAATACAAGGAGTCATTGCAGAGCTCTGAAATTTTGCACAGGTTACTTTTGGGACAATTCCAGTTAAAAAAAAAATTAAGAAAATCCGCCCACTTTTACGCCCACCTCCCATACCCCCGAATTTTGCAAAATGCCGTATTGTCCGTAATACTTTAGGTATAACTTTCAATTTTGGTATACTTGAATATTATATTGTTACAAACATTATCGGAAAAAATTTTGAACTTTGGCTCAGTTTTACCCCCACCACCCATTCAAACTCAACATAAAAAGTGCCATATTTTATAAAATATTTTAAGATATTTGATATTACTGTAACTTATATCATTTAAAATGTTTCATGCAAAAATTACAATAACACGCCTAATATTACGCCCACCTCCCATTGAAATGCAATAAAAAAGAAAAAAAATTTTTTTTTTCATTCTATCAATAATTTTTTAATATCATCATGGTATTCTAATTTTTTCAATTTCATTCTCATTCTGAATGAATTAATATAAACAATTGTAAACAATTAAAAAAAATAAAGGTAAAATGTTATAAACATGCTATTGCATGCTAACTTACGTATAGCGACAGAATGCGTATTTTTTTGTAGTTTTTTGTATGTTTAAAGTACTTTTGCAAATTTTTGCTATATGTTCTTTACTTTAAGTGAAAGCTGAGACTTCAATCTTTCATTTGATATAAGTCTGCACCTAGGGCGAGGAGCTGCTCTATATTTCCTAGTGCAAAATGTTCAATTTTTACACCACAATTCTATTGTAAGAAATTTTTTTTTGTGTTTTTTTTTTTTAATTTATTTTGTCATCTACTCATTCTACAACAACTAAATTAATTAAAAAAATCCTTTAAAGTTATATTTACTATGTATTTTTTTATTAATAAGCTTTTGAATATTATATATTGAACTAACATACATCAAGCGAGTTGGCATACCTCAACTTTGACTTGCTCTAGACCAAAAAGTAATGAAGTTATGAGGCTGAAATTTCAGAGAATTGTTACTCATATACCTGTTAATATATTGTGAAAATTTCATCCAAATTGGACCACACGCCAAAAACCATTTTTTGTTGCGGTTACTATGGGGCTGTCACACTGTGCGGCCTCGGTAGTCAGTTAGGAAACAAAGACTTCTCGTGCGAAAAATTAACACTCTACAAGTCGCTTTTTCTTACGGTGAATTTTCGAATTTTCGGTAGAAGAAAATTTATAACAACCCTGTGTTGGTTAAATTTACATAAAATAAAGTTAAAAAATAAATATGTTATCATCGGCAGACGAGAAAGCCCGAGCAATTGTGTAGCCAAAAATAAACAAAATACGGGCAATATACTTTGTATCGGATAAAAATTATCTAACCAACGACATCAAGATAATGATGAAGTGATAAAAGGCGAAGATAAAGTCAGAAAAAACTAACTCTTATGAGAGATGGAGCAAATAAATAGCACTTTGACAGTAATCAGATGTTAAGTGGCAAAAGACTGGGGTAATATAGTCTACGAGCACTAATAACAGCTACGAGAGAGAAGTTAAGGAAGAAATTATAACCTCAACGGCCCTTTTTAAAGCAAGTTCCTATGAGAGGGCTTAACTTACAGCTCGAAAAACTGTAGTACAAGCAGTACTGTTTTTTTTTATTGTTGTATCGTTATGCTTATATAACTGGAGAACCTGAACGCGTCCACAGGTAGAATGTTGTCTCGTGATGACCTTGTAATTTGAAATGCAGTATTAATGTAAATTCCAAGAGTATCTTCGTAAAATCAATATAAGAGAAAGATGAAAACCAGAAAAGTATTCACAAAGTGCATGAACTCGTGTTTGCTCAAATACAAATCGTTAGACACATATGTGACTGAGCGTAAATATGAAAGGTTTTTGTTTCTAAACTTACAGGCTAATATAATAGGGATGGATCATACAAAACATAAAGTTCAGACTAAAATACTGGCAAACTCTAGAAACAATTTTAATGAACCGATTCGAAAGGAACGGTGCATGATGAACGAGCAAACGCAAAGTAACTGTTTATCTTTGAATTATTAGAACAAGAACATAAGCAATATCCACACATATGTATGTATGAATGCTCCTAAATGAAGACGGTAAAGCAACACCACATATAAAAATTTGTACGAGTATTTACATATCGCACTTGATCAACAAAATTTTTAAAATTTCACTTTTTGCAAGAAATCAACTAACAATTAACATATTTATGTATGTATGTATTATCTATCTACATACTTATATATAAAAATATAAGCGACTTTTGGCTAACGTATGTACGTGGACCGATTTCAATCAAACTTATTAAGAAGGTAGATACTGGAACCTATGTATATAAATTAAAATCCAAAATTACATGTGCGCAATGAGTAAGCTCCAAATCGATATCTTGAGATTTGAATTTAGCCTGAAAGTATACATATTCAATGCAATTTTTCAAGTGGGCGTCGCACACTGGTACGGCTTCATACATTTTTGTGCAAAAAATATAAGGAGTGGACTTAGAAACTTGAAAGTTGGCACAGAGTATTATATTGACTAAATTAAGAAAATACAATAGTTTCATGAAAATCAGCCACACCCATCGCCTACCGCCCATACAATCAAAATGGATATTTTCACATAAAACCTTTCGTATAAAAGAAAAAGTCTTAAATATAAGGCATGCCAAATTTAATTGAAATCTGCCACGCCCATCGCACCGTCTTGCACTCCGTGTAGGCGGTATTTTGGTGACAAAAATTCGATTTTTTAAAACTATTTTTTACAAATCAAATAATTACCTTCCAAAGAAGAGTGTTTTATTGAGAGAAATTCATAATTTATTTGATTAAAATGAAATATTTTGTCTTAGAAAAAGTCTACTGAAGTCACTTAAATATTGTAAAACGAAAACTAAGGAAAAATTCTTTAAATTTACCCAAAAAATCCACAAGTTTTTACAGATCGTTAAACAAACTTATGAATTTTCTTAAAATGGCTGGGAAAACTGCAGACAAATTGCAATAAAATCTGTTGCAGAAAAGTGCAATCCTAGAAGTATGCAACAGATTTTAATACAAACATCTACTACAATTACATGTATGTGAAGCAAATTTTTCCTAACTATTTTTAGTTTCTTAAACCGGATTTGCTTAGGGGCAAAAACGGGCAGGCTAATTTTTAATAAATAATTAGCTGAGACTTCAGGCTTTAATTTGATATAAGTATCCGGCTGGAGCTCGTTGGAGCTCAGAAGATGCAATCCATAGAATTTGGAGAAAATATATATTTTTGGACAATTTTTTGTAGTAAAAAAAAGTATTTTTTTTAAATTTCAAAATATTTTTATTTGCATATGTATCATAAATAAAGTCCAATTGTATGAAAAAAAATCTTTATAGTGTCATTACAAAAGTATTTTAAAAGCATGAAGCGATAGAAGGTAGCGTATATAATACGGTCGTTTTAAACGCATTCACTTAAGTCAACTTTGAATGTCTCTGGACAAAAAAGTAATAAAGATATAAGCCTAATATTTTTGGTAAATGATAATTAAATTGTTTATTATAAACTGTAAAAAAATCAGGTAGATCAGAAGGCATGAAAAAAATGAATTAAGCCGCTAATGCAGTGTGCGTCGTACTTCCCATTTGAATAATTTTTTGTATATCTTGAGAACGGTTAAAGTTCATTCCTTATTTAGAAAATGTCTTAATTTATTTTGCCTGGGAAAGCAGGCACAGGGTCCGCGAATATAATTACATATGTAGTAAAAATAATCATATTTTTATTTTTCTTTAAAGATTTTTTTAATATTTCCATATATGTACAATGTACATACATAAACTACCTCTATTCACACATATATATATATATATTTATATACATCTGTACATATATTAAAATACAACAATTGTTAGGACAATTTGAGCCATTGTGCAATGATTTGCAATAACGAGAAAGATTGCAGTCTATTAAAAAGTGGTCAGGAGGGTCAGGAACACTGCAAGCCATGTTGCTATGACTGCAAAAGCAACAAGTCTAATATACAATACAAACTAAAAACAAGCAAAAAAATTACAAGAAACTACGATCACCCATTACTATAAATGTGTTTTATTTTGTACTCGAATTTCTAATGCTAATTCTCCCCCTCTCAATCAGTTATTATTCTTGTTTCAGTTTTTATATTTTTTTTTGTGGCAGACAGCTGACTTTTCTGATGAAGTCTGTAAAACGACACACCTTAACAACAGTAAAAGCAATCAAAGCAACAAAAAATGTAGATTTGCAATAACAACAATAAACTAGATTTTTCTTTTTTTATGAATTTGATATTTTACTGAATTTTTACTTTTTGCACATAAAAAGCCAAAAAGTGTACCGAACTTTAACAAATTGCATTGCAAAAATGTGTACTTTTTATACATAAGTATACGATTAGGGAAGTACTTATACACACTCAAAACAATATTCAGTTTATTTTAGAAGAAAACGAAAAAAAACCGGGACAGACGGTTTAAATAATCGTGTGTATTTACAAAGAAAAAGAGAAATTTTATTTGCAATTTTAAGATACCAAACATGATGGTACAATACAATAAACAAACAATATATAAGTACATAAATATGTGTCTACATAAAATATATTTATTACCGCTAAATTTAATGTAAAAATATGCATATGTAGAGTATATATGTATGTGGTAATTTTTTTTATTTAATTAACAAGATAAAAATAAAGCAATAAAGGCCTGCTTAATATACGAGTACTATACATATTTTAGTTTGACGCTTGTGGAAATTAAGTGAGCTTTTTAAATTAAGAAACAAACGTTTGAATATTCTTAGGATGACTAAATGCGAATGGGAAACAAAGTAGACCTGGTAGGCCTCAATGTCTTGCAAGTCTGCTCTATCTAAATTAAAAAAGAAAACAAAGGATATGTCTACCAATTTTAATATCTTTTACATACAGTGACTCAAACAATTGACCACATGTTTGAATGTCCTATGTTCAAATGCTTACAATGCTAAAACTACTTATCCGATCTTTTTCATGGAGCACTTATTCTTTTTGTTATTGTGTTTTCTTTTAAATGGGTGCGTTAGGAGAACAGTCTATGAAACCGTTATTTTTTATAATCAAATAAATGGAAACAATGCATGTGGTAAATTTTTTGTGTTTACTTAAAACATATGAAATTTCTAAAATTACATAAATTATTTTTTTATATAGCAACCGCTGCCAATTAATTCAGCTTAAATTGTTCGTGGCATTGACGATTTAAAAGTGCCAAAATACCTTTGATAGCGCCAAATTTAATTTTTTTAATTACTGTACATTGTACATATGTATATTTGATTATTACGGAAAGCAGGTTTTTTTTTATTTTAAGACCAATACTCAGGGGTAAACCCCTACTAAATGCTGTGCATTGTATTGGAATTTTGGAAAGGACAGTACATATATTACACTGGTTTACAGCCAAAAAATACCAAGAACGCAACATGCCTAGATAAGTTAATTCGGACCTCCTGAACACGAAAAACGCAATTATTATTTTTTTCTAAGTACCGTTTTTTAGATAACGGTACTTTTGTGTTTTTCGGTGTATGACCCCACTCAAACTCTTGTGGAGTCCAACCAAAAAGTTCGATCGAGATAAGTGGCATATCGATGGAAAGGTAATTGAATGCCTTTTCCGTCGATATGCTGGAACATTCTATCTGATAAGAAATCGCTGAGATATGGCACCTCAAATTTCAAAGTTTTCCTATTTTTTACGTTTTTTTCAAAATTTGTCATTTTAATTTCAATTTTTTCCTACGCTATATTGAGTATCTGGAATGTTTTATTCTTTTACCAAATAGCTTATTTAATTAAAAATATTTTAAGAGTATTTTGAAAAAAAATCGAATGAAAAATAAAGTTTTTATTAAGGATTTTGTGGAACGACAATATTTTCATTTTCATTGCTCACACAGTATATTCAGCGTAAATTCAAAAAATTTAAATTAAAATGACGAGCGACTTGAACTTTTGCGTTTTTTTTTTTTTTGATGGATTCTCGCAAATGAGGAACCAACAATAGTCCGCCATCATTTATTCATCGCACCATCTCTCGATTTCTTTCATTTCCTGGTGAAATGTTTTACCTTGTTCAGCCCAATTTCGTGGGGAAAATATTCAAATGACTGAATAAAAAGTGTAATATAGGTGTCATATTTGAACCTAAAAGTTAAATGGAATAAAATTTCAATGATAACGGCCTTTTTGTTATACATGTTATCACTCAACGCTTACCATTGGCATTTAATTTTTGCAGTAATGTATCGATCTTCTCAGCGTAATCAGGACTTCTGTAGTTTCCCAAAAAGTTGTTAACGATGTCCTGAAATGCTTCTCATGGCTCCAAATTAGCTTAACCTCAACACTTATTAAATGCTTGGTCACCCTACAGACTCCGAATTTGAGGCCCATCAAATATACCAGCTTAAATTTTGCTCGCTGTGGCTCTCGGAAATTTTTGTTTAAAGGGAATTTATGGCAAGACTGTATTTTGGAAACTTTTTCACAATATTTGTAAATAACCCAAGCTTAATATGTAATGGAGGAAGTATTATCTTCTCCTGAGGAATGAGTGGGTCATTTTTGATATTGTACTCTCCGTGCGTACATCCACTTCGCTCGGGCCAAACTTTTCGGGTGTAGTGAATCTGACGGTCACGGCTGTCAAATAGACATAGAAAACATAGAAACTTCGTGTTGCCCCCTTGCACTTCTTATTCAGTCATTTGGAAATTTTCCCCACAAACTTGGGCTCCAAAAGTGGTAAACAAGGCGAAAAATTTCACCAGAAAATGGAAGAAATCGAGGAACGTTCCAAAGGCTGGTGCGATGAATAAATGATGGCGGACTATTGTTGATTCCTCATTTGCGAAGATCCATCCGAAAAAAAAACGCAAACGTTCAAGTCGCTCGTCATTTTAATTAAATTTTTTTAAATTTACGACGAATATACTATGTGAGCCATGAAAATGAAAATATTGTCGTGCCACAAAATCCTTAATAAAAACTTTATTTTCATTCGATTTTTTTCAAAATGCGCTTAAAATATTTTTAATTAAATAAGCTATTTGGTAAAAGAATAAAACATTCCAGATATTCAATATAGCGTAGGAAAAAATTGAAATGAAAATGAAAAATTTAGAAAAAAACGTAAAAAATAGGAAAATTTTGAAATTTGAGGTGCCATATCTCAGCGATTTCTTATCAGATAGAATTTTCCAGCATATCGACGGAAAAGACATTCAATTACCTTTCCATCGATATGCCACTTATCTCGATCGGACTTTTTGATTGGACTCCACAAGAATTTGAGTGGAGCCATACACGGAAAAACACAAAAGTACAGTTATCTAAAAAACGGTACTTAGGAAAAGAATAAAAGCGTTTTTCGTGTTCAGGAGGTCCCAATTAACTTATCTAGGCATGTTGCGTTCTTGGTATTTTTCCAAATTAAAAATTTGTAAACCTGTGTTATTAATTATTATATTATTATTAAGGAATGAGACAAATTGCTAAACAATTAATTTCTTTGCCGTAGTGTGACTACAAAATATTTTTAATGGGCAAACAACAAAACCGCTGTTATTTCAAAAAAAAAAAATATTTGCCAGCTAACATATATATATTCCGAATGTGACCGCAATGTGAACACTACAAAGCAAAACTTTACCACATTTGGAAGTAAAACATTTGTAAGAACAAACAAAAGCATATAAAAAATATTGAAAGTAAAAATTAACTTTCCAAACTACGAAGATGGATAATTTTTCAATATATTTATGAATTATAAAATCCGTTTTATATATGAATACTATACATTTGTTTAATGAAAATTACGGCAAATATCTAGTCGATTTTTTTACTACTTTACTTTTAAAAAGCTGTTAATTCTACCACAGCTTTTTCTTCATTTTGACTCTGTAAATTGTATATCTACTCCTCCATAATTTTACTCAGCATATAGCAGTTAAGTTGACAATAAATAGACAAGACGAAGGTATTGCTGTGTAACCAATTTCAGCTGCATGTTGTTTTAATAATGTATCATACTGTAAATTTTGTTGACATTGAATTATGCGATCTGCATATGTTTTATTTAAGAAATATGATGATGGCAGAGGATGTTCAGAAAATAACGAGAGACTTCCTTTTATAGTAGAAATTTTTTCTTCAGAATTGGTAACCGATCCGTATACAGAAGAATTCGTGAAATTAGTAAATTTATACATTAGGGTGGCAGAAGGGTATATGGGCGAAATTTTTTTTGTTTTAATTTTAATGCTTTCCGTGCGGAATATTGTGCCACTTGGTATAAAAACTTTATGGTAAAAATTTGATGTAGATCGGACAAATATTTCCCGTGCCCCAAAGAGGTCAAGGATCAGATCAGGATTTTTATTTTTTTTTTTTTTTTTTTTGTAGAAGTTGTTTGTTTTTGCCTGAATTTGTATAAAAAATTATTCCGCTTCATTAACAATGTGCAATTATTAATAATTATAAAAAATGCAATATTTACCCCTTCCGTGCCCAGTGGACTTTTAAGCTTAATATATTTTGTAGTGTGAAAACGTAATATTTTACCCTCTTTTTAATTATCTGGGATATGGTAACAAATTATCTATAACAATTTTCAATCATTAACCTTTTTGCCTACCGGTGTCAAAAGTTTTATTGAATTAAACATTGAATAAATACTTTACATATAAAATTTACTTTTCAACCCTTTCGGTCCGGCTTTTTTTTTCTAAAATGCAGCTAACTTCAAAAATCTCTTTTCAAATATTGAAAAAGGATACAAATAAGATGTCGTCACTATAAACTGTAACACATCAAAAGTCAAATAAAAACTGACTGGAGTAAGCTAGAGTTAAAAATAAAACAGTTTTATTTTGCATTTTTATCACAGATTTATATTCTGTATAATTTTATTTAAAAATTAATTTAATTTTATAAAATTTTTTATTTTATTCATTATGCCATCCATAAGCAATGTTATAGTGTTTTCGGTGATTTTTTTGGTACCAGCTGTCCATTTATATCGAAAACTAGTAATGGTTTTGGGAACAGATGTACTCTTATTTAGTTCTATTTTGACCAGAGCCCAATATCTTTCAATAGGCCGCAGCTCTGGGCAGTTTGGTGGGTTAGCCTCTTTTGGAACAAAAATAACATTATTTTTATTATATCAGTCTATTGCGCTTTTACTGTAGTGACATGTTGCCAAATCTGGCCAGAAGAATGTTGATATGTTGTGCTGTCTTAGAAATGGGAGCAACCTCTTTTGAAGACACTCTTTGATATACAGTATTCAAAACTCATATTCGTACACCCAAAAAAAATAACAAAATTTACAAAATATTTAAGGCATATGCAATTTTTGTTAAAATTACTTACCTATTTATTGTTTTTATTTCAAAATACAGGTAATGGGTAGCTATCTTTTGAATCGACCGCTAGATGGCGGTGAATTCACATAATGGGTAACAAAAACCGTATTCGTACAGTTGACAATGCCATATTTTTCTTGTTGTTAACGCGAATTTTAAACATTATTCGTGTACTTCTAGTCTCTTGAATAAATACAAAAAATTTGGAAAATTTAAGATGGGCAGAAAATCAAGTGAACTTTCAGATGAACAGCGCAAAATAGTTATTGATCTTCACATTAAGGGAAAAAAATTTTTAAGGGAAATAGCCGATATAATGAACCGCAGTGCTTCTACTATCCAGTACGTAGTGACAAAATATAAAAAAAACCGGGCAATTTAAAAAATCGCAACGAAATGTAAACCGGCGCAAGTTGACAAGAAGACACTGCTCATTCTTACGACGTCAAATCCGAATCGATCCTTCAATAAGTAGCGTTACATTGGCTGTAAGCTTAGAAGAGTATTCTGGAATTCATGTTACACCTCAAACCGTTCGGAATTAAATTAAAAAAATTGGATTCAAAAGTCGGTACGCTGTCAGAAAAACATTTGTTAGCGTAATAAATAGGCGAAAACGGGTTGCGTTTGCTAAAAAATACCAAAATAAAGATTATAACTTCTGGAAAAAAGTTATTTTTACGGACGAGTCCAAATTTAATATAAAAGTATCAGATGGACGCGTTAAAATTTGGCGAGAGAAGAACACGAGCTTATTTAGTCGTAACCTTATTCCTACATTCAAGCATGGTGGAGGCTCGGTATTGGTTTGGGGTTGTTTTTCAGCTTCAGGTGTTGGGAATCTGCATTTCATCGATGGAATTATGACAGCAAGGGATTATATAAATATACTGAAGAAAAATCTGAAGCACAGTGCAGAAAAAATGGGCGTTTTCAGGGACTTTATCTTTTAACAAGATAATGATCCCAAGCACACAGCGCTGGATTCGCGACTTTGAATTCTGTACAACTGCCCCAAATACCTCAAAACGCCTAGACAAAGTCCAGATCTCAATCCTATTGAGAACTTGTGGTCACTTTAAAAAAAATTGAAACATTATAA
The DNA here is from genome assembly GCA_963576795.1 of Metopia argyrocephala. Taxonomy (NCBI): domain Eukaryota; kingdom Metazoa; phylum Arthropoda; class Insecta; order Diptera; family Sarcophagidae; genus Metopia; species Metopia argyrocephala. The sequence continues at coordinate 33,312,421 of OY756211.1, forward strand.
CATTAGAAACGTAAACGACTTGAAAGTAGCTTTAAAGACAGAGTGGACTAAAATATCACCAGAATTAACCTCCAAACTAGTGGAATCGATGCCAAGACGTCTAAATGCTGTCGTAAGGCAGAAAGGATATCCCACCAAGTATTAATTTTAATTTTTATGTATAATATTTTTAACGTTATTGAAAAGTTTACTCTGTACGAATACGGCTTTTGTTATGTATTCAATGAATACTTCGCCATTTATGGTTTCCGTTATGACATTCCTATATATTAAGTTGTTCATGAATATACCAAATGAATTGAATTTAAAAAAAAAATATTGGTGTTGCATTGAATATCTTGTAAAATTTCTATTTTTAGCGGGTGTACGAATATGGGTTTTGCATACTGTAAATATCTGAGTTTATTGATCACAATGTAGCAAACGATGCACTTCTGTTGCCGCAGCTACAAATAGCCTGCCAAACTAGGAACTTTTTGGGAAATTTTGATAGTTTTTTAGTTCGGAACTCTTCAGATAAATTGCCTCTACTATCCGCTACATAAAACTCTTGGCCAGGAAGCTGCGTAAAGTCTTCAAAAATGTAAGTTTCATCATCCATTACACAACATTCGAACTTTTGAAAAAATTCTTTTTTGAGGAGTTTTGCTCTTTTTTTTTGCTTCAATATTCTTCTTAGCATTTCTATCCGGAACTTTTTGGACTTTAAATGTTTTAAGGCCAGCTTTAGCTTTAACTCGGCGCACAAAACTTTCCGAATATTGCACGCGCCGGGCCACTTCGCGACCAGAAATGTTTGGAAGAGCCAGCAAAAGCTTCTCAACCCTTTTGGCTTTCGCGTCGTTCGTTACCAGTTTTGCTTTACCTGTTCCAGGCTTTCTTTCAATTTTTAGGTCTTTGTTGAACTTTTTGACCACTCTGGAAACACATTGCCTGGTCACGTGGACTTCCCTAGCAACTTTTGTATAACTCCAATGTGGTTTTTTTTTAATTATTTGAATAATTTTTGTATGCACTTGTCTTTGATTATCCATTGTGAACTAACTAACAAGTTAAGTTTGACAAACTGATACATTTTAAAATCTGACACATTTTTCAAAGATATTGTGATTAAGAAAAATAATTTTGATTAAAGGTGAAAAAAGTTATTAAGAAAAATGGGTGTTACACTTTATAGTGACGCACATTTTATAAGATGTTCTGCATTTTTGTTTTTTCGAATATCCTTAAATTATCCTGGGACATATTGTCCCATTCGGATTGGGATATTTAAGCCCAATGAATAGTCCGAATGAGACAATATATCCCAATTCAACAAATAATTAAAAAACAACTGTATTTACAAAGAAACACAAAAGTTTTTATGTACTGATGGTTAAGACAGTTGTTACAAATACAAAAATTTTTGCTACATTACGGTTGTGCCGTTCTATTTTATTATATATATATGTAACATATCGATGGTTTACTAACGCAACCTAGTAAGGCGACGCATAATTTTACTGTCTTCACTAGAAAAATTACAAATAATTTTATTCTTGCTTTTTTGTGAAATAATTATTAATGAGATTAACTCTTAGATTTATGGTCTTTTAATGAAAAAAAAAAATACTATGCAGTTTATTAACCATAGCATTTAAATTTTTAAATTTATAAAAATTATGAAAATTTTTTTTTATTTCGTTATTTTATAATGATTTGAAAATCAAATTGGTTTTAGAAGATAAATATTACAAACTTTATAAATAGAGTCACAATACTGCCGCAAAGATACTACTAATAATGTATATATAGAAAATGTTTATAGATCAGCTCAAGATATTTACGGTGATTTCTTAAAAAATGGCGAACGTTATATTGCAGTTAATGAAACAGCTAGCTATAGTTTTTTTATACAAAAATATGTCAATTATAGCAATATTTCAATTTCAAAAATATTTTTGATATATCTGTTTCCCTTATAAAAATAAAACATAAATATCTATGGTGATGAAAATAAGAATCATGTTATAGAAAAAAATCGTGCTAGGGATGAAAACAAAATAATAAAATTAAGGATGTTGCTGAAAAAATAAAAGCTTTCACGGTACATGTTCAAGCTGTGCAGATGATACCATATTTACCCGCAAGTGCAAAAAGCAAAAATTAAAATGTCATCAGTTCAAAGCATACAACCTAGCTAACAGGTATGTATTATGCTACGTCTGGCACAAAGGTGAAGGCGGTATGGATGTAAACATTTTTGCTTCCTGTCTAATTGATTTTCTTAAAACCGAAGTCGAGCTTACCATGCCGATTGTATTTTACAGTGCAACGCTTAGAACCTTAATGTAACAATAGCTAATGATTTATTTCAATTTACTGCAAAAAACAATGTAGATGTCTATTAAAAATATTTAGTTAAGCGTAGTACCCATTCTGCTATCGAGAGACGTACAAAAAACCAATCATATGCACCTTGTAATTTTGTAAAAAAAGAACTTGGATTTTAAGTTTTTTTTAAAAAACTATTCTTCTACTGAATTACAGATAAGAGGATTGAAATACTGCAAGGATAATATAATGTTTAAACTATCTTTTGATAGCGAGGGGAAAATTCTTCTTTAACGTTTAAATATGAAATATCCTATTGACGTCGAAATTAAGGTTTGATATATAAAAGAAATTTCATTATCTAATCAAAAGTACAAATATTTACAGTAACCAAAACAATAAATACCACTAAAAAATAAGTACATATATTTCATACTGGAACTATGTCAGAACAATACACAAACATTATTTTATTTTCCATTAAAATGTATGTAAGTTATCTATATTGTTATAAATAATAACAAATAAACAATATATAAATACTTACTATAATAGTAAGAAATATCAAATATAATTTAAAATATTTAAACAAAAGTATTAAAAAAGTTTGTTATTGTGGTTTTATTTAAAAAAACGCAACCTCGTATCTTACTTTTTAAAACATTTTTTCAGTGCAGCAAAATCGTATCTCAATAAAGGGTGAATATCTTACAGTTAATTTTTTTTAACACAATAGTTGTCTTGAAAATAAATCAAAAGTTTTACATTTTCTACTATTATGAAAAAATATCTTGTAAGAATGCGCAAATATTTGTTAGAAAAACTTTTTTGTCTCTCCTGAAAAGTAATAGTTTTTCAGTTACGAGGTTGCGTTAGTAAACCATCGATATGAGGTTACCTTCACGATAACTTCTCATCAACTAAAGCAAAATTCTTACAAAAAAACTTGATTTAAATGGAGTGCCGTTACTTATTTCGCAACATTAAACTCAAAACTACGATTGGGATACGTTAATATGATTATCTTTACTTTAGAGAACAAATAGGATCATTTAAACATTCTCTGGGACGTATTATCCCAATAGGACCGAAAGGGTTAAATAAAAACAAAAAAATTTAAACGTAAAAAATATTATTTGACACTTTAATTATAATTAGTTCTTAAGGTTTGTAAATTTGCTTCTTTTGAAAATTGCTGTCTATAATTTTGTACAACCTGAAACAAAAAGAAAAACAAAAAATTTTTAATATACAAATCCTTAATTAAAATGAATAAAACAAGTTGTCATTGCTTTAAATAAATGCTGCCTCTGATCCTCATCTTTTGTAAATTTAGGCCCAGTCATTGAAAATTTTTAAGTTCGAAATTCTCCTCTTTCATTTACGATAAGCGTCTCAAATTGGCGAACAACTTGAATCTTATTTTACAAAGTCTGAAGAAATTTTAAACCTCTGTAAAAGCCTGTTGGTGTTTTTGGAAAATAATTCCCCCAAAATTACATTATTGTCTCTGGCAAGGAAATGACTTAGATTCTGTTGGTTTATTGTTAGCCTGTTCGGATATTGCTCTCTTTCTTCCTCTAGGTTTTGTTCAGACTAGTTTCTAGCAAGCATATTTGTAGCAAGTTTGCCTTTAGTGGCTCGATCGATTCTTTCGTCGAATAAGGCAAAACCTACACATTCTTCATTCAAATAATGAAGATCGTTAACCAATTTCGATATGGCCTTTTCAACTATAAGTTTGTTAATTGTTTAATTTCTTTAAAAATTCGATGTTATTTAAGGAGCTTGGTTTGCTTTATCAGCGTTAAACCAGAAAATCGAATAACACTTAATAACAAATCCAGCTACTTCGATCAAATATATATTTAATACCAAAGGGCCACTGTTGTGTTTGATTATTTTGCAAAAACAAATTACATTTAGATAAATTGCAAATATTTAAAATTCTTTAAGGCAACAACAGGACAGTGTAATTCAAAAGAAATAAGAAAAATACATATTATGAAAACTAACAGGGTAATTAACAAAAATATGAATTTAATTGCGATAAAAATAAAGTGGGATAAAATGGCAAAATAAAAGTTGAAACTAAAATAGCAAAAATAATAAAAATTTAATAAAATATAAAATAAATTAATGGAATATTTTAGCGAATATTTATACCTTGACCTAACAATCTCATTTAAAATGTGTTCTTTTAGTTTTAGTTAGGCTGAAAGCCTTTTTTGTTTTTTTTTTGGGATTTTTTTATGTTTGGTTTTAGTTCATAGTCAATAAAACCGTTTTAAAGCACACTGTCAATATGTTTTTTATTAAAATTGTTTACATTCATAAAAGTCAACATCCGCGGTTTTAATTAGTTGACGTTTTCCCGAGTGCACTGTACATAAAACAGTTTAAAGTAAAAAAAATACTAGGATAAAGCAATCAGAATCCTGTAACTCAATTATTATGATCGACAATTATAATCTTCCCTATATAGCATAGCATATTTAACCTCGTTACCACCTTCAACCGTATTCGAAGCAAACACCAGGAGTTAAATTACGGCGAAACGGCAGCCGAGAACGAATTCACTCCATAATGCATCCGGACATCCGGACCCAACTCCTTATACATATATATGGCCAGGGGAAGTGCTCTGATGAAATAAAGGAGTTGGGTCCGGATGTTCGGATGCATAATAGAGTGAATTCGTTTTCGGCTGCCGTTCGGTTGTGGAACAATCTTCGCGTGAGCGTTTTTCCTATCAATTACGATGTTAAGAAATTTAAAACAACTGTCAATAAACACTACTCCCTTTTTCTTTCTCCTTATTTTAGAAATTTTAGCTTAGACATATACCTAAACACATAAATTTAATAAAAAAAACTACAAAATCTTCAATTTAATTATAATGCTTGTATTATATATTAATTGAATGTATTTTATAAATTTATATTTATTAATATAACATTAAATTACTAGCCTTTTTTAATTTTTGGGATTTTTGAAACTACAACTGGCAGAGAATGTTACCAAAAACATCTATGGAATCGTTAGCTCAAGTTATATACAAAATTTAATTCCAGCTGAATTTTAGGAAAAATATGTTTATGTTTTTGTCTTTTCTTACAAACAAAACCACACAAAGAGATAATTTATATTAGGGATGGTACAAATATCAGATTAACAGATGCGAAACAGACTGAAAAAATCAAATTCTTATTTGAAAGTTATATACACTTTTAAATTTTATTTTTATAGATTATATAATATAATATATTAGTGCATTGAAATCCGCACACATATATAAGTACATAAATACAAAGCATATGAGTATTTTTCTTAATATTCAATTTAATAGTACTAAAGACAATTTATAAAATCTCCCATTGTTTTAAAGATGCACCTTTCGGCAAATTCGGATCATTGCATCATTTATCGTTATCCAGGCTTCATGAGGTTTCACCGACAGCTTCGTTTTTAATTACGAAGGAACCCGATTCTATCGGCATTTCAAATGGAAATTTTGTTTTCTTGATTCAAATGTTAATGCCATGGCAGAAATGGTTGTGAATACGATAAAATTGGGGATGGAAATCTATATTCGATCTAAAAACATATCGGTTAAACCAATCTGGTTTAATCTGACGTGCAGATTGGAGGAAGCGTTCAGGAACAACAATAAGTGTGCGAATTCTGATTCGATAGGCAAAGAGGCGAGATCTCCGGGTATCGCAGTACTAAGACGCGAAAAATTATCTTCGTCCTAAAGTTCTTTCTTTTCCTTGGGGAAGTAAGAGCTTTTGGCCTTTCGTCATAATAAGGAATAATGCTAGTTCGATTTCAACTCTTATACTAAATATTCAAGCATTCACGAATCCTGTTGAATAAGCGAATTTTTAGCTGAATTATTATTATTCATGTTTGTCGGAAAGTGTTTAACCTCTGCCCGAGTTTGAAAGATTATCAGAGACTATGCCTCGTAGATATATTAACCGCAATATTCATAAGTCTTCTGGGCGAAATGGTACACCAGCACTGGTCCTGTAGCAGTGCTCTTCCACGCATGCGCGTCCATTGGCTATCAATTTTAGTGCAGCTTGCCGTACCGGTGTGTTCCCATCTAACTGATAGGTTGCTTATGTAACACCACTATGATAAACAACAACAACAATTTGATAAAGCAAAACTTCATGACATACATATATAGAGTCTAATAACTTGCTGATCGACCGTCAGTATGGCTTTCGAAGCGGCCGCTCCGCTAATGATCTGCTGGCACTACACCTTCATTAGTGGAGCGGATCTATTCACCGTTTTGGTGAAGGCAAAGTTATTGCTCTGTATATTTCAAAGGCGTTTGATAGAGTCGTTTCAGCACAATGTACTGCATAAGTGCTGGTCATTCCCTGAGTGCTGGCATCAATAAAAAAATGCATAGAAATTATAATAACGTAGTACATTTGAGTACATTTTACATTTGAACTTTTAATTATCTTTTGTATTTGTAACCCGGCAACCTTGTGATGATGAAATGGGGAAAATTGTGATCTGCTAATTTATTTTCTCAACTTAAAATTGAATTCATCAAAACTTTTTAAAGTGTGAGATATAAGCTGTGCTAATTAAATACTAATTATTTATTTGATAATTAAACTTTTGGTTATTTTTGCTGTTGATTTGTAAAATTTCATAACTTACAATCATAACCGCAAAACTTTAACTACGTGTTTTTTGAATATACAGTAAAACACGTTTATAGCGAATACGCCTATAACGAACTTTGCTTCTAGTGAACAGTTTTCGAAAGTCCCAAGCATGAACAACTGGATCTTGATACAAATTACTATGTTTGTAACGCACACGGTTATACCGAACTTTTTTAATAGCGAATATATTTTTCTGTACCCTTCCATAAATTTTCATGTAAATTAATACTTTTATAACCCAAACCATTTTTTTAAATCTTAAAAACCGCTAAACTTTAACTCTTTTAAACACTCCTAGTTACTTAATCTATTAATAAAAAACAGAATTTCTAGCAAAGGATTTAAATTTTTTTTTATTGAGACCAATACTCAGGTGTAGATTATTCAAAGGCCAGTCACTCTTGAATGAACAACAACAATTGCCCCATCGTTGCATGTTGATTACGGTGAGTACTTTCGCTAAGAAGGATAGGATAGGTGGCGCTTTTCTCCCGATCATTCGTTTTTCCTTTTGAAAGGTTAAGGTGGAATAGAGTGGAACATCAGTGAGCGTTTACTTTGTAGATGGACTTCTTAGAGGGGGTGAACCTCTTATTTTTAAACTATAATTTTGAAAAAACCGCAAAATAACTTTTTCATTTGCACCTTTCTGGGATTCGAACCTGGCCCGCTTGAGTTTTTGTGGGATAATAAGTAATCGATAATGCTCACTTTTTTTCAATTAAGTAGGCACAACTCTTAATAATACCATTTATGTGAAAGAAAACGGCTGAATAATTTATAATCCCACTGAGACAACTAAAAATAATACTCTTTAGTTGATAAAAATAAGCACAACGACATAACAAAACATAACATAACAAAATAGACATAACTGTTGTTTTCCAGATAAGGAAGTCAGTGATGCCCACCATATTTTCGTGGTCGGTAATGGTGGCATCTGTGAACCGATTTTTGAAAAAACGCGATTTTGGAAAATTTTGAGTTGTGACTCTTTTTGATATAGTGTGCGATATGTTAACTTCTCTGTCATAATTGTAATAAAATTGCTCGATTTTTAATTTTGCTTTGCAGCTAAATAAAATTTAATTTTTCTGTTTTCTTTCGTTCTCAGTTGGAAATAGTTCGTATACGTGGTAATTTAGGGCGTCAAACACATAGTTTTGAGGACATTTCAAATTTAAAATCTAATATGTATCATATATAATCGTATTATTTTCAACAGTAAACAATAGAATTGTCGATATTATTTATTCATTAATTTTTGTTTACGACAGTCCCAATAGCTATTGTTGTAAAGTAAACATTGTTGTATGCTGTTTATTCAGTTGGAAAATCGTAAATTTTTTATTTTGTAGAGAGGCGACAACATTAATGTGTCTACGCTATTAACTAAGTAGTTTGTTTGAGAACCATTTTTGTATGCTTTTAAGCATTAAACACATAGACGACAGCAAGCAGCATGACAGCAAGCAGCAAATACAGCCGACAATATTTGCCGCCATGCAGTCGGCTGCATAAATATTTTGATGGCAGCAACAGCAAAACAATAAAAAAAAAACAAATAAAATAATGAACATGTGTTTGTTGTTGAAATAAATATTTCAGTGATACCACTTTCAAGTTTACGAAACCGCAAAAATAAAATCGCTTGTTTGAAATGTATATATAGTTTGTTTTTATTTTAATAAAACTATAAAACTCATTAAGAAATATTAAAATTATGGTCTAATCTCAAATTTTTTGGCAGTAATTGGAAAATAATGATTTTTGTTTCACCGTTGGTTTTGCCCAATGAATTCTGAAATGCTGTGTATTTCTCAACTGGTACGGCTGCCTATCTCCCAAATAAATCCCCTGATCAGAAAGATATTTTGGTGCATCACACATCTGCATATTTCGTTTAAGACATTGCGTAGTTAGCTATTCATTCAACCACTTCCTCGCATTTCCCATCATATTATACATGTATTTTTAACAACAATGCATGTTGATCGTTGTGGGACACCAAACATACTTTAAAATCTTAAATTTAATTAAATAAATACCGACTTGTAATGTTAAAAGTTTTTAATTGTTATTATCTTTATTAATAAATAATTTTTTTTCTATGTAATAAAAAATATTTTTTAGGTCGTTTTTATTTAAAAATTTATATTGTATTAGCCTCACTAATCAGTTTTTGCTGCCTCAAAAAATAGAAATTATTCTAAGTTGGGCAGCAGCAGCAAAGGTTTTTGTCTAGGGTTTTGCTGTGCTGCCTTTAAAATCATACATGGGCATTCTGCATTATATAAATACTGCATTAAAAATATGAAATTTACTGCTTACTGAAAAAAATTTCCATTTACTAGTTGATTTTTACTCGTTTCTAAAATATTGCAGTAATAATTAAAATTTTACTGGATACTGCAATTTTTTCAGTAACGATCAGTGTTGCCGTTTTGGTTATTTTTAACCAAAATTGGTTACTTTTTTCGTCAATGTGTACATGTGGACTTTTTTCTTATTTTGGTTACTTTTTGTCTCATGGAAATTAATAAAATATTTCGAGAAATAATATCAATATACATATATAAATACTACTTAACAAAAATATTTATTTTTTTTTTATTTTACTATTATTAGGATTTATGGTTATGTAAAATTAGAAACAATTATAAATGATTATTTACTGATTAAAAACACAATATAAATACATATGTTAGTATGTACACTTTTGCGATAGTTTTTTGACTAGAATTGAATCCGTATAATCGATTAATGAAAGGAAAACTGCTTAGAAACGTAATAGAGTAGAATCTTAAAAATTCGAACCGTCCAGAAGTTAGAACATGTCATTTCAATGTATTGGACACTTTAAAATTAAATCTACAGGTTTTGATTTCTCGCTCATTAAAGTAAAATATAAAACGGGGAATCACGAAGTTATTTGTGGTGTGTATAAGTCGGTGAAATTTAATATCTGATGTACAAATTTGGGCCCGGTGATAACTGAAGTTCAAAAGGAAATATTCATACTTGATACATACTGATTTTATGTTAAAAACCAATTCAATACCTAATACTTAAAAACCTGTTTAAAAATTGTCTATGAGATTATTATGTTTAATTAATTAAATGTTAATAAATAAAAATATTTTTGTGTTAAAGAAAAGCTCACACAATTAGTTTTTATTTAACATTAAAAAAAATGTCCAGAAATTCGAATTGCCCGGCGCAGAAAGTGGTTATATTTTATGAGATTCTACTGTATTCTGATAAAAATGGCCACTTGTTGAAAATGTTCAAATCTGATTAAAAACCAAATAGTTTCTAATTAATAAGTCTTATATAGCACATTTTACAGGATTAACATATACTATATAAGTACATACAATATGAAATGGTTGTGACCAAAACATTTATCAACATTTCTCAACCAGAATATTTTTTCGAGACGCGTTGTCCGCGTAAATAGTCCATGATACATATTTGGCAATGGCTTGTTAATAATAGACTGAATTTTAGCACAATTCTTAAAAACATTGAAACAGTCGCTACAAAAAATATTCCCCTACGATAAATATTTTAATTTAAACTCAAAAATGTAAAACGTGTAGTCTTACTTTTTTAAGTGATTTTTTTACATATTCTAGCAAAACTAATTGATTTTGGTAAATTTCAATGCAGATGTTTAACTGAAAATACGCAAGAAATTTGGATACGAATGATTTTAATATTTTTGGTTGCTTTTTGATCAATTTGGTTACTTTTTTGTTGAAATTTGGTTATAAAATATTAAAGGCACTGGTAACGATTAAAATTTTACTGGTTACTGCAATTGTTTTCAGTAATGAGTAAACATTTACTGGTTACTGTAATTTTTTTCAGTAACGAGTAAAATTTTACTGCTTACTGCTATTTTTTTCAGTAACGAGTAAAATTTTACTGCTTACTGCTTCAAATACTGCATTAAAAATATAATGCATTGTGCCCATGTATGTTTAAAATAATCGTTTCCATATAATCGTGTGTATTCTAATTTTGACAACTTGCTGGCTGCTGCCTGCTGTCGTCTATGTGTTTAATGCTTTATACCCAAAGAAACTTGTAACTTTCTATCCATTTTAACACGTTGAGTGCCACCATACAAAATAAAAATATATTCGCAAGGTGCCAATATATAACAGATTCAAATTAAAGTTTTTGTGATAAGAAATTAATTTGTGAAAATCGCTGTTTGTGTATGAGAGTTTTTCGTACCGTCATAATTTTTTGTTCCTTTCTAATTCATCTCAAATAAAAGATAAAATATATTCAATTTAATTCATATGTAGCTGTGCACCGCCGACGGTACACATGGTACTCTAATTAAAGTAAAGTGTGTACCGCCGGCGGTGCACATGGCACTCAATGTGTTAATTTTGAATTACATTTAACATAAACAAAAACATAAAAATGCAGCCCTGATCTAATGAAATGTGATGGTTTTTTTTAAAAATTTCAAAAAACAAAGAGAGCCGTTCGATTGCCAAATTTTCATCCGTATTTTCTCTCAATGTCGTACGCTCTCATTACATATCAAGTTTACACGATACTATTCATTCTCTTCTACACAAAAATTTGGCATGTCGTAAGACTTGTATTACCGTCTAAACCCACCTTAAGAGGTAGTCGCCGATAGAAATAATTTTTTATAATAACACATGGATAAAAATTGTATAAGTGTATAAAATTTTTCCATGAAAATTATCCACAGCAAGCATACACTATTGTAATCTAACGCAACGAAACAACGATACAAGGGTTTTGTGAATTCGGCAATTATAATTTCATAAATATATTTTTTTGTTTATATTTTTCACAATTTATCAAAAAGAATTTTAGAGCTACCAGACTAACTAAATTTTATTAAGATTGTGTATCATTTGGTTAAAACAAATTAATATGTTGTAATATATTTAACATAGATTGGTTAATTTTTCAAATATAAATGGGCGATTCTAATGCAAATGTCAGCAATGAATCTGGCAGCACTATAAACGAAGCAAAACGCTTTAATAGTGCATTTATGTATGTACACCTTTGCAAAATCTAATGTGTTTACATTACTTTTTTTGGCATTTAGTAATACTATTATGAATATTTAAGCTGTAATTTTCTTCCAAATAAGTTATTTTATCTTTTTCCGCTTTGTTTTTAAACCTAACGTCGTTTTTTCTCCCATAATTGTTTTTTTAGTACTAAAAACTATACTTTTAGTACGGAAAACAAAGTTGCCTTACAAAATTCAGAACAACTTTTTCGTGATTTGAAATCACTCTTAAAAAAATAATTTTCAGAACATCCCTGTATGTTTTGTTGGCTTTATTTGACAAATTTCTATGCAATACTTTTTAAATAAGGTCGTTGTAAATGTAAATGTTTTCGTTAAAAAATTTAATCTTTAAAAAATTAAATGGACCAGATAAAAAATGCAGTGCCTTCGTCTTGTAGAATTGATAGATGTAAAGTTTAGCCGTTTGTGGAAATTGCTGCTTCTTATTCTTGTGATTTTTCCATGTAAAACTGTGTTTATCTCTATGATTGCTTTAATGGGGTTGACATATATGTATATTGTTCAAAGTTCGTTCTGATATTATTTCCATTAAGATAAGGGCTACTTTTTCTATCTCTTGGGCTTCATTTATATATTTACTAAGGCCAGAGCGCGGGTTTAAATCTTAGCTCTGAAATCTTGAAAAAAAGATATACGAAATAATTATTTCTTTCGGAGACCATCTTTCAGCAGTCTTCTGGCAAAACCTCTGGAAGTAATTGATTGCCATGAAAATGCTTCTCAAATCTGTCGTTCGCAGTCGACTTTAAACTGTAGGTCTCGGTGTTCATGGATAAATATTAAAACCCACAACACGAGTGCTAGGAGAAGCTAGGCCCAGGGTTGTAATGGCAAATTATGTATGTATGTATGGGTTTCATTTAGAAATGTTCTTGCGGAAACATTTAATACGAAAGCGTATTCGGGTTTTTGGAAAATAGACACTTTTGTTTCAGAGTAATGATTTTCCCGTTTTTGGGTTGCGTACGAGTCATAATCAGGTTTCAAAGGACTATTTACTCTATCTGTCATTTACTCGTATCAGAATGCTTCAGTGAGGTTTAAATATATAATAATGAAAATCGTACATTGATAGTTTTAATTTAGATACTGATGCATTTTTAAGAGAGACATGCTTAAGATGTAATGTTTCTGATTCAGAGATATTATGTGAGCGTTTCAGGAAGGAAGGACCGCAAATAATAAAAAATTTTCAAGCTTAAGGTCGGTCTATTTAAAATAATAATAAAATATGTTCAATAGTATAGGCAGTTTTGGCTCATTTTTCTTTTGAGTTAACTGAGAATGATTGCTTTTTCAGATACTGAATTTGTTTCAATTTCAATTAGACTTAATTTGGGAAGACTATTTATGCCATATTTATACAATCCTCCTTATTCTTGTGTATCTGTGTTTTGGGCGCTATAAGGTATGTACATATGTATGTGTCTTCATTGATTAAATAATATGAGTGGTTGTAAAATAGGAAGATATAATTTGTATTGTACACACACAGAAAACATTTGCCAAAACGGTAAAGAACCATTATTATTATTATGCATTATTCTCACCATAAGCGATAATAGATAATCGAAACAATATCGTCGGAAGAGGACTGCGGGAGCCATTGAGTTGCTAGCAACAGTCCGGATGGGGTGGTTCGGTCCTTCCCTAACGAAATTAAAATATGTATACAAATTATGTTATTTTAGACTCGCTATTTAGTCAGATGATTTAGGGTGTAAGGGCCGAAATGACTAGACTACTCTATGCTAACTGATGATACCCCAATCTAGTCATATTGTGAAATAATTATGAACGATTAGTCGAATAATTTTAGTTGGAAAGAAAAAGAAATTTCATCTCCTCTGGTGTTGTTGAGGGATGCTGCCGCGTAACCCACTCCTTCCTTATATTCCCAGGTAGAAATATTGTTTATGGAAACCCCACGTGATAATATATATAATAATATATAGTATATATATAATATAGTATAGTTAAAAACTTCATGCTCTTAGACATTCATTACTCTTATTTTTGTTATTGTTATTTGGTTTTTATTTTTTTATGTTTTCTAATTAATCAATGCAAGCAGGGGTGCCAGATGCTTTTAATTAAAAATCGGCAAATTTCGAAAAAAAAATCGGCATTATCGGCACTTCAAGGTAAAAAAATCGGCAAATTTAAACTTCCCGTTTTAAGTACCACACACCTATTTTTATTAACAAAAAAAGAACAATTCAGCATTAACATTTATAGAAAATAAAATAAAAATCAATAAAAAATATACTTTTTACAAATTGCAATTATTAAGTTTAAAATTTTTGTATTTTAAAAATGCATACTTGAGTTCAACAATTTTTTAAACCTATTTTAACATCAGTATCAAAACAGTTTAAATTGTTAAATTTTAAATAATTACACAGTGCGACAGTGAAAAAAATGCACGGAATCCACAGTATAGGTTCGATTATACTACCAAAGGTTAGTAAAACCCTGTACTCAGTCTGGTCAGATTGACCACCAATTTTTTTTATGGACCTCAAAAGATTTTCAAGATCTAACTTTATTTACTAACTTTTGGTAGTACATCCCCTCGTAAATTTGAATTTTTTTGCCAAAAAGTTTACAAATTTATTTCAAGTCCTTCAAAAATTTCTTCAAAGTTCAAAGATTTTAACTTTCTGAATTCGGAATCTAAAATTAGTTTTTCTTTTCTAGCAATAAAGCTAGGAAATTCTCTCAGAATTTCCGTAAGGGAACTATTCTTATTTTTAGTAATTTTGTTAATTTCGTTTTTGTGAAGTTTTGATTCAGATATTAACTCTTTAGCCAATACTCCCAAATACACCCCATCAAAAATCAAAAATATTATTTGTGTTCATAAAATCCGTTAAATAAATGTTTTTATTTTTTAGAATACCGTTTTTTGTACAGGTTATGTATTTCTGTTAATTCACTTTGAAAAATTCTGTTAATACTATTTACTATTTTAAGAATATATTTTAAAAAAGAAATATATTCAATTTGATTTGTTTAAACTTTTAATAATTTTTTTTTTGTTGTATCAATTTGATTCACATTGGCAGCCAACGAAAAGTAAATTTTAATGCTTCATGTATAGTATTATATATTAAATATAGTATTCTAGATTGCCATCTGGATTGACTTGGATACAGTACTTTTTTTGGTTTTATTTCTAGCATCTTTTAAATGTTGTGAAATTGATTCAATCTTTTTGGACTATTTAATACATAATTGTAGCAAATATTTCAGTATTGTTCAAAATTGTAAATATACTAGAACAAATATAGTATTTTAAGCTTTTTTGAAAAAATCGGCATTTTTGAAGCAAAAATCGGCAAATCGGAACATTGGTAAATTTAAAGTAAACAATCGGCAAAATGCCGATAAATCAGCAAATATGGCAGGCCTGAATGCAAGAGAAAAAAAATATATTTCTGTATAATATCGAAACCGCTAGTTCGAATTAAACTGTTCAATTGAATACATAAAAAATTTTTATGTATTTTAACAGCCAGGCCCACGATATCGAAAGAAAACTTAAGCGAAAGAAACTCAGTCACTCACTGTGAATCTAAACTGCGGCCCACTAATTGTCACTTTATCGTTCGCTTTGCTTTACGTTACCAACGTAATGCAAATAAACAACAAAGCTGCCATATCAACATATCAAAAAATAATCGCGAATATACAGGAAAAAAGCGCTTAAATGCTTAAATTGTACAGTAAAAAATGCAACCGTGTACTAGTTTAACTTGACAGAAATGTAGTAAACAATCTTATTCCGATTTTGTTTATTTATGTATATGTGTGTAAAAAATTTTGTGTTACCAATCGCATTTATTTTTGGCGAAACAAAAATTTGTGTGCCGCAAATCAGCTGTTTGTCGCTTAAAACTACACGATTCGATATCGTGGGCCTGGCTGTAATTCTACAAATTAAATAGTGATGATGAAAAAAAAGGACCAAAAAGGTACTTTATATACATATAACTATTTCTTTCTCATCCTAATCAGATCTTTTCATTTAGTAATCAATCTATTAATTAATAATAAAATCCTGATATAGTTGCCTTCCTTTATTAACAAATTTTCTTTTTAATAATTAACTGAACACTTGATTTTATCAAAATGTCTCAATGAGAAAAAAGCTTTAAACAGCCAAATATTGTAACCGAATTACATTGCATTATAATCTCTCAGATGTCAATGAGACCATTTTCAAAATTCTCATCTCACCTGTATGTAGGTAATCTAATTTAATATTTTGCACTACGAATAGCACTCTTTAATTATTTTTCTTAATTTTTTTTCAACTGAGATTAATAATAAAAGCTGCGTACAGCCATGAAATTCTATTTAGAATTGAGTACATACAATGAGCAAAAAAATAAAATAATTCTAAAACGCAAGAAAAATTTCAGTCCTATATAATGGTGTTATTATAAAGATTTATGGAAAATGCACCAACCATCACAAACCATGTTTGCTTTCAGAACAAACAAAAAATATGTGTATTTTAACAGATAAAAATAACATAAGTAAAAATTGGAAAAAAATAAATTTCCATTAGAAATTTATTTATATCTCAAACGGATAGGAAAAAAATATTAAAAATTTAACTTTCTTACATTAGAAAGATTAAGGCTTATTATTACAACTTTCTCAAAGAGAGGTACTAGTAGTAGGTAAAAATATGCGGTTATCCGGAATCAAGTTCCTTATTTCTCTCAGAGCAACCCATGGTAGTACCGATAGAAAAGTTAAACGCAGGCAACATTGCACAATATTTTTGTAACTGTTTAACATTAGAGTTCTTTTATTAAACGCATACGGTCGTACAGTAAATACTTAGGTTAAATAATTAAGAACATTCTAATTTCGTTGATTGATTTTAGTTTATTTTAAATACTTATAGACGAATTTTCTGTAAAATGTAATGAAATATTTCTTATAGAAAAAACATGTCTAAAAGAGTTTCAGTGGAAATTCGAAAACTTATCGAAATTGACATTATATGAAAATACAAAAAAATATAACTGGACGAGACGTCTTATGGTATCAGGAGCGGTTGATAATGCTGTTGAAGCTAATAGAGAACTAAGCAAGTCATCAAATAATACGTAGATGGCTTAAAGAATGTGGTATGAAAGCAAAATAAAAAATTAAAAACCATTCTTGTCGTCAAAACACCGAAGCCTTCGTTTAAAATTCGCAAAAGTGCAATTAAATGGGACACCGGAGCAGTGGAAGCTAGTAACATGGTCCGACGAAACAAAAATTACCCGCTTAGGCTCTGATGGTCCCATACGGTCCTGGTATGACCCAAAAATTGGCGTCACTTCCCGTAGTATTTAAGATACTTTGAAATTTGGAGGAGGTTCTCTTATGATATGGAGTTGCTTCCATCGAGAAAAGCTAGGAATTCTCAGAAAAATTGAAGGTACCATGAAAGCAGTAAATAATATTGACATTTTACGTGTTTGGATGTGAACCAGGCGATACATTATTTATGCAATGACCCGAAGCATAAGGCTATATTCAAAATAAATTGGCTTGAAGAGAACAATATAAAAAGTATGAATTGGCCTCCACAGTCGCTGGACATAAATCCTATAGAAAATTTATGGAGTATACTGAAAAAGAAACAAAAAAATCCAAAAGATTTTAATGAGCTTTGGGATGCAGTTAATGAAGAATGGGCAAAAATTGATAGGTCAATTTTACTAAATTTAAACAATAGTATGTATACAAAAAAGGCTTCAACAAATCATTAAAGCAAAAGGTGGGCACATTAAGTATTTATATTTTGTTTTACAAAATCACGAATAGTAAAATTAACACTAATGGCGTTTTCTTTTCTGACGAATATGTTGCACTTTGTTTGCCTTTTTTTCTTAAATTGCCATTTTTTCTTTTCTTGTTCTTTTCTGACACATAGGCACTTTTTGCACTTTTCACCCTAGATCTAATCACAGGGTGAGAATGTTGCATTTCTAACAACTGACTCGTCTGCAAATATAGTAACAAGAAATAGCAAATAAAAAAGCAAAAAGAAGAAACGTTATATAAATTTATTTTTAATTTTCGTTTTAACGTTTTGGTTGTTATTTTTTTCTGTTATCTTGACACAGCTTATTTGTTTCTTGCAATCAGAAAATGAAAAATGATTAAAAAAATATAAAATTATTTTTTAAGTTTATTTGTAATACAAATAACCAGAATACGGTATATTAAAACACGTATGTATATCGTATATATAAACCGATTGTGATTATATGAAAGTGGTAGCAATTTACCTTTTGCATTTGCAAATCAAAGTAACTGAATCATTCACAGCTGTAAAAAGAAAGCATACTTTTTGTTCTATAGTAATGCCATACAAGGTAGCGTTTTAACAGGTTGAGGTTAAAATTTAAAGATTGTTACTTTGCAAATGGGCAACACTTATTTTTAGAAAAGAAAACGCCATTAGTTACAACATTGTTCACAAAATAGTAATTACTTTTTTTAATTTTTCTA
Source organism: Metopia argyrocephala (assembly GCA_963576795.1). Taxonomy (NCBI): domain Eukaryota; kingdom Metazoa; phylum Arthropoda; class Insecta; order Diptera; family Sarcophagidae; genus Metopia; species Metopia argyrocephala. The sequence continues at coordinate 33,331,057 of OY756211.1, forward strand.
TTAAAACTATATTTTAGTTGTTTCCTTATTACTTATTTAATTTACTAGTATGTGCTTAATATATTTCATAAAGAATAATGCCCGTATTCATAAAAAATAAAATTGGTTTATAGAGTGCTTATTTGACATATTTCTATGGAGTAATTGTCAAAAAAGCAATTAATAAAACTGTTTTATTTTTTATGAATACGGGCATAAAACTTTTATTCTGCAATAAATAATTTTTGTTTAAAAAAATTGTTTAATTAAACATTTTTATGAACAGTTGTGGAAGTCACTGTAAATAAATACATAAGCATTAAACACATAGACGACAGCAAGCAGCAGGCAGCAAGTTGTCAAAATTAGGATACACACGTTTATATGGAAACGATTATTTTAAAGGCAGCACAGCAAAACCCCAGACAAAAACCTTTGCTTTCTATTTTTTGAGGCAGCAAAAACTGATAAGTGATGTTAATACAATATAAAATTTTAAAGAAAAACGACCTAAAAAATATGTTTCATTACAATTAAAAAAAAAGAATTATTTATTAATAAAGATAATAACAATTAAAAACTTTTCACATTACAAGTCGGTATTTATTTAATCAAATTTAAGAATTTAAAGTTATGGTGATTTACAAGGATCAATATGCATTGTTGTTTAAAATGCTTGTATAGTATAATGGGAAATGCAATTAAGTCGCTGAATGTAAAACAAAGAACTAAACACGTTTTGTCTTATAAAAAGTATGCAAATGTGTGATGCAACGAAATATCTTTGTGAAGAGGTGATTTATTTTCAAATATATAGCCGTACCAATTGAGAAATACAATACACTTCAAAGGGCAACGTCAACGGCGATGCAAAAATCATTATTTTCCAAGGGTTTTACACACATTGCCAAATAATTTGAGATTAGAGCAAAATTTTAATTTTTTTAAAAAAGAATGTGTAAAATTAGTAAGAAATATATTTTGTTAATGAGTTTTGTGAAATTTTTTAATACTAAGTACATATATATAAAAAAAAAAATTAAAATAATATATACACATATGTATATTTCAAAAAAGCGATTTTATTTTTGCGATTTTGTGCACTTGAAAGTGGTAGCACTGAAATTTTTTTTTCAACAACAAACACATGTTCATTATCTTATTTGTTTTTTTATTGTTTTGCTGGTGCTGCCTTCAAAATATTTATATAGACGGCAGCATGGCAGCAAATATTGTCGGCAGCATTTGCTGCTTGCTGTCTTGCTGCTTCCTGTCGTCTATGTGTTTAATGCTTATAGATAGAAAATATATACTTTTGGAGAAATCCTTTAACCATGTCTTCACGATTTATTTTTGAAAGACTTATGACAAATGTTTATAACACAATTTCTCAAAACTTCAACACACACAAGGCGCATCTAATAAGGTGATCTTAATTCTACAACAACTAATATTTTTCCAAAAACAACAGGCATTGTTTATGTACATGTAAAATGTCAAAAAATTCAATAAAAAATAACTCAAACTCAATTCAAAAAAGACTCAATATGTTTAAATGTTAAGATGGAAGTACATAACAAGCGTTCTGAGCTCCATGCGTTGCAAGCTTATGTCAAAAAAAGTTGAAATAGTGTATTTTCATAAAGCAAGTTACAAGCAAAGTATGCAACACTGCTAATGCGAGAAAGTTAACCAACTTTTAACTTTAACAAGCGCACAGTGGCGCCTTTTGACCTTTTTCGTTGTAAAGATCATAAATTTTAAAGCCTAATAGCTTTAGGTTTTTTAACAGTTTGACTATTATTAATTTGACATAAACCTCCAAAACCATTATTTGGGTAAATAATTTTCTATAAATAAGGACAGATATAGAAAGCTGAGAAAATTTCCTTTAAAATAAGCCCTCTTCCAGCGTTACAGGCCAATTATTCACCAATTGCAATGAATACTTCCAAAAAATAGCATTATTTTCGGATGACCTGAGCACCAAATTTTTTCTTAAAAACCGGAAGCTCGATTTTGATTTTAGAACCATGGTTTCTTTGGGAAAAGTACTTAGAATTTCCCGTAGATTAAGATTTGCTATACGCTTTGTCATGTTTTTCGGTCCCGAACAAGTTGACCCACCCTAACACATATATTTGTACTTAAGTATTTTTTTTTTGCAATTCATATTTAAAATTAAATAAATAAAATTAAAATTCATATTTAAATATTTTTTATTTAAAATCCCAAATTTAAACTTCTATAATATCTTAATTCGTTCAGGAGATAGAGCATATGAAAAAGCATAAAAAAACTAAATAATAAATTAAAGACCAATACATCTACTATGTTTGGTATACTATTAGAGTGGACTTCAGTGCTGCCCAAAATCTGTTTGAATATTTTGAAAATACAGTGCGAACTCGATTACTGCAACTCTCGTTATGCGCAACAACTCGATTAACGCAACACCTGACTCAGTCAACGCAACTTTTTAAAAAATGGACCTCAATAAACGCAACTATTTGTTTTAACTCAATTTTTTTTTTGTCCTCTGGATAGTTTTTGCATTATTTTACAGTTATTTCTTGGAATAGTTTTCATAAAAACAGACAAGCAGCACGTGTCTGATGTTTTTTATCAGTTTAGTAAAAAGATTTTCGCGATCAGTCAGAGTATTAAAAACGCATAAAAATGGAGAAGGTGACAAAGTGCAGTAAGTTAATCAATGAACAAAAGAGTGAAATTTTGAATAACTTGAATAAAAATATATCGGTCAAAGCATTATGCCAGGAATATAATGTGCGTAAATCAACAATAACCAGAATTAAGCAAAATAAATCAAAATTAATTAAATTTGTTACAAATGCTGAATCCGGCCCAGGAAAGCGTATAGTAATTAGAGTCTGTGAGTATCCAGTAATGGAAAAAGCTCTGTGTAAATGGGTTTTAAAACAAAGAGAATTAAATTTGCCTATTTCGTCTGAAATCTTAAATTCAAAGGCTATTCAGCTGCATAACAAAATTGATGAAAGTCGTGGTGATTTTCATGCAAGCAACGGATGGTGCTCAAATTTTAAAAAACGTCATACATAACATACATACATAACTGGCCTTTACAACCCTGTATCAGGATTGCGGCCTAGCTTCTCGGAGCACTCATGTTGTGTGTGTTAGTTTTTATCCATGCGTACCGGGACCTACAGTTTAAAGTCGACTCCGAACGACAGATGGCAATCAATTACTCCCAGAGCTTTTGCCAGAAGACTGTTGAGAGGTAGTCGTCGAAAGAAATAATTTTTTCATATTTCTTTTTTTTTTCAAGATGTCGGAGCTGGGTGTCGAACCCAGGGCTCATGTCTTAGTAAGCCAACACACTAACCACTAGACCACGGCGACTACAAAAAGCGTCATGGTATTCGAAAAGTAAGCAAGGAACGCATTACATTTGTAGCCTGTACCAACGCATCTGGTTTGCACAAGGTTAAAATTTATGACTCTGTTAACGCAACTACCGCGGTTATCGCAACTGCCCGATTTTCTATTAGTTGCAGTAATCTAGTTTGTACTGTATATCTTTTTGTAGTAAAAGTTGTTACAGTCTTATTGTTTTTTCATGTACACAGGCAAGTACGGGCACCCAATTTCAAAAAAATAAGTTAGAGTATTAAATACTTAACAACCTCTGTTTAATAGTTCCCGTGACAAAACGTCACTTTTTTTGTTCTATTCTATTAAGTGTGAAGAAAGACCCAAATATCATGTGTTTGCAAAATTGCGCATAAAAAAAAATTATTGGACCGAATAACCCTTTTTTTACATCGTCTCATTGGAATTAACATACCTTTCATCCGACACCAAAAATTAATGATCGGTTGCATAGTTTGCCTGAAATTCAATTGAAAAGATGATATATTTTTTTTAATTGTCAACTTTGATTGACTCTAGAATTCATAATTTTTATTCGATTTCAAAAATTTTTTTTGGATTCTTAACCAGTGAGAAGTTCTCTATCAGATGTAATTATTCATTTTATCAAATTCTTCTGTAAAATTTTTGATTTTTGCAACGCTTTTAGGGAAAAGGCGCCACAGTGAAGCGTTGACAGCTGGATGAATGAAAAAAATGAAACTACTAATACATATAAAAAAATGTGTTTACGTTTTTATGTAGAAAAAAGAAGACTGTTTGAAAAATATAAAAAATATAGTTGTGGTTTTATGATTGGCTTTTGTTAAAAAAAATATAAAATTTTTGGGGAAAAATACATTTAAACTTAATAATATATATATACTAGTTAACTCGGCAAACGTTGTTTTGCCATATAAATTTGCTCTAGGAAACATTTTTTAGTTTAAATATATTTAATACTCTTCACCGAACTGCAAAACTTAACATTGATATGAGCAATCAATGCCTGCGTTACTAATAATTTTAATAAATGATTATCCGCCATTTTCAGTACTTCAGTTTGGTAGTTGGGGATTGGGAGAAATATCCCCTCTATCGCCCCCTCTGAGTATAAAACCATATATGTTCTACGGTACCCAGATATACATATCTAGTTTCAAATTTCATCAACGTCGGTACATTATTGAGGTGAGGCACAAATTTTCCCTTGGGGCGGGTACCTCAACATTTAGGGGATGAAAAATATATGTGAAAATTGACTTTTGTTAATCTAAAGTTGTGTTAAGACATCAACAAAATATAATCAAATTCAGTTTATTAGTTTGAGATAGGGAGAAGTAGCCCTTGTACTGCCCCCTCTGAGTACTTAAAAAAAGTAAACCATATATGATCTACTGTACAGATATAGTTTAAAATTTCATCAACGTCGGTACGTTATTTAGGTGAGGCATAAATTTTCCCTTGGGGCGGGTCACCTTACCATTTAGAGGTATTAAAAATAGATGGTGACCGATTCTCAGACCCATCCTATTGCACACAAAATTTCATGAAAATCGGTCGAGCCGTTTCAGAGGAGTTTGGCAACAAACACCGCGACACGAGAATTTTATATATTAGAAGATATATACATATATCGTCGTCCCGAAGTTATCTGGACGTATATCACAAAATCAAAAAAAATGAGTTACGATCATTTTTGAATCTTAAATTATTAGATCTTTCGATGTGTTCAATCACCAGGACTTTATCTCTTAAATTTTCTGAGATATTTAAGAGCCATTTTGCCGTATATCCACGTTTGGTAAAAAAATTTTATGTTATACTGACGTACGCGCCACTTTCGTGGATATACGGCAAAAAATGTATGGAATTTTTCAAATAAAAAAATTTTGCGTTATCTTGACGTACATACATAAATGAATATATTTAAAAGATTTTTCATAAGAAAAAAAGATAAAACGTAATGAGAAATCATAAAGAATAGATTTCTTTAACTTCAGTTTATTGCTGTTACATTAAAATTAAAGGAATAAATTAATTAAAAACTAATTTTCATTTTTTAGAGGTACATATGAATATAAAATAAATTTTAAATCAAAATTTATTTCATAAAACTTTTATGAATCAAAAGTATGTTTTTTAAGTACATTATAGATAATTCTAGAATCAGTATCTTAATAATATCTTAATATGTTATAACTTATGTAAATAGTTTTGAATAAAACTGAATATCATTGTATAGAAGATATGGGAAAAGGCTTTTAATATCATTTCTTTTATATTCAGAAATATTTATTTTTGGACATATACTGAGTTCCTTTTCAAACATTTCTTCTGATTTTGAAAAAACTCCTTTTCTCGCTTGTTTTTTTAAATTTGATGACTGAAATTCATCTTTACTTACAGATGCTTTATAGGATAAAGAAAATAAATTAAATTTATTATACTTAATTGCTTTAATTTTAGTAAATGGAACGTTCTGGAAATTTAGTTAATGCGCAATAACTGAATAAATTTTTAAATCTGTAGGTAACATTTCAATAATATTCAATTTAAACTTTTTGGAGTGGTAATTTTTTAATTTTATTATTAAATCTAAAGGACTGTGAATTTCTTTTAACTTTAGAAATCGATCTATTGCATTGTGGACAGAGTCAATTTCTTGAATTTGGGAATGTCCCGGCTCTGAAAATTTATGAGTAATTGTTTTTAGATTATTATTTTTATATAAAATGCCAAAACTAGCAGACAAAAATATTTTATTTTTATTTTTTGGCACACAAGAGTCGCTCCAAAGAATGATATTCTCAATATGATTAAAATCCTTCAATATATTCTCCAAAATTTTTATTATAGAACTATCGATATCATTACCAGAGCGACCATTCTGTGCTTCGTTCCAAATGGCGCAGTAAGTACTTAACATCTTTTTCGTTTGGATTCTGAGTACATACTCGTACTGTTGCTGTTATATTAAACACTGAAAGCTTTCTTTTATAATAAAAGATGGATGAAATTCCTTTAGGCAGATTAAAAGTGCTTTGTTAATCGTAATTTATTTATTTAGTACTGTAGTAATAAATACTAAATGTAAGAATTTTGCTTACTTAAGTATGTCTCATATACGTCAAGATAATATCAGACAAAAAACAATCCAAAATTTCTATCGGTGTTATTTGGACGTATGTGCCAAAAATAAAGAAAATGTTCCCAAAAAGTGGCTTATACGGCAAAATGTTATTCTTTGTTTGGAGTTAAAAATGTTTAAAACTTAAAAAATTTTCTCCATGACTTAAGAATTTTTTGTACTATTCGATAAAGAATTATTAACACTACATCTGATAAAAATTTTGAGTGACCTTTTTCGACTAAATTTTTTTCTATAAACTGATAAAACTTTAAATTCAATTTCCCAAAAAAATATTTTTTGGAGTTACGTCAAGATAACTTCGGGACGACGATATATATATATGTATACATATTTAAGTGGCGCCTGTAAAGTATGGTAAGTATGTAACTTGCCATTTTAAAAGCATTAAACGTTTAAAAGTTTTAAACGCGCTCAGCGGCTAACGCTTTTATATATGTGACGGATTATCCAACCATGTTATATTAACATGGCAACACATCAGACAAATGACTTTTTAAATGTTTTAAAAAGTAACAGAAGAGATCCAACGGCGAACAGGCGACAACGCCCTTTTTCATTTTTATATTTAATTTTTGAAACTACTTAGTTGTAAATTAATAAAAATAAAGATATTTATTTTAATCTAAACAAACACTAAATTGGTGACCCCGCACGCTCATTTTACGATGTTGAAAATGGAAACAGAAAAAGAGGCTGGACGCTCAGCTGAAATAGCCGCAAATTGTTTTGCTCGTTTGTAAATACAAGAATTTATCGAAACTAACGTGGAAAATTGGTTTTATTTGTTGGACTTTTATTTCAGAGCTGTAGGTACTTCTCAGGATGACCGAAAATTTGATACAGTTTGCTCGCAGCTTCCACCGAACCGTATAAGCGAATTTCGTCCAATCCTAGACAGTGTCCCACCTAACGAAAACTATAGTTATCTGAAAGAAAATCTTATTGCAGTGATGGGAACCTCTCAACAGAAACGCCTGCGTCAACTTTTACACGAAATGCAACTTGGTGATAAGCGCCCTAGTCAATTGTACTACGAAATGTTGTTGAAAGCAGAAGGGATTCTAACCGAGTCCAATTTGGTTGATTTATGGGTTACTCGTTTACCATCGCCGATACAAACCGCTGTAATTATGTGCTCCGGAACGCCAAAGGAAAAAGCTAAGATAGCCGATTCGGTTTTTGAAAACATGGAATGTTCTAATATCAATTATGTATCCTCAACGTCATCGGAGCCAAACATTGAGCAATTGTATACGGCCGTCAATACTTTGACTAACCAGGTACGGCGTATGACCACCTCAGCGCCACAACAGCGAAATTTTAATCGCCGCAATAATGGCCGTATCTCATCACGTAACATCCAACGACAGGACGATAATAATGAGTCCCAATTTGACACTTGTTGGTATCACCGCCGGTTCGGAAATCGCGCAACAAATTGCAGACCACCATGCCGATTTCATCGCGCATCAAATTCACAATGACTATCGATAAACAGACTAAGTATTCAGAAGAAAATAACAAAAACTAATTTTTTAATTGATACGGGCGCCCAAGTGTCTTGTTTACCACCTTCTAAATATTTTAAAAATTTACAGATAACACAAATACAGCTTTATGCAGCCAATGGTACACCGATTAAAGTATATGGAAAAATAATCAGAAAAATTGATTTAGATCTCCCACAAAAGTTTACCTGGACCTTTTTAGTAGCTGACGTTTCTTCATAGATTATAGGAGAAGATTTTCTTAAACATTATAACCTACTAGTGGATGTAAAAGGCCACAGGCTGATTGATGGTATAACAAAACCTATATCTCGGAGACTACACGCAATCACAAGCAACGAACCGCCACCACATTATACCTACCAATCAGCACCATTTACCGATATAATAAGAACGTTTCCTAATATTCTACGACTTGCACCACCGGGTGCGACAACCAACTCTAGAGTTATGCATCATATAGAAACGGTAGGTCAGACATGACGGCTAGAGTTCGTCGACTTACACCCGAAAAACTGGCAGCAGCGAAAAAGAAGTTTAATACTCTCTTACAAGCGGGTATATGCCGACCACCAAAGTCGAACTGGTCTAGTCCCCTACACATGGTGAAAAAACCGGACGGCTCGTGGCGCCCATGCGGTGATTACAGGGCTCTAAACGTGGTTACAACGCCAGACAGATATCCTTTGCCTTTTTTACACGATTTTACTGGAATTTTATATAAAAAGAATTTTTTTTCGAAGATAGACCTGCAAAAGCCATTCCATCAAGTACCAGTCAATCCAGAGAATATACCAAAGATGGCGATAACAACACTATTTGGCCTTTTTGAGTTTACATACATGACATTTGGCTTAAGAAATGCCGCACAAACTTTTCAGCGGTTAATTCATGAAGTTCTGTGTGGCCTTGATTTCGTTTTTGTATATATGGATGATATATGCGTAGCATCGGAGGACATTGATCAACACAAACAACATTTAAAGGATGTCTTTAATCGGTTACAGCAGAATAATCTCTCTATAAATATTTTAAAATGCGTTTTTGGCAAACCAGAAATTGAAATTCTTGGTCATCAGGTGACATCAAGTGGTATATCTCCTTCAAAATCGTGTATAGAAGCTATCATGCACACAAAAAGACCAAAAACTGTTAGGGAGCTAAAAGGATTTCTAGCAATGCTAAACTTTTATCGAAAATTTATTCCACATGCTGCTGAATTTCAAAAACCATTATTTGAAATGACACCGGGAAATAAACGTAATCACAAGACATGCTTAATATGGTCGGAAAGAACATTAAAATCTTTTGAAAAATGTCGGCTGTTATTAAAAAATGCAGTTGTCCTATCGCACCCTAGGCGCCACGCCAATCTTGTTTTAGTTACGGATGCTTCAAACATAGCAGCAGGTGCTGCTTTACATCAGCTAGTAAACTGTTACCCAGAACCACTTGGATTTTTTTCAAAAAAATTTTCTGATACTCAGCGCCGATACTCAACTTATGATCGTGAACTCACTGCAATGTACCTGGCGGTTCAACATTTTCGAGACCTACTGGAAGGAAGAAATTTCTATATCGAAACCGATCACAAGCCGCTGACGTTTGCTTTTAAACAAAGATCTGAAAAGGCTTCACCACGACAAATAAATTATATTTCTTTCATAAGTCAATTTACGACGGATATACGGTACATAAAGGGAAATGACAATCATGCAGCGATCTTTTGTCCAGAGTTGAATGCATATCCCTTAATAATGTATATGAAAATTTATTAAAATCGCAGGAGAAAGATGAGGAACTTCAAAAAATGCTTTTTGGAGAAATTCCGCATTCCCTAAACCTTCAACCATTTATTCCAAAGGGATTTTGCAAACCCATATATTGTGACGCTTCTCATGATCGCGTTCGTCCATTTATTACAAAAGAATTTCGGAAAACAATCTTCGATATGACACATGGTTTATTCCATCCGGGTCGACGAGCATCTTTACGTTTAATGTTGGACCGTTTTGTTTGGCCTGGAATTAGACGAGACTGTATAAACTATGCAAAAACATGTATTCCCTGTCAAAAAACAAAGTACAACGCCATTCTAAATCTAAACTTCAACAATATCTCGCGCCTGATGAAAGATTTTCTCATATTAATATTGACATAGTTGGCCCCTTTCCACCATCAAAGAATTTTAAATATACATATATTAACAGTTATCGATCGCTACACTAGATGGACTGAGGCAATTCCCATGGAAGAAATGACAGCACCAACTTGTGCTAATGCATTGATTAATGGCTGGATTTCCCGCTTTGGTGTACCACTTCACATAACATCAGGTCAAGGCTGTCAATTTACGTCATCGTTATTTTCGGAGCTTTGTAGGATCTTAGGCGCTAATCACACAATGACAACGTCTTATCACCCCCAAGCCAACGGGATAATCGAAAGATTCCATCGCACACTAAAAGCTGCAATAAATTGTACTAAAGACACAAATTGGGTAGACAGGCTTCCAATAATACTTCTTGGCCTGCGATCTACAATCAAAGAAGACATAGGAAGATCCCCTGCAGAACTTGTATATGGGACAGTTTTACACCTACCCGCAGATATGTTGGTCACGATTAAGCAGCAACGACCATATACAGAGTTTGTACAACAGCAACGCAAGGTAATGCAGGATATCACGCCGACTCAAACTAACTGGCATATTAAGGAAAAACCATTTGTGCATAAGGATTTGTAAGACTTAAGTCATGCATTTATTCGAAATGATTCGGTGAAAGCAACATGTGTTCCACCGTATGACGGACCTTTTAAAATAATTCAGCGGTTTGAAAAATACTTTTTGGTGGAGGTACGCGGCAAGCATATCAAAATATCAGTCGATAGACTTAAACCAGCTTATATGGAAACATTTGACAAAAAACTGGAATCAAAACCACCTGAAGTAGAAGATAAGCCCATGGAAGTTGAAAATTCAAAAAATAATGAAGCAACTGAAAATGATAACCCGCCACAAATTATTCATCAGTCTCAACGCACCAGAACTGGCCGTGCCATACAACTGCCATCAAGATTTCGAGAATAGGTGCTAGATCCCTCTGGGAGCCAGTGTGGCGGATTAACCAACCGTGTTATATTAACATGGCAACACATCAGCTTTTGACAAATGACTTTTTAAATGTTTTAAAAAGTAACAGAAGAGATCCAACGGCGAACAGGCGACAACGCCCTTTTTCATTTTTATATTTAATTTTTGAAACTAGTTGTAAATTAATAAAAATAAAGATATTTATTTTAATCTAAATAAACACTAAATATATTTCCACCTTTACTGGTTAGTAACACATTAATTTTTTGAAAACATTAACATACATACATAACTGGCCTTTACAACCCTGTGTCAGGATTACGGCCAAGCTTCTCGCAGTACTCATGTTGTGTGTGTCATTTTTATCCATGAGTACCGGGACCTACAGTTTAATGTCGACTCCGAACGACAGATTTGAGAAGCTTTTACATGGCAGTCAATTACTCCCACAGCTTTTGCCAGAAGACTGCTGAGAGGTAGTCGCCGAAAGAAATATTTTTTTCATATTTCATTTTTCTTTTTTTTTTAAGATGTCGGAGCTGGGTGTCGAACCCAGGGCACAATGTATACAGTGATGAAACTCCAACAACTATAGCAAGAACAACACACAGCAAGATAGCCACAACAAAATTTTTGCACACACAATATCACAGTGTATAACAAGATAGCCACAACAAAATTTTTATCATACACACAACAGCACAGGGTATAACAAGATAGCCACAACAAAATTGCACACACAACATAACAGTGTATAATAAGATAGCCACAATAAAACACAGCTGATTTTAAACTTTTTGAGCTGTCATTTCCTTCATCACTATATGCACTGTGCCCAGGGCTCTTGTCTTAGTAAGCCAACACAATAACCACTAGACCACGGCGACTACAAAAACATTAAAATAAGCAAAAAACTCTTTATGACCGTTGAGAGAAATCTTACAACAGTGAAAGTAAAAAATGTAATATAATAATTAATAAAGTAATTGTTTGAAGCATTTTTTATTGAAAACAAATGTCTTCACGTTTAGAATTATAAAACTATGTTGGTGCTATTTAGTTTGCTTTTGCTGTTTAAGAAAAATATTTGACATTTTAGCAGCACAAAATTAAATAAAAAAACAGTCAGCCGGACAGTTTAAACCGCCTTATAATTGCATCATGAACACACATTTAAAAAATTTTATTTATTAGTGCTGCCAACTTAAATAATAATTCATTTCAGCAGTTATTTTCGATGGTAATTTTCATTACTTCAAAAATGTGGAATTTAGGAAGGCTAAATAAATAATTGCAACGCATGTAATGATTTTAAACTCGTGAAAATGGCATTATTCTTAATCAGTTTCATTTATCACTTTACTTTACTGAATCTCGTCAAAACTTAGTCACAAAGTAGATTGTTTCGTATGGAAAATCGCTTAAATTCTGATCGAAGTCCCACAAGAACTTGATTTCGGTCTAATGTAAATTAGGTTACAACCTATAGAATTTTTAAAGTAGTTTAAATTGTTTTCAAACAACATTTTAATGATGACTTAAAATTAGAATATTGAATTAAATAGTATAGAATGTCCTTTACAAAATGCTTTTGAGATGTACAATTGATTTCTTTGATTTTTAATTTTCATTTTACATTAATAGAAAAGTACGTACTCTGTTGTTGGTGGACATGAAGGTGAGTTGAATAAGAAAATCGTTATATAGAAATTTTTTTTAATTAATGATTTTGGTGGCTTCCAGTTATATTTTTTCTTGAAGTTGGATGTTTCTGTCAAATGTACATATGATATTTATTTTTATATCTCCTTTTTACTCCTTTCACTGAATATCAGGTTCTTATTAACGATGATAATCAATAAATTTTAAGCAATTCGTTTCTTTATTTAAAAACAAAATTTTATATTTTCACACTATGTACCACTATATATCATTTCAAATTAAAAATTAAATTTTTTGGGAAGACCAGCACCGTTTTTCTTAATTACTTTTTTACGAGTTAATATTGCATGTACATACACATATCCAATCGTATCCTTTGAGTTTCATTTTTATTTTTTTCTTTTAACACACGAAATAATATAATGCAATACAACGACCGTTAATAGTCAAGTCTTGACCACGTCTAAAAAAAATGTTTTGCATGTGCCACAAATGAACGGTCATTTATTCATTCGTCCATTCATTAAACGATTGTTGAATATTTTTTATATATTTTTTACTTCGTTAACATATTGGAATACATTTGCTGAGGGAATTTCCTTGGAATATGGAATTTAAGTTCTAACTTTTATCATGAAATGAGTAGTAGAAAAGAGTTTTGTCAGAAAAAGTAACTGCTTCGGAATATATGTTAAGTTTTAAAAAATCAAATGTGTTTAAGGATCTGCAAATTGAATTTCTAAAAAGTATACTGACATTGAAATATTTTTCGTCATCCATTAATCAGCACATGCATATTAAAATAATAAACTTTCACTACAAGAATTAGTTGACCTTGAATAAAGAGTTAAAGAAATTAAAGCATGTAAGGGTAAAATATCATTTTTATATGCATATATACGTATACATATGTCTGCATACATACACACCATCATATGTATATATTTAACACACAGCAGCCAAATAGTACTATCCTATATAGAAATTGTTTTAAAGTGAGGTAACTACATAATTGAGGGACTGTAACGCTTCAATAATGATTGATTTTGAGAAATGTTTGCTTGTAAAATCAGTAAAAGAGAATTATGTTTCTTGCAAGAAATTCAAAAAACAACAAAAGAATTGATTGCAGCTAGTTAGTATATTTAAAACAATAAGGCCCATTATTACAACTTGCCGTTAGTAAAAGGTAGGATTTTATTAGGCAGATAAATTGCGTTTTGTTATTACAAGTAAACTTTAATTTAAAGTGACCGAAAAAGTTATTGGTAAAAGTTTAATTGTAATAACAAAATTTTATCTGCCTGATAAAATCTTGCCTTTAACTAACGGCAAGTTGTAACAATAGGCCTAAAAGTTTTTAAAAATTTTAAAAAGAAGAAAAAATGAGACCATCAATATTTTCGTATTAAAAATTATATGCTCGATCAAGTTCTTAAAAAGAACGAAAGGCTTTTTTCAGTTTTCCGGAGGGACTGTCAGGGCACCGCTTACGACAGGTGTTCGTTTATAAAAAAAAAGTACCAAAGCAAAAACCAAAGAAGAATTTGTAGTCAATTTTCTTATCCAAATTTTTATTTTCAAAAAAAAAAAAAAAAAAATAATAATACAGTATTCTTCGGGGTTTTACTTTGAGGAAAATTTCAATTGGTAATTATGGGATTTATTTAAAGAAAATGAAACGAATACTCTTAATTACCTATTGGAGGTAATTACACGATTCTTTTCTTAAAGAGGCAATTCTCTGAAACTATTTAATTATAGGCAAGAATCGCTCATTTGCGAGAAGAGTGGCCTAACTAAAAAAAAAAAAACGATTTTGAGATAAAACATTTAAACATTTTAATTCAGGCAAACTACTACTCTCATGTCTAATAAATACTTTTGGTCGCCACTCATTGAAAAAAGAGATAAAAATAAAATTTTTAGATATGTTTTAAATCACAGTTCGAGTCATAATGAAAAATTGTGAACCAACCTCTTTTTTGATTTACCTTGAATCAGAAAACGGCTCCATCAATTTGACTAATTTTTCATTTGAATTATGATATCCTGGTAAAGCAATCGAATAAGTTTTATTTTTTATTACTGGTTACCTGAATATTAATCTTATCAACTAAAATGTAAATAGAATACTAATAGATTTACAACATACACTGGCGAGCAAGAGCAAGTGCATGTTCCGAATAAGTTTGCTAAAACTAAAATATAAAATGGTAAGTACTAAAAGAAAATTTATGAAACTTTCAACAATTACTTTTCATTATATCTATATAAATAAAAATCAATGTTGTTCGTTGGTCATCGCATCAGTTGAGAACGGCTGGACAGATCCTGACGATTTGTTCTTTCTAATGATCGTCGTTATCCAATTTAGGTTTTTACGAAAAGAAAATTTTGCACCGCCCACTTTTTTTGATTTAGCTTAAATCAGAAAACGGCTCCATCGATTTGACTAATTTTTCTTTCAAATCCATTTTAAGTTTTCATTGAGAGTAAAATTTGCCACTCCTACTTTTAGGCTCACTTTTTTCTAAATTCTGATTTTTGTATATCTTCAAAACGGTTAAAACTAAAGTTTCGGAATTGGGTCTGAATGACTTCATTGGCGAGAAAGTCATCAGTCAGAAAGTGGGAAAAATTAGACAAGTAGGCGTGACACCTCCCATACAAGTTAAAAATTGATTTTTTATACATACGTATCATTAGAAGTGTTGAAGCTAAAGTTTGTGAATTTGGTGCTGATTTCGTAGTCATTAAAAATTATCAATAAAAACAAGTGGGGACAAGTAGACGTGGTAGCCTCCTGACAAACTAACTATTGAGTTCAGTATATCTTGAAATCAGTAACAGTTAAAGTTTTTGAATTTGATCTAAATTACTCCTTCGTCATTAAAAATTATCAGTTGATAAATGAGGACATATGATAGTGGTAGGTGTAGGGAAGCACGCCGAACTTAAGCTAGTAATAAAAATAAAAAATTAAAGCCAATATGGTGATAAAAGAAGAAAAACAAATAATTACATAAAAACTTATGACAACACCATTCACTCAGTTTTGAACGTTTCGTACGATATGTGTAAATGTAGATTTTACTTCTCTGAGCAAATTAACCCATTCGTCTTGGCTGTACAGGATACCCTGCCGAGGACGAGTATACTCGTCCTACTTTGAAAAAAAAATACCCGGAATTACTTTATCCCGTTATCTGCTGAGACTCTGTAATCGACAATAGTGAATTTCTAAGTGATGCCAAATTTCGCAATGTGTCTCGTTTTATTCCATTTTCTTTATTTTATCCATCTGCATGATTTATTATTTTTTTATACTAAAACGTACACAAATACGAAAAAGGATATAGTAGTATATATAGAGTACACTCGTCTTTAGTTTTCTGCTTTTAAGTGATTATGTATGATAATATATGTGCACTCAAAATATAAATGGGAATCAATGAATGCAATGGGAATGACTTCATATAATTTAGGCTTGGCAGCGAATGGGTTAAAATATGCCATTATATTCATACTGCTGGTATTTTTCGACTTCTATTATATGTTAGGATAGTTTTACGCAGTCGGTTTTTATGTTTTATCAGTAATTCGATCTTTACAAATGAATATAGCACAAAGTCAAGGAAAATCTACACAGACATAGAAAATTGTATAGTAGCCTAGACGGAAAGTGGATATTCATCGAAATTAATTAGTGATAAATTAAAAATTCCTCAATCAATAGTGATTGCAGTCAGAAAACTAAAAATTTAACTTCTAGGCAGAATAGTGGAGGTCGCCCCAGGCTGTTAAAAAATGCAGACGCACGATTAATGTTGCAGGAGATGAAAAAACAAAAGATTTGAAAACACCCAAACAAGCTGCTAGTATATTAAATAAACACGTAAGTGAATAACCTGCTCTAAGAACAGGTTATTAGAATCGGTTTAGTGGCAGTAGTCAAAAAGAAAAAGCCAGCTCTATTCGATGAAAATAGAAATTAAATTTTGCAAAAAACCTTAACATTGGACCATAAAGAATTGGAAACGAGTTCAATGTCCGATGAAGCAATAATTATTCGCTTTCAATCTGGTGGTAAGAAATATGTCTGGGGCGGACCTAATGAATCTATTCAAAAACATACGTGAAACAAACGGTCATGCATGGCGGAGGCAGTCTGATGATTTGGGGCTGTTTCAACTGGTGGCATTTAGGACCTCGTAAGAATTAATCGTACAATGAAGAAAGAGGACTACCTTGAAATTCTACAAACACATTTACCTGATTTTGTTGGCCACAGCGCTTACACCGAAGATGAAATTATTTTTCAACATGATTTCAAAAATTGGTTGTCTGCACAAAAATTTGAGGGGATGAAATGGCCAGCGCAAAGTCCCGACCTAAACCTTATTGAAAATTTGTGTTCTATATTAAAGAGGAGATTAGGATAGCACAATAGAGCTCCGCCAGGTAAAATATTCCAAGTGAATTTAAAGAGAATTTTGTGGAAAGTAAGCCCAAGCGTATGAAAAACGGCATAAAAATAAGGGTTTATGGATATCTTACTAATATGAATAGTATTCATTGAATACCCTACAGTAGCCCCGTGGAAACGAACAAAACTGAATTAATTGAGTTTTTATATGGGAAATTTTTGTTTTTGTTTTGTTATCACTAAATTGAATATACATATTTTTTGCTACTATACTAAAGAATAATTGCTAAAAGATTTATACAATTTCTTTATGTAGCTATCATTTAACCACATCTTAATAATAATTGTGCTTAACATGCTCTCGCTTTTGCTTTTAAAGCGTTGATTTTGTGACTTAAAGTATTAAAAAAAATTAAGTCACAAAATCAAAGTATTAAAAAAATTGTTACCTGAGTTACTATTATATTTTCTTTTACGCTTTTTTTTTCGAAACTGAAATTTTATATTTTTGTGTTTTAGTTTGAGGTTTTAAAACGTGATACAAAACAATATTTTAAACAAATAAAACCGAATTCTCTTCTTAAGAAACTTTTTTAAATTTTTGTTCCGTCGGAAACGCTTTAATTAGATCAAAGTTAACTGCAATGTATTTTTTGGTAATCAAAGGAGAAATGATGTCCGTGAAGGAACATTTGAACAATTGTTTTCGACTCCAGCTACGGTAGTCTCTTTAGAGTTCTTTGTGTCCTGTGCATATTCAAGATTAAACATCAAATATTTAACTCACACTTTTCAAGAAATCACATACTGGAATTATTTTCTTCCATATGTGTATGTACATACACTTGTATGAGTTAGTCGAAGTAAAGTCACACAACAATTTCTATCATATTCTCCTTTTCTCACCATCATTGCAGTTTTTGTAATTGTTATCTTATTTAGATGAAACAGAATTACAATTTATTTTTGTTTTTTCCCTTTTATACCACCTTATCCACATTAGTCGACATCGATGATATGTACGACTGTAGCCGTGGTGGTTAGAGCACAGCCCCATAGCGAGCGCATTGTACATTACATTCTGAAGACTCAGGTTCGAGCCCCAGAAAAGTGATAATTATTTTTTTAAACCCGTAAGACTTTCTTATTATACTATATTTGAACTGTTCTCCAAATCTATATCAATACGAAAAAAAATGTAGTGTCATAAGGGCTTAAAGAGTTCAACTATATTCACATCAATACAGAATTGTCAAAATATATGGAAATGTTATCAATTAAAAAGTGGAGTTTGTCAGACACAAGTTAAAATATTTTACATTGAAATTGACATTTAGAATTTAAAATACTATATTGTTGATATCTTTATAGTGTTATTCTACAATTAAGCGATTTTATGGTATTTTTGGCTTCATGCTATAAACACAACGAAGGCTATCGAACATAACCTAAACAAAATATAACAAACTTATTTTTTGTAAGTGAAATTGTGAGGAAATAAAAAACAACAAATGTCTGAAGTAAACTTATAAAAATTTAAGAAACTAAAAAGGCAATTAAATAATAAATTAAAAGTGAAATTAAAGCTTATGTATATAAATGAAATAAGTAAATGAAAACTAAACAAAAAATGTAAACAAATGATTATTTATTTTCAGTGGTGCAACTTAAATTTTTTTTCGCATTTTTAATGCATATATTTCATATATTGCGTTTTTTAAACACCTTTTTCATGCATCTTATTGTATTGACAGCACTAAACTGTTTATTGTCGCCGAGAAAAATAGAAATTAGCCTAAGTTGGCTACGGGCTACAAAAGTAGTCGTGTGTTCGGTAGTCGTGTTGCCGTTAAAATAATTATTCTCATATGCACACATGTACTCTATTTTTGACAGCTTGTAGTCGATGGTCGGTAGCCTTTGTTGTGTTTATAGCATCAAGGTAGCGTGTTTATATAAACACAAAAATAAATATTTTGCTTACATTTTCTATATTCCACTCTTTCTAGCATTTGTTGTTTCTTTCTTTCATTTCTATAACAATTCAATAAAAAAAAAATGTAGTGTCATACGGGCTTAATAAATAATAACCACAAAATAATCAAATAAGTATACGATCAACTCGGTAACTCTTTCAAAAAATTTTTTTCAATTTGAGAAGTTAAGAAATTTTACCAAATCTTTGATTATCAAAAATTCATTGCAAAAAAATCTTAATTCTATATAGAATTTAAAAATTAATTTAAAAATTGACCAGTCTTTTCTATACAAAATATATTTAATTATTTACATATTATTATTATAATTACTACGAGTTTTGTAACTGTTAAATTAATTTTTATAGATTGAAAACCAAAACCACTAACGTACTTATATAAAAATTAAAGAGTTTTGCACAAAACAAGTAGTTTTGGTGTATGTGGAAACGTTCTACGATATATTATTGTTGGGGAATCATCATTTATGTGCAAAACTATATGCACATTATTAACACACATACGTAAGTATGTTCCATTCAATAGCTTTCTGCTGCATTGAATTTCTTTTACACATACAGTCGGTCTTCTGCTTGCAGTTAATACGTAAAAACAATGATACAGTCTACTGATAGACACCATACCCTGTCAGCAATTGGAAGATTGCTTGCTCATAAAATGAGTCTTTTAAGACTCCCTTAGGTGATCAAACACTGATTAAATGTGCGGAATCATAAAATAATCATGCAGACGTTCGAAATACTACTGCTTTTATAATTATTTTGCGTCGTATTTTATTGTTTTCTTCTGCATTTCGTTACAATGGGATTTATTTTATTTGAAAGAATAAGAGTTATGCAATTATTGTGATGTCGTGGTATAGTGGTAAGACGCTCGCACAGAAATTCAAACGACCGAGTTTCAATCCCAGCAAAGGGCAAAAATTATAAAATAAAATTTAAGGTATTTCTAAATTATAATTTAAAAAAATAAGAAGAAGTCCATCTTCAAGAAACCGCTCCTTACATTCCAGTCTACTCCACCAGAAACTTGTCTCATAAATAAAAAGGTGCATAATATACATATAAAAAAAAGAATTCCTTCAGTTGAGCTTGATGAATTTATTTTTTTTTTTACATTTTTAAACAAAATACAATATTTTTATTATTGTAAAGATAATAAAAAGATAAGTAAAACTCGTTTAGTGTGCGGAATCACAAATGGCTCGTTTAAGGGGTCACAAATGACTCGTTCAGGGGAGTCATAAATGACTCGTTCAGAGGAGTCGCGGCAAGGGTACATTTTTCTCCCGACAAAACATTCATTTTCGACTCATAAATGAGCTCATAAGTGACTATTTTAATCGCCCAGAGGAGTCAAAAAAGACTCATAATTGACCAAAATCAGCGACCGGCACACTTATACTAACGCATTTGCAGTTTTATTAGTAATTTCCCTGTCAGCAATTGGAAGATTGCTTGCTCAGAAATCACCAAAATGAGTCATTTATGACTCCCTTAGGTGATCAAAAACTGATTAAATGTGCGGAATCATAAATTTATCGTCCAGACGTTCGAATTACGACTGCTTTTATAATTATTTTGCGTCGTATTTTATTGTTTTCTTCTGCATTTCGTTACAATGGGATTTATTTTATTTGAAAGAATAAGAGCTATGCAATTATTGTGATGTCGTGGTATAGTGGTAAGACGTTCGCACAGAAATTCAAACGACCGAGGTTCAATCCCAGCAAAGGGCAAAAATTATAAAATAAAATTTAAGGTATTTCTAAATTATAATTTAAAAAAATAGTCCAATTTAATTTAAAAAAAAGTCCATCTTTAAGAAACCGCTCCTTACATTCCAGTCTATTCCACCATAAAATTCTCTCATCAATAAAAAGGCGCATAATATACATATAAAAGAAGAATTCCTTCAGTTGAGCTTGATAAATTAATTTTTTTTTTTTACATTTTTAAACAAAATACAATATTTTTATTATTTTAAAGATAATAAAAACATAAGTAAAACTCGTTTAGTGTGCGGAATCACAAATGACTCGTTCAGGTGAGTCACAAATGACTCGTTCAGGGGAGTCATAAATGACTCGTTCAGAGGAGTCGCGGCAAGGGTACATTTTTCTCCCGACAAAACATTCATTTTCGACTCAAAAATGAGCTCATAAGTGATTATTTTAATCGCCCAGAGGAGTCAAAAAAGACTCATAATTGACCAAAAATGCTGACTGGGTTGAGAGTCTTTTTTTTATACGACACTGCAAGAAAAAATTACACTTTTTTTACATAAATCACTACGTACACTGGAAAGAATGTTTTATATCTTAAGTGTACATACATATGTATACATATGTATATGTATGCATATTTTAAAATTAATTTTTAAAATACAGAAAAGGCTTATAAAAACTGCAACAACGAAAAAAGTATAACGAAAAATAGGAAAAAAAAAATAAAAAAACAATTATCCACAAAAAAATAATAGCAATAATCAACAACAAAAACAGTAACAAATATCGACCATAAAAAGAATAACCAACATATCAAAATTCACCAGTAAAAAAGGATATAACAAAGAAAATAACGGAAAACTACTAAAAACGAGAAATTAAAATAAAAACTCAATGTAAATTAATCATAAATATTAAATATAACTTTGAATGACACCATCAATGTTAATTTCATAATAATCATATTTTCATATTCCTTGTGACATAATTGAAAATGCCTTTCCATATTTTATTTTTTTTTGATTGTAACAACGAGCGTTGACACACCAAGCATTCAGCTTTACCAAAATAAAAATTTTCTGAAAATAGAAATTGATATTCATACATTCCATTAAACATTTTCTCTCACTGTAATATACATAAAATAAATAAACTGTTTACTTTTTGCCTATACGCAGGCCTGCCAGATGATTTCAATCAAAAATCGGCAAATTTAGAAAAAAAATCGGCATTGTCTGCACTCCAAGCAAGAAAAATCGGCAAATTAAAATTTCCCATTTTAAAGACAATAAAGTAAAAAAAAGTAATAAAGTAAAAAAATAAGAAAAAATAAACAAAAACATAACAATTCAGTATTAACATTAACAAAGCTTTTAGCTGAGCGTTGCACAATTTGCAAAAAAAAAGTATTGTTTATTTTTTTAACCCACAGTTTTGTATCGTCAGAAGTCCATTCTTCCTTTAACTTGCGCTTTTTCTTCTTATCATCCTAAAAAATTTAAATGACTTTGTTATCAATATTTTTGTACCTCTATCGTGCTTGGAATTCAAGTATACTCAGATAAGATTGGCTATCTGATGTACTTTTCTATATAATCTGCAAAAAATAAATAATTTTATAATTTAAATTATATTCTTTGAAAGTAAATATAATGCATTTTTCGTACCTCTACTCTTTTGTAAATATCTATCCATTTTAAAACACAAATACATATTTAATTTTTTATATTTTTATTATAAGAATTGATCACTTGATTTATTTTCAAACAAAAATGTACTAACCGAACATACGCTTAATTTTAAATATATGTAACGTTTTTGTCTCTTTTGCAGAAGCGATGACTTATTAACAGTTGTTTCTTTTTATGCAGCAAATATTTTAGTGTTGTAAAAAATTTTAAATTATACTAAAACAACTAAAGTTGCCGTATTTTAAGTTTTTATGAACAAATCGGCATTTTTAAAGCAAAAATCGGCAAATCGGCATTTCGGTAATTTTATGGTAAAAAATCGGCAAAATGCCGATAAATCGGCAAATATGGCAGGCCTGCCTATATGTGTGAGCACGTAGATGGGAGAGCAAAAGAGAAAATTAGCTCGGAGCTGGCTTTTGCCGGACGCTGACTATACTTGGATTTTTTAGCTCTTTTGGCTGATCGCTCTTCTTAGTACAACTCTCTTTACTGAACTAGGTCGGTCTTTTAGTTCGTTAGTTCATCAGTACGTTAGTTCGTATATTGTCAATTGAATCTACATATGTATGTAGTGTATAAAGAAGTATATTAGACGGTTTTGGCAACACTGTAGTATGGGAAAAATATTTGTTTAACAACATAAAAAATGTGTTAGTAAAATGGAAAATAAAAAAATTCTTATACAACTACATATATTATACCATTAAAAAGAGGATATTGTTAAAAATTATAAGAAATTTATTAAGCCGGTAAATAATTTTTTTTTTAAATCTAAACTAAATCTAAATTTCAAAGAAAATAAGGCAGTTGAATTCAATTTTCAAATTAAAACTATTTCTTACATCTAAAATCATTTCACAGTATTATTATTTTATGTGTATTTATTTTATAGTATATTTTATATACATACATACATAAGATGAGGCACGAGATCAAATTTTTAATTTCATTGTTTTTGGCCTACTTATAATTATATTACCACTTATTATGTACTTTTATACATGCGTACATACATACTTATCGCTCATTTGCGAGAAGAGTGGCATAACTCAAAAAAACGATTTTGAGATAAATACGTTTTAAGTAATATTTTAATTCAGGCAAACTTATATGAAAAGTAGAATACACTTTTGGTCGCCACTCAATGAAAAAAAAGAGATAAAAATACAATTTTTAGATATGTTTTAAATTACAGTAAGCTTCATATTTCTGCATTATTAACTAAAAACTGGGTTTTTTGAGTTATGCCACTCTTCTCGCAAATGAGCGATATGTATATGTAAATTACATATTGTTATGAAGAAAAACTAGCTTCGAAACTTTGTTTGGTTTTATTAAGGTTCTTCTTTCATTAATTATTTGTCCTGTAGCTGAAAAAATACGTTCGCATGGTACCGAAGTGGCTACAATACAGAGGCGTTTTAGGGCATATGTATAAACCCTTGGATACAAATGCTTACGTTCGCTCCACCACGTTAATGGGTCCTTTTTTCTTTCTAAATACTCCTCGTTTAGATTATATCAAACTCCCTTATTCCAGCTGCAAGGTTATTATCCGATTTGACTATTCTTTGAAAGTTATTATCAAATTTCTTCCAAATATTTTTTTCTTTAACTTCACCAGTATTTTCTCCTGATGAAATAGCAGGTCCTTCACTGCTGTTAGGTAATTTGATGGCACCAATTCTATTTCTCAATACCTTCACAGCGCTTTCATATGAGCTTTCATGTTTAAAAGCGATTCTTTTAAACCTAGGGTCTAGTATTGTGCTCTCTGCGTAAAAAGTGCTTTTCTCCAGTTCACCAAAACGAAGAGTAATTTCAGACTGCATTTTCAGTATAATCTGATTCTATAATCTCATTTTCTAAAAGATTACATAGCACCAAAACTTTTGAAAGAGTTACATTTTTCTCGGCTGATATTTCTTTGGTAACCTCATAAAATGGTTCAAGAACTGGTATAACTTCCTGTAATACCTCCCATTCTTCCAGCATCAGTGACAAGAATGGTCTTGTGAGTGACAATGTCGTAATTACAGCATCTTTTACTGAAACAATTCTATTGATCATATCATACGTTGAGTTCCACCGAGTAACAACATCTTGCTTTAATTTTAGTTCAGGCAGTTGCATTTGCTTTTGGGTTTCTCTCAGTTTTTTTAACCCTTGTGAGCTCTTGTTGAAATACTCGACAATTCTTTTTACTTTAGACACAGTGTCACTCACCTCTTCAAGTGCCGATTGAACAATAAGGTTCAGTGTATGGGCAAAGCAGCTGATTCCTCTCCATTGACCTGAACGAATCGCTGAAGTAATATTCGCTGCATTGTCGCTAACTATTGCAGTGATTTTATTTTCGATGCCGAATTCGTTCATAGTTTTTTGCAAAAAATTTTTAAGATTTTCGGCAGTGTGTCTCTCATCGTATTTGTCACATGCAATTAGATATATTTGAGCTCTGTTGCTGGATTGATATAATGGACAGTTACAGCCAAGTAACTGTCATTTGTTTTTGTTAAGCAAACTGCGGTTGCTGA
The DNA here is from genome assembly GCA_963576795.1 of Metopia argyrocephala. Classification (NCBI taxonomy): domain Eukaryota; kingdom Metazoa; phylum Arthropoda; class Insecta; order Diptera; family Sarcophagidae; genus Metopia; species Metopia argyrocephala. The sequence continues at coordinate 33,356,230 of OY756211.1, forward strand.
TTGCAGTTGAGCCTTAACTTGGCTTAACAAGTCCTCATAAGCAGTTTCCATTATATTATTGGATACTGTTTTTCTTGTTGGAAGCGTGTATCCCGGACATTTTGATACAAGATCAATCAGCTTTTTAAATTCAGGCTCTTCTACAATACGTAGAGCATGGTGACCTTTCGCTATCATTTTTAAAACCTGTCTGTCAATTAAATCCACTTTACGGACAGGAGGAGGTCTGCAAAAATATTGGGTAATATTTTGCTGAGGTTGTCGAGGAGGTAACAAATTTTATTGCACTTGTGAGCTGCAAGATGGCTGCTCTTCATCTATTAATGTATCAACTACTTCCATTGGAGTCTGCCTTTCTAGTATTAAAGGGATAAGCGGATGTTTAGCTCGCATATGACGACTAAGATTTCCATGGGAACCTCCGGATATACTTAAATTAATACTGCAATATTTGCATTTCGCTTTTTTGTCCCCCTGGTCAATGAAATGGGTCCAAACAGCACTGAATTTTCTTCGTTCTGCCATTATATTTTTACAAGTAAAAATAATTCACACTCACTTTTATTAAATATTATATTATGCAAATACAATACACTTTAACAGCCTATTTCACAAGGTTGTTGAGTGCTCTATTTCGCTTTAAATTTTAACGGCTGCATTCATAAAAATATTGTAGGCTTTTAAAAAGCTTTTTTGTCAAATTTCTATGATATACTTGCAAAAAAACCCTTAAAAAAACTTATAATATTTCTTTATGAATACAGATTTAAAAATGTATTTATCGACTTAATAAATTTGTTATAATTTTTAAAAATTTCTGGTTCATTTTGGTTTCATATTAGCGAAAAATTTTTGAAGATTCTGGCAATACTGACTGCTTGAATTTCTTCTGTAAAAAAATGTCAAACATTCAATGAAAAGAAGAATGAACTAAAGAGAAATTAAAATTAGAGACATATGAGCCAAAAAAAGACAAAAGAACTACCGAATAAAAACGAACTAAGGAACTAAGAGAGCAAATTGTTGCGATCGGCTCTCTTAGTTCAATTGAATGAGTAGTTCAATTGAATGAGTAGTTCAATTGAACTAGGTAGTTCATGTACTACACAACTCTAACGCTGACATATATCAATAATTACATTTGTGAACAAACCAAAATTGAACCTTTAACTTCAAATTCTAAAATAAACATGATATTAATGAAATACATTTTCACAAGCGTTTATATTTTATTCGGTTTTCATCATTTATTTTCAGTGGTGGATTTAGGATTGCTCTCTTCTTAGGCATTCTTCGATATGCCGACCTTTTTAATAATATGGATGTGAATATAAAAAAAAGAACTTAACTTTTTAATTAAATATTTTTTTTATTTGCACGTGGGCAGTTATCCTTTGAATGTATTTATAAGCTTCTTCTAGATCATCAGGATACTTTTTGACGATATTATTTGTTTGACGTCTTAACTAATTTGTATATATTTTAGACAAATTATTAAAAAAAAATACAGTTTGTTAAAAGGTTTTCTTATGCGTTTTTATTTCTGGATAATTGTACAGTTCGAGCATCTAAGATGAGATGATAAATATTTCTTTAAAAATGTTTTGGCCAATAGCTTTATTCTCGGCATTATTTTCTTCAATAAAGTCTATTTATTTCTTATAACTCTCTTTCTGAACCTTTAAATTTGTCCGCTGCAAAAAGTTTTCAAAATGAATACCAAAGTTTCCCAAAAAGTTTTAGAGTACTTGTGAAGAGGCAAAAGATCGATTATTTCGAGTACAGATTTAACTTCAAAAATTCATATTAAAATTTATAAAAATTTATGACAGTGCAAGGCACTTAATCTGCTTATAGATTAATTGCTTTAATTGATTGATTTTTTTTTAATTAACCATGAAATTCTTATGTATGTATAAGCTACTTTTTTAAGAGATTATCACGGCCATTTTAATATCTTTACATTTGTGTACAGTATTGTGCAAAAATTGCAAAATTGTTCAGGGATTCAACATATTCACGTATTTAATATATATAGCAAGCTAACCAACATGTGAAATAACATATGGATAATCTATCAAAATACCGAAGCAATTGAATTTCAGTAGAAATGTGTTATAATAATATATATAGAGTGCTTATTTGACATATTTCTATGGAGTAATTGTCAAATAAGCAATTAATAAAACTGTTTTATATTTTATGAATACGGGCATACTTCAACAATTCAATTATTTCATATAATTTATAGCAAGCATGTCAAACTCATTTCCTATAACGGGCCAAATAAAGAATATAAAAAAACCACAAAAATTATAGTAGTTCCAATAAATCTTCGTAAATGTTTAAGTCTGTGTCGCACGCTCGAAAAAAAACAGCTAACTGGGCAACGCACCCGATATTCGTACTTTTGTCCAGGCAATGGATAATGTTGTTGTTGTTTTAGTCCCAAATTAAAATCTTTTAACTTTTCTTGTCTCATTAATCCTTTGTATTTGTCATATTCTAATTTATGTTGCTCATAGTGACGTTTGACATTATATAATTTTGGTACACTGATAGCACTATTATAAAGGGTTATCCATTTGCGGTTTCAAAAGTAAACGTAAATAAAACACATATAAAATATTTTTTTTTGATATTTCTTTTTTATTATAAAGTTTGAACGTTTACATTACGTGTGAAACACTACATGATTTAAAAGACCTTCACGCGAAGCGTTGTAAACATTGATTCTTTTGAGGTAATTTTCGACTACTTTTTAACACATATTGGACGGTATCTCAGCCATAACTTGACGAATGTTAGTTTTTAAGTGCTCAAGAGTTGAAGGTTTATCTGCATAAACACGGTCTTTCTCGTAGCCCCACAAAAACAAGTCTAATGGTGTCAAATCGCATGAATATACATTCTTTGTATTACCTTCTCGATTCTCATTGATTACCATTTCCCTCTGGGATACTCCTCAGCGGGAAAAGATTGATTACCTTATTTTATAATCAATTATATAATATATTTCTCCAGAATGTGTATTCCCACATCTTAAGTAGAAAGAATTCATTGTTTGTTGGTTTTTGTCTCTTTCGTATATTTTGTTGAAAAAAACTGTTATTTAGGTTTTTTCCTATTTCACATGTCGATTACCATTTACATTCCCACATAAATAGAAGAAAGAAGTTATTGTTTCTGCGTATACTTGTTGGTGGATTATTTGTTTTTTATTTTTTTCATAGTTAAAAAATCCGTTGTTTTTTACGCAAAAAAATTATTTTATTAAAAAATGCAGTTTATGTTTAAATGCGCAGAAGTGCAGACACAAAATTAATGTTTAAGATTAATTAATATGTATATTAATAGCAATTCGGGAATACTTGTTTGACAGTTCACCATTTTATCACCTATCGGATCTTTTCTATATATATATTAAAACTTAAATGTTTGCAAAATGTTTTTAATATGAACATGATAAAATTAGGAGCTTATCAATAAAAGCGTAATTACAAGTGCTTTAAAATGCTAGATAGGAAAACAAATATTTCCGAATAGCTATCATTATTTTATTTTTAATTGGGAAAATTAATTTATTAGTCAGAATTTAATGGATATGAACAATGTATGAACAAGATCGAATAAGGGGTTTATAACACTTAAACACGTGGTCAATTGTTTGAGTAACTGTATTACAAAAATTGTGTCAATTGTAATTTGTAAAATTGTTGCATTATAAAGAAAAATCTACATTTTGTGTCTTTCAAAAGATAACTTTTTAATTACGAGTATTCCCATTAAGTTTATCGTATGTTCTAATACATGTATGTATGTGTTAATTGTTGTTTAAGCAAATGGAGGAAATTCATAAATTTTCATATTGCCTTAATAAACATTTTTAGGCAACTAACTTACGAGGAATTTAACATTTCATTTCATTTACTTAGACTGCCTGCGTGCGCTCCTCTTTAAGAGTTTGCATACTTACAAGTATTGCATAGAAAGTGGCAAGTATCGTAGCAACTATTGAAGACACAACAAATACTAACGGGACTCATACCCTCATACTTTCCACAAATTTATTCAAATTTTACTTCCAGTATAAGAACCGTCACTACACTTTTTCAATATGAATTGTTTACAGCATTTTAGAATGGTTGTATATTTACTGTAGAAACTGGAATGGTTTCTTATAGTGAAAACTGAATTTGTTTGGACATTAAAGGTCATTTTCTAAGAAGAAAAAATTTTCCCTTTTTTATTCTTAATAAATGAAAACATTTCGTATATAAATAAAGCAACATGTCAGCGTTAAGAAATACTTTTCTAATTAAGTTTCTATAATATTTCAACCAAAAACGGAAAAAAACAGGCACTAAGTATTTTAAAAGAAAACAAAAAAAAAGGTTGAAGTAAATTGTTATGCATACTTTAGTGTACAGTATTCCACTGATAATTGCTTCGACAAAAATTTAAAAATTTTTGGACAATTATGCGTGGAAGTTAGTGAAACGAATACGCTCAATTGCCTATATACACTGTCGTCAATACATGTGAAAAGCAAGTAACTTTACACTTTTACATAAACTTGGTAGACTTTAATTATAAAATTGTATCAAACTCCTTGAAAGTAAATTTAACGGACATTTTATGCCTTTATAACCATAGTTACTTAGGCTGCACATTTTAGAAAGTAATTATTTTGGGTAATTAAACGATGGAATTTCAAGGGAAATTTCTCTTTGGAGAAAATATATTTGAGGTAATTAAGAGAATGACGCAATTAAACGAAAGTTAATTAACGGTGGAATTTTATTAGAAAATCGTAAGAAAATATGTGGGGATTTTGAAAATGAAGTAAATAAACATGAAAGGCAATTAAGCGTGGGGCAATTATACGGGGAATACTGTACTCGTATTAGGACACCTATATAAGTTCATGAAACATTTTACAGAGGTTGTCCAGTAACTTATTGAATGTGTTGGTTCACTAGTGCTAGGGTGGGTTATGGCTTCGCTCCCACCAGAAACTCTGGCCTATTCTAGAAATATAAATTGGTAACATTTTATAATTGCAAATAATTTCATTATATTGAGGTTAAGATTTGTGCATATTTGTACGTTTTTAGTATTTTTAAAAACATTTTTTTTGTTGTGTTCAATATTGCACTATATTTTAATCAGTTGTTTTGTAAATATTGCCCGATTTTACAGCACAATTTCAAGGAATTCACAATAAAATTTGTATGTTTTTCAATAGCATCATATCATATATGTATGTATGCATGTACGTACTGTAAGGACAAAATTGCCCACTAAATTTGACGAGCCCTTAAAACTATTTTATATCATGACTGTATATAGACTATTTTTTAAAGGCATCGTTAGTTTTTATTTTATTAATTTGGTAACTCTATTACCATGTGTGTGAATAATATTGGCTCTGTGTTACTTTTCTACCAAAATGTTTATAATTAAAAATTTTTACTTGAGCAAGTTTTCTTTTATCAAAAGTAACTACATAATTTCACAAAAAAATATTAAAGAAAAAAATTGTAAAAGAATTAGCATAAAGTAACAATTTGAATGAAATTATCATAAATGAAGACATTCATTCATGAATCTTCGGAGACAGTTCTTTATGTGGAAAACTATACGACTCCCCACAAATATTGTTCAGTCTTCTTCTTCTTTCCTACAAAAAATGTATACGAATGCACATAAGTACATACAAAGGCAGATTTCAAAGGTTTTATCTATGTTCCTTTAAAAACCATGCTTCTAAACATCTTTAAATAAAATGGAAAAAATCAGAGGGAAAAAATACATCCGAAATTTTTGAGTTATAGCTAGATTACACAAAGCCTTCTGGTTTAAATTTAGTAAGTATGCCACATCATTTAATATATGCAAAAATTTACATATCGTTGGTCTCAGGTAGAAAGGCCCTAACTCGATTTTTTTTCAAAACTGATTTTTTTTAGTATTTCAATAAATTTCAGAAATATGCACATCCTAACAAAAAATCTTTGCAACATTATTAAAACTAACGGTATTACAAGTAATTGTACAGCATTTAATAAAAAGTTGTATATTAATAATTACAGTATCTGTTGTATTTTTACCTCCTCCTGTAAATTTTAAATTAAGTATGTGAGTTAGGGCCTTTCTACCTGAGACCAACGATATGTAGTTATATTTCTTGTTTTTAAGATCGATATTGCTTTTACACTCAATTTCCAAAAGCCAGTTCCAGTTATCAAACTACCCAATATCTTTAAAATATTAATGGCATTGACAATGGTAATATATGAAACAAATTATTTAATTAGTCATACATTCATATACATAAATATATAATTTAATTTTTTAGAGACTACAATATTTAAAATATTTTGGCGTTTGCATAACCTTTTTCCCGCACAACAGAAAGGATTTTCTTAATAGGCGTCTCTAAAGAAGAGTTTTGATTTACCAGTATCTAAGAAGTATACAAGAATTTACAGCATAAAAACTGAAATAATTAACGTAAAATTTTATTTCTTGTTTTGCCTTTCTTCTGTTGGTATAGTTTGCAAAAACTTTTATACATACATATACAGTCTTAGCCATATAATTAGAGCCGACTTAGCAGAACACATTTTTCTTAATATATTTTAAAAATTATAACTCATAATAAAAAAAGTTAATTGATTAAAGAAAACCTGAACGTTTCTATTTACGTGGCCAGCTAAAAATAAAAACCAAGTACTTAGAAATTAATCAATTGCACTTTTTAAAGTGCAAGCTTTAAATTAAAAGATTTTCTATTTATATTGCTTACCAAATAATTTATATCTAGTATTTACATACATTTTACGTGATTAGGGTGGCCGCGTGTTCGGCGGCAAAAGTGTTCGTAAGAACACCTCGAAATGAGTCAAGGAACCTGGCCATTCTTCACAAGGTGGTCAGGAATCCAATTTCGGTCTTGGATACCATCATAGCTGCCAGATAAATTGACCTTGAAATCGTCAAATTTTGACAAAAAAATCGTCAAAATCGTCAAATTTATTCCTTCAAATTGTCAAAAAATCGTCATCAAAATGTAAATAAAAAATATCACTTTTTTGAAAAAACTTTCGTTTTTATTTGAGTAAAACTGAAAAATAGAATTCACAGTATAAATGTACATATAAATGGATATAAAATTTTAAAACCTATATAAAAAACATTAACAAATTCTATTTTATATTATATTTATTACACTATATATGCACATATATTACCATTAAACAATTCAGTTATACAATTCCTTAGATTTAAATGGTATTTGGTAAGCATAGTGGCCTCCAAAGTTTCTAAGATTTGTTTATTTAGATATAATTGACTTAAAATTAGTTTTTCGTTTGCACAATAATGTAATAAAACTAATTTTGTTCCTAATAAATTTATAATAAATTTATCTGATATATTTTTTTTTATCTAATAGTGTAAAGTTATTTTGGCAAAAAATTTATATTAAATTTAAATTAATTATTTTACTTCAGATCTTTACTCTTGCCTTTCATATTCTTCAATAAAATTGTTAAATTCTTTCATAATTTTTCTTTTTATTATGTATTAAAGACTTAAAGCTTTATATTCGTTTTCTAAATCAAATTTTATTAATATTCGGCCACACAGTTCATATAAAAATGAATAAAACAAGTAAAAATAGTTTTTCTATTCTATTTCATCAATTCTTTCATTAGCAAATTATTTGATTCATCTTTACAATCTGCCAAATAAAAATGTTGGGTTAATAGCACATTGATTTTTAAACAATTACTCATTGCCGATAAAAAATTTACTTAAGAAAGTACATTTTTAGTAGTTGGAAAAATTCTAAAATACTGACTACAACTAATTCTAGCGACAACCAGCGTGTTTGAATTAGACTTAAAATTTTACTTGGTTTTATTTCTAATAAAAATATAATTTAAAATTTGAAGCATTAAATTGGTTGATATAACAGTTACCAATTTTGGATTTTACTATGCAAAAAAAGCATAAAATTTCTTTCAGAAATAAAATAATATTCTACATTTGAATTTATATTTTGAATGTTCAAAGCCAATTCTGTTTTTTTCTGTATAAAAAATACATACAAATCATTTCAGAGATGTATAATATTCTACATTGAATTGTAATAAAGTACAAAAATTCAAACAAATAACCGTTGAAAATTTTGAGTTTCCAAAAATCGTCAAAATAATCAAAAATCGTCAAATTACGGCCAAAAATCGTCAAATCGTCAATATGCTATTTTTGTGTCGTAAAATCGTCAAAATGACGATAAATCGTCAAATCTGGCAGCTATGGATACCATGCCTTTGGAACTTTGCTTTGGCAGAAGATTTAAGGTGGAGGTACCGGACCGGGAATGTTGGTCTACTGGGTGTTTGGCTCGGAGTGAGTCTGATCTAAACTGGTATACTGATGGTTCCAAAATGAACAGTGGAGTAGGGGCTGGCGTCTATGGACCCAATCGAAACCTGTCAATTCCACTAGGGAAGTCATTGAGTGTTTTTCAGGCTGAAATCCTGGCCATAACCGCATGTGCTGAGATTAACCTAGATATCGGGCTCAAGGGCAAGACAATTAATATATTTTCAGATAGTATGACATCTAGACTTGTCAAACATTGCTACGACACGTTGCAAAAATTATCGCTTAGAAACAGGGTGTAGCTGTTCTGGGTACCTGGATACTGTGGTATAAGCGGGAACGAGGAAGCGGATGCATTAGCTAGGAGGGGATCTGCGACGCCTTATATTGGTCCGGAGCCCTGCTGTGCAGCACCGCTTTCTACTATTCTCAGTCAAATTAGTGAATGGGAAACTGGCAAATGTTTGGAACATTGGAATGCCCAGTCGGGTCTTAGGCACGCCAAGGCTGTGATTCGTCCGCGATTTGGGGGTGAAACCTGAAAATTCTAACGGATTTTCTTACGGGGCACTGTAGTGTGAGAGCGCATTTGATGAGAATGGCGATCACAAATGCAGATGTTTGTAGACTATGCTCACAAGCATCAGAGACAGCAGAGCACATATTATGTGAATGTGTGGCTCTTGATAGATTTAGATGGATGTATTTAGGGAGACATATGGTCTCACTGACGGATATATCCACCACTAAAGTTTCGGACCTGCTGGTGTTCGTAAGGAAGGCAGTTGGTCTGTTAAACAAACAGTAGACTCAAAGGGACACAATAGATCTTATAGGTCGCAGTGTCTTGCATTTGTGCTGGGTCTAAACCAGATAATAATAATAATAATTTACATATTTACATACATAGAAATTCATTTTTATCTATTAAAAAAAATTAAACACATTTATTTATTTTATTTTTTTTTTTATTTTTTGTTTTTTTTGTTTTTTTTTTTTTATTGTGTAAGAAGTATTTCTGTATTTTCTAATAAGTACTGTTTCAATCGGTATTTAAAAGTTGATAATGCCGAAGTATTTTTCAAATTTTCTGGTAATCTGTTGAATTCATTTGGTCCATTGAAACCAATACGTTGTTTCGTAAGCTCAAGACGACACCTTATTGTGCGTAAGTGTCTTAACTGTCTGGTATCTAAGTATGTTACCGATGCGTTTTGAGTAAATGATATAGTATGCAATCCAATTCCTTTAATGCACTTAAATACGTAAAGCAATAACTGTTGTTTATAAAGTCCTTTTAAAGGGAGTATATTCTTTGCATAATTCTGGTAAAGATTTGCTGTAGGAAATCTTCTTGGCAAATTAAATACTAACTTTAGCGCTTTATTTTGAGCTGATTCTTAGGTTACTACTTGTTCTATAACCATAAATCATTGGAAGGTATATTAAGTTTGAATGAATTAGAGATTGGTAAAGAAGCAGTTTGGTTTTTGTATTCAACTTATTTTTAAATTTATACAGGATACCAATTCCTGAAGATATTTTTTTTTTCAAATTGTCGACGTACGTTCCCATAATAAATTTTGACTTAAATTTATTTAACGCTTTCAGATTCACATATTAAATTGCCATCAACATGAATTTTCATGCGTTGTTCGTTTCCGACATTATAAGGCCTAAATCTTATAAATTTAGTTTTGTCACCATTCAGCAATAACACTGGTTTACACTGAAAATGTACACTTGATGAGATGTGATTTTTCTTATGTATTTTCTTCCGCTGAATTCAAAAATCAAGGTTAATTTTTTTTTGTATCAGTTTTTGAGATATTCTCATTTTCTCCTTTTTTCACTTGACAAATTATATCTCGAGCTAGATATGTCCTATTGGGTTGTTCTTGGTACCAAATGGAAGGTATTGACATGACGAACAAATATGTATAACTGGATATTTGATTGGTAAAGCGGTTCAAAATATATTGATGAAAATATGGCACATTTTCGAAAAAATCATATTTTACAGTGCATTTTTTTGAAAAATAAAAAATAAATAAAATACTAAAGCAAAAATATTAAACAAAATTCTACTAAATGCATTCGTATTTACATACTAATATCATTCGTTTTTAATATCGCTAGTAGTTCTTTATTAATATCGCAATTGGGATTAAAGTGTTTTTAAGGAAATACTAGTATTAAGGAGGACTAATACTTATAGTTTAGGGACACCAGTAGCAGATTGAAAGAATATTTGTATAAACAAAGCAAGTGACTTATACTAATTACAAAAAAATTCCCTTTAAATAAAAATTTAATTACTGATTTATCATATTTTAAACAAAATATGATTAGAAATAAAACTTAAGTTATTCTTATATATGTATAAAAACTTTCCATATTTTCGGAGTTATTCAGATACTGGCGATAATTTTTTTATACAAAATTCGTGATAATTTTCTTTAAAAAATTTATAAATCAATTTTAGGGACAAATAAATCTCAATTTATAATTTTTTTTTTTTGTTTATTTAAACAAATTTTTTCTTTTATGTTGTACATACACAAGTTTTGAGCTTACAATAGTTTTTGCAAGCTAGTGCAAATAAAAAGCAAAATAAAAAACCGAAAACGAAAAATTAGCAGCCGTATTTAACACAACTTCATGGCTGAGCGCAGTTAAAAAAATACCCAAAAAAATTAATATTAAAATTTAATATAAGTATACATACAAACATACATATTTGCCATACATAAAGTGCAGTCAATGTATTAATAAGAGGTATCCAATTTCATCTAACAATATGTCGTCGTCCCGAAGTTATCTTGACGTAACCCCAAAAAATATTTTTTTGGGAAATTGAATTTAAAGTTTTATCAGTTTATAGAAAAAAATTGAGTGGAAAAAGGTGACACAAAATTTTTATTATGTAGTTCTAATAATCCTTTATCGAATAGTACAAACAGTTGTTAAGTCATTGAGAAATTTTTTTAAGTTTTAAAAATTTTTAGCTCCAAATAAAAAATAACATTTTGCCGTATAAGCCACTTTTTGGGAACTATTTATTTATGGCATATACCTCAAAATAACACCGATAGAAATTTTGAATTGGTTTTTTTTTTCTGAAATTATCTTGACGTATATGCGCCATACTTAAGTAAGCATCAACTTACATTTATGGCCTGTGTTCCATATTACAAGTGACTTAAAAATTTCGCTTGTTTGTGTACAAAAATTCCATTTGGGTATTTTTAAAACTCTATTGAGTAAAAACGTAAGAGCTGTATATAAATTCTCTTTTTGTCTGGTTTCTATAGCACAATATCGTTTTTTTACAAAAAACTTGTATAAGAACAAAATTATACAGGCCTGTTCTAAAAATCACTTGATTTCAAATTACAAGAAAATATATAAATTTTTATATTTTAGTAATATTTTACTTTTAAATTATAAAATTATTTGTAGTTTGCTACAAAAAAAAAACTGAAAATTTAGGCTCATAGAGAAAAATTGAGAAAATAACGTAAACAAACGTAAGTCAGACAATTATGTTATAAAAACTCATTTTCTTACGTACTTGTTTGCCTCTTTATCGACCCGCCTGGAATAAAGAAACAGGCTATTAGCATATACAGTCATGGACATAAGTATAGGCACGAGCAGTACTTTCGAATAAAATGAAAATGTTTACGTATATTTACGTCAGTCATTTACATTACAGCATGATAACGATTCGAAACATTCGGCTCGCGACGTGAAGTATTGTATGTCGCCGTGGTCTAGTGGTTAGTGTGTTGGCTTACTAAGACATGGGTCCCGGGTTCGACTCCAGGCTCCGACATCTTCAAAAAAAAGAAATATGAAAAAAAATATTTCTTTCGGCGACTACCTCTCAGCAGTCTTCTGGCAAAAGCTCTGAGAGTAACTAATTGCCATGAACAAGCTTCTCAAGTCTGTCGTTCGGAGTCGACATTAAACTGTAGGTCCCGGTACTCATGGATAAAAATTGACACTCACAACATGAGTGCTGCGAGAAGCTAGGCCGTAATCCTGACACAGGGTTGTAAAGGCCAGTTATGTATGTATGTATGTATATTACAACAAAACCAATATTTACAGAGCCAAGACATTCCCAAATTCAAGAAATTGATTCTGTCCACAGTGAAACAGATCGATTTCCAAAATTAAAAGAAATGTATAGTAATTTAGACTATATATATATAAAATTAAAAAACTACCACTCCAAAAAGTTTAAATTAAATGTTATTGAAAAGTTACAAACAGATTTCAAAATTTATTCAGTTCTTGCGCATCAGTTAATTTTCAGAACGTTCCATTTACTAAAATTAAAGCAATTAATATATCAAGTCATCAAGTTTAAAAAAAAGCGAGAAAAGAAGTTTTTTCAAAATCAGAAGAAATGTTTGAAAAAAAACTCAGTATATGTCCAAAAATAAATATTTCTGAAGATAATAAAATGATATTAAAAGCCTTTTCCCATATCTTCGACATAATGATGTTCAATTTTATTCAAAACAATTTACATAAGTTATAACATTGATTGATTGATTGATTTTTAAAACGAATACTTATTCTAGAATTATATATGACTAATTTAAAAATATACTTTTGATCCATAAAAGTTTTATTAAATAAATTTTGAATAAAAATTTATTTCATATACCTTTCAAAAATCAAAATTAGTTTTTTATTAATTTAGTCCTTCAATTTTTATATAACAACAATAAAGGGAAGTTAAAAAAATCTACTCTTTATGGTTTTTTTATTATGTTTTATCTTTTTTTCTTTTGAAAATTCTTTTTCATATATTCATTTATGTACATACGTACGTCAAGATAATGCAAAATTTTTGTATTTGAAAAATTCCATACATTTTTTGTCGTATATCCACGAAAGTGGAGCGTACGTCCTTATAACATAATTTTTTTTTACCAAACGTGGATGTAAGTCAAAATGGCTCTTAAATATCTCAGAAAATGTAAGAGATAAGCACCTGGGGATTGAACACGTCGAAAGATCTAATAATTTAACCCTCAAAAAGTAGTCGTAACTCATCCAGATAACTTCGGAACGACCATGTACGTATGATTGAATATGTGAAAGCAAATAATAAAGAAAAACGAAATTTATTTTATGACACATGTATGTATGTATGTTAACTGAACAATAAGTTCAATGATGTTAAGTTAAATGTAGGCAAAATAAAATTAGAGCACAAAAAAATAAAGCAGGAGCGTATCAGCTTTTAAAAACATAGGGTGAGTTCCAAAACGTCATCTGAAATGCAACTAAACACTGTCATGCAATGTAACGCATTCCTAAGTGTATAACAAAAGTTAAGCTGAAGGTCCATACCATGCGTCTTTCCTTTTTATGCATTTGACAAAAAAGTAGAATCAGTGTAATTGTATGTGACAAGTTACACAGCAAAACGCATAGAATGCATAGACGTATCAATGCAACAAAGTAGGTTTACTTTCTACCTTTCTATCCGTCGCATTTGTGGTGAAAAAGTGTCAGCTGTTTTTGATAGTCAGGGATGACAAATAATATTTTATTTTAAATTTTATCGATAAATATGTTTGTGTGATATATTCCTTTTTACATTTGTTTTTACTAAAAGAAAAAGCTTTCATTAAAAAGGTTGCAATAACTTCCAATAAAAAAATACATAAAAATTAATTTTAAATACAATTTTTAAATTTTGTATTCTATTTTCGATTACTTTTAAATACTGAGTGCCATCTCTGTTGTGTTTATTATTATTTAAAAAACAAGTGCTATGGAGGATAATCTTATTGAAGCAGTGCAAAATCACGAATATTTATACAACAAAAGCTTACTCCTCTATAGAAACAAGTTTAAGCGAGTAGCTGCTTGGAATGCTATAAGCAAAGAATTAAATTTACCAGGTGTGTGCGTAGTAAGTATGAATGTATATACTTATGTTTTTTGGGTTAAAGAGGAAGTTTGCCAAGCTCGGTGGAGGTCTTTGCGCGATAAATTTGTAAAAAAATTCGCTGAGAGTTATCATGCTTCTGGAAGTGGGGCGGAAATACCAGAGAGTCAGTGGCAATATAAAGAGCAAATGGAGTTTCTGCGCGAGCATGTTAAACCAAGAAAGTGAGATATTTTTGTGCAAAAAAAAAAATCTTTAATCATTTACTTATTATTTTAATATATGGTTGCAGGACAGTGACAAGTGTACCTTTATCTAAGGACCCAATTGGAAATATTTAGTACGGAAACATCGCTCTCTGGACTATTAGAAAATAACCTCAACCAAAGTTTTGAGTGTTTAATAGAAGTAAGAAAATATTATGTAAAATGCAAAATAACGTGCCATCGAAAGAATTTAATTAACTCTCTGTTTTTAGAACACGAGTGCAAAACATGTTAATTAAACTTACATTTAAAACAAAAGTTCAAAATTTGTTTTTGTTTGGAGTCAAATTAAAAAACTGATATTTCTTTATTGGTCATTGGCCAAAAATGACTATTGTTTTTACTCTTATTTATTTCATGTAAACTGTCGCTCTAAAACCAACTCAAAAAGCGAAAAGTCGTGAACAAATTGTAGTTTTTTGTTTAATAGTTTTTGGTTTCGACTGCAATTTCTTAAACCCTGTTTTAAATGTAAGTAAAACGATTGATTTCTGTGCTCATATTCTAAAAACAAGAAGTAGTTCTGCTGTAAGCTTTTATTAACAAATGTGGCATTATATTGCATTTTACTTGACAATATGTAGGTTAAATTACTGATTTACTATTTGCAACATTTTAATGTACAGCCCTCGTTTTCTGAAGCGGAGTGCAGTCAAGACCTACCATCTGTTAGCACACCTACTTTGAACAGCGAATCCAACTACCTCCCATTTGAAGTTTTAAATAGTAGCAGAAAAAGACAAAGACGAGAGTGTAATAGTGAAGTCTTTACAGATTTTTTAAGTAAAATGTCTAAAAATTGCTAAACTCGATTTGCTGTCCAAAAATTTTGCAATGGTTAGCGAAATTTTTGGAAAGCTAACAAATGATGAGGTACAGGATGCATAATTTTTTTTATTAATTATTTGCGCGACCAGGTGGAAAAAAAAATTTGATGTTTGATAATTAAGGTTATTTTTCGCAATATTTTAAAATATGAAAAGAACTGAATTGTTTTTGTTTACTCATTTTTTTGTTTTAAAAATGTAATTTTTAATATACATATACATATGTACCTAATTAATAATAATTAAAAGACTGAATTGAATTTAATATAACGTTAATTTTAAGCTAAAGATAAAAATAAAGTTTTATTTATGAGAAGCTGAAGAAAATTTCAGGTTTTATATTTTATTTATAAAAAGGTAGTCACTTAAATGTCCCTTTGCTTAAATGCATTTCTGGTCGAGTTGTTGGAGAAAAATTTTGTGTTTTTTTGTAATGGTTGTATTTCTCGCCTCCATAATCCTTCTACAACAGAACCGTTTTGCTCCCGGTCTACAAATTCTGCTGGGCAATAATTTCCATCGTGCATCTTTAAGAAATTGTGAAGCAAAACTGTGGCGCAAACAACTTTTTCTGCGGAATCCGGTGCCATGTTCAGACTTCCACGAAGTATTCTCCACCGTGCTGTTAATATACCAAAAGCATTCTCTATAGTTCTGCGTGCTCTAGATAACCTTTTATTAAAGTTTTGCTTCTTTTCACTTAAAAACAGTCCTGGATATGGCCTCATAAGGTATGGTTTGCGAGGAAAAGCAGCGTCGCCAACCAAATAATGCGGGAACATGACGTCACTATTTGGCAATGTAGTGTTCCCTGGTAAATAAAGATTTTCTGATTTTAATAACCTTCCAAATTCAGAATGGCTTAGTATGCCACTATCGCTTTGACTACCATAAGCACCTATATCGACTACAGTAAATGTGTAGTTTGCATCGCACAGTCCCATTAGTACAATGCTATATGTTCCTAAAGAATTATGGAAAAAATTGAGCTAAAAATCAATTCCCACAATATTTTTTAAAGCATACCTTTATAATTATAGTAATTTGAGCCCGAATGAGGTGGGCATGTAATGGCAACATGCTTTCCGTTAATGGCTCCGACACAATTCGGCAAATCCCACATATTCTTAAAATCCTCTGCTATTCGTTTCCATTCATACGTGTTTGGCAAAGACAAGTAAATGCCACTTAATTGTCTCCATATAACTTTACACGTCTCCAAAACTATCCGTGTTACCACTGTGACCGACATTTTAAACGTTATCGAGAGATACTGCCTACTAGTGCCATGGGCTAGGTAGCTGCATGAAAAAAGAAACTGTTTGCTTAATTCAATATGGTACAAACTGAATTTTGAATTTACGTTAGAGTTAGGAGAGCCGGCAATCTGCTGGAATTGCTCTCGCTGAATTCTTTTCAAGATTTTCCCTAAGAATGTTGAATAAGTAGTCGAAGACGTCTGGAGACATTCTAGTCGCTTTACCAAACTGCTAATGGTCACTGGTTTTCAATTTTTGGAAAGTCGCTGCAAAAAAAAACTCACTTCACGTTCCAAATACAAGGAACGGACCCAAAATCGTCTCGTGTTTTTTTTAAGCTTTTGGTAGGCCCTTTTAGCACAAAATATTATAAATATAAAGTCAATGAATTCCATAAATTCTTTTAAAATCTCTATTTCACTTTCCATTTTGCTTAAATTGTTTTTGTTTGATAACATTATTAACACAACAGCTGATCCAAAAAAAAAAAAAAAAAAAAAACGGCGCATTCGACGCATTGCGTGTAACTTGAATTTAGAGACGCATAGAATGCATACAAAGTATCGTACGCATCGATGCATGAACGCATGGTGTGGACCTCCACCTTTATGAACGCGCAAACAAAAAGCAAACTTCGCATCACTAAATTTGTTGTTACTTTGTGTTTACATCAGAGAATATCATTTCATAGAACAATTGTGCAGAGAGCATTCACACGTATTGCTTATACTCTTCTATTTTTTTCAGGTTTACTCAAAAGAACTGATCGATGACACTCAAAAAATATTTTATGTTACAAAATTTAATTTTTTTTAGAAACATTATAAGGTTGGTAGGAGAGGAAATTTATGAACCAAAATTGGATCCTAAATTGAAAATGGCGATTACAAGCTTAATAAGCTTTAAAATTGTTAGAAAGGGTAGACCATTTAGTGATGGTGTTTTTATTAAGCAATTGTTGAAAAAAATTATTTAATTATAATACAAATATTTTCCGACTTAAAATTTATTTGTTCAAAGCGACGCAACAAATTACGTTCATTATCATTCATTCAGATTTAGTGAACTAAAATTTCATTACCACTAAATTCGTTTTATTTAATGCATTAAATTTTCACTGCCACTGAATTTAGTAGAAAATGTAATCGAAAAAAAACCCAACTCTGGTATATACATATACGACTATAACACAATCGATAATAAGTGTTATTGTAACGCGTTATGTTATTTCCATCGATGAATTTGAAAATGAATGTTCACAAACAAAAAATATTTTTTTTAATACCTATTTATTTCAATGTCTGCTTGTATGTACATATCCATACATCCATACAAACATACATATGTACGCGCTGATTATTTTTATTGTAAATTCTGACGTGATTTTTTTTTACCAGATTGCGTGTATTTTTTGTATGTAAATACTTTATTTAATTTCATTATTATTTTATTATCGTTTTTTTGTGTATTTGCTTTTACCCCTGCTATTGTTTTAGTTATTTGTTACCATTATTGTAGTTTTTTTTCTATTTCTTTTTGAGTAATACTAGTAATAAAATTGGGTCATTCACTTTGGTTTTTGTAAGTGTAAATAAAAGAAAACAGAAAACCCTTGCATGTATTTGATATTTTAAGACAGTGATTACCATTCCATAGCACAATTGTGCAGAGAGCATTCACATGTATTGCTTATGCTCTTAGTTTTTTTAGGTTTATTCAAAAAATATTCTATGTTAAAAATTCAATTTTTTTTAGAAACATTAAAAGGTTGGTTAGTAGAAGAAGAAATTTATGAACCAAAATTAGATTCTAAATCGAAAATAGCGATTTAAAGCTTAATAAGCTTAAAAATTGTTAGAAAGGGTAGATAGTTAGTTAGGGATAGCAATTGTTAAAAAAATTTGGAAAAGACGTAATTATAATAAAAATATTTAACGATTCAAAATTTGTTTGTTGAAAGCAACGTAAAAAATTACGTTCATCCCATGGTGGAATTACTTACAAGGTGGTGTTACCAACCCAGCTGGGTTTTTTTTTTTTTTGGTCATACCGCTCCTGTCAAAAGTTTTGTTTATATTTATGTTTTGTTTACATTTTGCTTTGTGTGTATTCGTGTTTTTGTTTTGGTGTAGAGACATCTATGTTGTTAAAAATACACACACACACTTCTGACATGTGCTTTTTTAATTCACCATACCTGCTTTTGACATTAAAGAGCTGAAAAAACAAAAACAAATTCCCTGTTGTTTTTGTACTATATTCACCTGCCACCACCTTGTAAGTTATTTCACCATGATATGTAAGTACATATCGATATGTTTAAATATCATAGATATATGTATATTCATCTTCCTTCGTTCATTTATGTATGTATGTATGTATGTATAAATGTATTCTTGCACTTTATTATATTTAATTTAGGTATTCTGTGTATTATTAATTTAGGTATTTTGTGGACTGTATTAAATATTTTTTACATACATATGTACATAGTATTGAATTGAATCCTGTATTTTTTATTTTTGTTTTTCACATTCATATGTATGTAAATATGTTTTTAAATTATCGATTAATCCAAGAGTCGCTGTTTAATCCGGAAGGACCATGTATAATGGCGTAGGGGATACACCATTATAAAATAGTTAAAAAAGGGGGTTAAGAATATGTAGGGTATATAGGGTTAAATAAATAGGCAACAAACAAAATATTCCTTTTGAAATAGATATATTCATATACATATATAAGGTTGTACAATACATAAATTGAGTAATTATTATTGAATTATATACAGTATAGTTGCAATTAAATTATATTATGGAAATACATACATATTCACCAAAGAAAAGGGGAGGGATTGATTCCAAACCTCAAGTTTTTCAATGTGTTTTTCAAAAAATGGTCGAACTGTCCTTAATTGCCAAATTGCCTTCCAGATGTTGATGTTTTCCGTTCTGAGGTTTACAAGGAAGTGATCAAGAATAAATCAAGACAAAAAAATTAAAGTTATCTTGTCCGAACAAAATGACAAGTATTCGTTACTTAAGCATATGAAAATCAATTGGGCAATCACGAACATAGTAAATTTACATTAAATAATAAAAATAACAATCTCAATATATACATATTTAAATTTCAATAAAAGCAGTTAATAAATAACAATTTCAAATTCATATTCATATAATTCATTTTTAGCCAATATAATATAAAAGATTCAATACATATATATATATATATATACATATATATATATACATATATTAAATTTTGGCCAATTTTAAATTGGACAAAAACTTTTTTTATTTTTTAAGATTTCTTACAATGTTTTGATGATTTATTAATGAGTATATCCTCCTTTATTCGATATAACTTCAAGAATACCATTTAGGAGGGAGGTATAAAGGTTTTTAATTAATGATAATGAAGTTTTCGGACCAAGCTTTTTTAATTCCTCCAATGAAAGCCTATTTGGTTTCGTATTGACTGCCGGACTCGTAGACTTTGCGAGAAAGCAAGCCCCATACATTTTCTATAACATTTAAGTCAGGGGAATATGGTAGCCACTCCAACTTATTGACATTTTGACTTTGAATCCACACTTTTACAACCCTGGCATTAGGTATCGGGGCATTATTTTGTTTAAATATCTAGAGAATTGGTCTAAAAATAGTAGAAAAATATGGAAACACCTTTTCAAGTACTGTTTTGTAGTTATTCGCGTTCATTTTTGATGTGAGGAATTGAAGCTCAAATGTACCATAATATGAAATCGCCCCCCACACCATTACACTTCCCTCACAGAGACGAGACGACAAAGGTAGCGTTCCTCCTTATGTAGGTCGTGGAAATAGTAGTTGTATCCATCCGGACCTTCCAAATTAAACATTTTTTTCGTCTGAGAAGGCAACACGATACAACTCATTTTTATCGTTCATGTGTTCTCGTGCAAAATGAGACCGTGTCGCTTTACGAGCAGCAATAAGAGATGTTTTTTTGTAATTTTTAATCTCCTTAAATGTTCAGAACGTCGAATAACACATCTTACAGTGCTTATGATAGCTGTGATACCCAATTTTTGTCCAATTTTTGCAGCAGAATCGCTCAAATTTGAGGCAGCTTTTAAAATAACTCTTCTGTCCGCTTCTGTTGTGGCTTTTTTCGTCAGCCCTTTCATGTTTCTATACTAATCGGACAGATTTCTTAAAAAATTATTTACAACAATCTGTCTGCGACCAATTTTTTTGTCGATGTTCCTATGGCTTAAGACAGTTTCATTGAATGGTTTAATTTTATCTCTACTTTCTTCAGTTAATCGCTTGCTGCTCCTTATTTTACATAAAAAATGTAACAAATTATTGCAGTAACTCAAAAATATTTAAAATTTTAATTATACTGTCGATGATCAAAAGCAAACTAATTTTATTCCTAGTGAACCTATTCAAGTGACCCAAAATCTACACCTGTTTTCGCAGCATTTTGAAGTAAAATAAAAAAATAACAACTTTTTATTTATTGTACCGTTATTCTTTTCTTCCTAAAATATGATTATTTATAATATCTCTTAATTTAAGTGAAAAAAATATTATTCTCTTAAAGTTTATATGAAAAAAATTAAAATATAAGAGCAAAAATTAATAAACCTATTTAAGTGATCGGCAGTGTACATATATAAATATTATTATGTTTTGTGTATTAAATGTATATATGTTTCAGCTAAACCCTCTGTGTCTGTTCTAAGGTTAATCCTCTGTATTGTAGGTACACTAATAATTTGTAGCATTTCTAACCAATTTTGAAGCTTCAGATTTGATCTCCCAGAATATTTTAGCTGAACTTGATGAACTAGTAATTCAAGCTTTTAAAGCTTTTTTATGAAGAGAGTTTTCGAACTGGGACAAAGTTAAAGATAAGTGGCGAATGACTTTTTCATTAAGAATAAATAAGGAAGTGAAGACATCAAAAAGCAATTATGAATTCCTTAGCATTTGGCCACTTTATTCTAATAGCAGATCTGTTGATCTGCAGAACTAGTAAGCTTAACAAACATAAAAACATTTCATCTATTTTTTAGATTAATTTAGACTTCAAGTTGTTGCATCGGAACAAAGGCTATTTCCTTTTCAGTAAATGGAGTGTGTTCATGGAAAAAATTAGCAACATATAAAAAATAAGAAGTTGCAGAAAGTTAGTATAGTATAACCACATTTATTACAGGTTTTATTATTCAGTATCGTTTTTACTAGGTTGCTTAGATTGCATACATGCTATTCTACTAAATGTGGTAATTTTACCAACTTCACGGTTTTCCCATAAACTCGGGAAGAACTCAATAGCAAATGCTAACGAAAGCCTCATTGTTCATCTCATTTCATTAAATGATTATTAGAAGGTAATGTCCGAACTTAGTGAAAAATATTACAACAGTCGCTTGAGTGTACAATCTTTTATAATAACCTCTTCATAAATTTTGCGTGTATTTTCATAATACTCTACGAAAATTTGAACCACTTTTGAAATATTTAGATATTTGCTTTAATAACCCTTATTTTTTTAACTTTTGCACTATGTGACTTTTTTAAAGAACTGTGGATCACCAAAGTTTTCTTGGAGATTACCCTCGTCTAATTTTTTTAAAAAGAAAGTTTTAACTGTTCTTGCTTCTGCTTGCAGATTAAAGGCCGTGTCAGATAAAACTTTGTTGCTTTGCGTGACATTTAAAACTTTGACCAAAAAGAGTAAAGCGAAAGGTGTATGACACAATAAAAGCTTTAACAGTAGCGTTGTTTGTTTATCTCTTTTTTTAAAACTCTCAATAACTCCCAATATAAATTTACTTTTATAGTTTTAAATAAAATTTTAACACAAAACTAAATAAAGAACACTTAAAACTGCAAATTTTCAAAACTGTTTAAAGAAAAATTAACAGCAGATTGTCAAAGCGCGCAAAAAGTTAAAAGTTGGCCAACTTTTCACTTTGCGTTGCATTAAAAGCACTTTATGTGACTAGTGGCATATAAACATGTACATTTTATCTTAAATGTCAAAGCACATCTGTAACGCAACGCGAAGCAAAAGTTTTATCTGACACGGCCTTAAAGGCCAACAATATTAATTACGTATCTAATTATAACAATACGTATTTGACTGACAACAATAAATTTTTCTACTTTTAGTAATTTTATTAAAGGTGTAATGGGTATTTACAAATTACCAATAGAAATCAATGGAGTTGAAGTGGAAGCTA
Source organism: Metopia argyrocephala (assembly GCA_963576795.1). Taxonomy (NCBI): domain Eukaryota; kingdom Metazoa; phylum Arthropoda; class Insecta; order Diptera; family Sarcophagidae; genus Metopia; species Metopia argyrocephala. The sequence goes on from OY756211.1 coordinate 33,379,137, forward strand.
CTTGTGATACGGGAGCACCCTGTATATTAATAACAGAATCGTTTTACAAGAAGTTTAATAATAAAAGTACTTTGTGGCCGTGCAGAACCTCTTATTTTTCATACAGTAGTGATCGCATTCCTTTTATGGGTTAGTTTGAATCTGTAATTGACAAAGACTAAAACGCCTCCATTACTTGGTCGAACATTCTTTAGACATTTTAAATTTGAGTTAGTTCAGGTAAATTCAGTTAGTGCAGGTGATAACTTTCAATGTATTGAGGAACAAATTAAGAGCAAATATAGTCATTTTTGATAATTCTTTGGGTGCCTATAACGGTTCAAAAGTTTCTTTAATTATTAAGGATGAGGCAAATCCCATAGTTTTTAAACCAAGGCCTTTGCCTTTGCAATGGAAGGGTAAGATTTAAAAGCAATTAAGGGACTTCATTGATAAGGGCCTCCTAGAACCCATTGAAAATTCAGAATGGGGTACTCCATTGGTTCCCACACTGAAACATGATGGTAATATTAGAGTATGTGGCGACTATAAAGTCATACCAAATAAATAATTAGAGGATTTAAATATCCTGTACCTCGAATTGAGGAAATTTTTCCGCACTTCAGGGTGGAGAGCTATTAACAAAACTGGATTTGTCTAATGCGTACAACCAGTTACAGCTTGACAATAAGTCTAAGCTCTTGTGTACATGGAGTCCACATATAGGCACCCTAAAAGTTAAACGTTTGCCGTTTGGCATTAAGACAGCTGCACCCATTTTCCAGAAAACAATGGAAAATGTAATGAGGGATATTCCTGGGGTAGTGGTATAGCAGGATGATATCACCGTCACTGGCAAAATATTTAGTGGTCACATACAAAATTTAAAAGCTGTTTTGGATAAATCAAATTCAGCTGATTTGGAACTAAATATAAATAAATGCAAGAAGAGATTTCATATTTAGGTTTTACAATTAATAAATTTGGGTTAAAAAAGAACAATGATCAAGTTTCGTCTATCATTAATGCACCTAAACCGGGCAATGTTTCCGAATTAACGGCATTTATTTGGATGATTAATATTACTCGAAATTTATTAATAACTAGGGCAACCAAAAATATGCTCTATAAAATTAGTTTTAAGCGCCTAAAATATTTATTAAAAAACAGTTTTAAGCGTTAAAAATATGCTCTATAAAACTCATAATACATAAATATGTTGACGTAAAATTACGTATATTTTTTTTTTTCAAAAATTTGAAAACATTGAATTAGCCACCAACCAGATAAAATAAATAACCTTTATATTTACATATCGCTCATTTGCGAGAAGATGTGTTTTTTGAGTTATTAATGCAGAAATATGAGAAGAACTGTAATTTAAAACATATCTAAAAATTATATTTTTATCTCTTTTTCCAATGAGTGGCGACCAGAAGTGTCTTCAAATTTTCCTATCAGTTTGGCTAAGTTAAAATGTTTAAATACATTTATTTCAGAATCGCTTTTTGTTGAGTTATTCCACTCTGCTTGAAAATGAGCGATATATTTATTTCAATTTAAAAATTAACAAAAATATAAAAAAATGTGAAACAAATTCAAACTGACAAGAATACAAAATAAAAGAGTAAAAAATTAATTTAAATTATTGCTGCAATAAATAACAATCATATCGCTCAAATTTTGAAACATAAAGCTTTGTCGTAAAATGCTCTTGTACATCGAGAAACTTCTCTCGACATCAATGGAAGTAATTGATGCAAATTTGAAAGCAAACGTTTCCTAACATAATTTCTTGCGTTGAGCTTAATATGTTTTTGACTTCCGAGGTGTTGCTTTATGGTAAATATTTTCTTTGCTGACACTGGCTTATTACAAACTTTACAAAACAGAATATTCCTATTAGTTAATATATAAGCGTTTAATTAAGCTTTAGGTCTATTATAAAATTATTTTTTCGATATTTCGCTACTTCTCTGCGTAGCTTCTTCTTCTTCCTGAAGAAGAAGGTCAACTAAACTTATTAATACTATTCCTATGAGTTTTAAAATCTCGGTATTCTCTAATATATTATTTAGTCTGTTTGACACGGATTGCTTGATTTTCTGCATATTTTAGTTAATTTAAAAATCAACTATTAATTTAATTTTTTATATCATGCAATTATGACAATTTTTCTCCAATAGGTACAACGTTAAAAAATACGTAATTTTTAATTGAGAATTCATTATTAAGCAATTTTTTAAACGCTAATTCCCATAAATGTATGTAAAATTTGTATGCTTTGTATTTAATTTGTTTTTTGCTTTGACATTTTTATCAAATTGGCATTAACTATTGCACAGTAGTTTAAAAAGGAGATTCGCTAATTTTCCCAATGTTAGTTTTAAGCGTTTACATGAGTACCCTTATTATTTAATAGATTATATAGTCATTATTTTAAAAAATAAAATTTGGTAATATACGTAAATTCATAAAAAAATTTTGTAAAATATGCCATATAAATATGAAAAAATTTGAAAAATGCAAAAGTATGTATTTATGACGAAATATGCAAAAATATGCCGTAACAAATAGGGGTTAAACGTCATAGTTTCTCCTAAAATGAATTAATATTTTAGTTGTTTTGTCAGTAACATTCAGAAAAAAAAGATGCTAATGCATATTTTTGGTTGCCCTATTAATAACTTTGCTAGTAAAATGATGCCATTTTCTCAAGGCAAATGATGTTAGACATATTTTAACTGCACCTGGTCATCCATCGACTAACGGCAAGGCAGAAATTGTTGCTAAGACCGTGAAAAAGGCAATTATGGCAAATTTATTATGTAATAAGATAATGAATTTACTCAAAGGACCCAGGTTCAAATCCCAGAAGAGGTGAAAAATGAAAAAGTTTGTTTGCGGTTTTTTCAAAATTATAATTTAAAAATAAGAGGTTCCCCCCCTCCAGGAAGACCATCTGCAAAGACACCGCTCCCCGACATTCCATTCCATACTATTCCACCTTAACCAATGTCAACAAAAAAACGAATGATCAGGAAAAAAACGCCACCTATTGGGAAGTAGCAGATAACCGCTAAACCTACTTAGCGAAGGCACACTCACCACACAATCAACATGCAACGATGAGGCAATTGCTGTTGATCATTCAAGGGTGAAGGTATAACACTGGGCTTTAAATGATTAATTCACAGCAATTTGGCTCAATCCTAAGGCGCTTAATAATAATAATAATTTTTTTTTTTTTTGGTGAGAGGGGAAATGCATTTACGCACTTAAGTGGCTTTTGCCACCCGTCGTGCCGGACTCCACGCAGTTATTGCGTGCCTACCGGCTAAAACCCCTCTATATCACCAGGCTCCATCCTGGGACCGTCAATTTATGACATTACTTCAGGATGAATAATAATAATAATATATGTATGTACGTACTATCCTTTCTAAAATTCCAATACAATGCACAGCATTTAGTAGGGGTTTACCCCTGAGTATTGGTCTCAAATAAAAAAAATAATGAATTTAGAAACCTGACACAACAAGAAGTTTTATTTTAGATAGTCAGGCGAAGAGTCAACGTAATCATAAGAGAAAGCGTGAACTTGAGTTTTCGCAAGGAGAACCAATTTTAATAAGAGATTATAAAGATCAAAATAAGTCCAAATCGTCAACAGCACTTGTTAAAGAGAGGCTTGGCAGTCGCTCATATATGTGTGTGATGAATGATAACAATCATATTATTAAGCGTCACCTTGATCAAATTAGGCCTTTAAAAACAGATCAAAACCGGAATGCTTTTTTCATTGCTGATGAAAACTTCTCAGAGGAGAATATTAATCAATCTAGTGATGTACACGGTGGTCTCATTGCTGAAGTTGGCGAAATAGTCGGTAATGATTGGTAATTCTGGTGAAAACCCATTGCATAGAAAACTTTGGCCAAGGCAGGGAGGTAAAGTAATTAAAGAAATGTAAATGTAATGTTGTCTAATTTCGAGCTTTAAAAGCGCAATAAATAGTTTTTTTTTGTCCCCTTAAAAGTGCTGATAATTAATTTTTTCTTTTTTTCACATAATTTTTCCTAGTATATAATTTTTTTTTTTTTTTTTTTTTGTTTCAAATTATTTTATTTTTTTTCAATTTTAAATTATTCTACTTTTAATTGAATTTGAAAATGGTTAATTCCTTTTCCTTTATACTTACTTAACTTGTTATTTGTTTAGTGCTATATTGATTATTTCAAGAATATTTATTGTCACTGTTGTATGTCATTATTAATTATTCCATACTGTAAAATGAGACGTCTTGTGTGTGGAATTGAAAATAAGATAAATAAATAAATAGATAAAAAAATAATGATAGATAAACTTTAAAATTATATATAATTATAACATAAGTAATTCGAATGGTTAATTTTATATGAGTATTTATTTATTTATTGAATTTAAAGTTATAGTTACACTCTTACTTGTGAATTAATAAAATTGTAGTATTATAAGATTTAAAAAGGAGCGTCTTGGGTATTTTTGAATATAAAGAGCTGACAACACTCTATAATCATATGTTTAAGTTATGTAAAATGTATTAATAAATAAAATGGACACTGTTATTTTGTTAATTTAAAAAGAAACACGTTGATTTTTAATCACGGTACAGAACAATTTAGAAAAAATGTTGAATCAACACTGTTTTAATTGATTTTAAAACAATTTTTTTCTGTGTGTATGAATGACTTGTCTCTGGCTTAGGGTAAAAGTTCCGGGGGGTGCTCGGGAGTCGGATGATGTCGAAGGAGATACTGGTGGTATTTTCAGAAGTCTTCGTCTGTCGATGACAGACGAGAACTTGGAGTTCGCCGGGCAATACTAGTTAAGGTTGAATTTTGGTATAGTCTTAGAATGATGAGAGTGACTCAGATCAATTTAAAGTACACCAAATTAGCCACCGATAAGCTACGTGTCATCCACCGTTAGGAATACATCGATATATATCTCATTCAGGAGCCTTGGATCTGATTGTCTAAAATCATGGATCTTCAGGATGGATCCTTTAATCTATTTTATCAACTTGGAGGTAAGCCTAAGGCCTATGTTATTGCCTTCTTGTTGTCTAATTTCAGCTCTCGCGGTGTAGTACTTGTCAGGGTGTAGCCATCAGAAAGCCATTGCTTTTGCTTGGTTTTTGGGTATATGTCTCACGACCGTGCAGTGCGGCTCTTTTATCTGAAAAGAGACCATACTATTTGGCTGCGATGCAAACGCGAGACATATTTGGGAAAGCAGCGAAAATAGCGAACGAGATCATGATGTATCTAAATGTAACAAGGGCAAAACCCCCTCATTTGTGTTCCCTGGAATAGTTAGGAGGAGGTCCTTGATATTACTCTTTCAACCCGTACCTTGAAGGTTGAGAACTGAAGGGTTTCTTGTAAGGACTCTTTTTCACATCACAGATTGATACTTTAACAAATTGCGTCCAAACGGGATCTGCCCTTATCCAGAAGGGACCTGAGAAGAATGGATTGGGGTCTGTTTAATAGGGTTTTCTATGAGAAAGTGGACAGATTAGTCGTTACGCCTTTTGATAATTCCAATTTGCATTATTATAATTTCCAATTATAGAGCGCGTTTTCGATTTTATGTTTTCAACGCTATCTTGACTCATGGGATAATTTTGTTGTCATTTTCAGTACAGTTATCTTTGTTTACATATACATACTAGAAAACAGCTGATACTTTTTTACATCAAGACGAACTACACCGTACGTTATTTTACGACTTCTTGAAGGCAGTGTCACATAGCAACCTACCAACCATAGCGTAATGATTATAAGGTGAATTTAACATACCCGCTGAGCTTTTCTTTTTTTAGACAATTTGTGAAGAGAGTTGCTAATTTCTTCTTTGTTTTATATAAATTGATTTTGCTCTCACATTGTTGTTGTTTTTTTCAGTGTTTTACTTGTTGTAATCTCAAAGGCACCTTATAATAAATGAGCAGTGGTATCAAAAATAAAAATGTACATATATTTAACCCATAATTTTATCATAAAATTTATAAATATATGTATATCGTCGCGAGAATTAAAGAACGCTGTGACTGACAAAAAATCGAAAATACGTTTTTCTGCATCATTTTTACCAGAAAAAAATACGCATCGATTAGTCCCGGTCCCAGATTTCTATGGTTAAAAAAAATTGACTTACGTCTGCATTTTTTTTTCTACTTTCATACGGGTTTTTTTGGCTCTGGCGAACATTAAATGTTTTGTCAGTTACAGCGTTCTTTAATTCTTTTGACGATATGTAAATATATTTAGAATATATATTTTCAAATGACTAAGAAGTACTGAGTGAGGCTTCAGTGTTTTGGAATTTTTTTTTTCTAATTTATTTTTTTTAATATAGTGAATACAAAATACAATATTTAAATGATACTTTTTCTTGTAAACAAAGGTTATTGGAAGACATTTTTGAAAATTTGATTTTTTTAAATAAACAAATATATTGTGATTTTTTGTGTGTTTTTAAATATTTTTTGTGGAAGAAGTGTATGATTTTTTAGCGTGAGGTCTTTTAAAGTTAGTTATGGATATGTAAGTTAATATTTCTCTATGCCTTTGTGTGGCTAAAAAAAAGACCTTAAGTTAAAAATATTAAAATTTATTTAAAATAAAAAGGTTACAAACAAAGTGTTGAGTTATAGTTAATAATATAAAAACAATAATAATGAAATGTTGCTGTATGTGTCGGAAAAAGCAAGTACGAGGAAATGGGAGTTGGTTTTTATTTGCCTATTTTTTTGTGTGAATATTAAATTTAAACTATTTAAAATACAAAACAAAATTTCTCTTTATTTTTTTTTTAATATTTTTTAAACTTTTTGTTTTGTTTTATACAATTTTTGACAGATATGTACCAAAACACACTTTTTGTTTTCTTTTTCTTTGTGCTGTTTGTTTTTTTTCCACAAAATTGACAAAAACAAAAACCATGTTGTTTTTGTGGATGTTGTACTTGTTGTAATGAAAAGGGCACCTTAATAACTGTGTGATGCATAATCATTTTGGTTTTTCTACACAATATTTTTTTAGAAAAAAAGAACAAAAAAAGAACTAAAGAAAAAAACAAATTCTTAAAATATTATTTTTTATTTTTTATAAACATTAAGACCACATATAACAAACACATTTCATACATATACCCAAATACCTTCCGCGAATTGTAACATGAGTATTTTTATTTTTTATTATTTTTATTTGCTGTACAGGCAATTCATTTCTTAGGTAATTGACCGTACATTTCATTGCTCAAGTAATTGACCGTATTTGAAGAATAAACAAAAAACAAAACAAAATTCTTTTTGATACAAAACTAATTATGTTGTATCAAATATCATAATGAGCTATACTGATTGGTCAATCGATCAGTAAATGCATTTGTAATGTAAATGAAAAGACAAACACCATGTTACTTAAGGTATTTTGGTAATATGAAAGAAATGCAGAATACTTTAGATAATTTTAAGATAATTTGTAAATTAGTATATAAGTTATTGAATTTTAAATAAAAATTTCAGTTATAGTTTAACATTTGAACTCTCGTGTTTTACTTAACTCATAAAAGGGCATTTATTGCTCGACTGCCGAGTTTCTGAAGCCTCGCTTTACAATCCAAGGATTCCATTACATTAGTCGCGTTTAGGACACTAATGTAATGTCGATAGGTACATTTTAAACACTTTTATAACCCTTTATATGGCGATCCTGTAATCACCTTTATGATCCTTTATAACTGCCATCCCTAAAAAAGCGGCAAGCGTTTTCTAGCTGTCAAAATTTCTCATGCACATACAATTTGTATGGAGCATCCCAAAATAACGTGGCGGCAACGCTTGGCGGTTGAAAAATCAAATTTGACAGAGCGTTTAATAATAAAGTTAAGGTAGAATTAGCCACACGTAACGTAGCGTATCTTAACGTTGACGAGTCAGCTGATCATTTATTTTACATGTAAAGTAATGGCAGCACTTACCGAATAAAAAATGTAACGTAACGGCGCGTAGCAATCTGTAGAAAATAGAAATTCTCTACGTTTTTACGGGATATTAGCAAACAGCTGGTTTATTTAGGCTTGCCAAACGTACTTTTTTAAGCAGTAAGGGTAATTTTTTTAGTTCAATGTACTTATTCCTGCATAACACCTAAAAAAGTACGATAATGTACTTTTTTTAATCTTTTGTATTTCTTTTTTATTCTGAACACTTGAAACTAACATAAATAATATTAAAGAACATTTGCCACCAAAGTACTATAATTTTGAAAAGGTCTATGTTTTCAGTCTCAATTCAAAAATTTCATTTTGTAATTCTACAGAAGTTATTGATTAATTTTTTGTCAATAACATTGACATTGATCTACTATTTGATGAATTTATTTATTTCAGAATTGGGGTTATTGCAATAGATTTAATTTTCCACTAAATTTAGTAGTACTGGAAAATTAGTGCATTATCGTCTCTAATTTAATGCACTAAATTTCCACTACCACTAAAATGGTTTAATTTAGTGGTTAATTATTTCCGTTTGAATTTACTTTACGTACGTAAAATCATACATACATACCGTTGGTCTCAGGTAGAAAGGCCCTAACTCGCATTTTTTCAAAACTTACTTTTTTCAGTAAATCCAATGCATTTTAGAAATATTCCGCTCCTCACAAAGAATGTTTACAATATTATTAAAAATAACGTTATTACAAGCAATTGTACAGCATTTAATAAAAAGTTATATATTAGTAATTACAGTCTCTGTTGTATTTTTACCGCCTCCTGTAAATTTTAAATTATTTGAGTTAGGGCCTTTCTACCTGAGACCAACGATACATAACTGGCCTTTACAACCCTGTGTCAGGATTACGGCCTAGCTTCTCGCAGCACTCATGTTGTGTGTGTCAATTTTTATCCATGAGTACCGGGACCTACAGTTTAATGTCGACTCCGAACGACAGACTTGAGAAGCTTGTTCATGGCAATTAGTTACTCTCAGAGCCTTTGCCAGAAGACTGCTGAGAGGTAGTCGCCGAAAGAAATATTTTTTCATATTTCTTTTTTTGAAGATGTCAGAGCCTGGTGTCGAACCCAGGGCCCATGTCTTAGTAAGCCAACACACTAACCACTAGACCACGGCGACTACGTAAAATCATAGAAAGAATATTATGACATTCCATCCGTATTTTAAAAATAAAAGTCTTACAGCAGATTTTTTACGTTTACACGGTTGCTTAAAAATCAAATCAAAGTCAAATGAAAGAATAAAATGCACATATACGTCCATACAAACTTTAAATACATTGTGAACTAATTAAACATAAAAAATAATATAAAAGTGCATCTCTGATCTAATGAAAGTGATTGTTTTTTTCAAAAATAAAAAAAAAAAAAACAAAGCGAGCCTTACTACTGTCAAATTTTCATCCGTATTTTCTCTCAATGTCGTACGTTCTTATTACATATAAAGTTTACATGATACTATTCATTCTCTTCTACACAAAAATTTGACATGTATGTATTACCGTCTAAAGCCGCCTTTAGGGGTAGTGAAAACGGTAATGCATTATAAATTCAATGCAATAAGCCCAACTCTCATTTAATTAAAATTATTTACTGAAAAATTATTAAAAGAAAATGTATAGAATTGTTAAATAATATATTGTTTCAAAATTTTGAAAAGAATTTGTATGTTTATATTGGCTACACCGCATTAAAATGGATAGAGGAAATGAACAAACTTTTAATAGAAAGTTTGTAATGTGAATTGATATTTGAAACTAATTTTAACACACTTGTGCCAAGTTTTACAATTTTCTTACATTGGCAAAAATGGCATTGTAAACCAAGTTCAAAAAAAAATAGTTAGTATGTATTTGTAAAAGTTTATATATATATATATATACAATATATTTTTTCTTCTTTTTATAAAATTTATGTATATTTAGCACAATGTACACTGATATTTAGTTTACTTCTTCAGTACAAAGTTTATAAAATTTGCTCCTACCACTCTAGGGAGTGGAGATAGGGGGTAGGTATGTTCGAAAAAAAAGTTGGAGGTAAAATATTAGTGAAGGTCGGTCTTACATTTTATCCCTCTAGGGGCTACTTCAGGGCAGTTGTGGAACTTTTTGTAGATTTTTATTCCTACAACCCAACCTTTGACCCCGATGAAGAGCCATTTGCCCACATCCCTCATTTTTGGCTCATGTATTTTTTGTAGAAACTTACAAAATAAGCGGTTTTAGCTAATCGAAATCGAAAAATTTTATACCATCGCACCACTATTAGACTAGTTTTAATCTCATTCTTTTGCGATTTGATTTTTATTTCTTGATCCAAAAAGACTTCCACTCTAAAATTTTTCATAACTGTAGAGAACGAAACTATGTTTGGCATAATTTTTTTTTTAATTTTTAAAAAGGTCGCTTTCGGTGATATAGGCTTTCGACTTATAGGTAAAGAAATTGACCTTTGACTTTTTCTAAGAAAAAATCATGTTGCATATTAAATCAAATGTAATTGAATACTCTTTCAAGGAGATGCGTAGTTATAATATTTTTAAGAAAATTACTATTAATAACTTTGTGCATTTTTGTACTGTTCTCCAATTTTCAAGACCTCATATTTCCGGATCCAGATAAGTCAGTGCTCCCAAACTTTGTATTTAATTTAGATCTATGATATACTATATTTCTAAAAAAATCATAAAATTCGGAGGGGGTGGGTTACTCCCATTGGTTGATTTGACTTGGAATATCCCATATGTAGATTTTTTAAAACTAAAATTAATGTAAACGAGTAAATAAAAAACAACAAAACATAATAAATATATATTTTAACAAAGGAGCCGTTGAACTAGAAGATCGAAATAGTCAATTTTTTCGTTTTGAACTAAAAAGAGCGCTCACTTAAATGAACTATTAAGAGCAAGTCTAGTTGATACATAAAATACACAAACTCTTTAGAGAATATTTAATAACGATAGCATGGTGGAGAGGACAATGGTATGGAGAGGGAAATTTCATACGTATGTATGGTTTAATAGGTAGCATAGTTTATCAAAAAAACAAAATAAAACTATGCCAATTTTTTTACAAGATACAAAAACAAGCACAGATAAAATCTAACCGAACTTTTTCGAGTGTTCTTTTTTCACACTTTCTTCCTCAATTGTCAAACCTTTAATAATAAGTACAACAAAATTCTCTCAATGAATTATCTAAAATACTATGCTAAAATACTTCACCTATTCATGTGAAAGGCAATGCACAGCATGAGTAGGGAATTTCTTTTTTATGTTTATTTATTTACAATTTTATAATAAATAAATGAACTACATAAACACCCCAGCAGGAAATGGTAATCAATGAGAATCGAGAAGGTAATATGTTGATTCCGAAACCATTACCCTTACCACAGATCATGTCCTATGAAAGTAATAAATGCTTTAAATGTCCCCCCGTAATAGGTGTTTGAATTCATTAATTTTAAGGCATAAATTTATATTTTATTAATAAATTGGCCATAGAGACATTATTATCCCCATAGTAAGCGATGTATTTTGTTAAATGTAATTATTTTGGAATTAAGCAGGAATAACAGAAATAAATTATTTTAACTGTCCAATATTTACCTTCAAGCTACTTAGGCCCAAATTGTTTCATATAAATAAAACCAAGTTTATTTTATGTTTCTCGACGTTTCGTGAATTTTATGTTCATTTTATCAAGGGAGTCGTCTATTTAAATACATAATATATTAAATGCTGTTTTTACAAAAACAAAAACACAGATACAAATTCTTCAACAAAATAATTTGGTTTACGAAATCGCTTGTAAAGGAGATGATAACAACAACTGTGATCTTGTTTACATTGGAACTACTAAGAGAATTTTGGAGGCGAGAGTAAAAGAACATAAAGCAGACATAAATAAAAACAAAGAGAGTACTGCATTGTCACAACATGTTATAAAAGCAAAGCATAAACCTAACTTTGAAGATATAAGAATACTGGACAAAATAAATAATACAAAAAAGAGATTTATAACAGAGAGCTTAAGAATACACCAAAAAATACATAGGACTATTAATATCAGAGATCACAGACAATTTGAGCGCCAATTATAAACTGGCAATAAGATAGAATAAGCAATTGTTATCTCAAAAAACTTTATTGTTGTATTATGAAGTTAATTTGTTTGTTGTAAGAATATGTATATTAATGTAAACATTTCAACAGCTGTATTATTATATACAAAACAATTTATTGTGATACATTGTAAGCTTACTTTCTTGTATTGTGCGCAGGTATAACCTACACGGGTTGCAAAGTTTTCAGTGTAATGTTAATGTGTTTATATGTAAACTAAACTATATGTGAGTATTTATATTATAGGTAGTATTTATCTACTTCTAATTAAAAATATATATTATGTATTTAAATAGACGACTCCCTTGATAAAGTGAACATAAAATTCACGAAACGTCGGGAAACATAAAATAAACTTGGTTTTATTTATATGAAACAATTTGGGCCTAAGTAGCTTGAAGGTAAATATTGGACAGTTAAAATACAAACTCTTTTGGCCGAAAATACTAATAAATAAGAAATAAATTATGTTATTTATACAAAAATTCCAAACAAATATTCAATTTTTTTTTAAATATTGAACAGATTGTTGTCGATTTTTCTAAATTAAAATAGTCTTAAAATTTTACAACAAAGAAAAAATAACATCAACAGATGTTGATCATTGCATGGGTGACTGATCATTTTGAGTGATCAGTGACAGCAAATTGTCTCATATAAGTCGCTTAATAATAAATAACTAAAAATATAACCTTTTCCACCCATGAGTAGGGGTGTAGCCCTGAGTATTGGTCTTATAAAAAATATACAATTTAGTTTTTAATGTGAAGATTTTTAATACTTTGTATTACCCTTTTGTTTTTAAATGAATATATACCAATACCATTATAATTAAAATACTGAAATCGATACAGAAATGACAAATAATTTTTTACCGGTACTAATACCGATTCCAAAATTTGTTTCGTTTACCAACCTTGCAAAATTTTGATCACTATAGATTTAAAGCAGTAGTAGCTATTTGACTTTAAGAAAAATATAAACCTAATGAGAAAAGTTAACACATTAACCCATCGAAGAAAACATTAATCAATTTTGGCTAAAAGTAACCAACACGGCAAAACCGTTTGTGAGTTTGAGTAAACTTTATCAATGTCTTTTTAGTTTTTAAATAAAAATATTTTATATGGATTTTTTTTATAAGTACATACCTTATCATTACCTCAGAATTAGTGATTTCCCAGCAGAAATTAGTGCTTACCAATAAGCAATTTTGTAAGGGAGAAATTGTGAACAATCACACGTGTGTATCAATTATGCATGATGTTAATATGAAATGAGCCGCTAAAATGCAATAGAAATTCACATTTATTGCAACCAGTAAGCACACAGTATAAAAATTCAGAAATAATACCTTCTCCTGTAGCATTTTTGGAAACTTTAATGTATAAAAAATAATACTACGCTTCCATTATTGCTTACACTTTTATTTATTGTATCCAAATATGAAAAATTTTCTGCTGGGTTATAAAAGCATTGAAAGTACAAAAATTAATATCTAGTCTCACTAGGGTTACGATTACTTTTATTAACAACATCAAAAAGGTGATAAAATGAACACTTCCGGGGGAGAAGTTGTTATTAAAGTTCATAAAAGACTTTACCACGTTGTACATTATTTTTACTTCTGTTCTAATTGTTATTAAATATTTTATATGAGCAAGTTTATTATCAATAAATAATTAATAATTTTAACCAAAAGTATAATGTGAGCTAATTGTATGATAATATTTTATTTAATTGCAATTTTTTTTTAACCCCGTAAAATCTAAAGTAGCCACGTTTTAATCACGTATGCCAGCCAAAAATCTGGTGCTGTCATAGTCAAACGATTGGAAAGCACAAGTTCATACTGCAACTTATGAATGTCGATTTAAATAAAATAACAAACTTTGGCAGTTAAAAATATTGTATCCTGGCAACATTTAAAATATTTAGCACTTGTTTTCTTCTGCCTTGTGTCTGCTATGGAAAATTTACTTTCACTTTACTATAATAAATGTCGAGCTGTGGTGCAAGAAAATAGACGAGTATGAATGTATGTATTTTGAAATTTAATAGAGATTTCTAAGGCATTAAACATATAGACAACAGCAAGCAGCATGACAGCAACCCAGCAGAAATTAGTGCTTAAGGTGGTTTTACACTATCCCACTGAGTATAACAACATGTCAAAAACTCAAATAAAATGGAAAAGTATAATAGTGTGAAAACAATTTGTAATGAATTGTCAAAAAATACGGATAGAAATCTGACAGTCGTACGGCTCTCAATATTTTTAGAAATTTTTCTAAACCATTATACTTTTCATTTTATCAGAGTTGCTTTTTAACGCAAATATAAGAAAAAATCAGGGTTAGATAACTGAAAATTTTTAGCCATAATTTTGCTTATTCCTTTTATATTAAATAGCTACAAAAATTCAAAATATAGTTAACATTTGAAGTTATTTTTCTTTAACATAAAATAAATTACAAATATTTGTTGTTTCCATTTTATTTTAAATGTGATAGTGTAAATCAAAATGTAATAAAAACATTTTACGTTTGATTTTTTGACAGTCAGACCAAAAACCATTAGATTTTCTTTCGACAAAATCCAATGAAAGTCTTAAGACTTGTAGAATTGTATAAAAGCACCTTTACCAATAAGCTATTTTGTAAGGGAGAAATTGTAACCAATCACTTAAGGTAGAAGTGCATAACATGCGTTATGCAAATTGTGTATTTCGCACGTCTGTCAAAAAATTTTAAAATAAGGAATTTTTATAAAACAAGTTATTGGCAAAATTGGCAAAGCACCTAACGTATAGAAGTTGAAAAATTTTTAACTTTTAGATGCGTTAACAATTGAATAATTGACTTACATTGTATGTTGTTACCGCTGTTAACGCCGTAACGCATGCTGTGTACTTCTACCTTTACTCGTACGCATCAATAATGCATGATTTTTATATGAAATGAGCCGCTAAAATGCAATAGAAACGAAAATTTATTGCAACCAGTAAGCAAGTATTATACAAAATCAAAAATAATACCTTATCCTATAGCATCATTGGAAACTTTAAGGTATGAATAAATAATATAATGCTTCCATTATTGCTTACAATTTTATTTATTGCTTCCAAATTTGAAAAATGTTCTGCTGGGAAGCAGCAAATGCAGCCAACAATATTTGCTGCCATGCTATCGGCTACATAAATATTTTGAAGGCAGCAGCAGCAAAACAATAAAAAAACAAATAAAATAATGTTGTTGAAATAAATATTTTAGTGATACGACTTTCAAGTATACAAAATCGCAAAAATAAAACCGCTTGTTTGAAATGTAATGGTTTTTGCATCGCCGTTGATGTTGCCCGTTGTATTCTTAAATGGTGTGTATTTCTGAACTGTTATGGCTGCATATCTCCTAAATAAATCCCCTGATCACAAAGATATTTTTGTGCATCACACATTTACATATTTCTTATAAGACATAACGTAGTTATCAGCGTTGTCAACTTTAAAATTTCAAAACGCACCGAAATGAGGGAAAAAAGCGCCATTTAAAAAAAACGCACCAAGTTCAGAATTTTTGTTTTATTCAGGATGTTTAGTAAATTAATTTTGCATAACAGTACAGGGGTTTTAAAAAATAAAAGAAGCAACAAGAATAAAAAACTAAACAAATTTTTTAATATTCTATACAAAATATTTTAAAAAGATATTAACGTTTAATAGTGAGGATAAGTATTTATTTTTTTTTTTTTAATATTTTTTACAAAAATAATTTTTTATTTTACTGTAATATTTTTATATTAAAATCCTAACGCCCGTATTCATAAAAAAATTTGTAGGTTTACAGAGGGTTTATTTGACACTATGTATTTTTATGAATACAGGCATAATTATGCAACCATTAAACAAACAGTCTTTTACAATATAATTAAAAAAAACTTACAAAAAAAAAAAACAAATACTTCACATGTTTGTACCTAAGTTTGCATTCATTTGTATAAGATGATACTCGTACATATTTGTATGTTAATTTTATAAATTCTTTATAAAACTTTTTAAGAAGAAATCAAAATCTTTCAATAATTATTCCAAATTAATAAATCAGTACTATTGAAATGGCTTCAAGCAGGTGTATTTCTTTATTTATTTATTTATTGTGCAAAGATTTTTTTACGCTGAAACAAAAAGTTGTGTTGAATTTGGTGCCACCAAAAATTAAAAAACGCACCGAAATTTAAAAAAAAGCGCACTACGCACCAGCTGAGGAATTTTTCGCACAAAAATTAAAAAAAAGCACCAAAAATGGTGCGAAACGCACCAAGTTGACAAAACTGGTAGGTATTGTTTGTTTTACATTCAGCACTTCAACGCATTTCGCATCACATTATACATGTATTTTTAACAGCAATGCACCAAATATAACTTTAAAATCTCAAATTTAATTAAATAAATACCGACTTGTATATTTGTAGTTTCTAATTGCTATTATCTTTATTAATAAATAATTTTTTTTTTTTTTTGTAATAAAAAATATTTTTTAGGTCGTATTTATTTAATATTTTATTAACATCACTAATCAGTTTTTGCTGTCTCAAAAAATAGGAATTATTCTATGTTGAGCAGCAGCAGCAAAGGCTTTTATCTAGGGTTTTGCTCAAGGCAAATTTATTATCAGGTAGATGCATTGGCGAGTTTCTGAGCAACTCTGCCTTACTTAATATGTCAAATTTTGTTTTGTATTTTTTTGTTGGTGTTAAAATCAAAATAAACAAAAAGCAAACAATTTCTTGAACACAAATTAAATGGTGAACAAAGGGTAATATTTTGTTAATAATTTGATTTATTTAAAATAAAAACGACCAAATCTAGGATTTTAGTGATTCAGTGTTCGATTTTAGTGTTGTGATAAAATAATGTGTTGTTTTTAAAACAAATAAAATTGTGGGATAAAAAATCTGTTTTTCTAAAAAAAAATTTTAAATGCGTCGTTGTGCTGTATGCAAAACTGAGTTTCATAAAGGAACTGGAACAGTATTCTGTGCTCCCAAAAACTTATCAACAAAGAGCTGCTATTTATGATGATGAAACGGGTCTGGAAGACAAATCTGTCAAAATTTGTTTTAATGGCAGTCGCTATGTAAGTATTATATTTAATTATAAATAGGCCTTTTCATATTAATTTTCCTTTTTTTTCTTAGCAATGGATTGGTTTTTCTATCCAAAGTTGGTGGTTGGTTGGCTATTTCCCGGCTCACATAGTATGTTTGCTGAAGCAATATCTATTATGCTATTGGATTTCTCTTAGTAGGTGTAGCTCTTTATAATTTTCTATCCTCATAGCTTTTGTCAAACGCTGAGCCATTCACAAATACTTGGAAACAAAAAGTTATTTTCAGGGCTAAAATATTCGTCCAAATAAGAAAATCATTTTTGTTAAAAAAATATATATATATATATATACAGTATGCCACATAACTAAAGCAGAGATTGCTTCATTATTACAAATTAGATAATAACACATGTAAATATAGTCGCTAATATCATAACTATTATAGATGCCCGAAGGGACATTCCTGGTTGGTTACGCGGATGACATCGCGGCAGTTATTATTGCCAAAGATGTCGATGCGACCCAACTGCGACTCAACCAGATGAGCGACCACGAGTTGGAGTTGGCTCTGACTAAGACCGAGATAGTGCTTCTTACTAAGAAGCTCATCCCGCTCATTAAAAACATGCAGGTAGGAAAGGTTACAGTCCAGACGAAGAATGCCGTTAGCTACCTGGGGGTTAGTTTGGACAACAAACTAATCTTCTGAAGCTAAATATCCAGCAGAGCAGACAAAGCGGCCTCAGTGGTGACGTTGTTGAGCAGGGTAATGGCCAACATTGGGGCTCCTCTTCCCTGTAAAAGACGTTTGTTGCTGAGCACCGCCGAGTCTGTGATGTTATATGAAGCTGAAGTCTGGCCTGATGCGCTCGGGGTCGAAAAGTACCGAAAACGCATGGCGGCAGTGCAACGGAGAGCAGTGCTCCGCATAGCATGTGCCTACCACACGGTATCGGAGCCGGCTGTCTTGGTGGTCGCCGGGGTCATATCCATCGACCTCCTCGTCAGGGAGCGACAATTCGTTCACCAACGCAAGGGCGAAATTGAAAGGGAGGGCGCCCAATCTGCGGCAATGTATCGGTCCCTCCGTGACTGGCAGTTACGGTGGGACACTGAGACACGCGGAAGGTGGACCTACGCTCTTATCCCTCAAGTGGACTCTTGGCTAAATCGTCAGCACGGTGAGGTAGATTACTATCTCACGCAGTTGCTGACGAGCCATGGGCACTTTCGGTCTTTCCTGTTTAAAATAGGAAAGGCTGTGAGTTCCACATGCGTCTACTGTGGAGCACAATCCGACTCCGCTTTCCACACATTTTTTTGAATGTGAGAAGTGGATGTTGGAGAGGCGTGCACTGGAGAGGGAATTTGGCATCTTGACTCCCAATACCATCATAGGAGTCATGTTAGGAAACCTCGCTGCATGGAGAAGGATCGCCTTTTTTGTGAGGGGGATCCTTCGTCTGAAGGAGAGAGACCTTGCAAGGTCGGTGGCACCGTAGGGTCCATATGGACCGGAATATAAGGCTCCATCCTGAAGTAATGTCATAAATTTACGGTCCCAGAATGGAGCCTGGTGATATAGAGAGGGGTTTTAGCCGGTACGAACGCAATAACTGCGTGGAGTCCAGCACGACGGGTGTTAAAAACCGTAAATGCATTTCCTCTCTCACAAAAAAAAATCATAACTATTATTTGACTATGAGTTTTGTGTCATCTATGTACGGATGGCCTTATTAATTTTGTCCACTGTAGTCGCCGTGGTCTTGTGGTTAGTGCGTTGGCTTACTAAGACATGAGCCCTGGGTTCGACACCCAGCTCCGACATCTTGAAAAAAAAAAATATGAAAAAAATATTTCTTTCGGCGACTACCTCTCAGCAGTCTTCTGGCAAAAGGTCTGAGAGTAATTAATTGCCATGAAAAAGCTTCTCAAGCCTGTGGTTCAGAGTCGACATTAAACTGTAGGTCCCGGTACTCATGGATAAAAATTGACACACACAACATGAGTGCTGCGAGAAGCTAGACCGTAATCCTGACACAGGGTTGTAAAGGCCAGTTATGTGTGAATGTATGTATATGATTTACCGATTATTAAAAACATAAATTATTTTTAAGATAGATTGTTAAAACTAATTAATTCTTATGCCCGTATTCATAAAAAATATTTTAGGTTTATTTGACAAATTTCTATGCAATACTTGTCAAATAAACCCTCAATAAACATATGGAAGAGGAGCTAGACAGTGAATTGCTCGTTTAATGGCACCATTAGAGGTTTTAACCTCTGCTGTTCTGACTCTACCGTCAAGACCTGGGTATGTCTTGATTACTTTACCTAATCGCCAAGTCAGGACTGGTAAATTATCTTTGATGAGAACTATGGTGCCAGGCTCCAAATTTTGAGACTTAGTTTGCCACCGGTTCCGTTGCTGGAGTTCATTGAGGTATTCATGGGACCACCGTTTCCAGAACTGATGTTTTATTCGAGAAACCTGCTCCCATCGTTTTTCTAGGGTCGTTGGTCTTGACTCAGTAGTTGGGTCTACTTGATCAGTGAGAGGTTCTCCAATCAAAAAGTGACCAGGAGTTAATGCGGCTTCATCATTAGGGCTACTCGACAACGGTACCAATGGTCGTGAGTTAAGAATTGCTTCAACCTCTGTTACTACAGTTTCCATTTCTTCATAAGTCAGGGAGGCATTGGCAAGTTCTTTGACCAACAGCCTTTTAGAAGACTTAACTGCGGCCTCCCATAAGCCGCCGAAGTGAGGGGCTCTCGGAGGAATAAAATGGAAATTAATGTTTTTATGTGCACATTCTCCTTGAATTGTGTCTGGGATGTCGGAGAGAATAGTGCCGTTGACAACTCCGCTAACTGATTTCGAGCACCTACAAAATTAGTGGCGTTGTCGCAGTACAGATTCTGACAATGATCTCTCCGACTTATGAATCTTTTAAGAGCTCCAATGAAGGCATCGGTCGTAAGGTCGGTTACCAGCTCTAGACGGACTGCCTTTGTCGAAAAGCAGCAGAAGGCGGCAATATAGGAATTTTGGGGGCGTTTTCCCCTCGTTTTAAAGTGTACCCATATTGGGCCGCAATAGTCCACTCCTGCATTAATAAAGAGCCTTGCTGGAGTTACTCTTGTTTCAGGTAGGTTTCCCATGATTTGCTGAAGGAGCTTCGGACTTGCTCTCGCACATAGTATATACCCATGAACAGTTTCTCGCGCCAAATGTTTGCCTTTGATAGGCCAAAAGCGCTGTCTGACATTCGCAAGAAGGGCGCTAGGACCACAATGTTTGTTTTCTTCATGAATTGATTTGAAGATTAGTCTACTTATTTTGTCTTTATAAGGCAAGAGCATTGGGTGTTTTGCATCATAGCTTAAAGTCGATGCCTCTAATCGTCCTCCAACTCTTAAAATGTGGTTAGTGTCCAGGAAAGGCGACAGGCTCTTAATCTGAGTAGAACCCTTGAGTTCTTTTTGGGTCCGCAGCTGCTTGATGTCGTCCATAATATGTATCTGCTGTGTAGTTCGAACGATGATAAGAAGGGCGTCATTAAGCTCTAAAGGTGTAGGTGCTGGCTGAGTTTGTCGCTCTGTCTTCATGGTTTTCGCATTTTTTATGAATCTGAAAATGTATCCCACAATTCGATGAAGCGTTTTGAACGAATTACGATGATTTATGTGGTGTAACGGGTTTTCAGCTTCTACCGAAGCTAGTACATTTATGGATTGCTTCTTCTTTTCAAGGTACGTTGCGTTGGTATCCAGGCAAAAAGTTGGTGGCCAATGTTTTTCGTCTCCGTGAAGGAAGAATGGACCGTATATCCATTGAGGTGTCTGCAGTAATTGGTGGGGTTCCAATCCCCTGGATATGATGTCAGCTGGATTATCTTTGGAACTTACATGACGCCATTGATTAGGTGTCGTGCTTTTTTGAATTGATGCGATTCGGTTCGCGACAAATGTGTGAAATGAGGATGATCTTGAGTGTATCCATGTTAACACTATTTTTGAATCAGTCCAATAAAATGTTGACGTTGTAGTCATGTCCAACTCCTTTTTTACCTTTGCCGCCAAATTTGCTCCCAGCGGAGCAGCACATAATTCTAGCCTTGGTAGTGTTTGTTGTTTAAGAGGGTATATGCGAGATTTTGCACATAGCAAGTGAACAATAAGTGTTCTGTCTGATAAAACGGTTCTGACGTATATTACCGCCCTATACGCCTTCTCTGAGGCGTTAGTGAAGAAATACAGTTGCGTGTTGTAAGGCATCTGCCCCTTATAGATATGTCGATGAACATGGAACTTTTCGAGTTCGGTAAGGTTATTTCGGAAATCTCGCCAACGGGAGTCGAACTCTGATGGTACAACTTCGTCCCAAAAAAGATTTAAGGTCCATAGCTCCTGGACAAACATTTTTGCCTTAACGACCACTGGGGACAATAGACCAAGTGGGTCGAAGAATCGGGCCAAGTCTGAAGTAACAATTCTTTTGGTTATAGACCTAATTTTCGGTAAGTTGACCTTAATTTTTAATTGATCACATTTGGGTAGCCACGCCAAACCTAATGTTTTTGTGTTATTTGTTTCTTCTGTAGACAGATCCAGGCTTACTTCTTGATCACAATCAGGGATCTTACGCAGTAGTTGAGTATGATTGGCGCACCACTTTCGTAAATTAAATCCGTATCTTGCCATGACTTGCTGCAGTTGACGTTGGATTTCTAGAGCTGTGTTTAAGCTATCAGCTCCACCTAATCTGTCATCAACATAAAAGTTTTTCTCCAAGAAGCTATCTGCCAAGGGAAACTGCAGGCTATTATCATGGATTATTTCTCGTAGGCATCTAATTGCCAGGTATGGGGCTGGCCTGGTTCCATATGTGACGGTATTCTGATAGGCTCGGTGGCATTTTTTCGCCAGGGGATGACTTGATATTGCTGGTCTTCAGGGTGGATTAAGATTTGGCGATACATTTTTTCTATATCTGCAGCCTAATTCTGTAATTCTCTTAGCTAAAGCTTACGCTAAAATGCTTAAACGCTAAAATAAATTTACGGCAAATATTTTAGCAAAGTCGCTTAATTTGTATTCTGTAAGTCTAACAGCTTAGCCAAAATATAAGTTTTTCGCCGTAGCTTATTTGCTATCACTATACTATTCTCTTCTCTCATTGTTATTTCTTATTAGAGTTGCCTATGTTTAAAATTTTTGTTTTCTCTAAATTGATTCTTATATTTTATTTTTTTTGTAATTTGTTTTGGATTCAAAGGTGAATTTTTAATGATATTTTTAAAATATTTATCTAAATTGTATTATAGTTTTGCAACATGCATATGTATATATAAATGATATTTAAAAATATAATCC
Organism: Metopia argyrocephala; assembly: GCA_963576795.1. NCBI lineage: Eukaryota > Metazoa > Arthropoda > Insecta > Diptera > Sarcophagidae > Metopia > Metopia argyrocephala. The sequence continues at coordinate 33,401,805 of OY756211.1, forward strand.
ATGTGAGGCATTTCGCCACTACAAGTGTGAATTTTTTTATTTGTTGAAAGATGGTAACACTACAAAGAATTTGTTTACTTTTGGGTAAATGCCGAATGTTGTTTTCCCTACAAGTTCAAAAAATAAGAAAGTATGAAATTGTCTTATAAAAATTGTATAGTATTAGTTTTTAATACAACTCTTATAAAATAAGTTACGGTTTTAATAATTTATCTAATTTTAAGAAAATCGAAAGACCGTTAAATTAATAAATATTGTAGTCTTCTTATGGTTCCATTAGAGCAAGATGGTGTGGAATAATTAAATTCTGATGTTAAAGAAACATTTGCTGTAAGTTCTGCGTCTCTCTACACAATAAAAAATTTATTTATTTAAAAATTAATAAAACAAACTTGGTAAAAACCTACCAGAGGTTCGCTGACTTCTTCTTGTCCCACCAAAGATTCCTTCTTCATGATGGCAATTATGCCATCATCCATTTCAGTTAACTTGAAATTTTGAGGGCCATTTATGCCACTTCTCTCTAAAGAGCTGTTATGATCTTGGAACTTTTGTTTTTTTTTTTTTCATAGATTTTATATTTTTTTTGCGCCTTTATTTGTTGATGAAACAAGTTGCTTGTAATTTGTCCACTCAAGAGCCAGTGTTATACCTTCACGCTCAAATGATCAAACAGCAATGGCCTCATCTGTCGGTGGATGTTTACATGTGAATGGTGAGCGTCTTCAGTAGATTAGCTGTTATCTTCCCAGAAGGTGGCGCTGTACTCCTGATCATTGGTTTCTGGTGGAATAGATTAGAAATGTCAGGGGGCGGTTTCTTGCAGATGGTCTTGCTGGAGGGGGGGGGGGGGAACCTCTTATTTTATTTAAATATAATTTTTAATTTAAATCGTAATTTTAGAAAACCACAAATATTTATTTTTTTTTTTATAATTTTGTCCTTCCCTAGAATTGAACCTTGGTCGTGTGAGTTTCTGTGCAAGCGCTCTACCAGTATGCCACGACCCCCCCTTGCCTTGCTTCTGTTAAATGAAAAAAAAATAATGGAATAAAATGCTTAAACATAAAAGTTTTGTATTATAACTTACCGCATATTTGTCCAAGCCCTCTTTCAATCCTCTCCACTTTTGAATGCACCTCCCAATGAGTTAAGCTTCTCGACTAATGCTCCCATTGCTCAGCAAGGCTTTTTGCTCTCGTAAAATTTAAAAATCTAAAAAAAAAGTTAATATATTTACCTAAAAGAAATTATAAATGAACTTTTTAAATGTCATGTACACATTCTCTATGATCCTTCAAATACTAAATAAGCATGTTTTTTTGCTCTTTTGTCACCCTTTCAGTTTTGTCTTCCATTATTATATTTAAGTACATAACAAAACATCAATTAAAACAAAATTTATATTTAGCTTACCTTTTGGCACCTAAAAATTTTCGTAGCTAAAATTTTATAATTTTTGGAGACGTTGAAGCTTATCTAACGTTAGAGAATACAAAATAATGGATTTTAGCGATGAGAAGAATACACGCTAAAATTGCGGCGAATTCACTCTCAAAGGTATGCCAAATTTAGCATTAAAAGTTACAGAATTGAATATGTTGCCAAAAATCGCTAAATCAATTTTATGCATTTTTAGCGATGGAAATTTAGCTTTAGCGACTTACAGAATTAGGCTGCTGTTGTGAACACAAATCGCGGCAGCCGGAATCGCAGTAGAATCGTAAATAACTCATTCTGGAGGGGTGGCCCGGTGTGCAAAATGTTATTCAATGATTTTCCTGACGAAGTTTTAGACGTTGCGTCAAATAATACTCTCAGTTTAGTAGTACTGCTTTCTGTTCTTATAACAAAGTGATGAGGAATAAAGTACTTAGCCCTGTCTACTTTATCAACGTCGGTTTTGGTCATGTGTCCTAGAGCTTCATAATCTTCCATAAATTTTGTATAATGCTCCTCTGAGAACGGGTCCTTTGATAATCGACGCTCCAATAAGAGAAATCGGTTGAAAGCAATGCTGTGTGATTCTCCCAAAACAGACGTTTCCGTACAGAAGGGAAGTCGTACTACGAACCTTCCGTCCTTATCCCGCGTGGTGTTTTGATTGAAGTGAGCTTCGCATTGTGCGTCTACCGGTGAGAGGTGTTGATGTGTGCTTTCGATTTCTTCCAGCTTCCAGAATCGGTCAACAACCATGTCCAACCGCTCGTCTTCACTCAAAATTCCGCATACTGCTGTGGATAAGCGCTGATCTGAGACCTTTCCTGACACTATCCAGCCTAGTAAAGTGTTTTGTAACCTCGGAAGGTCATCAGCAATTTTAATTTGTCCAATAGCTAGTAGTTGGTGATAGTATTCGGCTCCCAATAGAATGTCGATTTTATTTGGTTGTTTGAAGGTTGGATCGGCCAATGTTACGTTCTTGGGAATGGACCATTTATCAATGTTGAGAAGCTGAGTAGGTTGAGGAGCAATAATTTGTGGCAGAACAAATGCCTCCAAGCGCGCAGCAAAGTTGTTAAGACGTGATTGTAGGGTTATGTTGACTCGGTGTTGGATTTTCGTTCGATTCGTTCCGATGCCGTTGATCGAAATGGATGTAGCCCGTGCTGGAAGTCCAAGCCGAGCAACTAGCCTTTCTGTTATTAAGTTGACTTGGGATCCTGAGTCTAGGATAGCCTTACATTCAATTTCCATATCGTTTCCTTGAACCTTGACTAGTGCTGTGCCAAGTAGTATATAGGGGCGTTTATTTACCGAACTCACCCTCAAGCTTTCAGCTTCTACTGTCGGTGTGGTAAGTCGAGATGAGGCGTGGTCGGCGGATTGGATGTTGACATTTCTGGACATTTCTGCTCCCCCTTAGTAATTTGAGCTCTTTGTTTGGAGTCTGGAGACCCATGTTAGACAGGGCTGCCAAGCATTCCTTGGTTGTATCATGTAACCGCCTGATACTGCCTATGGTACATGCACCAGTTGGTTGATCAAGCATCCTCTGAATTGCTGTAGCTACCATAATCCTCTTATTATTAAAGCGGTCTTCCAACAATTTCCACGCCATATTATAACTATCCTCAGTGACTGTGAGGTGATTTATGAGGGTCGCCGCTTCGCCTGTAACATTGGTTCTTAGGTACCACATTTTATGAGCATCAGACATCTGCTGCTCATGGATAATTTTCCTAAAAAGGTTTGCAAACGATGTCCACTGCCATTAAATTTGGTGATGGCAATCGTAGGTAACGGTAGCGTAGTAGTGTAGTGTGTTGTGGGTAAAAATAAAAATTGTAAGTAGGTATAACAAACGGGTACAAAAAGGTTTTTTACTGGCAAATTTATATGCCAAAATAAGAAGATGGTCTGATGCCGATTTAGAGGCTTGGATCATATTGAATTCTTTATTGATTTTTCTTTCGTTTATATACAAAACTAACGGTACAATCAAACTACAAAATTTCCATAATATATCGCTACAATACTGGAATAACAATAGGTTTCCAGTAGGAATAAAATAATAATTAGGGAATACAATAGGTTTCCAGTAGGAATAAAAATAATAATTAGGGTAGTACTTATAATAACAAATTTTGTATATTAACGATAATTAATTTAGTTTTGTAATATTAGCTTAATTTACTAATAATAATGATTACTTATATTAATACACTACACCCTAACCCTCAAGAAAAATTTTAAAATTTTTTTTTGAAAAATTTTACAATTTTTATAGATTGAAATAATTGTATTTAAAAATAGTTTTTACAAAATTTAAGTGTTTTTATATAATAAGGGAAAAAAAATTTTATAATAAATATAATATAATATACATAATATAATAGATATATAATTCAAGGATTATTAGATTTTTATATAATAAAATGTTTAGAAAAAAAAATTTTTTTTTTTTTGAATTATTCAATACTTTTTCAAATTATTATTGTGAAATTCCTTAACTGTATTTCCTAAATCTAAGACAGAGTTTACTCCTTTTGTTTCAATTATCTTGTAAAGACCATGATATGGTGGTTGATTTTTCTTACGATTAAAATTTCGTACAAGAACTAAATCATCTTTCTTTAAATTTAAAGGATTATTGTATAAACATTCATTTACTCTTTTCTTTTTAGCCTTTTCTAAATATTCTTTAGCTTTAGTTAACGAGTATCGCAATCTTTCTTTTAATTCTTTAATATTAATTGGTCTGTTATCTAATACATTATCGTGGGGAAAGTTTGGTAATCTCCCGAATATCAGTTCGTACGGCATGTAGGTTGTATCTACATGCGGCGTCGTATTATACGCGAAACAAAAATATGGAATCCATTGGGTCCCATTCATCATTTTTGCAGAAGTTTAAAAGAAACTCGTTGAGAACTCTGTGGTTCCTTTCTATCGAGCCTAAAGTCTCGTGGTGATAAGGTGTGCTAAAAATTTGTTTAATTTTTAACAATTCACACACTTCGGCCATTAGCTCATTCAAAAACTCAGTGCCTTTATCTGATTTAAGAATCTTAAAGTGCCCGTATATTAAAATCAAATTGTCGACCATAGCCTTCGCAATTGTTTTAGCATCCTTTGATTCAATAGGACATGCCACAATATATTTCGTCAGATCATCCTACATAGTGAGTATGTATCTAAACTGGTTCGAATACCTAAGTGGACCCACCGTGTCTATGGAAATGACCTCAAAACTATCTCCAGGTGTATCAGTCAGTACTAATTTCTCTCTTGTATGTCTAGTCTGTTTATTAATTCTACACTCTTTACAATTTGCTACATATTCTTTTATCATCCTACCCATGCCTTTCCATACATATTTCTGTTTCAGTCTCATAGCAGTTCTTCTGACACCTAAATGACCTGAATCGTGGTATTCAGCAATTAATTCCAGTTGCCTATTCCTATCAATTATACGCGTTGGTGCCCTGTATATCAAAATCCTCAAATTTTTCTCCTTTTCTTTATTTATATCATTAAAAACTTTCCTGAAATCTTCCATCTCAATACTCTTAAAAATTTCGTCGTTGGCGTCTAGAGCGAGTTCCCGTATTCCCAAGGATTGCATCTTTGGTAAAAGTTTCTCCAAGGACAACCGTGTGCTCGTTGGATTATCGCTACACCTTATTACTACCTCAAAATCAGTAACTATTATGCTCTGCCTTCTAAATTTCGTATCTATGTGGAATTTCAGTTTCTTCAGACTTTTTATATCTGAAATAGATGCGCATTCCCATATAAAAATTTCACTAGATGTTCTGCTTTTCTACTTGTATCGTCGATTCCTTCATTTAATTTCCTTTTCATATTCCTTGTCATTGCCAATATCTTCTGTGTTGCCCCTTTAGATTCTGTAGGGATCATAGTTTTCAATGTATCTGTGTCTATCACAATTCTTGATACGGCATCAGCATTTGTATTCATCCTGCCTTTCTTGTACAGTATTTCGAAATCATAATCGCATAGATCGAGTCTAATACGAGTCATCTTTGATGAAGGGTTTTTGTGGGTGTATAATGATATTAATGGTCTGTGATCTGTTACTACATAGAATTTTCTGCCATAAAGATATGGGCGGAAAAAATTAATGGCCCAATGTATGGCCAAAAGCTCTTTTTCGATGACAGACTTATTTAAATCGTGTTTCGATAGAGTTTTACTTGAATATGAAATGGGTACACAGAAAAAATTATTGCGGGAATATTTTCAAACAAACGCTTGTTCAATTTTTATTTCGTTTTCAAATAAAGTTTTGTTTGATTCTATTAATAATTATTTTAAATTAAATTTTTACTTTTTGAAAATAAAATAACGTCTACTGCAGTGGCCAGTGGAAAGAGAATAGAATGTAATAGAAATATTTTTTGGTTCCTTTGTTGATTACAGTGTTGCCGCTTTTGGTTATTTCTAACCTAATTGGTCGTTATTTTCTGCAGTGTGACATGTGGACAGGTTTTTTTCGTTTTGCTTACTTTTTCCTTTGAAGCAAAAGAAAATCACTCCTTATTTCAACGACTTAAATTTAAAATATTGTTACGAATTGTCCTTTAGAATTCGTTTCGTATTCAAGGGTTCGATATTTGTAAACTAAAAAACACCGTTACTTTTCGATTTAAAGCTTTATTCACACTCTATATCGTTTTAAATACAACTCACTACTTGTATATTTGTTTTTGTAATGACTTATAATTTTATAAACATATTTGAGAATGTTCCTAATAAAAGACTGTAATGACTATTTTGTATTCGTAACAATATAATGGAGTTATATTCTGTGCTGGTACCGAATTCATTGTATTAGTTTATGCGTTTATCGTTCCCGACAGGTCGACGAATTGTGAACCACTAGCGATTTTCTTACCATTTATTTTCTAACTACTGATTTCCGTTCTTTTCTGTTTCGGGTCTGCGTGAGGAATAATTAAATTTAAATTGAAATTTGGGTGCCTTGCTCTCTTTCTATTAGTAGCTTGAGACCTTGTCTCAGTACTCATAACAATATAATAACAAAATTATCGCCAAACTACTCACTCTTAATCAAAGCCAAATTTGTCCGCCAGGGTAAACCAAATATGAAATCAATATTTATGCCAAATAAAAAAAAACAATGATACTAATAACTAACAAAATCTGCCCACTAAATTATAAAGACCCAATGTGGGTTAGATGGAATGCCCCAACCACCCTTCCCACCTTGGTCGTCCTAGAAATCCTACCTAGACCTACAAATGACGCCTTTTCATTTACGCCGATATACTCATCATTTTCAACAGCCTATTATTTTAAAAATTTAGCACTCCATAATTTTCAATATATACATTGCTTTTACATTATTTTATTTATTAAATGGATTATTTTTATAAAAATATATACTCTTAATAAACTATAATTTGATAATTAAAAAAAACAATATGCAATAATAAGTGTGTTTCTTTACTTTTTGGGTAAAGTTCGGGAAATAGAGAGTAAACAATAATTTCTCTCAATAAGAGACAAATTTGCCCAAAAGTACGGGAACGCAAAAAAGCAAATATTTTGCCCATTCACATAAAAATATGAAAACACACAACTTTATGTCACACACACACGCATATTGAACATGTACTTTCGCAAAAACAAACGGCAATAATTCGACTTCTACATGTTAACTAAGGCAAAGATAAACTTTTTTTTATAAATATTGAATTAAATTATACTATAAGCCTTTCACTGCAGGTTTATAAATATTTTTTAATTCAACTTTTGAAATTTGTTTTAGTTTTTGAACCTTTTATTTTTCTATTATTTTTTAAACAGCTGATTATTTGTTTACTTGCACAAACTAGCCCGAAGAAAAAGTACGGGCTATTTCGTGCATGAAGAAGAAGAATGTTACTCTCTCAAAATTTTTCTCATTTACCCAAATTTTGTGTACGGGAACGCTTTTTGGTAAAATTGGGATCCCGCGGGCGCCCAATGTAGAGTAAAGAAACAGACTTAATAATGATGTTTAATTATGCGACAGTACAAAAAAAGAAACAAAAAAAAAAAACAATAGCTCACAAAAAAAGAAACTGAAACTCAAAATCCAAAAAAAGGAGGCTTTATCAACACAACAAAAAATATGTTTAGTAATACAACTGTAATAGACAGTATATTGTATAACGGTCTCCTAACGTTCGAATGAGCTTACCCAACCGGTACGCCTAGGAACAATTAAATAAGTCCCCAGCAACACTATTTCTATTAATTTTTAACTTTCCCTTTTTTCAACAAAACAACTGTTTCCTCCCGTTCTTTGTTGTCTATCTTTTTCTATGGTTTTTTTTCTAACCGAAATAACAAATTGAATTATTATCCGAAATAAATAAATGAGGAACTTAAAACTAACTTAAAATTAAAATTTTGAATTCTACTTATTTTTAATATGGAAAACTTTTTCTCCCTTCTGTGAATATCAACACAAGGGCACACAAAAATTTCGAGTTTATAAATTTTTCTCGTTTAACAACAATTTATATAATGGTATGATTTCAGGTATCTCAATAAGTCCTCAACAGCCTTGCACTTTTTTCTATTCGTTTTTCTTTTTTTTTCTATCACCTTGCTTTAATTTGATGATTTTATTTGCATTCTCTATTTCTTGTCCTATTTTTTTTTCTGGTAACTACATGAACTGATAAAGTTACCTGTTTAAAAACTGCCTTGGATGAACCGTGCCCAAGTCACTCCAGTCAAACTCATAGATTATCCTTTTCTTCTGGTCAAGTGATACTGGCAGGCACAAATCAATCATATAAATTCACTTATCAAAAATCTCCTCACATCCACTTTATAATATAATTGCCACTTTAATACAAAATAAGGACTAAGCCGACTTAAATGTTTTTAATTTATGAAAGTTTCAGAAAGTCATGGGTGAATCCGCCTTAACTCATACTTTTCAAGAAATCATATACTGAAATAATTTTCTTTCATATGTATGTACATACACTTGTATGAGTTAGTCGAAGTAAAGTCACACAACCCCAGTCAGCATTTTTAAGCAATTTTGAGTCTTTTTTGACTCTTCTGGGCGATTAAAATAGTCACTTATTATCTCATTTTTATGTCGAAAATGAATGTTTTTTCGGGAGAAAATTGTATCCTTGCCGCGACTCTCCTGAACAAGTCATTTGTGACTCCGCCCACTAAACGAGTTTTACTTACCCCACAAGCTCAACTGAAGGAATTCTTTTTTTTTTTGTATGTATATTGTGCGCCTTTTTATTGATGAGACAAGTTTCTGGTGGAATAGACTGGAATGTAAGGAGCGGTTTCTTGAAGATGGACTTCTTTGAGGGAGGGAACCTCTTATTTTTTTAAATTATAATTTAGAAATACCGCAAATTTTATTTTATAATTTTTGTCCTTCGCTGGGATTGAACCTCGGTCGTTTGAATTTCTGTGCGATCGTCTAACCACTATACCACGACATCACAATAATTGCATAACTCTTATTCCTTCAAATAAAATAAATCCCATTATAACGAAATGCAGAAGAAAACAATAAAAACGACGCAAAATAATTATAAAAGCAGTCGTATTTCGAACGTCTGCACGATTAATTTATGATTCCGCACATTTAATCAGTTTTTTATCGCCTAAGGGAGTCTTAAAAGACTCATTTTGGTGATTTTTGAAAAAACAATCTTCCAATTACAGGGACAGTTTCTATCATATTCTCCTTTTCTCTCCTTGAAACGCCCGGTCTGTGTTGTGCTGAGGGCAAAGTGAGATTGCCAGCATTAGAAACTCCACACGAATCATTGTATTCACTAATATTTTTGACATCTGAAACGTCTAAGCACATTTTGAGTCATATTCAACAATACAATTCGACATTTCAAATGACATCTTTTTTCCTATGCTTGTATAAATATGAATCATAACGTGTTCGATAATTTTAAAAATTAACATAATTAAAAGCAAAATGTTACAGGTTCATTTACATACATTGGTGATGAAAATCATGAATGGATCAACGTTGTGCAATTGTTTCGAATACAAGACGAGAAATTATTCGTGAGCTACAAAGGTTTTTCCATCAGCATATCGCATTAGTACAATTGTTTAAAATTAATCTGAATCGTATGGCATCTGATAATCACAAAATCGTAATAAGGGCTGATAGAACATCTTTTTTAGAGCATGCAAAACGATTCAATGCACCGACAATTGATGAGGTTGCAATTGTAATTATTGGTTATAAGTTTAAATCCCGTGATATTGTACTTCATCACAGAAATGGGAAATTGCAACGTGTTTCGGAACTTCATCGTAGTTACGACGCATTACAATACCCAATATTGCATTGGAAAGGTGACGATGGCTACCATATCAATATACCAATGATTGATCCTCCAACAGGTATTAAATTAACCTATTATCAGTGTATTTACATTTCATTTCTATAATTTTCTAAAGTCAGATTTTGCACTTATTTTCAGGTCTAAATATAAAAAAGTCAGTGCCATGAATTTTTATTCGTATCGATTGATGGTTTGTCCACAAGAACAAAATTATATCTTGAGATGTGCTAAACTATATCATCAGTACATCGGTGATATGTATGCCACAATAGAAATTGAACGTCTTAATTTTATTCGTTTCAACCAAGCAAAATTAAGATCCGAAGAGTATATTCATTTGCAAAATGCGATAGCGAATGATGTTAATGACATCGGACGTTTAACTATATTGTCATCTTCGTATATTGATAGCCCACGACATATGAACGAATATGCACAAGACGCAATGTCTTATGTACGAAAGTATGGTCGACCGGATCTGTTCATTACATTTACATGTAATCCTCAGTGGAATGACATGAAAACAATTTATTTGAAGGACAGTCGACAACTGATTGTAATGACATTACAGCACATGTTTTTTGGCAAAAATTAAAGCACTTATGGATTTAATTGTGAAATTATGTGTATTTGGAGAGGTGCGTTGTCATATGAACTCCATCGAATGGCAAAAAAGGGGATTGCCGCCGCACGCACATATATTAATTTGATGAATGAAATCGATAACGTTATATCAGCTGAAATTCCTGATCAAACTGTTGATTATGAGTTATTTCACATTGTCGTTAAAAACATTATACATGGTCCGTGCGGTGAACTAAATACGAATTCGCCATGTATGCTTGATGTAAAGTGTTCGAGGCGATACCCAAGGCAATTGACTTCAGACACAATAACGAGTAATGACGGATATCTGTTATATCGACGTAGATCACCTAATGATAATTGCAAAACGGCAACAATTTGAATGCGTAACCAGGACGTTGAAGTTGGGTGATTCCGAATTGTCCATTATTATCGAAAATATTCAATGCTCATATAAATGTGGTAGAGTATTGTAATTCAGTTAAATCCATTAAATATATTTGCAAGTATGTAAGTAAAGGGAGCGATATGGCTGTTTTCGGTGTTGCTGGTAATAATAGAAATGATGAAATTACTCAGTATCAAATGGTAGTAATGAAGCTGTCTGGAGGATTATGTTGTTTCCAATGCACGAAAGACATCCTGTGGTTGTTCAGAGGTATTGTATTGGGAAGAGCAGCACAACCACCAACGACTACGTTGACCGCTTTTTTCAAATTACACGAAACTGATACATTTGCTATGAATTTGTTATATATATATATATGCCTCAGTATTTCACATGGAATGTGTTTTCGAAAAAATTTCAAAGACGTAAACATGGAACAGCAGTCAACTGGCATCCTGCCATTTTCCAAACTGATGCAATTCGGAGAATATATACAGTACATTTAATTTGCGGTTGTTATTAGCAAACGTCCAGAGTCTAAAATCATTTGAGGAATTGAGAAAAGTCAACGGTTATTTGTGTCAAACATATCGTGAAGCATGTCAACTCTTGCATTTGTATGAGAATGATGCACATTGGGATTATAACACTTCATGATGCATCTACTTCAGCTCATCCACAACAAATACTAAGAATGCTATTTGCCATTATATTATCAGCATGTATGCCATCAAATCCAATTGAATTTTTGAACAAATATGGATATTATATGGCATATATATGCGTCATCATGCAAGAAATCCTGATTTGTTGATCACCTTGGAAATTTACAATGAAGCTTTGATAATAATTAAAGATATGTGTCTAACGATTGCAAATAAAGCATTAATACAATTGGGTATGACCGCACCAAATCGTGAGACTCATGATGTGTTTGATCGTGAATTGCAACGTGAGCAGGAATTCAGTTCTAATGATTTGCGTTTATTTGTACAATCCAATACACCCAAACTTAGCAAAAACATGTATGTATATGACACAATCATTTAAGCCGTTTCCAATGATGAAGGTGCATTATATTTCTTAGATGCACCTGGTGGTACAGGCAAAACGTTCGTTATATATTGATTTTAGCGACTATTCGATCGAATTGCTGCTACATTATTAGAAGGTGGTCGGACCGCACACTCTGCATTAAAATTGCCATTGAATGTGCAGGTAATTGAAACTCCAACTTCCAATATTATTTATTTTATTATTTATTTATTTAATAGATATAATATATATAAACACAATAGAAAAATCATAATTAATTAATAACATTCATGATACTTATACAATATCTAAATATGGCATAACATTCTGTTGTGAGCCAGGTTGGCACCTTACTATTAATTTTCATTATATTCAAGTATTTTAAAAACAAAAATAAAACAAGTAATTTAGTAAACAATTTTTCATTATTCAATAATTAGTTACAATATTCATTCATAATTAATTTCCGGTAATACAAAGAGTTTTTCAAATAATTACAAAGCGATGAAAAATTATCACCATTAAGAATTCCTACTACATCATTTACACAAAGATAGTTTCTACCAAAGTAAATTTTCCTATACGTCTTGTATATGGGACAAACCCCAATAAAGTGATATGTGTTTTCAACTTCACCTAGATTACATATTGTACATAAGGACGTTGAGTTGTTGCAAAAGAATCTGGTGTTTAAGTTTAGCAGACCACCTCGTGCTTTACTGATTAAAGAAGTAGTTCTGGAATCTAAATTTGAAGCTAGTATTGGCGTAATGTTGTAGTTCAATTGCGAATACATGTCATGATGTAAAGAATTTGTTGCACTTATTTTGTACTCCTCACGCTCTTTAATTTTTAATAACTTCCAATATTTCGAGAAATTCTGCTATGGCAAAAGTTCTGCGATTAACGTCAATGGGATGAGTGTACAAAGGCGAGTAAAATATCACTAGAAGTATTTAATCGAACAATGCAAGATTCACGTGGTAATCAGCAGCTTTTTGGTGGTGAATTGATATTACTGTCAGGGGATTTTCGTCAAGCATTGCCTGTCATTCCTCGATCAATTCCTGCTGATCTAATAAATGCCTGTTTGAAGTCATCATTTCCTTGGAGATATGTACAATTGACACTGAACATTTATATGCGTATTCACCGACAGAATGATCCAGCTGCCCATGAGTTTTCAAAACAATTGTTAGAAATTTTGTACAACGGCGCACACTGGTTCGGCTTCATACACTTTTGTGAAAAAAATATAAGGAGTGGACCTAGAAACTTGAAAGTTGGCACAGAGTATTATATTGACTAAATTAAGAAAATAAAATAGTTTCATGAAAATCAGCCACACCCATCGCCCACCGCCCATACAATCAAAATGGATATTTTCACATAAAACCTTTCGTATAATATAATATACTTAGAAAAAACAAAAGACGCATGCCAAGTTTCATTGAAATCTGCCACGCCCATCGCACCGTCTTGCACTCTGTGTAGGCGGTATTTTGGTGACTAAAATTCGATTTTTTAAAACTATTTTTTACAAATCAAATAGTTCCATTCCAAAGAAGAGTGTTTCACTGAGAGAAATTCATAAATAATTTGATTTAAAAGAAATATTATGTCTTAGAAAAAGTTTACTAAAGTCACTTAAATATTGTAAAACGAAAACTGAGGAAAATTTTTACAAAGTTCAGTAGCTTGTATATGTATGTATATCAGATATCTTAACTGATAACTTTTCAATGCAGTTTTTATTGAAATACAGCATTTCCTTTACAATTTGTAGAAAAAGTTGTTTAGATTGCATATGAAGTGTAGAAGATATCACCAAATTAAAATTGCCTTCTAAGCCTCAAAATTTGCAGTTTTTCTTTTAAATAAAAGATAGGTCCGGCTATATTACGGGAACCAAATGAACCCTAAAAGCCCATTCTTTGAATTTACCCAAAAAAATCCACAAGTTTTTACAGATCGTTAAACAAACTTATGAATTTTCTAAAAATGGCCGGGAAAACTGCAGACAAGTTACAATAAAATCTATTGCAGAGAAGTGCAAAGAGTATGCAACAGATTTTAATACAAACGTCTACTGCAATTACATGATTGCAAAGGAAATTTTTCCTAACTAGTTTTAGATTTTTTAACCGGAATTGCTTAGGGGCAAAAACGGGCAGCTGAAGTTTTAATATATAATTAGCTGAGACTTCAGGCTTTAATTTGATATAAGTATCTGGCTTCTGAGCTCGTTGGAGCTCAGAAGATGCAATCCATAGAATTTGGAGAAAATATATATTTTTGGACAATTTTTTGTAGTAAAAAAAATTATTTTTTGGTTTTTATCAGTAAACGCTTTAATTAGATCAAATTTAACTGCAATGTTATTTTTTGGTAATTAAAGAAGAAATGATGTCCGTGAAGGAATAGTACACTAGCCAAACTGAACAATTGTTTTCGACTCCAGCTACGGTAGTCTCATCAGAGTTCTTTGTGTCCTGTGCATATGCATATTTTTTTAAATTTGAAAATTTTTTGTATTTGCATATATATATCATAAAAAATTTTAATAAAAAAAAAATCTTTTTAGTGTCATTACAAGAGTATTTTAAAAGCATGAAGCGATAGAATGTAGCATATATAATACGGTCATTTCAAACGCATTCACTTAGGTCAACTTTGAATATCTCTGGACAAAAAAGTAATAAAGATATAAGCCTAATATTTTTGGTACATGATAGTTAGATTGTCTGTTATAAACTGTAAAAAAATCAGGTAGATCAGAAGGCATGAAAAAAATGAATTAATGCCGCTCTTGAACCAGTGTGTGGCGTAGTGTGCGTTGCTAGCGTCTATTTGCAACCACACGTAGTTGAGGACATTTTATTTTCTTAAAAGAAGAGACTACGATAACCGAAAAAAGGGGATTTTTTTTTTTTTTTGTTTTCTTTGAAACGTGCTCATTTGATTGTGTATGCATATGCATGTGCCAATTTACATGTACGTGTGTGTTGTTAACGTCCAATAACATTTGTGTACACATAGTTTATTACAGACTTTAACGAAAAGAAGAGAAAACAATAACAGAAAAAGTATTTTTCTGGAAGCGTGATCGTTTGAATGTATATGTGCATATGACGATTCATATGTACATATAAACTTGTGTGTGACGGTTAGAAACGATTTTTTTTCTTTTCTTCTAATATACAGAACATTTGCGAGAGAAAATAACTGAAATTGAATTTTAAAAGAAACAGTGACGTTCAAAATAAATGTTATGGTAAATTTTGCTTTGCGACAGAAAAAAAAGATGTAAAAGTTCTATGATAAAAAAAAATTATTTTTTTTTAACTAAAGAAATATACTGTGTTTCGAAACTATTTTTTATTTTTTATTATTCTTTCGGATTGTTTAGAACAAAATAAAATGAATGAAAATATGATTAAAATAAATACACTTAAAGTCGAACAATTAAGGAAACTGTTGCGCGAACGCGAACTGCCCAGCTCTGGTCAAAAGGCTGAGTTGGTAAATCGGTTAGATGAAGCCATGAAAAGTGATGAGATATTTCTTACGGGTTAAAGTACATGCGTGAAATATCGGGACGAGGAATTGGGTCTTATGGTTGAGAACAGTGCGGAAATGCTACGGGCGCAAGTAAACTCGTTGGAGAATATGACGAAAGACTTGATGTCAATTGTGCAGACTCATATAATTAACACAAATAGTGCCGCGAGTGTCGAAAACGAACATGTGAATATTCGAGTAAGCAACGAAAGAGACAGTTTTCCAAATCACGCGTTCGAGAGTGTCCGTGATATAACATCTCTGCTGCCGGAATTTAAACCCATGGTGGATACCTCCTTAAACTCAGTACAATTCATAAAACGAGTAGATAAGTTAAAAGATACGTACAAATGGCCTGAAAACGTGCTTTTATTCATCGTGCAACAGAAAATGGTCGGTCCCTCGAAATTGTGGGTTGATTCCTCGGACATTTTCGTTACATGGCAACAGTTTAGGGAAAGTTTTTTACGGGATTTCCCATGCGAGGATAATGTGGCGAGTGTGCATATAAGAATGGCAAACATGCATCGGAAGCAAAGTGAGACGCCTCAAGAATATTAAAATGTCGGCAATGGGAAAACGGGTCGGTCTGCGTGCGGAAGACATTATTCATCATATTGTTACGAATTGTCCTTTATTATTATTATTATTATTATTATTAATCGGTTCAGACCCAGCACTAATGCAGGACACTGCGACCAATAAGATCTATTGTGTCCCCTTGGGTCTATTGTCTGTTCAACAGACCTACTGCCCTCCTAATGAACGCAAGCAGGTCTGAAGTCCGAGTGGTGGATATGTCCGCCAATGAGACCATATGTCTCCTTAGACACATCCATCTAAATCTATCAAGAGCCACACATTCACACAATATGTGCTCCGCTGTTTCCGATGCTCGTGAAAAAAGTCTACAAATATCTACGACTGTGGTCGCCATCCTCATAAGATGCGCTCTCACACTACAGTGACCCCTAAGGAAATCCGTTGGGATCTTCAGGTCCGGTCTTCTATGCTTTAGAACATCTGACTTACCCCCAAATCGCGGACGGATCGCAGCCTTGGCATGCCTCAGACCCGACTGGGCGTTCCAGTGTTCCAAACACTTGCCAACTTCCCATTCACCAATTAATTTGAGAATAGTAGAAAGCGGTGCCGCACAGCAGGGCTCTGGACCAATATAAAACGTCGCAGACCCCTCCCTAGCCAATGCATCCGCTTCCTCGTTCCCGCTTATGCCACAGTGTCCAGGTACCCAGAACAGCTGCACCCTGTTTCTAAGCGATAGTCTTTGCAACGTGTCGTAGCAATATTTGACAAGCCTAGATGTCACATGTAGTCGCCGTGGTCTAGTGGTTAGTGTGTTGGCTTACTAAGACATGAGCCCTGGGTTCGACTCCAGGCTCCGACATCTTCAAAAAAAGAAATATGAAGAAAATATTTCTTTCAGCGACTACCTCTCAGCAGTCTTCTGGCAAAAGCTCTGAGAGTAACTAATTGCCATGAACAAGCTTCTCAAAGTCTGTCGTTCGGAGTCGACATTAAACTGTAGGTCCCGGTACTCATGGATAAAAATTTACACACACTACATGAATGCTGCGAGAAGCTAGGCCGTAATTCTGACACAGGGTTGTAAAGGCCAGTTATGTATGTATGTAGATGTCACACGATGAGAGTCAAGCGCTTTTAAGGCAGCCTGACTGTCCGAGATAATTGTCTTGCCCCTGAGCCCAATATCCACGTTAATCTCAGCGCATACGGTTATGGCTAAGATTTCAGCCTGGAAAACACTCAGTGACTTCCCTAGTGGAATTGACAGGTTTCGATTGGGTCCATAGACCTCAGCACCTACTCCACTGTCCATTTTTCAGTGTACCAGTTTAGGTCGAACTCACTTCGAGTCAAATGCCCAGTAGACCAACGTTCCCGGTCCGGTACCTCAACCTTGAATCTTTTGCCAAAGCACAGTTTCGAAGGCATGGCATCCAAGACCGAAATTGGATTCATGACCACCTTGTGAAGAATGGCCAGGTTCCTCGACTCATTTTGAGGTGCTCTTACGAGCATTTTTGCCGCCGAACACGCGGCCACCCTCATCACATAAATATGAAGCCGTGTTAATCCAATCAGGGCCTCTAAAGCCACTGTTGGACATGTTCTCATTGCTCGATTACTCCAAGGCAGGCAAGCCGCTGTATCTTGCCCAATTTCTTTATGGTGGTAGACTCCTCAGTCTTTTTCCACCAAACTATTGCCGCATAAGTAATTATGGGCCGAACGATGGCGGTATAAATCCACAGTGTCATCTCTGGCGATAGACCCCAAATCCTACCGAAAGAAGAGCGACATGCCCAAAGTGCCCTTGTCGCCTTAGTCTGGACAGCACGAACGTGCGAATTCCAAGTAAGCCTCCTATCCAGAATGACACCTAGATATTTAACCTCCCTAGAGAACATAATAGTAGTACCCCTAAAAGAGATACAGTCGCACGTCAGCTTATATCTCTTCGTAAAAGGTACAACTACAGTTTTCGAAGGATTCACTCAGAGTCCTTCCCGAGAACACCAGTCTGACACTTCCCTTAGAGCATCAGCCATGAGTTCACATAATGTGGTCTCAAATTTACCACTAACTGTCAAAACAAGGTCATCAGCGTAACCAATTACACCGATTCCTCCTTGAGACAATTTGGCGAGTGAGTCATCAACTACAATCGTCCATAGCAATGGAGAAAGGACTCCACCCTGAGGGCATCCCTTCGACGCCAACACGGTCAATTCCTCCCCATCAAGGGACGCGCTGATAACCCTGCCCCTAAGCATGGACCCAATCCAGGCTATAATTGGCTCCTCCACGCTTTTTCACCTCAGCGAATCAGTAATGGAGTCGAAGCCCGTATTGTCAAAAGCACCTTGGATATCCAAGAAGGCACAAAGAGCAACCTCTTTGTCCGAATAAGCTTTCTCAATACTTTTAAGGAGAGATAATATTGCACCCTCAGTCGATCCGCCCTTTACATAATCGAATTGATTTGGATGCAGGGGACGTTCCACAAGATACGTCTCCCTTATATAAACATCTATCAGCCTCTCCATAGTCTTCAGGAGAAAGGATGAGAGGCTGATAGGTCTATATGATTTTGGAAGGTCACTAGGCCTACCTGCCTTTGGTATAAAGATAACCGTAACCTCCCGCCAAGCTCGTGGTATGTAACCAAAACCGAAGCTGGCCTTGAAAATTACAATAAGTTTTGACACTATTATGTCAGAGCTCCTCTGCAGGAGAGCTGGAAAAATCCCGGCCTTAAATGAGCCAATAGCCCACAAGACCCTGTCTGGAGTAAATATCCTACCCGCAAGACCTCTAATTCTCCTGGTAATACGAACAGGTGTGGGACTATCCCAGCACCCCCGTACAGGAGTCACCTCTTGGGAACCGGGGAAGTGCGTTCCGATCAAGAGGTCCAAGGTCTGCCTCCTAGACTGAGTGTACCCTCCGGTACCCGTACTCATGGACCCTATGCCGTTAGAATGATCCACAGTGAGAGACTTTTGAAGCCGGGCCAAAGCCGGCAGCTCCTCAACGGACTGACAAAATGCCCTCCACGTCTCGCTTTTGGATCTTCTAATCTCCCTGTTGTACTCTGTGAGACTAGCCCTATAAACATGCCACTCGCCCGTGCGCTTGGCCCTATTGAAGTTTCTCCTCACTGTCTTCCTCATCTTTGCCAGAGTGTCATTCCACCATGGCACCTTACGTGCAGCCGTATAGTCACTATGACGCACACTGCTGTCCAGTGAGGACCTTATTGTCGACTGTAATTGGTCTGCCGCCAGATCCAGTTCGTCCACTGACCCCACAGAATCTGGCAGCAAGTCAACCTCCCTTGCCACTCTTTCCCTCAATAGGGTCCAATTTACCCTCCTAGAAATTGTCCGCCTATCATTGAGCTAGCAGAGCTAGCCAGGTCAAATCTAATATGCATATGGTCGGAAAAGGATACCTCGTCCGATACATGCCAGTCCCTCACAAGGCCAGAGGTGAATGTATCACACAAAGTAATATCCAATACCTCCGACCTTATGGCATTAATAAAAGTAGGTCTGCTGCCTCTATTGGCAACAGCCACATTATTACTAATAAGAAAGTTGAGAAGGTACTCACCCCTATCGTTGTTATCCGTGCTGCCCCACGGATACCTCCGACCTTATGGCATTAATAAAAATAGGTCTGCTGCCTCTATTGGCAACAGCCACATTATTACTAATAAGAAAGTTGAGAAGGTACTCACCCCTATCGTTGTTATCCGTGCTGCCCCACACCCTGGTGTGCATTCGCATCACAGCCAATAATAAAGTGGTGACCCTTCTCTCGGCAGAACCTGATGAAGTTTTGAACCTCCAAGGGTGGTATACATTCCAAATCCCTTGGGAAATAAGCGGAGGCGCATATCACCTCCCTTATACTAACATGAGTGCTTAGTTTGACGTTAACAGCCACCAGGTCCCTAGTGGTGAATTGTCCTTTTTAATTCGTTTTATTATTTAAAGGTTCGATATTTGTAAACTAAAACACCGATACTTTTCGTTTTAAAGCTTTATTTACACTCTATAACGTTTAAAATACAACTAACTACTAAACCTTAATGTGTAGCCCAATTTATCTTTAATTATAATCAACGGTATTAATGACAATGATTTAAAAAAAATATTTCCAAAAACTATGCAAGCTTAAACGATATATTGAGCGACATCAATATCTATTGCCAATATTACCCGGTGAAATATGACGGTAATTTCGGTCGAGGCAAGAACGTTGAATATAATCCCTCGAAGCCGGTACAGTTTGAAAATCGTAATAAAAACAGCAACAGCAATCTCGAAACGAGTATGTCGAAAAATAATGTGAAGCGAAATGGTCGCCAAATTGAATGCTTTAATTGTCGCCGAAAGGGGCATTTCTCCATCAACTGCTCCGAAACGCAACGTAAAGCTCGGTGTATCCATTGTCAGCGAACGAATCATAAAAGTGAACAGTGTCCGGGAAAATCGGTACAGGAACCAAAAGCGAACGTACATAAAATAATAAGTGGCGGACAAAATTAAAATTTCGTTGAACAAATTCGCATGAAAGGTAACCCAATAACAGCTTTTGTTGACACCGGAAGCCCTATAAGCCTAATACGCGAAGGTTGTGAACATGAGCAACGTGCGGGAGTGCTCAAAGACTTTATCCGGTTTCACGGGCGGCAAATATGAGTGCAAAGTGAATGTCGGCACCAAACTTAAAGTTGACGGGTTAATGTTAGCTACTGAACTTTATATCGTTAAAGATGATCTGCTTCCGCTTGACATTTTGCTCGGTCGTGATATCTTATGCCGCGAGGGGAATAAATTCATTATTGAAGGCGATGAGTGCTGGTTGGAAAACGAAGACGAGATTAAAGTTGGTGATGCAGTAGATACGCAACAACTGCAGAGCTGAAAATAATAATTCGCCAAAATCGTAAGTGTTTCGCTAAGAATGTCTTTGAATTGGGTAAATGCACCATTGCTAAAATGAAAATAGAACTAAATTCTATTTTTCCTGTTCACCACAGTCAGCCTACAATTAGTCGGCACAAAAACCTGTAGCGAATATTGGAAAAACGAAAATATTTTTATTTAGAGACATGCTTATCCCCAAAGCAATACATTTCATATATTATGTACATATATTAAATGTATTTGTCTATATGGTGAAAAATATTTTTTGTTTTTAAATAATTTCTTAAAAAAATAATAGCCTGTTTGTTACTTTTGTAAACATAAACAATAAAAAAACAACCTGTTTGCTACTTTTGTAAATAAAAACATTTAATTTTGACATTTCAGCGTACAAATTCCAACAATAAAATGCCTGTTGTTTTTGTATTGTTGTTTTTATTATACTTATGAGGCTACCTTATTTAATATACCATGATAATATGAATACAATTTTGTCAAAGCCAATATGATTATAAATAAACAAGTACTTTTCTAACAAGTAACATACAATACATTACAACAATCATGTAATTATCAGTAATCATTCTTTTAAATGCATGTTTAAATAATTTAATAAAGGAATTTTTTTCGGTCAGAAATATTTCCAAGGACGCTACGATAGATCGTTCTTGGATTCGTTCAATATGATTATAGTAGCATCTTAAACTCACTTGTTCTTCTTCATCACTCAAAAAATTAATTTGCAAAAATTTGGGATGGTCATTTGGTAATGGATATAAACCACCAATATTATGGTGTACTTGTCCTTGTATTTTAAAAGTTAAATCAAAATTGCGACCTTGAGCATCAGTGTTTGTAATAATTTTTGCCCCAAAAGAACTCATTTGGAAGCATGAATTAAATTTTCTGGACTTTTTTAGAAAAATTTTGGAATCCGCACTTTCACCCAATATCAATGTTTTCAGTGGTTCCGGTTCAGTGGTGGCAACACAATTTTTCCGGAACAACAGCTCATTCCGGGTGATTGATATTTAAATTTGAGTGCGTGACAGTGATTACATTCATTGGACATTTCACCAATAGCGATTTATTTATATTTTCGCATATTATTAATTTTTGTTGTGTTGGTATTTAGGTACCCATTTTGCATTTATTTAATAATTTCGTTATTATTATATACGCGCGCTGTTTTTAATTTCTACATTTTTACCTTCGGTAGGAATTTAGTGTGTGCATTATTCTGTCTTTCCTTCGGCTTATTATAGGGTGAATAAATTTAATTTGTTGATTATTTATTTGTTTTACTTATCCATCGGACGTATATTAGTCGTTTCGTTTATTCGATTGTTTGATTTAACATTAATAGTAGCAGTTTGATTTAACATTGATACACACGCTTCAGAAGCTATTTTTAAATTTCAGATGAATTTTGATAGAAGAGGATCATCACGCTTTTACGATCGACATGATGACTGATGAATTGAAGTCTTTATGGTCGGATGCGAAAGCGGCTTACAGTGAGAGTTTGGATGACCTTGAATCATTAACGAAAGTGAAGCCCGAGTTAGAGAAGATGGCTAAGGGAAAATATCATACTACCCTATCTACGTATACCCGTTGCATAAGGATCATGCCTTTGAAGGGTGATAATTTAGTTGCCAAAACCAAATCAAATATTGCATTTTAGGAGGAAGAGGACATGTCAAGTGGCCACAACCTACCTTTACCGCCGTGTGATATTGAAGTTTTCAGCGGTGATTATTTATCTTGGCCAACGTTTTACAGCGTTGTATACAAACAATAAGAGGATTAGTAATGTTGAACGTTAATGCTACTTATTGAATCGCACTTGTAAAGATCGTTTCGAAGTGCCCTTTGACCAATGCTGGCTTTGATATTGCTTGGGCGAAATTAAGGGGGACATACGAGAATCCGAGGTTGCTGGTGAATAATCAACTAAAGTGTCTTTTTGCTTTGGATTCAATCGCTAAGGGGTCTAGTAGTGTTCTAAAGAACCTGCAACGTGGTATTAATGGGCTTCTGACTGCGATGTCTATTTATGATGTTTCGACTGAAAATTAGGATTC
This sequence comes from Metopia argyrocephala, assembly GCA_963576795.1. Taxonomy (NCBI): domain Eukaryota; kingdom Metazoa; phylum Arthropoda; class Insecta; order Diptera; family Sarcophagidae; genus Metopia; species Metopia argyrocephala. The sequence goes on from OY756211.1 coordinate 33,424,774, forward strand.
AATCATAGTTTTTATTTGTATTCATCGACTTCCAGCACAGACGGTAACTTAGTGGGAACAAGGTATAAAAGATAAGGCAGCTCTATCCTTATTGAAGATTTAGATTTCTTTTTGACAGAACGAATTCAAACCTCAGATTTTATACGCGATTTGACTCATGTTGAGGCTGTAACGAAGAGCGGCCAAAAAAGGGTGAATGTTCATATGCTGCGGTTATGTCCTAAATTTAAGAGGTTGTCGCTTTCGAAGCGTTTTGTATTGTTGTGATAATTGTTTAGAGATGAGGTCAAGGATTGTAGGAGTGAACATCTTTGTTTTACTTGCAATCAACTGCATCATAATTCGCTTCATTGTGTTCCTACGGCTGTTTATTCGGCTTCATCGAATAAGGGTTCTAATTCGAGAAACATTGATCATAGTGCGGAGGTTGATTCACAAATGTCTTCAACTACCGCGGCCGCGCGAGCTTCGGCGTGTCGTCAAGTTTTTCCTGCTTCACGCAATTCTTCGGTATTGCTGGGACTGCCAAGGCTTCTAGTTGTTGTCACGGTACTACGTACCCCGCTAGGGCTTTGATTGATTCAGCCTCAGAGGTCTCTTTTATTTCTGAACACTTGCGGAATCAGTTACGACTTACAGCACATTCTACGGATGTTAAGTGTTCCGGTATCGATAAAGAAGTTTTCGCTACTTCGCAGAGACTATCTCCCATTAGAATTGGTTCGCCTTTACATGAAAATATTGAATTGTCTACGTTGGCATTGGTTTTGCCGTCGATATTGGGTAATTTTCCTTCGTTTGTTTGTCCTAAATCAATGGGGACTGAATTACTGGGTATACCATTGGCTGATAGATTTTTTTCCAAAAGTAGGCCAGGGGATATTTTACTTGGAGTGGACTTATACCCTGATATCGTTCTTGGCGGTATTCGTCGGAATATTTTTGGTACCCTAATGGCTCAGGAAACCATTTTCGGGTAGATTTTATTGGGTCCTATTGATGCATCGGTTGGCAGTAATGTCAATGTATTTCTATCAGGAGTTAACCCTTTAGGGGAGGACTCATTAGACCAGACTCTTTTGAAATTGTGGGAATAGAAGGAGGTACCGAAATTTCAAACGCGATCCCATACGGATAAGATTTGTGAAGACCAAATAATAAGCAAATACTTTTTTCAAGCTCAAGGTCAAGTTTATTTTCAAATTTAATCATCAATATTTCGATATCCTTCGGATATCATCTTCAGGATTTCTAAAAATAATAACAAATTAAACAAATAAAAATACACTGAAACCACTGTTCTAATAAGAAAATATCAGTTACAAAAACAAATATAAAAATACCGATCATATAACAATATGCAAAATGTAAACAAACTCACAACATCAGTAATATAAATAAAACAACAATTTCCATAGGATAAAAATATAAACCAAAAAGAACTTACAAAAATTATATAAAAACAACAAAATTAAAATTGATATATATGTGTATCACTGCACTGACGCTGTTACATTACATATTATACTAATTATTGTTAATGTTTCCCCTATTTATTATATATCTATAACTATGAGCACAATTCTCGGTGTCTGTTTTGTAGTTTATTCTCCTCTCCTTTGGTGTATTTATTATATGTAACATCTCCAAAGTAAACCGTTTTTTATACATATTTTCTCTCTGTAATATTTGCACCTTCTCCAAATCTGGTGAATGATTATTATCTGCACAGTGGTTCGCAAGTGCTGTTTTTTGTGTACTTAATTTTTCTCTATTTTTAAAATCCGATTTATGTCCTGCCATTCTGGTTCTTAGTTTATTTTTCGTTGTACCGACATACATTCGATTGCATTTGGTTTTACCATCTCCCAGACAATTTATTCTATATATTACGTTATATTTATCCATTGTCTCCAGTTTTGATTTTGTGTCGGTAAATAGTCGTCTAAGAGTGTTATTTGATGCTTGAGCAATTTTAAATCTATTCTTGTCCAAAATATTTGTATTCCTTAATCTTTCCGAAAATCCCGGAACATATATCACCGATTTATATACTTTTTCAGTTTTCTCCTGTTCTACCAGTCGTCCTTTATTTCCTCTACATTTAGCTATAAGTCTGTCAATGGTATTTTTAGGGAAGTCATTTTTCTTTAAAATTTCTATCACTTTTTGAATATTTTGTAAATGGAATATTTCATCGCTGATAGAAAGCACCCGTTCAATAAAATTCATGGCAGTATTCATAATCATATATTTAGGCTGGCTTGAATTAAAATTTATGAGTCTGCCGGATGCTGTTGGCTTTTGATACCAATCAATTTTTAGTATTCCCTTGTCTCTTATAACCAGCGCATCAAGATAGGGCAATTTTCCATCAATCTCGTCCTCCATGGTCAATTTTATATTTTTATTAAAACTATTTAGTTTAGTCAGGATTCCATCTATTGCACTTGTTTTAGCGATTACAAAAAGGTCGTCTACATACTTAATTACTACTTTAGGTTTTTCCTCCAAATCGTCCAAACATGTTTTTAGTAGTTCCTCCATAACAATGTCCGCAACAATAGGCGAAAGCGGCGAACCCATTGGTAATCCTCTGCATTGGGTATAACATTTGTCCTTATATTTAAAATATCTGTTGTCCTTCACACAAAATTTTAAAATTTTCAAAAAAAGGTCTTGCGGTATGTTCGTATACCCTTCTATTTCACCCCACTTACTCTCTATCAATCTAATAGCATAGTCCACTGGAATACTAGGGAAAAGTGACACCACGTCAAATGAAACCATCTTCTCGTCATCATCTATTGTACTATTGCTAACCTTATTTCTAAATTGCACGGAGTCCTTAATATTAAAATTTGAATTTTCTGTCAGCCTTTTTAAAATGTTCTTCACGTATTTGCCCAGTTTATCGGAGGGTGAGTTAATAGACGAACAAATAGGGCGCAATGGGCAGTCTTCTTTGTGTATCTTAGGTAGTCCATAAATTCTCGGAGCACATGCCACGTCACTTTTTAATCTCTTGCGTTCTATCTCGGATATATTTTTACATGCAAATAATTCATCCACAAGACTATTGTTCTTTGTCTGTAATGTTGATGTTGGATCCTTTCTAATTCTTTTATATGTCATGATGTCGTTTACGATTCTATCCATTTTGTTCTCATAATCCTGATGCTCCATTGCAACCGTGACATTACCTTTGTCAGCCTTCAGTATAACAATATTCTTATTCTTGCGAAGAAAACTTCTTGTCTGATGAAATGTTCTTAGTATGAACCGTTCTCGTTTTGATACACTTTTTCTCTTTATATGATCCTCTAACATTGATGTGAATTTTGTCCTTGCTGTCTCTTGCTCTTCCTTGTCCTCTATAGTTTGGATACAGTCCTCTACGTCCGCTATCATCTTAAATAGGGGGAATTCTTTCTTTTCTGTTGGCATGGCAAATTTCTCACCGAGTGATAGAAGCCACTGGGAAGCTTTAGGTATATCTACATTTGTCTTATTAATAAACCAACCTTTATTCATTTTAATTTCAAGTTCATCATTTTGTTCCTGTTTCAATCGTTCATATTTATTTTTATGTCTTTGTTTAATTTCATGACTAGCCTTTTTATATATAAAATCTTCACTTTTCCAGAAAATATTTTGTTCCTCCGTTGTCAAACTTTCATTTATCACTTCTTTCTGCCTCTCAATCTGTAATTTTGTTTCTTTCAGGGTATCATGTTTTGCTTTGATCAAGAGATTTAAAAGTTTCCGATGAAAATTGTCCACTATATTATTTAACGCCTTATTAATACTTCTATTCGCCAAACTTTTGTCGTCAAAAACATTTTGTCGTGAAGAACATTTTAAAAAGGCTGACAGAAAATTCAAATTTTAATATTAAGGACTCCGTGCAATTTAGAAATAAGGTTAGCAATAGTACAATAGATGATGACGAGAAGATGGTTTCATTTGACGTGGTGTCACTTTTCCCTAGTATTCCAGTGGACTATGCTATTAGATTGATAGAGAGTAAGAGGGGTGAAATAGAAGGGTATACGAACATACCGCAAGACCTCTTTTTGAAAATTTTAAAATTTTGTGTGAAGGACAACAGATATTTTAAATATAAGGACAAATGTTATACCCAATGCAGAGGATTACCAATGGGTTCGCCGCTTTCGCCTATTGTTGCGGACATTGTTATGGAGGAACTACTAAAAACATGTTTGGACGATTTGGAGGAAAAACCTAAAGTAGTAATTAAGTATGTAGACGACCTTTTTGTAATCGCTAAAACAAGTGCAATAGCTGGAATCCTGACTAAACTAAATAGTTTTAATAAAAATATAAAATTGACCATGGAGGACGAGATTGATGGAAAATTGCCCTATCTTGATGCGCTGGTTATAAGAGACAAGGGAATACTAAAAATTGATTGGTATCAAAAGCCAACAGCATCCGGCAGACTCATAAATTTTAATTCAAGCCAGCCTAAATATATGATTATGAATACTGCCATGAATTTTATTGAACGGGTGCTTTCTATCAGCGATGAAATATTCCATTTACAAAATATTCAAAAAGTGATAGAAATTTTAAAGAAAAATGACTTCCCTAAAAATACCATTGACAGACTTATAGCTAAATGTAGAGGAAATAAAGGACGACTGGTAGAACAGGAGAAAACTGAAAAAGTATATAAATCGGTGATATATGTTCCGGGATTTTCGGAAAGATTAAGGAATACAAATATTTTGGACAAAAATAGATTTAAAATTGCTCAAGCATCAAATAACACTCTTAGACGACTATTTACCGACACAAAATCAAAACTGGAGACAATGGATAAATATAACGTAATATATAGAATAAATTGTCTGGGAGATGGTAAAACCAAATGCAATCGAATGTATGTCGGTACAACGAAAAATAAACTAAGAACCAGAATGGCAGGACATAAATCGGATTTTAAAAATAGAGAAAAATTAAGTACACAAAAAACAGCACTTGCGAACCACTGTGCAGATAATAATCATTCACCAGATTTGGAGAAGGTGCAAATATTACAGAGAGAAAATATGTATAAAAAACGGTTTACTTTGGAGATGTTACATATAATAAATACACCAAAGGAGAGGAGAATAAACTACAAAACAGACACCGAGAATTGTGCTCATAGTTATAGATATATAATAAATAGGGGAAACATTAACAATAATTAGTATAATATGTAATGTAACAGCGTCAGTGCGGTGATACACATATATATCAATTTTAATTTTGTTGTTTTTATATAATTTTTGTAAGTTCTTTTTGGTTTATATTTTTATCCTATGGAAATTGTTGTTTTATTTTTATTACTGATGTTGTGAGTTTGTTTACATTTTGCATATTGTTATATGATCGGTATTTTTATATTTGTTTTTGTAACTGATATTTTCTTATTAGAACAGTGGTTTCAGTGTATTTTTATTTGTTTAATTTGTTATTATTTTTAGAAATCCTGAAGATGATATCCTAAGGATATCGAAATATTGATGATTAAATTTGAAAATAAACTTGACCTTGAGCTTGAAAAAAGTATTTGCTTATTATTTGGATAATTTGGAAACAGGTCGAACAAGTATATCATTTTTCTGATTTGATTTGTGAAGACCTTTACAGGCGGACAACTGCACGCGATTCGACGGGCAGGTATATCGTGTCATTACCTTTTAAGCCCGAATATCCAGATGAGTTTAATTTGGGAATATCTGGGACCGGCGCCTTAGGACAATTTAGGAGGATAGAAACCTCTCTGCTTCGCAAGCCGGATGTAAAAAGGTGTACGATGACGTTTTGGATGAATATTTGCAGTTGGATCATATGCGCCCAGCCACCCCCACTGATCGACCGGTTACTAAGGTGTGCTATCTGCCACATCACCCCGTTATTAAACCGGAAAGTAAGACTAAGAAATTGAGAGTTGTTTTCCATTTCAGCGGATCCTTTACTGAAATTCGGTAGGCAACGAAATAATGGACTACGAGTTACAGACAGTGACCTTTGGGTTGAATTGCGCACCGCATTTGGCGATTCGAACTTTGCTAGAGCTAGCGGATGATTATGAGATGGGTTACCCATTAGCGTCGAGAATTTTGAGAAGGACTAGGTTTGAATTCAGGAAATGGACTTCAAATAAAGGTTCAATTTTGGACGGTCTACCTGCGGTTTATTTGGTTGATGCAATGTTTTTGAAATTTGAAAAGGTTTGTTATATTCGCATAACTAGAGAAGACTCCTTTTGCTTAATCTATTTTATTATCACATGTATGTACTTAAGATACTCGTATATAATTATTAATAACAAAATGATACTGAATTGTTGTATATACATATTTTTATTTGTTATCCTTGAAAAAAAGAACCTGCAATATATAAAAAAAGTGCATTTAACTAAGCTAAAATTAGTGACAAGCGCTAAAAAATATATTCCCTATTATTTAAACTAATATTAAATAAGGGATTAAAATAATTAAAAAATTTTATCAAAATGCCGATCAACCCACCAAACCCTACATTGGCATCAATGGCAAATGGACAAGGAAGAGTCCTGGATATCAATCCTCTCAAATATTTAGAAAAAATAGAGGTATTTGATGGCAGGAAGGAGGACTTAACAACATTTTGCACAAATGTTGATGATATTCTGCCCACGCTACTGTCCTATAATGAGCAAGCACAAAGAATGTGCATAAATATAATCAAAGAATGTGCATAAATATAATCAAGAGCAAATTGGTCGGAAAAGCCAGGCGAGCAATGGAGATTCATCCTCATTTGAGTAATTGGACGGACATTAAAGGTATGCTTCAAACTAATTTTGGAGGTTTCCAAACAGCAGATCAATTGTATGAGGAGCTTAGAGCAGCGCAATACAGAGGTAATACGTTGGATTTTTATAATTTTATTCTGCAAAAACTGGCAATGTTAAACCAGAAAAGCCGACAAGAAGAAAATATTGCCGATGTAGGCAGAAATATTCAAACTGCCTTGAAAATATTTACCACCCGTTTATCGGTTCATATGAGAACAGTGTTATGTGCCCTTAAACCCAAGACAATAGAAGAAGCCATTCACGAGTTGTCACAATCGGGATTCCTTAATGAAGAGAAGGAAAAGAATTCAAGACAGCAAAATAATAATCATTACAAAAGAGAAGGAAGAAATAATTGGCAGCCTAAGTCCAATTATCAAAGACAACAAGACAATAATTGGAGACCAAGATTGTACGCACCTCAACCAAATCAACAAAGAAACTTTAACCCTAATTGGCAACAAGGACCGAGTTTTCAACCACACAACCTTCAACCACAAGTAGAGCCGATGGATACTTCAACTCAACAAACACGTAGACAATACCATAATCGTCAAGCAGCTACCAAACCGGAGTGTAATTGTAAGTGCGTTAATTGTAATAATAATAATAAAATTAATCATGTTACACTAAACAAACAAAAAGAAACTTATAAACCAGGAAATTTTCCTGCACTAGCCTCTCCACCGGACGACACAGACAACCCGGACTTCCCTATATTTTACTCAAAGGAATAACTAAGTCCTTGCGACTTTTAATTGATACAGGCTCAACTGAAAACTTTTTAAATTTAAATCAATGTCCACCCCAATTCATTAGAAAATTAGAAAACCCTATGTCAATAAAAACAGCGTCAGGATCTTTTTACATTACACACGAGGGAACTGTACCAAAAAATCATAATCAAATACCATTAATTTCGGACACAACTTTCGGACTATACAAATTTTATGACGCTATAATTGACTACCAGGGAAAAGTTCTTAAAATTAATGGACAAACATTTGATTTGTACTATGAAGGAGACAACGAAGATGAGACTGTTCCAAAAGATATAGACCAATTGCCAGAATTGTATAACATAAAACAGCTATATAGTAGTGATAATCCGTTACGTTTGGATTACTTAAATTTTGAAGAATCAAAAGCTATTCATGATTTGATTCAAAAGCATAAGGACATTTTTTATCAGAAAGGTGACGATTTAACCTTTACTAATGAAATCAAACATGCAATTGATACAGGATTGTCAGGTCATGTATATTCTAAGATCTACAGATACAGAGGAAGTAGAGAAACAGATCAATGAAATGCTAGAAGAAGGCATTATAAAACATTCTAACTCACCATATAATGCACCCATATGGGTTGTCCCTAAGAAAGAGGATAAATATGGTAATAAAGAATGGCGTATAGTTATAGATTACCGAAAGTTAAATCAGGTTACTAGGGAAGATAAATATCCAATTCCGCGAATTGACGATATACTGGATAAGCTTGGTAGAGCTAATTACTTCTCCACACTAGACCTTACTAAAGGTTTCTATCAGATAGAAGTCGACCCAGAGGATCGAGAGAAAACAGCTTTCTCTACCCATAATGGTCATTATAAGTTCATTAGAATGCCTTTTGGACTTAAGAATGCTCCAGCGACTTTTCAGCGCATGATAAACAACATTCTTAAGGCATACATTAACAAAATTTGTATCATATATATGGACGATATACTCGTCTTTTCAACTTCTCTACAAGAGCACATTAACAGTTTAGAGAAAATATTTAATACATTACGAAGAGCTAACTTAAAGGTGTCTCTGAATAAAAGTGATTTTTTAAAAAACGAAACAGATTTTCTTGGACATATAGTTACTAACGAAGGAATAAAACCTGACCCGAAAAAAATAGAAAGTATTAAAAAACAAACCATTCCAAGGACCGTCAAGGAAATTCAGACATTTTTAGGGTTGAGTGGTTACTACAGAAAATTTATACCTGATTATGCTAAAATAGCAAAACCATTAACAATCCGTCTTAAAAAGGACTCAATTATCAATGTAGATGATAGGGATTATAGAGTTTTGAAAAATTGAAAAATATTTTAATGTCAGACATGGTACTAAAGTATCCTGACTTTAAGGAAAAATTAATTTTGACAACGGATGCTAGCATCTACGCATTGGGCGCAGTTCTTTCACAAAAAAAAGGTCCAATAGCATTTGCATCCAGAACATTGAATAAGCACGAGTGCAACTACTCGACAATTGAAAAAAAATTATTGGCCATAGTATGGGCAGTAAAACAATTTAGACATTACCTTTATGGAAGAAAATTCGACTTGCATACAGATCATAAACCATTAATTTGGTTGGCGAACCTTAAAGAACCAAATTCTAAACTTATTCGGTGGAAGATAAAACTAAATGAATATGAATTCGATATATCCCACGTACAGGGAAAAGATAATAAAGTAGCGGATGCACTTTCGACAATAAGAGAAACTAATGTTAACCAAGGATATTCAGAGTGTAAAATGTGTGGAAAAATTAACAAGGGTAAGAAGAGTGAGAACCAGCATAGGATGACACATGAAGGAAAAACTACCCGCGATTTGTGTGGATAAACTTACGCTACAATAAGTGCACTTAATAAGCACTTAAGGGAAATACACTCTAGAGAAGATCTTACAAAAAATCCTAGAAAACCGTACAGCAAAAAACAAACAGTTAGTAGAAAGAGCATTTTGGAGGGTATTCCAGTTATTGACGACTATAATCAGATTGTGCATTCAGCGGAAGAGGACAGCTTGGACTTGTTCAAAGTCACTGAAAGACCTCTCCAGAGTTTCAAAAATCAAATAGTACTAAGAAAGAGTAATTTATTCAGTGTGGAGGAAAGTCAAATATTTTCTAATACAAGAATAACATATAATTATGAAGAACTTGATTCAGATTTAATAGCGCAAATATTAGATAAGATATTTTTAAATAAAGTGGTAGCCCTACGCTGCGAGATTACAGAGGATCTAATAAAAATTCAAAATGAATTTAAAATTAAAAAGTCTAACCCTAATAATATTATATTGTTATAACTAACAATATAATAGAAGAAAAGAATTACAAAGAAATATTGGAAATAATAGCCAAACACCACAGGTTTGATAACAGTCACCCTGGAATAAATAAAACTTATGAGGAAATAAAAAGGCTATATTATTATCCGAGCTTAAAAAAAGAGATAACTAAGTTTGTTAATAATTGTCATATTTGTAACTTCAAATTTGAAAGAAAGCCAATTAAATTGCCAATTGAAAAAACAGAAACTCCTACCGGACCTTTCCAAATATATCATTCAGATATATGGTTTATGGATAATAACCAAATGTATGTAACTATGATCGACAAATTTACCAAATATGCTATGATTGAAGAAAGAAAGAAAGATCGCGAAAGAACTAAGTACTTTAACATTGATCAGAACTTATTTGAAGATGTTTCTTTTAATGAAAAAACCAGCAAAGATCGTGCTTGATAATGAAAGAGGGTTTAAGTCGCCCTTATTTATTGACTTCCTGGAGAAACAAAATATACAATATCACTTTACAACTCCTAATAGACACACAGGTAATTCTGACATTGAAAGACTTCACGGAACCCTGAACGAACAAATTAGAATATTCAAGATTAGAGAACAGGAAAATGACATTAGTTTTAATATAGATCTACCTATTCAGGCTTTGAGTGCCTACAATAATTTAACACATTCAACTACGGAAAAAAAACCAATAGATTTACATTTTGCGAATAAGGTTAATCCCGAGGAAATATTTGCTAGAATGGAAAGGAAAAAACAAAAAACTTTGGCTTACCTTAATAAAAATAAATTTGATCGTGATATAAATCCAGAATATGTGAAACGTATGGGACGGGATGGAAAGTTAGAACAGAAGGTTAAAAAGGTTAATGCAAAACAAAGTGGCTCTAAAAAGTATATACATAAACAAAATATTTACCACAAAGATCAGTTTATTAAGCGGAAAAAGTATCTTTCTAGCTCTCTAGAGGTTCTACTAAGTGATTTTGATGATCAACCTGGCCCTAGCTCTAAACTTACTGACAATTGATTTACATCCAGAATATTGCATGTATTTAGGTCTAATAAATATCTTGACTACTTTGAGAGATTGAAGAAAAAATTTAGCCTTTAAAAAAACAAACATTTAAATCTTCAAATATTGAAAACAAAGCATACAAAGAAATTGTTATACTACCAGTCCAGAAATACCATTAAAAAAAAGAATTAAGAAAAAACAGGGCAATTGTATACAAAACGTTTTTACTCTAACACAAATAACATGTGAATATGAAACTCACAGAAGTAATTCAAATTTTAACTAATGTTATTGTTGTAATTATAAAAATATTAAGATAGACACTATCTAATTTATATCATCAAAAATTCTGAACTATTGTATTTGTTATTATCATAATAATTATCATTGCATATGTTTACATTAATTATTATATTACATTAAGATTGTTAAAAATAAAAAAGGATTAAGCAAAGTCATGTTGTTGTCAACTTGCCCGTAATTCCTTCGGAGACCGGTCAAGTATCTTCGTCTGGGGGTGTTATATTCGCATAACTAGAGAAGACTCCTTTTGCTTAATCTATTTTATTATCACATGTATGTACTTAAGATACTCGTATATAATTATTAATAACAAAATGATACTGTATTATTGTATATACATATTTTTATGTTTTCGTTTATATTTAATCATATTACCCTTTACTTTTCAATTGTTTTATAATTTTATATTTTCAATAAAAAAATAAGTTCATTATTGACTATCAGAACAAACAGACGTTTGTTTTATTTGTTTGAAGAAGAACTTAACTGGTTACTTGGTCGAAGGCGCTTGGCATTTTTTGGAATGCACAATTCTTTTTTAAGGCTGATTTTTTGGATGTTTTATCGGTGTACACAAAGAGGGAAGTTTTATCCACTATCCCTAAGATTTACGATCCTGTGGGATGGTTGAGTGCGGTTATTGTCCTAGCGCAGATAATTATGCATCGCATTTGGAAGGACGATATTGGCTGGGACGATTATCTTTTGGAATCAACGGGGATGAGGAGTTTAAATTTGTGAATAGTTTTCGGCATATCGTTTCTATACGGATCCCTAGGTGGGTCGGATTTGGCAGGCAATCATTGGAGCAACTCCGTGCCTTTTCTGATGATTCCGAGAAAGCATACGCGGGGGTGATTTACATTCGTGTTGAGAACCCGAACGGAGAGGTTTATACGAATCTGTTAACTTCGAAGTCTAGAGTTGCTCCGATCAAATCCATATCGTTGCCTCGACTGGAACTTTGTGGTGCAGTATTGGCATCTGAGTTGTTGAAGAATGTCCTTAGGGAAATAGAGATACCGAAACATCGCGTGTATTGTTGGACTGATTCTACCATTGTTTTGGCTTGGTTGCGAAAGACACCCTGTTCTTGGACGACGTTTGTAGCGAATAGGGAGTGTCGAATTCAAGAAAACTCTGTAGGCAGGATTTGGTTTCATATCCGTTCGGAAAATAATTCTTGGCACCTCCTTTACCAGCAAGAATGATGTCAGTCTAGAGATTAAGCGAAGAATCACAGAGTTTAGTAACAGAGACCTCTCCCGTGTGACGAAATTAATACTCTACAAGTCGCTTATTCTTCCGGTGGTGCCGATATATGGACGCTGTCTTGTGCCAATGTAGCGGTCCTGGAAGTGTTCAGGAGAAAACTTCTTCGAAAGATATTTGGTCCTCTAAAGTATGGCGATAAATTTCGCAGTAAAACCAACCATGATCTGTATGAACTCCTCGGTGATGTGAGCGTTGTTCAACGCATTAACATCCAGAGGTCATATTGTTCGAATGGAAGAATCTGCTTCAGCGAGAAAAGTTTTTGATGTAAAGTCACTGGACGTCGATGTAGAGAACGGCCATGTTTACGTTGGAAGGGCCAAGGTGATGAAACCCTGTCCTCCATTGGTATAACCAACTGGAGAAGGTTCGCGCTTAGCAATAACACCTGGAGACTAGTATTAAGGCAGGCCAAACTTAATAAATTTTTGTTTTTAATGATGAACAATATAAAAATTTTGTGGTCGTCTGGTAACTCTAAGCGCTTTTTTTCTAAATTAAAGCAAAAAAATTTATGAAAATTGGTGTGTTTGAAAATGTGCAAATTTGGGAAATTTTCTGAATGAAATTAAAATTTTTTAGTATAAAAATAAATAAAAAACAAATTATATATGTTCGTTTCCCTTTTTTCGCCAAATTGTAAGCAAAATAGTGTTTAAAAAGGCAAGTATTTGATATCGACAAGCATTTACCTGACTGATTTCAAATCACAAAATTTCAACGATTTGGTGCACCGAACACCTTTTTTGTGATTTGATATCAATTTTACAAAAGATGCATTTTGAGAACATGCCTGTCCTATGGTAATCTCTCTTTTTTACTTTTACAAATAAAATATATCATTATTTTTATTTATTAACTATGTATTTATATCGCTCATAAAATATAAATTTGGTTTACAGAACATATGAGAAACACTTATAATTTACACAGAAGCAGCAAATAGTAGTCATTATTTGAAAAATGTTTTGATTTACGTTATGCCAAACTAATTCTTCTACATTTCTAATACACGTAAACTTTTAAAAATTCTAATATATATTTAAATTTTTAAAAGGATTATAATTTTAAAATAAGACCAATTTTAAAATATGGCTCAAATTCTAAATATTCGTGTAGAGCGTGGAATTGAAATCGCATGAAATTTTAAATTGTTACGCATAATTTTAAAATGTGACAATGTTTTGGTAAATTTTCATAACTTCTTTGCGTATAAAAGCTTTACTGGTTGCCACAATTAAAATTTGCCTTTAAAAAAAACAATTAATTTCGATTTTGCTCTGCAGCACACACATACATACATTCATATGTATGTACCCGATTATTTTGTTTGATTTTTAAATTGTTATATTAATTTAAAATAAGTAATGACTAATTTATTTATGAAATTCAATCATCTTTAGTTTTTCCCGCAGTACTTCTTCATTATGCAGGAGTGTCATTAGATAAGAAGCTAGAAAACTATTGGCATCTTCGGGTTGATTAATATGTAGCTGAGCAAATGCCTTTCTCAAAGTGTTAGACATGGATATTTTTATTTCGTCTACAATCGGTTGGATTATATGCAATGACTTGCTTTGTGGTATCCACTTAAAATCGCTTAAACAATTGCACATGCAAGGATCACAACATTCGTGCAGTAGCTGAATAAATGGATTCAAGACATTTTCACATTTTTTGATGTAGGACACTTCCTTTAAAAATTGTTTAGCCATTTCGTTAATATCTTTTTCGCAATTTTTTACTATAACGGGATCATTGCTTTGAACGGCAAAAGCTTTTAAATGATTAACACTTTTTTCATGAAAACCCTTTAGCTTACACTTCTCAATGCAAAAATGTTCAAAGCATTTTTTGGCTTGATCTAAAATTTCCTGTCGTTCCTTTTGTATTGCTTTAATGCGGTTGTTAAAACATTCTGTGGTATTATCTATATTTTTTATGTTTCTCTGGAACTCGTCAAGCCTTTCTTCGGAAGCACATTCAAGTTTTCGAAATTCAGAACACTGAAAAATGACGTTGTTAACTTTTTGCTTTAATTCATCTTCTAAGTTTCTCAATTCAATATTTGCTCGTTGATACTCATTGTCGTAACATGATAAACAATTAAGCAATTCCCTTATACAGGATTTATGGGGATTAAGCAAATCTTTATTGCGTGTTGTTAACATTTTTTTTTCTAACACAAATATAAAAGCCTTTTCCATAGGAAATTTGATGAACGATGTTAAATTTTCAGTCGACTGTTTTTTTTTTTTTTTAATAGTAGTGGAGTTTTTTTTTTTTCAAACCGGATATAAATATTTCATACAAGATTATGTCTATATTCGCTTGAATAAGCGATCAATTTCAAAGTGCTTAATAATTATGCATATACATACATACATATGTATATAATAAGTGTGTTTCTTTACTTTTTGGGTAAAGTTCGGGAAATAGAGAGTAAACAATAATTTCTCTCAATAAGAGACAAATTTGCCCAAAAGTACGGGAACGCAAAAAAGCAAATATTTTGCCCATTCACATAAAAATATGAAAACACACAACTTTATGTCACACACACACGCATATTGAACATGTACTTTCGCAAAAACAAACGGCAATAATTCGACTTCTACATGTTAACTAAGGCAAAGATAAACTTTTTTATATAAATATTGAATTAAATTATACTATAAGCCTTTCACTGCAGGTTTATAAATATTTTTTAATTCAACTTTTGAAATTTTTTTTAGTTTTTGAACCTTTTATTTTTCTATTATTTTTTAAACGGCTGATTATTTGTTTACTTGCACAAACTAGCCCGAAGAAAAAGTACGGGCTATTTCGTGCATGAAGAAGAAGAATGTTACTCTCTCAAAATTTCTCTCATTTACCCAAATTTTGTGTACGGGAACAATGTAGAGTAAAGAAACAGACTTAATGCTACAATTTTAAAATTTTGTTTTATCTTGACGTTGAGTGCATCTTTTAAATGAATTGGCAAAATGACTTGCAATTCATTTCCAATTTATTTGAATTGAATGGATTTTAAATTAATTAATATATGTAAGTTAGAAAAACGAATTGCAATTCATTTCCAATTCATTTGAAATAAACATTTTGGTATTCTTTTAATACATATACATAGTTATTTTGCCAAAATGATTTACCGGTTTTTTAGGTCTTTTTTCAATTTCAATATTATTTTGTGTTAAGTATTTGTTTTTGTTTTAGATTTTGAATTGGAAATGATTTGCAATTCGTTTTTTTAACTTATTTGAATTAGTTCAAAATCAATTCAATTCATATGAATTAGAACAACATCGGGCTTAAAATTTAACAACCAGATATACATGTACTCGTGTACATACATGCATATGTATCTATAATATTTGTTAAGTATATTTATATTGTAAAATATAAAAAACTGAAAGAAAAATATAAAAACTGAATTTCTTCACAATCTGTTTATAAAAATTTAAGAAATATTTACAGATTTTTAATTTTCTCTAAAATATTCCACTCTTTCGCTTACATTTCCTTCAGGGACCGCAGTTTTAGTCACACCAAGGTGATCACCATTTGAACTGCAACTTCACTCATCTTATGGCACCACAATTAAGTTAGACGTTGCCATCCGTAATCTCCCAGGTTCTGCATAAGCATATGTCTATCTTCTACTGAGCCCAATACAGTTTCATTAGAAGGTTTCTCTAAAAGGAGCTGCTATAGTGGAGGACCTCAAATCCAAGGCAACGTTAGAGATACGGGACCTTGATTCCCTCTCTATAACGGAGGAGATCCAAAAAAGGATACACAAGGTCGCTGGTATAGCAACGTAGGATAAGTGTCCACCTGACTTCCGCAAATAAGCGTGATCAGATCTCGCTACTCGTGGATGGAGCAAAGAAAATATTGGGAACAGAGCGAATACTTATAGGTATAACAAACTGCAGAGCACGACACCGCAAGGAGATTAAACGCTGTCTCAGATGCTTTGCAAGCGGTCATATGCAGTGGGAATGCAAGGGACTTAATAGGAAGAACATGGGATTCTGTATCCGGTGTGGAGACGTTGGACACAAAATGAAAGAGTGTCACAATATTCCGAAATTTTGTGTCTGAATTGCAGAAGGGTGTGGCGCGGTAGACCAACTCCCGGGCTTGAGAAACTGTGGTCGGAAGGATAGACAGGTGTGATAAATATTCTTCAATTGAATATGCACAAAGGTACAGTTGCGGACGCTTTATTGCCGCAGATTGTTTTGGAGCAAGCTGCGTGGTTATAAGCCAACAATACTCGAGGATATAAAGTTGTCATGAAAAACTCCCCTGCGAAGCCAAGTGGAAGCAATGGATGAACATTGTTACAGCACTATTTCCCACGAACAATCCCCAAACAGCCAATTTCGAAAATATCCTCACTACCCCCTTTTACTAAGGAAGAATTAAAGGACGCGGTAGCTAAATTAAAGGTGAGAAAAGCACCTAAACCTGATGGAATACCAGTGGAAGTCTTAAAGGAAATTGTGAACAAGTGCCCTAACCTACTTCTGGATATGTATAACCGATGTCTTTTTGAGAGAATATTGCCACATGTGCAGATTCTGTGACGAGCAGATCGAGTCATCAGAACACATTGCTTACAATTGTGCAGCATTGATGCACAGTAGGAAGAGGTACCTTGGTGATTATCAGATATCGGATGGGGAACTGACACAGTTGGCACCGGCCGACATTTTGAAATTCGTTAAAGCGACGAAACTGGGCGAAATACTATAGAAACCCTAGTTAAGTTAAGGACTGTACAATAGATCTACAGATCGAAGTACTTTTAGTACCTCACGAATCAATGAAGGAATTTTCGGGATTGGTATCCCTAGTGATGATACAAAAATAATCGATTTTTCTATAGTAATGACATTCAAATTTACAAAGGATTATGAGTGGAACATAATGATTTAGGAATATTTCTTGAAGACGTTGACAGATGTTGAATTTTAGTAAAAACGTCCACGTTTATTTTTATATACAGTTAGGGACAAAAGTCTTTGTACACACCATGTATTTCGTAAATCTTGAAAAATTTGAAAAGTGGTTAAAATTGTAATATGCAGTTTTATTTCAGATTAATTTTTATTTAATTCCTTGTTAAAAAATATATTAATACATACATACATAACTGGCCTTTACAACCCTGTGTCAGGATTACGGCCTAGCTTCTCGCAGCACTCATGTTGTGTGTGTAAATTTCTATCCATGAGTACCGGGACCTACAGTTTAATGTCGACTCCGAACGACAGACTTGAGAAGCTCTTTCATGGCAATTAATTACTCTCAGAGCTTTTGCCAGAAGACTGCTGAGAGGTAGTCGCCGAAAGAAATATTTTTTTCATATTTCTTTTTTCAAGATGTCGGTGCCGAGATTTGAACCCAGCACTATCGTCTTAGTAAGCCAACACACTAACCACTAGACCACGGCGACTACAAAATATATTAATATGTAACACATTTATTAAAAAAGTCCTAAAACAATAAAAATTGTTGGGATAAAAGTGTTTATACATCAACACTTGGTACAATTATTCGTACGTTGAAATTCTGCCTGTGAGCCTTTTTTTTATATACCGTTATTTTCCAGCTGAACATTACTTTCTTCTTCTAAATTACTATTTAGTGTTGAAATTTTGAGCAATAAGCAGCATAAAAAAATTAAAAATGGAAAAGCGAAAAGAGCTGAGCCTGGATTTGAAAAATTTAATTATTGACGAGCATAAAAGAGGAAAGTCACTCCGGAGTATTGGTGAACTATTAAATATTCAACATTCCACAGTGCAATAAATTGTAAATAAATATAAAAAAGTGGATCTGTTGAGAATGCACCAAGAAAGGGACGACCAAAAAGGATTTCCAGACGTGAAGCGAGCCTTGTGTTTAAAGAAGTTACAAAAAATCCAAGAGTAACTCGGGCTCAATTGGCCGAACAAGTCGCGAACACTTCGGGAACAATAGTTCATCCAAAAACAATAGGGAGGATTCTACATTCTGGCGGATTCGCAAGCAGGATCCCTCGCAAGAAGCCGCTTATTAGCGTGGAAAACCAACAATTGCGCTTGGAATTTGCAAAGCGGTACATAGACAAGGATGAAGAATTTCGGAAAAAAGTATACAGATGAAACCAAAGTAAATATATTCGGAAATGATGGCAGGGGAAAAGTGTGGCGCAAAAAAAATACAGCATTGGACGTACAGAATTTGGTCCCAACAGTGAAACATGGTGGTGGAAGTGTAATGATATGGGGAGCAATGGGAGCCAGTAGAGTAGGTAGAATGGTGTTTATAGATGGTGTAATGGACCAGCACCAATATAAACGTATATTAGAAGGTAATTTGAAGGATTCCGTAGATGGTTTGGATCTTGGTCAGAGTTGGATATTCCAACAGGACAATGACCCAAAACATACAGCACGTTCAGTGAAGGAATGGTTGCTCTACTATGCCCCAAGACAACTCAATTCACCTCCCCAATCACCTGATTTGAACCCCATCAAGCACTGTTGGGAGATTCTGAAACGTAAAGTTGGCACAAAAAACGCTCGGAGTAGAGATGAGCTCAAAATGGCATTGGATGAAGCCTGGAAAGAAATATCTCCAGATGAAACAAAAAATTTGGTCCGATCGATGCCGAGAAGATTGCAGGCTGTGATTGACGCTAAGGGAGGACCCACAAAATATTAAATTTCTTTAGTATAAGATATTTAAGTACGTGTACTTTATATGTACGAACACTTTTGTCCCAATGAATTTCAATATTTTTTTTATTTTTTTATACAATGTGTTGAATATTAATTTTTTTTTTTTATAATTTCATAAAATAAAAATATATTTACAACAAAACTGTATACAGCAATTTTACATTATTTTTATTTTATTAAAGCTATACGAAATAAATGGGGTGTACAAAGACTTTTGTCCCTAACTGTAAATACATAAATACAAACTTTTAATTTAACTTAATTATACCTCTAAGGCCCATTATTACAACTTGCCGTTAGTTAAAGGTAGGATTTTATCAGACCGATAAATTGGTGTTTGTTATTACAAATAAATTTTAACCTAAGGTGACCGATAAAGTTATTGGGAAGATTGCCTTACCTTTAGGTAAAAGTTAACTTGTAATAACAAAAACCAATTTATCGGTCTGATAAAATCCTACCTTTAACTAACGGCAAGTTGTAATAATGGGCCTAATTGAAAAATTATTAATGATAAAATACATTACAATGTTCGTTAATGTTAATTTTGTTATCAAGCTGCTTCATTTTATCCAGTGAGATTTGAAAAATTTGACAAAACTAGCACAAGTTAATTACATTCTTACATGTATACATTTAAAAATTTCCATAATTTAGACATAACATATTGTAAAGTTAACAACGTATGTATTTAAATTTATTATTTTTTAATTTATTTATGTTTTACTTTCTAACAAGTTATGTAAATACTTATGTAATTGCATTCTTCTTAATTTAATTAATTTAACTAATTGCACCAGGTAGAATCATACAGGCATTTATAATAATACCAGCGGGTTAGCCAAGAATTACGTTTTGTCATATTTTGTACTTCAGTTGCAATATCAAAGTTCTCTGGTTGTATCTGCAAAAGTTTAATAATTTTAGTGCAAATTTAGTAATATTAATTTTAATTATAACGTACAATTGGTGACGGAAATATGCGCTTCATGCTTATTCGATGTAAATGTTCTCTATGTGCGTTCTTTAGTATTTCGTATTGACTACCGGTTAAACATGGTAAGCATAAATCGCACTCTTCACGATTGCAGGACTTGTCACAGCCATAAACTGTACATGTATTTAAATTTGTTGCTAAGTTCTTGTCTGATGTTATCATTTCAGTAACTTCGTTATATCTTTAAAGAAAAAATAAATATCCCTTTAAATTATTAGTTATAATTTTTAAATTAATGGTTCAATACACACATGCATAAGTTGTATTAAAATTAAACATGATTGATTATTGCAAGACATTAATTAACTGCAATTTGTCTCACTCCTAAGGTGTTTAATAATAATATAAAAAAAATATATGTGTATGTATACTACTTTCCAAAAAGTTCCACTACAATGCACTGCATTTAGAAGGGGTTTTCTCCTCAAATAAATAAAATAAAGACAAACCCTTTAGAAAAGTTGGATATTTTTTACGAAAAACACAATTGATAAAAATTATTTTGAGAGCTTTTCATACAAACTCTCAATATTTTATAATTGCTTGTCTTATGGAAACAGGGTGTAATACACTCGTTTAGTTTTCAGAACTTTTCTAATAGCCAAGAAAGGGGCAAAAGTGCCACATTTGGGGCTTTTATGGTACCATTAGCGGTACATTTGTGCTCTTCAATTCCTCACAATTTTTATTTTGCGGGCTTCTTGGGGTTGATTGCTGTTGGATTATTTAACGGTGAAGGTATAGCACTGGCTATTGAATAATCAATCAGAAGTAATCCATTTCCTTGCAGTTCGCATTTTAAAATAGGACATATGTTTTTTATTATTGGTGTCGTGGTGGCGGACCGTTTTCGTTTGGATTTTTAAAACGTGCGTGGGCTAAGGGCAAATTTCTTCTCTGTGTGTGCTCCATAGGCCGGATGTCCTCGCCTTATGTGAGACCCAGGTTTCTGGGAATGCTGACCCACAGGATTTCCTGATACCTGGTTACCACCTCCTATCCCTTTTCAAGCTCCATAGGGGCCTTGCAATTTATATTCGCAATGAAGTTGTGTACCAATGCCAGCAACTGTATGGCATGCTTGATGCAGAATTTAACTGCCTCTGGTTTAAGATCAAAATCAGGGCACATCTTTTGCATTTCGGGTTTCTTTATAGAAGTCCAAATGCAGAAAGAGAGGTTACCCTTTCTGGCTTTCTGACTCCATTTCAAGAATCCTAGAGAATTACCCGAACAGTGAAATTGTTGTTGCTGGCGTTTTCAATGTTCATAATTCGTCTTGGCTTCACCATTCTGGCCGCACGACTCCAGAAGGCCAATATGTTGAGTTGTTTGCAGCACACAATCACCTTGTACAACTAGTGAATGAACTCACATTTCGTGTGTTGATGGGCACCAGAATAATACACTCGACCTCTTCCTCACTTCACAGTATGAAGTTGATATTCTTGCACCTCTCGGCAATTCGGATCATTGTTACATCTCTGCCTCTTTTCCGTTATCCAGGCTTCATGAGGTTTCAACGACAGCTATGAAACGCTCAGTTTTTAATTACGGAAAAGCCCGTTGGGCTGAGCTCAACGATTTCTTTCGGCACTTTAACTAGGGACTTTGCTTCCTTGATTCAAATGTTAATGCCATGGCAGAAATGGTTGTGAACATAATAAAATTGGGGATGGATACCTACAGTTAGAGACTAAAGTTTAAATACACCCAAGCACACTGCACGTTTCGTGAAAGAGTGGTTGCTTTATTATGCTCCCAGACAGCTACATAGCCCTCCCCAATCACCAGACTTAAACCCAATTGAGCATGTTTGGGGTTTAATGAAGCGCAAATTAACATCAATCTCAATAACGAGCAAAGAGCCGCTTAAAGAAGCTCTTAAAAAATCTGGTCGGAAATATCGCCTTCTAAAACAGAAAGCTTGGTGCTTTCTATGCCACGCCGCTTGCAGGCAGTTATAGATAACCATGGCGATCCAAAAAAGTATTGAAATGTTTTTCTTTTTAATTGTTTTAAAAAATGTATTAACGTTCCAAGGTGTATTTAAACTTTTGTCCAGTGAATTTTATAGTATTTATAAGAATTACCGTTATGTTTGTAATGAAGTCTATATTTTTTGTTATTTATGAAACTAAATAAAACTACATACTTTAAGTTTTTCTGAAACGTTTACTTTTGTTTAAACATACCATTTTTGGGGTGTATTTAAACTTTAGTCTCTAACTGTATATCCCGTCTAAAAATATTTCGATTAAACTAAAGCTACGGTCACATTAGGCAAATATTTGACGAAAAAAACGTAACCACTATTTTTTTGAAAATATATTATGCAAATATTTCTTTTTATGTAAACATTTCTCCAAAAATTTTTTAAAAACGATATTCAGCAAAATTATTTTGATATACAGTCATGGACATAAGTATAGGCACAAGCAGTACTTTCAAATAAAGTAAAATATTTTACGTATTCCCAGACTTAAAATAATAATGTTATTAACTGATTATGACTACAGGGTATGTACATTAACAAAATAACAAAAAAACTAAAACAAATTAGTTTCAGGAACAAAACAATATCAAAAAGTACTAAATAAACTCAGTTTTCTATAGGACAAAATTATAGGCACAGCCATTCTTGTGCAGACAAAAAATCATACAGAAGCTTGAATTAATATTTTGTTGGCATTCCATTTTGTTTTATAACAGCCTTTAACCTATTTGGCATGGATTGTACCAATTTTGTTGTGATATATTCGCCTATTTTATTCCATTCTTCGATCGACGTTGCCTTAAGATCAGCTTTTCTTAATAACTTCTTTGTTCGAATTCTTCGGTCCAATTCTTTCCACAAATGTTAGATGGTATTTTGGTCTGGGGTCTGTGGAGTATGTGGCAAGCCATGTGCGGTGTTATAAACAAGTCACTACTTCACGTCGCGAGCCGAATGTTTCGAATAATTATCGTGCTTTAATGTAAATGACTGACGTAAATATCATTTCTCTGCGCTTTTTTTTAATTTTTTTTTTCAAAATGTTAAAGCAAACAGCTTTGCCAATTATTCCCTCCATAAAGATAAGTTCCACAACACCAGCAGCGGACATGCTGCCCCAGACCATTATTATTCACCCGCCATACTTTACCTTTGGTTTAAGATTTTTTCAGTATATACTGTATTAGGCTTTCTTCACAATCTAGAATGTCCAGGTCGAAAAATACTAAACTTACTCACATCTGAGAAGAGTTCCTGACTCCAGAATCTACAAGGCTCATTTTCAAATTGTTTTGCTTACGACATTTTCTTATCTCCATTGGTTGCAGATTTCAGTAGTTTTCGTCTAGCCACTCTTGAATTATAACCAGCTTGATACAGCAATCTCCGAACAGTTTCAGAGTGCACATTCTTACCAAAATCTTCCTTTATATTTTAAGAAAGCTGTGTTGATGTTATTTTCGGAAATTAAGGAATTAAAGCTCAGAGAAATTAAATTTTCCGCAGTCATTTACATTCCAGCATGATACTGATTCGAAACATTCGGCTCGCGACGTGAAGTAGTGACTTGTTTATAACACCGCACATGGCTTGCCACATCCTCCGCAGTCCCCAGACTTAAATCCCATCGAACATTTGTTGGAAGAATTGGACCGAAGAATTCGAACAAAGAAGTTATTAAGCAAAGCTGATCTTAAGGCAACGTCGATCGAAGAATGGAATAAAATAGGCGAATATATCACAACAAAATTGGTACATTCCATGCCAAATAGGTTAAAGGCTGTTATAAAACAAAATGGAATGCCAACAAAATATTAATTCAAGCTTCTGTATGATTTTTTGTCTGCACAAGAATGGCTGTGCCTATAATTTTGTCCTAGAGAAAACTGAGTTTATTTAGTACTTTTTGATATTGTTTTGTTCCTGAAACTAATTTGTTTTAGTTTTTTTGTTATTTTGTTAATGTACATATCCTGTAGTCATAATCAGTTAATAACATTATTATTTTAAGTCTGGGAATACTAAAATTTTTTATTATATTTGAAAGTACTGCTTGTGCCTATACTTATGTCCATGACTGTATGTATAATTAATTAAACTTTAAGAATTGAAAAATTAAAAAATAAATATTTTCATAAAATAGTGGTTACGTTTTTTTCGTCAAATATTTTCCCAATGTTACCGTAGCTTAAGAGACAAATCCTGGTTTAATCAGACGTGCAGATTGGCAGTCAGATCCAGAGAGGAAGCGTTCAGATCTTCGTGTGGCGCAGTACTAAGACGCGAAAAAGCTTTGCACGAGCAACGTCTTCGTGCTAAAGTTCTTTCTTTCCCCGGGGAAGTAAGAGCTTTTGGTCCTTCGTTAAGAGGATAAGGAATAACGCTAGTTCGATTCCAACTCTTATAGAGAATGACCAAGCATTCACAAACCCGGTTGAAAAAGCGAACCTTTTAGCTGAACAGTTTGCAAAAAACTCATATTTGCCGGAGAGCGTTCAACCGCTGCCGAGCTTGAAAGAGTATCGGTGACTATGCCCAATATATTCTTTCGAGCCCGTGCTGTCAAAAGGGTTCTTTCAGACCTCAACATTCATAAATCTTCTGGGCCGGATGGTATACCAGCACTGGTCCTGAAGCAGTGCTCTTCGACGCTTTCGCGTCCAACAGCTAAACTTTTCAGTGCGGCTTATCGTGCCGGGGTATTTCCATCTAACTGGAAAGTTGCTAATATAACGCCAATCCCTAAAAAGGGTGAGGCTACCAATCCCGAAAATTACCGCCCAATAGCAGTGTGTTCAACACTCTTCAAAGTTATGGAGAGTATGATAAATCACCACCTTATGAGGTATTTGGAGTCCAATAACTTGCTGAGCGACCGTCAGTATGGCTTTCGTAGAGGTCGCTCCACTGGTGATCTACAGGCATTACTCTCTGAGCGATGGAGTGGATCTATTCACCGTTTTGGTGAAAGTAAAGTTGTTGCTCTGGATATCTCAAAAGCGTTTAATAGAGTCCGGCACGATGCTCGCATTTCGAAACTAGCTGCCTTTGGCGTCGGTAACTATTTTCATAAAGAGCTTTCTCAGGAACCGTTCTGGCTCTGTTCTATCTTCTATCCCATTTTTAATTTTCCTTATTGATCTTCTCCTCCTTACCTCTAATCCTATTTACCCCTTCGCAGATGACAGTAACATTTGTCACTCATTTTCATTTGATCGTAGGCCGAGCCTTTTGGAGATCGGGGTGAGAAGGCAGAATATGAATGACACACTCTCAAATGACCTGCAAAGAATCTCCGAGTGGAGTCTCGCGAACAGGGTCAAATTTAATGCGCGCAGGACCCAATGTTGTTTTCTAACGCATAGGCGTTGTGATGATTTAATCCTGCCATCTGTGACTATGGGTAATGTAAATATTGAGGAGGCTGACGCTCTTGATGTTCTGGGCATGAGAATTAGTTGTGATTTCCGTTGGAATGATCACATATTTCGAGTGTCGAAAAAAGCATTCAAGTGCCTCGGTTTTCTAAAACGGTTCAGGAAATACTTCACTCTGACCTTCTCAATATTTACAAAACCTTCATCCTACCACTCCGTCTCTCAGAGCCAGTAGATCACCAGTGGAGCGACCGCTACAAAAGCCATACTGGCGGTCACTGAGCAATTATTGAACTCCAAATACCTCACAAGGTGATTTTTATATTTTTTATTCATTTATCTAGAGTCTATGAATTTACAATCCTTACAGACTATATATGTAAATAAGTATGTAATAAACATATACAAAAAAGTTTTCATTGCATAATAATATAATAACATTTTTCTTCCTTTTCTCTAATTATATAAAGCAAATAAAATTTTACATATAATTATATTACAGAGTTGTAAACGAATCATTCATTTTTGAATTAATTCGTGAATCATTCATGCAATGAATTGGTAAAATTTTGAATTAATTCTTTTCTCCAAAAAACGAATTGAATTAAATTTGAATCAATTCATTTGAATTAAGCGAACATGAATTGCAATTCATTTTCAATTCAAATGAATTGGTAAAAAGAATTGCAATTCATTTCCAATTCATTTGAATTGAATTGATTTTGAATTAATATAAATGAGTTAGAAAAAATGAATTGCAATTCATTCCCAATTCATTTGAATTGATTTTGAATTAATTCAAATGAGTTAAAATATGAATTGCAATTCATTTTACCAATTCATTTAAATTAACTCGAAAAATGATTTTGTTATACATTTCCAATTTACTTGAATTGAATTGATTCTGAAAAAAAGACTGCAATGCAAAAGCATCACCCTTTTTCCAAGTACTTCTATTCTGTACTTTATAATAAAAATATATCCACTACTAATAATGAATCACCCATTTTCTATTACTTTTAATCCAAGTATTTATTACTTATTTATAATAATTCTCTTAATAATATAATAATAATATAATAATTATAATAATTCTCATAAGTATTACTAAAGTGTTTGTCCTTTAATGTTCGTGCGTCACAAAATTTCATAAATTATTAATAGGTTTTAAATACTGAATGTCTTGTTATTCAGCGAATATCAAAAGCGACATAAGTAGTACTTGAAGGACCAAACTCCAAACACCAAGTTGACTTCAATTGAATGCAATTCATTTTTGATTTGATAAATTTGAATTACAAGTTACTTTTCTAATTCATTTGAATTAATTCCAAATCATTTCAATTCAAATGAATTAGAAATGAATTGCGATTCTTTTTACCAATTCTTTTGAATTAAAAAATGAATTGCAATTCATTTTGCCTAATTCAAATGAATTGCAACTCATTTTGCCTAATTCATTTGAATTGGAAATGAATTGCAATTCATGTTCGTTTAATTCAAATGAATTGATTCAAATTTAATTCAATTCTTTTTTTTTTGTTGAAAAGAATTAATTCAAAATTTAGCTAATTCAAATGAATTGAAATCAAAAAAGAATGATTCATTTACAACTCTGTTATATTACCATTTAATGAAAAATCGATATATAAAAAAAATCTGTTGAAGTCTCTACAGCATTGAATAAAAGGATCAGAGTTAGCAAAATTTGTCCTAAATGCTTTAATGGATAGTGGTATATAATTTCGTGTAGGACGCTGTGGAATACTTAAAAATATATTCCCAATTAAAAAATCTGAGCAGATATTACCATTAATTATATTCAAGATAAGCAAACATTTAACATTTTTCTACGGCTAATTGAAGATGGTAGTTTGATTAGAGAAAGTCGTGATTTATATGAAGGAAGTGGATTCCATTGAAATCTTCATAAACAGAATAATAAGAATTGTTTTTGTACTGATTCAATTGCATAAATATGAATTTTATACGTTGGGTCCCATGAGATTGAGCAATATTCCAGGATCGGATGAACAAATGACGTAAACAGTTGTTTGATTATATAAGGGTCATCAAATTCGTTTGACCAACGTTTTATATAACCAAGCATACTTCTTGCCTTACTCACAATTAAAGTAATATGTTGTATAAAATTTAGTTTAGGATCAAATAAGATTCCAAGATCAGTGAACGTACTAACGATATCTAGCTCAAAATCATTTAAAAAGTATTTTACGTTTAAGCGATTCCTCCGGAAAAAACACATATGTTTGCACTACTTTAAATTTAGTTGCATTAAATTTCGATTACACCAGGAATAAAAAGAATCTAAATAATCTCGTAGATATTTATGATAATTAAAGTCTTTGAAACTATAAAATATTTTGACATCATCTGCATACATTAGTATTGACGAATTTTTTATTGCATGAGGTAAATCTTTAATGAATAATGAAAAAAAAGTGGTCCAAGATGACTCCCTTGAGGAACTCCAGACGTAACAGCTATATGTAATATTTTTAAATAGGATTTTCTGTTTCCTGTTACTCAGGTATGATTTGATCCAATTTAAACAGTTTTCTGTAAACCCCATATAGTGTAGTTTTTTCAGAAGTAATTTATGATTCACTTTGTCAAATGCTTTACTAAAATCGGTATAAATTACGTCAGTCTGTTTCTTATCCAAAAAAGCACGATTGACCAAGGTAGTGAATTGTAGGACGTTAGTTACAGTTGAGCAGCCTTTACGAAATCCATGTTGACAAGGAGATAACAATGATGACATAAATGATCAGTAATAAGTTTTTCGAAGAGTTTGGGTATGATACTAAACATGGCAATTCCCCTATAATTTCGGATGTCAGTTTTATTACCAGATTTAAATAAAGGGCTGATAAAAGGATCCTTCCAAATCTCAGGAAATATACAAAACTTGATTGAAATATTAAACGATAATATAAGAGGGAAGGCCAAAGCTTCAGCACAATTAATAAGGATACAGGTCGGTATATTATCAGGACCACCTTTATATGAAAATTTGAGCTTCTTTAAGCAAGCCAGAACTGAATATTCATCCAAAAGAGGTAGGCGTGGTTATTAGCAGATTTTGCTAATTTTTTCACCATTGATTAATATTATCATAAAATTGCCATGAGAAAAAATTGTGACTCTACAATGATTTTTAACTTTTGTGTTATATGGGCAGTAAGCGTGTTTGTTCTCGGATTTTTTTCATATTTGCTGTATTTTTTATCACAACAAAATATTGGTCTATACCAAATTTTAACGCTCTACGATGTTTCCCTATATTTAATGCCACCAATCGTATGAAGCTGAACCAGTGTGCGCCGTGGCCTAGTGTTTAGTGTGTTGGCTGGGTTCAAATCTCAGCTCTGACATCTTGAAAAAAAAAAGAAATATGAAAAAATTATTTCTTTCGGCGACTACCTCTCAGCAGTATTCTGGCAAAAGTTCTGGGAGTAATTGATTGCCATGTCTGTCGTTCGGAGTCGACTTTAAACTGTAGGTCCCGGTACTCATAGATAAAAATTAACACACACAACATGAGTGCTGCGAGAAGCTACGCCGTAACCCTAACACAGGGTTGTAATGGCCAATTATGTATATGTATGTATGTAATATTATACATATGCATATCGTTGCAAAAATTTAAGAACGCTGTGACCGACAAAACATTTAATATTTACCAGAGCCAAAAAACCTATATGAAAGTAGAACAAAAACTCTGGTAACTCTCAAAACGCAGACGGCGTAAGTGAATTTCTTTTCATCATAGAAATCTGGGACTGGGACCAAGCGACGCATATTTGTTTTCTGATAAAAATTATGCAAAAAACATATCTTCGATTTTTTGCCAGTTACAGCGTTCTTTAATTCTTCGACGATATACAATGTAAATAAAAACAGATGCATTTTATTAAAATTCTATTTTTTAGATACTTCTCTTCTGTAATTTTCCAAAAGGTCATTACTAGGACTCCAATTTCCAATGCAGTAGAGCCGCTTTGTCTCCCCATCCTGTTTAACCCATTTATACGGCAGCTCCCATTCTTTTGAATAATATCTGGAAACTTTTAGTTTTTGAAAGAAAATGTGGGGGAATCACCATTGAATCATTTGCCCTGTCCTGAGTCGTCTTGCTCGGGAATCCATTTTTACAATTTAATTTGTATTAATAAGTAACCGGACAGAATTTACGATTAAATGATTAATTTATGAAAATAAGAATAGAATTTCCATATATTAATAATATACAAATGGTATATATAAATATTTTTTTCGCAAAAAACTGTTTTTTAACTTAAAATTTCACAAATTTTATCATTTCTTTTTTCACTTACAAACATTAGGTGTGTTTCTTTACTTTTTGGGTAAAGTTCGGTAAACAGAGAGTAAGCAATAATTTCTCTCAATAAGAGACAAATTTACCCAAAAGTACGGGAACGGAAAAAAGCAAATATTTTGCCCATTTACATAAAAGTATGAAAAACACAACTTTGGCTGTGTTTGAAACGGTAGCAAAGTTTTATGGTAAAAACAAATTTTTCTGTGGTAAAAAATTTTTCTCTTTCTGCTGTGTGAAATGAAAACTTTTTTCACAGCATACAATTTTGACATTTATTGTTAAAAATACATGTACTTTCGCAAAAAATAAACGACAATAATTCGAATTATACATGCTAACTAAGACAAAAAAACCTTTCATATAAATATTGAATTAAATTATACTATAAGCCTTTCACTGCAGGTTTATAAATATTTTTTAATTCAACTTTTTATTTTTTTTTTAGTTTTCTGAACCTTTCATTTTTCTATTATTTTTTAAACAGCTGATTATTTGTTTACTTGCACAAACTAACCCGAAGAAAAAGTACGGGCTATTTCGTGCATGAAGAAGAAGAATGTTACTCTCTCAAAACTTCTCTCATTTACCCAAATTTTGTGTACGGGAACGCTTTTTGGTAAAATTGGGATCCCGCGGGCGCCCAATGTAGAGTAAAGAAACAGACTTATTAATGTGCTTTTAGTTGTTTATTCGCGTCTTTATTAAAAATAAATTCGTAGGTTAAATCAAGAGTTGTAAAGTTTAGTTTGCAATATTTAGCTTTTTTAAGTACATTTTAATAATATGTTTGCGATTTTTAACTCTGATTGTTAAAATTAGAAATAAAAGATATAAATATCTACAAACTATGATGTAAATAAAAGGAAAATGTTGGACAGGCCAAATTAAAAAAAAGGGAAACAGTCGCATAAACTTAGGAAAAGTGGCAAAATTAAGTGGCTTTTCAAAAGTCGCTGACCGCAAAAAAAGTTGCAAATTGCGGCTTTAGTCGGCCAACGGTAACGCTGATTCTGAGATAAATGTATTTAAAGATTTTAATTTAGCCTAACGTATAGAAAAAGTAGAAGACACTTTTGGTCTCCACTCACTGAAAAAAAATATAAAAATACAATTTTTAGATATGTTTTAGATTATAGTTCGTCTCATATTTCTGCATTTTTTGAGTTTTGTCATTCCTCTCGCAAATAACCGATATGTCTGAAGACCAAGTTAACACGTAAACCATTTCTGAAGGTATCAGAATTCGGAGCGAAAAAATGTTTAGATCTAATTCATCACGATTTATGGGGCCCTATGCAGAGTCAAACCCCAGGTTACTTTTTAACAATGATAAATGACTACAGTCCATTCTGTCAGGTTTATTTTATTTCATCTAAGCATATGGATTTATCAACAAAATAAAAAACAGTCCCATATGGAGATCAAAAGCAATGCAGCAGTTCGACCAAAAAAGCTTTCACCGGCGGATGCTCGAGAAACTAAGTGATTAATTGTGACTGGTACAGCTAATACTGCAGTTAAGGTTAAGCAAATTTTAAATAAAAAACATAATCTATCTGTAAGTACCAAAACTGTACGTAGAAGTCCAAAAACTAGTGGATTAGTAGCGAGAGCGAAGCCCAAACAACCGCTTTTAAGTGAGAGTAACCGGAAAAAACGACTCGAGTTTGCAAA
The DNA here is from genome assembly GCA_963576795.1 of Metopia argyrocephala. NCBI lineage: Eukaryota > Metazoa > Arthropoda > Insecta > Diptera > Sarcophagidae > Metopia > Metopia argyrocephala. The sequence goes on from OY756211.1 coordinate 33,456,460, forward strand.
AAAGTAACAGAATTTTACGAATGAAGACTGGATGCTTATTACATGGTCATATGAGACCAAAATTAACCGAATCGGTTCAGATGGTCGTCAATGGACATGGGTTGACAAAAGTTTTGGACCAAAGGAACGAAACATATGCCAGACGATGAAATTTGGAGGTGGATCTTTGATGGCTTGGGGATGTTTTCGTGGAAATCAACTTTGGGTACTTCGACGTATAAGAGGCAAAAGTGTGTGAAGAAGGAAGTGGTTTGAAGAAAATGCTATTGAACTTTAAGATTGGCCATTCCAGTCCCCGGACCTCAACCCAATCGAACGTCCTAAAAAGGAAGATTTTTTCAACAAAAGAACGACCTAAAACCGTAGACGATCTTTGGGACCGTTGTATTGAAGTATTGTGTTCAACAAAAAGTGTTCTGATTATTTCCAAGTCATAGTTTTTCGTTTGAAATAGTTTTTTAAAAAAAAAGTTTTTTAAACACATTTTATATTTACATACATACATACATACATCTAAACATACATACATATATGTATATATAAAAAAGTTTCAGTTTTAATAGTGAATGTGTGTAATGATCTCAAGTGAGAAATATTTTTCTTGTGACGACGTCGAAAATGATCCTACTTTTTTAGAGGAAAAACGCAAGCGCGGCCGAAATATAATTGGAAAATATTTCTATATAAATGATGTGAGTACCAAATGCGAAGAAATATGGAACAAGTGCAATAGGCCAAAAATATCTAAAAAAAATTTTGCAAATTTTAGGAAAAGCAAATTTTTTGACGCAAACTATTACAAAATGGAATTCTCTGTACAATGCTGTAAGAAGGCGGCTCTCCTTTGAAAAAAAAAAAACTTGAATATATATATGAAAATCTTAATACATTCTCCTTCAGAAGTATTGCCATCCAATATTTGAAGGAGTATCTTTTAATAATGAAGCTGATTTCTCTAGCAATCGACTTTCTGCAATCTGAGGGAATATTTTTTGGCTCTTTGTTACATGCTTTAGTTACAATAAAATCAGAGTACCGAAAAATTCTACTTACTGACAGTAGCATTATAAAAAAGAAAATTGTGGAAAAAATCCTAGCATGTGTGGAGCGTTGCTTTAGAGATTATTTCACTTTAAGCGAAGTGTTTTATCACGCTATAATTGCAACTGTGAGCTATCCAGAAATAAAACTCAAATGGTTCAATGTTATTTCTGAGACATCTCAGTTGAAAAAGTTGATGTGCATGAAATATTAATTTCCAAAATGAGGTAGAAGTTGCCACAAGCTATGAAGCTTGTTCTTGTGCACTGTAATCTGTTCTTCATAGAACAAATATGAAACAAAATATGAACACATTTTTGGAGTATGAGATGGGTAAGATCAAAGAAGCTATTAATTACATATGTATATGCAGATATATAAAATTTTTACATACATGCATACATATGTATATATTGTAGGTCAAGTAGAAAATGTTCAAAAACTAGGATACACACAACAAACAAACATTATAGTAAAGTGTAAACAAGGTATATTACTGAATTTATTCCAGATGAAAGGGAAATAGCTACCGCACCATCAAAAAATGAACTTTTATTATCTGTATATTAGCGATATGAACATAACTATTAAAAATTATAAAAAATATCTGCGTATTTACGTTATTTTTCCTAACTAAAATACGCCAATTACATCATCGGCGCCAGTTGAGAGGCTATTTTCTCTAACTGACTGGTATTTTAAATAGTCCAAGACGATGTACTCTAACTGATGAACATTTTGAGCTACTTTTAATATAATAATATAAAATAATTAGTTTAATTGTTTATGAATAGTTGTTACTCAAAAATGTTTTTATGATTTTTCATTTATTTTTTAATTCTAACCGTATAGAATTAATTTAATTTTTATTTATTTAAATAATATTGAAATAGATTTAATTCAAGTTTTTCAAATTTAAATATATTTGCCGAATTCACAAAACCCTTGTATTCATTGTATTCGTTGTTAGATTGTATGGCACTACAATAGTTGTGCGCTTGTTATTGGTAATTTGTATATAAACATTCGATACAACTCATACACTTTTTTTTCATATGTTTTAAAAAAGTTGTATTGGTGTCTGTGTTATTGTGAATGAAAAATATTGACAAAAATATAAACACAAAAAAATTCTTTTTATTGTCAACAACAAATTAAATAAAATATAAAAATGGAAGAAAAATGTATTTTGTTTGTAAAAATAAACTTTTTAATACAGTTTTTCTTTTTCTTATTTGATTTTTGACGTTTAATACACAAAATACTTTCATATACATACAATAGATGTTCACGAGCCAACATTGTATGCAATACATGAAACAACGATACAAAACTGTGAATTCGGTAATTATATTTATTATTATTATTTTGTAGAAAAATATTTCATTTAGAATGTAATCTTACACCTTGATATTAAAGTAAAAAACAAAACAATTACCCTTCTTGCTTCGTATCGCCCTCCCAATCAAAAGGTTACTGATTTTATAAACTAACTCGATATGATCATAAACAAAATAAACAAAAAACAAGAATGCATATTAGTCGCAGACATAAATATCCATATTTCAAAACAGAGTAAAACAACAACAACATATCTTGATATGCTACTTGTAAATGGTATGCAGAGCATGGTAAATGAAAAATACACGTGAAGACATAAACAAAAACAATCACTCTTGTATTGATCACATATTTACAAAAAGTAAACAAGCAAACTCACATTCTTATACAGTAATAATAACACAACTATAAGTGATCATTATACTCTTTTTTATGCTATTTATAATGAAGAAAATAAACAGAGTAGTGACTGACATTTCTAATCTATTCCACCAGAAACCAATGATCAGGAGTACAGCGCCACCTTCTGGGAAGATAACAGCTAATCTACTGAAGACGCTCACCATTCACATGTAAATATCCACCGACAGATGAGGCCATTGCTGTTTGATCATTTGAGGGTGAAGGTATAACACTGGCTCTTGAGTGGACAAATTACCAGCAACTTGTTTCATCAACAAATAAAGGCGCAATAAATACAAAATCTATGAAAAAAAAAAAAAAAAGAAAAAACTTCTATCAACCATCTTCACATTCCAATACAATGCACACTGCATGAGTAGGGGTTTACCCCTGAGTATTGGTCTTAAAAAAAAAAAAAAAAAAAAAGCCTGGGCACGCGGGCCTATTATCAAAAACTATGTAAAGTAAAAATAGATAATAAAATTAAAGAAACAAATTGGAACGAATTATTAATGCAAACAGAAAACTCTAATGACTTATATAATAAAGTATATTCAAAATTTTGTGAAATTTATAATAAATCTTCGAAATTGTTAAAGACTAGTAAAAAAAGATCACCAAACCCATGGATAAATTTAAGTATTGTGATTGTCGGGATAAACTTTATAAAAGATGGCGAAACAATAAAAACAATAAGACTAATGAATTAGAATATAAAAGATTTAGAAATACATACATACATACATACATACATACATAACTGGCCTTTACAACCCTGTGTCAGGATTACGGCCTAGCTTCTCGCAGCACTCATGTTGTGTGTGTCAATTTTTATCCATGAGTACCGGGACCTACAGTTTAATGTCGACTCCGAACGACAGATTTGAGAAGCTTGTTCATGGCAATTAGTTACTCTCAGAGCTTTTGCCAGAAGACTGCTGAGAGGTAGTCGCCGAAAGAAATATTTTTTCATATTTCTTTTTTTGAAGATGTCGGAGCCTGGAGTCGAACCCGGGGCCCATGTCTTAGTAAGCCAACACACTAGACCACGGCGACTACGATTTAGAAATACAGTCAACAAAAAAATAAATTATGAAAAAAACAATTATTTTCGAAAAAAATTAATTGAAAATAGAAATAATATTCGGGTTACATGGCAAATTATTAACGAAATCATTGGAAAAAAATCAAACAATATTGATAACGAAAAATTTTAAAAACCAAGACAATAAATGATAAAGGATAATGCGCATTATCTCGCACCTGTTTTAACGAAGTTGATAAATTTAAGTCTGGAAAGTGGTATTTTACCATCTTTACTTAAAACTTCGTTGATACGACCCATTTATAAAAGCGGATGTAAGACAGACTTTTACCAGCTATTGAGAAAATTTTAGAAGAAGTTGTAGTTAGAAGATTAACCTCTTTCCTGAAGAAATATAAAATAATAAAAGAAAACCAACTTGGTTTTCAAAAAGGAAAAAACATAAATAAATTACTGGGAAATTTCTTAAATTTCATCAACAGTTGCCTTAGTAAACATATGCACTGCCTAGTGCTATATATAGATTGCAGCAAAGCCTTCGACACAGTTACACATAACAAACTTTTACAAATACTAGAGAGAAGTGGAATAAGAGGTAATACCTTATATTGGTTTAAGAACTATCATGATTGCAGAACCTACCGTGTGCAAATATACAGTAAACAAAGTGATGAGGTAGCAACAGACTGTGGTGTACCACAAGGTTCTAAACTTGGACCAATACTGTATTTATTGTACTCTAACGAAATGCTAAGTGCTCTTCAAGGAAACACACATTTGCCTACGCAGACGATACCGCAATAGTGGTTGCAGATAAAAACCTGGAATTTGCGACAGACTTGATCTAAGAACAACTGAATACAGCAGCAAAATGGTGGCATGACAACAGCCTTATTATTAATGCAATAAAAACAAAAATAATGCACATAAAACCACCTCATCTTACTAACTCAAATATACAAATAAAATTTCATAATTCCGAATGTTTTCATAAAAAACCAAAAATCCTACCGCAATAGATAACAGCTGTGACACAATTATAGATTTGGTGGAAACATACAAATACTTAGGCGTATATGTTGATAACAAGTTCAAGTGGAAAACACACATTATAAACCTCCAAAAAAAACTTCGGCAATCAGCATATATGCTTTGTCACTTAAGTTACTGCTCTACCTATGAGGTAATAAGACAAGCGTGTTATTCACTAGCCAAATCTTATATAAGACACGGCATCACAGCATGGGGTGGTTCAACATATTGTAGGGTACTACAAAATACACAAAATAGAATATTAAAAATCCTTCAAAGGAACTACCATTTCTCTAACTGCACACACACCAACGATCATTCACTAAATATTGACAGCAATCACACTCAACACATCACAACAATTGCCTATAATACGTCGTTTGACATAACCAACAACATAATCAGCCTTATTCTATTTGGCGTCGGCAATAATAATAGCAATTGTAAGGCAATGGCAATTTTAAACAACGGCAACATCAATTTAATGTTAATTTGGTATTCTATAAGAGTATTATGACGACCATTGCGTATTGATTATAAGGTGCATTTGACATGGCAGCTGAGCGACTTTTTTTTCAGCCAATTTGTAAATATAGTTGTAAATTTTTGCTTTGTTTTATGTACATTGTTTTTGTTTTCATACTTTTTGTTTTGGTTTTTTTGACAGTTAACTACCCTAACAAGCATCAAAATGCTGTGTTGTTTTTGTTACTGTTTTACTTACTTGTTGTAATCTCAAAGGCACCTTATGACAATTGCGCCGTGATGACGACGTTGCCTGTTTATCGATAATGATAATAAAATACAGCACACATCTGTAATGTTTGAGACAGCTTTTTCATTTTTTTCATTGTTTTGGTAAAAAAAATAGTTTCGTGAAAAATATAAATAAAATTTAAATAAAAATGTTTTTCCTTTCTGATTCAAACTCCAGTGAAGAAGAAATTAAAACCAATTTAGTAGTGGACAAAAGACTGCAGAAGTCGTGCATTTTTTACTTGCCCAATGAGAAGTAAGAAGTAAATTTAAAGTCATCATGTTCAAAGTTTTTTATTAATTTCATTACATTTTTTACAGCCAGGCCCACGATATCGAAAGAAAATTTAAGCGAAAGAAACTCAGTCACTCACTGTGAATCTAAACTGCGGCCCACTAATTGTCACTTTATCGTTACGGTGACCATATTTTTTAAACCAAAATACAGAACAAGGAAATATCTGGCCAATAACAACTATAAAATGCAAACAAACAATCTTTCATACGTACATAGGCATGTACCTATGTATTTATTATTTAAATGCAAAATTAACAAAATTAAAAAAAAATTAACCAAAAATTCAGAAATAACTAAAATTTCGTGAGATCATTAAATAAGTAAATAAGATACATACATACATATCGTCGATGGAATTAAGGCCCCGATTATGGTTCACAACAGTTGTAAATTTGATGTTGTATTTCTAAAATTGAGATTATAATTTACAACACCTATGTGTTGTACCATATACTTTGAATAATGTTTACAACATTTGTTTGTATATGTTGTAGCCAATACAACACAACATTCAGATGTTGTGAACGATAATCGGGGCCTAAAGAACGCTGTAACTGACAAAATCTTAAATGTTCGCCAGAGCCAAAAAATCTGTATGAAAGTAGAACAAAGACACTGGTATTTTTTAAAACGCAGACGGCGTAAGTGTGTTTATTATCATCGTAGAAATCTGGGACCGAGACCAATCGACGCGTATTTTTGTTCTGATAAAAATGATGCAAAAAATGTATTTTCGATTTTTTGTCAGTTACAGTGTTCTTTAATTCTTGCGACGATATGTACTCGTACATAAATTTGAAATACCATAAAATAAAACTTAGTTTCTAGATATAAGAAATTAATATTTTGTTTTTATCATTCAAAGTAGATTCACAGAAAGGTGCATTTAAAGGCTACAATAAAATTACAACTAAGTTTGGTATTTTTCTGATGAATAAAATTGTTTTACCAAGTTATAATTTACTTTTAAATATTCTTTAAACTCTATACTACTCATATAATTTAATTTAGTGACCAAAATGAATTTGATGGTTTCCATTTTCATTTCATAATATTTTTCATTGGTCTATATATTATTTAATATAGAATATACCATTTCTGTTGAAACCGGTAAAAAACAACTCGACAACCATCAAAATAATTTTAAGATTTATGTTTCTTTCTCTAAAATGTACATACATATGAAATAAATTGCTTATGGAGACAAGCATGTCTCTATGGCCATTTCGTCTTTGCTTATGATGCTCGCCAGGAGACTTTTTCACAAAGGTGTTAATCAAAACTACAAATACTACTTCGAGACGTAAAAATACAGAAGAAATACTGAACATTAAATAAAATACAGAACATACTTATGTTTTTCCCTAATGAATAATTTATACAGAACATGGGTTTCAAATACAGAACTGTTCTGTATAATACAGAACGAATGGTCACCGTATTTATCGTTCGCTTTGCTTTACGTTACCAACGTAATGCAAATAAACAGCAAAGCTGCCATATCAAAAAATCATCGCGAATATACACGAAAAAAGCGCTGAAATGCTTAAATTGTACAGTAAAAAATGCAACCGTGTGCTTGTTTAACTTAACAGAAATGTAGTAAACAAACTTATTCCGATTTTGTTTATTTATGTATATGTGTGTAAAAAAATTTTGTGTTACCAATCGCATTTATTTTTGGCGACACAAAAATTAGTGTGCCGCAAATCAGCTGTTTGTCGCTTAAAACTACACGATTCGATATCGTGGGACTGGCTGTTAAGATCTGAAAGTTATTTGACGATAAATAAGGTAGAGCTGCAAAACAATCGATAGTATCGATAGTTTTATTTTTGGCCGATTATCGATGGTTTCACTATCGGTAGCGATACTATCGGAAAATTTTAAAAGTAAAATTTTTCAACGCAGTTTTTTTGCCGCAGGTAAATTTTTGTATGTATGTTCTAATTTTTCAATAAAAATAATATATTTGCATTTATTTAATGTAAAATAAAATAGAGTCAATATTTCAAAAAAGTGTTATCCTAATAAGCTCCTTACGATAATTAATTTTATTTAAACTTTAGTTATTTTTATTCAGCGGCAACGGCTAACTTAATATAACGACAGCGGCGAATTATTGACGGCACAAAAATAATACAAAGAAGTTTTGAAGTAAAAGTTTCTGGTATTATTAATAGTATTTCTAAAAGAATAAAGAATATTTAAATAAAAAACAATTTTAAAAAGAGATTCCTACAATTATCAGAAAGTAAGTATTATTACAATACTATTTAAATGTATGTACATATCTGTCCAATGGACACATCCATAGGAGTGTGTATGTCTGACTGTGTTTAATAGAAAATGGCAACGAAAACATTGAGGTAGACAACGATGAGGAAGAGGGTATTCAAAAAAAGATACATAGGACGTATTCAGATGGTTGGACTTATTTTGAAATAAACAAAGATAAAAATTGTGCTAAATGCCGTTTATGTGGCAAATATTATAAAAACTAGCGACAATACTACATATTTATTAGATCACCTTAAACGTTCGCATTCTAGTTTCAGAGAAGCGGAAAAGCCAATTAAGACCATAGACCAAAAACGGTCGATAAACTCTTGTTCATTAACAAAAAGTATTGGGTAAACCTGGTATAACTTATAAATACCTAAATTTAACGCTTCTGTACCTAATTTTATTTATGAATTGTTTTTTATAATCCCTTTTAATTAGAATTTTTATATTTACATATGTAGAATGTATATTTTACGTTCTGAACGTTAAGGCCTTTTACGGTTAACGTTAATTTAAAAAAATTTTCTCAAATTAACAGCTTTAAATTTTTTTTGTTTATCAAATAATTTGAGTTTTTTTTTTTTTTTTTGTTGTTATTTTGTAATAAAATTGAAATTTATATTACAATAGTATACCTATGTATGTCTTTTATTTAAATTAATACATTTATTATGAAAGACAGTTGAAAGCGAATAATAACCCATATACATACATGGTACTTGCTATATTTTAATAGAGTTTTACTTACTCGACTTAACATACAAATTGAATTCTACTTCTCCACTAGATTTTAGAAGAACCTAGCAAAAATATATCCAGAAATTCGTATTGCGATTCTAATTTTCTCAGAAAAATAGAAAACCGATAGTATCGATAGTTTTGAGCTCTAAAATAAGGCCTCATTTAAGTATGTGTTGGATACCATAGAGCCCAATTTAAAAAAAGGAACTCGATCAACGTACTTTCCAAACACCATAAAATTTACAGTGACATTACGGTTCTTAGTCAGGGGTTGGACACGATTATAACCTGGGACTTTCACAGCCAATGGTGGCGAAGGTATTGACCGAAACACTGCACGCCATAGAGATAGCTCGTCCACAGTCGATAAAATTTAGCATGACAAAAGCTGAAAACAAGAAGTTAAGCTTTATTTTTTCGAAAAAAAAAACAGGATTTCCAGGTGTAATTGGTCGAGTGGGCAGAACCCACATCGAGATAAAACCCCAAATAAACAGAACCGCACATTAACTGAAATAGGCAACACCAAAAATGACGGCGACAAAATCATTGCCAATACCAAAAATATGTTAACAGTGATCGATAAACGGCAATATTGCCAACTGGAAAACAGGGGCCGAATTACCGCATACGTGAACGAGCAAAATCGTTCGTAATTTTTCTTTTTGAGATTACACCACTCGCTATCGAACAAGTACTATCGAAATTTGAGATGATAGCATACGTTAACGAGGGTATAATCGAGTGCCGGCTGTTTACATTTTACTCGTTTGCTCAAGACTGATCGAAAACATTTTGTGTGCAAAAAACGTATGTGCAAAAAAAAAAAATAAAATAAAATATAAGTTTATTATAATATTTAAAGTATTATTTAATAATATTATTATTAGATTTATATTTAATAATAATATTATTATTTAATATTTAAATTTTAAAACAATCAAAGAAAATTATAATTGTTTATAATACTAACATCAACAAAATAAATAAAAAACAAAAAGATGTTATGGCGCAGTACATGGTTGATCATCCTAATTTGGCCAAAAATATGTTGCCAAACTGTAGCCAAGAAAAAGCAACGGCCAAAAGCTTATGAGATGAACTTGCTCTTAAGCTGAATTCTTATGGAAGATTTAATTTACTTACGCATTAGACGGCAAGGACATTGGATCGCTTTTACACCTCAGACGATGAGCACAGTGATAAGGGTGTAGTCATTTCTTTTATAATTTTTGGTTTTTAATATATTAAAATTCACTTATTTATTTAGATAACTTCAAAAAATTGGTTTTGTTTTTTTTTTATTTTGTATTAAACATATACACACTTTTTGTTCTTTTTAGTGTCATTCACCTGAGAATGATACACATTGTGTAAAAATTTCGATACGTCTGCTATCGAATGCTATAATCCATCCATTCGATACGTGACGAAATTTCATTCGATACGACAGCTTACTCGTTCACGTATGCGGTAATTCGGCAACAGATCTGCAATAAAAGACTAAAAACGGCATTGCCTTCTATCAACGACGCCAAATAGAATAAGGGTGAATAAGTACAACACAACACAATACTTCAGTCAGCACAAGCAACAACACATTTACCAATAGCAACTCATTGTTAGTAAACAGGAATTTTCAAACAAGCAACACTTCAACAGCAACAACATACAATGCAACAACAAGAACAACAACCAACAGAGCAACAAATACAACACCAACAATTATCACAGCACAGGGGGGGTCGTGGTATACTGGTAGAGCGCTTGCACAGAAACTCACACGACCAAGGTTCAATCCCAGCGAAGGACAAAATTATAAAAATTAAATTTAAATAATAAATAATAAGAGGTTCCCCCCCCCCCTCCAGCAAGACCATCTGCAAGAAACTGCCCCCTGACATTTCTAATCTATTCCACCAGAAACCAATGATCAAGAGTACAGCGCCACCTTCTGGGAAGATAACAGCTAATCTATTGAAGACGCTCACCATTCACATGTAAACATCCACCGACAGATGAGGCCATTGCTGTTTGATCATTTGAGGGTGAAGGTATAACACTGGCTCTTGAGTGGACAAATTACCAGCAACTTGTTTCATCAACAAATAAAGGCGCAAAAAAAAAAAAAAAAAAAAAAAAAAAAAAAAAAAAAAAAAAAAAAAAAAAAAAAAAAAACTTCTATCAACCATCTTCACATTCCAATACAATGCACACTGCATGAGTAGGGGTTTACCCCTGAGTATTGGTCACACAACAACATGCAAATATAAACATCAGTTCAAACAATCTTGCCTCAAGGCTCAATGTCTTGAATGTTAAAAGTATTTATCATTTCACTGTAACAAATGAATTTTACAAGGACAACAGATTCCTTAAAATAGTTGATCATGGTCACAACACAAGACATCGAGCCCAGGGAAGGTATAAAATAAAACAATTTTTTAACGAATATGGTAGAAATGAACTAAGCGTGTCTTTGCCAACCATTTGTAATAAAATACCGATTTATATAATTAATGAAAATAATAATTTTGTAAGAAAACTTTTAAAAAAATTTTTTATAAGTTCACAATAAATTAAATTTGTTCACACTATATATGATATATTAGAATATTTTGTTTTCTCCTGCTGACAAGCTAATGGCTTAGCGGTATTTCACTTAATGTTGGATATATTCAAATTATAATAATAATATGTAGTTATATAATAATGTTCACTTGAATATATTAATTTTATAATAATAAAAAAAATAAATTGATTGAAATTGTAAAATATTCCTTCGAACGTTGTATGAATTTTGAAAATTTAAAATTTTTTTTAAATCAATGAATTTATTTAATGTTTAATTCAAAAAGTTGTAGTTTGACTTAATTTCATTTTTAGTTTAAAATAGGGACTGAAACAAAAATAAAACATTTTTTATTTCATTCACGTTGAACAGCTAGAAAAATAGTAAGGGCAGGCGAACAATAATTAAAAAATAATATATGCATACGAGGTGTGAGCAAAAACTAACCGTTATTTTCAAATTTCGTGAGTTACGTATGTTTTCGTTATTTTCGCATTTTTTTCTGTTATGTTGGTCCACTGTTTTCTTTGACTACAATGTCGTGGTGCATCATGAATTCTTGCTACAAAGTCGTACGGTCAATAAGGAATTTTACCTTCAAGTTATACGCCGTTTACGCGAAGCAATTCGTTAGAAACGCACAGAATTGTGGAAAAACCAATCATGGATTTTGCATCATGATAACGTACCAGCTTACACATCGATGTTTGTGCGTGATTTTTTGGCCAAAAACAGAACCGTTATCATGCCTCAACTACCGTATTTACCGGACTTGGCCCCCGCTGATTTTTTCCTCTTCCCAAAACAAAAGACACCGATGAAAGGAAAGCGTTTTGCTACGATTGAGGAGATGAAAGAAAAATCGAAACAGGAGCTGTTGGCGATATCAAAAAGCGTGTTTCTGAAGTGTTTCGAGGATTGGAAAAAACATTGGCATAAGTGTATTATATCTGAGGGGGATTACTTTGAAGGGGACAGGATAGTTATTGATGAATAAATCAATACTTTTTAAAAAAATCACCCTTATCGTGGTTGGCGTTTTTGTGGCGAAAGTTAGGCGTTTTTATAAAATGGTATCGTAGTTGGCAAAAACGCCAGTAAATACGACACTGTTCTGAAATCTATTACAAACAAGTTAATAAAACAGTATCGTGTTTGGCGTTTTTGCCTGTTAAAATCGACGAAAACAGTCGTTAAGTTTTTTGCTGCCGCCTTTATTCAAAATTTAAGGACAGAATTAAAATTGGCTGAAAAAAATTGTAAGTATGAAATTATTTTAATTTTAAAAATATAATTTGCATCTTTTCTCGATTATTTCATTTTATTTAATACATTTTAGAATAAAAATAACTGCTCCAGAACAATTTGCAAAAATGGTCGAGATAATGGAAAAAAGCCGTACTTGGCAAAAGGTTATCATAAAAGTTAAAATTTTTTCCTCATTATCCATTTTAAAAGAAATACATCTTGGACAAAGCTCGCTATACATGGCTTCAATATTTCTTCGCTCACCGAAAACTGGCAAAGATCCACAAAAATATCATTTCCAGCACCTTTTTGGTAACTGCCTTCAGCAAGTATTCTCATTGTTGCTGTTAAGTTCCATTCGTAGCTTCTCCATCTCCAGATTATGCTTCTTTTTAAGCATCTCTATGGAATACAACTCTCATGTATGGGCCGGTGCTTCAAAATCAATTTTGGGGCTTCTCGACCGCGTACAGGAAAGGGCGAAGGTGCTTATCGGCGACGGTAGGGTATCCAATTCTATCGATTCGTTGGAGCATTGGCACAATGTGCCGTGCGTTTCATTGTTCTATCGATACTACCATGGGAGGTGCTCTGATGAGATAGGGGAATTGATTCCGGGTGGTCGCATATTCCTGCGGACTACACGTACCTCTCTCAGAGCGCACCCATTTGTGGTTGATTGTTCAGCGAATCGCACAATGCATTATAGAGAGAATTCGTTCTTTAGCCGCACCGCTCGTTTCTGGAACAATCTTCCGGCAAAAGTTTTTCCTGCCAATTACGATATCATACATACATACATACATACATAACTGGCCTTTACAACCCTGTGTCAGGATTACGGCCTAGCATCTCGCAGCACTCATGTTGTATGTGTAAATTTTTATCCATGAGTACCGGGACTCCGAGCGACAGACTTGAGAAGCTTGTTCATGGCAATTAGTTACTCTCAGAGCTTTTGCCAGAAGACTGCTGACAGGTAGTCGCCGAAAGAAATATTTTTTTCATATTTCTTTTTTTGAAGATGTCAGAGCCTGGAGTCGAACCCTGGGCCCATGTCTTAGTAAGCCAACACACTAACCACTAGACCACAGCGACTACCAATTACGATATCATTAGGTTTAAATCAAATGTCCACAAACACTACTCCCTCTTTCCCCCTTCCCACAACATATTTTCCTAGACCAGCACAATGTACTGCATGAGTAGGGGCCGTCCCCTGAGTGCTGGCCTTAAAAATAAAAAAAAAAAAAGCTTTTGCCTTTCTATTTTTTTTTCTGCGACACTTGCCCACGGATTCTTGTGTTCTTGAGTTAAATCTTTTTTGTGCATCGGCTCCTTCAACATTTTAGGCGTATATTTTTCCCAAGAAGTAGCTAGATATGAATTAAAAATTATAATTACCATTGATAAAATAAATTTTAATCAATTCGAGAAATGTAAACTTACCATCGTTTTCTTTTTTATTAAAATTTTATCTTCTTCTTTTTCATCTACCGCACTATTGTCTTCAGTATAAAGATAACTTTCATCCACAAATTCAATATAGGTGAACTCTGAATTAAATAAAAGTAAAATTAGTTTTCAATAAAATAAAAATAAAAGAGCTTACTTACCATTTTCGTCTGCATCAAAGTCATATTTCGACTTCTTTCACAAAATTTGAGCCTCCTGGCATATTTCCAAAATGGCCTGGTCCGTTTTGGTTGTCATACTTTGATGTGGAGGTCCACCGCCAATAGCATATGTCTGCCATTTGTCCCACGCAAAATTCTGTTTTGCAGTCGCCTTCATATATCCGTACTTTGTTTTCAGTACTTTGTGGCTGCGAAAAGTGTGAGTGAATGTGCTATTAAACTCACATTCCACATTTTTCCAGGCATTCAATTTTTCCTCAGTACATACTCTGTCCCTTTTTTTTTTATTTTCTATTATATTTTTATATTTCTTAACAACTCCCAATAAGGCCGAGGGCACACAATGAGCGGCAAGTGGCTTATTAGTGAGCGTCATTTCTGAGCTGTTAGTTCGGTTACTTGTTAAAATGCCATATTTTTATTTCTAAAATTTGGTAATTTATCTTGCCATAATAGTGGTCGGCTTTGTACAGATGAAATTATAAGCTCCGCATTCACTTTTTCATGTTTATACTTCGCCGCTCAGAAATCAACTACAAATTAGAACAAGTTCCATTCCTGAGCGGCACCGCTCAGAAATGCTGCTCATTGCGTGGCCACTTCAGTAGTATTTCATATGTGTGAATTTTTTGCCGTTCACCGCTTTGCCGCTCATTGCGTGGCCTCGGCCTAAGAAATCAACTTCACTTGAAGTAAAATTCGAAATTCTCTTCTCCATTTTAAAAACTTTAGCACCGCTTGTTTCTTTACGCTGATGACACACGTTCAATGTTTTCTTTCAATTTTTTCACACACACTTCTTGTCAAAATTTGTAGAAATCGAAAGCTGTGACGTTCAATTTGATAGCAATTTTATTATTCAAAATGCAACACAAAACAAAATAACTATGGCAGTCGTACAAAAAGAAAAAAACAAAAAGAAGAAGAAGAAAAAATATCATGGCGAATTAATAGTAAATTGAAATACTCGCATGAAAAGCAAATTTGATATCCAGTTCGTTTCAATGTCCAAAAGTGTCAGTGTATTAGTAAAAACGTTTGAATGTATTGAAAATTGAAAGCCAGAAATTGAAAGTGTAACCCCCAAGTTAGCACCATATGTTTCTATAAGAACTATCGATAATTTTTGACATTTCATAGTGCTACCATATTTTCATTGATTTTAAATGAGAACTTAATTTTATAACTGAAAAACAGAAACAGCATATAAATGCAACTTAAATTTAAGTGCTAATTAGCTAAGTGAGTATTTAAATTAGAAGTTAATTATTGGGCCTAAAATTAAAAATTTCGGGTACATATAAAATTCAATTGCAACATACAGTGGCGAGCAAAAGTGTATGAATGTTGCTTAGTTTGTTAAATACTGCTCAATATTTTTTTTTGTAATAAAATAAAACAAGATAATTTTATTTTTGTTTTATTGTTCATTTATGGCATTTTATCAGAAAACAACAACATAAGAAATATATTATTTAATGTTTTTTTTAACGCAAAATAAAAATAACTCAATTCGAACACTTTTGCACGTACCTAACTATATGGACGTGTTAATATATTTCTAATATTTTGTTCACAATCCTTTATTCTCTTTCACACTTTAAATACGCTTAGGCATACTTTCTACTAGATTATGGGGAGTTTCGTCCGAGATATGCTTCCATTCATCTTGAATTCTTTGCCAAAGTTCATCCATGTTTTTTGGAGAACTTTAATATACTGCTAATCTTCTCTTTAAAAGTACCCAAAAATTTTCAATTGGAATTAGTTCTGGGCTCTGTGATGGCCAATTTACCAATTGAAATTTTTGTTGCAAAAGCCAATCTTTGACAATTTTGGCCGTATGCTTTGGATCTGCATCTTGTTGAAACCATACATTGTCCTCAGGGTATGGGGTTTTCTCCACAAAATCTGACAAGTTCGACTGAAGAATACTTAAATAATCTTCCTTTTTCATTACTCCTTCTATTTTAACTAAAGGACCAACGTTCCATCATGTGAAGCAACCCCACACCATTAAACCACCACCACCATGCTGGACTGTTTGTTTAACCCATATCGTCCCGCTGTTCGATTTTTCGAACAGTAAATTTCAAGCGTTTTTGAAAAATTTTTTCTCTTCTCAGGGAAGACTACGAACTTATTTCTTTTAACAATTATATATTGTGATATGTTAGCTACAAATATAAAAATAAAAAGACCCACCTACTACACACACTCCTCTTTTTTATTACAAAGAGAAAGAAAAAACACCAATTTTAAAATTATGCATAAAATATATATATATAAAATATATATAATATATAAATACCACTTTTCTTGCATTTTGATTTAAATGAATTAATTTTTGGTTAGTTTTTGATTTAAATAGTTTTAAATGAATTAGTTTGAGTTTAAAAATAATTGTTTTTTTATTATTTACAATTTTTAGGAACAATAAAACTAATATGCTAAATAGTGCCCAGTGTTCGATTAATTGAAAAACAAAAAATTTTAAAAAAATTTTGACTTCAGATTTGTGTTTTCTGGTCGCAATTACCTTCTCAAAACCAAGTTTTAAAAGTCAATTCGAAAAAAAAATTCTCTGGGACGATATGGGTTAACTTGATGCTGTTAAAGATTTTCATGTGGACGATGCCAATAATATTCCTTTCCATCTGACTGGAAGCGTGTTATTTGGTCAGACGAGCCTAAAATTAATTTGTTGTGTTTATAGCATAAATATATGCCTGTAGAACTGTCAAAAGTTTTTAAGCAAAAATACACAGGCAATTTACTTTAGGCTTTTTCAGTGCAATTGATGCAAATGGCGAATGTATATATTTTGTTGTTGAGCTGAAAAAATATGATGTATTTTTACATACTTTGCATTGTTTGCACAGTTTGTAAGGCCCTTCGTTAGTACCCTTTTTATTTTTATTTATTAGATCTATAGACTCTAAATCGTTACAGGCTAAAGATTTATTACAATACGTGTTTACATAATTTAGGAATTCGAAAATAAAATTATTTTCTTTTTCATGAGTCTATTACTCTCAGATAAATCTATTATATGATAACATCTATTAAATATTATGGCAATACGGCGAGAAGGATCATTATTTGCATAAACAGATCTATGTTAGTTAAACCTTAGTAGTTGAAAGTTTTGTGGAGGTCTTGTTGGATCGCAGAAGTTTATTTTACTCAGTAGAAATTCAGAATCAACGTCACCGCGAAATAATACAAGAAGGAAAGAAGCGCTTAGAACGACTCGACGACTTTTTAAAGTAGGTTGTTTGATAACACCAAGCCTACTAGTATAGTATTCCATCCTAAGCCTCGCAAAAAAAAACAACAGGAACTGCTTCTGAACAGATACAATGCTGTGACTGTAAATGGTATAATCGATCCATACTCAAGTATTGGACGGACTAAATATGTATATAATTGTTTCGTTATATAAGGGCCGGAAAACTTTTTGGACCAGGGATTCATAAAACCAAGCACACCGTTAGCTTTATTAACAGTTAAAGCTATATGATCACAAAACTTCAGGTTTTGATCCAACAAAGTACCAAGATCCATAACGGTATTCACTTCTTCAAGCATTGTATAGTAAGTAGTGGTCAATTTATTTATTCTGAAGAATGACATGTATTTACATATTTTTAATGTTTAATTACATTAAATTAATTTGACATCAGTGGAAAAGTTGGTCAATATCCGATTGCAGCAAAATCTTGTCATTAGAGCTATTCAGAGTCTTAATAATTTTTACATCATCAGCATACATAAGGATTTTACAATTCAGGATGACAGAACGCAAATCATTAATAAATAAAGTAAAAAGTATCAGACCCAATGACAACCCTGAGGAACACCAGACGGGACCATAAAATCATCAGATATAACATCTTTGAACTTCACTTGTTGCGTTCTATTTGACAAATATGAAGTTATCCACTCTAACGTATTAAAGCTGAAACCCATACCGATAATTTTTAAATCAGAATGTGGTGATTTACTTTGTCGAAAGCTTTACTAAAATCCGTATATATGTATAACATCTGTTTGATATTTTTTTAAAAAGCCATCATAAATCATTGAGATAAGAGAATATTAGTAGGCGTTGACCGCGATTTACAGAATCCATGTTGGTATGTAGTAAGCAACGAAGATATTTGATGCGAAAGGCAATCAGTAATAATTTTGTCTAGAAGTTTCCGAATATCGTTCAACTTAGCTATTCCTCTATAATTTGATACATCCGTTCTACTACCACTTTTAAACAGAGTACCAAATCGTTCACTCACTTTTCACTCATGAGTGGACGTGTGCATTTAGTTTTAATTTTTTTTCTATTCACACATGTTTGTAAAAACAGAAAATATTTTGCTTTGCTCTTTTTCATGTATGAAAAAACAGAAAATATTTTGCTTTGCTCTTTTTCATGTGTGAATATGACTTTTTTTTCTTTTTTGACGCATATTCATTTATGAAAAATTACAATTTTGACGAATACTCTTTTATGAGCATATTCATTTATGAAAAATTACAATTTTGACAAATACTCTTTTATGAGCATGAATATTTTTTTCACACACTTACTCGCACACGTATACTCGCTTTGCTTTTCAAGTGCAAATTTAAATTTACAATTGTACGTATGTATGTATATACATACATCTTCTATTTGAGATTTTTTTATGTAATTGTTGTATTGTGAGTTCGCGACAGGCAGGCGTCATGAAACAATTTTGCTTAGTCTATGTCCACACTCGGCGAGAAGAGTCGGGCAATTCTTCATCAATTCTCTTTTAAACTTGTCTTCGTGTCCACCAGAGTTGGGTTTATTGCATTCGATTTAATTTTCCACTAAATTTAGTGGTAGTGGTAAAAATAGTGCATTATCGCCTCTTATATTTAGTGGTAGTGGAAATTTAATGCATTAAATAAAACGAATTTAGTGGTAGTGGAAATTTAGTGCATTGAATAAAATAAATTTAGTGGTAGTGGAAATTTATTGCATTAAAAAAAAACAAATTTAGTGGTAGTGGAAATTTATTGCATTAAAAAAAAAATTTAGTGGTAGTGGAAATTTATTGCATTAAAAAAAACAAATTTAGTGGTAGTGGAAATTTAGTGCATTAAAAAAAAAATTTAGTGGTAGTGGAAATTTATTGCATTAAAAAAAACAACTTTAGTGGTAGTGGAAATTTATTGCATTAAAAAAAAAATTTAGTGGTAGTGGAAATTTATTGCATTAAAAAAAACAAATTTAGTGGTAGTGGAAATTTAGTGCATTAAATATAAAAATTTTAGTGGCAATGGAAATTTAGTGCATTAAATATATCGATTTTAGTGGTAGTGGAAAATTAGTGCACTAATTTTGAATAATTAATGGTAATGGAATATAACTCCATTGGCACTATAGTGGAATGGAAATTTAGTTCCACTACCTCAGTTCCACTATCGTTTTAATATACCTTCATATATGAATATAAAATTAATATATGCATACATAGCTTAAGTCAATGTCAAAATAAATTGTAGTGAATGTTATTTTCTTAATTTACTAAGTCCGCCTGTATAAAGTAAATAATTGTTGTTATTGTTTTAATAAGAATTTTAGTACTTTTAAATCTAATAAATTATTCAGTTCACCATAGGTAAGATTTTAATGGCGCGGACTGTCAATATTGCCGGCCGCTAATCATTCAGAATCAGTGCACTAAATTTCCATTACCACTAAAATCGATTCATTTAGTGCACTAAATTTCCACTACCACTAAATTTGTTTTATTCAATGCACTAAATTTCCACTACCACTAAATTTGTTTTTTTTAATGCAATAAATTTCCACTACCACTAAATTTGTTTTTTTTAATGCAATAAATTTCCACTACCACTAAATTTTTTTTTTAATGCACTAAATTTCCACTACCACTAAATTTATTTTATTCAATGCACTAAATTTCCACTACCACTAAATTCGTTTTACTTAATGCATTAAATTTCCACTGCCACTAAAATGGTTTTATTTAGTGGTTAATTATTTCCATCAGCATTTAGTGGTGGCTGGAATATTGCTGCATTAATACTAAGTCATTTAGTGGTAGTGGAAGCGATAATGCATTATAAATTCAATGCAATAAACCCAACTCTGGTGTCCACACTCGGAGATTTTAGTTGCCCAACTTTTTGTTGTTGTTCAGCAATTTTTGTGTTTTCTTTTGTTTGCTTTTTCTTACAATTTGACATTTATGCCGTGTTGCCACAGAAATACTCACAAATTACACAAAATTTTATAGATTGCCCAAAATATATTTCATACATAGAATATAATGCTTTTTATTTTTGTAATTATTTTAATATATGAATAAATATTTGTGTATTTATAAATTTCTCTGTAGAAGACAAAGCCTTAAAGTTATTACTAGAGCTATTGGAACAGCCCAAACAATATTAAAGTATTTATAGTTGAATACTAAGGTGTGCGTCACCATAAAGTGTAACACCCATTTTTCTTAATAACTTTTTTCACCTTTAATCAAAATTATTTTTCTTAATCACAATATCTTTGAAAAATGTGTCAGATTTTAAAATGTATCAGTTTGTCAAATTTGACTTGTTAGTTAGTTCACAATGGATAATCAAAGACAAGTGCATACAAAAATTATTCAAATAATTCAAAAAAACCATATTGGAGTTATACAAAAGTTGCTAGGGAAGTCCACGTGACCAGGCAATGTGTTTCCAGAGTGGTCAAAAAGTTCAACAAAGACCTAAAAATTGAAAGAAAGCCTGGAACAGGTAAAGCAAAACTGGTAACGAACGACGCGAAAGCCAAAAAGGTTGAGAAGCTTTTGCTGGCTCTTCCAAACATTTCTGGTCGCGAAGCGGCCCGGCGCGTGCAATGTTCGGAAAGTTATGTGCGCCGAGTTAAAGCTAAAGCTGGCCTTAAAACATTTAAAGTCCAAAAAGTTCCGGATAGAAATGCTAAGAAAAATATTGAAGCAAAAAAAAGAGCAAAACTCCTCAAAAAAGAATTTTTTCAAAAGTTCGAATGTTGTGTAATGGATAATGAAACTTACGTTTTTGCAGACTTTGCGCAGCTTCCTGGCCAAGAGTTTTATGTAGCGGATAGTAGAGGCAATGTTTCTGAAGAGTTCCGAACTAAAAAACTATCAAAATTTCCCAAAAAGTTCCTAGTTTGGCAGGCTATTTGTAGCTGCGGCAACAGAAGTGCATCGTTTGTTACATTGGGATCAATAAACTCAGATATTTATATCAAAGAGTGTCTTCAAAAGAGGTTGCTCCCATTTCTAAGACAGCACAACATTCTTCTGGCCAGATTTGGCAACATGTCACTACAGTAAAAGCGCAATAGACTGGTATAATAAAAATAATGTTATTTTTGTTCCAAAAGAGGCTAACCCACCAAACTGCCCAGAGCTGCGGCCTATTGAAAGATATTGGGCTCTTGTCAAAAGAGAACTAAAGAAGAGTACATCTGTTCCCAAAACCATTACTAGTTTTCGATATAAATGGACAGCTGGTACCAAAAAAATCACCGAAAACACTATAACATTGCTTATGGATGGCATAATGAATAAAATAAAAAATTTTATAAAATTAAATTAATTTTTAAACAAAATAATACAGAATATAAATCTGTAATAAAAATGCAAAATAAAACTGTTTTATTTTTAACTCTAGCTTACTCCAGTCAGTTTTTATTTGACTTTTGATGTGTTACAGTTTATAGTGACGCACACCTTAGTGCTAATGAGGACTAGTACGTGAAGTATTTCGGGAGCACCGCTTAAATTTTGAAGAAGTTTATAAGGTAAGACATATTTTATCCTAAAATTAAGGTATGTTAGATGCAAAATAAGCTGCAAATAATGAAAATCGGTTGATATAAACAAAATATTTTCTTTTAATGTCATATCGTTATGCCACACAATTAAATTTTCTATCAATGAAAAACAAAAATGTTTCTCTTCCCTTGTCTTTTAACAGCTAGATTATGTATTCACGTATTATGTGTCGATTAGACATTCAGCAGTTTAACGGTCATATACAAAGTAACAAAGTAATTTTCCATTTTAATTTTGAATTAAAATCTATTTTAATTTTTTTGCATACGGGCAGAAGAATTTACATTTCATTATGATTCTTAAAATTTAAAAAGCATGTTGTCCCCACTGAAAGGCAATTTACTTATAGTTTAATAATTTCCAAAAATGTTTGCTTTAGCTTACCAGTGGACATATTTTAAAATTGGTATAAATTTTGATAAAGTCGCTTTAAAAATATTTAAATGTTTTACTATTAATGCGAAAAGAATTTTTTTGTTTTTGTTTTTATTTTTTTTATTATTATTCATTCCTTTATATTATTAGCATATCAGATTTTGATTGCCTCAGCATCAGTTAGTCATTATTGAGGCGAGCTGGTAAAATATTTACATCTTTGTATTACACATGTACAATATATAATTGGGGTATTCAAGCGGGGTAATATCAAGTCATATTGTCATAATATCATACAATTTTAAAATAGTTTAAAAAATTTGTCGTTTGTCTTTGAATAAAAAAGTCATAAATCAATAATACTTTTCAACCTATGTTAACCATTTTGTCATAAATTGAAAAATAAAAAATAACAAAAAAATAAAATTAAAAATAATATACTAAACTATGAAGGGTTGTTTACAGCAATCATATTTTTTCGTTTTATTGTTTTATGATATATGACTTTAAAACGACCATTTGAATCCCCCAAATATTTTATTTTAAGATATTCATCTAAAGGTTTAATTCTATATATGTATATAATTTACAAAGAAAGAAAAGAAATAAAAGTAAAAAATATTAATATATACACATAAAATTTAATTATTAATTTATAGGATATTGTATACGATTGCTGTAAATCATATGAGAAGAGTTTCTAAGTCGTGAAGCAAATATTCCTTTATTCTTTTCGTGAAAATTTAAATTCTTTGTATATTTTTAATATCTTGAGGGAGATTATTAAATTCCATACTATCCGTATATTCAATCCGTTGCTTCGTAGTTTCTAACCGACATCTTGCTATCATAAGATTGATATTGTTTCTGTTATTGAATAATGTTTGATTTCTATGAAATGAACTTGTATGGTGACCAATATTATGGGTTAACTTAAAAACATAAAGAATTGAATTAAATTATTATAAATAATTTGATTGAAATAATGGTGAAACAAAATTACATAAAAAATTTATGGTCTAAAAATAGTTAAAGAAAAATTGTTCTCTTCCATTTTTGTGAAATTATACATAAACTGGCAACGCTGCACTTATAAAAAAGAAAAAACACAAGAAAAACGAACGCTGCGATTGTATGAAAAAGACGCGTACACCAAAAAGCGAAAAAAATATGAAAGGAAATGTCAAATAATCAACTACAAAGACAAAAAACGAATGACGGATTATAAAGAATCGCCGAGAACGGGCAAGTATTTTTCTTCTTTTATTCCCCTCACCGTAATCGTCTACAAACTACAAAAGTTGCCGACTCGCCTCGCCGAGTGTGGACATGCACTTAGAAAAATATGAACGTTCGCGTGTGAAAAAAAATTTGTGCTGCTCATTTATGTGCATGAAGAAAATAAAAAAATTTCTTTACTCTTCATATATGGACGCTTAGAAAAAAAAAATGAATGCACACGTTCGCGTGTGATTTTAAGAAAATAAATTTTGCTGCTCGTTCATGTGCGTGAAGAAAAATAAAAATTTTTAAAAATCGCATTCTTGATAATATTCATAAATGTTAGTTTTTGAGTATTCATAAATGGAAAAATTTGAATTCTGCTTTTAAATAAAGGAGTGATAAATGATTTCTTCCATATAGGTGGTAAGTAACCCAACTCTATACATTTATTAAAGATTGCAGTAAGTGGATAGGCTAATAATTCAGCACAGTTCTTTAAAATAGAACTTGGTACTCCATCCGGGCCAGGATTGAATGAAGCATTTAACAATTTTAATTTGGACAGAACAGTTGAAGGATTAATAAATGGTATACGTATGCCAGATGAATGGGACATCTCGAAGGGATGAGGAATATTATTATTGTAGGTTTTACTAGAATATGTTGAGGAAAAGAAACATATTGAAAATCTGCAAGTCATCCTCCGCACAAGTACTACCAAATTTTAGACACTTTGGGTAGGTAGAAACTTGACTTTTAGAATTTATGAAATTATAAAATGATTTAGGATCAGTTTTCAGTCTCGACTTAATGCGAGTAATATAGTAATTATAAACCAATTTATTAATTATATTATACTTAGATCGTGCAATGGAATATTTTCTGAAATTAACTGATGAGCCAGTGTGCCAACAACTGAGCCAGTCTTCCTATTCTTTGCATTTATTAACAAATTATTATTCCCATAGCGGACCTTTATTATAACGCAAGTAATCCTTGGACCAGTATCTAAAGTATTAAGTTTAATATAATTTACTCTAGAAACACAGTAGGCTTTCCCGCTTTTAAATAAATTTCCTTCTGTAGTAGAATTTTTGAAGAGAGAATAAATTTCAATATTTAAAGTAGAATGATGGTGATCTTGTATATAATAAGTCTTTATATTTTTCAAATTTTATTGGCAGATTTTTCAAATCATTATTTATTTCTCCAAATTCTATCCGAGTATTTTTAAAGAATGAGTAAAATTCTATGTCATTCGCCATACATTTTTTACAGCACCATCTTAATCCTTTGTAATCACGAAGATTATCAGCAGTTCTTGCAGCAAGATCAACAGATTTGGCATGGTAAATATCAAAGCAGAGCCAGAATGATACCATAGGCTCATCGGACTTATTTCCGCATTTTGGCTTAGTACAGCTCATAATGGATATAGTTATATACACTCCGGTTCACTTATTTAAAAGCACAAAAAATCCCATATTCAGGAACCGGTATCTTTTGCAATTTTTAACCGATTCCAGAATTTTAAACTAGAAATGGAAGGTAGACATCTTGAGACATAAACAAAATCATGACAATGGTGGTTTCTTAACTAAGAAACCTTTTTTTGAAGAATTTATAAAAAAAATTTAAAAATGTATTTTTTTTTTGGTTCACTTGAATAAAGGCACTTTAATTAACTTTAATTAAAAACAGCTTTTCTTTTTTTTTAAAAGTTATTATTACTTTATTTGCTTTATTAGAACTATTAGTAATGGGTACAACCCCCTTTGTTTTTAATAACTTCAAATATACGGGTTTTCATTGACAGATAAAGAGAATTGATGTAATCCAACGAAATTTCATTCCTGAATTAGTGACTGCTTATCATCAAATTGTCTACCTCCTTCATAGACCTTACGAGATAACCAACCCCACACAACTTCGATAATGTTTAGATCTAGCGAACAGGGTGGACAGTCAAGAATATTAACATTTTGGCTTGCAATGTACTCCTTTACTACTCTGGCGTTGTGTATAGGGGCATTATCCTGTTGCAATATTCAAAGTATTGGACCAAATAGTTCATTGAACTTCGAAAAAGCCGACTCCATTAACGTTCTATAGGTTGCACCAGTCATTTTTGCACTTTGAAATTCAAGATCGATGGTGCCATATTACGTAATAGCACCCCACACCATAACGCCGCCCTCTCGGCTGTGATGTCGGTTCAAAAATCGCTTTTCTTTACGCAGGTCATGGAAATAATAGTTGTAGCCATCAGGCCCATCCAAATTAAACTTCTTTTCATCCGTAAATACAACTGGTTTCCAGTCATTTACATGGCCTCTTTGCCGCACATCCCATACCATGTAGTCTTTTGCGAATTAAAGACGCTTTTTCTTACGAGGACCATTAAGTGGCGGCTTTTTTTGTAATTTCTGGTATTTAAGATACTCACAGCTCTTAATAACTCTGCGTACTGGTAGATTTAAAATTTTTTGTTTTGCCATTTTGACTCGTAAATCGACTAAGATGTAATAAATTGCAATAAACAAACGCCCCCAACAAAAAATCACCGCTTACTTTAAAAATAATACAAAAAAAAACAATGAAGTGAATTCAAGTGAACCAAAAAATATTTCACATTTTTAGTTTTTTTTATAAATTCCTCAAAAAAAGGTTCCTTAGTTAAGAAACCACCATTGTCATGATTTTGTTTATATCTCAAGATGTCTAGCTTCCATTTCTATTTTAAAATTCTGGAATC
Source organism: Metopia argyrocephala (assembly GCA_963576795.1). Classification (NCBI taxonomy): domain Eukaryota; kingdom Metazoa; phylum Arthropoda; class Insecta; order Diptera; family Sarcophagidae; genus Metopia; species Metopia argyrocephala. The sequence continues at coordinate 33,483,078 of OY756211.1, forward strand.
GGTTAAAAATTGCAAGAGATACCGGCTCCTGAATATGGGATTTTTTGTGCTTTTAAATAAGTGAACCGGAGTGTATATGTTAAAATTCAAATTTAACTAAATAATAACTTTAGTAAAGTTTAAGTGTGGCAATATTCTTATCTGATTCAATCTATCACAGGCACAAACCGGTATATTGTGATACTTAACGCCACCAGATAGAAGAAAAAAATTTATCCCCCTATTATGATTCTTAAGACAACTGAATTGCGTTGTTAATGTTACAACACAACTCAACTTTTTTTTTTTGTATTATGATTCACAATTAAATTCGGTTGTCTTCGTTAAGTTATAGTTAACCGAATGCAACCCTGTCTTTGAATTTTGCGTTGCATTCGATATGTACTTGCAAAAAAAATGTGTATACAAAAAAAAAAAAAAATTATAAACATAAACAGATGCATACATAGAAAAAAATTATATTAACAAATATTTGTAAGTGAAGAAAAGAATAGAAATAAATAAAAAAAGATATCGAAAATTGTTATATCAGTTGAAATGTATTCTCTGTATTTTTAAAAGGCAAAATCTCCCAAATCTCCTTGATTTCCTGGTGGTATGATCCATAGTGTCCCTTTCTTCTTCCAATATCAAGATAGTTTTCCATTAAATCCACTAGGTGCTGAACTTACTGCTTATTTTAAGCAAACAGTTTTTGCATGCTTTCTTGAATTTCCTATGTACACTTACATTCCCAGCGGGAAGAAATTGATTACCTTATTTTATTATCAATTAAATAATATATTACTTCAGAATATTTCACTTTTGGAATCGAGAAGGTAATTTCATGTGACACACAAGTAAATATTGATTACCATGTGTATTCCCACATCTATAGAAGAAAGAAGTTATTGTTTGTTGGTTTTTATCTTTTTCGTATATTTTGTTGAAAAAAAACCGTAATTTGGTTTTTATCTATTTTACATATCGATTACCATGTACATGTATAGAAGAAAGAATTTATTGTTTCTGCGTATATTTGTTTGTGGATTTTTTTTTCTCATAGTTAAAAAATCCGTTATTTTTTACGCAAAAAGAAATGTATTTTATTAAAAAATGCAGATTGTGTTTAAATATTAAATTATGTTATTTTTTAATGTGTTTAAATATAAATTAATGTTTAAGATTAATTAATATGTATATTAGTATCTATTCGGGAATTCTTGTTTGACAGTTCGCCATTTTTGTTACCTATAGCTTTTCATATCTCTTTTTTTTATTTATTTTAAAACTTAAATGTTTGCAAATAAATAGTGAAACAAATATTCACGAATAGCTACTATTATTTTATTTATTTTAATAATATAATGCATTAAAAATAATGCATCATCATAGAATTTATTCTTTTATGCATTACAAATAATACATTCTAGTACTTATTACGGGGGGACAGTAAAAGAATTTATTACTTTCGTAGGAAATGATCTGTGTTAAGGATAATGGTTTCCGTAATCAATAGATTATACATTCCTTGTATTACCTTCTCGTTTCTCATTGATTACCATATTCCGCTGGGTTGTTTTTTTCAATTATTAACGGTTGCAGGCAAAATACAACTGATAAATAGCAGTTGTTTCACTTTGACACCTAACACACAACATCTAAACAACAGTTGTGAATCACAATAGGGTTAAAAGTGAACGAAAACAACCAAATGAACAGCTGCTCAAAAGTTGTATTTCATAATAGACATTTGCCAACTACAACTCAACTGTCATAATAGATAAATCAGAAGATAATAACAAAGTTGATAAAAATATTTATAAAGGAATATTAACAATAAATAATTAAGTTCAATTGTTATTGCAATACAATATACTAGAATAATAAATATTTATCAACAGTAAAAAAAAGTACTTTAACCCATTTCCGCCCGCTGTACTATATATAGTGCACAACTTAAAGTTGAAGTAAAAACTATAAAATGATGTTTTTTACTCGGGAAACGCAACATACATGCAACATCCACGTAGCTGTTGTACATCAACTTATCATATCATAGTTGAAAAATATCAATTATGGGAATCTCCATTTTGGCTAGTGATTTATTTCTTGTGAGATTGTGATTGATTATGTAGTTTATTTTACATCAGTTAACTTTGAAGAACGTTAAATAGCAGTTTATTTACTTGATAACATCACATTATAATAAAAGCAATTTTAAACAGTTTAGTTCGTATAGAATTTTTTGAGCTATTAAGTGCTGCTGTACTAAGCTTAGTACACCTGAAAAACGTAATGTTTTGGAAAAATGTAAGATGATACAGTACTTATTGCAGGCGGAGATAACGAAAGGAATTGTAAAGACAACATGATGTAGGATATGGGACACGTAAACAAGATGAACAAATTGATATTAAATGAAAAAAAGACAAAATATATGCATATACATAAATACTAATGATAAAACTGTTTTTACAATAAATGGTTTGGCAATAGAAAACGTAGAACAAATCAAGTATATACCTTGATTTCATAATAATCAAAAAACTTAAATTTAAAGAAAACATCGAATATATTTGCACAAAAAATTGGGTTTTTCAAACTGATACGCAATTAAAATGCTTTAATTATGCATACTAAATAACAAAAAAGTGCTTCTGTATAATTTTAATATTCAAGTTATATTAAATTATAACAAATATAATATACTAGCTGACCCGGCAAACATTGTTTTGCCTAGAAAAGTATTGTTTTTGTGTATATTTAAAATACAGGTACAGGATCAGGTACAGGTAATATTTTAGAGATCGTATTCCTACTAAACTCGAAAGCTTTATGTGTTACACTTCTTTAAAAGAGCGATAAAATGTGTTCTATCCTCTGTGGGAATACCCCTTCCTCTGCCCTTATCCTGCTCGGATTAAGCTGTATAATAAAAGCTAGTGCTGGAAGCATTCTTACCATGTTTAGATGTTTTAAATTCACGGTAACAGTTGGCGTGGAGGAATAAAAAGTAGAATACGGTTTACAGCCAGCCCTACTGAATATACAGAAAAAATTTTATAAGAATCAGTCAGACAATCACGGAGAAGCTTTGTTACAAACATTGTGACATCACTCCATACAAAATGTATGTGAAAATGAATTTTCTTAATAATTTCTATTTTCTGGAATATTTTACATATTTTTGCTATTCTTCTTATTTGGCCAGAGACCATTCGGAATTGGTACGAATCATCGAAATCGGTCCAAGCGTTCTAGAGTTATAAGCATAGTAAATAACGCCACTTTCTAAACAACGTTCTTTATCAGGCCAAAATATATTTAATGCTACATACATACATATAACATAAGTTATAATCAATAAACAACTTAGCGAGTTTTAAGCTACTTTTTTTTAAATAATTTCTATGTTAAGCTACGTTCACATTTGTTGAATATTTGGTGAAAAAATCGTAAACACTATTTTATGAAAATATTTTATGCTATTTATAAAAATTTCTTACAGAATTATTTAAAAACAGATAAACACAAGAAATAATATTTAAATTTTTAACTAATTAAATTTAAGGCAACCAAGTGTAAACAACATATGTAAATGTTTCAACAAAATTCTGTAATTACGCGTTTTCGTATAACGCGATTTTATGGCCTTCGTATAATGCTTGAGTTTCCGGTATAACGCGGTACTGTACTTTACTCTCAATTTTGTAATGATTTTAACGTAAGGTTAACATTGCTAGATCAGTGATTGGAGAAGGATTTGATGATATGAACGAACAAGGAAGAAAGTATTCCTACAACGCGATTTCCTGTAACTCTGTACGAATCTACACTGCTTTTTTCCATCAAATGTTTGAAAATGTGAACGTACCTTTATACTTGCATTGTATGTAAGGGTCTAATTATATAAATACCTTTCTTTAATAGCTGTCATATTTCTCACTGGTGATCCAATACCAACCAAGTTCATTACACTATATAAAATTTGTTCATACAGCAGAGAGTTTGGTAAGAAATGTGCCGACGATAAATTTGGAGACATATTTGCCTCCATTAGATGTACTCTGAGCTTTTCATCGATGATCAAATCAAATCGCATTAAATCAAAAAAGTTTCTATTTTTATAGGAACGCAATATACGTAGAATGTCCTGTTCTTTTGCTAAAATTGTGCGACGTATTATATCTTCTACCTGTTGCCAAATTACTGATGGATTTAAATTTTGTCCACGAACATATGATTCAAATGCACCCCGCATACTTCCTCCCAATTCTTTGTAATATTTTTTCAATGATGGAACTTGCCATGTCGGTAAATAGTCATCTCCCACCACATACTTATTAGTATTAGAGGCATTAAACGGATAATATTTAACTGGGCAATAACGAAATAGAACATCATCACTATAAATATATAGGCGTACAGGATCGATTGAAGTTAGTACTACATAAACTCCAATATCAAATTTGTAACCATCTACCAAAAACGGATTTTGCACAAATTCCTGGACAAAAGAGTTGTTTGAATGCAAATTAATATCCTTTGGGGCTCTGATGGCTATTTGTCGATGTTCATTATGTTTCTCAACAAATAAGGCATCAGGATGCTTTTTAATGTAGTTCAAAAAATCTTGTCGCTGAGAAGGCAAACGAAAAGCTCTTGGCAAAAATGGTAGAACCGTTGTAGAAAGATCTACCTTATTTGTGAGAAAACCACAGCCTGGAAAATGATTTACCATTTGATTTTCTTTCAGAAGTTTCATTTGTTTGGACATTTTTATAAAAGGGTAATCATGCGCCCATAACAAATCCCAATTGTCTTCTATTGAAACACGCTGGTATCCAAGTCTATTTAATACACTCACCACATGAATTAAATGCTCCTCTGTTTTACTCCTTCCATATATTGCGTACTTAGGCGCTGATAAATCCACCGATGGCAGGCACTTTTCTGAATCATATTGTCGCAACCAATTCCAATAGCTGTATTTAATTGGTAACAAGTCCACCAAAATAGCTGTAGCTAACGTGGCTAAGAGGAAGACTACTACAGAGTGAACTGGTAATCCCACATTTGTATTTTTTTTACGCTGTAATAGTTAATAATTCGCTCGTTTTATTAAATAAATTGTAACCTTTTTACATATATACATATATTTAAAAAAACGTTTACCAAAAGATGGTTTAATTTCTCCTTATTATTTTTGGTATCCATTTATGATTTAAAGAATTTAGAAAAAAAAAAAGAACACAAAACAAAAACAAAACTTTTATTTTAAATGCCAGAACAAACTTTCCTTTTTTATTACACACCAGAGAGATTTTTATTTATTCATTCTTTTATGAATTTCGTCGTTCGCATAGCTGCCAGATAAACTGACCACGAAATCGTCAAATATCAACAAAAAAGTCGTCAAAATCGATTGCTTAAAATCGTCAAAAAATTTTCAACAAAATATAAATAAGAAAATATCATCTTTTTAAAAAAACTTTTGTTTTTATTTGAGTAAAACTGAAAAATAGAATTGACAGTACAAATGTATATAAAATTTCGAAACCTAAATAAAAAAAAGCCATCAAAATATATTATATTTCATGGTATAATCATCACAAGGTAGTCCCGCTTTACCAAAACAATTACAGCTGCTTACTTGGGATTGTCAAAATCTTATTCTTCTCCTTTCTTATTTATTTTGACGTTAAGCAAATTTGAAATAAAAAAAATTTTTTTGACAACAAATTAGAATTTAAAATTAAAAATTATGAAATGCAATACCAAATTATCAATACCAAATTTAGTTTTTATTTTTGTTTTCAATATAAATTGCAAAACGTTTATATTTTTATTTATTTATTAATATTTTTCGACATACACACACACATACTCAATATAAATGATTTTTTTAATACAATTTGCATATTTAATAAAATACAAATTTTTACAATAACATTTATCTTTTCATTCAGAGAATTCATTGATGCAACCATCCAATGTGCCATGTGGTAGCCTCTGGATAATTATATTTTGCAACCGGCGAATGTATTATATTGGTTATAAACTATTTTTTTACGAAACGAAACTAAAATTTTCAACTTTTAAAAAAATTTTCCACAAAAAATTAAGAAGAACTTGTTTACAATAGTATATTTATTTGTGTACAACAGTCAACCACAGTGTTGCTTTTATTTGACAATTCTAAGAGCAGCAGGGTTGCAAAACCACAGGGTTCTATACTATTTCAAACTGGGACTACCTTATGATGATTATACCATGTTATATTTCTTATACACATGCATTACCATTACACATTTTAGTCAGTTTAGATACAATTTTATATTAATTACAATTTTAATTTAATTAATCTCAATTCCTTACATTAGAATTGTTTTTTGTAAACGTAATGGCCTCCAAAGACGACTTTTATTTCTTTAGATTTATTTGTCGTTTTCCGTTTGCAAAATAATGTAGTAAATCGAATTTTTTTCCGAATAAATTTAGATAGAGTTAGGAAAAAAGAGTGGAGTTTCTCATTTTCATTTCTGATTTTTTTTTTTTTAATCTAAGAGTTTAAAGTTATTTTGGGCGAAATTAAATTAAATCTAAACTGAATAACTTTAACTGTCTTAATTCAGATTTTAGCTCTTCACATTCTTCAATAAAATGGTAAAATTCATTCATAAAGCGAACGATTTTCTTTGTTTAATATATATTAAGTACTTAAATATTCGTTTTTAAAATCAAACCTTATTTGGCCACACTGTTCTAAAAAAATGTATGAAACAAATAATAATAGTACCTTTTTATATTTCCTCAAAAGTATATTTTCTTCAAAGTTTAAAAATTTGTTTATCTTTATAATCTACCAAATCAAAATGTTTGATCTTGACTTTATTTCTAATAATAATATCTTTAAAAATTAAATGCATTAAATTGGTGGATGCAACAGTTGCCAATTTTGAATTTTACTGTGTAAAAACAGCATGAAATTCCTTTCAGAAATAGAATATTCTTCATTTAAATTTATTAATTTGAATTTCCAAAAGCCAATTTTGGATTTTTTGTGTGAAAAATATATAAAAATCATTTCGGAAATAGAGTAATATTCTATATTTGAATTTCCAAAAGCAATAGTTACAAATAGTGTGATAATAATTGTAACAATGTTAAATAATTCAAAGAAATAAACGTTGCAAATATTGTATTTCCAAAAATCGTCAAAATAAATAAAAATCGTCAAATTAAGGGCAAAAATCGTCAAATCGTCAAGATGCTATTTTTGTGCCGTAAAATCGTCAAAATGACGATAAATCGTCAAATCTGGCAGCTATGGTCGTTCGATATGTCCAAGGCGAATTTATTAGAAGGTGGATGCATCGGCGAATTCATGTTATAATCAACAAGCATAGCTGCCAGATAAACTGACCACGAAATCGTCAAATATCAACAAAAAAGTCGTCAAAATCGATTGCTTAAAATCGTCAAAAAATTTCCAACAAAATATAAATAAGAAAATATCATCTTTTTAAAAAAACTTTTGTTTTTATTTGAGTAAAACTGAAAAATAGAATTGACAGTACAAATGTATATAAAATTTCGAAACCTAAATAAAAAAAAGCCATCAAAATATATTATATTTCATGGTATAATCATCACAAGGTAGTCCCGCTTTACCAAAACAATTACAGCTGCTTACTTGGGATTGTCAAAATCTTATTCTTCTCCTTTCTTATTTATTTTGACGTTAAGCAAATTTGAAATAAAAAAAATTTTTTTGACAACAAATTAGAATTTAAAATTAAAAATTATGAAATGCAATACCAAATTATCAATACCAAATTTAGTTTTTATTTTTGTTTTCAATATAAATTGCAAAACGTTTATATTTTTATTTATTTATTAATATTTTTCGACATACACACACACATACTCAATATAAATGATTTTTTTAATACAATTTGCATATTTAATAAAATACAAATTTTTACAATAACATTTATCTTTTCATTCAGAGAATTCATTGATGCAACCATCCAATGTGCCATGTGGTAGCCTCTGGATAATTATATTTTGCAACCGGCGAATGTATTATATTGGTTATAAACTATTTTTTTACGAAACGAAACTAAAATTTTCAACTTTTAAAAAAATTTTCAACAAAAAATTAAGAAGAACTTGTTTACAATAGTATATTTATTTGTGTACAACAGTCAACCACAGTGTTGCTTTTATTTGACAATTCTAAGAGCAGCAGGGTTGCAAAACCACAGGGTTCTATACTATTTCAAACTGGGACTACCTTATGATGATTATACCATGTTATATTTCTTATACACATGCATTACCATTACACATTTTAGTCAGTTTAGATACAATTTTATATTAATTACAATTTTAATTTAATTAATCTCAATTCCTTACATTAGAATTGTTTTTTGTAAACGTAATGGCCTCCAAAGACGACTTTTATTTCTTTAGATTTATTTGTCGTTTTCCGTTTGCAAAATAATGTAGTAAATCGAATTTTTTTCCGAATAAATTTAGATAGAGTTAGGAAAAAAGAGTGGAGTTTCTCATTTTCATTTCTGATTTTTTTTTTTTTAATCTAAGAGTTTAAAGTTATTTTGGGCGAAATTAAATTAAATCTAAACTGAATAACTTTAACTGTCTTAATTCAGATTTTAGCTCTTCACATTCTTCAATAAAATGGTAAAATTCATTCATAAAGCGAACGATTTTCTTTGTTTAATATATCTGTGGCAATTTGGAAGAGTAGCTTAAGTCGAAAATTGAAGTTTTGAGATATCTTCAATTTTGTGTAATTTTTATTCTGTATGTTTTTTGCGAATAATTTATGAGTTAGTATATTGGTAACATGTTCATTAGAGAAGAAGGATGAATATTTTAAAAAAATATGGTTGATTTTAGAAGATTTTACGCCTTTTCTACTTAAGCGCTTTTTCGAAACTGAAATCTGCGTTGGACAGGTCCTTAAGTAACTTAAGCGCTTCTGTTGAAATAAAGAGTGCGTATTGTGTAGTTTTAAGTAAACATAAGAGGATTTATTCAAGAACTTATATTCACTTAAGATAACTGTATACAAGAATCACATTTTATTAAAAAAACTAATGTAAATATAAGTTATATGATAAATCGAAAATCTGAATATGTAAACAAATCTATGTGTACATAAGTTGTTTTGTTCAATGCATTATTGATTTAAAAAACTTAGGCTAAAAAGTAAACGTACATAACATTGATAAAAAATAGAATTTTTCAAAACGGACTAAATACATTTAAGCGCCTTTGCTTCTGTAATGCCCCAAACGCCTTAACTCAATTCTCTCTTATGTCGACTTAAGCTACTCTTCCAAATTGCCACAGATATATTAAGTACTTAAATATTCGTTTTTAAAATCAAACCTTATTTGGCCACACTGTTCTAAAAAAATGTATGAAACAAATAATAATAGTACCTTTTTATATTTCCTCAAAAGTATATTTTCTTCAAAGTTTAAAAATTTGTTTATCTTTATAATCTACCAAATCAAAATGTTTGATCTTGACTTTATTTCTAATAATAATATCTTTAAAAATTAAATGCATTAAATTGGTGGATGCAACAGTTGCCAATTTTGAATTTTACTGTGTAAAAACAGCATGAAATTCCTTTCAGAAATAGAATATTCTTCATTTAAATTTATTAATTTGAATTTCCAAAAGCCAATTTTGGATTTTTTGTGTGAAAAATATATAAAAATCATTTCGGAAATAGAGTAATATTCTATATTTGAATTTCCAAAAGCAATAGTTACAAATAGTGTGATAATAATTGTAACAATGTTAAATAATTCAAAGAAATAAACGTTGCAAATATTGTATTTCCAAAAATCGTCAAAATAAATAAAAATCGTCAAATTAAGGGCAAAAATCGTCAAATCGTCAAGATGCTATTTTTGTGCCGTAAAATCGTCAAAATGACGATAAATCGTCAAATCTGGCAGCTATGTCAACAAGGTAGATCCAGGCGAATTTATTAGAAGGTGGATGCATAGGCGCATGAAATGGCAGTTGAGCAAACGGTTACAATGTGTCGTTTGAATGATAGGACGGACTTAGTTAAATCTATATTGGCTTCTTCAAGTTTTAGTGATCCGAAGGAGGTTTTGGCAAAAATGGTCGTAGAACAGTCAAATGAGATGAAGGAACGCCAGGTGTTGGCAATGAAAGCCAATAGTGGCAGGAGTAATTCTGCTTATAGGAATAATAATAATTTCAGTAATCAGAACTTTTATCGTGGAAACAATTTTAGAAACTATCGGGGGAATAATAATAGGGTCAATAGTCGAAATTCTAATAACGGTAATCGATATTTTAACGGTAGTAGTCAGTTTCGTATGAATCCTAATAATAACAACAACCACATTCGTTTCTCTCGAGGTGCGGGACAGAGGGCTTCTGTTAGATCTTTAAACGCAGAAGTCCCTCAACGCCATCCGTTGAGGGGTTCAGTGTCAGATCAGGAGACAGTTCAGAATTTAGAATAAATGCTAAAAAATCAATTTTTACCCTGGACTTGAACTATTCTGACTTTATTATACTAAATTCTACTGATACGAATCATTCATGCTCTTTTCTTGTGGATACTCAAGCCGATATTTCATTAATTAAAATTTCCAGTTTAAGCCCAAATACTATTGTGAATAAAAACTACATCATAAGTATCACTGGTATAACTACCGAGTCCATTTTTTCCTTAGGGACAGTTTGCACAAATATAATTCTTTCCGACCAACTTGTTTCGCAGATTTTTCATGTGGTGAGTGACGATTTTAATATTCCAGCTAACGGTATTCTAGGTAAAGATTTTCTCAAGGGAAACTTGTGTAAAATTGATTATGAAAATTTAACATTGACCGTGAACACTAGGCTAAATAGTGTTATTATACCAATATTGCAGGGTAGCGATAATTTTACTTGCATAGTACCACCTAGAAGTGAGGTGTTCAGAACCTTTATTTTACAGCACTATAGGTAACCAATGTTTGTTGACGGTCAAGAGATTGTAAAGGGTGTTTTTATAGCTAAGACAATAATCGATTCAAGAAATCCTGTGTTAAGATTAATTAATATTACTGATGAGTACAAGTGCATTCGGAATGATACGATAAGGGCTGAGAAACTTTCAAATTTTTATGTATATTCTCTGAATGACATAACGAAAGATAAAGATCGTAACCGGGAATTAAGAAATATACTAAGGAATCAGATGCCGGACGATATCATAGATAGTTTAATGCCACTTTGCGAAGACTTTTCCGATATTTTTGCGTTAAAAGAGGACAAAATGACGGTTAATAACTTTTATGAACAGAGATTGCATTTATCAGATCCGTCTCCCGTATATGTGAAAAATTATAGATTACCTTACAGCCAAAGAAGCAAAATTGACAGACAAGTAACACAATTATTACAGAACGATTTGAGTGAACCTAGTAGCTCTAATTTCAATAGCCCATTAATTTTAGTACCCAAAAAAAGTGTGGACGATCATAAATCATATCGTATGTGTGTTGACTATCGTGCCGTTAATAGAAAACTTATAGCAGACAAATTTCCCTTACCACGCATAGACGATATCCTGGATAATTTAGGTCGAGCAAAACATTTTTCGGTGATAGACTTGTTTTCAGGTTTTCATCAGATTCCTTTACATCCGAGATATTACCGCATTTAGTACGGATAAAGGTTCATTCCGTTGGAAGGTCTTACCATTTGGCTTAAATGTAGCGCCGAATTCATTCTCAAGAATGATGTCTATCGCATTCTCTGGTTTAACACCAAATAAAGCTTTCTTATATGTCGACGACATAATTATCATTGGTTGCAGTAGACAACATCACCTTAATAATCTAAAGAACGTTTTTGAGATTTTGCGGAAATATAACTTAAAAATAAACCCCTTCAAATGTAAATTTTTTCAACCTGAGGTTACATTTCTTGGACATAAATGCACAGCAAAAGGCCTCTTGCCAGACGATTCAAAAATTAACGCAGTAAAAAATTATCCCATACCTACGGACAAAGACTCAGTGAGAAGATTTGTAGCTTTTGCCAACTATTATAGGCGTTTTATAGAGAATTTTGCCACTATAGCGGCTCCTTTGAATAAAATGACTAGGAAGAATATTCAGTTCAATTGGAACAACGATTGTCAAAATGCATTTCAGAATCTGAAAGCATCCTTACTTTCCCCACAAATATTGCAATATCCGGACTTTTCTAAACAATTTTTAATCACGGTGGATGCATCGAGAATGGGATGTGGTGCAATGTTGAGTCAAAATTTTAAGGGTAATGATCTCCCAATTTACTTTGCGTCGAAAACATTTACTCAATCCGAGAGTAAGAAACCTATAATAGAACTTGAACTTTTGGCAATTCACTTTGCAATTACTCAATTTCGACCCTATGTGTACGGGACCCAATTTATAGTAAGATCAGATCACAGACCCTTAGTATATCTCTTTAATATGAAGGACCCATCGTCGAAGTTAACACGGATCAGATTAGAATTATCGGAATACAACTTTATCGTTGAATATATAAAAGGCAAAAACAATGTAGGAGCAGACGCACTTTCTAGAATCTCAATTGGAGAACTCAAGGATAATAAAATACTACAAGTAAGGACCCGGGCGATGTCGGAAAAACTGCGAAATGGTAACACTGAATTAGATAGACCCTATGCGGAATCAGGAAACATAACAATGAAGGTTTATGATAAATTCTCACATAATTTTGACAAGAACACGACGAAAATAAGGACACAGATTTTTAATATAGACGATAATAAAATATTACGCGTAAATTTCTTCAGAAAATTTAGGAAACTGCTCACTGTAGACTTCACGTTTGTTAACGAAACAATTAGACTAGACTATTTGCTTTCGAGGCTGGAGATAGAAGCCAACAATCATGAAATCTATAGGGCAGAATGGCCTAAGAATGATTTATTTTTTACAATTTTTACAATACAAGAATTTAAGAGCTCTGGTAATATAATATTGAAAACTTTAGAAATTGTCCTTGTAGAACCAATAAATATCGTAACTGATGAAAGTGAGAGAACAAAGATAATGCAAATTTATCATAATGATCCCATTATAGCCGGGCATTGCGGTCAGAAAAAATTATATGCAAAACTTCGAACTAAGTTTTATTGGAAGGGTATGACAAAAGATATTGCGAAGTATGTTAGGAATTGTCCTGAATGTATATTGAATAAGGTAAAACCGAAGAATATTGAGGAACTCCATTTAACACCGACACCAACTGGTGCATTCGACATAGTAGTTATTGACACAATTGGTCCATTACCGTTAACTTCGTACGGAAATAGGTATGCATTAACATTGATGTGCGATATGTCTAAATATTTGGTAACAATTTCGGTGCCGGATAAGTCCGCAAAAACTGTCGCTCGCGCAATTTTCGAAAATTTTATTCTGGTATATGGCAAGATGAACACGATAAAATGCGACTTAGGGACGGAATTTAAGAATGAAATTCTATCGGAATTGTGTAAATACCTAAAGATCGACATCAAATTTTCAACCGGTTATCACCATCAAACGGTAGGAACAGTGGAGCGTAGCCATAGGGTATTTAACGAGTACATGAGAGCATACCTGGACGAAAATTTGTCTGATTGGGACATATATTTGAAATATTTTACTTTTCACCATAACACAACACCTAACTCAGTTTTCGATTGTAGATTCACACCTTTTGAACTTGTTTTTGGCAAACATCCGGTAATGCCTATTGAGAATAGTAAAAATTTAGACCCAATTTACAACCTAGACGATTACAAAAAGGAAATAAAATATAGATTGCAGAAAACCAATATATTAGCGAAGCAATTAATTGAAAAACACAAAGCACGAAATAAAGATTATTACGACTGATTCGCTAAACCAATTTCTATACAAATAAATGATAATGTTTTATTACAAAAAGAACCATATGATAAACACCAAAATATATATGAAGGTCCTTACATTGTTAAAGAAATTAATGATAAAAAAGTAAAAATATTTAATAAAACCACAAATAAAAGTAAAGTTGTCCACAAGAATAGAATTAGAAAATGTTAAGAAAAATAATTAAGAGTGTTTAACGATAGAACACAAAGTTATTTTATCATAATTTTCTTTAATTGTTTCCTTATACATACATGAAAAATTAAAAAAAATACGTACAATATAAGTATATTATGTAAATGTAAAAGTTACTACAAATTAGGATGAAATAATCATTATTTTATTGAAAAAAAAAACAAAAATTTATAAATCCCACTCAATTTTATATATGTATAAATTAAAACACTTGTTATATGTTTTACGATTCTGTTAAGAATAAATTTTCTTTATTTAAAAAATCATAATTACAGTATTTTTCTTTATTCAAAAATGCTGAATCTTATTTTATTTTTATAAAACAAAATTATAATATTTTCCCTGTTACCCAAAAATGCTGATACCATGTCTGCGACCTGTTTGCAGCTTTTAGGTAACAGAAAAAAGTTGTAATATAAAACCGTAAGTAAAACAAAGACTACGCAAATACAAAAAATATAAAATAATGTTAAATATGGGTATTCACTTAAAAAATATATTAAAATAAATTCTAATTATTTTGCAGTCGTGTTAACTCCTCCCCCACTTAAGTGAGAGCCGTCCTCGGTTCTCGAGTAGCTATCGATTGCCACCTGAACATCTTGTTGAAGGCGTTTATTTCTTTGCGCTCTATACAACTTAATTGTGCCATAAAAAACAAGCAAAATGAGCGCTGTTGTTGCGCTTGAAATTACTGGCCTTTTAGTAAGCTCGCTCTTAATTTCCCCAATGTGGCGTAGATTTTTAGTACTCAATTTACCCAAATACGAAAGGCTTAATACTTCCTGATGACCGGTAATATTGATCGTTGAAGCTGAGGCTGGATTAGGTGTTCTTTTTACCATGCCTCTTTCGTTTTTATAAATGGAACCGTTAATTTGAACCTCATCTTCATACGTCAATAGGTAAGTTCCGGTTACGATTTTTGGGGAGCTTTTGTTTACGATTATTTCCACTGTATCATCGTTAATGATAATTATGCCATCATCAATCACCATCAATGGCTCAAGGTGACTGGGCCGAGTGTTGCAATGGGCTACTCTGCCGGAATGAAGTTGTTGCGCACAAGTGGGGACTGATAACTCTTTGCAGAAGGTTGACGTCAAAGCCACGCTACAATTTCCAATTGCCAACACCTGTTTTTCACATTCCGCAACGCAATCACTTTCAGTGAGGTGCAAGATGGTTCCGTTATGCTCAACGGGGAAGAGAGTCAACTTCCTGCATTCTAATCTAGGCTTAGGATACTTAATCAGAAAATATAAAAAATCATTACTTAATAGAACCCTAATATACGATACTTCCATTAAATCCGCCACGTTTACATTTACAGAGCGCTTATTTATCATTTCTTTCAAATCATTAAAATCTAGGATTAAGGGGTTGACGATCCCTATCTTTGCAAGAGTGATAGTCATTATTAAAGTTTCAATTTCAGAAATCACTACTCTATTCCTCGAGAGCAGGGTCTCATACAAATGACCCGTATCCACTTGCCGATTCTTTGCATTTCTTATTATTATATTAACAGTCTCTGTCAATTTATTTATCTGTTCTTGAGTCCTGGTGTTCAAAATCATTTGTCTATTGTTCGAGTCAATCAGTTGCTGTTGTCCAAATTTAATTTTCTCAAAGTCGTCGAAGTCTGGTGTGCCGGCAACCACCTTAAGGGCGGTACCTAAAATATTAAGGCTTCTAGCAAATCTATGGTGAGTGCTTAACGACATCAAAGCCGATTCTATACGCTCTAGATCGGAATTCAATAACTTTACCATATGTGATAATGGGAAATGTTTCGTAAGTTGTCTCGTCTCATCAATAATATCGTAGTATACTGTCAAATTTGTGGTGTGTTGTAAATAATCAAAGTCTTGCCAGATAACGACATTGCCGTCGATAACAGGAATATAGTCTGCATTAGTGTAATTTGTCAGTTTTGCCGCAAGCGGTCCAACGAAAAGCATCAGTATCAAAATTCTAGAACAAGAAATACAGCCAGAAACAAAAATATAAGAAAATAAAGTTAAAAAATCTATTTAATATTGTCCTTATGGACCACCCTCCCTTCAATAAGGACAGTGGTTCCCAGGTCCGCCTCTATCTTTTTCTCGACATATAAGGGAGTCAATTTGTTCCCTAATCTCCTATTATTTCTCACCATCACCATTTCGCCTACTTCAAATACCCTATTCTGTCTTGAAGGATTATTTCTTCCCAGCTGAGCCTGCTGAGCCTTTTCAATTCTTCCTCTAATTTCCTCTTCAAGCCCAAGCAGGGCGGGATAAACTATATCAATAGGCCTTCTCTCGGTCACGGAATGAATGGACCGATTATATTTGACTGTTGCCAACAGTATAAGGTCCACAGTATTGTCGGCCTTTCCTTCCAACTTGAGACACCTTGCTATCTCTGCCAGAGTACTGTGAAGTCTCTCGACTTGCCCATTTGATGTGCTGTGCAAAGGAGGAGCATTTGCCATGTCAACCCCAAACTCGTTTCTCAGGAGGGATGCGATAGTCTGGGATTTTAGCGAAGGTTCGTTGTCGCAGTAGACACTCTTTGCACCAGAAAAAAAATTCATCAACTGAATTATTGCAACTTTCAAGTCCATAATAGTACGCGACGGTATAGGTTGCACCACAGCGAATTTAGAAAATTTGTCAATACACGTCAGGAAATGTTTGCCGTCGGTGGAGAAAATATCAATAAATAGCATTTCACCCACATAAGACGGTACAGGCGTCTCCCCCAATTCCTGTTTTCTTGGGTGCCTGTCATATTTGGCCTTTGCGCAAATCTTGCAATTCGTCACAATTTCATTCGCTAGCCTTGTCATATTCGGAAAGTAGTATTCGCTAAGTATCTGTTTCACATTCTCTTGGGCGGCTCTATGAGCGCGGTTGTGTTCTGTTACCACTATGTTCCTCTGGTCATTCTTATCAAAAATATCCAATACCATGTTCTTGCAATGCCAAAACTTCGTTGCCGGGAAGCTCCTGACCAATTCATCCTGTATACTTGCCAGTATTGGCAAATCGCATACTATCGCGTTTACCACTTCAGGGTTAACCACCAGTTTTAATTCCCGAAAAAGACAATTCTTATCAGCAAACGTAATAAGATGCCGGGTTTTTTTTGCAAAAATTATGAAATCCCGCTTTGAAGGGAAGGATCCCTCTTCTAATATGATCTGGTTTCTAAAACAATTGACAGGCTTCTCGGTTGTTTCAATCACGTAGGTCAGTGACTCCTCACTATGGACTGTTGCGACATCCGAATTCGCCTCCTCCTCCAGCAAATGAATGTTCTGGCGTGAAAGGGCGTCTGCCACGTAATTCTCCTTTCCAGGTTTGTGGAACAGTTTTGCATTGTGTTCGTCTATAAAAGCCTTCCAGCGTTTTATCTTAGCATTGGGATTTCTGTCCGAAACAGCAAACGTTAACGGTTGATGGTCCGTATAAATATTCAAATCTTTTACACCGTAAAGGTAATTTCTAAGCTTTTGCAAAGCCCACACTATAGCGAGTAGCTCTCGCTCGTTGGTGGCAAAATTTAACTCCCTATCTTTTAAAGTCCTGGAAATCATAGTAATGGGCCTACCACCCTGTGATAGGACTGCTCCCAAACCCAATGAGGATGCATCCGTCGTCAGATCGAATGGCTTCCTAAAGTCCGGATAGAGCAGCATAACATCTTCCGAAGATAAAATAGCCTTCAATTTCTCAAAAGCTCGAAGCTGGTTTTCGTCAAAGTCTACCTTAATCTTTTTTGACTGGTGAGCACTAACTTTCCCGTTCTCACCTTTCAGGATATCCGTTAATGGCTTTGCTATTGAAGCAAAGTCCTTAATAAAGCATCTGTAATAACTTGCCAGTCCCAAAAACGATCTGACATTAAACAATGTCCTGGGCCGTTCATAGTCACGGATAGCCCTTACTTTCTCAGGGCTTGTCCTAATACCGTCCCTGGATACTACGAAGCCGAGGTATTCAACACTCTTCTTAAAAAAATGCGACTTTTCGCGAGAGACTCTCATGTTGGCCTCATACAGTCTATTCAACACCCATGCGATATGGTCGACATGGTCATTCTCATTTTCCGAAAATATTATTACATCATCCACATAGACGTAGCATGTTTTTCCTATCTGTTCCCTAAGCACATCATCAATGGCCCTTTGGAAAATACTAGGGGCATTTTTCAGCCCAAAAGGGAGTCTACAAAATTCGTACTTTCCATTTCCAACAGAGAAAGCTGTCTTCTCCCTGTCACCTTCCGCGAGTGATATTTGGTGAAAGCCAGATTTTAGATCCAGCGTCGTAAAGTACCGTGCCTTCCCCAGATTAGACAAGATTACGGCCACTTCCGGAATTGGGTACTTATCATCTACTGTAAATTGATTCAGCTTCCTAAAATCAATTACTAACCTTTTCTTTATATTACCCTGTTCATCCCTACCTTTCTTATCCACCACCCAGATGGGATTGTTGTAAGGAGACCTAGAGGGCCTTATTATTCCATTTCTCAGTAAATCTTTTATTTCGTTATTTACAAAGTCTGCCACACCCATGGGGTAGGGGTACAGCTTTGAGTAAATTGGGTTATCGTTGACTGTGCGAATAGTAGCAACAATATTTGTGTTATAGGGTAGAGATTCATTAGGGTTTGCAAAAACACCTGATAGTTTACTCATTACCCTTCGGAATCTGTCTAACACCGTATGAGGGATCTCAATATCCTCTACTTGTGTGAAGCTTACACTATCACACCTTAAAAATTTAAGTTTCTCCGTTCCTGTCCTGGTTCGAATTTCCTTTCGCTTAAGATCCAGTGTGGCACCCGCCTGCGTCAGCAAGTCAAGTCCAACTATACCGTCAAATGTTGACAGTGAGGGGAGTATAAAAAAGGGGCTATTTATGTCAAAAAGGTTCAAGAGGCATTTTTCATGGATATTATTAAATCCATGTATGGACCTAACCACAAAAGGCTTAGTTACAGGTCTCATGTGATTCAATCCATTTAAAGGTTTTATATAATTTGTAGATGCTCCCGTGTCTATCAATAATCTTATGACCCTCCCTGCTAACACCCTTTCTATAAACGGGAGCAGGGAGTCTTGCCTAAAAAATTAATCTCATTAAACCTATCCTCCTCATCAATTTCCGAAGCCTCCACCTCTGCAGTTGCTTGATATTCGTCCTGTGCCAAGCTCGATTGTAAATCTTCCTGAGCAAAATGATTTATTCTTTGGTGCTTCGCATTCGTAAATTTCGCTGATTCATCATTTGGTCTCTTAACAGCCTGTCCAAAACTTTGTTGGTGTGGCATCGAGACCCGGTTAAAATACTGCTGACTCCGAATTGGGGCAGAATATTGTGCAGTACCAGTGCGGAAGCCTGTCGGCTGCCTGTAGCGAGACGAATGGTCGATGTCCATCGGTTGGATTTCCGTTTGACCATGACTGCCCAATTTTCCAAACGCCCGTTGTCTCGAAAAATATGGGGTTTTCCCCAATCGCGGCCCAACAGGCTGGCTCTGACCAGCTCTCTGTTTCTCCTTATCCTCCAAACTTCTGGCATAATTTGTCGCGAATATATACCGTTCGTGATTTGATTCGACCTCCTGAGCAAGTGCCAGTGCTGAGGGCAAGTCATTAGGCCTCGCCGAGAAGAGAACATCACTCAAACTCTTTTTTGTTCCAGATATAAACACACGAAGTGCATCTGTTCTATACTTTTCATTCATGGAGGCCGCTACATCCCTATCGTAAGTCATTATCGTTTTGTTTATAAGGAGGGTTAGTTTTCTCTCCACCTCATCGTAAAACTGCAGTATAGTCATGTTTCCCTGCCGAAGTGTAGAAAGTTCCTGTTCTATTAAATAAATAGGTCGTTTGTCCGAATAAGTAAAATCTAGACGGTCTATAATAGCCCTAAAATTCAAGGCTGTATTGAAGGAAGCCAGCGTCATGTCTGCTGCTCCCTTTATTTTGTTCCGAATTATGGCCACCGCTTGGTAGTGCTTGGAACTTCCCACATAGTTTTCAAAAATTCTGTAAGCGGTTTGTGCCGCTTGCCTCCAGGAGACGTAACACTCCTGCTTTCCGTCGAATTCCGGCAGTGATTTTATTATGTCCAATGATTCGTCGCACTGTATTCCTGGCACTATTTCTACGTCCTTATATGGTACAACCTCAGGAGTCTTGACAACAACGTCGTTAAATTTCCTATCAAGCTCCTCAATCTGTTTGTCAAATGTTTGTTTCTGTGACCTTAGGGCGGCACCGATGGCAGTCTCTACCAACACCCTCAACTGATCAGCGTTTATCGTCATATTCCACCAATTTTCCCTATCAAGTCCGATATTATTTTTCTTTCTTTCTACCTTTATTTTCCCTAGATCCTCGAGTACCTGATCTAATTCGTCCAAGAGTTTATTATCATTCATGAAATATTTGTCAATACCAAAAAATTAAGGTTTAGCTACAAAATATTAAATCAACTCGTGCAAAGATTCACATAAAATTGTCAACAATTCACTGATACAAAATTACTTAAACTCAAATATTTTCCTCTTTATTAATGCAAAAATCGTCTTAAAGGGATTGGATTATAATTATTTTTACACAGAATTTAAAAATAAATAGTTAAATATTTTTATCTTAAAAAAAAATTTTTTTAGTAAATTGCCGAGAAAAAATTATGCCTTTTAATTTTTTTCCCTAAGTTTTAAAATTATAAAATTGTTTTCAAAAAGAATTTTTTTATTGGTTTATGTTTAATAAATTTCTTGTGTTAATTTAAATTAATGAATAATTTAATATGTAAAAATCTAAGAAGCATTAATTACTTTCCAAACTTACACTATTTTCATAATTAGTTGATAAGATATGTTGACGGTGAAGGGTGTGTTGTTACTGTTGATGTTGGTGCTGCGAAGGGCTGCTGTTGAAGTTGATGTTATTTATGAAAGGGTTGTCGTTGATCCTCTTGTACTGCTGATGTTGGGTTGTAGCTCATTTAAATTTTTGTTGTGTTTTTTTTTTAGCTAGTTTTGTTGCTTTTATTTTTGTTTCTACAGTTTGTAATTTTTAATAAAGTTTTTGTCATTTAATTATTAATTTCCAGAAAGGAATTTTTTCTCACAATTAAATTTTCACAAAAAAAATTTGTCAACGAAAAGTTTTTTTTTTAAATCACCATTGGCACAGGATTCACTTTTTTTGAAATTCTAATTTACAAAATTGTCACTTATTTATTTAATACTTTACAATTTCCTCTTTACAAGGATTTGAAAAAATTAACTTAAAAAATTTATTTTTGCCCCACGTTGGGCGCCAATTAAAACACTTGTTATATGTTTTACGATTCTGTTAAGAATAAATTTTCTTTATTTAAAAAATCATAATTACAGTATTTTTCTTTATTCAAAAATGCTGAATCTTATTTTATTTTTATAAAACAAAATTATAATATTTTCCCTGTTACCCAAAAATGCTGATACCATGTCTGCGACCTGTTTGCAGCTTTTAGGTAACAGAAAAAAGTTGTAATATAAAACCGTAAGTAAAACAAAGACTACGCAAATACAAAAAATATAAAATAATGTTAAATATGGGTATTCACTTAAAAAATATATTAAAATAAATTCTAATTATTTTGCAGTCGTGTTAACTTATATACATACATATATATAAAATACATAATATATGATATAATATAATATATATATTTTAATATATAATATATAATACATATACAAAATTTATAAATCATATTCAATTTTATAAATTTGAAAAAATTTATAAATCCCATTCAGTTTTATAAATATATATTAAAATAAAAAAAATAAAATAGTAAAACATATAAAAAAAAAATTTAAAACCAAACAGCCTGATCACCTGTTTGTTTTCAAATTTTTTATATAAAAGGGGGAGGTGTAGTGCCATCCCTGTATTAATTATAATTTGTTACTATTAATTAATTATTAGTTGCTGCTTGACGACTAAACCAACGAGAACACTCCGTCTTTTATTCGGACGTGTTACAGTTCCAAGAGCTTTCGCACTCCTCAATAAAATTTAATTTAAGCTTCTCTTCTATATTTTTGTAAACTATACTCTGCATCGCTGGCGAAATTGGGCTATATTTTTCTTTAACAGGTTCTGCTCATTTAACTAATTTACTATTGTGCTTTTCTAGCGGTGTACAGCCAAGACCTCCTACTTCATATGTTTGGAATCCCTGTATAACTACACTTAATTTATTTTGCTCTTCATTATCTAATATTTTTTTTTTTTGGATTTTACATGTGATTTTCTGGTGTCAACTCATCTGTTAATTTACTTAAATCAATTTCATTCATTCCCACGAATTCAGGGGCCAAATTAAACTCTCTCCAAAAATCAGCTCCCAAGTAGACAGGCTGCTCTAGATCAGGACACAGATAAAATACTATATCCTAACTTTTACTATTATATTTCACTTCAATTACTACTTTACCTAAGAGTCGATGTTGTTCATCATTAGCGGTAAATATCATCAGTATATTGTGGTTATTTTCAAATCCATTTCTCCTTCTAGTTCTCTGCCACCTTTTCCTAAGAGACTCACTGTTGCTCCAGTATCTAGTAGGCCTTTAATTCTATTATTATTGATTACAATTTCGGCATGGTCTAGGATCATTATTATTATTTTTTCAGCTGATCTCATTGCCTAGATAGCTTGTCTCCTACTCCGTTTTTTCTCTACAAATTTTTCTCTATACCTTTTAATTCTTTTAGATATTATTGGTCAGTTTTGATTACTTCCTGAGTTGAATATTCGGTCTCTGATAATTTCATAATTACTTGCTCTCTCTTTCAACGTATACAGATGTTTAAGTTGTGGTATTAATATATATATTATATACTCTTTTGATCTCGTTTTATTGTAGATTTATTTTTTGACTGATGCTATAAAGAATAATCTTAAAAAAGAGCGATATTTCAGATATTCCACCAAGATGAGTGACAAATAAATGCAAGAGGCAAAATTTTTTGGTAGAAAAGAAAACGCCATAAGTTATTGTATTATTCGCCCGTTTTCTAGTTATCATTGTGAAAATCAAACTTGCAAACAATTGTTTGTATTTTATTTATATTTGTTTAGTCAAGTTCTATTTAAAGTATCTAATTATTATTTTTTATTTGAATTAATTTGAATTTAAAATTAACGGTTTTTCGCGTTACCTTAACTTTTATGACAGTAGAACTGTCACTTGCTGAATTTCATTATGTACAAAAAATAGTTAAAGGGGGGTTTAGACGGTAATACAAGTCGTACGACATGTCAAATTTTTGTGTAGAAGAGAATGAATAGTATCGTGTAAACTTGATATGTAATGAGACCGTACGACATTGAGAGAAAATACGGATGAAAATTTGACAGTCGTACGACTCTCTTTGTTTTTGAAATTTTTTAAAAAACCATCACATTTCATTAGATCAGGGATGCATTTTTATTTTTTTTTTTTGTTTGTTTATGTTATATGTCTGTAAATTTTGTGTGCATGTGTATGTGCATTTTACGTTTTCATTTTACTTTGTTTTGGTATTTTACCAATCGTGTAAAAGCAAAAAATATCTGTCGTAAGATTTTTACTCTCATTTTTAAAATACGGATGGAACTTCGTAATATTTTCTCTTTGATTTTACGTACGACTTATATTACCGTCTAAACCCCCCTTAAGTAATACCTTGGGAAATTATGTAAATAAGCAATATATACTGAAAATATAATGCGCCATTTTATAAAATAAAATAATCATCCAAATAATAAGCAAATACCTTTTTCAAGCTCAAGGTCAAGTTTATTTTCAATTTAATAATCAATATTTCGATATCCTTCGGATATCATCTTCAGGATTTCTAAATATAATAATAAATGTAAACAGATAAAAATTCACTGAAACCACTGTTCCAATAAGAAAATATCAGTTACAAAAACAAATATAAAAATACCGATCATATAACAATCTACAAAATGTAAACAAACTCACAACATCAGTAATAAAAATAAAACAACAATTCCCATAGGATAAAAATATAAACCAAAAAGAACTTACAAAAATTATATAAAAATAACAAAATTAAATTTAATATATATATATATGTATCACTGCACCGACGTTGTCACATTACATATTATACTAATTATTGCTAATATTTCCCCTGTTTATTATATATCTATAACTATGAGCACAATTCTCGGTGTCTGTTTTGTAGTTTATTCTCCTCTCCTTTGGTGTATTTATTATATGTAACATCTCCAAAGTAAACCGTTTTTTATACATGTTTTCTCTCTGCAATATTTGCACCTTCTCCAAATCTGGTATATGATTATTATCTGCACAGTGGTTCGCAAGTGCTGTTTTTTGTGTACTTAATTTTTCTCTATTTTTAAAATCCGATTTATGTCCTGCCATTCTGGTTCTTAGTTTATTTTTCGTTGTACCGACATACATTCGATTACATTTGGTTTTACCAGTTTTTCTCCAGTTTTGATTTAGTGTCGGTAAATAGTCGTTTAAGAGTTTTATTTGATGCTTGAGCAATTTTAAATCTATTCTTGTCCAAAATATTCGTATTCCTCAATCTTTCGGAAAATCCAGGAACATATATCGCCGATTTATACACTTTTTCAGTTTTCTCCTGTTCTAGCAGTCGTCCTTTATTTCCTCTAAATTTATCTATAAGTCTGTTAATGGTATTTTTAGGGAAGTAATTTTTCTTTAAAATTTCTATCATTTTCTGAATATTTTGTAAATGGAATATTTCATCGCTGATAGAAAGCACCCGTTCAATAAAATTCATGGCAGTATTCATAATCATATATTTAGGCTGGCTTGAATTAAAATTTATGAGTCTGCCGGATGCTGTTGGCTTTTGATACCAATCAATTTTTAGTATTCCCTTGTCTCTTATAACCAGCGCATCAAGATAGGGCAATTTTTCATCAATCTCGTCCTCCATTGTCAATTTTATATTTTTATTAAAACTATTTAGTTTAGTCAGGATTCCGAGGGATATCGAAATATTGATTATTAAATTATATATAAGCTTTTAATTAAGGTCGATTAAATAATTATTTTTTCGATATTTCGCTACTTCTCTGCGTAGCTTCTTCAGGAAATATTTTTTATTTAAAAAAATTTTTTTAAAAAAAGAAGAAAAAAAAAGCTTATATATTAATCAATAATAAGGTCAACTAAACTTATTAATACAATTGATTATTAAATTGAAAATAAACTTGACCTTGAACTTGAAAAAAGTATTTGCTTATTATTTGGATAATTTGGAAACAGGTCGAACAATAATATAACAATAATATTTCTGATTTGATAAATAAAATAATCATTCTTGAAATCAACCCAGAAGAGTTCGCATTGTCTTTTAAAAAATCGGACATCTTTAAAATTTGAAATCTTTAATCATCTTAAAGTTTAAGAGCATTCAATATTTTTTAAAGGTAAATTAAATTTTTTTAAGAAACTTAATTTTTTTTTAAATAGGCTAGATTTCCGTCTAACGTAAATGCGCTTTAAAACATATTTATTTATGTGACATATCCCTGCAGAAAACGCGGCTTTTTCAATCACACGTGAAAAGTATTTTACCAAACTTAACCTGGCTTTATAAAGTAAACATGTGCATTTTTAAACTTTTGTTTCGATGTGTATCCGATATAAATCCCAAGAAAACAATGCAATATATTAGAGAAAAATTATTACATATATTGTTATATTATAGTTATATTATATACATACATATGTATGTATGGTTTAGCCCACATATGAAAACTTTCCCAACTATAAATATTTAATAACTAATTGAATTTGAACTTAACAATATTTGAATAAATATTCTTTTAATATAAACAAAAAGCGTGCTCATCATTTCTTAAGATACAACAGTTTGGCGACGAGTGTAAACATTATTTCAATTATTAATTTTTTCGTACACACGTACAGTGGTGGCCATATAATTAAAAACGACTTAGCACCACACATTTTTTCTTAATATATTTTAAAAATTAAGTTCACAATGCCAAAACTAAATACTATAAGTTGTAAAGTATTAAATCATTATTGAATTTATAATAAAAATATTTACAGCTGAGATAACATTTTTAAAAAAATTAACTTTAAACAAAATATAGCACTTTTATGTTGGTCTTATAATTAGAAACGGCACAAATGTTTTCACCAAACTTAAAATTTTTTCCACAAAAGTAAACAAAAATTGACATATCCTCTAATAGGATATTCTCTTACATATTTTATTTTTGAAAATATTGGCTAGTGTTTGTCTTCTCTGTCAAATTTTGTATTAAATGCTGGCATGTTTATAGAGACACGTTTCTCTAGGTTTGCTGCATCATTTGAAACTATTAGATTTTTTTTATTTTGGATTGTTGTTCGCGTGTATCCTTTTTACAATTGCCTATAAGTTTTCAATTGAGTTTAGATAAAAATTTTACGGTGATAGGTACAAAATATAAATACCATTATACGAAATCCAGTATGTTATTAACTTAGGATTTTGATTTGAGTCGTTATCATGTTGAGAACGAGCATTTTCTCAAAAGAAATATTGTTCTATTACATTTTTTAAATTGTTTTTATATTGATGTTAATTAACTTTTTCCTTTATTTTAAGAATGGCTTCAGACCACACCACGAAATTGCATCCCAAGTTATAATACACCATAATAGTGCTGGCAGAGTATTGAGTAATGGGTACCGAGTATCGAGTATTTGTATTAATTTTTGGGTACTCAATACTTAAAAGTAACTACTCAATACTTTAAGAGTTGCATTTTTTCTTCGAATTTGTATAGAAAATTTAAATTTTAACGGCCAAAAAAACTTTTGTCTAAAAACACAATACTTTATGAAATTGTTTTCTCTTAAAAATAAAATCCGTTAAAAGTATTGAGTAGTATTGGGTACCCAAATGAAAGTACTCAATACTATCGAGTAATGAATAGTAGCAGAATTTGACAGCACTACACCACAACTGTTTTAACAAAATACCTAAAGTCTTAAGGATTTTACTGAGGAACATCTTACGTAAGATTTTTCGTCAGGTGAAAACAATATATTTTTAAATTCGTTGCTTGTAAGAATTCTATTTCAGATAACAAGAATCTTTGTTGAGCATTTTGCTTGCAAAGCGCAAGTGTTTCTAAATATTTTTTTGCCACATGCGGTTTCTTTTATACAATACATTTACGAAAGCTAAAATGCTTATAAACCAGTGGTCTCCACCAGTATTACTCAGGTAAATAAATTGTTCGGATATTTTTTTAGTTTTTCTTACTCTCTTCGTGAATATTACAACCAGGGTTGCTTAATTCCACAAAAATTCTGGCAAACAGCTTCTTAAAATATACCAAAACTACCCGTATCGTTAATTCTTATTATATTATTTTAAAATTAAATGTATTGTACTTTATTTACAGATATCACTTTTAGAATTCCTGGAAACCAGTTTTTGTTTTATTTTCTTATGAAAAACTTAATTAATTATAAAAAAATTTGCAATGTTAAAAATCTTTCATAAAAAGAAATCCATACGCTTTGTTTTCATCATGTTAAACGACAACCACAATTATTACAAAAACATGTGTGTGAGACAAAAATTTCGTATGTGTTAATGTTTTATTAGTTTTCAAGAGAGCTAAATTTGTTTGTCAGACACTGAGAAGTTATGATAATAAGCAACATAAACTTATTAATGTTTATATTTCTTTTAACTACATTTCAATTTGTTAATAACATTTACAAACAATTTATTTCATGAATAATTTTAATAAATTAGTTTAAATTTTAAAATTAAAGGTTTTTAAAACGAAAATTTTCACAAATTTCATTCAAGTTGTTAAAAACAATACAAATGAAGAAACCAATCTCATCTCTCAGTGTATTTTTGTGTGACTCTCTTTGTGAAGATCACTGTTATAAACGCATTGTTATTGTCCGTGTTAATATTTCTTCTCTCATTTGTTGCCCAGTTTCACCCCAATTTTGTGTGCATTCAGAAATTGGTTACCTTTACTAATGCTGCAAATAATCTTATCTTCTACTTGAGGAGTTTTTCTAGCACTGGGCTTCCTGGCTGGGGTCGCAAACTTCTTGTGTTTAATTTTAGAAGTGAACTGCACCAAATTTCACTTTTTTGGATTATGAAAACCTTCGTGCGATAGCCCACATTGAAGGTATTTCCATTGGATACGCCTTGAAGAAGCCCTTACTTACTTACTTAATTGGAGTGCATCACTTGTTTTTCCAGTTTTGAAAACTAAAACGTATTAAGGTTATTTAAATAGGATCTACTGAATTTTAAATTTAGGACTCATAATAAAAAAAGTTAATTGATTAAAGAAAACCTGAACGTTTCTAATTACGTGGCCAGCTAAAAACCAAGTACTTAGAAATTAATTAAAATTTTTTTAAAGTGCAAGCTTTAGATTTAAAGTTTTTTGCAGCGGCAATAATGTGGACTGTGGGCTGTTCGAATAGCGGTGCTTATAATTTTTAGTAATGGTTTTAAAAGAAGTTACACTTTGATTTCATTTTGACTAAACATCGTTTCTAATTATATGGCCACCACTGTAATACACATATTTTTTTTCCTGTTGGAGCAAGTGTAAGCTTATAAGGAAACAAAATGGACGCCGGACAATTCGCCATGTTTATGAAAGCACAACAAGATTTAGTGCAACAAATATCAAAGTTCACTTTTGGTGCATCAACCTCTAGTGCAGTGGAGGGCAACAGCAACATTATTAACACGGCATTAGTTCCTAATTTCGGTGCATTCGATTCAGCCAAAGAGACGTACCGCAATTATATACAGCGATTCAAAAATTACGTAAACTTTATGGGCGTTGATGGTAATAAGGAGTATTGTACGAAGCTTCTTCTTAATTCAATTGATGCTAAGCATTTCCAGTACGACGACTTGTTGATGCTGGTAGAAAATTATTTGACCATAAAAAAGAATGTGCTTGTGGTACAACATGGTTTCTAGTAATACTACCTTGAAATGGCTAAGATCGTATTTATCCAATAGACCTCAACAAGTAAAGATTAAAGATATTTTATCGCATGAGATTACAGTTATTTCTGGTGTTCCCCAAGGTAGTCATTTAGGACCAATACTATTTACCTTATTTATTAATGATTTGCCATCAGTTATTTTATATGTATTCGAGAATTTTCATGTATGCTGATAATGTAAAAATATGCAAGACTTGGAATTCACCCCAAAGATTATGTTTTGCTGCAGTCAGATATCGATAACATTTTTCAATGGTGTCAAATAAATTTAATGGAATTAAATGTTAACAAATGTAAGCACGTATCATTCTTTAGAGCAAACGAGATGAATTCTACCTATCATATAAATGGTAATACTCTGGAAAAATTTGATAAGATTATAATTCAACCAATCACATACGGAGTGATATATCTGATTATGGAATTTATAAAATTGTTTATGTTTACCGTAATGAATACACGAGTGGAAATTCTGAACGTTATTATGCAGGCCTTGCAATAAAAGGTAAAATTGTAAATTTTTAAGTGGACTCTGGCTCTGGGTGTTCGTTTTTGCCCCGAAGCTTGTTCAAGTCATTAAAGTTGATTAACGAAATAACCCCCCAAATATTTTTTCCACAATTATACCCAAAACACATTTACTCTAGAAGGAAACGTACAAATGCATATAAAATTCAACAATGTATCTTTTTTTTGATGAAATTTATGTTGTGTCGGACAGGTGCACTGCTCTGATAGGCGGAACATGGGTACGTCGCCTAGGTATTGACCTCAAGGAATTAGATCAAATTTATTCGAACATATCTACAACCAATACTATGACTGATTAAAGCCCAGATTTAATGAAGATTTAATGGCCGAGTTTGCATCTGTTTTTGAACAGAAAATTGGTTGTTTACCCAACAACAAGGTTTCGTTGCAGCTGCGTCAAAATGTCAATTACACCAAGGAGCGTCAACTTCCTTACGCATTAGTAGAACGACTTAACAAGGAGCTTGACGTTTTAGAAAAAGACGGAATCATTACAAGGGTGGCTAACAGTGGTCATAACGAAATCTGACGGTGGGGTGCGGCTTTGCGTCAACTATAAGGTAGGTGTAAGTCAAAGGCTGGTGGATGCGCACTACCCAATACGAAAAACAGATTAAATTTTCAATAGTCTCAAGGATTCACGATACTTCTGTCGCTTTAATCTTTACAAGGCTTATTTACACGTTCCTGTTGATCAAATTTCGTCTGAGATAAAAACAAAAACTTTTAGAATAAACTGCCTTTCCTTCGGTATTAAAACGGCACCTGCTGAATTTAATAGAATAATGGATCAGATACCGAGTGAAATTCCAAAAACAGACTCCTATTTCGATTATATTGTGGTACACAAAAAACACGACCTTTACTTAAATCTTTCAAAATTCACATTTTATAAAATCCAGACTGAATTGTTGGGTCACACCGTGGAGTATAACGATGTTCGGAAATCAGTTTCAAAGATAAGGGCCATTGTTGAGATGCCACGAGCAAAATGCGTGGAGGGGTCCGTCGATTTCTTGGCATCGTTGTTACTGCGTCCACATTAACAGCACCTTTACGCTTGTTATTACGTAAAAATGCGATTTTTAAATGGAATTCTAGCTGGCAAAAATCTTGCAATCAGCTAAAAAAGAAGATTTAACCTTTTAACCCAAAGTTGGAGGTTCAAATAGCATGTGTCGCCAATCCCAATGGTATAGCGGGTGTTCTGTCTCACATAACATTGGGTGAAGAAAGACCAATAGCTTTTGCATCGGGATCGTTAACTTTGGCGGAACAGAATTATTCCCAGCTTGATCGTGAGGCTCTGGCAATAGTGTATTCTGTGTAGCATTGTCATGAATAGGCCGTATTCCAATGGGTGACGTCGTCGTCGTGTAACGAGATTTTCTAATAGATTAGAGGCGAGAGAAACACTTTTTCTTTATTCTACTACAAAAATGTCGTCAGACGGCAACGATATCGCCAACTGGAATAAGGCCTAATATATCTATGGTAGAGTTTTCAAACTTATTACGGATAACCAGCTATTGTCCCGTATCTTCCACCAAAATTCGAAATTGTTGGCAATGACATCATCTAGACTTCAAAGGTACGCTGCTTTTCTAAGCTGCTATAACTACCAAGTTGTTACAAAAAAATCATCACGGAGTTGCGTAGCACAAATGCGGTCGATACGGAATTCATGAACCACAACAAAATTGGCAACGTATTCACATTGACTACGCAGGGACTTTTCAGGGGCATAAATTTCTGGTAGTCATCGACGCTAAGTCCAAATGGGTAGAATTGAGCGTGTGCTCCTCTGTACCAACGTCAGCGTCAACCATCGAAATGTTATCTAACGTCTTTGCTAGAAATGGATATCCAGATGTTATGGTATGCGATAATGCAACCATCTTTAAGAGTGACGAATTTAAGCAAATCTAGAATTTTTCAAAAATTTCTTTCCCCGGGTCATCCAGCCACGAATGGATTGACTGAAAGAAATGTCCAGGCCCTAAAGAAACGATTAGCAGTCGTGTCAGACAATGTAATACCTACATATACCTAAAAAAAAGTTCGAGAGATACTGAGTGGTATTGTTGGTTCCGTTCCGTGGCTGCGGAAAGCCACTTTTTGCGCGGAAGCAAAATTTGCTATTATTCATTCCGTTGTTGCCATATCGTTCCGTTGCTGCGGTATCATTAAAGAAAAATAAAACGGGTACAAATTAAAATTTGTGTGCTTTAAATTTTAATTTATAACATATTTACATTTGTTTCTAATAAAATATAAAATAAAATTTAATAATTGTTATTTTAATTTATTTAATTCGCTTATTTGAACATGAAAATGAAAAATGTAAGGCATTTAAATTATTATATTAAATTTTGCAAAAAAAAATTTTTTAAGTTTAATTTATTGTGTTATTATAATCGAAATAAAGAATTTTTTAAAATTAAAATAGAAAAATGTACAAACAAACAGCAGTTGGAAGAAATGATATATACGTACATATAATGAAATCTAAGAAAGATATTGCATGCGGTTTAAGCTAACGTGAGTGAATAAGAGATGCCGGTATTTGGAAAAAATTTAAATAGTATTAAGAAAAATATTCTTCATTGATCTTTGATTTTTTTTTGTATTATACTGTAGGACTGATTATAAAATCAGAGTAAAAAAGAAGCTGTCAAAGAATATACAGCTTTTGACTGGAACAGGCTGTGATCTATGTAAAAAAATTACTTTTACAAAAGTTTAGGAAGTAACCGCTTTCCTGAAGATTAATACCGCGGATCATGGTATACAAAATGTAAGCAGTTTTGGTGTTTTCAAGAAGAGGATGCCGACAGAAAATATTGCAAGTGAAGAAATTGAAACGAGGGAAGAAAATGTTGTTTAAAATTTGTTATATTTTATATATACATACATATATTTTGATTTCACAAATTACTAAAATCTTTTATATTTTTGGACTTAATAAAAACAAAAAAATATGACACCAAAATGTTTATGTATTATTACCATACTGTTTGTATTTCTTTCCGTTCAACTTTCCTTTCCGTGCGGTATCAAGAATAGCACCCACTATTTCGATTTAGGGCTACATCGCTACGAAATAGAAAATCGCCATCCGTGCAGTATCTAGGAAGGCAAATTAAAAAACAATTAGATGCCTTAAAGCCCTAAAAGTTGTACAAAAATTCTGTTCCTGATATAGCGGTCAGGCAACTTAGCGAGGGATACCGCGTTTAAGCAAGATATTACAGCATAAATAAGCCAATACAATAACAATAATTGAAAAGCTGGGTCGTCATCACTATCTTGTTCGCCTTGATAAAGGGTTCATATTTAAACGCCACCTAAACCTTTTACGCTCCACAAATTTACAATCAACAACAGCAAACCCATGCCCGACGCGGATTCAGAAAATAGCCCAGTTACAGATCAACAGATTCTTCAACATCACGCCTTATTGTCCAATGCTTCGACTCCAGTATTATGTGACACTGCACTGCCCTGCCCTCCTACATCTCTAGAACCAGCTCTAGAACAACTACAACCGTACACTTCAGGAAATGAAATCTGGTCGACAGCGTAAGCCGCCCATTCATATGCCTCATTGACATAAGTTCTTTTTAATGGAGGGAAAATTGTTATAACTTCCATGAACACTTCTCTAACTATAAATATGGCAACACCTACCAAAAGTTTGGTAATTATTATTCATAGACTTCTATAGATATGGACGAAGGCTTGACTTATTACTTTGACATCAACGCGTTTGCGCCATCTTTTAATATTTAATAACTAATTAAATTTTAACTTATATATATTTGAATAAATATTCTTATGATATAAACAAAAGGCGTGCTCATCATTTCTTAAGATACAACAATGTATATTATAGTCGAAGAAATAAAATTAGTATGTTCCACTTCAGAACCCTATGTTGTATTCACACAA
This sequence comes from Metopia argyrocephala, assembly GCA_963576795.1. NCBI lineage: Eukaryota > Metazoa > Arthropoda > Insecta > Diptera > Sarcophagidae > Metopia > Metopia argyrocephala. Next base: position 33,516,824 of record OY756211.1, read on the forward strand.
AAATTTAATTAAAATAAAACAAACGTTTGTAAATGAAACCACATTTTAACTAATTGTTAATTTTTTTTTTAAGCTTAAGGAGCTGCTTTTATTTAATTTTTTATTACATTCTTTTTTTATTTATATTAAAACAAAACGAACAGCTGCTGCTCTTCTCGCAAATGAGCGATATGTCTTCTCAGTTGCAAATGTTTTAACCATCACTGTATATGTATATAATAATACCAAAAGGTATACATTATGTTGTTTACAAATGCTGTCAGGTGCCTGGATTCTTTTTCCACAGGTATTTGGTAATATCCACTTTTCATATCTAAAGCTGTAAAAATTTTTTTATTTTGTAAACGATCAATGTCGTCATGTATTAATGGCAATGGATACTGCATTCTTTTTGTGACCTTGTTTAGAGCTCTGTAGTCAATGCAAATACGTCTTTCACCATTCTTTTTGCTCACAAGTAAAATTGGGCTAGAATAGCTTGACTGAGAATCGCAAATTATACCCGCACTTTTCATCACCTCAATCTCTTTTGGTACATATTCTCTCTCAGCATAACTCAAACGATATAGTCGAAATGTAATAGGATCTTGTTTTGTCAACTCAATTTTAAACTCAATATCTCTTGTTGTTCCTAAATCATTTAAACTATAAGAAAAGCACGCATTGTTCTCTGCAATTATGCTCTTAAGTCGTTCTTTTGTGTATTCACACACTTGGTCACCAATCTGTATTTTATTAAAATCAAAATTTGTGTTCATAGTCGTAGCCACACATTTTATATTTGCATTTTCAACATTATCAATAATACTGTCATTGTCACTTGCCTCCTCACAAATTTTACCGCTAGTAATCGCTTCGTTTTTATTAAATGTTATGTCTTTTTTCGATGTGTTGATAACAGGGATGGGAAACTCACCAGTATCATTATTTATAATGCAGTTTGGTATAAGAGCACCAAATTTATTTTGACGGTTTTCAACAAACAAAGTGGTTGGTTTAGAAAAGTTGCTATAAGAAGAAATAAAACCAACGTAGTTTGAAGGAATAACTGTAGCTTCCATAGCCCACAACCTCACATCACTTTTGGGTAAATCTGGCACTTCCATATTTTGCAAGCAGTCGTCAGGTTCTTCGGTAATTTTTTTTTCGAAAACACTTAATATTTTTCCCCGACGTACCATAGTAATATGTTCCTTTTCTGTAAATGGCTGACCAACTAGTAATGGTATATTAAGTTCGCTATCTTTAACCACAAATATGTCAACATCAGCCACCGCTTGATCTACCTTTAGATTAATATTTAGCTCACCAATTGGAATTACTGACCCGTTACCAAATCCATGGATGCGTACAAGTGTTTTGGGCTTATTATAAAAGAGTTTTAATTTTTCGACTGTAGACTCCTGCATCATGTTTACTGCGCTTCCTGGATCAATATACGCTTTAACGGCCTGTCCATTAACATAGGCTTCTTGAAAATACTTACTATTATCTTGTGTGTGAGCAGTACTGGTGGCTGTGGTAGCTATTGTAGGACCATTGGGGAAATAGTTACGGTTTTGAAATGTTGGTTTTGAAGAGAAATTTGAATTTTTAGACGGGCACATATTTTGCATGTGACCTTCTTGGTGGCACTTGAGGCATTTAATGGGGGCTTTACAAAACTTCTTAACGTGCCCAACATTGTCACAGCGAAAACATTTTATTGGGGTTGCTTCTTTTCTACAGAATCTCGCATAGTGCCCGTTATTCCCACATTTAGTACATACTTGTGTACTGGATATATTTTCTTTTTGTTGAAATCTCTGCGGCTTAGGGCCTACCTCTTTCTCGACACAACCGATATCGATATAATCATTAATATTGGATATAATCTCGTTAAAAGCAACGTGTTGCTTCTGCAAAAGAAATTTTTTTAGATCAATTGATTTTATACCTTTGATTATAAATTTTCTAGCATCTCCAAACTCTAGACCCAGTTGTTGGGTCAAACGCAGCTTGTCAAAAAAATAATCGTTATTGTCCTCATAGTCAAGCTGTCGTCTTTCCGCCATTTTCTCCCAAAGTTCCGCTGTTGACTGTCTATCAACAAACGTATCTTTAAACTCCTCCTCGAATTCCCTCCAAGTTTTGAATTCGCCTGCATTATACCAGTTAAGCGCCGCACTTTCTAAATTAGTTCGAGCACACTAGCTCGAAAAGAATCTGGCCAATTATTCATGTTCCCTATTCCATTAACGGATGTAATCCAATCTTTTGCTTCGGATGGAGACCTTTTCCCGTTGAACTTTTTAATTGTGTTATTAAGGTCGGTCATAACGTGGTATGTTGTTCGCTCTTTTTAAGGTGTTTATCAACATTTGATTTTGTTGCAACAGTCACGACAAAATGGAATCTTCGTTACTTGGGGTTTGTACTCCAATGTCCTCATTCTGGTTGGTAGCCTCACCAATTGTTTTTCGTACAGAATTAAAAATTGGCAAACTCATTGCTTCTTCATCTTCATGTTGTTCTCCGATATTTTTCATTTTAATGTTATATATTCCGGCGTAGTAATAAGAAAATTCTATTTATAGATTTATTTTCTTATGAATCCCACTTCTGATTTGTAGAAGTCTCAAAAATTAAAAAAAAACATCAACTCAAAAGTTATTACTTTTACTTTCTTTATTTTTCAACTGTTCTGTTTAGTCTCCTGATACATAATAAATTAACTGCATTATTAACGGCTCTTCTAGGTATCATATTAAAAAATTTCAATGTCAAATCAATTATTTTAGTATATACATTGGTTTACATATAAAGAGAGTAGATAAAACAAATTAATGTTATTGTGCTAAGAGTAACAGTGATAGGGTTTACAATGTTGATTATAATAAATTTTTTGTATGTAGGAATTCCGAAATTGGGTTGTTTACAATTAAAATTGAAAAGTTAACTTGAATTTTAGAGTAGTAATAAATGTATTGTTAAAGCCGACAGATCGGTGATCAAAGCGAAAAATCGGAGTTTTAATTCAAAGATTTTTAACATGTAATAAAACACCGTTAGGGATTCGCTTTACTAAATTAAATGTATAAAATACATACATATTTTACTACATTAGCGGAATCAGTTTTTCAAAATTTACTTTGCAAAATGGATGTTAGTGTTCTGTACTGGAGAATACTGAAATACACACACAAATGCATAGTAGTTGTGTAGGAAATACAATAAAAAAAGCACACTAAAAAATATGAATCATGTTCTGTTTTTTCGTAGACAATATTTCGGGGACGAACAATAAAAAATAGATATCGTTTCTGGACTTGTGATCATTATGTTAAATAATTTTCAGTTTATTTTCCGTTACATTTCGAAATGTACATACTTACACATGCATGCATATTTATTTAGTTTTTCAGGAGTGGCAATTTCTTAATTATCCACTCTTCCAAATCTAATAACTCTTGTTTTTCCAGTTCATGTGAAATATTTTTTAGTGAAGTAAACGATCCTGTCACTCCAAGTTTCAATAATTGATCAAAACTTTCTTGCCCCCACTCAATTGGTACCAAAGTATCTCGACCTCCATGAAACATTCGTAATTCAGGTAATGGGCTATTAAGAGTCAACCGTTTTTTGAGGGAATCATAGACAATTGAATCTCGATTTAAAAATGAAGAACATGCAAATACGCCGCCCAGATTTGTATTTAAATGGAAACCTATATGCATTGCTAAAGCTCCACCCATAGAAAATCCTCCAACTATTATTCTATCAATTGGAATTCCCTGTTGCACCTCTTCATTAATAATATCGATTACTTTTTCATAAATTTCTGATAAGCTCTGCCGGTTTTCTGGAGCTTCAATTGAGATTGACTCTCTGTCAAACCATACATTTGATAATTGACCTCCGAGTGGTGTATAAGGTTTAAATGGTGCGGTAGGATATATTAATTTAATATGAGGAAATTCCATATCACGACCCAGTAGAAATCGAACCCATTCCATCAAATTTCTTCCAGTATCACCTAAAAAATATGCGAGATTGACATATAAATTAACAATCATATAATACCAGACAAATGTTGTTAAATACTGTTAAAATCATTTAATTATAAAAGTTTTTTCAAAGCCAATATTTAATAAAAGCAGAACCACTGATTGGTTTTGTTAACATGGAGTTTGTCAAGAAATTTATTTAACAAAGTGAAAATAATTTTCGTTTCGACTGAAATTAAATCGACTGTGTTTTCAAAGACTTACAAAATTTAAACGTATATCCTTTATCAAGGAAGTTAATTAAATTAATAAATAATATGTAAATTCAAAATCCTGTCAAATTTGAATACTATAGCAATTTGAAGTTTCAATGGCTTTCAATTTCACTGAATTTCGATTTTCATCACATACATGAATAAGCTTTATATTTATTATATTTTTTTCTTTATTTAACTTTAGGAATTTACAATATTCCACGGATAATTGCCTCGACAAAAATGTCAACATTTTTGGGCAATTATGCGTGGAATAATACGGTTAATTGCCTCTTTGAGGTAATTAAACGAATACGCTTAATTGCCAGTATACCCTGCCGTCAATACGTGTGAAAAGCAAGTAACTTTATGCTTATACGCATACAAATACTTGGTAGACTTTAGCTGCAAGGTTGTATCAAAAAAGTAGTTTGAAAGTAAATTTAACCGATATTTTATGTCTATATAAACATAATTGAGTTAAGCTGCAGTTTTTAGAAAATAATTATTTTGGGTAATTAAACAAAAGAATTTTAAGTGAAATTTCTCTTTGGGGAAAATATATTTGAGGTAATTAACCAAATAACCGTGGAATTTTATTAGAAAATGGTATGAAAAAATATGGTAATTTAGAAATTGAGGTAAATAAGCGTGAAAGGCAATTAAGCGTGAGGGAATAAATAATGGCAAGCAATTTAGATTAAAATGTAGGACTAAAAAACAAAAGAAATACCAGAATTTTGATGTGAAGTATGTAAGTGTTTTACAATTTTTTTATCTCTTTAGTTTTTACCGTTCAAATTAAATATTTTCTTTTAATCAAGGGGCCATTGATAGTGATTTAATTAGTTTTGTTCTTATTACTAACAACAGAAATTTTTTGAGCATTTAAAATACGTTAAAAAGAACATCCATGGCTGTGATTTAATTAGTTTATTACAACCACTAGGGGGTCGATTCTCGTTCTGTGAAACAGGGAAATAAACACCCATGTGCTATGTTTCGATTCGAATCGAAATTTTCTCCGTTTGGCAATTTTGGTATCTTGTGTTTCGATTCCGCTGAATTTCTTTCGATTGTAGATATTCTGCATTTTGATCGGAGCTCCGTTTTTCTCTGTTGCTTTTTCATTAACGGCGGTTGTCTTGATTTTTTTTTAGGCAAAAAATAATAAATTTATAAAATGTAAGTATAATAGTATTTTAATTTTTTTTTGTATGAGAATGTTTTTATTTATTTATTACATGTCAAAAACAAAAATACCAGAGCAATACAAAAAAAAATTAGTTTAATGAAGGCGAAAGCAGACATTGCTTGCGGATACCACAAGCGACCGAAAGACGAATGGATTACAGATGTCTTTAATTCTGCGATTTTCAAGCCTTATCTCGGCATTTTTAATTTTCGCCTTCCAACAATAATGGAGCTGAGACAGACTCCATTCCTCCTTGAAATTAAAATACAAAAGCAAACACTGAATTATTCGTTCACAACCAATTTTTATCAACGTTCTGTCTTTAATTTTTTTTTTCTTATCTTTCCGTATTAAGCTACTTTACTATTGTTTTTTTATAACCTGCGGCTCTACAGGATTCTCCACACTGGAATATTTATTCACAAATAACTTTTTTTGGATTTTAGAATTTGTCGAAATTGCTCCAGAAGCATCTTTTTCGCTGATCAGCCTTTAATATGTTTCTTTTTTCAACTTAATTTCTGCATTTTATTTTTTATCCATAATTTATTTTTTATCACTTTTCTGCAATTTATATTACTTTTTTTTGTATTAAATTTAATATTTGTTTATTAAAATAGTAACAAAGTTGCTTTTGTTGTTTTATTTCCACATTCCACACTGATGTTATTAATTCCGTATACCTTGCTGCCTTCCTCCTTTTCTTTCGATTCCGTTTATTGTGGAATACCAATTTACGATCGTTGCGAAGCGGAATACCAAAACTTAATCAAAACGCAGAATAGATGTGGAACTTGATTTCTTTTACATGGCCACCACGGACACACTTGCAGATGTCCAGACTCTGAACACAATTTTGGACGGTTTTCAAGCATAAATCGATCGATGCTGCTGCAATTTCACGTTCGATATTCGTACGAAGACCATCAATCGTCGCTGGCCTGTTGGCATAGACCATAGAGTTGACGTAGCTCCACAGGAAATGGTCTAAGGGCGTCAAATCGCACGACCAAAGCGGCCAATCGACTGGCCCATTTCGTGAGATAACACGTTCTTCAAATTTGGTTTCCAATAAATTGATTGTAACATTCGCTGTGTGGCTTGTGGCGCCGTCCTGTTGGAACCACATGTCCTTCAAATCCATATCATCCAATTGGGGCCAAAAATGTTCGGTTATCATTGAACGCTAGCGATTCCCATTCACAGTAACGTGCCAGTCTTGACCATCACGGAAGAAGTACGGCCCAATGTCACCGCTGGCTCATAAACTGCACCAAACCGTAATTTTTTCGAGATGCAATGATGACTCATAGAGTACGTGTGGATTGCTGCCTAACCAATAACGCATATTTTGCTTATTGACGACGCCATAGAATATACGACGCTTCTGGTGGTCAAGCGGCTCTTGATCTTGTAATGATGTAGGCCAAAATCTTTTCGCAAAATTCGCCACAACTGAAGCCTCAGCGGCAGCAATATTCGCGACACTACGGGCACTTCTCACTGGCACCAGAACATTTTGTACTGTGCCTGTGGACTCAAATTTTTCCACTAGACGCTCAATTGCTGATCTGCTAGGACGATTATGACGAACATAAATTGGACGTAGCGCTCTCAACGTTGAGGGCACTGACTCCGAATTTCGGTAGTAAATTTTAATAATTTCGACTCGTTGTTGGCTCGTAGGTTAGGTTAGGTTAAAATTGGCAGCCGCCTCTAGGCAAAGCACACTTGGGTCCAATAAGGTCCCGTTGTGAGGTTTTAATGATTTCGACTCGTTGTTGGCTCGTAGGTTAGGTTAGGTTAGGTTAAAATTGGCAGCCGCCTCTAGGCAAAGCACACTTGGGTCCAATAAGGTCCCGTTGTGATACCATTGGCTCGTATATCTTTCCATCATGAAATGGCAAACCTTACTGAAGAGACATGTCAAAAGAGCGGCAAGAAATACGGCGTCGTTTGCTGTCTCTGTCACTCTACTTTTGTACCGTCCCTTTTGAAAAACCCTGTATATGGCCCTAATATTGTTATTGCAGGCCAGATTGGCTCTTAAAAGCTGGGTGTTTGCTAAATACAATTTATGTTACTTAACTAAATGCTTTAACTATTAACTTTTTGTATCTAAGACAGGTTTCTATGTATTTACATAGTGTGCTAAATTTGAAATCACAACCATTTAGTATCCTGATAGCTTCATGTCTATTTAAAGAAGTTTGGCCTAAGTATTTTAAGCGGAATTGATTGCATATCGCATGAATACCAACAAAGTGTATTGTATTTTCTGATTCCTCAGTCTGTAGGCACGAGCATTAAGGTCTAATAGAGATCCTCGGGCCTTTATGAGTAAACTAGTATTATGTAACTATAAATGTGATTTTGATATAAATTTTATACAGGGAGTATAGACCATGAAATTAAGAAGATCTGGCATTCGATATTACTTCATATTATTCAATAAATTCAAATTTGTAAGCCAATATTTTCACATAAGCGATGTGGTATCTTCAGGAATAAAATGAGTTCGCTCATAGATGTTGATATATTCATAAGCCCAGTAAGTATTTTATACAATAATTTTTTCAGCAATAATACGATGTAGTTTGTTGTCTGGTAGACAAAGTACTTTATCGATGTAATTGAAATGCAGCTTTAGAGTGCTATATATAAGGAATGCTCACCAGTTTCCAAGTATAGTATATAGTTAGGAGTAGCGTTAACATATTTTTAATAAAGTATCTAAAAAGCTTTTCTACTTCATCAAATTTGTGCACCATAAAACAATAGAGATCTTGGAGCAGAGACAAACATTTTCATTCTGTTTCTATTTGGAATTTTTCCATGTTGAAGCTATCGATATCAATTTACTGTTGATAATTTACTTGCCAAGGAGTTTTTTTAAGACAGATTGTAGTTCAACTCCATACCCAAATATTTGTAACTGTTAACAATTTCTGTACATTATTCCCAAAGATACATCATAACCTGTATTCTTGTGTCATTGCGGAATATACTACATGTTTCATAATATTGATACATAATATTAAACTTCGAATTGAAATAAAACACAAGAAAATCGTTTTAATGTCCATCAATTTGGCTTTATTCGAAGGATAATTTTATGCCATTAATGTTTAAATATGATTTCGGGCATGTGGCCGCCGCGGCTAGCTCGAATAAAGCCAATTCTACAGGTCCAATTTTCAACCACTTTTTCGAGCATATGGGGCCGTATGTTGGCAATAACGCCACGAATGTTGGCTTCCAAGTCCCCTAACGTTTCTGGTTTGTTGGCGTAGACGAGCGACTTCATATATCCCCAAAGAAAATAATCCAATGGGGTCAAATCACACGATCTTGGTGGCCAATTGACAGGTTCATTCCGCGAAATTATGCGCTCATCGAATGTTTCCTTCAATAAATCGATTGTGACGTGCGCTGTGTGGCATGTAGCGCCGTCTTGTTGGAACCACAACTCATCCACATTCATGCCATCCAATTCGGGAACAAAATAGTCGGTTATCATGGCTCTATACCGGTCTCCATTAACGGTAACTGACTCTCCAGTATTATTTCGGAAGAAGTATGGCCCAATGACTCCACCAGCCCATAGAGCACACCAAACAGTCAGTTTTTGTGGATGTAATGGCGTCTCAAGGGTCTCATGTGGATTCTCTTCACTCCAAATGCGGCAATTTTGCTTGTTGACGTAGCCATTCAACCAAAAATGAGCCTCATCACTGAACAAAATTTTGCGATGAAAATCAGCATCGAGATCAATCTCATTTTCGGCCCATACACCAAAATCACGACGCATTGCATGGTCTCGCGGCTTTAATTCTTGCACAAGCTGGATCTTGTAAGGTCGCAAGCCAAGATCTTTGCGCAAAATCTTCCATAAAGTTGATGGACAAAGCTCCAATTGCTGTGCACGGTGGCGAATCGATTCATTCGGGTTCTCTTAAACACTTTGCTCTATAGCGGCAATTGTTTCTTCGGTGCGCACTGTTCGACGTCTTTGCGGATGCGTATTATCACATAGAGTAAACGTAGTGCGAAAACGATCCATGGTTAACCGAATTATTTGCTCTGATGGACGATTATGTCGACCATAAAATGGACGGAGCTTGCGGTAAACTTCGCGAACTGAACCATTATTTTCGAAATAAATTTGCACGATTTGCAAGCGTTGTTCTTTTGTCAACCTGTTCATGATGAAATGGCAAACCAAACTAAATATTAGTTACTTGACAGCTGACAAAATGGCCGCCAGTTAAAAAAGTGATGCCAACTTAAAGTTCTCTACCTCAATAAAAAACACCCTATATAAAGTATCGATCATATTTTAAAGACTGTTTAGGGTCGAACCTAAACATAAATAAAAACACGGTTCACTTTTATTCAGTTTTAACTAAAATTAATTTTGTTTATTTAATTTGTTTGTCTTTATATGTTTATGTGTTTAATTTATTGTAATTATAAAAGTTTGTCTCACAATTTTTGTTCTATATACAGTCATGGACATAAGTATAGGCACAAGCAGTACTTTCAAATAAAATAAAAATTTGTACGTATTCCCAGACTTAAAATAATAATGTTATTAACTGATTATGACTACAGGATATGTACATTAACAAAATAACAAAAAAAAAACTAAAACAAATTAGTTTCAGGAACAAAACAATAACAAAAAGTACTAAATAAACTCAGTTTTCTATAGGAAAAAATTATAGGCACAGCCATTCTTGTGCAGGCAAAAAATCATACAGAAGCTTGAATTAATATTTTATTGGCATTCCATTTTGTTTTATAACAGCCTTTAACCTATTTGGCATGGAATGTACCAATTTTGTTGTGATATATTCGCCTATTTTATTCCATTCTTCGATCGACGTTGCCTTAAGATCAGCTTTGCTTAATAACTTCTTTGTTCGAATTCTTCGGTCCAATTCTTTCCACAAATGTTCGATGGGATTTAGGTCTGGGGACTGTGGAGTATGTGGCAAGCCATGTGCGGTGTTATAAACAAGTCACTACTTCACGTCGCGAGCCGAATGTTTCGAATAATTATCGTGCTGTAATGTACATGACTGACGTAAATATCATATCTCTGCGCTTTTTTTAATTTTTTTTTTCAAAATGTTAAAGCAAACAGCTTTGTCAATTATTCCCTCCATAAAGATAAGTTCCACAACACCAGCAGCGGACATGCTGCCCCAGACCATTATTATTCACCCGCCATACTTTACCTTTGGTTTAAGATTTTTTCAGTATATTAGGCTTTCTTTACAATTTAGAATGTCCAGGTCGAAAAATACTAAACTTTCTCTCATCTGAGAAGTGTTCCTGATCCCAGAATCTACAAGGCTCATTTTCAAATTGTTTTGCTTACGACATTCTCTTCTCTCGATTGGTTGCAGATATCAGTAGTTTTCGTATAGCCACTCTTGAATTATAACCAGCTTGATACAGCAATCTCCGAACAGTTTCAGAGTGCACATTCTTACCAAAATCTTCCTTTATATTTTAAGAAAGCTGTGTTGATGTTATTTTCGGAAATTAAGGAATTAAAGCGCAGAGAAATTAAATTTTCCGCAGTCATTTACATTCCAGCATGATACTGATTCGAAACATTCGGCTCGCGACGTGAAGTAGTGACTTGTTTATAACACCGCACATAGCTTGCCACATCCTCCGCAGTCCCCAGACTTAAATCCCATCGAACATTTGGAAGAATTGGACCGAAGAATTCGAGGAGAGAAGTTATTAAGCAAAGCTGATCTTAAGGCAACGTTGATCGGAGAATGGAATAAAATAGGCGAAGAGCTCACAAAAAATTGGTACATTCCATGCCAGATAGGTTAAAGGCTGTTATAAAACAAAATGGAATGCCAACAAAATATTAATTCAAGCTTCTGTATGATTTTTTGCCTGCACAAGAATGGCTGTGCCTATAATTTTGTGCTATAGAAAACTGAGTTTATTTATTACTTTTTGTTATTGTTTTGTTCCTGAAACTTATTTGTTGTAGTTTTTTTGTTATTTTGTTAATGTACATATCCTGTAATCATAATCAGTTAATAACATTATTATTTTAAGTCTGAGAATACGTACAAATTTTTATTTTATTTGAAAGTCCATGTCCATGACTGTATGTATCTTTTAGTTTCTTAATATTTGTTTTAATTAATTTATTTCACAAACAATTATTTATTTTAATATTAACCGCCAATAGTTTATGTTTCTCGACTTCACAAACACGATTGATGAAGAATTGATATTTTTTGAAGAAAACAACCAGCGTTGCCATTGTGTTTCTAAACATTCTGCCCCCTCCAAGTGGTGTGTATATGGGTACACCTTCTCTGAGGGTCTGGCTGTGGAATACTTGAAGGCTGGCAGTCGACACAAAAAATACTGGACCAAAAGAAGGAGTCACTAGTATGTGTTTGGGTCTGTAGGGTTTTTTCTTCTTTCAGTTGATGGTCTTTTCTATCATCTGTACTAGGGTTTAGATATTTGTGGCGGGTTTTGAGTATGTAATCTTGTTTGAATAAGCCGCAGGGCGATTGCCAATGAGATGAGCTGAAGTGACGATTTGAAGGCATAACATTATTATTTCTGTTGTGGCTACGAAATTTCCATTTATATCTGCCATGTGTTTCGGCCAGATATCTATTTTTCAGTCTTTGACAAAATAATTGGTAGATGAATTTGATGCGTTTCCAGCGGTTGGCAAGGGCTAGATTTTCATCTTGTATATCTCGTTCGTCTGAAACCATTATGATATTGCCGATAAGAAAGTGCTTAGGAGTCAATGGGGTCAAATTAATAGGGTCATCGCAAGCAGGGCTTAAGGGTCTAGAATTGAAGCAAATTTTAATGCAGGTCAGAATTGTACATCGTGCTTCGAATGTGAATTTTATCTTATGAAGTATTTTTCGTAGATGTGTCTTGAATGATTTTAAGCCTGTTTGACAAAGACCTCTCATGTGTGGGTCACCAGGTGGCATAAACTTCCATTCGATGTTTTTCTGATTCTGCTGTTGAAGGATATGTTGCTGTGTAAATTTTATAAATTCTAGACGGTCCTTTTTGATGAGTTCTGCTGCTCTGACGAAATTTCTCCCATTGTCCAAATGGATACAAGCGGGGTATCTACGACTTCCAATGAAGCATGAGAATACCGTTAAGAATGCTTTTATGGTGTCTTCTGTGGTATGACCGTTTGCAAAAAGGTCGTTTACATACATGCTTTGTTGCGGTATTTTTGAGGCTGAGTGGTGGGTTGATTTTACCTTGTCGGCTAATTGGAGGTGTGTTCTTATTGCGGAGAACGGTATGGAATTGACTTCGAATGTCGCGGTATGGCTTTCGTAATCCTCAATAGGATCATTTGGTGTCTTGCGAAACAATATTCGCTGGTAACTGGTTTGAGATGTGTCGATGAGTATTTGGCGATACATTTTGGTAATGCTAGCATTGAATACATAACTGAAAAATCTCCACTTTGCTATCAGAAGAACAAAATCTTGCTGTAGAATGGGTCTTGGGTATAAAATGCCATTAAGACTATTCTTATTCGACGTCGGGCTGGAGGCGTTGAAAACTACACGAAGCTTTGTAGTGAGCCTATCCGGTTTTATTACTGCGTGATGCGGCAGGTAATAATTTTGAGCCTTATTTATAACCAAGGGTGAGATTCTTTTCATATAACTTAACTTTAGATATTTAAGAATGACCTCATTGTTTTGTTGATCAATTTCAGGTTTTCTACTGAGCTTTCGCTCCACTCTTAAATATTGTTTCATCTCAATGTGTTGTGAGCCTATTTTCTTTTCTTTTTTGCAGGGTAGGGTAACAATATACCTCCCTGTGTCCTTTCTACGTGTTGTAGACTTGTTTTCACATTTTGTGTCCTCATCTGACCTCAAAATCTGTTTTGTGGTTTCCTCCACCTCCCAAAAACGTGTAAGGATTTGGTCATGGGACGTTGTATTTAGTAGTGAAATCGTTGTTTTTGACCGAGTCGCCTTTGAAATTGGTCCCCCCACAATCCAGCCAAATGCAGTTTTTTGTGTCAAAAGGGATCCAATTGACCGCATCGGAGTTTTCAGACAATATATGGATGGCCCTAAGTCAAGGCCGATTAGTAGGTCGATGGGTCGGCTTTTATAGAAGTGAGGGTCTGCTAGGTGCAATTTTGCAGCCTCATTGATGATTTCTAAATTTGATATTTGCGATGGCAAATTGGATGGGAGAGTCTTGAGTACTGGTGCAAAGATTTCCAATTTAAAGTTAGGGTCTACGCTAGAACAAAGGTTAAACAAGCACGCGTTTATTGAAGTTTCTGAAACTGTTTGATTCAGCCCACTTACATGTACGACGTTTCTTTTAGTGGGTAATTTTAATCGTTTTTGCAATTTATCTGATATAAATGTTGATTGTGATCCAGGGTCGATGATAGCTCTTGCCTGGTATCGTAGACCTTTAACTTCTATTTGAACTACGGCGGTAAATAATAAAGTGTCTCTGTTTTGTAATTCTGTAGATGGGTCAAAGTTTTGTTGTAGAGTTAAGGACGTGTAGTGAGGAGTGAATGTATTTGGAGTGGACTGTAAATTTTTGGTTAAAGCTGCAGAACTCGTGGATGATTGCTCCTCTGTATTTACCTGTGTAAGGTTTGCAGATTGAGTCGCAGCTGATTTGTGTAGCAAAGTATTATGTTTTTGTTTACATATTCTACAACTGTATTTGCTTGGGCAGTCTTTTACACTGTGGGCTGCTGAGAGACAGTTGTAGCATAAGTGTCTTGTTTTTACTATGTGTATTCGATCACTGACATTTTTTTCTAAAAACGAAGGGCAGGATCGTAGTAAGTGTGTTTGGTCACAATATGGGCATTTTTCTCTTGTTGCAGAAGGGTTTTTTTTGTATTCTGCAGTCAACTTGATTTGAAAAATTTTTCTGAAGCGAATTAATGATATTTTTACCATGAACAGTTTTTGTGTATTGAGGACTGTTTTGAGTGGGTCTAGTTTTCGACATAATATTTTCCACCGATTCTAAGGCTTTGAATTTGTGTGTCAAAAACTTATCAAATTCGACCCATGTGGGAATTTCAGCGCAAACTGCACGCGAATTTTCAAATTCCAGCAGTAGATTTCTGGAAAGATTTTGAGAACAAATAAATATTAGAAATGACTCCCATGTTGCTGTGTCGATGCCTAACATGTTTAGCGTATGTCTAGAGTCATTTATAGTGCGCTGTAATTTTTTGATTGATGCACCTGAATTTGCTGATGCTTGAGGTAAATCTAAAATAATCTTATATTGTTCATTTACCTGCATCCATTTGTTCTCACAACGGTTTATTAAATTTCTCCACGCTAAAATAAAACCGTCATTTGTTAAGGGTACATGAGCAATTACTTCCCTCGCTTTGCCGCCTGTTTTTTGGGTCAAATAAAATAATCTTTCTATATTACTTAAATTTGAGTTTCGTATATATATGGCTGTAAATAAATCTCGAAAACTGGGCCATGATTTATAATCACCAAAAAGGTGTCTGTGTCACAGGGCGGGAGTCTTATTGACGAAGTTTTACTTTCATGAAAAATCGATGATTGTTGTTCTATTTTTTCAACTGGTTCCGAAAGTGCGCTAATTTCTGTATTAATAGACGAAAGACATACCTTATACGCTGACAGGGTTTTTTGATATCGTTCCCGAAGCTTATTCCTTTCGATTGGTTGGTCACCCTCCTTCTCTATATCTCTACATTCTTCATAAGACCTTTTTACTTGGGTCCAGAGCGAATCTAACTCTACGCGAAGAATTTCCAGCGCATGAATATTGTCCTCTGCATGGCTGGCGGAATATGACTTTTCAAATTCAATTAAATCGTTTGTACAATTTACAAACTTTCTTAGAGACATTTTGAAAAATTAAATTTTTTACTTTGTAAATTTAGGGAGAGGTGTCGAAAAAACTTTGGGTCACAAATGCCTGCTAGCGATTTAACAACAACTAGTGTTAAAAATATTAATATATTGAAATCCAATTTTCGATTTGAAGTTACCCGAAAAAATTTAATTTGTTGGCCCGTTGGTAACCCTTTTTTAATTTCTCTGTCTTTTGTTACACCAAATATATTTTTTGTTGTTGTGTTTAATATATGTATGTGTCTCATTTGTAATTAATAATATTTTTATGTACTTACTGCTGTTGTTGTTGGGTCTTTTACTTGCTTGTTTTTAGTTAATGCTGCTTACTGGTATTCTCTGTCGCTGCTGGTGTCTCTGCGTTGAATTTTGCGTTGATTTTTATTTTCAAGGTTTTGTAACTGTTGTTTGTTGTTGTTATTGTTACTTGAGTTTGTGTCTATTTATTTGTTGTTGACTGCAATTTTATTTTTTGTTAATTTTGTGTCCAGAAAACTTTTAATTCTTTAACTGTTGTCTGTTATTTTTATTGTTTATTGAGTTTTTTTATTTTGTTATAACAAATTTTTATGAGAAATTTTTTGGATTTTAAATCAAACTAGTGTTAAAACCACTATCCGGCTCGAATGGACCATATTGTTTAGGGTCAAACCTAAACAGAATAAAAACACGGTTCACTTATATTTTTTAATTAAAATTATTCTATTTATTTATTTTCTTTGTCTCTATACATATGTATGTTTATGTTTTTTATTTTAATTTAATTATAAAAGTTTTTGTTTTGTTCTTTGTTTTAAAATGTTTTATTTGAATTTATTTCTTTCACCCACAATTATTTTTTTTACCGCCGCTATGGTTTTTATTTGTCGACTTCACAAACACGATTGATGAAGAATTGATATTTTTTGAAGAAAACAACCAGTGTTGCCATTGTGTTTCTAAACAAAGACCAATTGGAGAATCCGATAATAATATGATGTCATCGGCATATAGCAAAACTTTAACAAGTATATTCTCAACTTATAAAGCTCCGGAGTACCTTATCATTTAAATGATTAAGATATAGAGGAAATAGAATTGGATTTAGAATGCAGTCTTGTTTTACGCCGACTTCTACGCTGAATGATTCAGACAAAGTGTTCCCATACAAAATTTTAGTTTAAGTATATGAAAGCAGGAGAATTCGTATAAGTTTTGAAAACAAACCTATAATGATAAATTATTAAAAAGAGAATTACGAGGAACCAAATTGAAAGCACTGGAAATGCAATGTTTTCTTTAAACAGTCAAACAGTACATATATGCATTAGACTGTACCTCAAAAAAGAGTTTCCCTTGACCCCCTCTAATATATAATATAATATATAATGTATTTTTGCAAGAAGGTTAAGAAAAAAACTTTTTTTGCCGAAGGTAGGGGTCGCCTTTTTAGTTTCTTCGTTATATCTTAGGCAATTACAGTCCGATCTTAAATTGTAATATTTCAATGTTTTTCTCTCGAGATGACCAATATTTTCCTTAGAAGCCATTGATCTCAAGTATCCCGATCTAGTATTTATCCACCAGATCTTTGTTAGTACCACCCTAATATCAGAAAATAAAGGCTCGCAAGAAACTATTAAACTTTTGCTAAGGAAGTAATTCGATAATTTATGTAATGATTTTTAACGAGTTTTAGTTTTTAATTAAATTCAAAAATGTTTCTGCTGGAATTATTGAAATACTTGACGGCAAAAATTTAATAGTTTTTTGTGAGCCTTAATTTTCTGACATTAGGGTGGTACAAACAAAGATCTGTGGGATTACTTTGTATTTCGATTCGAATCAAAATTATTTAGTTTAAATGTATTTTTCACAATAATTTTACAGTGGATCAATAAAGTCTTCGGACAAAGATTAAAACTAAGTAAAATACAGAACTTTTCTTATTAAAAAAATGGCAACCAAGTTTTATTTTGGATTAAATAAGAGGTACAATATCCTCTTTAGGATAAAACAAAAAACTAAAAAAATTCAATTCATTTATAAACTAAAAATGAAAGAAGATCATTACATACAAAAACCACCACCAAAAAAGTTGTCGGACAGTTCGAGTACATTTCTTTTAAGCTCTTTATATCAGCCTTTAATATTTTGTAGGAAGTCATTTGCCTTTTATAACTGCTTCCAATATTCTTGGCATTGATCCTACTAGGTTTCTGCATACAGATGGATTAATTTTCGCCCATTCGTCCTTTAACGCTTTAACGAGATCATTTTTATTTGAAATCGTATATTTTTTGAGTTCAGTTTCTAAATGTGCCCATAAATGTTCAATAATATTGATGTCTGGGGACTGCGGTGGCGTTTCCAGAACATGAGGACAATTAAACAAGAGCCACATTCGTACAGCATGCGCCTTATGCTTCGGATCATTGTCCTGATAAAACTGGAATGTACCTTTTATACCTAATTTCTCGACGCTTGGCAACAAGTGTTGTTTCAAAATGGACAAATATTTTGTTTGGTTCATTATGCCATCTATTATGCACAGTTCCCCAACTCCAGAAGCCGACATACAACCCCAAACTAGCACTGAACCACCTCCATGCTTAACAGTAGCTTTTAAATTTTATTCTTTGAGTTCTTCATTGGCCCTTCTCCATACGTACGACTGTCCATCCGATCTAAATATATTAAATTTACTTTCATCGGCAAATAAGACTTTGTTCCAAAATAACATATCCATGTTCTTGTACTTCTTTGAAAAATCTAGCCGTTTAATTCTACTCACTTTGCTAATATATGGCTTCTTACGAGCTACTCTTCCATTATACCATTTCTCAAGGAGGACTTTTCTTACTGTTTCCGTGCTGCAGTCTTTATTGGTGCGTTTAGAAATTTCAGTTCTAAGTTTTGGAGCACTTAATTTAGGGTTTTTCATAATCTGGTGGACAATCCATCGTTCGTCGGCAATTGTAAGTAATTTTGCCCTTACAGATTTTGGCTTGTTTTCAACAGATTTTGTTATCTTATATCTTTTTATTACATCATGAACTGTTGATTTGGGTCTTCCAAGTGTACATATCTCCTATTTCTCGAACCGTTTTTCCTTCTTCATAGTTTTTTATAATAATTTTTCTTACTTCTTCAGTTGTGTATGACTTAGGTTTTGACATCCTCACAAATTTTCGATTGTAAGTATTAAAATCAGAATTTTTGTTACTTTTTCGCACAACACATTTAATAATTATGTACATATGTATGTCGAAATAAACTTAACAACCAAATATAAGGGGAATTCCCCAAGTTTTTTTTAAGAAAAACAGAAAAGATGCCATATGTCCGACTACTTTTGCAGTATGCAGTGTTGCATAGTTTGCTTGTAACTTGCTTTATGAAAATACACTATTTAAACTTTTTTTGACATAAGCTTGCAACGCATGCCGCTCAAGACGCTTAATATGTATTTCCACCTTAAGAGTATAAAAAACAGAAAATCTAAAAAAAAAATAAAAATTTTCAGGACATAAAAGGGGTGTACCCAAATTGGCACAGTGGCCCTTTATGAGTGAAATTTTGAAAGGCATCCTTTATCAATTCAAATTGTTTTCTTGCATTTTTGCAACTTCAACGACTTCTATTGTGGCAGATGACACAACGTACAAGTTTTGTAAGTCTTAAATTTTTTGGGTGATTGCTTTTGGTCCATTCTGTTTTCCTTACTGCAAGCGCTAAACATTTGACACAGCCATATCTATCATGTACATATGTAAATAAACCCCACCACCATTTTTTACCATCAGTGCCAATTGATCCATTTCATCAACTTCGCCCATGCCCTTGTTGTAATTTTCAAACATGTATAGGATCGGTATATCAGTTTTTTGCTTTTTTTTGGGGCCACCATCTTTTAACAAATCCCGATGGTTCATAAGAATCATAAATGGTAGCCATTGTGCAAATACTGTTATCCTTCGAGCGAACCAATAATATCTCGTTATTTTTATTAAGCCTATAATCGAACTCAGCCCTTGGTTTTCTCATCATTTCTTTTACATTTGTCAGGGGACATTTCTTAGTGCGGCTATCTCTTATTGTTCCTCTAGCTCAGTAACCTAAATTACGTAAATCATACAGCAAGTCCCAACTTGGAAAAAAGTTACCAAAATAGACTTTGTGATTGGCTGGGTTCGTCGATAATTTATCAAGCAGAATTTTGACAACTCTAGTACCCATTGGCTTAGAAACATAGTTACTTGATTTGTACAATAAATGTCAAAAGAGTAGCAGTATCCAGAGGAACTTGCTGCGACCCAATTTTTATAGCCACAACGAATTGGTTTGCCTCCAATGAACTGCTTTGATAAATGACGACCATAATATTTAACCATAACATTTTAATAGGAACATTTGAAAGATTGCGTAACTTTAGCATTTTTTCAGTGGTGTCTGATGCTTTGTTATTATCGACAAGGTGCAAATTTCTCTTTTCTTTAAACCATGTGTTATGACCCACTGTTAATATTTGTATGTATTTAATATGGCAACATAAAATGCGGATGATAGTTAATTGCATTCCTTTTTATATGTATTATTTTTAATTTTGAGTTCGTATAATAAAACATGAAATAATTAACCCGTGCATTTACTTTATAACTGTTCAATAAAAAGATAGAAAAGTGGCGACGAGAAAAATATAGAAAAAAAAATAATACATAATATAATACAACGGGTTATCCGTTTCGTGGTTTCAAAAGTATGGGACTGGAATTCGATATCAGTCAAACTAAGTTGTTAAACCAATTTTTTTCTTTTCAGTTGAAAGTCTTACATTGACGAAAATGGATCGCATAACTATCACACAACGCATAAAAATTATCAAAACTTATTACAAAAATTCTGCCACAGCCACATATCGTGCTTAAAGAGGAGATTATGGTTTACATAATCGTCAAACTACGCAAGTAATTGGCAAAATTGTGAAGAAATTTGAAGAGACTGAAGCAGTTACAAATATTGTAAGGCCTGTTCCGCTGAAAATATCGTTGCTGTAAGTGAAAGTGTTGCCGAAGACCCGAATGTGTCGATTCCTCGTCATTCTCAGGAATTAGGACTGTCTTACGGCATATTATGCTTTTTTTTTTAAACATACTTGATTTTCCTACATGTATTTTGTTATTGTAATAATTTATGTATATAACCTACATACTAGAAATGGTAAAAAAATTAATTTAAGGGAGTGCAATAATGATTTTGTTTTATAAAATTATTTCTTCATAACAATATGTTTTTTCACTTTATCTTACAGTTTAAATAATAGGACGTAGTATATTGATATTAAATTTTATATGTATAAAATTACCCGACATTTAAATTTTTAGTTTTAATTTAGTTAATTTTCTTATTGAAATTTGGTTACCTAATTTTACGGACTGTGGCAACATTGATTTTAGTTTCTTTCCAGGGTTGTCAGATAGTTTTCAATTTTTATCCCCAATTTCGAAATTCATATCCCCAAAAATCCCCAAAACCTTCATTAGTTCATCCCCAAAAATCCCCACATAAACTGCATCAATAATTTTGGATGTATGTACATATTTTTTATTTGATCTGTAAATTTTAAATTTGGAGACTGTGCAGATCAACTAAAAATCTTGACGACATTCCTTATAAACCAACCACTTGCTCGCTTCGATGTGTGCTTCATGTCGTTATTTTGTTGAAATACTGATCGCTGTGCCACTTCATATTCAGCATAAGACATTATGATGTCGTTGGAAATATTTGTATAGTATACGGCATCTATTTTGCCTGAATTCTAAATAGATGTCCTGTGCCATATTATGGAAAGCATTCCCATACCATAAAGTAAATATAAGTGGAAAGTAATTGTGGTCGGACGAAACTAAAATTAGTTTGTTTATCTACCAAAGAAGTAATTCAGCTGTAAGAAGACCCTGTAATACTAAATTCCTCCGCATTAAAAACCATTAAAAAAGGTGGCGGAAAAGTAATGATATGGGGATGCTATTATTTATATGAGAAAATAAATCAAAATAAAGCCAAGAGCACACGTTGCAAAAATTTTATATGAAAGTAAAAGTTTTAAACAAGTTTATAAGCAAATCTTGAAAATTGAATTTCTATTGAAATTCTTTCATCGTGTGTTTCGAATGTAAGAGTTTATGATATATAATTAAGCAAGCAAACAAATTTTAAAAATCGCCTAAAACTGGTCGATCATCCCTAATTAAATCCCCATCCCCAAATAAATTCTGAAATGGGATTTCAGAAAAAAAATCACAATTTTGGGGATAAATCCCCTAATCTGACAACACTGTTTCTTTCCCACCATTTTCTACAAAAACATTTTATAATTTTGATAGTTAGTGTATGTCCACACTCGGAGAGAAAACTTGCGCAACTTTTGAGTTTGTAGACGTTTACGATGAGGGGAATCAAATAGGAAAAATAATTGCCCGTTCTCGGCGATTTTTTATATTCCCTCATTCGTTTTTTTTTCTTTGTAATTGATTATTTGACATTTTCTTTCATATTTTTTTTTGCTCTTTGGTGTACACGTCTTTTTCGTACAATCGCAGCGTTCGTTTTTTTTAATTTTTTTCTATTTAATAAGTGCAGCGTTGCCAGTTTATGTGTAATTACACAAAAATGGAAGAGAACACTTTTTCTTTAACTATTTTTAGACCATAAATTTTTTATGTAATTTTGTCTCACCCTTATTTCAATTAAATTATTTATAATAATTTAATTCAATTCTTCATGTTTTTAGGTCAACCCATAATATTGGACCATACAATTTCATTTCATAGAAATCAAACTTTATTCAATACCAGAAACAATAAGAATCTTATGATAGCAAGATGTCGGTTAGAAACTACGAAGCAACGCATTGAATATATGGATAGTATGGAATTTAATAATCTCCCTCAAGATATTAAAAATATACAAAGAATTTAAATTTTCAAGAAAAGGATAAGGAATATTTGCTTCAAGACTTAGAAACTCTTTTCATATGATTTACAGCAATCGTATACAATATCCTATAAATTAATAATTAAATTTTGTGTGTATATTTACTATTTTTTTACTTCTTTTATTTCTTTCCTTTCTTTTGTAAATTATATAAATATATAGAATTAAACCTTCAGATGAATATCTTAAAATAAAATATTTGGGGGATTCAAATGGTCGTTTTAAAGTCATATATCATAAAACTATAAAACGAAATAATATGATTGCTGTAAACAACCCGTCATAGTTTAGTATATTATTTTTAATTTTATTTTTTTATTGTTTTATTATTCAATTTATGACAAAATGATAAATATAGGTTGAAAAGTCGTATTGTTTTATGACTTTTTTATTCAAATACCAACAACAAATTTTTGAAACTACTTTAAAATTGTATGATATTATGACAATATGACTTGATAGGACCCCGTTTGAATACCCCAATTATATATTGTACATGTGTAATTCAAAGCTGTAAATATTTTACCAGCTCGCCTCAATAATGACTAACTGATGCTGAGGCAATCTTAATTTGTTATGCTAATGATATAAAGGAATGAATAAAAAAAAACACAAAATTCTTTACACATTAATAGTAAAACATTTAAATATTTTCAAGGTGACTTTTTCCAAATTTATACCAATCTATAAAATTTTGTGTAATTTGTAAGTATTTCTGTGGCAACACGGCACAAATGTCAAATTGTAAGAAAAAGCAAGCAAAAGAAAATACAAAAATTGCTAAACAACAACAAAAAGTTGGGCAACTAAAATCTCCGAGTGTGGACACGAACACAAGTTTAAAAGAGAATTGATGAAGAATTCCCCAACTTTTCTCTCCGAGTGTGGACATAGACTTATGGGCATGGTCAAGGCAAATTTATTATAGGTAGATGCAACGGCTAGTTTCTGAGAAACTCTGCCTTACTTAATCTGTCAAATTTTGTTGTTGTTTTTTTTCTTTTGTTGGTATCATGGTACAATCATTGACAAGGTAAACTCGGTTTACCAAAACAAAATCATATGTTTTGTATCTATGTGTCAAAGTTTTCCGTTAGCATTATTTCTCTCATTCTTCTTATTTGAATGTTGTTTTAAAACGAACGTTAATTCTTTTTTTGCTAAAAGTGATTCTGAATAAAGTGATTGCGATAAGTAATTTTTTAAGTTCTTCTCTTACTTGTTTTAATCATGTTTTAATTTTAAAGGCATATAAATATTTTTTTTTGATAAATAATTGATATTTCATATTAACATGAATAAAATTATACTCGTGTTTTTTAACCTTTTTCATGTGTTTTATTTTTGTATTGTTTGTTTTGCTTTGTTTTTTCCTTGGCTGCTGTGTTGCATTTTTTTGACGTAAAAGGTCATAAATACACAGTGTTGTATCAGATTTCAAACCAGTTTTACCTTGTCAATGATTGTACCATGGTTGGTGTTAAATGATTAAACAGAATATGACCGCAAATGCAGGCAAAAACGACTGTCAGAGAAAACGTGCCCAAAATTAAAACGACGGCCGCAACTTCACGAACTGGCATTTATTGTTTTTACATTTCTTGCATGTAAAGCTATTCCAAATTAAGTTTATGAGAGTTTTTGCAAAGAATTGAAGTTATATTTTATAATTCAATCATCTTTACGCATTTTTTTAATTATTATTTCTAAAATATCACTCATTTTATTTAACCAATTCCAAAATTTATTAATTTATTTAAATTTTAAAATATTTTTCGATTTTCTTTTGTTCTTATTTTTCTTTGCGCGAAAAACAAAAAACAAATAGGTTTGTTTACAAAATGTATGAAATTTAATAAAAGTGTGGTAACATTGTTGAAAGAATTTGTTTCTAAAAATGAGAGCATAAGAAAAATCGCTGTCAAAATAAAATAGATTCTATTTCACGACTGCAATCTCCAGCGTTTTTATCTGTCAATTTGTATGGAAAAAACGTCATGCCCCAGTTCTGTTTAATCATTAAAATCAAAATAAACAAAAAAAATTTTTGAACACAAATTAAATAGTGAACAACGAGTAAAATTTTGTTAATAATTTGATTTATTTAAAATTAAAAATCTAGGATTTTAGTGATTCAGTGTTCGGTTTTAGTGTTGTGATAAAATAATCTGTTTTTAAAACAAATAAAAGTCTGTGATAAAAAATCTGTTTTTCTAAAAACAAAATCTAAAATGCGTCGTTGTGCTGTATGCGGAACTGGTGCATTGTTCTGTGCTCCTAAAAACAAGAAACCAGAAGAAATTGGAGTGGAATTTGTGGTGTAAAACTTTCGGCATTCTCAAGTATAGTTTGAGTTAGGGAAAGACTTATCAATTACTGAGCCATATTTTAAACGCAAAAGTAAGTAATTTTGCAATTTATATGTTAATATTATCTGTTTTATTTGTGTGTACGTATATTTTCCTTTAGAATTTCAGACGCAGACCATGGTACAATAAACGACGAGTCAAGAAGCAACAGTCTGATAACATTATGGAAGATAATTTTGAAAATGTCCAGAAGTAATACCTAAATCAGTAAGTATGAAATAGAAGACCGCATTTGAATCAAACATAACAAATATTAATATTCACTTATTTTTTAACAGAAGAAAAACTTCATTAAAGAAAATCTGAAACGAAGCAAAATTGAGCCTAAAACTTATCAACAAAGAGCTGCTATTAATGATGATTTTTCTATTCAAAGTTGGTGGTTGGTTGGCTATTTTCCGGCTCATATTGTATGATTGCTGAAGCAATATCTATTATGCTATTGGATCTCTCTTAGTAGGTGTAGCTCTTCATCACTTTCTATCCTCATCGCTTTTGTCAAACGCTGAGCCATTTACAAATACTTGGAAACAAATAGCTCTTATCAGGGCTAACACATTTTTCAAAATAAGAGAATGAGTTTTGTTAAAAAATATATATACATATGTATTATACAGCATGCCACAAAACTAAAGCACGGAATCCATCATAATTGCAAATTTAATGATAACATAAATATATGTATTTTATTTAGAATACTCAGTTTACTATTAAAAATGAAAAAGAAAACTCTTGTTGTTGTTGCAGTTTAATTTTGTTTTTATTATACATATTTAATAATTAGTAAAATAGTGCAGCTACAAAACTAATACTGAATATTTACTACGTTATTTATTTATAAGAAATTATTTACAATAAATACCATTATTTTAAATTTTGCTGTCTTAAGATTTATTTGAAAGAAAATAAACGTATGACCATTCAGCTTTTTGCGTGTCTTTAAAAGGAAAGTGTATATTCTAATAATTTAAGGAAATAATGGCTGGAAATAAATATTTTGTGGTTCTAAAAGAAATGATAGTTTATGATTTTGTTAATAGTGAATCAGTGAAGCAAATTCAAAAAGAAATTAACGTTCACTATGGTATTATTTCCCGTATCATAACTTATTTTAGTACGTCGAACTACTTGTTTACTGTACATAGACACGTAAAAGCAGCAAACGTGAAGACAAAGCCATAATTATATTTTTAAAAAAGGATCATTTTATGTCAGGAAGGTCTATAGCTTCTTAATTGGCGTTAAATATTCCATATAAAATGATTTAAAGATGAGCTGTAGAAGGTGGCATAAAATTTTATAGAAGCGCAAAAAACACCTTATTTTTCCAGACAAAAAAGTAAAGTTAGAATCGATTTTTAAAAAGCGCACATTGATAGCTCTCAATGAAATTCTGTGCTTTTCCATGGTACATCCAAACGCAATCTAAATATTCTGCTGAAATAGTCAGTACAAAAAGAAGAACGACAGCGCCCTAAACCAAGATACACCAGTTACGGTAAAACAATGTATGTAATGCTTCTGGAATCTTTTTATGCGCATGGTAACGATCCATTTCATAGAATTAATAGTAGATTTGCAGGAACAATTGGCAAAACGTCATGCTTTCTTTCGTTGATATTGCGTGACAACTACGAAAATATTGATGTGTTATTGAGAAGAATATTGATGTGTTAGTCGCCGTGGTCTAGTGGTTAGTGTGTTGGCTTACTAAGACATGGGTCCTGGGTTCGACTCCAGGCTCTGACATCTTCAAAAAAAGAAATATGATAAAAATATTTCTTTCGGCGACTACCTCTCAGCAGTCTTCTGGCAAAAGCTCTGAGAGTAATTACTTAATTGCCATGAACAAGCTTCTCAAGTCTGTCGTTCGGAGTCGACTTTAAACTGTAGGTCCCGGTACTCATGGATAAGAATTAACACACACAACATAAGTGCTGCGAGAAGTTAGGCCGTAATCCTGACACAGGGTTGTAAAGGCCAGTTATGTATGTATGTTATTGAGAAGATGTGCTATTAAAGTGATAACTTACTTGAGTCTACGACTCATAGGTGTGCAGAAGTTTAAAAAAATAATGGTTAGGCCATTAAAAATTACATTATTCTTCGTAAATATTTTTTTGTTCTTCTTGCCATAAGAAAAATTATAAAAAAAATTAAAAAACGACTGTCATAAATTTTTGACAGCTTGAGTAAATGAATTCACCGCTACAATAACAAAATGCATGTTGTTTTTTTTAGTGTTATTTTGTTGTAGGGAATAGTCTACCTTGTTTATCATGGTGAAATTACTTACAAGGTGGTGGCAGGTGAATATAGTACAAAAACAACAGGGAATTTGTTTTTGTTTTTTCAGCTTTTTAATGTCAAAAGCAGGTATGGTGAATTAAAAAAGCACATGTCACAAGTGTGTGTGTATATTGTTAACAACATATATGTCTCTACACCAAAACAAAAAACACGAATACACACAGAGCAAAATGTAAACAAAACATTAATATATACAAAACTTTTGACAGTACCGGTATGACCAAAAAAAAACCAGCTGGGTTGGCAACACCACCTTGTAAGTAATTCCACCATGCTTGTTTATTGTACCATGGGCATGGTGAAATTACTTACAAGGTGGTGGCAGGTGAATATAGTACAAAAACAACAGGGAATTTGTTTTTGTTTTTTCAGCTTTTTAATGCCAAATATTTAACGTATAGAAATTGAACAATTTTTAAATTTTAGATTCGTTTATAGTAGAAGAGTTGACTTGCACTGTAGATTGTAACCGCTTTTAACGACGTAACGTACTTCTACCTTTAAATGCAATTACTTTATATTATGGTTTTAATCATCTCTGTTTTAAAAAACAGACAATGTAATGAAATTTAAAATAGGAAAAAATTTAAAAGGACACGTTTTATTAATAAATATCTATATAATATTCTACTTGCAGTGATGAAAACACGAATTCAACAAATAAAATTTAAATTGACCCACCCTAATGTTCATGCGTATACATTTTTAATGCTTTAAAGTTTAAAGTAAATATCTATATAATATTTAATCTTTTTTTTCAGTTTTCGATTTATTACGTTTTGTCTTCTTATTATGTTCCTTAATAATCTCCACTCCATGTACTTTTGATGACTTTTGTATTTAATTTTACCCATTGGTTCTATGATTTTTCTTTGATATGGTAAAACAGAAGATTCGTCTGGTCTCTACAAGTTAAAATTGCAGCGTCTAGATTTTTTTTCATTTTGGTACACCAAACCTCTATTTGGTAGTATATTTTCGAATTGAGAAAATATACAACTTCGGTTTTTGTTTGGTGCACAAATATCTTCGAAGCTGTGCCTCGCGATGTATTACTCGACTCGAGAAATTTCTCACATATGTGATAAAACAAAAAATCCCATCGTTTTTTGAATCGTCTTTAAAAAAATGTTTCTGTATCTGAATGCGAAAATAATCAAAACAAACTCTTTTCCGACTGGAATATTTTTAGTTTAAATGTGTGAAATGAAAGCAAAACGTCAACAAAAAAATATTAATTGTGAAGCATTAAACACATAGACGACAGCAAGCAGCAGGCAGCAAGTTGTCAAAATTAGAATACACACGTTTATATGGAAACGATTATTTTAAAGGCAGCACAGCAAAACCCTAGACAAAAACCTCTGCTGCTGCTGCCCAACTTAGAATAATTTCTATTTTTTGAGGCAGCAAAAACTGATTAGTGATGCCAATACAATATGAAATGTTAAATTAAAAACGACATAAAAAATATTTTTTATTACAAAGAAAAAAATTTATTTATTAATAAAGATAATAACAACTAAAAACTTTTCACATTACAAGTCGGTATTTATTTAATTAAATTTAAGATGTTAAAGTTATGTTTGGTGTCTCACAAGGATCAATATGCATTGTTGTTTAAAATACATGCATAATGTGATGGGAAATGCGATGAAGTGGCTGAATGAATAACAAAATACGTTATGTCTTATAAGAAATATGTAAATATGTGATGCACCAAAATATCTTTCTTATCAGGGGATTTTTATGGGAGATAGGCAGCCGTACCAGTTGATAAATACACAGCATTTTAGAATTCATCGAGCAACATAAAGGGCGTTGCAAAAATCATTATTTTCCAATTATTGCCAAAAAATTTTAGATTACACCAAAATTTTAATTTTTTGTAAAGAGTGTGTGTACAATTAGCAAAAAGTATATTTTGTTAATGAGTTTTGAAAAGTTTTTTAATATAAACAAATTAAAATAAAAACCAAATATATATACATTTCAAACAAGCGATTTTATTTTTGCGGTTTCGTACACTTGAAAGTGGTATCACTGAAATATTTATTTCAACAACAAACACATGTTCATTATTTTATTTGTTTTTTTATTGTTTTGCTGTTGCTGCCTTCAAAATATTTATGCAGCCGACTGTATGGCAGCAAATATTGTCGGCTGCATTTGCTGCTTGCTGTCATGCTGCTTGCTGTCGTCTATGTGTTTAATGCTTGAGAATTGTAAACGAACCAATAAAAAACATTTATATAAAGAGAAAATCAAACTATAAAAAGGAAAAATATATACATTTGCGCTAAACAGAACTTAATAAAAAAATTTAACTTAAAAGAAATGAAATTTAAAAAAATCAAGTTAAGAAAAATGTATAGTAGTGTTGTGATAATTGCTGCTGAAATAAATGAGCGGCGTAATATATTGCGAAGTTTTTGTCGCCAACTAAGGGATACTACCGATCCGTTTAATATGCCGGAGCAACATTTTAGGGAAATTTGCTTTGAAATTCTTTCGATTTTCTAAAATTAAACAAATTTATAATTATACAAATTTTTTAACAGAAACTTAATGAACTATTTATGAGCACTTGCTTTTTCCGTCGATTAAGCTTCCATTATTTATGTATTTTTTGTTCTTTTTTGAATAAAAAAAAGCCACAAAATATTACTCGTAGTTATATTAAAAAAAATTAGCCATACAATATTATTTTTATTTAAAAAAGCTACACAATATTTTTTTAATAAAAAAGCCACACAATATTATTAAAAAAAGGCACAAAATAAAAAAAAATTTTTTGTTTGTTTGTTTGCAACACACTTTTCGCACTGTTTTAATAAGCGGCTTATTTTAACACTTCATTGGGTTCACTTTTCACAAAAAAAAAAGATTCAGAAACACTTTTACTCACATTTTTCCAATAATAATTGGAAAATGACATAAATGACAAATATTTCTTGCATTATTTTACATACAGAAACAGGTATGTGAGAAACAGCACTTTTTGTGTCAATTCACATCGTTTTTGTTTCAATTTTCTCGTTTCATGTGAGATATTTCTCGAGTCGAGTAATACAGAAACGAGGCACTGGACTCAAATTTTTCTTCGATTTCCCCACAATCATAATATTTAGAACGTACGGTTCTTCCAGAAAGATGTAAAACGAACTAATATTTATTTATTTTTTAATTCATCATAGTAATATTATACACATTGCGCACGTAAATATTTAAATGTTTTTTTTTATTATTATTCATTCCATCATATCATTAGTATAATAAATTAAGATTACCTCAGAATACAAAAGAGATACAAAATGAATGTCTTTTAACAGCTAGATTATGTATTCACGCATTATGTGTCGATTAGACATTCAGCAGTTTAATAGTCACATACAAAATAACAAAGTAAATTTGCAGTCTTTATTTTCCATTTGAATTAAAATCTATTTTAATTTTTTTGCATACGGGCAGAAGAATTTACATTTCAATTTACATGATTCTTAATATTTAAAAAAGCATGTTGTCCCCACTGAAAGGCAATTTACTTATAGTTTAATAATTTCCAAAAATGTTTGCTTTATTTTATATTTGGTATAAATTTTGATAAAGTCGCCTTGAAAATATTTAAATGTGTTACTATTAATGCGTAAAGAATTTTTTTTTTTGTTTTTTTTTTTTTATTATTATTCATTCCTTTATATCATTAGCATATCAAATTTTGATTGCCTCAGCATCACATAGTCATTATTGAGGCGAGCTGGTAAAATATTTACAGCTTTGAATTACACATGTACAATATGTAATTGGGGTATTCAAACGGGGTCCTATCAAGTCATATTGTCATAATATCATACAATTTTAAAATAGTTTAAAAAATTTGTTGTTGGTTTTTGAATAAAAGTCATAAAACAATAATACTTTTCAAACTATGTCATAAATTGAAAAATAAAAAATAACAAAAAAATAAAATTAAAAATGATATACTAAACTATGACGGGTTGCTTACAGCAATCATATTTTTTCGTTTTATTGTTATTTGATATATGACTTTAAAACGACCATTTGAATCCCCAAATATTTTATTTTAAGATATTTAATTCTATATATTTATATAATTTACAAAAGAAAGGAAAGAAATAAAAGAAGTAAAAAAATAGTAATATATACACACAAAATTTAATTATTAATTTATAGGATATTGTATACGATTGCTGTAAATCATATGAGAAGAGTTTCTAAGTCTTTAAGCAAATATTCTTTTATCCTTTTTTTGAAAATTGAAATTCTTTGTATATTTGTAATATCTTGAGGTAGATTATTAAATTGCATACTATCCATATATTTAATGCGTTACTTCGTAGTTTCTAACCGACATAATGCTATCTTAAGATTCATATTGTTTCTGGTATTCAACAATGTTTGATTTCTATGAAATAAAATTGTATGGTGACCAATATTATGGGCTGCTTAAAAACATGAAGAATTGAATTGAATTATTAAAAATAATTTAAATGAAATAATTGTGAGACAAAATTACATAAAAATGTATGGCCTAAAAATAGTTAAAGAAAAAATGTTTTCTTCATTTTTGTCTAATTACACATAAGCTGGCAACGCTGCACTTATAAAAAATAAACCCAAGAAAATCGATCGCTGTAATTGTACGAAAAAGACGTTTACACCAAAAAGCGAAAAAAATATTAAAGAAAATGTCAAATATTAAACTACAAAAAAAGACGAATGAGGGAATTATAAGGAATCGCCGAGAACGGGCAACTATTTTTCCCTTTTTATTTCTCTCACCGTAAACGTCAACAAACTAAATAGTTGCCCAACTTTCTCTCCCTGTGTGGACACATACTTAACATATGGAAAATTAATTTTACTTGGATATCGACTTTGAGACGCCGCCGGGAATTTTTTGCTTAGCCGCAGTCGCCGATGATTATACGAGGACTTGGATCTCTAGTCAAAGTACGCTTACTTACTACCAGCGTTGCCACTATTGGTAGAAATCTACCAAAACTGTTAGAAAATTTTTCGTTTGGTAGGATGGTAGGCCGAATATGGTTTTGGTAGATTTTAGCAGAAACTAAAAAAAACTTCATAAGGAATTTCAGTCGGAAAGTTCAAGATTGGCGTATTTATATTCAAGTATAAAATCTAACTTTTAGCTCATATTAAGCAATTTTATCAAAAAATATTTAATACACAACACTGAAACTGATTTTAAAAATACAAATTGATTGATGTTTGAAAAATTTTTATCGGTACAAAAGCCAAAATGTATACTACTAAAAATCTTAGCCACGAAGAAGTTTTTGATGTTAAACATGGAATTTTACAATTTTACATTGAATTACTAAACCAAATCAATGCTAGATTTGATTTTAATCGAAAAGATATTAAATTGTTACAAATAATTGCTTCTGAGAAAGTATTGTCAAAAGAAGACTTGCTTATATTGTCCCTTGTTTTAAAATTTTCTAATCTTATAGACTGTGAGCCTGAAATTATTATGTTGCGATTAAGAGAAACAAATCTTTCAACGGAATTAAACATTTAATTATTTTGGGCTGAAGTTAGTTCAATTAGAAACGGTTTAAATGAGAAAAGTTTTGGTGAATTAAACAACTTTGTTTTTAATTTACTTTCTCTTCCGCATAGTTCTTCAGCAGCTGAACGCAAATTGTCAACACTTTCCTTAATCAAAACCAAATTTAGAAACAAACTCGAAATAAATACAATTAATAATATAATGCTCTGTAAAGAGCTTGTAAAAGCTAATAATGGTCACTATGTGTTCAGCAAAAATTTAAATTTTTATACCTACATATCCATTTAGATTATTTAAAAAAAATTGAATTGTTTTTTTTTTTTTTATTTCTTGTATTTATAAATGTATTTTCGATTTGATTGTTTAGAAATTGAATTATTTTTGTTATATTTGTATTTTTTGTTATATGTATTTTAGAAGAACTGAATCCTTTTCGTTATATTTTTTATTTTTGGTTATTTATATGTACATGTAAAGGTGTTAATTAAAATTGTTACCCATCTCAACAATGTGTTCTTAAATGATTTTCAAATAAAAATTGTTTTTGGTAGATTTTGATCAATTTTGGTAGATTTTGAAAGAAGTTTTGGTAGAATTAAAATTTTTTCAGTGGCAACACTGCTTACTACTTTTCTTTTTATAAAAACCACAATGTATGTGGTTGTATGTATGTATACATTGTGATAAAAACTTTCATACATATTTTAATACACTGCATTCGTTAAATGGCTTATTAAAATACATAGATGTTTCCTTTTGTTTATGTACGACCGATTAATGGAGGTTCAACTTACACGTTTGTGGCTTATGAAGTCGGAATTTTGTTTCTTTGTATTTCTCATTAATTTGAGACGGGTTACACGGCTAATACTCCAAAATGGAATACGAACACCTGATCCTTACAGTAGCACTACTTATCATTAATTTTAAAAATGAATTACTCACCGGAGCCATGAAGGAAAATAACAGATGCCGTATGAAAATTTTCTGTAGGTTTAATGAGTTTAACTAAAAGTTTCATTTTTCTAATAGACATAAATTATTAATGTATGTATGTACGTAATTCTCTGAAAGCGCAATCCACAAATAAATTAGTATCAGATTTTTAAAATCATTAAAAGAAAATAAAACCATCTGATAAATCGGCACAATCAAGGCGAATTAATATATCTATTGTTATTCTATGATATTTATTAATTCGTCTTGGGCAGCGTTACCCTTGTGACCCGAAAGTATCAATTTGACCCTTTTTTGGAGGCTCTGCCACTTTTTGTGACCCCTTCTTTAATTTACCCTTTTGTATCATTTTCAAGCAATTCTTGTCACTTTCTAGTCTTTTTGATAGCTTATATTTTAGCGATGGTAAATAAATCAATTGTTCGCAAAACAAGCAGTTTTTTGTATACAGAGCATATCACAGTAAACAGATTTTACATGCATGCCTATATATTATTATAATTATAGTACATAAATTTCAAATTTAATGTGAAAGGGTTGTGTGCAAAAATAAAAATTTTTTCATTAAAAAGACTAAAATTACAAAAAAAAAAAAAACAAAAATTATAAAAAAGCTAAAACTGAAAAAAATTTGTAACGAAAATAAATTGTTTACAAACATTGACAAATAAGTATTTTTTTCCAATTTTCTTATGTAATTTTCTTATTGTTAAATGTTAGTTTTGTTGTAAAGTTGAAAAAACAAGATGAGCAGCCAACTTCATCAAACAATATGCATGAAATTCAACCCAATGACGTAAGCTCCTATTTGGATATTAGTTCATCATCAAATGGGTAAATTACTGCAAAAAAAAAGCAGGAGAAAAGAAGAAGATTATTCGAAAATATTCGTTTCAGTGGGAAAGGGAATTTAAATGGGTTAATCTGGACGTAGAAAAAAGAAGCCCATTTGTATTATATGTAAGCAAATACTAAATACACACTCTAAAACTGCTAAACAATTGGCCAATTTAAAAATTGCAAAGCAAATTTTATTTTAAAATACAGTACGTATTCCTTTGTACGTAAAAAGCAATTCTTATTAAAAAAATAAATATCGTAAATAAATATCGTAAAATAAATAATATAAATATTTATTCGACCTTAAGCTCAAATAATTTAACTAATAATAAAATTAATAAAAAGGTCAAGGAAAATAATACAAATATATTAAAAAAAATTTTTTTTAAATGTAAAGTACAAATATTTAATTTCTTTTTTGCTATTAATATACAATGACCTTAAGCTCGAAAATAAGGGATTTATTATTATTTTTAAAAAGAAGTCAATAAAGTTATTATATTATTAAAGAGTTTTTTGTTAAAAAAAATAGTTGACCCTTTTTTTCTTTCAAATATCCTTTTTGAGACCCTTTTTCTTACCAAATACCCTTTTTCAGACCCTTTTTAAAAATTGTCAAAGGTAACCCTGGTCTTGGGTATAATTTTGTTTCTAAGACTTAGGGTTGCCGAACTCTACTAAAACAAACTTGAAATTACTGTATATGTTTTTACATACGATTTGATAAAACTGCTCTATTAATACTGTATAATACAGGTTGATTCCGTTCATGTTAGTTAATTTTAATTAAAATAATTGATAAAGCTTAAGGGTCGTACCTGAATTAAAGCGTACGGCGCCCAGAGCTACCGAAATACGTGGCGTATGTACGTTATGGATTTCGAAAATCCAAGCTTGACAGTGCGTACAAAGAAAAAATAAATAATAATATTTGCTTGAAATTTTTTTAATACAAACAAAAGTAAAAACTTGACAAAACAATATCTTTGTTTTTCTTTATTTTATTTATTGCGTATTTCGTTAATACGGTCGTATACAAGTTATAATTTTTATTTGCCGTACGTTGTACGCTTTAATTCAGGTACGACCCTAAAGATAGAATTAGCCAAACGTTCATGTATCGTAACTAGAGCTGTGTCGGTCAAAAACGAACGGGTTAAATTGAACGAATCAGTCAAATGAACGAAGTGACCTAATCAGTTTTCTCCGGCCTTTTGGATCAGTCGTTCGGTCGTTCAATCTAGATTTGTTTTTTCTTTGACTTGGTCGTTCGGCCGTTTAATCTAAATTTGTTTTTTCTATGTTTTGGTCGTTCGTTAAATATTTATTTTGTCAGTATTGCCGTTTTATTAATTTTTAATTAATTGTTTAATTGACCATCGTTTCTTAAATGTGCAAATACGTACTTTTATTAAATTGTTGTTACATTTTTGAAGTCTACAAGGAACATTTGTTCTAAATATAAAGTGACAGTAAACATTATTGTTTTGATTCTAGGATTACTTAAAACATTTTTTAAATAATATCTAATAATAAAAAATAATATCTCATATTTTTCACACTAGTTTTTATTATTTTTAGAATACGTTATATAAAAAAAAAATTTGAAATAATAATTTATACCAATGAATACAATGAAGAATACATATGCTTTCTATGTTGATTTTTCCTGTGCATTCGACAAAATACCAAGGAATAGTCTCTTTTACAAACTTTCATGTCTTGGATTATCGTCAAAATTTATCAGAATATTGAAAAACTCATATGCAAAAACTGAATGTCGCATTTGGGATGGAACCTGCTACTCTGAGTATTTTGATTTTGATGTTGGTGTGAAACAAGGCTGTATACTAAGCCCACTTTTATTTTCACTATACTTAAACGACTTACCTGAAGAATTGCCTGGTGGTGTAAATGTTGCTGAAACAACAGTAAAAATTCTCCTGTACGCTGACGATATTGTTATACTAGCTGATTCTCCGTCTGAATTGCAAAACATGATAAATGCTCTACATAATTATTGTTCTATCTGGAGTCTAACTGTGAATTTAAATAAATCAAAGATAATGATATTTCGCTCTGGTACAAGAACTTCTAAAAAATTAAAATGGCATTATGGAAATGAAAACATTGAAATAGTAAATAGCTTTAAATATCTGGGAGTTGATATTACCTATAATTTATCTTTTACCACTTATTTGAAAAATAAACTGGCAACATCTAAACTTGCAATCAATTCAACATGGTCTAGGTACATAAATCATCCTCGTATATCGAAAAATAACAAATTAAAAATATTTCATGCTGCATCAAGATCTATAATGTTTTACGGGGCCCAGATTTGGGGTTTTGAAAGATACGATATAGTTGAAAAATTATTTCGTTTCTTTATAAAAAAAATGTTATATCTTCCATCGACAACCCCAAATTACATGCTTTATTTTGAAACTGGTTTGAATTCATTGTTCACTGCCACACTAAAAATTCACCTCTGCTACGTTAACAAAGTCCTAAATATGGATCAATCAAGATTACCCCGAGTGCTTGCTGAAACTATTATTGCAAAAAATGTTTACTGGGCAAAAGAATGGTCTGCAATTTCACAGCATATACAATTTAATTCCCTTATTAGCCCTCGTCCTCTCTGTTCACAGTGGAAGACAATAATTAAATTTTTTTTTTTTTTTATTTTTAAGGCCAGCACTCAGGGGACGGCCCCTACTCATGCAATACATTGTGCTGGTCTAGGAAAATATGTTGTGGGAAGGGGGAAAGAGGGAGTAGTGTTTGTGGACATTTGATTTAAACCTACTGATATCGTAATTGGCAGGAAAAACTTTCGCCGGAAGATTGTTCCATTCCAAATTACTGAAAGTAAAGGAACGTGAGGAATATATAATAAATACTAAAAACTCATTATATCATGATTTGTACTGCAAATTGAACTATGACACTACTCCAAAATTAGCTTTGAATTTTTCTTCTAGAATGACTTTTCTACTAATAAAAGCGCGCGGTGGCTTGCTTAATCTAAACGCCAGATTCTTTACCAACAGCACAACGACTTTATGCACAATTTGTAATTCAGGTGATGTTGAGAACACTTACCATTTTATAGGTGTATGTCCTATTTATAAAGCAATTAGAAGGAGTTGCTTTGGTAAATGTTTTCTGTGCATGGATGATGTACTGAACATTCTAAACGGTCAAAATTTGTATTCCCTTAATAGTTATTTGGAACACTGCTTGCAATATCGCAAATTAATTATAAATGAATTTTCTTAAGTAACTTTGAACATTATATTGTATATAAAACTATTTTCCATACTTAAATATGAATTCGTATATTATAGTAAGATGCCAATCTGGCTCACAACAAAACGTTATGCCAAATTTAGATATATGTATAAATATGTTATCTATAATATTTAGCATATAACATATTGCTCTTGTTGTATTATTTATTATATGTATATCTATTACATAAATAAAAAATAAATAAATAATTTATACCAATGATATGTAGTATAATTAAGAAAATAATATCCTAAATATAAATATGTATTACTTTTAAGTATAATTTGTTACAATTTTTATTTATATACATAATATTAAAAAAGTAAAAAAAAATTATGTAATAATAGTATGTATTTACACATTAAAGAAACGATGGCCAATTCTGATTA
This sequence comes from Metopia argyrocephala, assembly GCA_963576795.1. Lineage (NCBI taxonomy): Eukaryota > Metazoa > Arthropoda > Insecta > Diptera > Sarcophagidae > Metopia > Metopia argyrocephala. Next base: position 33,554,894 of record OY756211.1, read on the forward strand.
AAAATAAATAAAAAAGCAACACTGATAACATGCATTTCAGAAAAAATCAACAAAAGAAATATTGAACGAAGAACCAAGCAAAGAAAAAACAAATTGAGATTGAACGTCCGAACGAAAAAAACAAATTTGAATTGAAAGACCGAATGACCAGAACAATGGAACGAAGTGAACGATTCGGATCACTTTTTATGACCAAACGAAAATTACCGATCATTTAACTGAACGATTTGGCACAGCTCTAAACGTAACGCAACGTACGTTGGCTTCTAGCATATAAAAACAAAAAAATAAATGTACCCAAGATGTTGGGTACATTTACATTTGTTTTTTAAAACTAAAATCACGTTTTTTTTTCTTCTTCAACCTTTTTAACTTTTTGTTCCTCTAGCTCTTTTAGTATCTCTTTTTCTTATGGGACTCTAAACTTTAAGTACTTGCAAATCTTCGCACTGCAAGGGATAACCCCGTAGGGCATTACAAAACACTATGTTAAAGAAAACACCATGTTACGAAAGATATACGTTAGCCATGCAATCTCCCTCTATTTTGGCAGGCTGGGAATGCAATTGCAAATGGAATTAATTATTTTCTTTAAATTTAGTAGTAATGAGTATACATAAATAATAAACTAAGGGCACCCTTACACGTCATGTTTTTTACACTGTAAAAGTCAAATTTTACATGAGTAAACAGTTACGTGTCGTGCGTGACTTGCTTGAGTAAAAAGCATAAGAAAAGTCTTATGACAAAATTTCAATTATAGCATGCTCTAATTTTGCATGTGCACACATATGATATTAAATTTTTATTCGTGCACAAACAATAGTCGGCGATAAATTATATGTAAAATAATTTTTTTTTATACATTTTGTGCCTAAAATTTTATTATTTATTCAAATTACAACCCTGTTTCAGGGTTACAGGTTAGCTTCTCGCAGCACGCATGTTGTTTGTGTTAATTTTTATCCATGAGTACCGGGACCTACAGTTTAATGTCGACTCCGAACGACAGACTTGAGAAGTCTTTTCATGGCAATCAGTTACTTCCGGACATTTTACCATAAGACTGCTAAGAATTAGTCGCCGAAAAAAATATTTTATCATGGTACAATAAACAAGTTAGACTATTCCCTACAACAAAATAACACTAAAAAAAACAACATGGATTTTGTTAGTGTAGCGTCGAATTCATTTACTTAAGCTGTCAAAAATTTATGGCAGCCATTTTTTTATTTTTTTATAATTTTTCTTATATCAAGAACCAAAATAAAGCACAAATTAAAGTTATAAAATAATTATTAAAAATAATGTAATATTTAATGACCTCACAATTATTTTTTTAAACTTTTGCACACCTGTAAGGCGTGGACTCAAGTAAGTTATCACTTTAATAGCACATCAATTAAATAACACATCAATATTTTTGCATTTGTCCCACAATATCCACGAACGGAAGCATGACGTTTTGCCAATTGTTCCTGTTCCAACGGTCCAATCAACTATTAGTTTTATGAAATGGATCGTTACAATGCGTATAAAAAATCCCCAGAGCATTACATTTTTTTACTGTAACTGGGGTATCTTGGTTTAGGGCGCTGTTTTTCTTCTTTTCGTACTGGCTTTATTTCAGCAGAATCTTTTAGAGTGCTTTGGATTTACCAGAGAAAAGCACAGAATTTCATTGAGAGGTAGTCCAGCCAATGTGCGCTTTTTAAAGATCGATTTTCACTTTACTTTTTTGTCTGGAAAAAATAAGTTTTTTTGTGCTTCTATACAATTTTATGCCAACTTCTACAGCTGGTCTTTAAATAATTTTAGATGAAATATTTAAAGCCAATTAAGAAGCTATAGACCTTCCTAACATAAAATAATCCTTTTTATAAAAAACTAATAATGGCTTTGTCCTCACGTTTAATGGTTTGACGTGTCTATGTACAGTAGACAAGTAGTGCGACGTACTAAAATAAGTATGATACGGGAAATTACACCATAGTGAATGTTAATTTCTTTCTTCATAAACTATCTTTTCTTTTAAATCCACTAAATATTTATTTCCAGCCATTATTTCCTAAAATTATTAGAATATACACTTTCCTATTAAAGACATGCAAAAAGCTGAATGATCATGTTTATTTTTTTTTTAAATAAATCTTAAGCAATATTTGAAATAATGGTATTTATTGTAAATAAATTTTTACAAATAAATAACACAGTAAATATTTAAGGAATCGTGCTTTAGTTTTGTCGCGGCACTATTTCCCTTATAGTTTAATAAAACGATAACAAAATTATACTGCAACAACAAGTGTTTTCTTTTTTATTTTAATAGTAAACTGAGTATTCTAAATAAAATACAAATAATAGTTATAATATGAGCGACTATCTATCTTAAAAATAATTTATGTTTTTAATAATCGTATAAATCATATAGTGGACAAAACTAATAAGATTATCCGTACAATGTATCCAACTATTAAGAGAAAACCAGAGCTAAACATACTAGATGAAACAAAACTCATAGTCAAATAATATTTATGATATAAGCGACTATATTCATATTATTATCTAATTTGTAATCAGGAAGCAATCCCTGCTTTAGTTTTGTCTCAAACTGTATATATGTATGTAGATATATTTTTTTTTTAACATCGTTCTATTTTTTGGACGAATGTTTTAGCCCTGAAAAGAGCGTTTTGTTTCCAAGTGTTTGTAAATGGCTTTGGGTTTGACAAAAGCTATGAGGGTAGAAAGTTATACGGAGCTAAGAGCTACACATGCAAAACAACAAACATACTATGTGAGCCGGAAAATAGCCAACAAACCATCAACTTTTCATAGAAACACCAATCCATTGCTAACAGAAAAAAAGAAAATTAAAAGGCCTATTTATAATTAACACGTTGAGTGCCATGTGCACCGCCGGCGGTACACATTTTACTTTAATTAGAGTGCCATGTGTACCGCCGGCGGTGCACAGCTACATGTGAATTCAATTGAATATATTTTATCTTTTATCATATATTTTATCTTTTATCATACACAAACAGAGATTTTCACAAATTAATTTCTTATCACAACAACTTTAATTTGAATCTGTTATTATATATTGGCACCTTGCGAATATATTTTTAATTTGTATGGTGGCACTCAAAGTGTTAAATAAAAAAAAAGCAGATTCATCATCATAAATAGCAGCTCCTGTTGATAAGTTTTACGTCGTTTCATATTTTATTTAATGTGTTTTTTTTAATCTCATATCTCGATTGCTTCAGCATCGAAATCTTTACGCAAATAAACAATAATTGGTGGTTTTTGTTCATAATTAGAACGTCGTTTAATTTTTAGTAATGTTTCCAAATCAATGGCTTTGGCATTCCCTCTAATGATGAACGATTTAAATCAACTTTAACACGCATCTGTTAAAAAATAAGTGAATATTTAAAACACCACAAACTTCACTCCAATTTCTTCTGGTTTCTTGATTTTTAGAAGCACAGAGCAATGTCCCAGTTCCTTTATGAAACTCAGTTTTGCATACAGCACAACGACGCATTTTTTGTTTTTAGAAAAACAGATTTTTTATCACACACTTTAATTTGTTTTAAAAACAACAGATTATTTTATCACAACACTAAAATCGAACACTGAATCACTAAAATCCTAGATTTGGTAGTTTTTAATTTAAATAAATCAAATTATTATCAAAATTTTACCCTTTGTTCACTATTTAATTTGTGTTCAAAAAAATGTTTGTTTTTGTTTATTTTGATTTTAACACCAACAAAAAAAAACAAAATTTGACATATTAAGTAAGGCAGAGTTGTTCAGAAACTCGCCGATGCATCTACCTGATTCTAAATTTGCCTTGGTCTAAACCAGCCTTAAAGAATATTTAATTTGGCAACACTAAATTTAAATAAACTGCAACTAACGTTCCTATTTTTGATGTAAAATAAATCAGTTGATAATATGTCAAATGTTTGTGTTATTTTAGTTTTGCAAAAAAAATTCTTGTTTTTTGTAATATATTGCCTCTCATTTGTTTATTTTTAAGATTTAAAATATTAAAAAGTGTTTTCAAAAAGTAAGTTATATATAATGATTGACATAAAATACATAATTTGTTTTTATTTACACTACATTATTGTTCGATAGTAATTTTGTATATACAAAGTATGTATGTGCATACCATGCATGTAAATGGAGCTATTGTGTTTACTGCTTAATTATAAATTAAAAAAGAAAATTACTATTAGACGTTGAATCGAAACGTTTAGACCCTAGTATATTACAATTAAAAAGCAAATTTCATGTTAAATTCTATAATTTCTGCTGTTGACAAACAGGTTGCATTACCAATGCAATGCCTATGAGAATTTCTCTGTAAGACAAAATTGTACTTTTAGTCCCATCATATCATCGATGGAATTAAAGAACGCTGTAACTGACAAAACCTTAAATGTTCTTTAATTCTTGCGACGATATGTATACAAATCATTTATCAATGCAAATTCATTTGAACATTCTAGTAGAAATATATATGTATGTATATTACAATACATTATTTTAGACCCCCCCCTCCAGCAAGACCATCAGCAAGAAACCGCCCCCTGACATTTCTAATCTATTCCACCAGAAACCAATGATCAGGAGTACAGCGCCACCTTCTGGGAAGATAACAGCTAGTCTACTGAAGACGCTCACCATTCACATATAAACATCCACCAACAGATGAGGCAATTGCTGTTTGATCATTTGAGGGTGAAGGTATAACACTAGCTCTTGAGTGGGCAAATTGACAGCAACTTGTTTCATCAACAAATAAAGGCGCAAAATATACAAACATTTATGAAAAAAAAAAAAAAAACTCCGTTATGATTGGTTTTTACTATTCAAGTACTAAAATGTTAATTTGTTATTGTTCACTTTCACTATACAAGTTAAGATAGTTTCCCTTATAACATATGTATAGCTGTATATCATTCTGTAGTCGCCGTGGTCTAGTGGTTAGTATATTGGCTTACTAAGACATGAGACTTGGGTTCGACACCCAGCTCAGACATCTTAAAAAAAAAGAAATATGAAAAAAATATTTCTTTCGGCAACTACCTCTCAGCAGTCTTTTGGCAAAAGCTCTGAGAGTAATTAATTGCCATGAACAAGCTTCTCAAGTCTATCGTTCGGAGTCGACATTAAATTGTATGTCCCGGTACTCATGGATAAAAATTTACACACACAACATGAGTGCTGCGAGAAGCTAGGCCGTAATCCTGACACAGGGTTGTAAAGGCCAGTTATGTATGTATGTATGTATATCATTCTCATAGGAATGGAATTTACAGCCAGGGGTGCCAGATACTTTTAATTGAAAATCGGCAAATTTCGAAAAAAAAATCGGCATTATCGGCACTTCAAGGAAAAAAATCGGCAAAAAATCGGAAAATTAAAACTTTCCGTTTTAACTACCATACACCTATTTTTATTAACAAAAACAGAACAATTCAGCATTAACATTTATAGAAAATAAAATAAAAATCAATCAAAAATATACTTTTTACAAATTGCAATTATTAAGTTTAAAATTTTTGTATGAATATATATTTTATAAATGAGTTGAGTTGAGTTCAACAATTTTTTAAACCTATTTTAACACCAGTATCAGAACAGTTTAAATGGTTAAATTTTAAATAATTACACAGTGCGACAGTGAAAATATGCACGGAATTCACAGTATAGGTTCGATTATACTACCAAAGGTTAGTAAAACCCTGTACTCGGTTTGGTCAGATTGACCACCAATTTTTTTATGGACCTCAAAAGATTTTCAAGATCTAACTTTATTTACTAACTTTTGGTAATACAATCGAACCTCTACTGTGGTGTTCGTACATTATTTCAAAAGTCTTCATTTGGCGCATAGTGTTATTGGAAAAAACAATTCCTTGTATTGATTCATTTTTTTTTTTCATTTGGATTGAGTTTACTAAAATTCTATCCACATTTGCTGAAGATCATGGAAGGATCATAATTTGTTGTACAAACTATGACAGCACTGGAAATGCAACTGTTACATCCCCTCGTTTTCAGAAATTTTTTTGGCCAAAAAGTCTACAAATTTATTTCAAGTCCTTCAAAAATTTCTACAAAGTTCAAAGACTTTAACTTTCTGAATTCGGAATCTAAAATTTGTTTTTCCTTTCTAGCAATAAAGCTAGGAAATTCTCTCAAAACTTCCGTAAGAGAACTATTCATATTTTTATTAATTTTGTTAATTTCGTTTTTGTAAAGTTTTGATTCACATATTAACTCTTTAGCCAATACTACCAAATACACCCAATCAAATTTCAAAAATATTATTTGTGTTCATAAAATCCGTTAAATAAATGTTTTTATTTTTTAGAATACCGTTTTTTGTACAGGTTATGTATTTCTGTTAATTCACTTTGAAAAATTCTGTTAATATTATTTACTATTTTAAGAATATATTTTAAAAAAGAAATATATTCAATTTGATTTTTATAATTTTTTAATAATTTTAATAATTTTTTTTTTGTTGTATCAATTGGATCCACATTGGCAGCCAACGAAAAGTAAATTTTTAAGGCTTCATATAAATAAAGTATTCTAGATAGCCATCTGGATTGACTTGGATACAGTAACTTTTTTGGTTTTATTTCTAGCATCTTCTAAATGTTGTGAAATTGATCCAATCTTTTTGGACTATTTGATACATAATTGTAGCAAATATTTCAGTATTGTTCAAAATTATTAATATACTAGAACAAATATAGTATTTTAAGCTTTTTTGAAAAAATCGGCATTTTTGAAGCAAAAATCGGAAAATCGGCACATTGGTAAATTTAAAGTAAAAAATCGGCAAAATGCCGATAAATCGGCAAATATGGCAGGCCTGTTTACAGCTTGTTTATAAAACAGGAATTGCATATAAGGGGCTGTTAAACGTTCAATATATATTTATTGCGATAATTCAATATAAGGCAGAGTAAGAGAATAAACAAAACGAAACGTTTGACTTCATTTCTTGTTTTTTACAATGAGTAAAACAAAACAAAAACAATGATAACGATGGCTTTGTATATTGTTTTTGTTTGTGAGCCCTAAATATACAGAGGCTCAAAGTTATAATGGAGCAGCTTAAAATTTTAAGTTTCTTCGTTACTATCAAATTAACTATAAAAGCTTAGAAAAAAATTATACCTGTTTTGGAAAGCTTGTGTAGTGTAGATATTTAACCAACAAAAAAAATTATATAAATTTTCAAAAACAACAGAAATAATTAAATAAAATACACCGTTTTTGATTTCAAAGTAATAATGGAACTTTGTTGCAAAATATGGCTATTACAACAACAGCAAAGTTCATTCAGAATTTGATTTGTACCGTTAGATTTTATTATTCTACTATAAACCACATTTTATAATACAATTTAATATTTTTGAGCCCCAACAAGAGCAATGGTACCGCGAGGTAAGGAAATATCGATTGTGCAGAGGGAATTTATTATTCGACTATCAAAAGAGGGTAAATCAATTCCCTTCAATAGTACAATTGGTAATCGGGCACCAACAACTATTTTTAACATAACGCTATAAGAATACTACAAACTTGGAAATTAGTCGATGAGTGGTTGTTACTTCAAACTATTGGAAAAAATCCTCATACTCGTGCTACAAAATTGACATCAGAAGGGGAGAAGTATTTTGGAAAAAAGGCTAGTACAAAAACAATTAGAAATGTGCTAAGAAAACATCAGTACAATGGACGTGTACCTAGAAAGAAACCATTTGTAATATAAAAAAGAGAACTGAATTTGCCCGAACCATGATAAAAAGGAAATTTCATTCTAGGAAAAAGTTTTATTTACTGATGAAAGTAAGTTTATCATTTTCCGATATGACTGCCCATCTGAGTCATATATCTGGCTAAGACCTAACGAAGAGTTGAATAAAGCCTACTTTCGTACATAATATAGGTTCAGTGAGGGTATGGGGTGCAGTACAGATACTTAACAGCCGCTTTACTGTCACTTAAAATGTGTATATTACTATCCAATATACTCCGATACTGGATGTGAGCAGTGACTTATTTGAGAGCCATTATTTCAGCCTGAATAATCCAACAATAGTCTGGTACCTAAGGGACAATATAAAATTTACCTGTTTCAAAAACATCCCACACCCGACTATTGTGTGATCCGTATCCGTCGGTGAAAATTCGGATAATATCCTCTGGGAAGTGGTCTACCCACTTTCATAACAGTATCTCTCAGGTATTTTCTTTATGAAACTAGAATAGGTGGTAGATTCACGTATCGTGTAGTCAACGTTTAAATATCTGAGATATTCGCATGTATGTAGTTTCTATACTTCCATGCTCTCGTGGCGAGAAGTCTAATTGCCGTATTTACGGCCACTTGTTTCGCCATGAGGTCTGGTGGCAACCAGTTTAGGATGGCGCAAATAATACCCTAATTGTGGTGGTACTTAGGTGCTCTAAGTACTTAGATTTCTGTTTTTCAAAAAATTCAAATGGTATTTAAGTGGTAGAACAGAAAAATAGCATTTGCATTTTTTGAAAAACAGGGGGGTTACTTTGTATTTCGATTCGAATCGCAAATGCTTTCGAAAGAAATTTTCCTTTCGAAAAATCAATAATAAATGAATACAAAAAATTTTCGAAAATTCGTAAATTTTTACGGATTTGTAAGACTTTCAATTCGAATCGAAATACAAAGTAATCCTCCAGAAATGTGTTGATTTTTAAATTCTTTTGTTTTTGTTTAATTTTTATATACTAAACGGGATATGATTCTCATTTAGTCTATAACTATTTTAACATAAGTATTTATAGTTTGGAATACCTTCTTTGGGAAAAAATCTCCTGACGAGTCTCTTAAGCTAAGACGAAATGGCCATAGTGACATGCTAATCCCCATCAGCAATACATTTTATATATCGAAAAATATTTTTTGTATTTAATAAAAATATTATATTTAATAAAACAAAATAAACAGAAATCATAATATGTTGGATATATGACAAAATTCAAGTGAATAATTTTAAAGTTTGTAAGAAAACTGAGTTTGCATACTTTTTTCCATTAGGTTTTTTTTTTCATTCTTATAAAGATGCCACTTGATTTATATTTTAAACTACAAGCGTTAACGAGGAGTTACCGAATCGGGCTATCGTTAATGCAAACAACAAAATCGGCTTTACATTTAAAAAAAATTCGTTATATGTTACTGAATTGCACTACTGGTGTTTGTGGATGTCTACTAGGGATGTCAATCCAGCATATCGTAAACAATATGCTCGCTTCTGGCGATGCCCTCTAACCACCACTGCTACAGTCGTACATATCGTTGATGTCGACTTATGTGGATAAAATGGAATAAGAGGGCAAAAACAAAAATAAGTTTTAATTCTGATTCATCCATTCATCTAAGGGGGTCGTGGTATAGCAGTTAGAGCTCTCGCACAGAAACTCAAACGACCAAGGTTCAAATCCCCATGAAGGGGAAACAAATTTAATAAAATAATAAATTGCGGTTTTTTTCGAAAAAATATAATATAAAACAAAATCCCATCATCAGTATTATGAAATTATCTTAGGATGAAACGAGTCTATAGTTTTCAACAAGATTTTGTAAATGTCATGAAATTTCAAAATTAACTGATTTAGTTTATCTTTAAAAAACAATATAAAACTTAAAATTTAGCATACATTTATTTTCGGGATTGGCATTTCTAATTTCTACACAACCAAATAAAAAAAACACACTTTAATTTAAGCAAGCGTTATTAACTTTCTATTATTTTTGAATGATCAGAAAATGCTTTCGACCCCAGTTCTAATTTAAAAAGTGGCCATAAAAAGTTACATTTATTCATCCCATTACTTTTAATATTAATTATTTTATTAAATACATACTAACATACCGTCATATTAAATGTAAACGGACGTAACTACACAAAATTTCGAAATTGAGTTTTTTTATAAATTATGGTTCGTTTTATCAAAATACATGTTCGTGCAAAATTTTAGATTTCTACGAACAAAAATGGCGATTTTATTAACAAAATTCAAACGGACGTAACTACAAGTGCGTGCATTTCTAAATGCCAGAAGATATAACTACATACATATTTATATGAAAAACTTACATACAAACTCATTTGTTGTGTATAGGGATGCTAATCCTTATATCTCGATCCTAAAAATTATGATTTTCAGGACTTACAAAATTTTTGATTTTGAGGTTTTTTGTTTCTGTAAAAAAACAAAAAGTGTAGCTACGTCCGTTTGCATTTAATACATTTAATATGACGATACATACATATACATACTTACATATATTTATAAACTCGTACATGTATACATTCATTCATACAATCAAGTAGTGATTCAAAATACCATCATGACACTGCTTATTTTTGTTCAACTAAAGTAATAAGGTATCATATAAGATAATAGAGTATTGCTTTTAGTATTTTGGTGCTTTATATCTCTTAAAGCAAACATTTTCTGATTATTTCATGTTAGTTAGCAGGTATGCACAAATACATATACTTTATTGTTTTTAAGCTCTAAAGAAGTAGTATTGCATTATTACCGGTGTCATTTACTTGTTCAGAAAAATGTAAAGTTAATACTAGTATATTTTTTTATGAATGTAATTTAGTGCACGCATAATAAATACTATTTAATAAATAGAATCATATGTATTTACGATATTTTTGTAATATATTTTTTTAATTAATGGTATGGCGTAAAAAATTTTACGAGTACTCACAATCAGCCTATACGAACGAATAGTTTTTAAGATTGTACTGTAATATTACGAGTAAGAAGCATTTTATTAAAATTTAAAAATGGAATTTGGTTAAAGTGAACATCGAGCTTCAAAATTTTGTAAATATTTTTACGCTAACAAAACTAACGAAAATCTATATCTTGATAAAAAATATTTATCGAACAATAAAAAACATTTCATAGGATTATTAAAAATAATTCCATTAGCAACAGTTTTTCAAAGAGTGAAATAACATTTAAATATCAAACAAACAAAAAGGTTACTAAAATATAAAATGTCGCATAGTATAAAACAAAGTAGCTGTTTTACAAGACTAACATATCAAAAAATTCAGATCAAGATGATTATCATGTAACGGATTTAGGAATTCACAAAGGGACATTGAAGGTAAAATATTGTTTAACTGGCATTTTTGTTATTGTTATAAATCAATATAATTTTCTTCTAGTATTTTTTAACATGTATACATACTTTAATTATTATAAATCACATGAAATTATGTCATATTAATTTCGGGTTTTTCAATAGGAGCGCTACAAAAGTTGTTTTAAATAAAACAAAAACGGTTTTGAATATCAATGAAATTTTTTATTCCTGTGAAGGTACGTTCGATGCCATTATGTATAGAACTCGATTTCTTTTGCATAGCCACTACGAGCACGCTTGCAGAAGTCCAGACGCTGAACCCAATTTTCGACGATCTTCAAGCATAAATCGGCCGATACTGCTGCAATTTCACGTTCGATATTCGATAGACCATAGACTTGACTTAGCCCCAGAAGAAATAGTCTAACGGCGTCAAATCGCACGACCGAGGCAGTCAATCGACTGGACCATTTCGTGAGATAACACGTTCTCCAAACTTGGTTTCCAATAAATTGAAATAATGGTTTTGGAGGTCTATGTCAAAATAATAATAGTTTTAGGTTTTTAACAGTTTGACTATTATTATTTTGACATAAACCTCCAAAACCATTATTTGGGTAAATAATTTTCTATAAATGAGGACAGATATAGAAAGCTGAGAAAATTTCCTTTAAAATAAGCCCTCTTCCAGCGTTACAGGTCAACTATTCACCAATTGCAATGAATACTTCCAAAAAAATAGCATTATTTTCAGATGCACTGAGCACCAAATTTTCTCTTAAAAAACCGGAAGCTCGATTTTGATTTTAGAACCATGGTTTCTTTGGGAAAAGTTCTTAGAATTTCTCATAGATTACTATTTTGCTATACGCTTAGTAGGCAAAAAAATTGACCCACCCTAACATGAATATTGTATGTGGGTATAAAATTTTTTTATAGGTATATCTCATCCAAAGTAAAGAAATCGTATAAAATTAATACGTTTTTATATATTTTAAAAACCTCATATGCATAATTAGTATTGTTTTTTATTTCTTTTAATAAAATAATAAAATGACAAGAAAGTTTTGAAATTTGAAATTTTATTGAGCCTTTTTTTAATTTTCATTACAAAGAAAAATATACAAATAATTACAATAACAGAGAGATAGAACTTAAGACTATAATGTAATATCCTAATTTACTTAGAAATGACTCCAGCACCAAGCTTTACAAAAATGGGAAAATTATTTATAGTAATTACATAATATTGTAATAATAAACGCTTCTGCTCGCAAAGCTTTCTTTTTTGATATGAGAATATTGTATCATACCAAATTTTCTTAGAACTTAAAATATATGTACTTAAAGAAATGTAAATGACAAGAAAAAACATTCAACTCTTTGTAGGTGTGTTATTTTATACTTTGTTATTGTATGTTCATATAGTATGTATTAGCGTTGCCGTTTTGGTCCGATCGAACAAAATTGGTAGTTTTTCGTGTTTTTTTAAGACCAATACTCATGAAGTGCATGTATTGGAATTTGAAGATAGATAGAATTTTTTTTTCATAGATTGTATATATGTATTATGCGCCATTTTGTTGATAAGCTGCTATCAGTTTGACCACTCAAGGGCCAGTGTTATATCTTCGCCCTTTGAATGATCATCAGCAATTGCCTCATCTGTCGGTGGATGTTGAATGTGAGTGGTGAACGTCTTCGGTAGATTAGCTACTTTGGTCCCAGAAGTGCTGTACTCCTGATCATTCGTTTCTGGTGTAATAGACTGGAAATGTCCGGCAGCGGTTTCTTCAGGTTAGACTTCTTAGAAGGGCGGGGGGGTAACATTTTATTTCTTTAAATTATAATTTAGAAAAACCGCCAGTTTTTATTTTATAATTTTTGTTCTTCGCTGGGATTGAACCTCGGTCGTTTGAGTTTCTGTGCGAGCACTCTAACCACTATACCACGGCCCACCCCCCCGTTTGGTAGTTTGGTTGGTGTTTTGCCACTTTTCTAGGTTTTTGGTAGATTTTCATGTTGAAAATACTATTTATAATTTTTGAATAAGAAAAAAAATTTTTTCTTCACTTCTCAGATGATAATATAATCTGCAATTGATTCCCGATTAGAGAGTGAGATATTCGAGTCAGATTTCTGGAGAATTGAAAAATACGCTCCAGCTCCGTTTCTCATAATCCTTCTTTAATTAAGCTAGCAAAAATAAATGAGTAATAACAAACTAAAATAATTTATAGCGAAATAAAAACACCATTATATTGAATACTAATGTAAAGTTTTCTAACTTAAAATATAATTTTATACGCAAAACATATAATATACACATGGCGCAAAATAGCTACGTTGACTGGGGGGGGGGGGTTGGGTCATATTGACCTTTTTCAAATTTCAATGCGTGTAACTCGCATTGTAATCGAAATCTGACCGATTTAATATTAAATATATTTAGATTAAGTATATATGTATCTCCAGTTACTGAGGAAGCCAAAGAGAAGTGCAGTTATAATACCACAAGCAATTTAAAAAGGTGCGGGTAATTTTGACCCAACCCCCATGACGCCGGGTTAATAAATAGCTGTATTTAAAACATGTATAAATATATGCAAACATAAATTGTAGATTTTTATCAAAAACACTGAATTTGAACGAAACTGAAAATTTAGAGGACGATATTCCGTTTCTAAAAGTGTCTACATAATATTCTACTTTCAGTGATGAAAACAAGAATTTAACAAAATAAAATTTAGAACCAAGGGGCTAAAAAGGATGGTTGTTTTTTGCGTTGTGTATTCAAAACGCATTTTAAATCTTAAAAATCATTAAAGTGCTATGCTAAAAATTAATACCAAGATAAAAGCAAACAAGTATTACACAAATTTTGATCGAAAATCGGTACACCATTAAAAGCAAGTATGGCATGCTGAATTAACTTTAATAATGTTTTACATTACCCACAATCTAACGTTTATATTAATGAATTAACTGCTGAATGTTATCCAGACTCTGCCCATACAATGTTATTAGGGCTGGCCACAAGTGGGGCTAATGTTATGGCTGGATATGTTGATGGCTTGAAAATTTTATTAAGAGCTTGTATTATTATTTTAAATTTTTTTATATTATTGAGCTTTTGTAGGCTGCAGAGGATTTCTACAATTTTTTTGTAGGAAAAAATTTTCTTCTGTGGCAACGCTGGTGTGTATGTACTCTATAAGACTACGTGAGCATGACAGAGCATTTTTTCTTGATAACAAACTAAGATTATTCTGCGTAAATTCAAAGTAATAGAGAAAATGCTACCCATACATTTACTTATATATACAATACATTATACATAAACAAAAAGAATGTTTGAATACTAGAACTAGAAATTCTTCTTATTTCATTGATACATTGATTACATTGCAAATACCCTGTAGGCAAAATTACTACATAGTATCCAACTAGAAATATACTATGTAGTTGCATTCTCATTCAGACTAGTTGCACATCTGTAATTCTTTCATATAACGAACTGTAACTTTTTACATGAGGCTGTCATAGAACTCTAACTAGTTCATTTATAGACAGTTACATACTAGTTAAATTACAGTTGAATATGAACTAAACTGAATAATTTTTTCATGGCAAAATATAGAATACAAAAAAGAAAAAAAAACGACGCATAAAAAAAAACCGTTATTGATTTTTTTTCTTGTCATGTTTGTCGTGTATGTTGACATGATCGTTGGGAGCGGCATTGCCAGGAAGATGATTTTATCGTATTTTTTGTGATTTTTAGTTCGAAATATGATTTGATGAGTTTTTCTTCTTAAAAATAATTTTTTGTATTTAAAAATTATGATTTTTTAACATATGGGATATTCCAAGTCAAATCAACCAATGGTTTTAACCTACCCCCTCCGAATTTTATGATTTTTTGTAGAAATATAGTATATCATAGAACTAAATTAAATACAAAGTTTGGAAGCACTGATACATCTGGATCCGGAAATATGAGGTCTTGAAAATCGGAAAACAGTACAAAAATGCACAAAGTTACACTTACTTAATTGTAATTTTCTTGAAAAGTATTATAGGTACGCATCTCGTAATAGTCGCATTTGGAAGGGTATTAAATTACCTTTGATTTAATATGTAACATGATTTTTTCTTTGAAAAAGTCAAAGGTCAATTTTCTTTATTTATAAGTCGGAAGCCTATATCTCCGAAAGCGACCTTTTTAAAAATTTGAAAAAAAATTATGCCAAAGATAGTTTCGTTCGTGGATCAAGAAATAAAAATCAAATCGCAAAAGAATGAGATTAAAACTATTCTGATAGGGGTGGAATAGTATACGATTTTTCGATTTCGATTAACTAGAATCGCTTATTTTGTAAGTTTCTACAAAAAAAAAAACATGAAACAAAAAGGGGGGTTTGGGATGGGGGCAAATGGATTTTAATCGGGGTCAAAGGTTGGGTTGAAGGAGTAAAAGTTCACAAAAAACTCCACAACTGCCCTGGAGTAGCCCCTAGAGGGATAAAATGTAAGACCGACCCTCACTAATATTTTGCCTCCAACCCTTTTTCCGAACATACCTAACCCCTATCCCCACTCCCTAGAGTGGTAGGAGCAAATTTTATAAACTTTGTACTGGAGCCCCTTAGGGAGTGGTGATAGGAGGTAAGTATGCAAATAGGGGTTATGTAGGGGTAGGTATTTACCCCCAACTTTTTTTCCGAACATGCCTAACCTCGATTCTAGTTAATCGAAATCGAAAAATCGTATACTATCAGAATAGTTTTAATCTCATTCTTTTGCGATTTGATTTTTATTTCTTGATCCAAAAATACCTCCACTCTCAAATTTTTCACAACTGTAGAGAACGACACTATCTTTGGCATAATTTTTTTTTTAATTTTTAAAAAGGTCGCTTTCGGAGATATAGGCTTCCGACTTATAGATAACGGTACTTTTGCGTTTTTCGGTGTATGGCCCCACTCAAACCAAAAAGTCCGATCGAGATAAGTGGCATATCGATGGAAAGATAATTGAATGTCTTTTCCGTCGATATGCTGGAAAATTCTATCTAATAAGAAATCGCTGAGATATTTCACCTCAAAGTTCAAAATTTGACTATTTTTTAGGTTTTTTTCAAAATTTTTCATTTTCATTTCAATTTTTTCCTTCGTTATATTGAAGATCTGGAATGTTTTATTCTTTTACCAAATAGTTTATTTAATTACCAATATTTTAAGCGTATTTTGAATAAAATTGGATAAAAAATAATATTTTTATTAAGGATTTTGTCGAACGACAATATTTTCATTTTCATTGCTCACACAGTATATTCGGAGTAAATTCAAAAAATTTTAATTAAAATGACGAGCGACTTGAACTCTTCCGTTTTTTTTTCAGATGAATCTTCGCAAATGAGGAACCAACAATAGTCCGCCATCATTTATTCATCGCACCAGCCTTTGTAACGTCTCTCGATTTCTTCCATTTCCTGGTGAAATCTTTCACCTTGTTCAGCCCAATTTCGCGGGGAAAATATTCAAATGACTGAATAAAAAGTATAATTTATGTGTCACAAATAAGTATTAGAATTCATTATTGGTAATGCATAAAATTATTATTTATTAATAATTTGAAGGAATAAATTCTATGATGCATTATTTGTAATGTATTATATTATTAATGTGTTTATAATATATTACATTATTAATAATAAATTTAAATTAATTTCCCCCACTAGAAATAAAATAATAGTAGCTAATTGGTAATACTCGTTTCACTATTTATCATTTTATTTCACCTGTAATTGCGCTCTTGTTATTAAACTTCAAATTTTATCACGTTCATATTAAAAACATTTTGCAAGCATTTAAGTTTTAAAATAAATATAAAAAAGATACGAAAAGCCATAGATGACAAAAATGGTAAACGATAAAACAAGTATTCCCGAATAGCTGCTAATATTCATATTAATTAATCTTAAACATTAATTTTGTGTCTGCACTTCTGCCAATTTAAACATAAACTGCATTTTTTAATAAAATAAATTTTTTTGCGTAAAAAATAACGGATTTTTAAACTATGAAAAAATATAAAAAAGAAAAAAAATTCACAAACAAATATACGCAGAAACAATAACTTCTTTCTTCTATATATGTGGGAATGTACATGGTAATAGATATATAAAATAGAAAAAAAAAAACAAATTACAGTTTTTTTCAACAAAATATACGAAAAAGACAAAAACCAACACACAATAACTTCTTTCTTCATAGATGTGGGAATACACATGGTAATCAATATTTACTTGTGTGTCACATGAAATTACCTTCTCGATTCCAAAAGTAATATATTCTGAAATAATATATTATATAATTGATTATAAAATAAGGTAATCAATCTTTTCCCACTGGGCTATTATAACTAAAGTATTCTATTTTTCTTACACTCTTTAATTCTAAAAAAGCATTAATTTTACTTGTCAAAAAAACATCCTTTTTCAATTCTGTAATGAACCCTGACTAAATGGCAACCCCGATTAGAATGCCCAAGCTACCACTGAAAAGCTGAAATTCTAAGGTAAACGGTGGTATACAATTTTCTATTGAAAACCATTAATTGGAATTTTCCTATAATTTCAAAGCGTAAGAGAGCGTGTAAAATTGTCGTAAAAACACTACTTTTTGCAATTATTTTTTAAAGTATGACCAAACGGACAACCGATCGATTATTATACATAAATCGTATTAGAATATAATTGAATAACCCTATAATAAGTAATACATGCCACCATTGTATACATAATTCATATAATAATAAACAAATAAAACAGATAAGAATGTATCACTCAGATATTCAAAAACTAAATGATTTTTTGGATAGGATAGGTTCAGTGACTACTTGACTCCCGCATTAACAAGTTGTTAACCTGAGATATAATCCAATATCTTTTCTTTACCCATCAGTGAATGTTAACAACACCTTTGTGTAAATTAGGATATTATCATTTACGTTTCAAATATTTCTTGTTGTAGGAGAGCCGTCGGCCACTAGAACGCAGAAAAGAAGAAGGATAGGATAGGTAGTCGCCGTGGTCTAGTGGTTAGTGTGTTGGCTTACTAAGACATGGGCCCTGGGTTCGACTCCAGGCTCTGACATCTTCAAAAAAAAAGAAATATGAAAAAAATATTTCTTTCGGCGACTACCTCTCAGCAGTCTTCTGGCAAAAGCTCTGAGAGTAACTAATTGCCATGAACAAGCTTCTCAAGTCTGTCGTTCGAAGTCGACATTAAACCGTAGGTCCCGGTACTCATGGATAAAAATTGACACACACAACATGAGTGCTGCGAGAAGCTAGGCCGTAATCCTGACACAGGGTTGTAAAGGCCAGTTATGTATGTGTGTATGTAAATGATTTTTTGTGTAAAACGTGACATAAAATTTTCAAATCGATTTTCGGAATCTATGAATTTATTTTAGACCCATGGTTTCTTTGAGAAATTTTCTTAGAATTTTCCCTAGATTTCGTTTATGCTATACGCTTTGTTGACTTTTTTCCTTTCATACAAATCGATCCCCCCTAACCTACATACATACATATGTATGTATTGAAGGAACGAATGTTTTGTAGGTATTTCATTTTTAATCGATAATACACACTATAGGGCTGTACAACCTGTTTCAAATGGCATTTCAAAGCATTCGTTTATTTGTTAACTACTGTTTGACATATACTTTTGGCAAACATAACCAAATCAGCTTGATTTTGAATAATGTAAAATCATCGTACTTGTGAGTAGCGTGTTATCAACACCTTGAAATACCAGAGTTGTCAGATAGTTTTCAGTTTTTATCCCCAATTTCGAAATTCATATTCCCAAAAATCCCCTCAAAAACTTCATTAATAATTTTGCATCTATGTATGTGTATTAGGGTGGCCGTTATTTTACTTTTTTCGTATTTTCACTTGGCAAACCCCTTAGATTGATTCCAAATTAGAAAAAATATATATATAAAAAATTTTAGATCGTTTGCATAATTATTGGGCGTGCCTTCAGCCCACAAAGTTTGCTGAAAATGCTATTTTTCTCACTATGGCTCTCTTTAATTGTTCATAACTTCAGTAATATTTATTTTAGAGAAAAACCTTATTCACAAATATTCTGGGGCTATATCTGATGAACAATGTTGCTCTGTATTAGTTTTCTGTAACATTAATATTAAATCCAGAAAAAACGAAATTAAAAAATAACAGCGAAATTTTTACATATCTTCGCATTCTTTGCCTGGTAATTATTGTTTTATTAAATGGTGTAATTATACAAATTTTTGTGTTAAAATCTCATTCGTGCTCATAGGAAATTGTTTTTGATAGTTTTTGACTACTTGCAATATATCGGCCCCTTTGCGCCGAATTATCGTATGTGCGAAAATCCAAATTTTACAGGAGAGCCATTTTTCTACTTTTCTCTGCTTTCGCTTGCAATATCAAAATAAAAATTAAAATGTGGTTAGATAATTAACTAATATAACTAACTACTCCTAACAAGTATTCTGGTGAAAAAGTTAAAATTTTCCGAGAAAAACGTATTTTTTGGTGTATACGATAATTTCTCTTACAACATTTCGAAGATGCGTGTGTAGAAAATGGTACTTACGATATTATTTGTCAGTGTAAGAAATAATTTCAAACAAAGATTTATTAAAAAACAAAAAATATTTTTCGCCTTATTGGCAAAATACATTCAATATAATTTGAAATGTATGCTTTTGGGGATAAGCATGTCTCTATGGCCATTTCGTCTCTGCTTAAGAGACTCGTCAGGAGACTTTTTCCCAAAGGTGTTATTCAAAACTATAAATACTTATGTTAAAATAGTTATAGACTAAATGCGAATCATATCCCATTTAGTATATAACAACCAAACAAAAGTATTTACAAAGCAATACATTTCTGTTTTTCAAAAAATTTAAATTCTATTTCTCTGTTCCACCACAGCAAGCCAACCTACGGTTGTGCATAATGTCTGTAGCAAATGAATAGAAAAACAAAAAGTTTTTTTATTAAAAAAAAAAAAATATTTTTCGCCTTACTGGCAAAATACATTCAATATAATTTGAAATGTATGCTTTTGGGGATAAGCATGTCTCTATGGCCATTTCGTCTCTGCTTAAGAGACTCGTCAGGAGACTTTTTCCCAAAGGTGTTATTCAAAACCATTGTTGCCAATTTGACGTTTTTCCCGTCAAATCTGACGTTTTTGCAATGCCAATTGCGGGAAAAAATGGTTTTTAGCGGTTAGCGTGAAATCTGGAGTTTTGACAGCGCTTTAGCGTTTTTTAGCGTTTTTTCCAAGGTTGAATTATATGGTATAAGTAAGAGAAAATTTAACCATGTATTTGTATTCGAGAGTCGAGTAACCGTTAATAGAATAAGTACAAAGCAAAATTCGAAAACGTAAAGTTTAAGTCTATTTCAAATGAAAGTGAAGTGTTGTGTTGTGTTAAAAATAAGAAGGCAGAAAAAAGAAAAAAGCAAGTACATGACAAAAAAGGATAAAATTGTTACAACATAAATTATATGAATATAATTTTAAAAACTACATTGAAATTGAATTTCCTTTAAATAAAGGGTGTTTTTTATTGAGGTATAGAACTTTAAGTTGGCATCACTTTTTTAACTGGCGGCCATTTTGTCAGCTGTCAAGTGATTAATATTTAGTTTGGTTTGCCATTTCATCATGAACAGGTTGACAAAAGAACAACGCTTGCAAATCGTGCAAATTTATTTCGAAAATAATGGTTCAGTTCGCGAAGTTTACCGCAAGCTCCGTCCATTTTATGGTCGACATAATCGTCCATCAGAGCAATTAATTCGGTTAACCATGGATCGTTTTCGCACTACGTTTACTCTATGTGATAATACGCATCCGCAGAGACGTCGAACAGTGCGCACCGAAGAAACAATTGCCGCTGTAGAGCAAAGTGTTGAAGAGAACCCGAATGAATCGATTCGCCACCATGCACAGCAATTGGAGCTTTGTCCATCAACTTTATGGAAGATTTTGCGCAAAGATCTTGGCTTGCGACCTTACAAGATCCAGCTTGTGCAAGAATTAAAGCCGCGAGACCATGCAATGCGTCGTGATTTTGGTGTATGGGCCGAAAATGAGATTGATCTCGATGCTGATTTTCATCGCAAAATTTTGTTCAGTGATGAGGCTCATTTTTGTTTGAATGGTTACGTCAACAAGCAAAATTGCCGCATTTGGAGTGAAGAGAATCCACATGAGACCCTTGAGACGCCATTACATCCACAAAAACTGACTGTTTGGTGTGCTCTATGGGCTGGTGGAGTCATTGGGCCATACTTCTTCCGAAATAATGCTGGAGAGTCAGTTACAGTGAATGGAGACCGGTATAGAGCCATGATAACCTTTTATTTTGTTCCCGAATTGGATGGCATGACTGTGGATGAGTTGTGGTTCCAACAAGACGGCGCTACATGCCACATAGCGCACGTCACAATCGATTTATTGAAGGAAACATTCAATGAGCGCATAATTTCGCGGAATGGACCTGTCAATTGGCCACCAAGATCGTGTGATTTGACACCATTGGATTATTTTCTTTGGGGATATGTGAAGTCGCTCGTCTACGCCAACAAACCAGAAACGTTAGGGGCTTGGAAGCCAACATTCGTGGCGTTATTGCCAACATACGGCCCCATATGCTCAAAAAAGTGGTTGAAAATTAGACCTGTAGAATTGGCTTTATTCGAGCTAGCCGCGGCGGCCACATGCCTGAAATCATATTTAAACATTAATGGCATAAAATTATCCTTCCAATAAAGCCAAATTGATGGACATTAAAACGATTTTCTTGTGTTTTATTTCCATTCGAAGTTCTATACCTCTAAAAAAACACCCTGTAGTTATAGCACCGCAGTATCCACAAAAATTTCGGAACTTCTGGCTGGACCATTATAAGCTAAAAGGATGGATATCAAAAAATTAAAAAGATTCAACAAAAAGTTTTTGCAAGTATTGCAAATATGCCTTATCCGGAAATTTGAGCGATTTTATTAATCACGGGGAAACCCAAAAACATGAAACCGCAACCTCTTTAAGAGGGTCATGTTGGCGGAAACTTGACTTTCAACCCGTCATAGTTGAAAGCTCCAAAAAGCAGGAAATTGCATTGGACGTCTTGTCACTTCCATGGTCTAATACAGCCTTGAAAGACTGCTAGGCCAACTCAACCTTGATAAAACCAAACTACGAAGCAGGCTAATAACCAGTACAGTCAATGATGTGCTTCGAGTAAGGTAAATTTACTTTTAACGCAAACATTTAAATGTTTATAAATTTTTTATTAAAATATTTTAAGAATTCTCAAAAAGCTAAATAAATTAAAAAAATATAGTAAATATTTCTAAAACTTTCCAGTAATTAAGGGAAAATGGAAAAATTAAATCAATTACATAATTTCTTTAAAAAGTTTTAAAAAGCAATTTATTAAATTTTGTGGTTTTTTACTTTTATTCAATAAAATTTTTGAATATTGATTTAATACATTTTTGCAATGTAATTTTTTGTAAACGAATTTAATCTTATTTACAAATACGGTCTCAAATTTGAGAATTAATGTTGTTTTGATTATGAAATTCCAAAATCTGTTCTAAGCGAAGTAGGTACGGTACAATGGCCACTTATAAACAAAATGCTGAAGACTGGCACTATATTTTTAAAAATACCTAATTTTGTTTGTAAATGATTAAAAAGAATTTAATAAAAAATACATACATATGTGTAATTATTTACATTTTATTTTACCAGCTCTTTTTATTTAATGTAAATTCAAATTATTTATTTGGCGGTTTTCTAACGGTTTTGTAAAAAATTTATTTAGCGATTTCTAGCGATTTTTAAACCTCAATTTGACGGGAAATTGTGACAATATTTTGGCAACACTGATCACAGTACAACCAAATCATCCATATAAAGAAATGCTTGGTCTGGTTTAAGACTGCTAAATGCAAGAGTCATCATTCTCTGAAAAGAGTTTGGGGCAATTTTTAAACCATAAGGTAATCTGGTGAATCTGTATGAACCATTGTTTGTTGAAAATGATGTCAAATCAAATAGCCTGCCAAACTAGGAACTTTTTAGGAAATTTTGATAGTTTTTTAGTTCGGAACTCTTCAGAAACATTGCCTCTACAATCCGCTACATAAAACTCTTGGCCAGGAAGTTGCGCAAAGTCTGCAAAAACGTAAGTTTCATCATCCATTACACAACATTCGAACTTTTGAAAAAATTCTTTTTTGAGGAGTTTTGCTCTTTTTTTTGCTTCAATATTCTTCTTAGCATTTCTATCCGGAACCTTTTGGACTTTAAATGTTTTATGGCCAGCTTTAGCTTTAACTCGGCGCATAAAACTTTCCGAACATTGCACGCGCCGAGCCACTTCGCGACCAGAAATGTTTGGAAGAGCCAGCAAAAGCTTCTCAATCTTTTTGGCTTTCGCGTCGTTCGTAACCAGTTTTGCTTTACCTGTTCCAGGCTTTCTTTCAATTTTTAGATCTTTGTTGAACTTTTTGACCACTCTGGAAACACATGCCTGGTCACGTGGACTTCCCTAGCAACTTTTGTATAACTCCAATATGGTTTTTTTTAAATTATTTG
Source organism: Metopia argyrocephala (assembly GCA_963576795.1). Classification (NCBI taxonomy): domain Eukaryota; kingdom Metazoa; phylum Arthropoda; class Insecta; order Diptera; family Sarcophagidae; genus Metopia; species Metopia argyrocephala. The sequence continues at coordinate 33,578,786 of OY756211.1, forward strand.
AATAATTTTTGTATGCACTTGTCTTTGATTATCCATTGTGAACTAACTAACAAGTCAAATTTGACAAACTGATACATTTTAAAATCTGACAAAATTTTCAAAGATATTGTGATTAAGAAAAATAATTTTGATTAAAGGTGGAAAAAGTTATTAAGAAAAATGGGTGTTACACTTTATAGTGACGCACATCTTACTTGTACTTAAGTATTTTTTTTTTTTGCAATTCATATGTTTTACATTTTTTTATTTAAAATCCCAAATTTAAACTTCTAAAATATATTAATTTGTTCAGGAGATAGAACTCATCAAAGTGGTAACTTTTCCGAAATCTTTTTCCGCTAGGGGGCGTTGTAAGCGAATGAAAACGCATAAAAAAACTAAATAATAAATTTAAGACCAATACATCTACTAAGTTTAGTATACAATTAGAGTGGATCTCAGTGCTGCCCAAAATATGTTTGAATATTTTGAAAATTATATAATTTTTGTAGTAAAAATTGTTACAGTTTTATTCTTTTTTCATGTACACGGGCAAGTACGGGCACCCAATTTCAAGAAAATAAGTTAGAGTATTAAATACTTAACAACCTCTGTTTAATAGTTCCCGTCACAAACCGTCACTTTTTTTGTTCTATTATATTAAGTGTCAAAAAAGACCCAAATATCATGTGTTTGCAAAATTGCGCCTGAAAAAAAAGGAATGGACCGAATAACCCTTTTTTTTTACATCGTCTCATTGGAATTAACATACCTTTCATCAGACACCAAAAAATTAATGATCGGTTAGATAGTTTGCCTGAAATTCAATTGAAAAGATGATATATTTTTTTTTAATTTAAACATTTTTTGTTTACTGAAAAATTGTCAGCTTTGATTGACTCTAGAATATATAATTTTTATCCGATTTCAAAAATTTTTTTGGATTCTTAATCAGTGAGAAGTTCTCTATCAAATGTAATTATTCATTTTATCAAATTCTTCTGTCAAATTTTTGATTTTTGCAACGCTTCTAGGAAAAAGGCGCCACTGTGCGGCGCTACATGCCACACAGCGCACGTCACAATCGATTTATTGAAGGAAACATTCAATGAGCGCATAATTACGCGGAATGGACCTGTCAATTGGCCACCAAGATCGTGTGATTTGACACCATTGGATTATTTTTTTGGGGATATGTGAAGTCGCTCGTCTACGCCAACAAACCAGAAACGTTAGGGGATTTGGAAGCCAACATTCGTGGCGTTATTGCCAACATACGGCCCCATATGCTCGAAAAAGTGGTTGAAAATTGGACCTGTAGAATTGGCTTTATTCGAGCTAGCCGCGGCGGCCACATGCCCGAAATCATATTTAAACATTAATGGCATAAAATTATCCTTCCAATAAAGCCAAATTGATGGACATTAAAACGATTTTCTTGTGTTTTATTTCAATTCGAAGTTCTATACCTCTAAAAAAACACCCTGTAGTATGCCAATCAGTATGATTGATATTTTTTTTTGTTGTAAAAAATATAATACTATAAAAATTTTGTTAATTAAACAGACATAATAATTCGCGTAAAACCTAGTGATAAATCGAAGAAAAAAAATTAAAAAATGGGAAAATTATTTTGCTGATCTATTCTCTTTAATGGTTACAAGAAGGATATAAAATTTACAAAAAGTTCTTAAACAAGAAGTTATTATTTTACAAAGTAAATATGAACAGTTACAAATTATAAGAAAAGAAAAGGAGAGAAACTAAAAATTATTGAATAACCGATTCGGTGATTAAAGGAATGCATTAATTAATTATTATTAAAGTCAACAATTCATAAATTAGTAAGTTTAATAAAAAATAAAAATAAGTAATGTATTTTGTGACCGAACATACTCCGCTCCATTGAAAGTCCTCTTTCAATCTAAATTATCTATTGGTAAGGGAGCAATCTTATGGATAGATCGCCGAAGAATACCCTTAGTAGTTTGGACATCTACGACGCGGACTTTACCATCATGACCAGGGATAGTTTTTTACAATTCGAGCTAGGAGCCACTGCTGCGGAGGTAAATTGTCTTCATGGACAATAACTAGTCTTCCTTCTTTAACATTATCATGAGATTGAAACCACTTTGTTTTCTGTTGTAGAGTTAGAATGTAATCGCGCACCCATTGTAATCAAAACTGTTGCTTTCAAAATGTAACAAGTTGCCAACGTTTTAATTAACTTATGTTTTTATTGACTTCTATTGTTCGTCGGGCAAAGAAGTAGAGATGAGCCAATAAGCATGTGGGCTGGGGTAAGAGCTTCCCCATCATTTGGATCGTCCGATCTAGGGGCCAACGGACGGGAGCACAAAATAGCTTCGGCTTCGATGAGAATTGTTAATAGTTCTTCATAGGTCACTCCAACGTTAGACATGTTTTTGATCAAAATAGTTTTGGTGGATTTTACCGCAAACTCCCAAAGCCCACCGAAATGTGGTGATCGAGGTGGTATAAACGAAAATTGAAATCCGGTTACTTCACTGTAGTTCATTAGAGCTCTACTATTTTCTTTATCAAAAAATTTTTGTTTAAATTCACTAAGTTTTGTTTGTGCACCAACAAAATTAGTAGCGTTATCACAATAAATGCGCTTAGGTATTCCACGTCTACCTATGAATCTTTTTAAACATAAAATAAATGAATTAGTTGATAAATCGGAAACAAGTTCGATGTGTATGGCCTTTAAAGCAAAGCAGATAAAAATTGCAACATATGTTTTATATGGGGGCTTTCCTCTGATTCTATGATGTAAAAAATAGACCACAAAAATTGACTTCCATTTAATCGATCGGAAGGTAGATCGCCCATTATCTGTTGCAATAGCCTAGGTTTGTATTTGTATTTAAAACAGTGAACACCAGAAAAGTAGTCGCCGTGGTCTAGTGGTTAGTGTGTTGGCTTACTAAGACATGGGCCCCGGGTACGACCCCAGGCTCTGACATCTTCAAAAAAAGAAATATGATAAAAATATTTCTTTCGGCGACTACCTCTCAGCAGTCTTCTGGCAAAAACTCTGAGAGTAACTAATTGCCATGAACAAGCTTCTCAAGTCTGTCGTTCGGAGTCGACATTAAACTGTAGGTCCCGGTACTCATGGATAAAAAAAAAATTGACACACACAACATGAGTGCTGCGAGAAGCTAGGCCGTAATCCTGACACAGGGTTGTAAAGGCCAGTTATGTATGTATGTATGAACACCTAGAATATAGGAAAATCAAACAAATTAATAAAATACATTAAAAAGAACTAATCACAAATTCCAAAACATCGACCCCTTTGAGCGAAATCATCGTATATGCCAATTTTTTCGAAATTGAATTTTTGATGCAATTTTGTTTTACATTCAAAGACACGTCATTTGACAAAACATTGCAGGCGAATTCCACTTCTTTGCTCGAAAAAATGACTGAAACTTTATCGTATGTTACAATCCATTTTTTATTGTGAGCGATTTTATCGTATCTACCCATGCGAATATTTTGTGTATTGTAGTTGTTGCAATATTTACTACATATTTCTTTCTAAGTTAGAATTAGAAGGTAAATCGAATTGCTTGCTTTATTTGTTTTTCGCCTCTATTCGTTTTACCGTTAATGTTACAGAAAAGGCTATATTAAAGTTGAAGAGAAGCATTTAGCATGCCTTCTTTTTCGGATGATGTGTTTGAGGTAATCAGTTATTGTGAACCACTCCATGTAACACATTGTCTACACACAAATTAATAAACAGTGCCTTAATAATGCTATCAGTTTCCAAAACCGTAAGTAAATAATATGACTTAAAAGAAATTTGATGTGGATGTATTAGCTATGCTGACACATTTTTTAAATTGTTCAAACTTCGTTGAAAAATTAAAATAACATATTTACTTTCCGGTCATACAATGATGCCAGTTGATTCTGTACATGATTCTGTATGCCTGCGTACAGTACCATTTGGGCGCCAAGTGAATGGCCCACAATTTTTCGCAATGCGCGAACTAATCCCTTGGGGTACAAGAGTTTGAAAACTGGAAGTCCTTTACAGATCTGTTACTATCAAACAAAGTTACACTACACATAAATATAGTTCTCATAGCTTTATTACATAAAAAATCAAAATCAATTGAACTCATTTACGATTATTTCGAAAATTCTACTAACAAGACTGTAAATAACTCTAATTTTACTTTTAATATACAAAAGTTGTACAATTCACCTATGTGTATTGTAGTGTAAACACAAAGTTTTATTTTTATTCTATAGTTGTTTTATTTATTATTTTATATTATTTGATTTTTAACCAGCAACTCGATTGTAGCTGGTGTCTTAATCAAATTGGTCTGTTCTTTGACAAGAAAATTTACCATGCTTATATACTAGGTTTTGGCTGACTTAACAATTCCAAACACGGATGGAAATCATGGTACAATTGTACTTTTTTTGGTACATTTTGGACCTTGGTGGTACCGTGGTACTACCGCGGCTTACTTGGTACAATTTAAAAATATCAACGTTTCGCTGTATGGCAACATTAATTTGTTGTGCGTTTTTTTTTCTTCTTTGTACTTTTCTACGTTGTTGTACTAGGTATTTTTGTTAACTACATGTGTTGTTACTGCCGTCTTCATTAGACATGAAATTCTCTTAAAACACGATCTTATGAAAGCGTTGTTAGAACAAATGCTATAACAACCATTTTAAAACATGAAGAAAATATAAACATGAGCAGTCTACATTTAACATTAACATGTATACGTAAGGTTATGTTGGTTAATTATATGATTCGTTAACACTTGTTGCCAACTTCACATTAATTATGATTTTATTTGGCGTACAAGACTAAAGTTAATAAATTCTTGAAAATACAATTATTTTGTTTAAATTAAAATACGAATTATTGGAAACCTTATATTTAATGACGAACGAGGAAGCAGGGTAAGATTAAATTGAACTTTAATAATGAAATACTAAAATGGTTCGATAAGTTTACTCCAGAAAATGTAATTATGGGAAAAACAAATTTAATAGTACCTCTTCTGGTGAAAATGTTCCCATATGAACTAACTAAATTTAAGGCAATAAAAAGCCAATACAGAGCACTAGCCGATGTTGTGGAACTTAAATCATACAAAGATTCAAGTATTTCCTGTTTTTGGTCAAAGGTATCACAAATGAAAAATCAGTTAAATAAGTTCATGTTTTCCAGATATTTCAAAAGTTGTAACAGGCATTCTATCTATTCCACATTCGTCGGCCAACGTCGAACGTGTTTCTTCTTTCCAAAACTTAATAAAACAAAGGAAAGTAATAGACTACACGTTTCCACTGTCTCTAATTTGATACAAACTAAAGATTTATTAAAGTCAACAAATTCATGTTGCTTCGATTTTAAAATAACAGAAAATTTATTATCTAAAAATATTTTATAAATACATAATTATATTAATAACTGATCTCAAGAATTGAAAAGACTAATGTATGTACCTTTATGTATTTAATATTTATTATTATTTTTATGTTATTTTTTATTGTATACTTCTGAATTTTTATACACACTTCTGTTAAGTTTCTGTTTTTAAGAAATATTAAAAAATGGAACCGTCATGGTATGAAAAGTACATTTTGTTTTCATAGTTGGTACAAAATCATAAAAGCCATTTTCCATCCCTGATTCCAAATCATTCCCTTATTTTAGTATGTTTCTGATTAGTATATGTGTTTGTATATTTACAAATATTTATGTATTACTTATTAATAATTTGTGTTTGTATCATGGGACACTTGGGTGCAATATGACACGAGTCAATTGCCTTCTTTTGCAAAGTTATTATTCCCACGCAAAGAATGGTGTGAGCCACACATGATCACAGTCAGTGCAATGCAACAACATCAAACGTTTAGTTAGAAGTACGTCAACAACGATCATCAACAGTGCGATACAACAACAACACACGTAGAATATAGAGCACTTCAACACATACGGTCAGCGGCGTCACAACAAAGCATTGTTTGTACAAATGCAGTATGATGTGTGTAGCAGTGTGTTGTATCATGGGCTCGCTGCTTACCCAGTGTGTTATTTGATATTCTTTTATTTCCACACAGTACATATTGTATGTATATGACGTCTATAAATTCATGCTATGTTGTGTCGGCATTATAGACAGCAGAATCATGCTACACCTCCACCCTTCGAAAGAATGTTCATATAACTTTTGTTTTATGGACATTCTTACACACATTACAATGATTTTACAAAAAAATTATAATAAGATTTATATTTAGTTATTAACATATTAAAAGAATGTTTAATTATTTTATTTGGTTATTCTTATTCTGAATTATGCTACATTAATGCTTAATTATTTTGTTTGATTATTTATATTATAGCTTATTCTAGATTAATGGCCATTAATTTACTCTATTATTTATTATAAAATTTAAGTCTATTCTTATGTACTATTTGTTTTTTGTTTGTTTTCTTATCTTCTATTGTTACATTATTTCTTAATTCTATTTTTATAGTTTTAAATGGACCTTTGTATGATGTTTCTAACTTATGTCCTGATTAATTTTTAAGTAAAACTAAGTCTCCTATTTTAAAATTATAGTCTAGAACTTTCTTATCGTAATTAGTTTTCTGCCTATTCTTATTTACCTCTAATAATTGCCTAGCTCTATTTAATGCTACTTCTAATCTAAATTTTACTTCCTTGGCATAACTATCTATATTATACAAAGGTGCAATCCTATCTACTTTATTAAACTGCTCAAAATTATTTGTAATTCTACCAAACACCAACTCATATGGACAGTAATTATGTACTGTAGATGATGTAGTATTGAAACTGTATGTAAAATATTTAATCCATTCATCCCAGTCATCTTTATCTACTGATATATATGAGCGTACATACTCATTTAAAGTTCTGTGACTTCTTTCTATTGTGCCTAAAGTCTGGTGATGATGTGCTGTGGATGTTAATTTTTCAATTTTCAATAGGTTGCAAAGTTCAGTCAGTATAGAATTTTTGAATTCTGTCCCCATGTCCGAAATGAACGTCTTCATCGGTCCATAGATCAATACAAAATTTTCAAAAATCGTCTTTGCGATTGTTTTTGCAGACTTATCCGGTATTGGTATCGTAACTAAATATTTTGTTAAATCACATATTAAGGTAATTGCGTAATCATTTCCACGTATCGATTTTGGAAATGGTCCAATTGTATCAACATACTCTGTTTCAAACGCTCTATGAGGTGTATCAGTGATTGTCATTGGACTTTTTATATTTTTAGTGGTTTTAGCTATTTAGCATTTATGACATGCTTTCACATATTCAGCTATGTCCTTGGTCATGTTTCGCCATGTTTCTCTGCGGTTCTATAGATCCCGCAATGACCTTCTTCTATAGGGTCATCATGATATTTCAGCATTATTTCAAGAATTTTATTTTTATTCTTGTTATCAATTAGGGTCACCTCATTTAGTAGCGCTATTTTAGTTTTATTTAATATTTTATTGCCTATACTTTTAAATTCATTCTTCGAGACAAATTCGAAAATTTTCTCGCTGGGTGCCACTTTCATTTTATAAATATTCAGTTTATTCAGCTGTCTTTTCAAGCCTAGAGAAGAGTTGTCCTAAGTCAACCTTTTCTTTAGTAACTAAACCATTAATTCCTATTCTTGCTATGACCGATTTTCCTTTCTTAATATAACATCGATCTAGGAAAATCTTTAATTTGTAATATTTTCTGACGTCAGTATTATTCAATGGTACAAATATATTGTGCTCTTTTGTTTTACTTCTATTATGCTGATTTTCTAATTCATCACTACCACTAACTTTTCTATCCATTGATCTTGTTGTGATCCTTAATACACACGATACCTTTTCATTCATTTGTTTAAAATCATTTATTGTAATTCGCGATAATGCATCCGCTACATAATTATCTTTTCCCCTAAGATATTCGACAGTGAAATCATATTCCTCCAAATCTAGCCTCATTCTCGTTAATTTCGAGCTAGGGTTCTTCATTGAAAACAGATATGAAAGAGGGCGATGGTCAGTTCGTACCAAAAATGTTTTCCATATACTATATATGGCCTGAAGTGTGTTATTGCCCAATGACATACATACATACATAACTGGCCTTTACAACCCTGTGTCAGGATTACGGCCTAGCTTCTCGCAGCACTCATGTTGTGTGTGTCAATCCATGAGTACCGGGACCTACAGTTTAATATCGACTCCGAACGACAGACTTGAGAAGCTTGTTCATGGCAATTAGTTACTCTCAGAGCTTTTGCCAGAAGACTGCTGAGAGGTAGTCGCCGAAAGAAATATTTTTTTCATATTTCTTTTTTTAAAGATGTCGGAGCCTGGAGTCGAACCCAGGGCCCATGTCTTAGTAAGCCAACACACTAACCACTAGACCACGGCGACTACAATGAATTGCAGTTAATTCCTGCTCAATGGTTGATTTATTACTCTCACCCTTGGTAAATGACTTTGATGCATAGGTTACTGGTAGTTGTGTAGTGTATTAATATAAGGTAATCATTATTATTAGTAAACAACACATTACAGTTGTTTTCCCTCGTGTTCCTGAGTCAGTACTGCACCACATGCATGCCTGCTTGTATCCGTTGTTATACAAAACTCCTTTTCAAAATCTGGATACTGAAGTAAAGTGGGGCTCATTAATGCTTTCTTCAAATATTCAAAGGCAAGCTCACAATCTTCTGTCCACTCAAATGGCACTCCCTTTTTTGATAATCGTGTAAGGGGTCTGGAATACTCAAAAAAATTTTTATAAACCTTCGGTAATAGTTACAGAAGGCGACAAACCTTCTGGCGCTGTCTGCGTAATTGGGTGTTGGATAGTTTTCAATCACCGAATATTTAGTATCATCTGGAAGTATTCCTCTATCTGTACACTTGTGACCAAGAAAAGTCACCTCCCTCATAAAAAATGTACATTTTTCTGGATGCAATTTAAGGTTAAACTTACGACAAATGTCGAAGACATTCTTTAAGTTGAAAAGCATATGTTTTTCAGAGCATCACAGTACAACCAAATCATCCATATAAAGAAATGCTTGGTCTGGTTTAAGACTGCTAAATGCAAGAGTCATCATTCTCTGAAAAGAGTTTGGGGCAATTTTTAAACCATAAGGTAATCTGGTGAATCTGTATGAACCATTGTTTGTTGAAAATGATGTCAAATCTCTGGAGCTCTTCTCCAAACTTATTTGGTGGAATCCCGACATCAAATCCAAGCAAGAAAACTACTTTGCTCTGCCAAGTTGATCTAAAATGTCATCAATTCTCGGCAGCGGAAATTTATCAGATATTAATTTCTTATTTAACTGTCTATAATCTATCACGAGTCGCCATCGCCTTTCATTTGAACCTGGGAGTGATTTCTTTGGCGCCAATAGAATTGGGCTATTATATTCTGAAAATTACGGTTCAATTATTTTGTTATCTATAAGTTTCTTAACCTATTTGTTAATTTCACTTTTATGTGATTCCGGTATACGATAGTTCTTAATGTATAAGGATTATCATCTTTTACCCTCAACTTTTGCTCATAGAAATTATTGGTTGTTATTGTTTCCGTTTCTAAACCGAAAATGTCACTGTATGTTGTACAAAGTTCTGTTAATATTGTCTCAAATTGTTTCGGAAAATTTTTCCTTAGAGTGCTCATTACCATCGGATTTCTTTCTCCAAAGTTTTGTGTTACTATTTCATAATCAGAGATGCTTTCGGTTTTTATCCCGCTTTGTCTAACTGTTACTATGTTATTGTTTGTATTTAGGAAACGAACGAATGCCGTGCTTGATTTAACTACCATATTTGGTATAAATACACCTGGTGTTACCTCTTGATTCGGTATAACAATATCCTCCTCAAGGTTTTCAAATTTCAATTGACGTACCACTTCTGATCTTGGTGGTAACGTAATTTCATCACAACCGTTCGTCATTGGAATTTCTATTGTATGTGATAAGTTAGGTGGTCGTAAAATTAAACAGTCCTTTTCACTAAAATCCAATGTACAGTGTACCTCTTTATGAAATCCATACCAATGATTCAATCGCAAGGCACATGGAAATCGTTACGCACTGCTTGGAAGTAGTGTGGTATCAAAAAGTTACCATATTTCATATCTGATAAGACTCTTCCTATTGATTGATATTGATTCCACTTATCATTGTTCCTCTATTCTTATTTACCTGGTTATTAATTAAAAAATTTCATTTTTATGATTGAGATATCCGCACCAGTATCTACCAACAGTGTCACCTCCTTATTATTAACACGTTCGCGGACGTGAATGTTATAGCATTCATTTTCATACTGATGCAAAATGACGTGAATGCTATAGCATTCAAATTTTAAAGCCAATTTTTATTCATTTAATTTTATACAATCTTAAGTTTTTGTAATTAATACACATTCAAAATAATGACCAATTGGTTCATTAGATACTTTCGTATATATATATATATATATATATGTATATAACGGTTAAAATACGATGTTCTGACTACTCTTATAATATATGTCTAATTAGATTTCGGATATTACAACTAGTTTCAAAAATAATTGCCTGTATATTTTTGCAGCTCCCTAAAATTTTTTGCGTCCGCGAACGTGTTAAGTTCTATGCTTACAAAATAGCTCAAGTTGAGGTTCAGGTTGTAAATTCTATTTTGCGTCAAGTTTATCCCAGGGGGGTTTCGGAGTTTCCCGAAACATCTTCGCTAAAATTGGTCGCTCTTACGTAGTTTCTGTCCCTACGTCTATTCTTTAGAGCCTGTCGGTTTCTATCATTATATGCGTTACTAGGTCATCGTTGAGGCCTGTTGTTATAGTTATTATTATATCGTGGATTATTATAATTTCCACGATGTTGTCTTTGATAATTATTTCGGTTAAATTTCCTTCCGAAATGCAATATAGTATTCTGCTGTCCAGTTGCTTCTGTGCAACTGTTGACAAATTTACTACTTTCTTCATTCATATTATTGAATTGGCCTGCTTCCATGATAAGTTTTACCTTATCAATTGAGCAATTTTTAGTAATGGCCTTTACTGCGGCCATTGCCAATTCGGACGTTAGGCCGTCCGATATGTAGGCGTTCTCTAAAGACTTCGTCAACTTCTCTATCTCGTCGCAGTAGGTGTTTGCAGTTTTACCACCCTGCTTTATATTCATTATCTTTGCGGTCAATACTTCGACTGACTCGCCTTTAACGCTGTGTTTGAGTTTACTTATTATCTGTGAAATTGTATTTTCACCTCCTATTAAATTTCTATCGTTTCCCTTTAATTTCGTTTTTATAATCGAAACTGCAACTTCTTCATTGTTGCCCTTTATTGTGTCTATGAGAGGCAGCGAATCAATAAATGACTGCAGGTTTTCAGATTTTCCATCAAAATCTGTGACAAGCCTTGAGGCTGTATTTAGAAATTCTATTGTTGTCTGTGCCATGGTCACCGTATTCGTGTCCACTATATCGTAAGGTCTATATGTTTATTTTGATATTGCAAGCGAAAGCAGAGAAAAGTAGAAAAATAGCTCTCCTGTAAAATTTGGATTTTGGCACATACGATAATTCCGCGCAAAGGGGTCGACATACTTCGTTTTTAGAAACAAAGAAAATTAATTTGTTTTTTTGTTTTTTTATTGCATAAAGTAACTGTAGCAAAATATCAGTAAAGAATTCAAAAGATGCTTGCTTGCTTCTGATGGTTCAACTCAAACATAACATCAATTAATGATTCGATGATTTCTTCGAACACTTAAACTCAAACATAACATCATGCTATGAGTTGTGTTGATTTGAAACAAAATTGTGAGTTGCTTGTACGAAATTGTTTTTATATGAACGAATAATACACGAGTTGGCTTGTTTTGTTGTAGGTACAGTTTGAAAGATTTAAGATAAAGTTGTGAGCAGTGATGCCAACTCTTTTTAGAACAAAAAGCGCATATAAATTTAAAAAAAGCACTAAAAAGCGTAATTTCTAACTAAAAAAGGCGTAAAAAATGTGAACAACAACAACATAAAAGCAACATTTTAAGCAATTTTCTATTATAGAAATGGTATCGACACATATTTAAATGTTTTACGGAACTAATAATATAATTTTTATTGTTATTACCAAATATATTAATAATAAGTACTTAAAAGAGCAAATTTTGCGAAATTTCCAAATTTTTGGCACTCTTGCCCTAATTTCTTATAAGATTTTTTGTAAAGCGTACACAATTATTTTTTATCTCCTTCTTTGCATTTTCCGTTATCAACATGTTCTTAAATTCCTTTTAAAAATTATGTCCCAAATAACAAAATTAATATAATGCACTGTTTAATCATCCTCAAAATAATGAAATATTTTATAATTTTATTAGTTAAGGTTACAAGTAAAGGATAAAATAAAGTTGAACGTGCTTTTTTGTTATCTATAGTGGGCCGTAGCAATTTTTTAAGGAGTGAATTAAGTTCCAAAAGTTTTCTATATTTTTGGGTGTTTGTGTCTATATGTACATACAAAATAGTGTTTTAAAATAATATATAAAAAAATATATACATACATATACTCGTACCTACATTGAATTTTATAAAGATTTCTAAAATTCTTTTAAAATAATATTTTTTTTTTTTTGCAAAATATATTTTTTCTGGCTTGTTTCTTTTAATGAATTTTTCGTTATAACGAGAATTCCCTTTTCAGACCATTAATCAAAACCAACTTATGTAGATGAACGCAAAAATTACTATTTATTATCAGTCTACAATGCGTAACTTAAAAAGGATTTACCAACACAAAAAAAATAAAAACAAAGATAAATTTTATAGAGATAAAGTAAAACAGCTGCAAAAAGTATTTTTTAGAAGACGTAAAAATATTAAAATTTCTAAAAAGCACTAAAGGCGCCATTGGAAAATTTGAAAAGCACCAAGCTAGTTCTTTCTTTGGTACCAGGGTTAAAAATTTGGCGTTTTGGAACATAAAAAAGCACTAAAAATAGTGCTAAAAGCACTAAATTGGCATCGCTGGTTGTGAGTTGCTTGTACGAAAATATTTCGTTGTGAACGATTGTTTACAAAATTCAAGTAAATTCAAGCAGACCTTTAATACATACATATAATAGCAGAGTACCAAATCGTTCACTCACTTTTCACTTAGTCTATGTCCACACTCGGCGAGGCGAGTCGGCAACTTTTGTAGTTTGTAGACGATTACGGTGAGGGGAATAAAAGAAGAAAAATACTTGCCCGTTCTCGGCGATTCTTTATATTCCCTCATTCGTTTTTTTCTTTGTAGTTGATTATTTGACATTTCCTTTCATATTTTTTTCGCTTTTTGGTGTACACATCTTTTTCGTACAATCGCAGCGTTCGTTTTTCTTATGTTTTTTTCTTTTTAATAAGTGCAGCGTTGCCAGTTTATGTGTAATTACACAAAAATGGAAGAGAACACTTTTTCTTTAAATATTTTTAGACCATACATTTTCTATATAATTTTGTCTCACCATTACTTCAATTAAATTATTTATAATAAATTAATTCAATTATTCATGTTTTTAAGCAACCCATAATATTGGTCACCATTCAATTACATTTCATAGAAATCAAACATTATTCAATACCAGAAACAATATGAACCTTATGATAGCAAGATGTCGGTTAGAAACTACGAAACAACGAATTAAATATATGAATAGTATGGAATTTAATAATCTCCTTCAAGATATTAAAAATATACAACGAATTTCAATTTTCAAGAAAAGGATAAGGAATATTTGCTTCAAGACTTAGAAACTCTTTTCATATGATTTACAGCAATCGTATACAATATCCTATAAATTAATAATTAAATTTTGTGTGTATATTTACTATTTTTTTACTTCTTTTATTTCTTTCCTTTCTTTTGTAAATTATATAAATATATAGAATTAAACCTTTAGATGAATATCTTAAAATAAAATATTTGGGGGATTCAAATGGTCGTTTTAAAGTCATATATCATAAAACAATAAAACGAAAAAATATGATTGCTGTAAACAACCCGTCATAGTTTGGTATATTATTTTTAATTTAATTTTTTTATTTTTCAATTTATGACAAAATGGTAAACATTGGTTGAAAAGTCTTATTGTTTTATGACTTTTTTATTCAAAGACCAACAACAAATTTTTTAAACTATTTTAAAATTGTATGATATTATGACAATATGACTTGATAGGACCCCGTTTGAATACCCCAATTATATATTGTACATGTGTAATTCAAAGCTGTAAATATTTTACCAGCTCGCCTCAATAATGACTAAGTGATGCTGAGACAATCTTAATTTGATATGCTAATGATATAAAGGAATAAATAATATTTAATAAAAAAAAAAAAAAAACAAAACAAAAAATTCTTTACGCATTAATAGTAAAACATTTGAATATTTTCAAGGTGACTTTTTCAAAATTTATACCAATTTTAAAATACATATGTGCACTGGTGAGCTAAAGCAAACATTTTTGGAATTTAGTAAACTAAGGTGTGCGTCACTATAAAGTGTAACACCCATTTTTCTTAATAACCTTTTTCACCTTTAATCAAAATTATTTTTCTTAATCACAATATCTTTAAAAAATGTGTCAGATTTTAAAATGTATCAGTTTGTCAAATTTGACTTGTTAGTTAGTTCACAATGGATAATCAAAGGCAAGTGCATACAAAAATTATTCAAATAATTCAAAAAAAACCATATTGGAGTTATACAAAAGTTGCTAGGGAAGTCCACGTGACCAGGCAATGTGTTTCCAGAGTGGTCAAAAAGTTCAACAAAGACCTAAAAATTGAAAGAAAGCCTGGAACAGGTAAAGCAAAACTGGTAACGAACGACACGAAAGCCAAAAAGGTTGAGAAGCTTTTGCTGGCTCTTCCAAACATTTCTGATCGCGAAGTGGCCCGGCGCGTGCAATGTTCGGAAAGTTTTGTGAGCCGAGTTAAAGCTAAAGCGGGCCTTAAAACATTTAAAGTCCAACAAGTTCCGGATAGAAATGCTAAGAAGAATATTGAAGCAAAAAAAAGAGCAAAACTCCTCAAAAAAGAATTTTTTCAAAAGTTCGAATGTTGTGTAATGGATGATGAAACTTACGTTTTTGCAGACTTTGCGCAGCTTCCTGGCCAAGAGTTTTATGTAGCGGATAGTAGAGGCAATGTTTCTGAAGAGTTCCGAACTAAAAAACTATCAAAATTTCCCAAAAAGTTCCTAGTTTGGAAGGCTATTTGTAGCTGCGGCAACAGAAGTGCATCGTTTGTTACATTGGGATTAATAAACTCAGATATTTATATCAAAGAGTGTCTTCAAAAGAGGTTGCTCCCATTTCTAAGACAGCACAACATATCAACATTCTTCTGGCCAGATTTGGCAACATGTCACTACAGTAAAAGCGCAATAGACTGGTATAATAAAAATAATGTTATTTTTGTTCCAAAAGAGGCTAACCCACCAAACTGCCCAGAGCTGCGGCCTATTGAAAGATATTGGGCTCTTGTCAAAAGAGAACTAAAGAAGAGTACATCTGTTCCCAAAACCATTACTAGTTTTCGATATAAATAGACAGCTGGTACCAAAAAAATCACCGAAAACACTATAACATTGCTTATAGATGGCATAATGAATAAAATAAAAAATTTTATAAAATTAAATTAATTTTTAAATAAAATAATACAGAATATAAATCTGTAATAAAAATGCAAAATAAAACTGTTTTAATTTTAACTCTAGCTTACTCCAGTCAGTTTTTATGTGACTTTTGATGTGTTACAGTTTATAGTGACGCACACCTTATAAGTAAATTGCCTTTCAGTGGGGACAACATGCTTTTTAAATTTTAAGAATCATAATGAAATGTAAATTCTTCTGCCCGTATGCAAAAAAAATTAAAATAGATTTTAATTCAAAATTAAAATGGAAAATAAAGACAGCAAATTTACTTTGTTATTTTGTATATGACCGTTAAACTGCTGAATGTCTAATCGACACATAATACGTGAATACATAATCTAGCTGTTAAAAGACAAGGGAAGAGAAACATTTTTATTTTTCATTGATAGAAAATTTAATTGTGTAGCATAACGATATTACATTAAAAGAAAATATTTTGTTTATATCAACCGATTTTCATTATTTGCAGCTTATTTTGTATCTAACATACCTTAATTTTAGGATAAAATATGTCTTATCTTATAAACTTCTTCAAAATTTAAGCGGTGCTCCCGAACTACTTCAAGTACTAGTCCTCATTAGCACTAGTATTCAACTATAAATACTTTAATATTGTTTGGGCTGTTCCAATAGCTCTAGTAATAACTTTAAGGCTTTGTCTTCTACAGGGAAATTTATAAATACACAAATATTTATTCATATATTAAAATAATTACAAAAATAAAAAGCATTATATTCTATGTATGAAATATATTTTGGGCAATCTATAAAATTTTGTGTAATTTGTGAGTATTTCTGTGGCAACACGGCATAAATGTCAAATTGTAAGAAAAAGCAAACAAAAGAAAACACAAAAATTGCTGAACAACAACAAAAAGTTGGGCAACTAAAATCTCCGAGTGTGGACACGAAGACAAGTTTAAAAGAGAATTGATGAAGAATTGCCCGACTCTTCTCGCCGAGTCTGGACATAGACTTATGAGTGGGCGTGTGCATTCAGTTTTTATTTTTTTTTCTCCTCACACATGTTTGAAAAAACAAAAAATATTTTGCTTTGCTCTTTTTCATGTGTGAATATTGCTTTTTTTTTTGGACGCATATTCATGTATGAAAAATTAAAATTTTGACGAATACTCTTATGAGCGTGAATATTTTTTTTGACACACTTACTCGTTCATGTATACTCGCTTTGCTTTTTAAGTGACAAATTCAAATTTACAATTGTACGTATGTATATATGTATATACAACAACAATACTCTTCTATTTGGGATTTTTTTTATGTAACTGTTTTATTGTGTGTTGGCGACAGGCAGGCGTCAAAAATTCAAAAAATTTATGAATGTATTACAACAACAACGTCATGAAACAATTTTGCTTAGAAAAATATGAATGGAGACGTTTGCGTGTGAAAAAAAAATTGTGCTTCTCGTTTATGTGCATGAAGAAAATAAAAAAATTTCTTTAGTCTTCATATATGTACCCTTAGAAAAAAAATGAATGCACATGTTCGCGTGTGATTTTAAAAAATAAATTTTTGCTGTTCGTTCATGTGCGTGAAGAAAAATAAAAATTTTTAAAAATCGCATTCTAGATAATATTCATAAATGTTGGTTTTTGAGTATTCATAAATGGAAAAATCTGAACTCTGTATAATAGAACATAATTTTATTGATAATATTAATAGTACATAATTTTAATGTCTTAAAACTATAATAATTAATTTATCCATACTTCGCTACTCCTTTTTGTAGCTTTTTCAGAAATTGTTTATTTTTATAATTAATACGAGTAATGAAAATTCTTTCTTATATAAAATTAATTAATTAATGCTGTTTGCATATTGAAATTCAGGGACTGGAACCGAACTTGAATGAGTTCAAATTCGCTGTTTTTAAAAACTGTGAACCGGAACCCATTGAACCCATCTAAGAATTGTTCATAAAAAATATATAAAAAATTAAGTACCGGTTATTTGCAACAATAAAGTAAATGAAAATGTCAAAAAACATGTTTTAAAAACAATAAAAATTATCAAAATTATCGAGTGGAGAGGGAAGAAATGTTTATAAGAGAATCAATACTTTGTACTTCAGAGACGATGCAAATTTGCTCGAAATTGCAATATATAAAGATATTCCCATGACTAGGAAAGGAAAAAAATTTTATTATTTTGGGAGCAACATCAAACGGGAATGCTATTTTAGTATTAAGCTTCTCAAATTATATTTCCAATACCTGCTACGCAAATAAGCGCCAATAGGGAATTTTCAGCATCGAAATTTATTTTATCGCCACAAGGATATCAATTAAATACTTGTTCTTTTTTACCCTGCCATTACCCATGGCAGTACTTTCATAAAAGTTCCGTATACATTAGTTCGGGTCGAATTTTTTTCGCATAAAGCGTCTAGCAACAACGAAAATGCAGAAAATTCTAAGAAAGTTTTTTCAAGAAACCGTGGTTCTGAAATTAATTCGCAGTTGGCTCACATCGACTTTAGATTTTGAGGTAATACTTATTAAATTGTACTCAAATGCTAATGACAGAATCTATTATAGTTCCATAAACAAATGTTAAAAAAATCAAATTATTTTTTGTAATAATTTAAAATTTTATTTTTTTTAAAGAAAACCTTTGCGTTTTTTTTTATTTATTTTTTCTAATAAACCATGGTATAATCATCATAAGTTAGTCCCGCTTTATCAAAACAATTACAGCTGTTTACTTTCGATTGACAAAATCTTATTCTTCTTCTTCCTTATTTACTTTGACGTTGGGCAAATTTGAATTTAAAATTTTTTCTTTGACAACAAATTAGAAATTAAAATTAAAATTGATGAAATGTAATACCAAATTTAGTTTTTTATTTTTGTTTTCAATATAAATTGCGAAACGTTTATATTTTTATTTATTTATTTATATTTTTCACCATACATACACTCATACCGTTGGTCTCAGGTAGAAAGGCCCTAACTCAAATAATTTAAAATTTACAGGAGGCGGTAAAAATACAACAGATACTGTAATTATTAATATATAACTTTTTATTAAATACTGTACAATTGCTTGTAATAACGTTATTTTTAATAATATTGTAAACATTCTTTGTGAGGAGCGGAATATTTCTAAAATGCATTGGATTTACTGAAAAAAAGTAAGTTTTGAAAAAATGCGAGTTAGGGCCTTTCTACCTGAGACCAACGATACTCAATATAATGAATTTTTTTTAACACAAATTGCAAATTTATTAAAATATAAATTTTTACAACAAAATTTATCTTTTCATTCAGAGCTACTGTTGACGCAACCATCCAATGCGCCATGAGGTAGCTTCTGGATAATTATATTTTACAACGGGCGAATACTCATATTAAGTCTGTTTCTTTACTCTACATTGGGAACCCGCGAGATCCCAATTTTACCAAAAAGCGTTCCCGTACATAAAATTTGGGTAAATGAGAGAAAGTAACATTCTTCTTCTTCATGCACGAAATTGCCCGTACTTTTTCGTCGGGCTAGTTTGTGCAAGTAAACAATCAGCTGTTTAAAAATAATAGAAAAATGAAAGGTTCAGAAAACTAAAAAAAATTTCAAAAGTTGAATTAAAAAATATTTATAAACCTGCAATGAAAGGCTTATAGTATAATTTAATTCAATATTTATATAAAAAGGTTCAGTTTAGTTAACATGTATAATTCGAATTATTGTCGTTTATTTTTTGCGAAAGTACATGTTCAATATGTGTGTGTGTGACATAAAGTTGTGTTTTTTCATATTTTTATGTGAATGGGTAAAATATTTGCTTTTTTGCGTTCCCGTACTTCTGGGTAAATTTGTCTCTTATTGAGAGAAATTATTGCTTACTCTCTATTTACCGAACTTTACCCAAAAAGTAAAGAAACACACCTATTGTTTATAAACTATTTTTTACAGAATGAAAGTAATATTTTCAACTATTAAAAATTTTCCACAAAAAAGAAAAAGAAGATGAAGAACTTGTTTAAAATAATATATTTATTTGTGTACAACGGTCAACCACAGTGTTGCTTTTATTTGACAATTGTTCTATGCCATTTCAAACTGGGACTAGGCCTTATGATGATTCTACCATGTAAAAGACGGTAATGATATCAGTAAGACCTACTAAAACTTGGCTTACTAAAAAATGTCAAATAATTTGTAAAAATAAGAGCATGCAATGCAATAAACGTAATAATAGCTGAGAAAAAAAGCAGCCATACGGTATTCTTACCACACAAGTAGTCTGCGTTGAATAAACAATAGTGTGTTCGAAATAACTTCTTTTCATATTTTAAATAGTTCTCGATTTATAAATTATAATGGAAACGTCTGCAATATCAGTTGATTCAACCAATTCATAAATTTATACAATTTCAATGAACTCGGTGTTTTGCTTTCTCCCCAGTCTGAACATTGGCTTGCCAAGTGATTTAAGTGCGCTAGTGGACCTAGAAAAGATTGACAGTCATTAGTAATTTTAGAACCATAGTTTCTTGGCAAAACTTTCTTAGAATTTTCTGTACTTTTCGTTTTTCTATACGCTTTGCTGTGTGTGTCAATTTTTATCCATGAGTACCAGGATCTACAGTTTAAAGTCGACTCCGAATGACAGACTTGAGAAGCTTGTTCATGACAATAGTTACTCTCACAGCTTTTACGAGAAGAGGTAGTCGCCGAAAAAAATATTTTTCATATTCCTTTTTTTAAGATGTCAGCGCTTAGGTTTGAACCCGGAGCTCTTGTCTTAATAAAACAACACACTAGACTACGGTGACTATAAATCCGTATTATAATTAAAAAAAAACAAGCAAAAAGAGATAAAAAACATAGAAACTTCGTGTTACCCCCTTGCACTTCTTATTCAGTCATTTGAATATTTTCCCCACGAAATGGGGCTCCGAAAGTGATTAACAAGGTGAAAGATTTCACCAGGAAATGGAAGAAATCGAGAGACGTTACAAAGGCTGGTGGGATGAACAAATGATGAGCGAAAAAGAAAAAAACGCAAAAGTTCAAGTCGCTCGTCATTTTAATTTAAATTTTTTGAATTTACGCCGATTATACTCTGTGAGCAATGAAAATGAAAATATTGTCGTTTCACAAAATCCTTAATAAAAATTTTATTTTTCATCCGATTTTTTTCAAAATACGCTTAAAATATTGGTAATTAAATAAACTATTTGGTAAAAAAATAAAACATTCCAGATCTTCAATATAACGTAGGAAAAAATTGAAATGAAAATAAAAAATTTTGAAAAAAAAAACGTAAAAAATAGGCAAATTTTGAACTTTAAGGTGCCATATCTCAGCGATTTCTTACCAGATAGAATTTTCCAGCATATCAACGGAAACGGCATTCAATTACTTTTCAATCGATATGCCACTTATCTCGATCGAACTTTTCCGTTGGACACCACAAGGGTTTGAGTGGGGCCATACACCGAAAAACACAAAAGTATCGTTATCTAAAAAACGGTACATAGAAACAAATAATAAATGCGTTTTTCGTGCTCAGGAGGTCCCAATTAACTTATCTAGGCATGTGGCGTTCTTGGTATTTTTTGGCTGTAAACCAATGTTATGTGTATGTATGTAGATATAAATCTTATGTGGGTACAGTATATAACAGCAATTACCCTGGGAAATTTTGCAATTTTAAAAAACTTTTTCTTTGTGTTACGATTTTCCTCATCTGACTGTGGAAATTTTATAAAATTTTCCCTTATTATGTGTAACCTTCGCTACTACCTTTGATACTGTAGATATTGAAACTCCATTGATGTCTCCTACTGTCATCAACATGCCTTCAGTTGTGTATACTCGTAAGGTTATTAACAACATTTGTTTCTCTGATAAAGCGCTGTTCCTATGTATATACATATATGTATGTATAGATATATGTTCCAATTTGTGGTATTTTTATATGAGGGCCAATTAGTTCTAAGACATTATATGCTGATTTTTTGGACAAACGAAACCTTTGAATGAACTCTGTCTGAAGTGATTTGGTCGTGATCTTATTAATCTTGGCTTCCTATTTATTGTTTTATTTAGGTTTTCATAAGCACTTGAATATTCCATTTTTATTTATCTTTAAATTTTTGTGTTTTCTTCTTTCTATTAAACAAACGAATAAATAATATTTTCAACAGTTGTTTATATTACGCACGTTGAATTTGACAGTTTTCCCTCAAGATTAAACTACCAGCATCGGTCGATTAAACTAGCAAATAACAATAAGATTATGTCAACTCATAAAGTGAAATCAAAAATTAAAGTTAATTTAATCGCTAATCTCCAACTCAAAAAGTAGCCCTTAGTGTTTATTCATATTCCTTAACGGATGTTAATTCTCAAAAAGAATATCAGTTTAAGGATTTTAAGACCGATATATAAATAATAAAATAAATGTCAATATTTTTAACGAAATTTATTACAGATAGCAATATGGATATAGCATCCAATAATGGTGGTCGACCTCAATCGCACTGCCCAAGTGTATGTTCATATGGATCATCATCACTTGATGAACATGACGACATTAATGCCAAGGACGATGACATGACATTTTGTATGTCGAATTATGCAAAGGAAGCTTTAAAAATGATGTTCATGATGCGTTCCCACAATATGTTAACCGATGTGATACTTGAAGTGAAACAGGAGCTATTTCCAGCACATAAAGTTGTCTTATCTGCTGCTTCGCCATATTTTAAGGCCATGTTTACAGGTGGTCTAAAAGAGACTGAAATGTCTCGTGTCCAGTTGCAAGGGGTTAGTACATATTTCAGACAAACCCTTTTAGGAACATATGTATATTATAAATATGTACAATGTTTGGTCTAAAAAACACAACATTTTGTTTTTATTCACTTTATTCATGTGTATATATGTAGGTGTGTCCTACTGCGATGGGTCGGATAATATATTTCATGTATACGGGTCATATACGTGTGACTGAAGTGACGGTTTGCCAATTACTGCCAGCTGCTACAATGTTTCAAGTTCCAAATGTTATCGATGCGTGTTGCGCTTTTTTAGAACGCCAACTAGATCCAACGAATGCAATTGGGATAGCTAGCTTTGCAGAACAACATGGTTGTACAGAATTACAAAAAAAGGCCAATCATTTTATTGAACGTCATTTTACTCAGGTATTTATATTAATGAAAGATTGTTTGGGGAATTTTATTTATAAAACGATAAACCGAAAAAATATACTTTTGTATCGAGTCAAGGTTTTAATTTCTAAAAATATTTTTTAAAGAGTCAAAAACGTTCCTAACTTGTCCGTAGGCTTGGTAAATAAAAAATATTTAGATTTTAAAAATAGCCGAGTATGTGCTGCAAAACGAAATCAATTGAAATCTAAAAAAAATTTGTGTTTTTCTCAATTATATTACAGTTTTTATTACCATGTCCAGCAATACTTTTGGAACACAAAAGTGATCCTATTATTTTAAAAAGAAATGTTGACTGATATTAATTTTTTGAAGAAAGGGAACATTATACAAAATTATTATGTTATTGTGAAATTTTATAAGAATTATTTTAATGGAATATCTTAAACCTCTAGCTCCTTTAATTATGTGTCAATTTGATATCTTTTGTTAGAATATTAAAAAGGACATTCCAGAATTGAAATGTTCTATTAAAATTTTTGCCAGAAAATTTCAGTGGAATCACTACTGGCACGCTAGCCACTAAGTACAATGAGTTGCTAATTTTTTATTATGAAATACACTTACAGCCAGGCCCACGATATCGAAAGAAAACTTAAGCGAAAAAAACTCAGTCACTCACTGTGAATCTAAACTGCGGCCCACTAATTGTCACTTTATCGTTCGCTTTGCTTTACGGTACCAACGTAATGCAAATAAACAACAAAGCTGCCATATCCACATACATACATACATAACTGGCCTTTACAACCCTGTGTCAGGATTACGGCCTAGCTTCTCGCAGCACTCATGTTGTGTGTGTCAATTTGTATCCATGAGTACCGGGACCTACAGTTTAATGTCGACTCCGAACGACAGAATTGAGAAGCTTGTTCATGGCAATTAGTTACTCTCAAAGCTTTTGCCAGAAGACTGCTGAGAGGTAGTCGCCGAAAGAAATATTTTTTTCATATTTCTTTTTTTTTTTGAAGATGTCAAAGCCTGGAGTCGAACCCGGGACCCATGTCTTAGTAAGCCAACACACTAACCACTAGACCACGGCGACTACGATATCCACATATCAAAAAATAATCGCGAATATACACGAAAAAAGCGCTGAAATGCTTAAATTGTACAGTAAAAAATGCAACCGTGTGCTAGTTTAACTTGGCAGAAATGTAGTAAACAAACTTATTCCGATTTTAAGAGCTGAAGGCTCGGGTTCGAGCCCCAGGAAAGGTGTGATCAATTTTAATTTTTGTTTCGTCAGAAACGCATTAATAAGATCAAAGTTAACTGCAATGAATATTTTTTGGTAATTAAAGAAGAAATGATGTCCGTGAAGGAATAGTACACAAGCCAAACTGAACAATTGTTTTCGACTCCAGCTACGGTAGTCTCATCAGAGTTCTTTGTGTCCTGTGCATATTCAAGACCAAACATCAACTATTTAACTCACACTTTTCTGGAAATCGCATACTGAAATTATTACCGTATGCACATACACTTGTATGAGTTAGTCGAAGTAAAGTCACACAACAGCAATCCACCCCAAGAAACTCGCAAAATATAAATTGTGACTAAATTATTAAAGGAATCGAAGAGCACAATGTACCGCTAATGGTGCCATAAAAGCCCCAAATGTGGCACTTTTGCCCCTTTCCTGATAGTCGCCAGATTGTACACCATGTACCAACACTATCACTTTTGTTCTGTTCTTTTCTTATGCCAATGCAGCCGTTATTATTTTTAATTTTATTGTTATTGTTGTTGTTATTGTTGATGATGGTATTTTATTTATCCATTTGCATTTGTTATTATGGTGTTGTTATAAGTGTAACGAGGTTACATGTTCACTGTTTTTTTATTTATTATTTTTTCTTTTATCCTTGTTTTTTCTTTTAAACACATAAATTCATAACGACACAACAGACGACGGACAGCGCAAAACACATGTTGACACGGCGGACGACAAACACTAATTTATCTACATTAGTGGACATGAATGATATGTACGACTGTAGCCGTGGTGGTTAGAGCGGAGCGCCATAGCCGAGCGCGAAGTATGTTAAGAACTGAAGGCTCGGGTTCGGGTTGTACATATCATTCATGTCGACTAATGTAGATAAGGTGAAATAAAAAGAGCAAAAACAAAATAAATTGTAATTCTGTTTCATCCAAATAAGATGACAATTACAAGAACAGCAATGATGGTAAGAAAAGGAGAATATGATAGAAACTGTTGTGTGACTTTACTTCGACTAACTCATACAAGTGTATGTACATACGGTAATAATTTCAGTATGCGATTTCCTAAAAAGTATGAGTTAAATAGTTTATGTTTGGTCTCGAATATACACAGGACACAAAGAACTCTGATGAGACTACAGTAGCTGGAGTCGAACACAATTGTTGGCTAGTGTACTATTCCTTCACGGACATCATTTCTTCTTTAATTACCAAAAAATATTCATTGCAGTTAACTTTGATCTTATTAAAGCGTTTCTCACGAAACAAAAATTAATCCGATTTTGTTTATTTATGTATATGTGTGTAAAAAAATTTCACAAAAATTAGTGTGCCGCAAATCAGCTGTTTGTCGCTTAAAACTACACGATTCGATATCGTGGGCCTGTCTGTTAATTTTTAAAATTTTAATTGTAAATTAAACTCGACCAATCAAATATGTGTGAAAAAAATTCAGGCATATTTTGTATTTAATTTTATTACCTTTTTATTACCTCATAAATAATGATTATTTTTTATTTTTATTTCTTTTGCTCAAAAATAATGATTATGGCTGATTTTTATTAATATTACTCAAAAATAATCATTACCATTGAAGAAAACTTTAAAAATCAAAAATTTAAAAATCATGACGGATATGCAAAGATTGTTAAAAAATAATAATAATGGTGCAAAAAATTTTTATTTATGTCTGTTCTAATGGCCGTAATTTCAAGGAAGGGATACCTATCAGTGCATAGTTACCTACGGTGTTAACAAAAATTTGTAATTTCAACCTCTAGGTAAGGCATATCCGATAGGTAATATATGGTGTATCTTACACTATGAATTTCGGTTGGTTTATTCATTAGGTAAATGTTTTTCTTTTGAAAAAATGCCATTTATTTTTGAGAAAGGGAAAAAAATATTAAATTTATTAAAAAAAAATTAATAATTTTATAAACAACAAATAAATAGGATTAGAGTAGCTGAAGTATTTGCATTATTTGCTAAAATTGATTACATAGTCAACACATACAAATTTTACAGAGTGTTTTTAATTTTTTTCGCTTAATTTAACTGTGCTGATTATGAAAATAACACAAGTTTTCTTTTAGTTTTAAATATACACGTACGCTTAAAATTATTACAAAGGTGTGATAATTTTACTCACTTTATTTGAAACAGTCACTGGGAGTAAGGAATAAAATAATTTTTATAAAATTTTCTTGGATCAGTTATCTGTATCCCGTAATCCCGACAAAGATTGTATTTAGTATTCTGATTTATGATTTCCAAGAAAAATTTTAAACACAAAAAGGAAATATTGCCAGGTTCGTCTTTTTTTTGATTTTAAAATTTGGGTCTTTTATTCGTTGTCTAATTTGTGGTCCATCTTTCCTCAGACGAGAAAACTTTTTCAAAAGATACAAAATATATTTTCCACTGACGTTTATCATACTTTAGTTTTTATAACATATGCAGATTTAACGAAGTCCAAGGTTATATTCACGACAAGTTACAAACTGTCATCGGGACCGTTTAAACAATGTCTTCTCTTTGCAGCCATTTTAATTTTGTGTTATTTTTACTTTTAACCTACCAGTTGATAGTGACTTGTCATACACTGGTACCTTAAGCGTTGGTAGTTTAAAAAATCTCAAAAACCAGATCTATTACGCAAATAGTAGTGTGATTTTTGAAAAATACATCGAATATGATATATAGATGATATATGTTTATAAAGTACATTTGTTGGACAGTATTATAAAAAGAGGAAAGATATATTCAAATCAAAATATGGAGTGAAGATTTATATAAAAAAATAACAATAAATTTTTTTTTAAATTAAAAGAAATAAAAAATTAAAGTAAAATCACTATTTGATAAATATTTTTTATATAAAATATACCGTCTGATATTTAAAATTGCCGCAAGGTATGCTTTTAAATGAAAAAAACATTGAAAATAAGTTATAGTTGCCATGTTTTTGAACAATTCTAGTTGGTTCATACACGTAGGCAAAACAAATGTTTAGATTACCGAAGCCATTTTACCGACTAGTTAAAAATATCTATTAGGTACCTACACCAATAGTTATCCTATCATTGAAATTACGGGCATAAGTGATTGATTTTTTTATTTAAAAAAATGAACAATAATCATTATTTACGGTCCCTGCTAAAAATATTAAAAAAAACAAGTATATATTCATTAATGTCAATTTTTCGAATGATAAATTTATGTTCTTTCAATTATAAGAAAATTGGAAAAAAATTTATTTTTATTTTTAATTTATATACATATGTATGTATGAATTATATATATGGGCAATTTCAAAAATTTTCGACATTTTGATATTTTTTTTCCAATTTTTTTTTTGGATGACACGAATGACGCTTTGGTCACGTGAAGGGTGATATTTTAGTATACCAAAACAGTTTGCGTTAATCATTTATTGCAAACGGCGCGAAAGTTATGGAGGTTTTAAGTTAAAATTTCTTTAAAAAAAATTTAAAGTTAAATTTATTGGTTTATTTTAATAAATGTTATATGGATGCATGAAACTCATTTCAAATTCATCAGTGCAGTCCAAATTCATCAATGCACTGATAAAATACATAAAAAATATCAATTATAATTAAAATTCCTTAACATTAAAAAACGATAATTTTTGCAAAAATATGAATGTTTCACCGATTGTTATAATATGTGTTTATATAACGCATAACTAATTTACAGAAAAACAATGTTTTGACTTGCAAATTTAAAAAATATATAAGAATTATTTTTGAGGTTAGGATTTTTTTTTGATCTGTAAAATTTAAAATCATGAAAATTTTTAAATGCCTATTCGGTTTTATTATCAAGCTTAAAAAAACCTTTCATTTGGTGTCAATCACGGCGGAATCTATACACAACTGCAGATGTCACAAAGCAAAATGTGTTTGAAGAAAAATGCCGCTGTACCCGGTAAATATGGACCGAAATTAAATACTGTTGACGAAATGCAATATAGCAAAAACGCTATAGAAAAAACTTCGAAAATTAAAAAATCGTTAAATTTTGGTTTCAAAAATGAACCGCTGTACAACTTTTTCCCAAATAGTAGTATTGGCATAACTTTTATAGTGTAAATATCTACAAAGTCTAGTGACTTTATTTTATATCAGTGAGCATCGGAAGTTTAAAACTAAAAGTAGAAAAGTGATGAAATATGAAGAAACTCTTGTAAATTTCAAGCCTTTTTTTGAGTTTTTCGATATTTGAGTGCCCATAACTTTTAAAAATAAAGAACTGATGGTCTGAAATTTTGAATTTCCCAGTTTTCTAGTGTGGCCTACCATTCCCTTTTGACTGTTTTGGTCAATTCGAAAAACCGGAGAAATAATAAGCATCTGAACTCAGTTTCAACAAATGTTGAAAATTTTTGAAATTGCCCATATGTATGTATACATATAGTTACGAGCAGACAAATAGGTTCACATCATAATTTTTTGATAAATTCGCCTTCAAATAACTTAAACAGCGGTAATATACAATAAAGCGATATTTATTACATTAAACATAAATAATCACATAAAATGTATTTAATTATAATTAAAAAAAATGAGAAAAATTGATATATTTAATATATTAATTGATGCCTGTCGAGCAAATAAATAGGTTCATTGAAAAGAGAATGACATTTTTATACAAAAAAGTGCAATTGCAAGAAAATTTCTAATATTTTGTTGAAAATCCCTTATTTTGAATTACCGCCGAACATCTCCGGGGCATTGATTCGACAAGTGACTGACAAGTCTCTAATGGAATTGAGTACCAAGCTTCCTTCACTTTTGTCCACAAATCTTCTTTATTTTTAGCCTTGAGTGGTGCAATTTTGTCCTTAACGATTCTCCAAAGATTCTCAATGGGATTTAAATCCGGCGATTGTGAAGGCCACTCCATTAACTTTATATTTTTCTTTTGGAACCATTCTTATACGATCTTCGAAGTATGCTTGGGGTCATTGTCTTGCTGGAATTCATACTTTAAAGGCATTTCCTACTCGGCATACGGAAGCATTACTTCTTTAAGAATATGCAGATAAAGATGTTTGTCCATATTTTCCTTAATCCAGAATATTGGCCCAACACCGTACCAGGAAAAACAACCCCATATCATTATGTTGCCGCCTCCATGCTTTATTGTCTTCGTGGTGTACTTTGGATCATATGCTTTATTTTTGGACGCCTTACCCATGTTCTTCCATCAGGTCCAACTAAGTTTATCTTGGATTCATCAGACCATAGTATGTTTCTCCATTTTTTTATACCTTCCGGGCCGGCCCATTCAGCATGTACTTTTGCAAACTCAATGCTCTTTTTTCTTTGTCTGTTATTAAGCATTGGAACCTTCTGGGCCGATCTTCCGAATAAATTTTTTTCTCTCAAACGACGTCTAATGGTCCACTCTGATACGGGAAGCTTTAACTCATTTTTCAGCTGAACTGCGGACATAAAAGGATTACGAGTTGACAACATCTTAATGCGATCATCGTCTCTTTTCGAGGTTTTTCGCTGTTGACCTCTTTTAAGTTTTTGTTTTGGAGTCTGCAATGCATTTCTTATCATATTCTGCGATCTCCCAAGAATTTCAGCAATTTTCCGTTGGCTATAACTTCGGCTGTGTAGATCCTTTATAATCTTTTTTTCCTCTTCACTACAATGTTTAGAACATTCCATTTTTTAAATTTTTAGAGGTATTTGCTTTAATAAGCTCTATTAAAAGGCTGAATCTAAAGTTTTTTACAATAATTTTTATAATTTTGGCGTTTAACATTTTAAACTAACAAATTTTTCAAAGTGAACCTATTTATTTGCTCTTTGATTTTATACGGTAATTTTTTTTTTAATTTTGGGCAATTTTTTACATAATAATTTAATTATTGTGATGCAGTATTAAAAGTGGGTATTTGCTTTAGTAATTAGCGACTTTTCCCTTTTTATTGCTGTAATGTAAACTATAGTCAAACAAAATTGATTTATCATTTTGATGTGAACCTATTTATCTGCTCGTAACTGTATATACATTTTTAAAAGAGAAGACACTTCAATTTATTTATGTTAAGTATAAATAATAAATAAATAATAATCAAGATTAAAATTATTTCTTACTGTATACTTTGAAGCATCAAAAAGTATATTTTGAGGATTTTCATCTCCATAAAAAGGCTAATAAGGTTACTTCTTTTAAAAATTATTTATTGGATAAAATATCTATTTTTGGAACTTCCTTTTTCTGTAGTCCAAGGGCAATGTTTTCGAAGGAGTACTAATAATAGAAAATCCAATACCTCTATTCTGTGTTGAGAACAAATGTCGGCAAACCACTCTGGGGTCATTCGTTTACATGACTCAATAATAAAAGATTTTATATAAATTTTTTGCGGTTCAGATTTAAAGACATTATGAAATATTAAAATGTGTTTTTTGCTTGCATCCATTAGTTTATCTGATGGGGCAGCTAAATTTCCAAAATCTGTTAGCGATTGATAATTTTTATAATATGCATATGTATGAAAAGCTCGCTTGGGGCTGTTAGAATTTCAATCTTTCTCAATTCCGCACTACACTTTTCGCGCTGTAATTTTGGAATAACTTTAAATGCTCTTCGTATGTATCTAACAAAGTAAGGTGTGCGTCAATATAAAGTGTAACACCCATTTTTCTTAATAACTTTTTTCACCTTTAATCAAAATTATTTTTCTGAATCACAATATCTTTGAAAAATGTGTCAGATTTTAAAATGTATCAGTTTGTCAAATTTGACTTGTTAGTTAGTTCAAAATGGATAATCAAAGACAAGTGCATACAAAAATTATTCAAATAATTCAAAAAAACCATATTGGAGTTATACAAAAGTTGCTAGGGAAGTCCACGTGACCAGGCAATGTGTTTCCAGAGTGGTCAAAAAGTTCAACAAAGACCTAAACATTGAAAGAAAGCCTGGAACAGGTAAAGCATAACTGGTAACGAATGACGCGAAAGCCAAAAAGGTTGCGAAGCTTTTGCTGGCTCTTCCAAACATTTCTGGTCGCGAAGTGGCCCGGAACGTGCAATGTTCGGAAAGTTTTGTGCGCCGAGTTAAAGCTAAAGCTGGCCTTAAAACATTTAAAGTCCAAAAAGTTCCGGATAGAAATGCTAAGAAGAATATTGAAGCAAAAAAAAGAGCAAAACTCCTCAAAAAAGAATTTTTTCAAAAGTTCGAATGTTGTGTAATGGATGATGAAACTTACGTTTTTGCAGACTTTGCGCAGCTTCCTGACCAAGAGTTTTATGTACCGGATAGTAGAGGCAATGTTTCTGAAGAGTTCCGAACTAAAAAACTATCAAAATTTCCCAAAAAGTTCCTAGTTTGGCAGGCTATTTGTAGCTGCGGCAACAGAAGTGCATCGTTTGTTACATTGGGATCAATAAACTCAGATATTTATATCAAAGAGTGTCTTCAAAAGAGGTTGCTCCCATTTCTAAGACAGCACAACATATCAACATTCTTCTGGCCAGATTTGGCAACATCTCACTACAGTAAAAGCGCAATAGACTGGTATAATAAAAATAATGTTATTTTTGTTCCAAAAGAGGCTAACCCACCAAACTGCCCAGAGCTGCGGCCTATTGAAAGATATTGGGCTCTGGTCAAAAGAGAACTAAAGAAGAGTACATCTGTTCCCAAAACCATTACTAGTTTTCGATATAAATGGACAGCTGGTACCAAAAAAATCACCGAAAACACTATAACATTGCTTATAAATGGCATAATGAATAAAATTAAAAATTTTATAAAATTAAATTAATTTTTAAATAAAATAATACAGAATATAAATCTGTAATAAAAATGCAAAATAAAACTGTTTTATTTTTAACTCTAGCTTACTCCAGTCAGTTTTTATTTGACTTTTGATGTGTTACAGTTTATAGTGACGCACACCTTATATCATCGTGACGAGTTCGAAATTTATAGCCGCAGAATTATAGAAAATATACGCATATACATATATTGCTGTCGAAATCAACGTCGTCAATTTTATTGTAACTTGGTTCTTTTTGTTCAATACATAAATCTGCTTCAACGTTGGCATCAACTTGCGTTATCTCGCACACAATTGCTGGACGAACTTGACAGAATTATTTGAGTTACCATTAATTTTGTCAAAATGCTATTCAATTGTGCTACGGATGGGTTGTTATTGCTGCCACCTTTTTGCCGTAATACAGAAAAGGTGTTTTCTAATTTGTCTTGATTGAGGGACTTTGTCATTAAGAAATATAAATCACCACCTTCCCTTAAAATTTCATTTGTTAACATAAGAATTGAATTTAGGGTGAGTTTCATTTTATTTAAAAGGAAAATACGATTCTTTTGATCTACAAACTCCATCTTTTTCAAATATTCTAAAAAGAACTGAATATATTTATACACTTCATTATTAATCTGAATTGCAAATCTGTAGCAATTATTTCCATAAAGGGAGCCACTATTAAGACAATTAAAAATTTGGCAATTTTTTCCACAAACTAAGCTGTTGATAAAGCCAATTCCGCGAAACATGTCTTAAATTTTGTGGTGTCTGCTGAAAATTTGTGTGGCAAATTTTACACGCATTTTTCAAAAGTGTTAGGAAAAATATGTTGCCGTGTTAATTTTGGGCACATTTTTGTTTTTGCATTTGCTTCC
Source organism: Metopia argyrocephala (assembly GCA_963576795.1). Lineage (NCBI taxonomy): Eukaryota > Metazoa > Arthropoda > Insecta > Diptera > Sarcophagidae > Metopia > Metopia argyrocephala. Next base: position 33,611,684 of record OY756211.1, read on the forward strand.
ATTTCTTACAATTCCCTAATTACCTGAAAGCTTGCCGTTCCATCCGGGGTTTTTATGTCACATTTTAGCCACCCATTCCGCAAAGATTTAATTGAGTGTGGGAAATTATAAAGGCAAACAACTTTTTGATCGCTTAATTCAAAAAACGGTTTTTTAGCAGATATTTTAAGATTGGAAAAGCATTTTCGGTTAGTCGAGCCTAGATCACATATAAGGGCACAAATATTAATGCCAATGCTTTTTAAAATATTAATATTTTCTTTAACAATTTCACTTAAAAAATCTGGAGATAAACACTTTTGGGAAATTAAATAATTTAGAATGATAGCAATATTGAAAAACATAGACTTGATCATAAAAACACAAACATAGGTGCCAATTTTATTGGTTCTTTCAAGTTCCGTGGTTTCGAATCCATCAACTAAATTTAAACTTGCATAGTATCTTAACTCTTTTCTTCTACTCATTTCGTTCATGATTAAAGTTATATGCTTGGCATCTCTGTTATCCAACTATTAAACGCTTTGTCAAAATTGGATTTTCCAATTGCAAAGCGTTGCCGCTGCGTTATTTTGGGATGCTCCATACAAATTGTATGGGCATGAGAACTTTTGACAGCTAGAAAACGCTTGCCGCTTTTATTTAGGTATGGCTCTTAGGCTAATTTCTATTTTTCTTGGCGACAATAAACAGTTTAGTGCTGCCAATACAATAAGATGCATGAAAAAGGTGTTTAAAAAACGCAATTCATGAAATATATAGATAAAAGATGCGAAAAAAATTTAAGTTGCACCACTGAAAAAAAATAATCATTTGTTTACACTTTTTGTTTAGTTTTCATTTACTTATTTTATTTATTTACATCAGTTTTTATTTGATTTTTAATTTATTATTTAATCACCTTTTTAGTTTTCTTAAATTTTTATAAGTTTTCTTGAGACATTTGTTGTTTTTTGTTTCCTCACAATTTCACTTACAAAAATTATAGCCCCGATTATCGTTCACAACATCTAAATGTTGTGTTGTAGTGCCTACAACATCTACAAACAAATGTTGTAAACAATATTCAAAGTATATGGTACAACACATAGGTGTTGTAAATCATAATCTCAATTTAAGAAATACAACATCAAATTTACAACTGTTGTGAACCATAATCGGGGCCTATATTTTGTTTAGGTTATGTTCAACGTGCCAAAACAGATGTTTATTTTGTAGCTGTAGTCTTTATTATAATTAAGTAGCTGGCTACTTGGCTACTTTCGTAGCCAGCGATTTTTGTAGTCGTGTGTTCGGTGTTCGATAGCCTTTGTTGTGTTTATAGCAATACGCTGACAACAGAATAAGTAATAGTGTGTTAAGAAAAAAAAATGATCAAAGCTGAACGAAAAAAACTAAACCACAATGCAAACAGTGTTGTCAGATTAGGGGATTTATCCCCAAATTGGGGATACATTTTTTTTTTTGAAATGGGCATAGAAAAATTCATTTGGGGATGGGGATTTAATTGGGGATGATCGATCAGTTTTCGGCGATTTTTAAAATATGTTTGATTGCTTAATTATATGTATATTATAAACTTCTTACATTCGAAACACACGATGAAAGAATTTCAATAGAAATTCAATTTTCAAGATTTGCTTATAAACTTGTTTAAAACTCATACTTTCATATAAAATTTTTGCAACGTGTGCCCTTGGTTTTAGTTTGATTTATTTTCTCATAGAAATAACAGCATCACCATATTATTATGTTTCTGTCACCTTTTTTAGTGATTTTTATTGCGGAGGAATATAGTATTACATGGTCTAATTTTAGTTTCGTCGGACCACAATTACTTCTCCACTTATATTTACTTTATGGTATGGGAACGCTTTCCATAATATGGCACAGGACGTCTATTTAGAATTGAGGTAAAATAAATGCCGTATACAACATAAATATTTCCAACGACATCATGATGTCTTATGCTGAATATGAAGTGGCACAGCGATCAGTATTTCAACAAAATAACGACCTGAAGCACACATCGAAGCGAGCAAGAGGTTGGTTTAAAAAGAATGTCGTCAAGATTTTTAGTTGATCTGCACGGTCTCCAAATTTAAAATTTACATATCAAATAAAAAATATGTACATACACATCCAAAATTATTGATGTAGTTTATGTGGGGATTTTTGGGGATGAACTAATGAAGGTTTTGGGGATTTTTGGGGATATGAATTTCGAAATTGGGGATAAAAATTGAAAACTATCTGACAACCCTGAATGCAAAAGAAGTAAAACACACATTAATTTATCTTTGGTTTCTCTTGTTTTGTTACGCTCTTTGCTTTTGTTTGCCTTTTGCCCTTCCTTCCCGCTTCAAGTAAAATTTTTAAAAAATATTTCGATTCTTGTTCAGATGAGCATTTTATATGATTTATATTCTTTGCTATGACTTATATTAATTTGTGTACATAAATACTGTGATCATTTAAGGTATGCCAGGAAGAAGAGTTTCTACAATTATCAGCTTACCAATTGATTGCTTTGATAAGACGTGATGAACTAAATGTACAAGGTGAAAGAGAAGTATACAACGCTGTTTTAAAATGGGTGAAATACGACGAGGAAAATCGTTATCCAAAAATGGAACATATTCTTTTTTCTGTACGTTGTCAATTCCTTACACCCACTTTTCTTCGGGAACAAATGAAAAACTGTGATGTTTTACGCAAAGTACCTGCATGCCGTGAATACTTGGCAAAAATATTTAAAGACTTAACTTTACACAAACGGCCTATTGTTAAGGAACGCAAACCAAATACAACTCGCATGATCTTTGTAGCCGGAGGATTCTTTCGTCAATCTCTAGATATTCTAGAGGCATACAATGTTGATGATAAGACATGGACTACATTGCGGAGCTTAAGAATACCTCGTTCAGGCTTAGGTGCTGCGTTTCTCAAAGGCATATTCTATGCTGTAGGCGGACGAAATAATTCAATTGGGTCTTCTTATGATTCAGATTGGGTTGATCGCTACAATGCATTGACAGAGCAGTGGAGACCATGTGCTCCGATGACAGTACCCCGCCATCGTGTTGGTGTTGCTGTAATGGATGAACTTATGTATGCAGTTGGTGGATCTGCAGGTTCGGAATATCACAACACCGTTGAGTAGTAAGCTATTTCGTAATAATATTTATTTTATATATACATATGTACATGATAATAATATTTTATTCTTTCATTTATAGTTATGATCCTGAACTCGATCGTTGGTTTTTGGTACAACCCATGCATGCTAAGCGTCTTGGTGTAGGAGTTGTTGTTGTTAACCGCCTTCTTTATGCAATCGGAGGCTTTAATGGTACAGAACGTTTGGCATCTGTAGAGTGTTATCATCCCGAAAACAATGCATGGAGTTTTGTTCCATCTATGACTTGTGGTCGTAGCGGTGCTGGTGTTGCTGCAATTAATCAATATATATATGTAGTTGGTGGTTTTGATGGAACTCGTCAACTTTCTTCAGTAGAACGCTATGATACCGAAAATCAAGTTTGGGAACAAGTTGCACCCATAAGAATTGCACGCAGTGCCTTGTCATTAACGTCACTAGACGGAAAATTATATGCAATTGGTGGATTCGATGGAACGAATTTTTTGTCAATAGTAGAAGTTTACGATCCAAGAACCAATACTTGGGAGCAGGGAACTTCACTTAATTCAGGACGATCTGGTCATGCGTCCGCCGTTATTTATCAACCTTCTTGCGTTACAAATTTTATGGATTGTATTGAAGATGAAAGTCCAAATCGTGATGACAATGGTTCTGGCAATAACGGTAATCGATCTGATGATAATTCAAGTGACAAACCGGGTGGAAGTCGAACAGATGGTTCATTAGGTGGAAATTCATCACTTGTTAGCTTTCATACATCATTCGGTAGCAGTGGTTGTCGGAATTGTGAAAATGACTTTATATCAAATACAAATGAAGTAAGCAAGGATGAAAATAAATGTGTATTATCTAAGGAAAATGGTATGGAAATATCTTCCTCTAACTCAGATAGTTCATGTAGAAAATATCGGTTACGCTGGTGTAAAAAGCAGTGTAAATTAAAAACTAAAAAATTAAATGTAAATGTAAATGAAGATTTATTAAACATTACAGATGCTTTTGATTTTAATTTTTCGTATAATTTCGTACACCAAATATTACCTCAAAAGAAACACGACAATATAGAAAAGATAAAATATATTTCAAATAATGTTAGTTTTAACGAAATAAATACAAATAATACCCCTAATAATGCAAATGCATCACTTCCTTTACCTTATGCCAAATTCACGAACTTAAAGTCCATCATTAGCAAATATAATGCTGTTTACGAATATCTTAATTCTTTACTGGTAAAACATTCTAAAGATTTTATAAACTTATGATACATTATATTGTTTTATTATTTTTTTAATAAATTTTTTATATAAAATAAATCATTAAAACAACGATTTTAATAACACTAACAATGACAATTCGTTAAGAAAGCTACCTAAACATAGTTTCTGAAATTCACAAATGGAATTTTACTTCTTTTTTTGAAAAATGATCAGGGGGCAAATTACGGCATTCGATATCGAGCGAAATTTCACACAATTTAAAAACAATTTTTATATAAACTTCGTTCGATATCGAATGCCCCCAGGTCTTTCAAAAGAAACTCTAAAAATTCTTTTTAAGTTATTCAAATGGAAAACCCTTTCTAAATGATTTTGAAATCCAGTTTAACCGTTGTGTTATATTCTGCTATGTGATGGAAAACTATTCTGATCGAAATTGAAATCAACTGAAACTTTAAGTTGATATAACTTCCATATCTGCAAAGATTTGAAATTCCTTTTTTATCTATATTTCAAAAAAAGTTAAAACCAATAAGTTTTATATGACTTTGAAAATACAGACTATTTCAATTTCGATCGAAATCGTTTTTCATTACATACCGGATTAATTTTATATCTCTTATTTCAAAGATTTATGCCTACATTTTTGCATTCCAGCAGTTTTAAGTCATTCACCGCAAATCTCCTAGAACACATCGAATATTCCTATATTATACAAAAGCAATTTACAAAGTAATCCGAGTTTACGTTACAAGATAGGCCGACTTCCTAAACGCAAGTTGCAATGCATAATTTAACAAAATGCATATGCAATGCTAAATATGTCTTAAATGCAACCTTGCGTTGTGGAAAAATGGAGGTGACACAAATTTATTTATCCATTTTATTAGCAAGTGCTGAGGAATTATCTCAGGCTAAATCTTCAAGAATATTAATTTTTGTCTCTGAAATATAAAATGTTTAAATATTTACATAAAATATATCAATTATAAAAAAGTTATTAAAATTAAACAAAAAAAAAAAAAAACAACTTACTCAGTAGAGCTGTGTCGGTCACGAACGAACGGGTTAAATTGAACGAAGTGGATCAGTCGTTCGTTAGGTCGTTCGGTCGTTCAATCTAAATTTCTTTTTTCTTTGTTTTGGTCGTTCATTCGCGCAATCTAAACTTGTTTTTTCTTTGACTTGGTCGTTTTTTCTTTGTTTTGGTCGTTCATTCGTCCAATCTAAATTTGTTTTTTCTTTGACGTGGTCGTTTTGCCGTTTAATCTAAATTTGTTTTTTTCTTTGTTTTGGTCGTTAGTTAAACATTTATTTTGTCGCTTTTTTATATGCATACTAGCTGAACCCGGTGTGCTTCGTTATCCCCTCGTTATATAATATAATTTAAGGTATTTATATATTTTGCAGACAGTTGTGGGAGAAAGAGAGTAATTCAAATGTATTTTAAATTTGAGGTAAAGTCGTTAATAAACGTAGTAAAGAAGCACCAAATTTGTATATATGTAGAACAAAAAGTTTAAAACTTTCAAAAAAAATTTGGTGTGAAAAGGGGCGTGAAAGGAGCGTGGTGTAAAAAAATGGCGTAAAAAATTTCTACCTCGCCTGGAGTATAATGTGTATACAATTTGAAGTATATCTTTTAAAAACTATATAGAAGCAATTACATAATTTTAAAAAAGTGGGCGTAAAAGTGGGCGTGGTCGAAAAAAAGTTCCCTATTAATCATGCCAGAGTCCCAGTTAAATGCTGTGAAAATTTCAGGAAGATCGGTCTAGAGATTTGGTCTCCTATAAGGTACAAACAAACAAACAAATAAACAAACACACATTCAATTTTATATATTTAGATCAGGCCTGTGCAAAAATAAAAATTTCATACACAATTGTGCTTTAGCTAAGCTCACATGTATTCTTACGCTCTTGCTTTCAGTCGTCACTGAAACAGCGACGAGTTAACATGCGTGGTGGATGTACGCCGATTTATTGTTTGCAGTGGGAACAAAATTAATAGCAATGCACACAAATATTTTTTATTATAAATGAATTTGTAAATCCAATACCTTATTTATCATACAACATTTAAAAATATAGTTTAAAAGTTTTTCAGCGACATTTTCATTATTTTTATAAAATTTTTAATAAATTTATTGAAAAAAAACAAAAAAAACGAAACTTAAAAAATTTTTTTTTGTTCAAAAATTAAAAGTACTTTTTATTTCTTTATAGCAGATTAGTATTTTTAAATTGCTCTTAAAGTAATAAAATTTTTAGACGAAATATTACATATAAATTTTACTTAAAAAAATTCATACAGTTGCAGAAACTGCTACTTACAGGTACAGCAGTGTAATTCTCATTTTCTCACCAACACAACTACATTTTTACTTTTTTGTAATATTCACGAAGAGAGTAAGAAAAACTAAAAAAATATCCGAACAACCCAGCGGTAAAAATGTACCTTAAGTAATCGCTGATGTAAGCAACACAAAGTAGCAATCAGTGGTGACACCTTCGCTTATTTCTCTGTTTAGATTTAACATATAAGTGTCATAGGCTGCTTAATCTGTGAGCTCTCGCTTAAAAAGTAAGTGACGTTGTCATCACGTGCTACTACTAGTGCAATTACAGTGTAAACAGAGTTATAAGTAGGTTTTATGATATCCCTATTAACAGAAGCAAATTGAAACGAAATGTATATGTATTATAATCTGCTTTGCATCTGTAAGTTAAGGTTAAGCGCTGTCGCCACTTTTCCTACTGATTTTGTAATTGAAAACATAATGCATATTATTAGAATTCAGCCTAAAAAATGGCAATATTTTTTTTTTATTTCAATTAAAATTTAAATTTACAAATAATTTTTTTAAAATTGATTAATACAAAAAAAGAAAAAAATAATAAATATGTATATACAAAAATTAATAACAAAAGTATAAAATATGTAATTATTATTTACTATTTTTTTTTTCTCTGCTCTTTTTCGCATAAAATCTGTTTTTATATGTTTTAAAACAGTTTTGCAGTTGTTTTTTATACAGGTCAATGGTATGGCCCTCTTCCTTTACGGCTTCTAAAAAATAAAAATTGGTATATAGAAACATTTACATATGTGTATAAATATATAGCAATTTTAAAGTAAACTTACCAAAAATTGCATCATGCATGGCCTTAAATTCTTTAAACCCTCTTTTACCATTTACGCCATCATAATTAATAGATAGAAAAACATTGCTGTGAAGTATACGATCAAAGTTTTTCTCTAAACCTCCTGGCCTTAAAATGGTTTTAATTTTTGCAATCTGAAAATACAAAAATATATATTTATTTATTTTCAGCCGAATGAGTTTATATCTTAAATCTTTACCAAGCTACTTAAAACCAAATTGTTTCATATAAATAAAAACAAGTTTATTATATGTTCACTTTATTAAGGGAGTCGTCTATTAAAAACCATAATACATATTTAATTAAAATTAATAAATAACTTTTCATATTTTCATAACTTACATAGGTATAATTTGCTTAAAACTTTTAAACCCGTGTAGGTTATAAAAACGCATAATACAAAAAACAAATTTACAAAACACCACAAGATATTCTTCACATCTGATTTTACAGCTGTTACTGTGTTTACATTTATATACATACATATGTATTTATTTATTTATTCTTTAATCGCCAATTTATATTTGGCTTGTGTTTGTTTTTATTTATATGAAACAATTGGGGCCGAAGTAGCTTGGTAAAGAAGATTTAAGGAAAAAATATGTATGTAAAAAATTTTATTTCTATTTTTTTATCGTAACTTACATAGGTCTCTGGATCTGCATAAATAAAGTTATTCATCTTCTCCATATCTTGTAGGTTAAAAATTGGAAAATGGTTTTCAGGTTGTAGTGCATTATTATTTAAATGCATCACCCTTTATTTTAATTCAGCAATATCACATGTATTTTAATATTATTTACTAGTATCATACGATACTACCGTTAGGTTACTTTTTATTATTATTCCTATGTTATATTATTTACTATTAACATGTATATTATTTACTAACATCATTCGATAATACAGTTACTTATCATTTCTCTTAGTTCCTTTAAGTACATAATAAGCATAGTAAGTAAGTCCCGTTATTTTAGATTAAATAAAGCATTCTTGCTTGGCTGCAAGGCAGTCAGTGATGAACTTGAAAACAACGAACAAGTGTTTTCTTTATATGGCGATCCTGCCATTCGTTTGGTTTTGGCAAAAATACTTAAAAACTGAACAAAATAAAATGCAATAAGAATATAAAGAAAATACATTTTTAAATAAAAATATACAATTTGTTTGTAGCCTGATGAAAGGAAAGTAAGAAAAACAAAAATGAAAAAAAAAAAAGTAAATTGTATTACGTGTTGCCTAAATAATTTTTAGTTGAGTGGTTGGGCTCAATAAAACAAATTTTATTAATACAAAAGTGTATAATTAATAATCAAAATGAAAAAAAAAGAACAGACACAATTAATGATAAAAAAAAAAAAAAACTAAATTATTTACAATGAATGGCATAACCTAATACTAGAATTGCTAAAAACATAGAAAAAGAAAAATAATTTAATTACCGCAACATGCAAAAAAAAAAGAAGAAAAACAAAACTAACAGAAATACTCGTACTAAACACAAAAAAAATAGTACATACACAATTTTACAAAATATTTTTAAATTTGGACATACAAAAATACACATGGAACAAACAAACCTAGAGAGACAAAAATAATCATTTTAAAGATGTTAACATAAAATAGAAAAGTAATAAAAATTAAAGATAATAAGAATGAAATTAAATCTTATTATCAAACAAAATAGTATACATACACATAATATTGAAAAAAAAAGAAAAATACTAGTTGAAAAATAAATTGTTTAAAAACAATCAGAAAATGTACAATAATAAAAAAGCGCTTTACTTAAAATTTCAAGAGATAATTTTTTTAAAAAGAAAATGGCAAAAGAGAACGATAGAGAAGTGCAAAGAATTATTGAAACTTAGAAATGTAATGATAAAATTGTTTAGTTGTGAAATCGGTCAAGTTGCACTTATTGGAGCTACATACATTACAGAAGTTTAATATTGAACTAAGAATATTATGAAAGCCAATTTTATGTGAAAAAAAAAACTAAATTGTAGTGAGCAAATGTATAAGACAAACATTACGCGCAGCCTAAATTAATCTTGTCGCAACGACTACTATTTTTGTCACAAAAAAAAAACACAAAAAAAAACCTAAAAAAAAAACTTTAAAAAAAAAAGGAATTTTTACATACCTATAAAAATATTATAAATAATATTAACATTAAACAACTAGTGCCAACAGAAATAACATTGCAATGAAAAATTAAAAAATAAAACATAATTTAGAACAGAGGCATACAAATAATAAATGAAATTAAATTTTATTATAATAACATAGTGATTTATAATCAGTTAAGCAAAATTAAAGTTTGTAAAAATATTAAAATTTTATCACAATACTAAAAACTAAAATGAATAAATTTCTATAAAAAGACGTAAAAAAAAAGAACTAAGAAAAAAACATCTGAAAAAAAACAGTTTTACATATATTAAAAATAAAAAAAAAGCCTTTTTGAAATTTACCTAAGAAAAAACAGAAAAAAGCAAATCTAACAACAACAAAAATGTTTAAACTCAAAAAAAATGGTAACATGAAACAAGATAATAAATAAAGAAGTTTCTAGTGGTCTTATATGCATTTATTTTCCCCTCAAGTTTCGTTGTATATAAAAGAGACCGAAAAAACACATAACAGTAAGTGAAACAAAATTATTAAAGGAGTAACTGACGAAAAGAAAAAAGAACTAAAAAAAAAATCTGAAAAAAAAAAACATTTAGCAACACACCAAACATACAGAAGGATGATAAAAATCAAAATTAGTACCAAAAGAAAAACAAAATTATTTTTTTCTCCCCTACAAATAAACAACAATAAAAAAAAAAAGTGATTGGTACAACAACTAAGAGTGCAAGTGCATTAAATAATTATGTGTAGCACATATAACCTAAAAGAGACAACAGAATCAAAAAACCAAATCAATGATAAATAAATAAATAAAAAATGCAAAATATAGAATACAAAAACAGAAAAAGAAACAGAACTGAATTGGCATAGAAACATAGAACAACATAATCAAAAACCAAATCAACGATAAATAAATAAATAAAAGAAAAAAAAGCAAAATATAAAATACAAAAGCAGACAAAGAAACAGAACTGAATTGGCATAGAAACATAGAACAACATAATCAAAAACCAAATCAACGATAAATAAATAAATAAAAGAAAAAAAAAAGCAAAATATAAAATACAAAAGCAGAAAAAGAAACAGAACTGAATTGGTATAGAAACACAAAGGAAAATAAAGTCAACAAACAACAAAACTTCAAAACAGCAATAGTGCAAAAAAAAAAAAAAAAAAACAACAGACATAATAATCAGCAGGCTCAAAAACAACGACAGAACAGCAAACATCTTAATCATCTTAGTAACAGTGGCTTACGTGAGACAAAATTTATAATTATTGGTTATCATTATACTATCAATTTTAATTATTAACTTCATAATTATATTAATTACTTACTAACTTAATTTTAAAATTTGTATGAAAATTATCTTAATAAAAAGAAATATATTTTAAAATTCTCAAAAAAAAAAAAATTATAAAAAAAAGGAGTTTCAACTAAATATTTTCAAATGAAAATTAAATAAAACTATAGATTTTATTTTATTATTTAAAGATTATTAATGCTGCCACAGTCATTACAGCAACAATTATACTTATATTAAAGGTTCTTTTACACTATTCCACAATTCGTAAGAGTTTCATTGAATTTTGTCAGAACAATTTCGCAATTCTTAATTAAAACAAAAAAAAAAAAAAAAAGGAAATAGTGAAATTATTTAAATAAAACTTTTGACATTACATATCGTTTTCACACTATTATACCTTTTTCACTGTATTTGAGATTTAACATGTAGCTTTAATCAGTGGGATAATGTAAAGGAATTTTAAATCTATTATCATTCAAAGGCAATAATTAATATTGCACCATTATTATAAAAAAAAAAAAAGAAGAAAATACAATGAAATTAAAAACGAAAATTCCATATATAAATTTTTAATTATTTAAACAGGTACAATTAGGTTCAATATTCTGTTCAATTCTAAATCTTTACTTAGAAACTGTTTACTCTTACTCTTATTACTTTCAATACAATTTTCGATTTTCACTTTTATTGAGAAAGTGGCTAGATGTCCACTGATTTCCAATTGGAAAAATTTAATGAAATTGTTTCGAATTTTTACAAAATTAAAAAACGTGTCTTGCAGAAAAGACCAACATCAAGTAAACCTGGTAAAATTAATGAGTATGTAACGTTGCTTATAGAAACTTATAACGAAATTTTACTATATACACAACCACATTATAAAAGCCTTAGTAAGTCATTTTTAATAACAATAGAAAACAGAATTATTCATTGTCGGGAACTGTTGGTAAAATGTTTTGGTAAATTGCATTGTAAAGTTAGAGTCCCATTTGGTTTAAATTTGTTCGAATTAGTTCGTGAAGGGGAAATGATAAAATCTGGTTCTGAGACAGACAGTGAGGAAAATAAAGAACAGATAAGGGAAATTGAAAACAGAATTAACTCGCCGAGGAAAGTCTGTGAAGTCACGGGAAACGTCGAGATGGCTTCTATGGAAGAAAAGACCAAGTTTATAGCCATGTGCTCCAATATTATTAGAGAAAATTACAGCGGAGATCCTCTTACACTCAGGTCATTTATAGACAAGATTGAGCTAATACAGGAACTAATGTCCGAAAATTTAGGGAAATGTTTTATTACGTTTATAAAATCCAAATTAGATGGTAAGGCCAGAGAAGTACTTCCGGATAGTATTTCGGATATAGAACAGATTAAGCAAGCCCTAAGTAACAGGATAAGACCAGATAATTCAAAAGTTGTAGCTGGTAGATTGGCGGTCTTGCATGTTAAAAATAATAATTACACAGATTTTGCGAGGAATGTTGAAGAATTGGCTGATGCACTTCAACGATCGTTGGTAATGGAGGGAATAACAAAGGACAAGGCACAAGAACTAGTGGTTGAGCAGACAGTTAAAATTTGTCGTAATAATGCTAAATCAGATATAGTTAAGGCAATAATAGCGTCTACAGTTTTCAAGGAACCCAAGGATGTTGTGGCTAAGTTGATTGTGGAAGAATCTGCAAATGAAAATGAGCGTCAGGTATTGACTGTACGGTATAACAGGCCATCCAAACATTACAATAGCAACAGTATTAGTAACAACGGATATAACAATAATAATGCAAATAGAGGAGGTTATTCTTTCAATAATAGAACCTATAGAAATTCAAATAATAATTATCAAGTTCAAAATGCCAATTTTCGAGGTCACAACTATAACAATCGTGGAGGATATCGGGGAAATCGACGACAGGTTTCGAGTACGGCCCCAGGACAGAACCGTAACTTTCCTGCTGTGAGGACTTTAAACGGGGAAGTCCCTCAACAGGCAGAGTTGGGGGTAACCAGAGAGTATCAGGACTAACAGCGGACAGTAATTATAAATCAATATTCAGTTTTAATTTAGACTACTCTGATTTTATAAATTTGTCATGCACGGCATCATATGAAATTAATTCCTTCTTAGTAGATTCACAGGCAGATATCTCAATTTTGAAAGCTTCATGTTTAAAAGATAATTGCAGAATAGATGATAAGAATATAGTTAATATTGTAGGTATTACAACGGACTCCACTAGATCTTTAGGCACAGTTAATACACACCTAGTTATTTCAGATTTGTTAATACCCCAGACATTTCATATAGTTTCTGATAATTTTAACATTCCAACCAGCGGTATATTAGGAAAGGACTTTTTAAAGGCGAATAGGTGCAACATCGATTACGATTCTATGACACTATCGTTTAACAGCAACAGTCAAAGAATAATCATTCCGATTTCTAAAGGATTTAATAGGACTTCATTTTTCATTCCACCACGTTGTGAGGTATATAGGCAAGTCAAAATAAATGGTGAAAATGAGTCAGTCTTCGTGGATTCGCAGGAAATTATCCCAGGTGTTTTTGTAGGCAAATGCATTGTTAATACAGGAAATTCTATCATTCGCATCTTGAATACCACCAATGAAACGAAATTTGTGCAGAACTGCAAAATTAAAACAGAAAAACTTTCCGATTATTATATTTATGAAATTAATAAATTAAATTCCAATGATGAACGTATGCAGAATTTAGAGCAGATTTTAAAAGACAGAATGCCAGGTGATATAGAAGAAGACTTGATGCCATTGTGTTTGAATTATGCTGATATTTTTGCGCTGAAGAGCGACAAGATGACATTTAATAATTTTTATGAACAAAGATTACGAATTAAGGATGGGGAACCAGTTTACATAAAAAATTATCGTCTTCCCTACACACAACGAAATGAGATAAGGAAACAGGTTGAAAACTTACTTAATAATGACTTAATAGAACCAAGTACATCAAATTACAATAGCCCATTGATCCTTGTACCCAAGAAAAGCCCAGATAATAGTAAAGCCTATCGTATGTGTGTAGATTTTAGAGCAATTAATAAAAAGTTGATAGCAGATAAATTTCCTTTGCCACGGATTGACGATATCCTAGACAACCTCGGTCGAGCGAAACACTTCTCCATCATTGATCTCTTTTCTGGTTTTCATCAGATTCCACTTCACGAAGAATCAAGAGACTTAACGTCGTTCAGTACAGATCAGGGAGCTTTTCGTTGGAAAGTTTTACCCTTTGGACTAAACGTAGCTCCTAATTCCTTTTCGCGCATGATGTCGCTGGCATTTTCTGGACTTGAACCAAATAAAGCATTTTTATATATCGATGATATAATTGTTATTGGATGCAGTAGGAAACACCATTTGGAAAATTTAAGTAGTGTATTTAACATATTAAGGAAGTTTAATCTGAAAATCAATCCCTATAAATGTAATTTTTTCCGACCAGAAGTTACGTTTCTTGGTCACAGGTGCACTTCGGACGGACTTCTCCCGGATAATGCGAAAATTTCTGCAATTGAGAAGTATACCGTGCCTACGGATAAGGATTCAGTAAAACGTTTTGTGGCATTCGCGAACTATTACAGGCGATTCATACCTAACTTTGCTTCCATAGCAGCTCCGTTAAATAATATAACACGTAAGAAGGTGAATTTTGCATGGAATGAGAAATGTCAAGAAGCATTTGAAAAAATTAAATCAGAACTAATTTCTCCAAGGATATTACAATACCCGGATTTTACTAAACAATTTACAATAACAGTTGATGCTTCAAAGGTAGGTTGTGGTGCTATCCTCAGTCAAAATTTTGATGGTCATGATCTTCCTATCTATTATGCGTCCAAATCTTTTAATCGATCTGAACAGAAGAAACCGACTATCGAACAAGAATTACTTGCAATATTTTTTGCCATAAATCAATTTAGACCTTATGTTTACGGAACCAAATTTGTCGTACGAACCGATCATCGACCTCTTGTGTATCTTTTCAACATGAAGGATCCATCTTCAAAATTGACAGGCATAAGACTTAAATTGTCAGAATACGACTTTACGATTGAACACATAAAAGGTAAAGACAATGTTGGTGCAGATGCACTATCTCGTGTTTCAATGAGTCAGTTAAAGAACGAAGCATGTACTACAAATATTTTGGCTGTGAAAACACGCGCAATGTCAAGACAGTATAAAATGAATAATGAAACAGATGAGACACAACCTCAAAAATATGACGATGAAAGATTAAAAGTTTACGATAAATTTCCTCAGGAATTTAGTACAAAAATTGCAAGAATCAAGTCAGTAATACTTTTAAAGAATCAGAAATTTACTAGCATAGAGCTAAAGATGTATAATAGATTTAAACAGATCGGAAATGTTAGAATTGTTAACAGAACGTTGAACTTAGAGGCAATGCTTTTGAGGTTGCAGGAAGTAGCCAACAATAATAACATTTTTGTTGTAGAATGGGCAAAAGATGATCCATTTTTCAGTTTATACAGTGTTCAGGAATTGAAAAACTTTGGCAATAAAATACTAAAATCATTGGAAATTATATTAATTAACCCGGTTGAAAAAGTAAGTGAGGATAAGAGGAAAATCGAACTTTTAGAAATTTATCACCAGGATCCTATTATAGGGGGACATTGTGGTAGAAAGCGGTTATATGCAAAACTGAGATCAAAATTTTATTGGAACAACATGACGAGGGATATTGCGAAATTCATTAAAAACTGTGGGCATTGTAATTTGAATAAAGTGAGGATAGGAACCAAAGAGGAAATGGCATTGACACCAACGCCGATTAAACCATTTGATATAATGGTATTAGATACAATAGGACCATTGCCGACATCTGAACACGGAAATAAGTATGCTCTAACGTTAATTTGTGACTTCACTAAGTATCTTGTGACAGTACCAATACCTGATAAGACTGCAAAGACGGTGTCTAGGGCAATATTTGAAAATTTTATTTTGATATTTGGGAGAATGCATTCCATTAAATCTGATTTAGGTACAGAATTCAGAAACGAAGTGTTTTCTGAATTATGCAAGCTTTTGAAAATTGAGACGAATTTCTCTACAGCCTATCATCACGAAACATTAGGTACGGCGGAGCGTAATCATCGTGTTTTTAACGAGTATATAAGATCATACATTAGTGATAATATCTCTGATTGGGATACATACCTTAGATTTTTTACATTTTTTCACAATACATCAACTAGTTCAGTTTTCGATAATAAATATACCCCATTCGAGTTAGTATTTGGAAGAAATGCCACTATGCCGAATGATTTAAATTTGAACAAAATAGATCCTTTATATAATGCTGAAGACTACAGCAAGGAAGTTAAATATCGTCTTCAGAAATCTCATTGCATAATTCAAAAGCTTATAGACAAATACAAAGATAGAAACAAAAAACTGTATGACAGGTATGCTAAGTTACTTGATGTGAAAGTTAATGACAATGTATACGTTAAAAGGGAACCTTATGACAAACTTAAGGCAATTTATGAAGGTCCGTATATAGTAACGGAAATAAACGGAGTAAATGTAACTTTTTATGATGATAAAATAAATAAACACAGAACTTTGCATAAAAACAGGTTGAGAATTGCTTAAATAGAAGCTAATTTTTATTTGAATTGTTAAAGTAAACATTTAAATTTTAACAAAATAATTTATTAATCACACGTAAAACAGGAAAATTTTTTTTATGAACAGAATCATGTATATTACCATTACAACTAACAAACAATAATAAAGAGTAAAGATGCTTTATCAAATAACACTTGTTATTATATTATTAACTATACTTTACCTAAAAACAAAACATATAAAACATATGAAATGCATATACAAAGAACTTGAAAATAAAGAAAAAAAAGAAATACTTAATTACATACAAATAATAAAAAGATATATAGAAGAACCTGATTGTACGAAATTAAATGAAAAACCAAATTATACAGAACCAATAAAAAATTAACAGAAAATTTACAAGAAAAAAAAAAGGAATTTCAAAATTAAATAAAAATTTTACACAGAAAAAAAAACTGATTTCAATTACAATGCATTCAGTTACTGTTGGCTTTGAAACTTCTCTAACCACGAAAATTGTTGAAACGATTACAGAAATATTGAATGACTTTCCATATTTTGAGCACTAAAGCAATCGGTTCAATTATAAATTAATTGAAATCGATATAATTAAAAAAAAAAAAAAATAACTAATTCAAACCAAATTTATTTGTTGAAAAAAAAAATTTTTTTTTTCTAAATGATGAATTTTTGAAAATATTTTTTTTCTGTGTACAAAAACAAAACAAAGAAAAACTAAACTAAATAAAACAAAGAAACAAACAACATAAAATTATACTCAATACAAATAAGTATGTACAAATAAATCAAAATTATATTGTATGATATTGAAAGAAGAAAAAAAAACATATTAAAATTATAACCAAACGATACAAATTAAAACTAAATTGTATAAAATAAGGAAAATTAAAACAAGAAAAAAAAAAAAAAATTAAAAACTTAAATTTTGAAACCCCAGATTGTACGAAAAGAAAAAAAATATATTGAATCAATCAGCCTGATCAACTGAATTGATTCAACATTTTTTTTTTTTTTTTTTTGAAAAGAAGGGAGGTGTAGTGCATTATTATTTAAATGCATCACCCTTTATTTTAATTCAGCAATATCACATGTATTTTAATATTATTTACTAGTATCATACGATACTACCGTTAGGTTACTTTTTATTATTATTCCTATGTTATATTATTTACTATTAACATGTATATTATTTACTAACATCATTCGATAATACAGTTACTTATCATTTCTCTTAGTTCCTTTAAGTACATAATAAGCATAGTAAGTAAGTCCCGTTATTTTAGATTAAATAAAGCATTCTTGCTTGGCTGCAAGGCAGTCAGTGATGAGCTTGAAAACAACGAACAAGTGTTTTCTTTATAAGGTCCCACATGAACATTTCGTTTAACTAATTGCTTAATAATTATACCTGTTTGGATTTGTTCATCTGAAATAAAAATAATAACTTACTACTTACTTCTTTTTTATAAATGAAATAATTACACTCATCTAGGTTTTTAACAGACACTGAGTAAAGTCAAAATAAATAAATTAACGTACCTTTCAATTTCTCCATATCACTTTCAATTTTTGTCATCTTTTCCAAAATAATTGCTTGGGTATTTAGAATTTTTTCAAGCATAGGTATTATGCTTTCGTTATTGTTATCTGAATAAGTTTTTTGCTGAATAACTGACATTTTCGTTAAAGCTAATAAATGTCGTTGGTATGAATTAAAGGTATCAGGACATTAAATTAATTATATGGTATTTATGTATGTATTTAAATAAAATATCTTTTACTGGATGCTTTTCTTCATCACTTAAAACTGTTGGTGATGTTTTATATATTCCCATATGGGCATATCCGAAAAAATGTCAACCAACAAAAAATTTTTAAAGTTGATCAAAAATTATTCTTGATTATTTAGAGTAATAGACTATATTTGTACTCTTACAAATATCATCATAAAATATTTTTCTGGCAGTCCATATTACGAAAATCAGGACTTTAGGTTCATCAACTTTACATCTTTAATATTTGGCCAAAATATGCATGTTTTTTGGCTGCTGTTAAACAAGCTTTATCCAAAACACGGCTGCTCCATCTTCGAAAAAGTTTTTTTTTTGATTAATTTTCTGCAACTTTATGAAAGAAGTGCTTTAAATACTCTATTGAACATACTTAATAAAACTGAGTAAAGTTACGTCCACGCTTTGTAACGTCCGCAACGGAAAATAAGAGTTTTTATATATAACGAAGAAACTAAAAATTTTTTTGACACCACATTAACATTCCAAACAAAACTAAAACTGTGCTTTAAAGTAAGAAAAAAAAAAAAATTCTAAAATATACAAAAGTATGTTTCATTTTTTAATATCAAATTTTGTAACGTCCGCAACGGTATCGATCTGTCCTAAAATTAAGTTCTGCTAAAAGTTGTTTTGTTTTCACAAATCTATAATTGAAACCGCAAACATCAATACTTATGAACGCATAAGAGTTGAAGGGTTAAAGAAAATTAAAAAAAAAATAATTTGAGAACACAGTAATCTTATTTTGAAGGATGCACACGATTTTTACAGACTGGCCAAAAGTAATATCGATGGGGTTAAACAAATATACGTTACAGAGAACGATATAAAAACCACAACTCAATATCTAGGTGAAAAATGGCTAAATATAAAAAATATTACAGGCGTAAAATCTCATCATCACTTTTCTTCACTTAATGAAAATTTTATCAAAATGGCACGCACTGCAGTATCTCCTAAACATAAACTACAAGTTTAAAAAGAAAAAGAATATTTATATTTTTTGAAAATAAACACAAAAATATTTTTTTATTTATATGAGTAGGACAGTAGTCAAAAATGCAACGTCCGCAACGTAACGTCCGCAACAAATATAAGACAAAATTGTGAATAAACTAACAATTATTTTTTTGCCTCGAAAGTGGGTTTGATATGCTTAAACATTCCTCTTTCTTTTATGTATTTGAATTTTTTTTGTTTATACTGTAAAATTCGCTAAAATTTATGAAAGTTTGCGTTGATCTCCACAACGACTTCTGTATTGTGTAACGTCCGCAACGGCATTTTAAGTACAATTATATCGTAACTGATAAAACTCAGAAAATATTTGTAACTGCCATTTGAAAGAACTCTCAAAGGCTAACGTACCAGTGTAGGTTACTTAAGAATATAACGCTCAGACCGCCAACAGTATTCAAAAATATGCGTACAAACGTAACGTCCGCAACGCAGGATTAGCCCATATCGGGACCTGATTTTAACGGCGCTTCAAAGAAGTTGCATAATGATAAAAATTTGTTTCCAACGATAAAGCATTCAGAATTTTCTTCTAGAAAAGAGCTAATCATGAATGGATATCCAGGAAATATTGAGCATATATTATTCGGTTGTCTCGTAGTTAACGTAAACAAATCTGTGGAAAATTATCTGATAAAACCATTCTTGTTTTTCTTAATTTGAATTTTCTTCTTTCTATGTGGATATTTGTGCATATAAAATTGATTATTTAATTGTTGTAAAACATTTGTTGGACATTTAATTTTTTTCTTAATAATTTGTAAAAAATTTTCGAATTTGTAAGCAGAAAATGTATGAGGATGTCCCAATTCCCGAACACATTGCGAGATATGGAGTAAATTATGAATGTTTTGAGTCAACCTTTTTTCTGGATACAAAGTTGTAAAATTCTCCACAAAATCTTTCAGCATATTTTCAGAAATATCAATTTGTTTTAAGTGATTAGTATCGGAAAGTAAAAGTCTGTAAGCACAGTGAAGCAACATCCAGTGATAATAATAGTCATTATCCAGTACATCTTTTAAAACGACAATCGACGTGTATAAAATAAATTGCCTAAATTCAATCGCTTTCCACCTTGGTAGCTCATCTAAGATTCTTGGTTTTCTTGCGAATTCACAAGGAGTATTAGTGCGCAAAGATATGAGTTTTTGCGAAATAATATTCAGCTGATCTTTGGTTACCTTGTGAAGCAAAGATTCTCCGTGAATAATGCAATTTAAAACTTTTCTCGTTACTCCAAGATCTATCAAATGCATTACGTCAATAGGAAATTGAGTGACCATTTTTACTTTTAGCTTTTCAAAAATGGTTTCTTCGGTTTTGTAAAAGTCGGCGTGATACTCAAGATCTTTTCGACTTAAAAAGTCTTCATCAGTTCGGCAAATGGCAGCACGATCACTATATACTGTGACATTTGCAACTCTTCTGCCAATTTGCAAACATTTCGAGCAACCCTTAAGTGCATTATGTCCTACAGTGCCGCAGAGAAATGATCGTGCTGGAGAGTCACATACAATTGCACGTATTTTAACTGTTATCACTAGGTCGTTTACCATGTAACCATTTTGTTGCAGATCTAACATTTCGTTAAAAAAATCATGTAAGTATTGATTTGGGTTTACTGGCTTCTTCTCTCCAAAATATGACCCAATTAAAAATACTTCAGATTCTTTTATATTATGAATATGACCCATAATAGGCCACAATCCTTTTTTTGAACTTTTAAATAATGGTAAGCCATCAATGCCAACATCTAAGAACAATTCTTCTAAACCTATAAGTTTTGTTTTCACCGAATCCAGATATTTTGTTACACCTAAATGAAAGTATTTCCCTGGATTCACACTTCTCAATATAATTTTTTCTCGCCTTTGAAGTAATGCATTCGTCGAATTAGGTACGTTTATATTTTCTGATTTTAAAATTTTTAAAAGTTCGTCACAGCATTTTCTTCCTGGATTATATTTATTGTACCATCCAAGTAATTTTGTAGTTATTGAATCCGTATTTAGATTACTTACAAATTGCTCATTATTAACATTAAAATCCAAATCATCGTCAGAAGTATCACTTAATTGTAAAGTGTCAATCAATATATTTTTATTATCGCTGGTTTTACTATTGTTTACAATTGCACTTTCTTCAATATTTTTTTTACCTCTTTCACTTTTTTGATAATTTTTTAACCGTTTTAAATTTCTTGAAGAAAAGCCTTCCATTATTTTTCCTTTAACAATTTTAATTATGTTTATTAATAGTTATAATATCACTATGCGACAAATGAAGACTTTTGGAAAAATGCACGGAATCCACAGTATAGGTTCGATTGTGCTACCAAAAAATAGTAAAACCCTTTACTAGGTTTGGTCAGATTGGCCACCAATTTTTTTTTTTATGGATATCAAAAGATTTTCAAAATCACTGCAACACTCAAAAAAGGTGCCGTCAGTTTTTGGCGAACAGTTAACTCAAACTAAGAGATACTGGCTAACTATGTTTGGCAATAATGTAGTGAAGACTCTACTGAACAAATTTTAAAATATTTTTTGTGCAAAAAATAATTCTTTCTTACACTTTTCTGCAAAACTGTACGAAAAAATTTTTACTGTTTTTACTTTTTTGAGCATAACTTACAGGGACTTGTAATTTTTCATTAACAATATATGAGAAAATTGTAGCCATTGTAAATCTGGAGAACTTTTGTGAACATATTAATACAATCTGAATGTGTCTAGGCATCCAAAATTAACCAAAAAAATATATATAAAATAATAGTGAAAAATAAAATTTTTAGTGTACAAATTGGTCTTTGTAAGCTATTTTGGATGCCTAGACACATTCAGATTGTATTGATATGTTCACAAAAGTTGTTTAAATTTACAGTGGCTACAATTTTCTCATATATTGTTAATGAAAAATTACAAGTCCCTGTAAGTACAATCTGAATGTGTCTAGGCATCCAAAATAGCTTACAAAGACCAATTTGTACACTAAAAATTTTATTTTTCACTATTATTTTATATATATTTTTTTGTTAATTTTGGATGCCTAGACACATTCAGATTGTATTAATATGTTCACAAAAGTTCTCCAGATTTACAATGGCTACAATTTTCTCATATATTGTTAATGAAAAATTACAAGTCCCTGTAAGTTATGCTGAAAAAAGTAAAAAAAGTAAAAATTTTTTCGTACAGTTTTGCAAAAAAGTGTAAGAAAGAATTATTTTTTGCACAAAAAATATTTTAAAATTTGTTCAGTAGAGTCTTCACTACATTATTGCCAAACATAGTTAGCCAGTATCTTTTAGTTTGAGTTGACTGTTGGCCAAAAACTGACGGCACCTTTTTTTGAGTGTTGCAGTGATTTTGATAATCTTTTGATATCCATAAAAAAAATTGGTGGCCAATCTGACCAAACCGAGTACAGGGTTTTACTATCTTTTAGTAGTACAATTGAACCTATACTGTGGATTCCTTGAATATTTTTCACTGTTGCACTTTGTAATTATTATTAAAAATATGCTCACCAAAACACCGTTTTAAAAATCACTTTTCCACTGCGTAATGAACTTTAAACTAATTTAAATTGCAAAAATATTCTTTATTTCACTTGTATTTCATATGTACATTGAAAATAACGGCATTTTATTATGTAAAAAATAAAATAAACAAATTTTATTCTGAAACAGTAACTGACTCGGCCGCTTACATCGTAAGCGAAGTTTTAATTTGGGTATTTTAAATGTTTACATATATGGTAAAAACAAAAACAAATGTTCTATATAAATATATGTTTTTATATGTATATATGAAAGTAACGAAAGTAAAACCCTAAATAGAAGAACAAACAACTGAGCCCTTCGCTTACATCGTAAGTGGAGTTGTAATCTCGGCATATTAAATTCTTGCATTTAAAGTAAAAATAAAAACAAATACTCTGTATTGAAACCGTAACTGACTTAGCCGCTTACATCGTAATCCAGGTTTTAAATTGGGCGTATGATTCTTTAGATTACGCACAGCTTACACTTTAAGTACTTTAAGAGTCCGCTTAGAATGTAATGCATACGTCATCGATGATTGCGTAGGTACTTCGTTTATTTCACCACTGGGAATTTATTTACCTGAGTAATACTGGTGAAGACCACTGATTTAGATTGTCAGTATTGCCATTTTGTTAATTTTTAACTAAAATTGGCCATTGTTTCTTAAATGTGGAAATACGTACTTTTGTTTTTATTTTTTTTTAAATCTACAGAAACATTTGTTCTAAATATAAAGTGACAATAAAGATTATTATTTTGATTATAGAATTACCTAAAACATTTTTTAAATAATATATAATAATAAAAAATAATTACACAATTCACAAAATGTTATATTGTTAAAATTGTCGTACAGGTTGTAGTAGTTTTTAACATGGAAATTACCAACAACATTATGTACAATAGTTGTAGTTTGTCATTGTTTCTACCGATCTACGACAACTATAACATTTTGTGAATTGGGTAATTATATAAAAAATTGTTCGTATAAATTGGAATATCATAACATCTCATTGAAATAATAATAATTTATACTAATGACATGTAGTATAATTTAGAAAATAATATTCTAAATATAAGGGCATGTTTCCATATTACAATTGATACACAACTTTCGTTTGTTTGTGTATAAAAATTTCATTTGGGTTTTTATAAAAGGCCTATTAAAGGCCTATTAGACAGGCATACTTGTCTGCATACATGTACGATGGCATACTTTGGGTTTTGCTATTACACTATCGAACGCTGCCGTCGTACTTCAGTACACAAAAATTTTTGTAGGGAAAACATGTCAATGAAACGGAAGGTTGTAGCGGCTTTAGTTATAAATGATATATGTTTAGAAGAAGAGGAAAAGGAAAATAAAAGAAAAAGGAAAATATGAGTAAAGGAATGGTTGGGAAAAAGAACACAATTTTCCCATACCAATTTATTAAGGGAATTGGAGGCAACCGCTCCTAAAGACTACTGAAATTTCTTACGAATGGATAATCGTATTTATGAAGAGTTGTTGCAGAAAGTGGCCCCTTTAATTGTAAAGCAGGACACTCATATAAGAGAAGTTATTTCGCCGCATGAAAGATTATCTGCCACTTTACGATTTTTGGCAAGGGGCACAACTTTTGCTTCTTTAAAATTTAAAACTTATATATCCTTATAATTGTGGGAAGCTTTTATAGTTCTCATTAATCTCTTCCCAGAAAATAATATTAGTAAATGAATTTTTTTTAATTTTCTAACGTGCACACAGCAACGACAACAAGCAAACTGAATTTTTTTTATATAAAGTACGACGGACACGTTATTAGACGAGTATGTTGGTATGCGACAGACTCAGAAAATCAAAAATTTTTGAAAACCAACGTACATGTCTGACATACTCGAAATACATGCTATTAGACAGTGAGTTTTGGTATGCCATCGTACATGTATGCAGACAAGTATGCCCGTCTAATAGGCCTTTAAGAGCTGTATACAAATTGTCTCTTTATGTGGTTTCTACATCACAATTTCGTTTGTTAGAAAAGTCAAAAACACACAATCAAAAAAATTTAATTGTGTACGAACAAAATCATACAGGCCTGTTCTGAAAATCACTTGGTTTCAAATTACAAGGAAATGTATAATATTTCATATTTTGGTGATATTTTACTTTTAAATTGTAAAATTATTTGTATTTTGATCCAAATAAGAAGTGAATACAAAGATCAATAACTTTGTTGGTACAATTGAGAGCAAATTAAAGTCCAAAAAACATAAAGAAAAATCATAAAGGCAAATACCACTTTCTTAAAAAAGGCTTTTGATGTAATTGTTTCATTTTTTTTTTATTTTTAATATCTTACATTTTATATATAAAAAGCATTAAAGGCCTATTAGACGGGCATACTTGTCTGCATACATGTACGATGGCATACCAAAACTCACTGTCTAATAGCATGTATTTCGAGTATGTCAGACATGTACGTTGGTTTTCAAAAATTTTTGATTTTCTGAGTCTGTCGCATACCAACAATCGTTTCCAATTGACTTTTGATAACTGCCTTCTGCCAAAATTGGAATGTTGCTGCTAGCTGAATAACACACAAAATATTTGATGTAGGCAAGTGAATTTCAACAATGTTCATCAACATTTGGAATGCTTCTTTATTCACACGGTATTGACTTACGAATCTTTAATAAACTTTCATACAATTCAACTTTTCGTACTTTGTTGCAATGTGTACTTAAGCTACCTCCGGAAGTTCCAAGGGATTGCTGTAATCTCTCAATATCTTTCGTTTAACTTTTTCATTCGATTCTTCCTCCATTAATAAAAATAAAACGACAGCCTCTACCATTTTTAGTTCCGTATAATTTAAATTTCTTTATAAAATATGTTCAACACCAAAAGAAAAAAATTTTTTGATAAAATATTTCTAAAAAAATGTAAACAAAGCAAAAACAGCTGATTCGATTATGGGTTTTGTTTATTTTCGAATAAAGCCAAAATCCACACGGTTTTATGACACCAATTGAAATCAGAATCGATTTTCATTTCTGATAAATGACAATTCTGACTGGGATTCTACAACAACCCTGTATATTAGAAAAATTGAGCAAAACTGAAAATTATATACTCTGGCATTCATAGAATTTGGGCTCAAAGAGAAAAATTGAGAAAATAACGTAAACAAACGTAAGTCAGACAATTGTGTTATAAAAACCCAATTTCTTACGTAATTGCTTGTGTATGGATTGTTTGTCTGTCGAAACGATTGTAATACACTGCGTGTCATAACTATAGACGCATTTAATTTTTTGTGTTGTTAAAGCTTTATGCCCGTATTCATAAAAACTATTTTAGGTTTATTGAGGACTTATTTGACAAATTTCTATGCAATACTTGTCAAATAAACCCTCAATAAACCTAAAATAGTTTTTATGAATACGGGCATTAATGTATATTTTTTGCAACTGACTGTAGTATGTTATGATAATGTAACGGTACTTTTTTTATTTAAACATTGGAAATATCTACTCTTTAAATTAAGAGCACTATTCTCTTTAACTTAGCTCTTAGTGTTTCATAACTATAGACGCATTGCAGAAAAAATCACTTTAAGTGAGTTCACTGTTTTTAAATGTCACATAATTAAAAACAAATTCGTAAATTTTTACCGTTTTTTTCATTTTTAAATAAAATGCCACGTGGTATTTTCCGAAGTCGAAAAAGGCAAAATTTTAGCTTTTTTAGAAAACGGTTTAAGTTTTCGGGAAATCGGTCGAAAAATTAATCGATCGGATAAGGTTGTGGGAAATTTTGCAAAAAATCAAAGTGGTTACGGGAAAAATAAAAGTGGGGGACCAAAAAAAAAGTTATCGGATAGAGACAGACGAAGAGTTGTCAACGCTGCTAGCAACTCTATGAAAAGTCTTTTTAAGATTGCTCATGAATGCAGCCTGGAAGTGTATTAAAGCAGTCTCAAACCATTACCAGGCAAAAACTGTTAACAATGCCTAAGCTACTTGCTAGTCACAAGCTTGCTCGTTTAGAGTTTGCAAAGAAAAATTTGCAAACAAACTGGAATAAGGTAAGTTGTATGAATTTTGCTCTTATTCGGTTTTGATTATTCCTTTCTTCTCATTTAGGTGATTTTTTTAGATGAGAAAAAATTTAACCTTGATGGTCCAGATGGTTTTAACTGCTATTGGAGAGATTTAAGAAAACAACCACGGTATTTCTCAAAACGAAATTTCGGTGGCGGTTCGTTAATGGTATGGGGAGCATTTTGCAGTGACGGTATGCTTGATTTGGCGTTTCCCAGTTGTCGGATGAATTCGATAGAGTATGTCAATAATTTGGTTCCATTTTTAGAAAGCAGTCCCAATCATGAACTGATTTTCCAACAGGATAACGCATCAGTTCATAAGAGTAGACATACTCAGGCGTGTTCACCTGACCAAAACCCAATCGAGAACATTTGGAGATTATTGTCTCGACGTGTTTATACGGAAAATCGTCAATACCAAACAGTATTTGACCTCAAAGAAGCAATTATTGATGAATGGCGGTCAATCAACGAGGAATTGCGAACAAATTTGATAAAAAGTATGACAGACAGAATTTTTGAACTTATTCAAAAAAAGGAGGCCCAACCCATTATTAATTTTTATGGTTTTTTTAATTTAGAAGATGTGCGTCTATAGTTATGAAACAGTAGTCTGTTTAAAAAAATTTAGAAAAACTAAATTATAAATAATAAATAAACAATTTTTATTAAATCATGTGTGTTTTTGACCACTCTATCCAATATAATAATTTCATATTCTAATTTTCTTCTTTTGTTAGAGTATCAACTAAATATTATATGCGTCTATAGTTATGACACGCAGTGTATAGAAACAGGCTATAAATATGTATGTATGTTTATTTTGAAGTACAGTCGAAACTCTCTATAACGAACTCCTGTATAACGAAGTTTTCTTTATTGCGAAGAAATTATAAGAACACTGTGTTTTGGGTCTACTTTGAGTGTATTATAATCTCCATATAACGAATTTCCATATAGCGAATATTTCCTTATAACGAAGCATTTTTGCGACCGTAACTTCAAGATTGAAGCATTTTCAATCTCCTTATAACGAATTAGGTAAAACCGAACGCACGCACACAAAAAAGAAATCGATGTGGGTGTTGTTATTGTTGCTCTGTGTGTACTTTGTTGCTTTCACAACGCACAAGCAGAGTCTGATGCTTTGAATCGCTTATTTACCATAAAATTAAAAGTGGGGGAACAACCGAACTATGCAAGTGAGAACTGGAATCATTACCATCTCTCACATTTCTTGCAGTCGCTATCCGTTTGCCTTTGCATTGAAAAAGAAAGTGGAAAAATGTACTTCAAACCAAAATAACTGACTACTACAAATAAAAAATGTTAAAAGGAACAATATTGTTTTTCTTTTCCATATAGCGAATTTTCTTTATAGCGAAGTAAATATCCGGTCCCTTGGAATTCGTTATAGAGAGTTTCGACTGTATAATTTGTTACAATTTTTATTTATACACATAAAATTAAAAAAGTAAAAACAATTTATGTAATAAAAGTACGTATTTACACATTTAAGAAACGATGGCCAATTTTGATTAAAAATAAACAAAACAGCAACTCTGATAACATGCATATCAGAAAATAAGCAACAAAACAAATATTGAACGAAGGACCAAGCAAAGAAAACACAAATTTAGATTGAACGACCGAACGACCAGAACAAATGAACGAAGTGAACGATCCGGATCACTTTTAATGACCGATCACTTAAGTGAACGATTTGGCACAGCTCTATTACTCAGCCATTGCAACTAAAATTTTTGCATACAAAATAAAAATGATGCCGGATTTTGGCAACTGATACTCATTAAAATGAGTTGCCAAACGAATGGGACATAAGACATAGCCAGAAAGTTGACATGCGTTTACGAAGTGTATGCATTGTAAATATGCATTGCAACTTGCGTTTAGGAAGTCGGCCTTATATTCTAGTTAGTTAATATCATGTGTGTATACAGAATTGTTTTAACCCTCTGTCACTCATGAACGGCGATTTAACCTCTGACCATGAATCCCTTTCTATTATTTATTTTTTATATGATTTTCCCACACAATGGACAACAAATTAAACACCCGTTTTTTTATTTTTATATTTTTTTTATTTTAACTATTAGGAATAGAGGGTACACATATGTGTACCTATAACGACTTATAAATTGGAAGAAAAACTCTTAAAACTTTGGTAATTTTTAAGGCAGTTATTTTTCAAAATATATAATTAGATATTGCATTTGGAACATATTGTACTACAGTGTGAGAAGAAATTTGGATGACAACATTTAGATGCCGACTTGCTATCTACAAATAGTGTTTTCTACTAATAGATTTGGTTTGGCTGATATGTATTGTCCATATTCACAACGTTCGCCAGTAGACATATGTTTTAAACGTGGTAAATTGTGACACTTCTTTAAAATAGGTCTTATTTTCCAAAGCTTATCACTTACGTTTGGTTAATTGCTATCTTCGAAATGTAAATACATATTTCTTGATTTGAAAAAAACCTATTCTCTTATAATCTGTACGCAAAGTTCTTTATTCCAATAAAGGTTTATTTGAGGGTATTTAAGGGTTCATTTCAACAGTATTTGTGTTGATAGATTTTAAATACCGCTTTTACGCTGAATATATATTGCTCTGTTCTGCAAACAGCTCCCAAATTTTAAGGTCTAAGTATTCAATAAAAGAGTATAATATATTTATTTCGAACTTCCTTGAGAAATAAGCATATCATCTCTAATGTCTGGACCACAGTTTAGCATTTCTTTACTGCGCCAAGATAGACAGGATGGGTTCCTGCCTCCCTCATTGATATCAACTTCATCTTGTATAAGTTTTTAATCAACAATCCATTCTTCAGGCCTTTGAACAGCTCTTAGCAATTCTGGAAGCAAGTAGTCTTCATCGTCATCATTTCCAAAAAAATCTATGTCACTTTCTTTAAAAAAATCAGCAATTTGTTGTTCATCCATTTTCAAGCTAACTTCTTTGAAAACATGTTTTAAATCCTGAGGTACACATATGTGTACCAATAATATAACGAAGATTTTTTGCGTCAAAAAATAAAAACTTATCTTCTTAAATGTTTGACCTACTAGTGTGCTTCCCAAAACTACAAAAGAGTTCAACCCAAGTAAAGGCACCCTTACACGACATGTTTTTTACACTGTTAATGTCAACTTTTACATGAGTAAACAGTTACATGTCGTGTGTGACTTCTAAAACATTGCTTGTGTAAAAAACACAAGGAAAGTCTTATGACAAAATTTCAATTAGAGCATGCTCTAATTTCGTATGTGCACACATATGATATTAAATTTCTATGTCTGCACAAACATTAGTCGGCGATGAATTATATGTAAAATAGTTTTTTTTTTATAAATTGTCTGTCTAAAATTTTATTATTTATTTACATATGCAATTGTACATATACGTTTGTGAGTAAAAATTATAAACCTTATGTAAATTGACTAATTTTGACATACACAAAGAAAAACTTATGTATTTTAAACCAAAAAAACACGTGTAAAAAACATGTCGTGTAAAGGTGCCTTAATAAGGTAAATTGTAAAAGAACAAAAAACATATTTTTCAGCCATACCCTACTAGATAAAATGTTAGCGCTAGATTCAAATGCAAATATAGCATTAGAAATTTGAGAACAGTGCCATCTCTTGACACAGAGTAAATTTAAATATTTTATAAATTGCAATAAAAACGAAAAAAATTACCAAAAGGTTACAACATGTTCTATACCTGCACCAAACTTAAGGTACACATATGTGTACCCCAGGTCTTAAGAGGTTAAGATAATAAGAGAAAAATAACACGCTCGTATTTTTTATTTTATTTTTTTATTTGTATTATTTCGGAAGTAAATACCCGAAGTAGCCTACAGACAACAGACTTCTTTTGCCACAAAAAGAAAAAAAAAACACAAAACGTAAAAATCTAATAAAAGTAGTAGGCCGTATTCCAATTGGCGACGTCGTCGTCGCCAACTGAAAATGCGAAATGTGTTAAAACAGAATTTCAAAATACAAATGTCAATTTTCAACAAGTGTTGGTAATTTAATGTGGTTTTTTGCAGAATTTGGTTAGACCACTATATAAACCTCTCGACACAGTGTGCGATTATGTTAAAAAATACTTCTATTAATTTTAAGGTGTTTTTTTACGCATTTTGCCCACAATATAATACATAGGGTTAAGTACACTTTTTTTTAGTTGAATGTATTATAATGCTATAAACACAACAAAGGCTACCGACCATCGACTAAAAGCTGTCAAAAATAGAATACATATGTGCATATGAGAATAACAGTCAAATTCATAATAACTCCTTAATTTAGTTTTTATCCATACATTAGTTATGAGACGTTATCTGTCTTATAAGCTCAAAATAAAAAATCTTATTCATAAACCTTTCATATGAGCAAATTAACTAATAAACGATTTTAATGTAATGCTGGCAATACCATGATATTATTTCAGCATAGTGATGCACAATAAAAGCTATCGGTTACTTCGGTAATTTTTTAATAGTCATAAAAATAATGTAATAGTAACACAATTATACATAAAATAGATGTGATTGAAGTAATATTTACTGCTATTAAAAAATAACTAAAATAAACTGAAAAAATAAAAAAAAATCTTCCTTTGAAGCCCATTTTTTTAATTCATGTATAAAGTAATCGAATAATACCATTCTCTTTTTGGTTTGTGCATCACTATTCTGTTTACATTTTTTTTATCAAAATTTGGTAAAATGGAATTGTAAACTGGAGAGAAAGAGAAAGACAGATTTACATTCGTAATTTATACAGGCAGTGATGACAGAGCCTGTAAAGGAAAGAGATGGCATATGTAATACAAAATAAAAACATTTTTTTGGCCATTTAGAAATTTTATTTTGTACAGAGACTGCAATCATTTGCTATTATACGAACATTCTTAATTATGTGAATTTAAATATGTACATATGTATCTATACTTGCAACTACAGTCATGGACATAAGTATAGGCACAAGCAGTACTTTCAAATAAAATAAAAATTTTTACGTATTCCCAGACTTAAAATAATAATGTTATTAACTGATTATGACTACAGGATATGTACATTAACAAAATAACAAAAAAACTAAAACAAATTAGTTTCAGGAACAAAACAATATCAAAAAGTACTAAAAAAAATTCAGTTTTCTATAGGACAAAATTATAGGCACAGCCATTCTTGTGCAGACAAAAAATCATACAGAAGCTTGAATTAATATTTTGTTGACAATCCATTTTGTTTTATAACAGCCTTTAACCTATCTGGCATGGAATGTACCAATTTTTTGTGAGCTCTTCGCCTATTTTATTCCATTATCCGATCAACGTTGCCTTAAGATCAGCTTTGCTTAATAACTTCTCTGTTCGAATTCTTCGGTCCAATTCTTCCAACAAATGTTCGAGGGATTTCAGTCTGGGGACTGCGGAGGATGCGGCAAGCCATGTGCGGTGTTATAAACAGGTCACTACTTCACGTCGCGAGCCGAATGTTTCGAATCAGTATCATGCTGGAATGCAAATGACTGCGGAAAATTTAATTTCTCTGCGCTTTAATTCCTTAATTTCCGAAAATTACATCAACACAGCTTTCTTAAAATATAAACGAAGATTTTGGTAAGAATGTGCACTCTGAAACTGTTCGGAGATTGCTGTATCAACCTGGTTATAATTCAAGAGTGGCTAGACGAAAACTACTGATATCTGCAACCAATCGAGAGAAGAGAATGTCGTAAGCAAAACAATTTGAAAATGAGCCTTGTAGATTCTGGAGTCAGGAACTCTTCTCAGATGAGAGTAAGTTTAGTATTTTTCAACCTGGACATTCTAGATTGTAAAGAAAGCCTAATACAGTATATACTGAAAAAATCTTAAACCAAAGGTAAAGTATGGCGGGAGAATAATAATGGTCCGGGGCAGCATGTCCGTTGCTGGTGTTGTGGAACTTATCTTTATGGAGGGAATAATTGACAAAGCTGTTTGCTTTAATATTTTGAAAAAAAATGTTAAAAAAAGCGCAGAGAAATGATATTTACGTCAGTCATTTACATTAAAGCACGATAATTATTCGAAACATTCGGCTCGCGACGTGAAGTAGTGACTTGTTTATAACACCGCACATGGCTTGTCACATACTCCACAGTCCCCAGACCTAAATCCCATCGAACATTTGTGGAAAGAATTGGACCGAAGAATTCGAACAAAGAAGTTATTAAGCAAAGCTGATCTTAAGGCAACGTCGATCGAAGAATGGAATAAAATAGGCGAATATATCACAACGAAATTGGTACATTCCATGCCAAATAGGTTAAAGGCTGTTATAAAACGAAATGGAATGCCAACAAAATATTAATTCAAGCTTCTGTATGATTTTTTGCCTGCACAAGAATGGCTGTGCCTATAATTTTGTCCTATAGAAAACTGAGTTTATTTAGTACTTTTTGTTATTGTTTTGTTCCTGAAACTAATTTGTTTTAGTTTTTTTGTTATTTTGTTAATGTACATATCCTGTAGTCATAATCAGATAATAACATTATTATTTTAAGTCTAGGAATATGTAAAATTTTTTATTTTATTTGAAAGTACTGCTTGTGCCTATACTTATGTCCATGACTGTATATAAGTTTTATTAATTGTAATACTATATTATTCCACTTTTATTTATACAATATCCAATCTAACTCACAAATGTCGTGTTATTATACGGTTAAGGTACCTAGAAACCTACAATAAAAATTTCTAATTTATAAATGGTTTATGAGAGCGTTATGACACTGTTTCTTGATTATGAATACAAAATTAAGAGATTTTGCTTATAAGGCTCTTATAAGCACATTTTATCTCATTATGAATTGAACTGTAATTATTTTAGTGGCAACACGATTACCGACCACACGACAACTTTTGTAGCCCGTAGCCAACTATTTTCTATTTTTCTTGGCGACAATAAACAGTTTAGTGCTGCCAGTACAATAAGATGCATGAAAAAGGTGTTTAAAAAACGCAATACATGATATATGTATATAAAAGTGTGAAAAAAAATTAAGTTGCACCACTGAAAAAAAAATAATCATTTGTTTACATTTTTTGTTTAGTATAATTTGAAATGTATGCTTTTGGGGATAAGCATGTCTCTATGGCCATTTCGTCTCTGCTTAAGAGACTCGTCAGGAGACTTTTTCCCAAAGGTGTTATTAAAAACTATAAATACTTATGTTAAAATAGTTATAGACTAAATGCGAATCATATCCCATTTAGTACTAAATTTTTTTTTTTACCTTTTTAGTTTTCTTAAAATTTTATAAATTTTCTTCAGACATTTGTTGTTCTTTGTTTCCTCACAATTTCACTTACAAAAAATAAGTTTGTTATTTAGTTTGGGATATGTTCAAGGTGTCAAAACAGATGTTTATTTTGTAGCTGTAGTCGTTAAGGTGGTAATACATAACAAGCGTTAGCCGCGGAGCGCGTTTAAAACTTTAAGACGTTTAATGCTTTTAAAATAGCAAGTTACATACCATACTTTACAGGCGCCACTTAAGTATGTATACTTATATATATATACAGTGGTGGCCATATAATTAGAAACGACTTAGCAGCACACATTTTTCTTAATATATTTTAAAAATTAAGTTCACAATACCAAAACTAAATACTATAAATTGTAAAGTATTAAATCATTATTGAATTTATAATAAAAATATTTACTGCTGAGATAGCATTTTAAAAAAAATTAACTTTAAACAAAATATAACACTTTTATGTTGGTCTTATAATTAGAAACGACACAAATGTTTTCACAAAACTTAAGATTTTTTCCACAAAAGTAAACAAAAATTCACATATCCTCTAATAGGATATTCTCTGACATAT
Organism: Metopia argyrocephala; assembly: GCA_963576795.1. NCBI lineage: Eukaryota > Metazoa > Arthropoda > Insecta > Diptera > Sarcophagidae > Metopia > Metopia argyrocephala. Next base: position 33,646,727 of record OY756211.1, read on the forward strand.
ATTATTTTTGACAATATTAGCTAATATTTGTCTTCTAGGTAAATTTTGTATTAAATGCTGGCATGTTTAGAGAGACGTGTTTCCCTAGGTTTGCTGCATCATTTGGAACTATTAGACTTTTTGTTTTTTGGACTGTTGTTCGTGTGATTCCTTTTTACAATAGCCTATAAGTTTTCAATTGGGTTTAGATAAAAATTTACGTGATGAGTACAAAATGTCAATATTTTTATACGAAATCCAGTATGTCATTAACTTAGAATTTTGATTTGAGTCGTTATCATGTTGGGAACGAGCATAATTTCAAAAGAAATATTGTTCTATTACATTTTTTAAATTGTTTTTATATTAATGTTAATCAACTTTTCCCTTTAGTCTTAGAATGGGTTCACACCACACTACCAAATCGCATCTCAAGTTATAATACACCACCACTGTTTTAACAAAATACCTAAAGTCTTAAAGATTTTACTGAGGAACATCTTACGTAAGATTTTTCGTAGGGTGAAAACAATATATTCTTAAATTCGTTGCTTGTGAGAATTTTCTTTCAGATAACATGCATCTTTGTTGAGCATTTTGCTTGCAAAGCGTCAGTGTTTCTTAATATTTTTTTGAGACATGTGATTTCTTTTATACAATACTTCTACGAAAGCCAAAATGTTTATAAACACATTGTTATTGTCCGTGTAAATAGTTCTTCTCTCATATGTTGCCCAGTTTCATCCCAATTTTGTGTTAATTCAGAAATTGGTTACCTTTACTGATGCTGCAAATAATCTTATCTTCTACTTGAGGAGTTTTTCTATCACTGGGCTTCCTGGTTGGGTTTGCAAACATCTTTTGTTTAATTTTAAAAGTGAACTGCACCAAATTTCACTTTTTTGGATTATGAAAACCTTTGTGCGATAGCCCACATTGACAATATTTCCATTGGATACGCCTTGTGAAAGCCCTCCCTTATTTATGGTGTGCATCATATATTTTTTCCAGTTTTGAAAACTAAAACATATTAAGGTTATTTAAATACGATCTACTGAATTTTAAATTTATGACTCATAATAAAAAAAAGTTAATTAATTAAAGAAAACCTAAACGTTTCTAATTACATGGCCAGCTAAAAACCAAGTACTTAGAAATTAATCAAAATTTTTTTAAAGTACAAGCTTTAAATACAAAGCTTTTTGCAGCGGCAATATTGTGGATTGTGTGCTTTTCGAATGGCGGTGCTTGTAATTATTAGTAATGGTTTTAAAGGAAGTTGCACTTTGATTTCATTTTGATTAAACACCGTTTCTAATTATATGGCCACCACTGTATATGTGTATTATTATTAAGTTTAAATATATTTTTTCACAAAAATTTTATATTTTTATTAAACAAAATGTTTTTCTCACAAGCCAATCATAAAACCACAACTAATTCTTTTATATTTTTCAAACAGTCTTCTTTTTTCTACATAAAAACGAAAACACGTTTTTTAATATGTATTAGTGATTTAATTTTTTTCATTCATTCAGCTGTCAACGCTTGAAAAGTTAAAATTTGGTCAACGTTCTCGCGTTAGCAGTGTTGCAATCTTTGCTTGTAACTTGCTTTATGAAAATACACTATTTTAACTTTTTTTGACATAAGCTTGAAACGCATGGCGCTCAGAACGCCTGTTATGTACTTCCACCTTTATTATAATTAAGTAGCTGGCTACTTGGTTACTTTCGTAGCCAGCGATTTTTGTAGTCGTGTGTTCGGTGTTCGATAGCCTTTGTTGTGTTTATAGCATAATAGTTGAAGCTCATTTTATAGTAACTATTAATTTATTATTGTTTTTTTTTTTTAAATTTAAAATAGTGTAAAATTTTTCATTATATTAATTCTTTAAATGTATTTATTATTAACGCTGTTTATAATAGTTGAAAAAAAAAACGTTGTAAGTCTGTTATTTTGTAAATATTAGTTTTATTTATTAATTTTATAAGTATATTAAATTTTGTATATTTTATGAATATTTAGAATTCGATATAATTATACATCTGCTTATAAGCTTCTCTGCTTCCGAGGTCTAGGTGGATTCCATGACACACGTGTGCTATCAGTTATTGATATAATATTTAAGCCACTCATTTGTAAACCTTTTATAGCAGACTGAAAAAAAAAGTTATTAAATAAGTAAGAATAATAATTTAAAAATTATTTTAAAGTATTCCTATAAACAGAACAACTAATTTTTGCTTAAACAAAGAACAGTTCTTCTAATTTGGATAATTTGTTTTCGTCCATAAAAAAATTTCACCAAATTTAATTAAAAAAATTAACATTTTATACAACTTTTATTGAGTTTAATGTTAAAAAAAGTAATTTTATAATAAAATATATAGAAAGATTGAAAGCTGAATTTTTAATTTTATAAAATATGAGTGCTTGCTCTAATAAAAAGTCGATTATTGCAAAATTTATAGCATAAATAAAAAATAAACATTTCTAACATTAACCCATTTTCGGCCACTGTTCGTACTTGCGAACAGTAAATTTACTGAATTATATTGCCAAGTTACACAGTTTTGTACATTTATTTGTAAAAATTTTATGTTTCCATTATTTAATATAAAGTCTTAATTTTAATTAGCCGTTATAAAAAAGTCTAAAGTGTGTTTTTTGTTTTGCCTGCAGGGATATTTTTGGGGACCCTTTTTAGGTATATTTTTATATAACTCCAAAAAAAACATTAATTGTTAAAAAATACTAAAAATAAATATAGGTAATTTAGCTAAATAATTTAAATGACCAAACATAAATAAAAGGTCTAAATAAAAATTAATATTTCTACTAAATTATAGCCCTTTGTTTCACTGTTCGCAAGCGCGAACATTGGCTGCTATTTGGAGAATAGGCTTCATTGATACAATGTTTTTTTAAAGTGTATTTTTATGTAACAAAACATACAATTAACGGTAAATGCAAGATGCTTTAAGTTTCAAATTCACAATTTCTGTTGCTAAGTGATTTGTTTTGTTTTGATTTTACAAGTAGACTACAGTTAAGTTAAAACAAGGACCTCTCACCAATTCAATTGTTTGAAAAGTTCTTTGATGAAAAATGTTTGATTTTATTATCATGCAGTCAAACACGTATGCGCATCAAGTACTTATTTTTAATAATATGGACTTAAAGCATTTTCTTGGAATACTGATTTTGTGAAAAGATCCATTTCTAGGAAATTCAATTTTCAGGCAAACTATGCCAAGAAACAAATTGAAAGATAAATTAACAACAGCAACAACAAATTAAGAGATTAATTAACGCTCTCTTCATTTTAAAAACAATAATAACTTGGATAAAGATGATAAGCTGTCAAAGGTTAGGAACCCTATTTCTTCTAATTATATGGCTTTTAAAAATGGTAGTGTCAATTTCGTTCGCCCGTTGTTGGTCTTACCAACAAGATATATATACAATTTGGTGTATGGAGTGAACTACCATGAACAAATTCTCCCATACTTTGGTCGTCAGTGGTGGAAAATGTATATCCGGAATAAACCAATTCGTTTTGAGCACAAGATTTGTTGTTTGGGTTCGAGTTTTGGTATTGTATACCATATTCTGGTTCGGGTGACAACTACGATCGTCAAATTGGCTTGGGTGCAGACGTGGTTTTAAGATTATTTGAATGTGTAAAAGATCCCATTATCTTTCAAAATATTTAGACAACTTTTTTACATCATATTATTGATGCCTTTTAAGTGAAAAAAGATTTTGCGATACAGGAACCGTTCGAATCAAACGAGTTGCAAAAGCCCCACTACGCACAGGAAAGCAGCTGAAGTGGGGAGAAAGTGACTATCAATATATAGAAATAATTCTTTATTGGTTTGTCGTTGGGCAGATAACAAAGAGGTAACGGTTGTCAGTAATTTCGAACAAATTGAACCGATCCGCAACGTGAAGCTATGGAAAAAGGAAGTAAAAAAATACGAAATGGGATGGGGGGCGTAGACCTTCACGACAATGACGTCTCAAATTACCGAATAAATATAAGATCAAAGAAGTGCTATTGGTCTTTATTTATTTCTGTTCTAAGCTCATCAGTCAGTAATGCTTGGAAATTGCACTGCTTCTTGAACCGAGAAAAACATGCTATCTCAAAAAGAATTTAGAGTAAGCGTAAGCAAAGCTTTGCTACTTAGTTCTCAAACAGATGATGAAACCGTGCGGCAAAAGCGTTAGTTATGAATGGCCAAATTTTGTAGGGGAGTATATTCTAATAGTTCAGCCACAAGGGAAATCTCGCAGCTGACAAATTAAAGGATCTGGCAAACCAATCAAATGCATCGTGAATTTGCATCCACAATGTTTTGACAAATTTTATTTAAAATAAGTCATTACTATTTTAATATCTTAATAAATGTATATTAAAATATTGCTTATTTGTTATTAACTTATTTTAACATTTTAGAAATTTATTTACATTGAAAATTCATGTCAAATACCAGCCAGTGTTCGCACTTGCGAACACCCATTTCCGGGACTCATGGACTATGTAGCGCCAAACCAATAACAGATTTGGATTCAGAAGACCCAAATTACTATAAAAAGAGTATACATTTTTAAAAATATAACGTTTGAATTTTCTTGGCCGAATATGGGTTAATTTTTATATACATATATAACGTTTCTTTTTTTCAGCACATGACATTTTCTTCGCCTAGTAATAAAATTCAAACAATGCGCACGTTATCCAGAAAGAAACCACATACATAGATATTTATAATAGAGTGAAGCTCTGTGACCACCTGGTTCTTGTATTGTATTAGTGGCAAGAGGCAGGTTCGAAGACACTATTTGTGATATCATTCAAAGAGGGCTTAGGATAGTAAGTAGGTGGTGTACTTTAACGGGGCTGAACGTCTAAACCATACCTCAACTTTTAGGTTGTAAAGGAACTGTATTAATATACCGCAAAGCACCACTAGCCGCCGCACACTGGTTCAGCTTCATACGATAGGTGGCATTAATGATAAGGAGTGGGTCTAGAAACTTGAAAGTTGGCACAGAGTATTTATTATATTGACTAAATTAAGAAAATAAAATAGTTTCATGAAAATCAGCCACACCCATCGCCCACCGCCCATACAATCAAAATGGATATTTTGACATAAAACCTTTCGTATAAAAGCAAAAGTCTTAACATTTAGTACATATACTACTTAGAAAAAACAAAAGACGCATGCCAAGTTTCATTGAAATCTGCCACGCCCATCGCACCGTCTTGCATTCTGTGTAGGCGGTATGTTGGTGACTAAAATTCAATTTTTTAAAACTATTTTTCACAAATCAAATAATATCGTTGCAAAGAAGAGTGTTTCACTGAGACAAATTCATAATTTATTTAATTAAAAAGAAATATTTTGTCTTAGAAAAAGTCTACAGAAGTCACTTAAATATTGTAAAACGAAAACTGAGGAAAATTTTTACACAGTTCAGTAGCTTTCATATGTCAGATATTTTAATTGATAACTTTTCAATGCCGTTTTTATTGAAATATATCACTTAATTTATAATTCGTAGAAAAATTGTTTAGAATGCGTATGTAGTGTAGGAGATATGACCGAATTAAAATTGCCTTCTAAGCCTCAAAATTTGCGGTTTTTCTTTTAATTAAAGGATAGGTCCGGCTATATTACTGGAACCCAATGAAGTCTAAAAGCCTATTCTTTGAATTTACCCAAAAAAAATCCACAAGTTTTTACAGATCGTTAACAAACTTATGAATTTTCTGAAAATGGCCGGGAAAACTGCTGACAAGTTGCAATAAAATCTATTGCAGAGAAGTGCAATCCTAAGAGTATGCAACAGATTTTAATACAAACGTCTACTGAAATTACATGATTGTGAAAGAAATTTTTCCTAACTTATTTTAGTTTTTTAAACCGGAATTGCTTAGGGGCAAAAACGGGCAGCTGAATTTTTAATAAATAATTAGCTGAGACTTCAGGCTTTAATTTGATATAAGTATCTGGCTGAGGCTCGTTGGTGCACAGAAGATGCAATCCCTAGAATTTGGAGAAAATATTTATTTTTGGAAAATTTTTTGTAGTAAAAAAATTTTTTTTTTAAATTTGAAAATTTTTTTTATTTATATATAATATATCATAAATAACGTCCAATTGTATGAAAAAAATCTTTTTAGTGTCATTACAAGAGTATTTTAAAAGCATGAAGCGATAGAATGTAGCATATATAATACGGTCATTTCAAACGTATTCACTTAGGTCAACTTTGAATGTCTCTGGACAAAAAAGTAATAAAGATATAAGCCTAATATTTTTGGTACATGATAGTTAGATTGTCTATTATAAACTGTAAAAAAATCAGGTAGATCAGAAGGCATGAAAAAAATGAATTAATGCCGCTCTTGAACCAGTTGTGCGCCGTGGTCTTATTGTTAGTGTGTTTGTTTACTAAGACGATAGCGCCGACAAAGTCTTCTGGCAAAAGTTCTGGTAGTAATTGAGTGCCATGAAAAAGCTTTTCACATCTGTCGTTCCGAGTCGACTTTAATAAACTTTAGGTCCCGGTACTCATGGATAAAAATTTACACACACACCACGAGTACTGCGAGAAGCTAGGGTGTAACCCTGACACAGGGTTGTAATGGCCAATTATGTAGGTATGTATGTATGTAAATCACATTGCCCTTAGCTAATATTCAGACTCTCCTGAAATTTATATTAGAACTGCGCTGGTTAAAGTATGTGAATCCATCCTTGCAAAATTACCCTCTTTAACCTTTGCCCTTTAATCCCTTTTTCTATGACGAATACAATTCTTTTTAATTTTGCATAAAATTTTCTTTGAATGTCTATATTTCTGTAAATATGACTCCAATAGCAAAACAGGAAAATTTGTTCTTACCAGAAACACTTTATTTTTCCTTATTTTTATTTAAACATACATGTCTCCGCAAATATTTATGCTGGAATTTAAAGAATCACTAGTAGTTTCTATCGGTATGTCTGTATATACATATACTGTAAAGGGTTTTTATAAAGACAATGCAACACGATGATAGTTGTTATCAGAATCAATCATTTCAAACATCTCAAGCAAGGTCATTGCATCTCTCAGGTTGATTTTATGTAAACCTATCTATAAACGTCAAAGTTTGTTTACATTTTTATCGTTTTTGGTTTTATTTGAATGTTTATGTTTTCAATCAGTGTTGCCATATTTGCTATATCTAACCAAAGTTGGCTAGTTTTTTCTTACATATATATTTTCTTTTTGTGTTTTTTCTTTCTTTAAGAAAAAAATGGTATTTTTATTTTAAATGAATAATAATAGTTTTAACTAAACATTGTAATATTTTAGGTTCAAGCAGGATAATATTGTTATGAATTGTCCTTTATAGTTCGTTTTGTATACTAGGGCTCTTTACTGTAAACTAAAAATACAGATACTTTTGTTTTGCTATGAGCAGAACACAATTTCAATTGTGGTATAACCGGTTTAAGGAATGCCGAGAAGATGTCAATGACGGTGTTTAATTATAAAAACTAAAAAGTTAAGAAAAAAATTGGACATTTCTGTTCCGTATATAATATAAGAAGATCACCTAGTGGAAGTTGTGTGGAGTTTTTGGACAATTTAAACTTAAGTATTGATAAGAGAATAAGAACAATTGGTGATTTTAACATTGTATGAAGAGAGACAATTCTTTATCACATAAATTTTATTAAACGCTGAAAGTAAACAGCATGTAAATTGTAATACATGAATACTTAACAGAACATAGTTCTACTAAAATAAATTTAATAGCCTGTAATGATGAAAACCTAAACTATGATAACTTGTGCAATACCAAATAATTGATTAAACAAAGTATTTAGATGCTATTTTATTTGAGATAATTGATGCAAACAAACGCTGTTAGTAAAAATATATAATAAATGGTTTGACAAAGCACTTTCGGACATGAATAAAGTTAAGTAAGATTTATATAAAGCCTAATTATAAAAAAAATTCTCCGGGAGTTTTTCTCAGTTGCAATTTATACAAATAAATGATAGAAAGAAAAACCTTCGAGTATTATTGCAAACTGAACAATGGAGTGAATACAAAAAGTCTGTTCAAATACTTTTCCAGCAGAAGCCAGCAATGAGCGAGTAAGAAGAAAAATGTTTTAATTTCTCCCAAAAATACTGAAAAGTAAATGAACATTTACGAGCCAAAGTTTGTGGGCTAAAATAGTGTAGTAATACACAGAAATATAGAAGTACTTAAAAACTACTTCTTTATAACTAAGTATTTGAAAATAATTATGTGTAGCTTTGATTAACACCTTTGGGAAAAAGTTTCCTGACGAGTCTCTTAAGCAGAGATGAAATGGCCATAGAGATAATCTTATCCCCAAAGCAATATATTTAATATATGTATTAATAGAAACTCATTCTTAACTTATTTAATTTAAAAATGTTTTTGAATTTACTCGGTTATTTGTGACCTCAGTGTAAAGAATCGAGTTTCTAGATACTCGTAAGCTAATCTATTAAAATCAAAACAAAATAAATTAAGTGAACAAAACGTTTTATTTTGGATATAAAATTAAAAATTCAGATCGAGTTAAACATGGAATCATCTAAATTGCAACTAAATGTTAAAATCATCCACGCTATTAGATCCTGCGTTACTTAATAAAATTGCATTAATTATTTTCGAACTGTTGTAAAGTAAAGAAAAATTGATTGTCTATGGCAGAGGTGGGGAACCTTTTTGCCTTTAGAGGCCACATTTAAATTGGTCAGCAATACGAGAGGCCGCATAAGCTGATTGACCTAAGAAAGTGACTTTTTGTGAAATTATTATAGTTTTTCTATAGATTTAACAATTTATTTAGAAAAAATAAACAATACTACAAAATTTTAAATAGAATATACATTTAGGCCCATTATTACAACTTGCCGTTAGTTAAAGGTAGGATTTTATCAGACCGATAAATTGCTTTCTGTTATTACAAGTTAACTTTAACCTAATGGTAAGGCAATCTTCCCAATAACTTTATCGGTCACTTTAGGTTAAAATTTATTTGTAATAACAGAAACCAATTTATCGGTCTGAAAAAATCCTACCTTTAACTAACGGCAAGTTGTAATAATGGGCCTTAGAATAATATAAAAATATTATAAAAAAATACAATCGTTTGTGGAACAATCTTCCGGCGAAAGTTTTTCCTGCCAAATACGATATCAGTAGGTTTAAATCAAATGTCCACAAACTCTACTCCCTCTTTCCCCCTTCCCACAACATATTTTCCTAGACCAGCACAATGTACTGCATGAGTAGGGGCCGTCCCCTGAGTGCTGGCCTTCAAAATAAAAAAAAAATATTTTACTAAATTCGTGACTTATTTGGCTTTGATTTTCTTTGACAGTAATTGTATATTTGGATCAAGCTTCGTAACACACAGCTTTAATTTGTTTTTATTTTTGACATGAGAAAAAATATTCAGGGCAATTCGGGAATACTTTCTCTATATTGTCGAATGCGACCATTCACTTTCGACAACTAAAATTCTATACATTCTTAAAAACGTGTGATGAATTATCGATAACAACTGTCATATTTTTGTCACCACTGCTTAAAATATTATTTTCATTATTTGATTAAATCAAAATACATGTCAAAAGCATAAAATTTAATACAAAAATATTTAGAAAATCTTCGTACTACCCTCAAAATATTCCCGAATGGCTTTTTCAAATTTCATTAGATGATGAAGTCCTATAACTACAATAGTAAGAAGTAATTTTTACTAGAAAATACAAAAATCAGAAATAATTCAAAGAATACTTCCCATTCAGTTATTTTTTTAAGATATCCCAATTCTTTCTTTAAAGTAACGTACAGCCTGTTTTTAGAACACAAATGGTTTTTGACATTCGTCTTTTTATATGTGAAACAGCAACAAAAACACCCAAATTTGTTAGTGTTTCTCATATAAAAAGACGAATGTCAAAAACCATTCGTGTTCTAAAAACAGGCTGGTAATTTTCATAAAACTCTTCTAATTGCTGCTGCAAAAAATTCGGTTGTTCAAATTTTTTCTTTTTTTTAGGTACTGGCTCTTTAGCAGGACTGTTATTGATATTTAAACTAACTCCTTCTTCTAATGCTTCCGGTTTTTCAAATACTGCAAGTGAATTTACATTTGAAACACCTTTCACGGCTGTTTTATAATTTAATAGTAAACACTGCCTCTTCCAAATCATTTAACGCAATGGTTTTGTTAGAACTTCACCTGTGACCTCCATTTGCCGTTTATTTATTACCAATTTGCTTTTTGTATTAGTCTCGCCAGACCTTAGGAATTAAATATTTTAAATTTAGGATGTGTGCGGATATTGCTATTACCCAGTTTGGAGATATGAAAAGTCATTTCCAAATTTGATTTTACAGAAATTTCACAACTCATATTCACATGTAGTCGATAATTGGAAGTAGAATTCAAATTTGAGCCTTTGATTAGATCCACTTACCTTTTTCCATCCTGCTACATCTCTAGCAGGAGGGATCTTCTGGTCGTAATGTGCTGACTCATCTTCCAATGCCCTTTATGTTCCATCATAAAATCAACTATCAATTTAAATTGACCTGACGTTGTTTGTCTTTTAGCCCCAAATCTTGCAAAAACAATTTTCCAATAAGTTAACCAAATACTGTTTTCTAGAAAACAAATTTTTATATATTAATTTTTGATGCTTTCTTCTTAATAGATTTACTTCTAGCAAAATTCGGTAAAAGAAAGCCTTCTCTTTAATTATTCATGATATATTTTTTCCGATTGTTTATATAAAACGCAGCAAAATTTTTGACGAAAAAAAACGACTGGTTGTGATGGTGAAAACGTTTTTTAGAATATATAGAAAATGAAAAAACGTATGTTTCCAAGTTGTTCATCCCTAACGTATTATAGAATTAAAAAATAAACTCTATGAGCGTATTTGAGGTGAAAGCGAGAATAGCAATTGCCCTGATTGTCTCGCAACAGTAGGTACTTCCGAAGCAGGAAAGTAAACGGCGAGCATGTTCTCGAAGACATGGATATTCAACAGCATTTTTCCGGATTTATATGAGATCCTTTTTAGCGTTAAAAAGGGATTTGATGATACTATCTTCTCCTAAATCAATTAACTCCATTTGTGGTTCTGAAGGAGCCTCGGATCTATCTATTAAATGTGGTTCTAATGCCAGTTTCATAGCAGGAGTGTGCTCATCAAAATCAGAAAATCTATTAGTATACTCTTCTATTAAACAATCCAAGGCACCTACATATTCATCGAATATTTTATTTTCACAAGCAATGTTTTGAAAAATGATAAATTACTCAACAGGGAAGCGTTGAGAGGTGCGAGTCAGAGAAGCTAAAGCAAGGTGTGACACTCAAATGTGAGATCTGAAACCGAGTTATGTTTACTTCTTAGACAAGGTAGTTGGCGCTGCTAGCGCTAATTAAATTTTTTTTTTCAAACAATCAGCTGACTATGTATGACAATTTTGTAAATAGTGTTTCATAATTTTAATTTATTTTTGAATAAATAGTACATAGAACATTATTTGTTTTTTAGATATGTAAATTACATAAACTTTGTGGAATTTTCAGTAAAGTGAAAAATTGTTTATTTGGATATAAAACCAATATTTCGGCAATACTCTGAAAAAATCATAATTGATTTCTGAAATTCTGAAATCTCGGAATAAATAATTTTTCACTTACCTAAAAATTCTACAACTTTATAATTCCCAATATTCCTGTCATGGCGTTAACGTACAATAGTTGTTTGAAACGAACTCTACTATTTTGTACTAGGTAGCAAAGGGCCGCACTAGAACGTCGCGGAGGCCGCAGGTTCCCCACCTATGGTCTATGGTATAAATATGTTTTATAGTTGTAAAAATTTCCATTTTCCTTCAATATCTTTAATTTTGTAAAATATTTTCATTCACTTACTTATGTAAACAATTTGTTACAAATTAATTTAAAAAATATATACCGGGTGAAAGTATTTTTATTTACTTACTTAGATGGCCATAAGAACCCGTTAACGGGCTTCGGCCTGCCTTAACAGGCGTATCTGATAAGCGCGCTCCTTCTCCAGTTGGTCCCACCAATTGACGACAGGGTTTCATCAACTTGGTCCTTCCAACGTAAACACGGTTGTCCTTTACGCCGACGTACATCTTCCATCCGAACAATATGGACGAGCCAGCGTAGCCGCTAGATGTTAATGCGCTGAACAACGCCCACATCGCCGAAGAGCTCATACAGCTTATGGTTGGTTGTAATGCGAAACTCATCGCCATGCCTTAGAAGACCGAAGATCTTACGAAGAACTTTTCTCTCGAATACTCCCAAGACCGCTGCATCGGCACAAGACAGCGTCCATGCTTCCGCACCATAGAGAAGCACCGGAAAAATAAGCGACTTATAGAGTGTTAATTTCGTTGCACTAGAGAGGTCTCTATTACTAAACTGCCTACTGAGACCGTAGTAGCACCTGCTGGCCAGTGTGATTATTCGTTTTCCAGACTGACATCTTTCTTGCTGGTAATGGCGGTGCCAAGAAAGATGAACTCCTTGAGCACATCGAATGCCGACTGTAACCTGGGAGCCGATACGTCCAACATCCCTACTCGTGGACAACATGTACTTCGTCTTGCTCTTATTTACCGCCAGACCCATTTTTGTAGACTCCCGTTCAATAGCATTAAAGGCTGCGGTGACATCTCGCTTGGTAAGCCCAATGATGTCTATGTCGGCTGCATACGCAAGGAGCTGGAAACTTTTGTTAAATATAGTGCCATAACGATGCACACCCGCCTTTCGCAAAACACTCTTCATAACGAAATTGAAAAGGTCGCAGGATAAGGTATCGCTCTGTCTGAAACCTCGCACGGTATTAAAATGTTCGGAGAGGTCTTTTCCTACCTTGACGGAGCTGCAGGAGTTGCTCAACGTCATTCTGCACAGTCTTATAAGCTTTGCAGAAATACCGAGACATTGCGGCATAACGCTATCTCTTATCGGGGTATCGAACGCTGCCTTATACATACATACATAACTGGCCTTTACAACCCTATGTCAGGATTACGGCCTAGCTTCTCGCAGCACTCATGTTGTGTATGTAAATTTTTATCCATGAGTACCGGGACCTACAGTTTAATGTCGATTCCGAACGACAGACTTGAGAAGCTTGTTTCATGACAATTAATTAATCTCATAGCTTTTGCCAGAAGACTGCTGAGAGGTAGTCGCCGAAAGAAATATTTTTTCATGTTTCTTTTTTTTTTTAAGATATCGGAGCTGGGTGTCGAACCCAGAGCTCATGTCTTAGTAAGCCAACACACTAACCACAAGACCACGGCGACTACTATCGAACGCTGCCTTATAGTCGACAAAAAGGTGGTGTGTGTCGACTTGACTTTCATGGGTCTTCTCCAGGATTTGGCGCCGTGTGAATATCTGGTCAATGGTGGACTTACCAGGTCTGAAGCCGCACTGATAAGGTCCAATCAGTGAGATGGCGAATGGCTTCAGTCCTTCACACAACACGCTCGTAAGAACCTTATATGCGATAGGGAGAAGGCTAATACTACTGTAGTTGGTGCATATCGTGGGGTCTTCCTTTTTCAGGATGGGGCAGAGGGCACTGTGATTCCAATCTTCGGACATATTTTTCTCCAACCATATTCTGCATATGAGCTGGTGCATGCTCCTAACCAGTTCATCTCCTCCATATTTAAAGAGCTCAGCGGGCAGACCGTCAGGTCCAGCCGTCACCAAAACGGTGAATAGATCCACTCCAACGCTCAGAGAGTAATGCCAGTAGATCACCAGTGGAGCGACCGCTACGAAAGCCATACTGACGGTCGCTCAGCAAGTTATTGGACTACAAATACCTCATAAGGTGATGATTTATCATTCTCTCCAAAACTTTGGAGAGTGTTGAACACACTGCTATTGGGCGGTAATTTTTGTAAAAATTATCTTATCTTTTTGCAAAAATTTCGAGCATCATTCCTGCTCCTGCACATATCGACTTGCTCCCTTTTTTTCTTCTAAATAAGCGCCTCTCTTCCCTCCTCATCTTTTTGTACACCTCCACCATTGCTCTCGAAGTGGTGGACTGCAACGTTCTTCTATAAGCAGCGCTGCACTTTGAACACTCTTCATCATACCATTGGTTTTTGCGGGGAGGACACTCAAAACCAAGAACTGCTTCAGCAGTGGTGCGTAGTGAGCCAGAGATGTGAGACCACTGTCCTCGAGAGAGGATGGGAAGCCTTGGAAGGTATTAGAAAGACGATCGGAAAATGACCTAGTTATATCCTGTGATCGCAGCTTTCTGATGTCCAGCTTTTCTCTCTTTTCTCCAGCATATGCGTAACCGCATCTTGGATGCGACAAGATGATGGTCCGAGTCGATATTTGGACCTCTAAATGTTCGCACGTCTAGAATACTGGAAACATACCTTCCATCAATCACAACAATGTGACGGATCTGGTTGTTGGTACATCGATCAAGGGAGAGCCAGGTGGCCTTATGGATATCGAGATGCTGGAATCTGGTGCTACAAACTACCATATTTCGCGCCGCGGAGAAATCGATCAGTCTTAAGCCGTTAGGTGAGGTGGAATAATGGAGACTGAACAGTCCGACAGTGGGGCTAAAGATACTTCGACGTCCAACTTTTCCATTGAAATCACCGAAGACAATTTTGGCGTCATGTGCCAGACACCCATCGTACACTTCCTCTGACTTTGCGTAAAAGGAATCCTTGACCACATCTCTTCCGTCGGGGCGTGAATACAAATAAGGCTGATATTATAAAATTTCGCCTTTTTTGCGGATTGTAGCAATTCTTTCGTTCAATATGTGGAAATATTTTAAAGAAATTCAAAATTTCAGAATAATTGAATAAAGAAAATAAAAATAAATAACATTGTTTATAACAGTAAAGATGAAATTGCACAACATTTTTTAAATAGTGTGACAGAAATTAAAGATTCTATGGGTCTATACGGTTTTAATGAAATAATATTAAATTTTTATAATGAAGTGCAGCCGCCTTGGTGTAACCGGGGCAATGAGAACATGTCCAACAGTGGTTTTAGAGGCCTTGATTCGACCTAAACTGGAGTAGGGGCTGGTGTCCATGGAACCAATCGAATCCTGTCAAATTCACTAGGGAAGTCATTGACTGTTTTTCAGGCTGA
Source organism: Metopia argyrocephala (assembly GCA_963576795.1). NCBI lineage: Eukaryota > Metazoa > Arthropoda > Insecta > Diptera > Sarcophagidae > Metopia > Metopia argyrocephala. The sequence continues at coordinate 33,661,992 of OY756211.1, forward strand.
AATCCTAGCTATAACCGTATGTGCTGTCATGGTACGGCATCTAGACTCGTCAAATACTGTTGTGACACTTTGCAAAGATTATCGTTTAGAAACAGAGTGCAGTTGTTCTGGAAACCAGGACACTGTGGTATAAGCGGAAACGAGGAAGCGGATACGTTGGCTAGGAGGGAATCTCCGACATCCTGCATTGGTTCGGATCCCTGCTGTGCAGCACCGCTTTCTACTATTTTCTGTCAGATTGATGAATATGAACCTGGCAAATGTTTGGATAATTGGAACGCCCAGTCGGGTCTCAGGCATCCCAAGGCTGTAGTTCGTTCGCGATTTGGGAGTTAGTCTGATGTTCTAAAGTATAGAAGGCCAGACCTAAAAATCCTAACGAAATTCCTTATGGGTCACTGTAGTGTGAGAGAGCATTTGATGAGAATGACGAACACAGATGTTCACAAGCATCAGAGACCGCAGAGCGCAACATATTGTGTGAATGTGCGGCTCTTGATTGAATTAGATGGATGCGTTTATAGAGACATATGGTCTAATTTGCGGACATATCCACCACTGAAGTTTCAGACCTGCTGGTGTTCATAAGCAGTTGGTCTGCTAAACAAACAGTAGACTCTAAGAGACACAATATATCTTATAGGTCGCAATGTCTTGCATTAGTGCAAGATAATAAACAGCCGTTTAAATTTAAAAAGGTTTCATAAAATTATTAACATATAAGTTACATAAACCGAACGATTTCGATCTTCAACTTGTGCCTCGTTTCTGTATTACTTTACTCGAGAAATTTTTCACATGAAACGAGAAAATTGAAACAAAAAGTGCCGTTTCTCACATACGTATTTCTGTATGTAAAATAATGCAAGAAATATCTGTCATTTATGTCGTTTTCCAATTATTATTGAAAAAGTGTTTCTGTATCTTTTTTTTTTGTGAAAACTGAACCGAATGAATTGGCAAAATAAGCCGCAAATTTAAACGGCGCAAAAAGTGTTTTGCAAACAAACAAAAAAAAAACAATTTTTGTATTTTGTGCCTTTAAATAATATTGTCTGGCTTTTTTATTAAAAATAATATTGTGATATTTTTTTAACTCAAAAAAGAAAAAAATACATGAATCATGGAAGCTAAGTCGACGGAAAAGGCAACAATAAAGGATATAAATGTTTTTTTTTTTTATCCCTTAGGACATATCGCGAGAAGAGTGACATAACTCAAAAAACACATTTTTAAAGTTAATAATGCAGAAATATGAAGCGAACTGTAATTTAAAACATTCTAAAAATTGTATTTTTATCTCTTCTTTTCATGGAGTGCCGACTAAACGTGTCTTCAATTTTTCATATAAGCTTGCCTGAATTAAAATGTTTGAATGTATTTATCTAAAAATCGCTTTTTTGAGTTATGCCACTCTATTCGAAAATGAGCGCTATGTGAACTTATTTCATTTAAAAAATCCAGAGCTGCTTCCCTGCTTAATCCGCAGAGATTCTTAAATCGTTGTTCCGGAATATTAAACGGATCGATAGTATTCCTTAGTTGGCGAAGATGAACTTGCAACATATTGCGCCGATCATTTATTTTAGCAGCAATTATCACAATATTTTTCTTAATTTGATTTTTTTTTTTTAATTTGACTTCTTTTAAGTTCAATTTTTTATTAAGTTTTGTGTTTTGCGCTAAGCAAACGTATATATTTTTCCTTTTCATAATTTTGCTTTTATTGGTTTGTTTACATTTTTCACAATTAATATTTTTTTTACCTTTTTCTTTAGTTTTACACATTTAAACTGGAAATATTTTAGTTGAAAAAGAATTTGTTTTGATTGTTTTCAAATGCAGATACAGAAACACCTTTTTAACGATGATTCGAAAACGATGGGATTTTTTGTTTCATCACATATGTGAGAAATTTCACAAGTCGAGTAATACAGAAACGAGTCACTGGTACGCTCAAATCCTGCATTTTTGGTGCTAATTTTGTACAGAAGTTATCTGGCGATAAAAAATACTCTTTCGTTTTCTTTAGATAACGATTTAATAGTGAAAAAAATATAAAAATTAAACCGTTAAAGCTGTCACCTTTAAGCTTAATATCTGAAGGAGCGATTTGAATAGCATATTTCAGTTCTTCTTGCAAAATATCACCGTCTAAATCAGTGGTCTTCACAAAGAGAGTCACACAAAAACACAGACTGACTTCCAAAATGTTAATTGCTTTGTATTCGAACAAAGTATATTGTTTCATAAAGTCGCTATACAAAATATTTACAATGTATACGATTTCAAAATGTCGCCAATAAGTATTTTTAACGCAGTAAAAAAGCAATCAAGAATCGGTTTTATAACTGATGCTTTGTTTGCTATTAGTTTGTTTACAAACATTAAAACGTTTGTGTTATAAAAAAAAATATACAGTACTGGACAATTCAATGGAAACTTTTTTTAAAATTTACTTTTTCATTGTTAGAAGTCGAAAAACAAAAACAATTTCTGAAAAAATTTAAAAATTATGTTGATATTTTATTCTACATATTCTGTTTAATATATTAACAGACAAAAATATTACATAAAAACAACATTATTCCAAATTTATAAAAAAAACTAAAAGTACTCGATTTTGGTGTCTTGACAAAACAATGGAAACTTAAATTTTTCTTCAATAAAAATCTTTGGCCTATTATTAATAATTAATATTTTGTTGGGTATCCTTTATTTTTGATGACTGCATCACAGCGACGATGCATTGACCCAATTAATTTGTCAATTATTTCTTTTGGTACTTTTTGCCATTCACTTAAAACTGCAGCAGATAAATCGTCCTTTCGTGTGTAATTACGGCATCTTATTTTGCGATCTACAATTTCCCATAGATTTTCTATGGGATTGAGATCTGGGGATTGGGCAGGCCACTTTAAAACACGGATCTCATTGGATTGTAACCAATCAGTTACAACCCTAGAAGTGTGTTTTGGATCATTATCATGATGAAATCTCGAAATTAGTGGCATATTCTCGTCCGCATATGGATTCATTATACCGTTTAAAATAGTTTTGTATCCGACTCCAGTCATTGTATCCTTAATAAGATGAATTGGACCCATTCCTTGCCCAGAAAAACAGCCCCACACCATAATATTGTCACCTCCAAACTTATCTGTCTTGTGTATGTAATTTGGGTCTAGTCGCTTTCCTTTTGGCCGCCTTACAAATGATCTTCCATCACTGACCCTTAAATTAAATTTGGACTCGTCAGACAAAAGGGCAGTGTTCCATTTTTCTCTAGACCTATTTATGAGCTCTTTGGCAAACTTTAAACGAACAGCAGTGTTTTTCTCCGTTATTAGAGGTTTTTTTTTGCTTTTTAAAAAAGTTTCCATTGAATTGTCCAGCACTGTATATAAAAAAACAAAAATTACAAATAATGACTGAATTACAAAAGTAAATGAATTTGTTTTTAATAAAAAATATATTAAAAAAACAGAAAATGATTATTTTTTAACATATTTCAGCGAAAAGAATCCGACTTTTGCGCAAAACGCAAGAAGCGCACCATTTTGTGGGAAAAGGTCTTGAGAGAAATTAAGGAGGTGGATGACACCTTTCCTTTCTCTCGGAATGATATCATGATAATCATTTCTGATAATTTAAAAAAATTATCAAATAAAAGTTTTACAACCGCCGTTTCCATTTTCTTGTTTGTCAGTAATAAAAATGGTGCATTGCAACATTTCTGTTTCATAATGAAAATGTAAACAAAGCACATAGTTGCATTGTTTCGGAACTTTGCATATGTAAAAAGTTTATATACCGCAGTAGAACTGTATACAAACTTTGTATTCATACATTTTGGAAGTCAGCCACACTGACAGAAGAGATTGGTTCTTTTATTTGTGTTGTTTTTCAAAACTTGAATGTAATATGTGAAAATTTTCGTTTCAAAACCCTTTGATTATAAAATTAAAACTAATTTATTAAAATTATTAATAAAATAAATTGTTTTAAAAGCTGTAAACAAATTGAAAAGTAGTTATAACAAATAAGTAAGTATATATTGCTTATTATCACACACCTTCTCAGTGTCTGACAAACAAACTTAGATCTCTTGAAAACTAATAAAACATAAATACATACGCAATTTTTGTCTCACACACATGTTTTTGTTATAATTGTGGTATTATCTATCTATCTATTAAATATCTTGCAATTAGTACAAGCTTTTTATATACAGCTGCGTGCAACTAATTAAGAACACGAAGCTTACATGTGAGCTTGAAGCAAAAAATAAAAATAGTTGTATATATTGTCAAAATTTTTCCGAGTTTAGTTATTTAAACTATTAGTCGTAGAAAATAATTGTTTATTGTGTCAATTAAATTATTTTTTATAAAGCATTGAGCCATATTTTAAAGAATATTGAATTCAGTCGTGCATATAATTAAGGACACATCGTAAAATTTAAGAAAAACTTGTATTTATTAAAAAAAAAATCAATATTTTGTTGCAAAACCATTGTTGTCGATAACAGCTTGACACCTGCGAGGCATCGAGCTAACCAGATTTTCACATACACTAGTTGGTATGGCCTCCCAAGCTTTCTTTGTTTCGGCGAAGAGATCATCAAAATTGTTTATTTTTACTGCGCTTACTTTGGTTTTTAAAACTTGCCATAAATTCTCAATCGGATTGAGATCTGGACTGCATGAAAACCAATCAAGTACAGTGACCGAATTGTTTATAAACCATTGTTTGACGTGATGAGCCGTATGCTTCGGGTCATTATCTTGTTGAAATATCCATGTTACTGGCATATTCTCGTCTGCATACGGCATCATTCTATCGCTTAGGATTCTTACATATTGGAACTTGTCCATGTTTCCGTCAACTTTGTGCAGCGGTCCAACACCGCGTGACGACATAGCACCCCAAAGCATAATCGAACCTCCTCCATGCTTTAAAGTGGCACGGGTGTATCTTGGATCAAATTCTTTTAACTTTGGCCGGCGAACATATTTTTTCCATCGGGAGAGACTATTAATTTTTGTTTCGTCCGAAAATAACACTCTTTTTCATTCTACAGCGATCCAATGGTGGTATTTTTTTGCAAACTCTATTCGCTTCTTCCGGTTACGCTCAGACAACAATGGTTTCTTTCTGGAAATTCTTCCAAAGAGGCCAGCTTCCCGCAATCGACGTTTTACTGTGTCTACAGATGGTTTTGCTCCATTTTCACCAAAGACTGCTATCCGAATTTCATTTGCTGATTTATGCGGATTTTTTTTTCGACTCGCGGACAATCAGTGCATCTTCACGCACTGTTGTAATTCGGGTTCTTTGTTTACGAGGCACCTTTTCAGCTGTCGAATGTTTTTTGAAATATTGCACTGCTTGGAAAACCATTGTTTTAGAAACTTTTAAGGCTGTTGCGATCTCCCTATAAGAGCTTCCTTCCTGATGCATTTGTACAATAATCTTTCGAGTACTGACGTCACAGGACTTATTTTTACCCATGTTTAGCAATAAGTAAAAGTTTATCAAATTCTGAAAAACACTTTGTGTAATCTCATTTATTTGAATTTAACTGTTAAAACTTACTTGAATCTTAAAATTTTAAAAAATTTTTCACTGTCCTTAATTAAGTGCACGAGTAATTTATTTCACAAATTATGAAAAACACCACAAAGAAAAAAATAGGGTTGCCATTGAGAAGTTTCAATAAACAAAGTTGGATTAACTAAACAGGGTCAAATTTTAGCGGTTTTTTTAATAGTATTATTTTCAACATAATGATTTAAATATTAAGTACTACTGTCCTTAATTAGTTCCACGCAGCTGTACTATAGATTAAATTTCAATAATATTAAATTGTATGCCTTTCATAGGGAAACACTCAGGTGAAACAGCGTTGAATTTAGTAATATCTGATTGTTAAAATTGTAACTTTTTTCGATCTAAAGAGAATTAATAGAAATATGTAACTAGAAGATGGGTATTAATTAAAGCCCTGTACATGAGTGTCACATGCAATTCCCATGCCATGTTATGCCGTTCAAACATGTTCGACAATGACATATTAGAACAATGTAAAATATGTTGAGTCAAACATATGATGCATTGTTTTATACTCATTTTATACACATCAACATGGAAAATTAACATGTCAACTTATGCAACATATGTTCTGTATTACCGTTGATGAGATATTACAAGAGATATGAACTGTTTATGGTATAAAGAAATTAAATTATATAATCTGGAAATCGGTTTCGATCTAAATTAAAAACGCTTGAAATTTTAAGTGACTATAACTTCCAAATCTGAAATTTTTTATTTTATTTATTTATATAAGTATTCAAATTAAATTTACACAGACTTCATTACATTAATTCATTTTATACAAATTTTAGAAATGAATTCATTCGATAAATCTTTCAAGCTGATACATATTAATATCTAGAATTCAGAAAAGATATAATAATACTTTTAATTTTGTTCACAGATAATGAAAAATCAATAAAATGATAAAGAGTATTGTAGTCTAAGCAAATTCTTCTAATTGGATCAGCATTGGCATGATTGGTACAGGTTTAACTAATAATGTATATAATAGTTTAGAGATATAGGGATCGGTAAATTACTCCACCTTTTTATAAAGGCAAGAATTCCTCTGGCTCTATTAATGGTAATTTTTATGTGTTGATTAAAACTGAGTTTAGAATCGAGCATAATACCAAGATCAATAATGGAGTTTACAGATTCAATCGGTATTGCGTTGATTTGATGTGTTCGGAATGCAGTTGTTACGATAGAAAGTCATGTGTTTGCATTTTTTGAAATTTAATTCCATTAAATTCACGTTACACCATATAAAAAATTGTTTATATCCTGCTGTAGATAAGTATGGTGATAGATGTTATTATAGGTGTAAACAATTTTTACGTCGTCAGCAAACAGAATGTTTCAAGGCAGTTGGCAAATCATTTATAAATAAGGAAAAAGGCATTGGTCCAATATGGCTCCCTTGTGGTACTCCAGAAAGAACGTTTATAGATTTGGACAGGTGGTATTTAAGGAGAAATTTTTTTTCTATCTTTAAGGTAAGAAATAATCCAGTTAAGACTGTTTGGTAAAAAGCCCATCATACTTAGCTTGTGAATAAGTAGCTGGTGATTTACCTTATCGAAAGCTTTACTAAAATCGGTATATATGGTATCAGTTTGTTGATTATTTGGATTTTTGTTGTTTCTTATCACCTTAATGACCCTTGCAATTGATTATTAAAATTTCAAAATAACCAAAATAGATAAAATACAGAATTCAAACGAAATCGTTTTTCATCACATACTGGAATGACTTACCAAGTAACAAAAATAGTGAAAATATGAGAATATTTAAGAAACTTTTAAAGGAATTTTGTAAAGATTTAATGCATGTACTCGTAAATTAAGGTGAGTCAATATGTTCGGGTGAGAAAAAACGTGACAGGCGTATACCAAAATCTAAATCTACAAAAAATTCTAAGAAAATTTCCCATAGAAAGTATGGGAGAGGCTTGATTATGAAAAATAAAAAAGTAGCAACTTCTGATATATCCATACACAAAACACAAACATAGTTGTTTTTTTGGGCCTTTTTATTGCATTTTTTTTAACCTTATTTGATTACAAATAAATTATTATGTTCCCACCAACTATTGAATTTTTATACGAATTACGAAGATTTAAAAAGAGAATGATTTTTTAAGCCTCGCTCTTCTCTTTTAAAAATTATAATTTAGGAATCTGCTATAAAAGTTATTACCAAACAGTAATAAGAATTCAATGTTATTAATAGTTGTAGTCATTGTAAAAATTTATCGTTAATGCATTTTATAAAAACGTGGTGTTAAACATTTGTTTTGATTGACTTATGCACTTCATAGTTAACTTTCAAAAAGTAAGCGTGTGTTAATTTATTTGTTAAAGAACAAACCATGTATTTGTTTTATTAACGCTTTATGTAAGTCCCTTAAAAGTAAAACAAACATTTCGTTCTAGGCTTTACCTAATTTTGAACCGATTTCATTGGGAAATATGCCTCCACCTTTGGACGCTAAAGATGAAAAAAATCCTTTTACTGACGTTCTATACCTCTTCCGAATAGCCAAAGCTGTATCGGAAGGTTCGTGTCCAGAAGATATAGCTAGCATGAAACCGGGACAAATTGTTCGTTCTCGCTGGTTAACAAAAGCCAGCAGACTGCTGCGACTATATGTTGCAACTAGTTTGCCTTCAACAAATTTATAATTTAATTTTTGTTTCGTCAGAAACGCTTTAATTAGATCAAAGTTAACGGCAATGAATATTTTTGGTAATTAAAGAAGAAATGATGTCCGTGAAGGAATAGTACACTAGCCAAACTGAACAATTGTTTTCGACTCCAGCTACGGTAGTCTCATCAGAGTTCTTTGTGTCCTGTGCATATTCAAGACCAAACATCATCCTGGGGCTCGAACCTAGAGCCTCAAACACATTAAATTTATAATTATTTGCTAACTTTATTATGAAAGTTTATGTACCGATGTATTTTAATGTAAAATTTTATAATTCAGTAGTACATGGCAGTGCGCTTTTTTATAAGTTTACTAGCTAAACCCGGTGTACTTCAATACTCCCTCGTACCAAATATAGCAAATACTGCCGCCGTTGGTAAAAAAAATTACCAAGATATGACCATTTTAAGTTTTGGGTTATATGAGGGGTGCCACGCCCCTGTGTCCAATCAAAACTTCATATAGCCTATTATTCCTTTCAGAGTCACAGTATCATGCTTTTAAAATTTCAGGAAGATCGGTCCAAGGGTTTGGAACAGGTCCAGCCTCCAATATATCACAAACAAAGTGGCGTGCTCCGCCCACTTTTCTTTTGGTACGTATTTATGTTCATGCCATTACCATGTATAGCAAATACTGCCGCCGTTGGTAAAAAATGAAGATGATATGACGATTTTAAATTTTGGGTTTCCAGAGTCACAGTAACATGCTGTGAGGTCCGAGGGTTTGGCCTGCTATAAAGGACAAACAAACAGACAGACATTCATTTGTATATATGTATAGATTGTAAGTATGTAAATGATATGATAAGCGTTATAACACGCGTTGGCAATTGCACCTCATATTACACTTGAAGGAAATGCAATATTAATACTCAAATTTAGTTGTGTTGATAACAATTAAAAAAAAGTAATAATAAAAAATTGTTTCAGAATGTTTTTGGGCATCAACATTTTTAAAGACTTGGTGTCTTATATCATATTTAAATAAGATTAATTATAATTTAGGGTAAAATGGGGCGAAAAAGGAGGATTTGGTAATAAAAAAAGGTATGGCTACCTGTAGATAAAAAGTGTATAAAACTTTAGATAAACACATATTACAAAAAAAGTATGTTGTATAGCAAACATTGTTAGTGGTATAATTATGTATCTGAATTAAAAAAAAAGTATTAAGAGCAATATAATACAATAAGTCTGCCAACCTTACGATGATGAGTTAAAATTGTGTGATCGGCTAATAATTTTATCAACATACATAAGTCTAAATCCTAAATAAATTAATTAATTACTTCTAAATAGTGAAATATAAATAATAAGATGTGCGTCACTATAAAGTGTAACATCTGACACATTTTTCAAAGATATTGTGATTAAGAGTAATAATTTTGATTAAAGGTGAAAAAAGTTATTAAGAAAAATGGGTGTTACACTTTATAGTGACGCTTATGGATGGCATAATGAATAAAATAAAAAATTTTATAAAATTAAATTAATTTTTAAATAAAATAATACAGAATATAAATCTGTAATAAAAATGCAAAATAAAACTGTTTTATTTTTAACTCTAGCTTACTCCAGTCAGTTTTTATTTGACTTTTGATGTGTTACAGTTTATAGTGACGCACACCTTATACCATTTCTGTGTTATTAATAAACAGATAAAAATATACTTTGTATATCATTGTTATATACAAAACAAAATTATGTTATAAAATTTATAACATAACCTCAACCGCTAAACGTGTGATAAAAATTTGCTTATTAACGTTAATTGATTTTAAGAAGTGTTTTACAATTTTCTGTATTATGTCGCCCTGCCTGCGGTAAAACTATTACTAAAACGCAGTAGTAGTCTATCCTGCAGTTTGTGTTCCAACTGGTATCACGCCTCCTGTGTCGGGGTGTCACCTGAACAGCTAGATCTTATTATAAAAAGAAAGGGTGCACTTGGCTTTGTAAATTGCTCCTGCAAAGACAATAATAATGCCTCCTTTCACGAAGAACTAAAATCAGGACTACTGGGAATTCAAGATAAATTTGATAAAATCCTAGTCGAAATTAAAAGAGAATTTGTTGGTCAATTAAACGAGTTAAAGTGCAAATTAGATAAGTGTTCCAAATCAATTAATGACCTTAACATTACAACCTCAAGGAAAATTGCTTTAGTTGAAAATCAGTGCAAAACCCAACAGGATTTTATTGAACTGATTAAAGACCAGAATGACGTGCTGTGGGGACGGTTATATTGCTGCGATATTATTCTAAATGGCTTACCAAAATTTCAACCAAACGTCTTTTCTGCCATTTTAAGTATTTTTAAGACCTTGAATGTGGATATAAATGCCAATGATATCAATGCATGCCACTTTATTAATAATGGTAATTCTGTATTGATAAAACTAAACTCTATGGTTAAGAGGGATGATATTATGAAAAGTTATTTTAAATCTACAGCTCTTAAGCTTTCCGATGCCATTGATACAGATATACAAAAAAGATTTTCCTCAACGATCATCTAACACCTCGTGCTACTAGGATTAGTTTTAACTGCCGTAAGCTGCTCAAAGAAAAGAAAATCAGTAAATTTCGTATATTTAACAATGATGTACCTAAAGTTAAAATCGTCTTTAATGATGGTAAAATGAATTTATTCAATATCAAAGAGTTCTATTCATACTTTGATATCGTTGAACATCCACCATTTGGAAAGTCTTAATTAATGATGGTAGTGATCTTAAATAAGTAGTATAATCTTTTTTCCTATATTCTCTGCTGTATATATATATGTATATATATATATATATATATACCCTGCAGCTAAAGTTACAACTAGTAACGTTTTGAGACAGTCATGTTACTAGTTGTAAAAAGACTGTCGCAAAATTGACAGATATGAACTAGTTCAAAAGGGACAAAGTTTTTATTTTTTTTAATTTTTTAATATACAATATAACATACAAAGTAATAAGTTTTTATTGTCATTAAAGTCATTTAGTTTTCATTGTGTTATATAAAAACAAATTAAACGTTTTTTTTAAGAAAAAAGCATCTTTTAGGAAAAATTACAATTTTAAAGGTACCAATAAATTAAATATAAAATAAAAGTGATACTAATAAATAAACATAAATGAGTGTGCAAAACCTGAAAGATTTGGATGAAAAAATCAGTTCTGACAACCACGATATATACATACGTAAGTAAAAAAATCCGCTTCTATTTTGTACTTACAATGTACATATTTTTTTTTAAATTTTAAATAAACTAAAACGCTTTATTATTAATAATGTTATGTACATATATAAATTACATATTCACATTTAGGTCTCTACAATGGGCAAATTTATTTCGACCGTCGAATTGTTATGAGGTCTAATATTGACGGCTCGCACGGGAAGCTGCGCTTAAAAAGATATGAAAATTTGTATAAAGCACTGATTAGTAAGTACAAATACATGCATATGCATATTTTTTAGTGTACAATTTTAATTTACTTTTAATTATTTTAGACTCCATTGTGAGCTTACCCAGTACAGGCCAGAAAGACCCTGAGACTGTTTTGCGTCAGGCAATGCAGTTATGAAAAAAAAAAACAGTTTCGGCAGCAAGCCATGTGTAAAAAGCATGAGGGAACACAAGAATTTCTAATTTACTGTTATTTTTTGTTTTTGATTTAACTTAAATTTTTGTCTCTTTTTTCAATTGAAATTGTTTTTTTTTTTTTTAATTTTTTTTTGCTTAATACATTATTAATATTGTGTGTTATGTTATGTTATGTAGAAATATATATAGAAAAATTCATATTAGAAAACATTGAATTTTATTAATTTCGGCAATATTTAATTGGGCAGTGAAACTGGTATACAATGCAACTAGTCGAAAACTGGTATAGAACGAAATGGTAATCATTTGTAAATTATGCAACTAGTACGTAGCTGTCTTAAAAATACTAGTTGAAAGACTAATATTTACGTATATAGTACATGTTCTAGTTAATAATTACTAGTATAATACTAGTTAGTAACTGTGCAAAAATGAACTAGTTGGGCTCCTATGACAACCTAACGTTAAAATCGATAGTTCGATATATGAAAAAAGGACAGATAGGCAACCAGTCTGAAGTAAAAAGCAACTAGTATACTTCTACTCTCATACTAGTTATTTTATCTGCAGGGATACTTATAAACTTAAGCATATATACGTATTACTCATAATTTATTACGATATACATATACTTATTTACCTTAACCATATGTAAATACTACTTATAATCTTTTTTTTCTTTAATTAAGTATAATCTAAGTTTTTCTCTCATGCACCTGATCATATGTAATTATGTACATTTGTGTGCGCCTACATGTGTATATATATATATGAATATATATGTACATTTTGTATGTATGTATGTTTGCAGATGCGTATACATAGATATGCATAGATATGCGTATACATATGTACATGCATTGTGTATTATTTAATTATCTGAATTGATTTATACGAGTTTTTTCTTATTCGTATTGTGGATTTGCATATATCCTTATATACATACATATATAGATGTACACTAGAATTATTTTATATTTCATGTCTGTGAAATACCTAATTAATTATATACTTTATTATTCTTATTTTCTCTCTAAGTTGTAAATAATTAGCCTCACTATACCTTGAAATATTTTTTTTTTCTCTCTTTCTGAATTCAAATTGAAGTTTTGTTTAATTACACGGTGCTACAGTGAAAATATACTTGGAAAGTGACCTAGTGTACGTTGTAGGCCTTATTGAGTAGATCATAAATCAATTTTTAAAAGTTCGGAAACACCCTCAAATTTCGGAGTTATTCCGAAAAAACTATTTTCGGGTAGGTTCGAGTACTTATGAACACATAACTCAGTTGATTTTAATCCGATTTTAAATTTTTAAACGGTTTCAGAAAGAAGAAATATGTGCCTTTTTAAATATGTACATATTTTTGTATATATATTAAATTTTTGCAGTGTTATTTTAATTTATATCCGATTTTAATTTTATTTTTTCTAAATTTTTTAACTTTGGCGCTATTTTTTTGAATTAGATTGTTCAGAAACATACCCTTATGTATATATTTTATTAAAGCTAATTTAGTTCTGAGTTAAACAAGCTTCCAACAAATAAAATCGAGTAAAAAATAAAAAAGTTATTAAGGTTTTTCAAAAGTTAAAAATTTTGCTATTACAAATATGTATTGATCAAGATACTACATTTTCCTTATTTTTTAGTCTTATCATGATATGATTATATAAATATTTTAAAATAACAGTATTCAAATTATTTTATTTGGAAATTTAGAATATTTGATAGAAGTGCTTGCTAGACCTCTTTCGCTTGTACATCAAATCGTCTGTTTGTCGCTTAAGTGACCAGCAGTAATTTGAAATCATTCATTGGAATTTATATGTACTTACATGCAGAAAATGAACTTCAATTTACATTCTGCATTCCATTTCTACATAAGTCTCACGAAACTTATTTACTACATCAATATAATTTTCACTTTTTTCATTTCCCAAAAAAATTTTCACATAAACTAAGAAAACTTCTCCATGCTATTTTTTCCACACATTTAATTTCATTGCGAATTCTTCGTCAAGCATGATTTTGCGGATTTGAGGTCCAACAAAATTAAAAAATAATAAAATTATGTTTAGAAATCAATAAGGATTTGTACCTTCTTTTATTTTTGCTTCACTTATTCTTGGGAAAACTGATTTTAAGTGTAAAAAGGCATCGCTTTCCTTATCCAGGCGTTTTACGAACTGCTTCATGTATCCCAATTTGAGGTGTAATGGTGGCAAAATTATTTATTTATAATCATAAGAATAAAAAAATAAAGAAAATGTAGTATCTTGATCAATACACATTTGTAAAAGCAAAATTTTTACTTTTGAAAAACCTTAATAACTTTTTTATTTTTTACTCGATTTTATTCATTGGAAGCTTGCTTAACTCAGAACTAAATTAGCTTTAATAAAATATATACATAACGGTATGTTTCTGAACAATCTAATTCAAAAAAATGGCGCCAAAATTAAAAAATTTAGAAAAAATAAAATTAAAATCGGATATAAATTAAAATAACACTGCAAAAATTTTATATATATACCAAAATGTGTACATACTTAAAAAGGCCCATATTTCTTCTTTCCGAAACCGTTTAAAAATTGAAAATCGGATTAAAATCAACTGAGTTATGTGTTCATAAGTACTCGAACCTACCCGAAAATAGTTTTTTCGGAATAACTCCGAAATTTGAGGGTGTTTCCGAACTTTTAAAAATTGATTTATGATCTACTCAATAAGGCCTACAACGTACACCAGGTCACTTTTCAAGTATAAAAAAAAGTTGCTCATTTGTAGCACCGTGTTATTTTTGAATACTTGTAAATACTTTTTTAACTCATTGTTATTAGATATTGTAATATGAATAACTCAAGTTTAATCAAAAACTACTGTAATTACTCTCATTGGTTTCCAATCATATATGAAAATTATGATGTCTCTTAGTAATGTTAATTCTAATCCTGTTATTAGCAGTGGCTCTTTCTTTGATAATGAATTACTTGGTTTCACTGATAAGTTAAAGGTGTCTCATATTAATTGCCAGAGCATAAGTCCATCTCGAAATTCTACTAAATTTTATGAATTTGTTAATATTGTAAGAGGTAACTTTGAGCTTGTTGGAGTTACTGAGACATGGTTAAAGCCCTGTACTCCTGATGCTTCTATTGGTATGTCTGGCTATCAATTAGTCAAGAATGATCGTTTATGCGGTAGAGGGGGTGGTGTATGTATGTATGTGTCAAACAAATTAAAATATAGAGTTGTTTTTAAAATATCAATTGGTGGCTGCGAATTACTATTTGTTGAGATATCGCTAAATGGGGTTTTAGCACTTTTTGGCGTTGTCTACTTACCACATGGGGATATTGCTGAATTTGAAGATAATCATTGCGAATTATTTTTGAAATATTCACATATAATTGAGGTTGGTGATTTCAACTGTAATTTGTTTAATATTTCGAAAGCACATCTAATGCGTTCCATGAGTATGCGATGTAATCTCTCTGTTCTTCATAACTCTAGACCAACCCACATAGATATTTCACATGGCACCACATCTCTTTTGGATTTTTGGCTAATTAGTGATTACTCTCTTGCTTGTTTTTCTAATCAAGTTCAATGCCCATCCATTTCACACCACTCCCTGATTTACTCTGCCTTTCGACTTGACTATGTTCCTTTAGATGACTTTGTTGTTTATAGGGATTTTGACCATATTGATTGGGATGGTTTGTTATGTTGTATATCTGGATTTAATTCTGCAGACTTATTCTTATCCAACGATGTTGATAATTAATGACCTTGATTGTCTAATTAATGACCTCTACACTTTTGTGCCCATAGTTAGGAAAGAACTTAGAGTTTGTGATAATAGCTGGATGAAAACCAGAAATATTTTGGTGGCTACATCTCTTCGGGATTTAGCTTATTCAGCTTTTCGTCCTAATAGGAGTGCCGTAGCTTGGAATACGTACTGTAGGTATAGAAATAGGGCCAAGAACATCATCCGTAAGGAGAAAAGGAAATACTATAGTCGACTATTCAATGGTCTTAATTCATCTAGGATTTGGGGAATTTTGAGAAACACTGGTATTACTGATGGTAACAGACTAGATGTTGATCTTAATATTGACGATATTAATGATTTCTTTGTCAATGGTTGTAATTCATTTGTAAATAGGGATGTTGAATTTAATTTATCTGGTGATTCTACTGGTTCTTTTTCTTTTAGATGCATTGATGAAAATGAGCTATTTAATGCTATATGTAAGATTAGATCTGGAACTGTTGGCCCTGATAATATTCCAATTCGGTTGATCAAGATGATTTTCCCATTTATCTCTCATATCCTTGTTCATCATATTAATTTTATATTGACTTCATCAACTTTCCCTTCAGCTTGGAAACTAGCTCGACTTGTGGATATTCCCAAATCTAATAATGTTCGTAATTTTGAAGATCTACGACCTATTTCAATTCTTCCAGCTTTATCTAAGGCAGTTGAACACATTTTGAAGGACCAAATACTTAACTCTGTTCGTACGCTTATTGTTCCGTCGCAGTATGCTTTTCATCGTAATCATAATACCACACCACTTCCCTTTTGCTTGAAATGACTGATGATTTGAGAACAAATCTGAATAAAGGTAAAGCTTCGGTGTTGGTTTCTCTTGATCTCACCAAGGCCTTTAATTCTATTAACTACTCTATAATGATACGCAAGTTGAAGGAAATATTTGGCTTTTCGAATTCTGCTTGTCGTTTAGTGTTCTCTTATCTCTCAAACCGTTCTCAATTTGTGGATTTAAATGGTAAGCGTTCCAGCTCACTTTTTCTCCAAACCGGTGTTCCTCAAGGTTCTGTTCTGGGACCCCTACTTTTCATACTATATATAAATGATTTGCCTAATTTTATTGATTCCAGTGACTGCAAATCATTTCTATTTGCTGATGATGCTATGGTTCTATTTAACAGCTGCAAGAATGACGTTGGCAATTTATGTGTTCGGATTAATACTGTTCTTGAAAGGATTCAATCTTGGTTGTTGGATAACTCACTCACTCTAAATCCGTCTAAGACTAAGGCCCAAGTATTTGGTTTTACTGACCGCTCTTTACCTAACCTTAATATTTCAATTAGTGGATCTCCTGTGGATTTGGTAGATCAGATGAAATGCCTAGGGGTGTATATTGATAAACGTCTGACATTTGAGTATCATATTTATAATTTACAACGTAGGATCTCTGGAATGCTTCGTAGACTTTACTGTACTAGGGTATACCTTCCTCTTCGTGTTCGACACCGACTAGCACATGCACTTTTAATGTCAAATATTCTTTATGGTCTAGAGGTTGTATCTGGTACATTCTCCTATGTTACTTCTAAACTGAACAGGATTGTGAATATGATTGTACGTTATGTCTTTTGTATTCATAGGCGTGAAACGTCTGCATATGTGAAACGTTTTCTTGGCTGTTCATTTCTGAATTTTATACGCTTTCGGAATCTATCTTTCTTCTATAAATGTGGATTGCCTTCAGAGCTTTGCTCTAAATTCTTTTTTACTCGTTCAATAAGAAACCCTCAAGTCGTGATACCAAGAATAAATAACGTTTTCTATGAAAAATCATTTATCGTTAGAATAGCACGCCTCTGGAACTATTTGCCACTCGAGCTTAAGATTTTTTCTCATACCAATAATGCTTTTCGACTGAAACTTAGAAATTTATTAAACTACTTGAATCTTTGACATAAGATGTGCGTCACTATAAACTGTAACACATCAAAAGTCAAATAAAAACTGACTGGAGTAAGCTAGAGTTAAAAATAAAACAGTTTTATTTTGCATTTTTATTACAGATTTATATTCTGTATTATTTTATTTAAAAATTAATTTAATTTTATAAAATTTTTTATTTTATTCATTATGCCATCCATAAGCAATGCTATAGTGTTTTCGGTGATTTGTTTGGTACCAGCTGTCCATTTATATCGAAAACTAGTAATGGTTTTGGGAACAGATGTACTCTTCTTTAGTTCTCTTTTGACCAGAGCCCAATATCTTTCAATAGGCCGCAGCTCTGGGCAGTTTGGTACGTTAGCCTCTTTTGGAACAAAAATCACATTATTTTTATTATACCAGTCTATTGCGCTTTTACTGTAGTGACATGTTGCCAAATCTGGCCAGAAGAATGTTGATATGTTGTGCTGTCTTAGAAATCTGATCAACCTCCTTTGAAGACACTCTTTGATATAAATATCTGAGTTTATTGATCCCAATGTAACAAACGATGCACTTCTGTTGCCGCAGCTACAAATAGCCTGCCAAACTAGGAACTTTTTGGGAAATTTTGATAGTTTTTTAGTTCGGAACTCTTCAGAAACAATGCCTCTACTATCCGCTACATAAAACTCTTGGCCAGGAAGCTGCGCAAAGTCTGCAAAAACGTAAGTTTCATCATCCATTACACAAAATTCGAACTTTTAAAAAAATTCTTTTTTGAGGAGTTTTGCTCTTTTTTTTGCTTCAATATTCTTCTTAGCATTTCTATCCGGAACTTTTTGGACTTTAAATGTTTTAAGGCCAGCTTTAGCTTTAACTCGGCGCACAAAACTTTCCGAACATTGCACGCGCCGGGCCACTTCGCGACCAGAAATGTTTGGAAAAGCCAGCAAAAGCTTCTCAACCTTTTTGGCTTTCGCGTCGTTCGTTACCAGTTTTGCTTTACCTGTTCCAGGCTTTCTTTCAATTTTTGGGTCTTTGTTGAACTTTTTGACCACTCTGGAAACACATTGCCTGGTCACGTGGACTTCCCTAGCAACTTTTGTATAACTCCAATATGGTTTTTTTTGAATTATTTGAATAATTTTTGTATGCACTTGTCTTTGATTATCCATTGTGAACTAACTAACAAGTCAAATTTGACAAACTGATACATTTTAAAATCTGACACATTTTTCAAAGATATTGTGATTAAGAAAAATAATTTTGATTAAAGGTGAAAAAAGTTATTAAGAAAAATGGGTGTTACACTTTATAGTGACGCACATCTTACTTAGTTTATTCTTATGAGTAACCCTTCTATATACACTGCTGGGATTATTATTATTTATTTATACATTTATACCTATTCCCTTTTATTTTCCTTTTGTGTGGGACCAATGAATTAAAGACAATGCTAGTTTTTTTATTTTTTTTTTTCTGCCTCACTAATGTTTTAGTAGACATGTTCTTATATTTGTAAAATATTATTTTCTCTTTTCATATTACATATATGGGATATTCCAAGTCAAATCAACCAATGGTTTTAACCTACCCCCTCCGAATTTTATGATTTTTTGTAGAAATATAGTAATTCATAGAACTAAATTAAATACAAAGTTTGGAAGCACTGATACATCTGGATCCGGAAATATGAGGTCTTGAAAATCGGAAAACAGTACAAAAATGCACAAAGTTACACTTACTTAATTGTAATTTTCTTAAAAAGTATTATAGCTACGCATCTCGTAAAAGTCGCATTTGGAAGGGTATTAAATTACCTTTGATTTAACATATAATATGATTTTTTTTTTCTAAAAGTCAAAGGTCAATTTTCTTTATCTATAAGTCGGAAGCCTATATCTCCGAAAGCGACCTTTTTAAAAATTTGAAAAAAAATTATGCCAAAGATAGTTTCGTTCTCTACAGTTGTGAAAAATTTCAGAGTGGAGGTATTTTTGGATCAAGAAATAAAAATCAAATCGCAAAAGAATGTGATTAAAACTAGTCTAATAGTGCTAGAATGGTAGACGATTTTTCGATTTATATTAGCTGGAACCGCTTATTTTGTAAGTTTCTACAAAAAATACATGAAACAAAAACGGGGGATGTGGGATGGGGGCAAATAGTTCTTCATCGGGGTCAAAGGTTGGGTTGAAGGAATAAAAATCTACGAAAAGCTTCACAACTGCCCTGGAGTAGCCCCTAGAGGGATAAAATGTAAGACCGACCCTTACTAATATTTTACCTCGAACTTTTTTTTCGAACATACCTACCCCCTATCTCCAGTCCCTAAGGGGGAAATATTTTTTTCATATTTCTTTTTTTGAAGATGTCGGAGCCTGGAGTCGAACCCAGGGCCCATGTCTTAGTAAGCCAACACACTAACCACTAGACTACGGCGACTACTAACCCATATGTATTATAATTATTTCTTGTAATATATTTAAATGGGATGGATTGGATACTTCGGACAAGGTAAAGTCTCTGATTGGGGTCAATCTGGCGGCCTCCAGAACGATCCTTGTTCCCGTTGTATTCAAGTCGACATACAGCCTCCCCGTGGCCCTCCTGGATAACATTCTAGCACCCGCTAGCTTGTTAACTAATGTATGCGGCGATTGTCCAATCCCCTGGACTTTAAATTTGGGTTGTGCGTAGGGCTTGAAACCCACCACGTAAAATCAAAATTCAATGAAAACCGACACAATAGCCTCTAAACGGACCCCCTTCTATGTTGACGAATTTGGCAAACGTTTTAAGGACTATGATTTAAGGATATGCACCTGGATCGTGAGAACCCTTTATAAGGAAGGTGCCTCTATCCAATTGGCGGATGCTCTCAATAAATGTAGGGCTGACATCACCGCCATCCAGGAAATGCGATGGATAGGACAGGGTTGTACAAGGCAGGCAACATGTGACATCTATTACAGCTGCCATGATAACAGACGCGAATTTGGCTGCGGATTCGTAGTTAGCAGGAGACTTCGCCATCTTGTCTCAGAGTTCACCCCCGTGAACGAAAGGATAGCTACGATCCGGATGAGGACAAAGTTTTATAATATCAGCCTTATTTGCGTGCACGCCCCGACGGAAGAGAAGGATGATGCGGCCAAAGATGCTTTCTACACAAAGCTCGAGGATGTATATGATAGGTGTCCGGCACATGACGCCAAAATTGTCCTCGGCGATTTCAATGCGAAAGTTGGACGTGAAGGTATCTTTGGCCCCACTGTCGGACAGTTCAGTTTCCATAATTCCACCTTGCCGAACGGCTTGAGACTGATCGATTTCGCCGCGGCGCGAAACATGGTAGTTTGTAGCACCAGGTTCCAGCATCTCGATATCCATAAGGCCACCTGGCTCTCTCCTGATCGATCTACCAACAACCAGATCGATCACATTGTGATTGATGGAAGGCATGTATCCAGCATACTAGACGTGCGCACATTTAGAGGTCCAAATGTCGACTCGGACCATTATCTTGTCGCAGCCAAGATGCGACTGCGCATATACGCAGCGAATATGGCACGTACTAGTGTTCGAGGGAAGCTGGTCATCAAAAAGCTGCGATCACAAGAGACAGCCAGGTCGTTTTCCGATCGACTTTCTAATGAGCTCCATTGCATCCCATCCTCTCTCGAAAGTATTGGTGGACAGTGGTCTCACATTGCTCACTCTCTGCGCAACGCTGCCGAAACAGTCCTTGGTTTTGAGCGTCCTCCCCGCAGAAACCAATGGTACGACGAAGTGTCGTGTGGCCACTGCGGTAAAGAATGCTGCCTACAGAAGAAAGTTGCAGTCCACCACTACAAGAGGGACTGTGGAGGTGTATAGAGAGAAGAGGAAGGAAGAGCAAGAAAGGCGTGATCGCGAGGAAATCGAGATGTGCAGGAGTAGACATGATGCTCGAAATTTTTATAAGAAGATAAGGCGTCTTACTACTGGTTTCAAACCCGGAGCAACCTCCTGCAGAGACGAACATGGTAATCTGGTTACAGATGCACAAGGGACACTGAGATTATGGAGACAGCATTTTTCTAATCTACTGCAAGGCGATGACGACACAAATTCCGCCTCTAGAGATGCTGTGCCGGTCCCAATCAATGATGACGACGTTGAGATCCTGTCGCCCAGCTATGAAGAGATCAAGATTGCCATACAGCGACTAAGAAGAAACAAAGCGGCCGGACCGGATGGTCTGCCCGCTGAGCTCTTCAAGTATGGAGGCGATGAGCTGGTTAGGTGCATGCACCAACTCATTTGCAGAATATGGCTGGAGGAAATCATGCCTAATGATTGGAATCTCAGTGCCCTCTGTCCCGTCCTGAAAAAGGGAGACCCCACGATATGCACCAACTACAGAGGTATAAGCCTTCTCCCTATCGCATATAAGGTTCTTACGAGCGTATTGTGTGAACGACTGAAGCCATTCGCCATCTCACTGATTGGACCTTATCAGTGCGGCTTCAGACCTGGTAAGTCCACCATTGACCAGATATTCACACTGCGCCAAATCCTGGAGAAGACCCATGAAAGTCAAGTCGACACACACTACCTTTTTGTCGACTATAAGGCAGCGTTCGATAGCCCGATAAGAGATCGCGTATATGCCGCAATGTCTGAGCTCGGTATTCCTGCAAAGCTGATAAGACTGTGCAGAATGACGTTGAGCAACTTCTGCAGCTCTGTCAAGGTAGGAAAAGACCTCTCCGAACCTTTTAATACCGTGCAAGGTTTCAGACAGGGCGATCCCTTATCCTGCGACCTCTTCAATTTCGTTATGGAGAGTGTTTTGCGAAAGGCGGGTGTACATCGTAGTCGCCGTGGTCTAGTGGCTAGTGTGTTGGCTTACTAAGACATGGGCCCTGGGTTTGACTCCAGGCTCTGACATCTTCAAAAAAAAAAAAAATATGAAAAAAATATTTCTTTCGGCGACTACCTCTCAGCAGTCTTCTGGAAAAAGTTCTGAGAGTAACTAATTGCCATGAACAAGCTTCTCAAGTCTGTCGTTCGGAGTCGACATTAAACTGTAGGTCCCGGTACTCATGGATAAAAATTGGCACACACAACATGAGTGCTGCGAGAAGCTAGGCCCTAATCCTGACACAGGGTTGTAAAGGCCAGTTATGTATGTATGGGTGTACATCGAAATGGCACTATATTTAACAAAAGTGTCCAGCTCCTTGCGTATGCAGACGACATAGACATCATTGGGATGCTATTGAACGGGAGTCTGCAAAAATGGGTCTGGCGGTAAATGAGAGCAAGACGAAGTACATGTTGTCGACGAGTAGGGATGTGGAACGTATCGGCTCGCAGGTTACAGCCGGAAACTATACATTGGATGTGGTCAAGGAGTTCATCTACCTTGGCACCGCCATTACCAGCAAGAATGATGTCAGTCTGGAGATCAAACGAAGAATCACACTGGCCAACAGGTGCTACTACGGTCTCAGTAGGCAGTTTAGTAATAGAGACCTCTTTTGTGCGACGAAATTAACACTATAAGTCGCTTATCCTTCCGGTGCTTCTCTATGGTGCGGAAGCGTGGACGCTGTCTGGTGCCGATGCAGCGGTCTTGGGAGTATTTGAGAGAAAAGTTCTTCGTAAGATCTTTGGTCCTCTAAGGCATGGCGATGAGTTTCGCATTAGAACCAACCATGAGCTGTATGAGCTCCTCGGCGATGTGGGAGTTGTTCAGCGCATTAACATCCAGCGGCTACGCTGGCTCGGCCATATTGTTCGGATGGATGAATCTGCTCCAGCGAGAAAAGTTTTCGATGCAAAGGTCACTGGACGTCGGCGTAGAGGACGACCGTGTTTACGTTGGAAGGACCAAGTTGATGAAGCCCTGTCGTCAATTGGTGTGACCAACTGGAGAAGGCGCGCGCTTAGCAGAGACGCCTGGAGACTAGTGTTAAGGCAGGCCGAAACCCGTTAACGGGTTGTTATGGCCATCTAAGTAAGTAAGTAATATATTTAAATTGGCCAAAAGTGGCTTTATATTACTGTTTTTAATAAATAAATAAATAAATATACTACCAAATAAAAAAAATTAGTTGGAAGGAACAAATTTGCACAGAGAACAAAAAGTTTAAAACTTTCAAACAAAATTTGGTGTAAAAAGGGGCGTGAAAGGGGATGTGGCGTAAGAAATGTTTATTTCTACCTCGCCTGAAGTACAGGGTGTTTTTTATTGAGGTATAGAACTTTAAGTTGGCATCACTTTTTAACTGGCGTCCATTTTGTCAGCTGTCAAGTGATTAATATTTAGTTTGGTTTGCCATTTCATCATGAACAGGTTGACAAAAGAACAACGCTTGCAAATCGTGCAAATTTATTTCGAAAATAATGGTTCAGTTCGCGAAGTTTACCGCAAGCTCCGCCCATTTTATGGTCGACATAATCGTCCATCAGAGCAATTAATTCGGTTAACCATGGATCGTTTTCGCACTACGTTTACTCTATGTGATAATACGCATCCGCAGAGACGTCGAACAGTGCGCACCGAACAAACAATTGCCGCTGTAGAGCAAAGTGTTGAAGAGAACCCGAATGAATCGATTCGCCACCGTGCACAGCAATTGGAACTCTGTCCATCAACTTTATGGAAGAGTTTGCGCAAAGATCTTGGCTTGCGACCTTACAAGATCCAGCTTGTGCAAGAATTAAAGCCGCGAGACCATGCAATGCGTCGTGATTTTGGTGTATGGGCCGAAAATGAGATTGATCTCGATGCTGATTTTCATCGCAAAATTTTGTTCAGTGATGAGGCTCATTTTTGGTTGAATGGCTACGTCAACAAGCAAAATTGCCGCATTTGGAGTGAAGAGAATCCACATGAGACCCTTGAGACGCCATTACATCCACAAAAACTGACTGTTTGGTGTGCTCTATGGGCTGGTGGAGTCATTGGATGGCATGAATGTGGATGAGTTGTGGTTCCAACAAGACGGCGCTACATGCCACACAGCGCACGTCACAATCGATTTATTGAAGGAAACATTCGATGAGCGCATAATTTCGCGGAATGGACCTGTCAATTGGCCACCAAGATCGTGTGATTTGACCCCATTGGATTATTTTCTTTGGGGATATGTGAAGTCGCTCGTCTACGCCAACAAACCAGAAACGTTAGGGGACTTGGAAGCCAACATTCGTGGCGTTATTGCCAACATACGGCCCCATATGCTCGAAAAAGTGGTTGAAAATTGAACCTGTAGAATTAGCTTTATTCGAGCTAGCCGCGGCGGCCACATGCCCGAAATCATATTTAAACATTAATGGCATAAAATTATCCTTCCAATAAACCCAAATTGATGGACATTAAACCGATTTTCTTGTGTTTTATTTCAATTCGAAGTTCTATACCTCTAAAAAAAACACCCTATATAATGTGTATACAGTTTGAAGTAAATCTGTTAAAAACTATATGGGAGCAATTACATAATTTTAAAAATGTGGGCGCGATCGAAAAAAAAGTACTCTAATAATCATGCCAGAGTCCCAGTTAAATGCTGTGAAAATTTCAGGAAGATCGGTTCAAAGGTTTGTTTTCCTAAAGGTACAAATAAACAAGCACACATTCCATTTTATATACAGTTACGAGCAGATAAATAGGTTCACATCAAAATGATAAATCAATTTTGTTTGACTATAGTTTACATTACAGCAATAAAAAAGGAAAAGACGCTAATTACTAAAGCAAATACCCACTTTTAATACTGCATCACAATAATTAAATTATTATGTAAAAAATTGCCCAAAATTAAAAAAAAAATTACCGTATAAAATCAAAGAGCAAATAAATAGGTTCACTTTGAAAAATTTGTTAGTTTAAAATGTTAAACGCCAAAATTATAAAAATTATTGTAGAAAACTTTAGATTCAGCCTTTTAATAGAGCTTATTAAAGCAAATACCTCTAAAAATTTAAAAAATGGAACGTTCTAAACATTGTAGTGAAGAGGAAAAAAAGATTATAAAGGATCTACACAGCCGAAGTTATAGCCAACGGAAAATTGCTGAAATTCTTGGGAGATTGCAGAATATGATAAGAAATGCATTGCAGCCTCCAAAACAAAAACTTAAAAGAGGTAAACAGCGAAAAACCTCGAAAAGTATATACATACATTTATATAAATTATGAATAAGAGAGCTCCAAGAATAGATCCTTGAGGGACTCCAAATTCATTTTTAATTTCTGATGATAACGTGCCATTAACTTTTGTGATTTGTCTTCTATTACTTAGAAATGATTTAAACCATTTCAATTCTTTACCTTTAACTCCGTACAAGTATAATTTCTCTAACAATATTTGTCTGTCAATTGTTTCAAATGCTCTTTTAAAGTCAATAAAAATCGCCATAATTTTTCTTCTATTATCATCACCTTTTAATCGGCTTACCACATAATTTACTGTTGATTCGCAGGAATAATTTTTTCTGAAACCAGATTGAAACTTCGATAATATATTATTATTTTTTATATATTCTTCAAGCTGTTCTTTTACAACTTTTTCTAAAATTTTCTCTCACGTACTAAGTGTATTTACTGGTCGAAACTCTTCACATTTTAATGTTTTATTTACTTTTTCTATTGGTGAAACTATAGTTTCCTTCCATTTGTCCGGGAACACTCCTGTTTCAAGTGATTTATTAATGATTTTTAATAATATATCGCCTGTTATGTTCCAATTGTCAAGTATCATTTTATTAGAAATTTTATTAGAGTCAGTTTTGTTCTTTATTTTTTCTATTATGGCCTTAAGTTGTAAAATATTTATTGCACGGAATTTAAAATTACTTAAAACATTGCACCTTCTTGAGTTCTCATATTGCACATATTCAATTGAATCTCTTACATCCTTAATACTATTCACAAAATATTCGTTAAATTTATTAGCTATAATTTGGTTGTCATTGTATTCCACTTGATCAAATATCACAGACTTTATCATATTTCGGCTTTTATTAAATACAACGCTTTTTATTCCTCTCCACATTTGCTTCTGATCTATTGCACTGCTTATTTCCTTATTAATGTATTTATTTTTTTCATTTTCAATCATGACTTTATATTTGTTCCTTATTCTTTTGTATTTTTCCCATGATTGAGTATTATTTTCTAATTTTGCTTGCATATATTTTAAGACTTTCTCTCTTTTCATCTCTTGTAATTGTCTATTACACCATTTATTAACTGTATTACATTTTTGTATTCTTAAAAAAAAAGAAATATAAAAAAATATATATCTTTCGGCGTTTACCTCTCAGCAGTCTTCTGGCAAAAGCTCTGAAAGTAATTAATTGCCATGAACAAGCTTCTCAAGTCTGTCGTTCGGAGTCGACATTAAACTGTAGGTCCCGGTACTCATGAATAAAAATTTACACACACAACATGAGTGCTGCGAGAAGCTAGGCCGTAATCCTGATACAGGGTTGTAAAGGCCAGTTATGTATTATGTATTAACAAAATAATTAATAAACACGGATAAGTAAAATATTTATTATTTACTTGCATTCATAAGCTTACAAAAATATTACGGAAATAAGCTTACGACAAGCATAAGTAGAAAACTATTTTAATGTAAGTTTAGAATAAGCTTAGACTTCTAAACTTGTTATATACTATAGAGTAGTAATATTATCGCAAGTGTTCAATTTTGTGTTTTAAACAATTGTTAACAGGCCTTTCACAATAATATTAAGGCTTATGGTAGTAAGTTTGTTACAAGCTATTTCTAAAGCCTTTTTGTTTATTGGGCTATATATTCGATTCTAACAATTGTAGAAATAAATTAAATAAAAAATATAAATAGTAACTTACCATTCTACCTGGTCCTAAGCCACGAACTGAAACACGAACGGTTTTCCATCCCAATTCAACGGCTTTCTATTTGTGAAAAGTGTTTTTAAATTCAATTTGATATGGTATTTTAAGAAATACTTACATGTCCTATGCTAATTGCTGTAGCTTGTGCGGCTATATTTGTGCCCTTACGTGTATTTTTAAAACCCTCAATACCGCATGAACGAATCAAACGGGGTACACCTATCATGTATACAAAATATTACAACACAAAAGAAATTTTAAATACAAAAATATTACAAACCTTTGCTGTCAGTAACAGAGATAATCGTGTTATTGGGTGACACACGCACATGGGCTACTGGTAGTTCATTAAAAGTTAAACCATTAAACAATTGCGTGCTTGTGTTGGCGTCAGGGAAAAACTTTTCCTTCCTAGAGAATGCATACATATTTCTATTTTGAAGTAATTATATTTTCATTTATACTTACTTTCCTAATAATGTGTCGATATCAACAGATTTTTCACCGGCAGTACCTTCATCTTTTACAGGCATTGATGCCAACATTTCTTTGCGATCTTCAACTTTTTTCAATGCTGCACTGGTATGTAGCATTATTTGTTGTGAATTAAGACCTCCATTACGAACTGCTCTCAATAATATTGAAGGCAAAATACTTTTAAGAAACATTTCTATAGAAATGGATTTAAAAACTATATTATTAAAGTAAGTATAGTAAGAATAAGAAAATTAAAAATTACATCATAAATGACATCGGCGAAGATAACAACGAAAAAATAACAAGGAAAACGCGAAAAAAATTGGTTTTTTTTTCAAAAATTAATACTTTTTTTAAATTTTTGATTTGGGATTTATCTACCAACTTCTATTCATGGAGTAATTAAGGACATGGTAGAGGTTCTAAAATATACTTCATTCATAAAATTGTACAAATTGTTTTGAAAAAATTTATGCGTAAAAGAAAAAAATTTTTAGAGAATAATTGAATATGTTGGAGGTCATTGACATCTTTTGGAGGAGTTTTCTATCATGTGACATATGTGGCTAAAAACTGGAAAATGTCTAGATTTCAAAGCCATTAACGGGAATAAAACAGTTCGTACCATTTTCGAGAAAAATATGTTTAAAAAAATCACTTTTGAAAATGTCCAATATTTAAGTGCAAATTTTTTTTTCCATTTTTGATAAAACTGCCTTTAAAAAATAAATAAAATAGCAACGAAAAAATGGCACGAACGATTTTCTTTTCGGGTAAAATGTTTTGGAATCTGGACACTCTCTAGCTTCTCTCCATATATGTCACTTGCTAGAAAGCTCCTCAAAAAAAAAAACATATATGGCACCAACCCTTAAATTTTTTTTACTTTTTTCTAAAAAAGGATTTTTCTTAAACTCAATTTTTTTAAAAATGGCTACTGCGGTTTTATTTAGTGAAAATGTTTTGGAATCCGCACACTCTCCAGTTTGTATCCATATATGACACTTGCTAGAAGACTCCTCCAAAAAATTTAAATTGACCGTTAATCATTCGTCATTTTCAACATTTTTCTAAAAGAGTGATTTTTTTAAACAAAATTTTCTCGAAAATGGTATGAACGATTTTATTCGCATTAATGGCTTTCGAATCTGGACACTTCCAGGTTTCTAGCCATATATGTCACTTGGTAGAAAGCTCCTCCAAAAGATGTCAATGAGCCCCAACATTTTGTATTTCTCTCTAAAACATTCTTTCTTTTACGCATAATTTTTTTCAAAACAATTTGTACAATTTTATGAGTGAAGCATATCTTAGAACCTCCCCCATGGCTTTAATTGCTCTATGAATAGCAGTTGGTGGATAATTCCAAAATCTGATGTTATTTGCTGTTTAAAAAAAAGGATTAATTTTTGGAAAAAAAAACGTTTTCTTTTGTTTTTGCGTTTTCGTTGATATTTTGGCCAACATTCATAAATGACGTGAGCCAAGTTAACGTCGAAAAAAATTGAATCAAAAACGCTTTTTTGAAATTGGGAATCGGAAATTATGAATGAAAAAATTGGAATTAATAAATTTAGTCTTTTTTTTTCAATAAATTAATTATAGTGGTGTTTTTTTCGATACTTATAGCCGCTTAAGGTGGCCACACACTATTGATTTGTGGCTATAATTTATATAATTATATTTATATCATTTATAATTCGACGTCTTTTTACATGTTAAAGGGTCTGTATGACAACAAATCACAATAATTTGAAATTTTTCAATTTTTTGATGTCTTGTTGTTTACATTTAAACCTATTGTAATCTTTTATAGTGTGGGGAGAAATGACAACCGAACAAATCATAGTCATAAATCACAAATGTATGGGTAGTGTTGTGAAGACAAAGTTTATTTGAATTGAAATTTGAATTTTAACGTTTATTTATACGTACATAGTTAAGTATAGTTTGAATTGTAATTTTATTTTACACATGTCATACATTACTTTGTTTACTTTGTTGAATTGTTTGTTTGGTTGGCTTTTCTACAGAGTTATCATTCTTTTGTTATTTTAAATTTATCACTTTATTCTCTATGTTTTACTTTTGAAGCTTGTTCTTTATCATTTGTTCCCTTAAAACTTATAAACTTTAAGTGACGCCAAATATATTCATCATTTCGCGAAAAGCCGCAGTGTAGAATAGAATTGTGTAAGTTATCTATTGTAGAATATATTTTTAAGAGCAATATTTGACATGCTACTTTTATATCCATTTTTATTCAGATAATAAAACGCAAATAAAGCAGACGCAATTTGGTGTTTTTAATACATTCTATTTTGAGCATAGATTTAGTTGCTGCCGCAACAATAGCTAGCTTTAGATAAACTGCTTCGAAAAAAACGGCATAACTGCTTAAGAAATTGAATTGGGCATTACTCACAATTTTTATAAAAGAAATATGTAATTATTTTTTTAAAAACAATACAAACACTATAAAAATAATTACATTCCTTCACCTCAGCCATATTTACAATATTTATTATTTTTTTAATTTATGAAATATCATAGAATTTTTAAAAGATAACGTCAAGATAAAAAAAATGCCTAATTTTTAAGCAGTTTTAAAATTAACCGCTTATATAAGCAAATATAAACAAAAATTTTTATGGAATATTTATATTCGTTTCGAAAAAAACACCACTTATGTTACGTTGTACAAAATGTTTATAATAAGCCATAAATCTAAAAAATGTGTTTCATATAAATTTTGTATTAATAGTTTTTGAGAAAATCCCCAAAACGCCCAAAAAACGTGGATGTGCTTTAAAAACCGTGCAATAGCTTTAACCGGCAATTGGATTATTAAAAGAGTTAATAGACGTCGCTAAGAATATTCTGGCAAATTTTCATTAAAATCGTGTGAACAGTTTTTTGAGAAAATCCCCAAAACGCCCAAAAAACGTGGATGGGCTATAAAAACCATGCAATAGCTTTAAGCAGCAATTTGATTAATAACAAAGTTAATAGGAGTCACTAAGAATATTCTGGCAAATTTTCATTAAAATCCTGTGAACAGTTCTTGAGTAAATCCCCAAAACGCCCAAAAAACGTGGATGGGCTATAAAAACCGTGCAATAGCTTTAACCGGCAATTGGGTTATTAAAAGAGTTAATAGGCGTCGCTAAGAATATTCTAGCACTAGCTTTAACCGGCAATTGAATTATTAAGAGAGTTAATATGAGTCGCTAAAAATATTCTGGCAAATTTTCATTAAAATCGTGTGAACAGTTCTTGAGTAAATCCCCAAAACGCCCAAAAAACGTGGATGGGCTATAAAAACCGTGCAATAGCTTTAACCGGCAATTGGGTTATTAAAAGAGTTAATAGGCGTCGCTAAGAATATTCTAGCACTAGCTTTAACCAGCAATTGGATTATTAAGAGAGTTAATATGAATCGCTAAAAATATTCTGGCAAATTTTCATTAAAATCGTGTGAACAGTTATTGAGTAAATCCCCAAAACGCCCAAAAAACGTAGATGGGCTATAAAAACCGTGCAATAGCTTTAACCGGCAATTGGGTTATTAAAAGAGTTAATAGGCGTCGCTAAGAATATTCTAGCACTAGCTTTAACCGGCAATTGGATTATTAAGAGAGTTAATATGAGTCGCTAAAAATATTCTGGCAAATTTTCATTAAAATCGTGTGAACAGTTTTTGAGAAAATCCCCAAAACGCCCAAAAAACTTGGAAGCCTATTAACTCTTTTAATAACCCAATTGCCGGGAAAAGCTATTGCACGATTTTTATAGCCCATCCACGTTTTTTAGGCGTTTTGGGATTTTCCCAAAAACTATTATGCTATAAACACAACAAAGGCTACCGAACATCGACTACAAGCTGTCAAAAATAGAATACATGTGTGCATGTGAGAATAATTATTTTAACGGCAACGTGACTGCCGACCACACGACTACATTTGTAGCCCGTAGCCAACTTAGGCCAATTTCTATTTTTCTTGGCGACAGTAAAAAGTTTAGTTATGCCAATACAATAAAATGCATGAAAAAGGTGTTTAAAAAACGCAATACATGAAATATGTACATAAAAAATGCGAAAAAAATTCAAGTTGCACCACCGAAAAAAAAAACAATAATTTGTTTACATTTTTTGTTCAGTTTTTATTTACTTATTTCATTAATTTACATCAGTTTTTATTTCATTTTTAATTTATTATTCAATTACCTTTTTAGTTTTCTTAAATTTTTATAAGTTTTCTCAGACATTTGTTGTTCTTTGTTCCTTCACAATTTCACTTACAAAAAATAAGTTTGTTGTATTTTGTTTAGGTTATGTTCAACGTATCAAAACAGATGTTTATTTTGTAGCTGTAGTCGTTATTATAGTTAAGTAGCTGGCTACTTGGCCACTTTCGTAGCCAGCGATTTTTGTAGTCGTGTGCTCGGTGTTCGATAGCCTTTATTGTGTTTATAGCATTAATACAAAATTTATATGAAACACATTTTTTAGATATGTGGCTCATTATAAACATTTTGTATAACGTAACATAATTAATTTATTAAAAAAAAAGACTAAATTTATTAATTCCTATTTTTTCATTCATAATTCCCCATTCTCAATTTCAAAATAGCGTTTTCATCGCTAATTTTGCTCACGTAATGCAGTCAGCTGTGATCAGCTGCTTATAAAAATTTCACAAATTGACACACCTCCAATACACTGCACAACTATCCAAAAACCACGAGTCTCACTAATACATACACACACACACAGCACCAGCAGCACATTGTGACCAGCAGTAAACCCAACTATGACGGCAACACGACGTATGCTTATGTTTTTAAAAGTATATAGGGATTTTTAATCCAGCTATAACTTGTCAATCCGTCAATTGATCTCCACGAAAGTTATATCCAAATGCGCAGCAGAACCCACACTTTCCGCTGATATAAAATCAATATTTAATTCAGAGTTTTAATCGCTTTTACCGCACTTCAAACTCCGATAATCACACCGTACTACTAAAACACTAGAGCTGTGTTGGTCACGAACGAACGGGTTAAATTGAACGAATCAGTGAATTGAACGAAGTGGTTCAGTCGTTCGTTTGGTCGTTCAATCTAAATTTCTTTATTCTTTGTTCTGGTCGTTCGGTCGTTTAATCTAAATTGTTTTTTCTTTGTTTTGGCCGTTCATTCGCGCAATCTAAACTTGTTTTTTCTTTGACTTGGTCGTTTTTTCTTTGTTTTGGTCGTTCATTCGTCCAATCTAAATTTGTTTTTTCTTTGATGTGGTCGTTCTGCCGTTTAATCTAAATTTGTTTTTTCTTTGGTTTGGTCGTTCGTTAAACATTTTTTTGTCGCTTTTTTATATGTATATTGTCAGTATTGCCATTTTGTTGATTTTTAACTAAAATTGGCGATTGTTTCTTAAATGTGGAAATACGTACTTTTATTAAATTGTTTTTACTTTTTTTTAAATCTACAGGAACATTTTTTGTTCTAAATATATATAAAGTGACAATAAACTTTATTATTTTGATTATAGAATTACTTAAAACATTTTTTAAATAATATATAATAATAAAAAATAATATATCGTATTTTTCACACTATTTTTTTTATTAATTTTGGAATACATTATATAAAATTTTTTTCGTATAAATTGGAATATCATAACATCCCATTGAAATATTAATAATTAATACTAATGACATGTAAATGTATATGGGATAGATGGGATACTTCGGACAAGGCAAAGTCTCTGATTGGGGTCAATCTGGCGGCCTCCAGAACCATTCTTGTTCCCGCTGTATACAAGTCGACATACAGCCTCCTCGTGGGCCTCCTGGATAACATTCTAGCACCCGCTAGCTTGTTAACTAATGTATGCGGCGATTGTCCAATCCCCTGGACTTTAAATTTAGGTTGTGCGTAGGGCTTGAAACCCACCACGTAAAAACAAAAATTCAATGAAAACCGAAACAATAGCCTCTAAACGGACCCCCTTATATGTTGCCGAATTTGGCAAACGTTTTAAGAAATATGATTTAAGGATATGCACCTGGAACGTAAGACCCCTTTATAGGGAAGGTGCCTCTATCCAATTGGCGGATGCTCTCAAGAAATGTAGGGCTGACATCACCGCCATCCAGGAAATGCAATGGATAGGACAGGGTTGTATAAGGCAAGCAACATGTGACATCTACTACAGCTGCCATGATAACAGACGCGAATTTGGCTGCGGATTCGTAGTTAGCAAGAGACTTCGCCATCTTGTCTCAGAGTTCACCCCCGTGAACGAAACGATAACTACGATCCGGATGAAGACAAAGTTTTATAATATCAGCCTTATTTGCGTGCACGCCCCGACGGAAGAGAAGGATGATTCGGCCAAAGATGCTTTCTACACAAAACTCGAGGATGTATATGATAGGTGTCCGGCACATGACGCCAAAATTGTCCTCGGCGATTTCAATGTGAAAGTTGGACGTGAAGGTATCTTTGGCCCCACTGTCGGACAGTTCAGTTTCCATAATTCCACCTCACCGAACGGCTTGAGACTGATCGATTTCGCCGCGGCGCGAAACATGGTGGTTTGTAGCACCAGGTTCCAGCATCTCGATATCCATAAGGCCACCTGGCTCTCTCCTGATCGATCTACCAACAACTAGATCGATCACATTGTGATTGATGGAAGGCATGTATCCAGCATACTAGACGTGCGAACATTTAGAGGTCCAAATGTCGACTCGGACCATTATCTTGTCGCAGCCAAGATGCGACTGCGAATATGCGCAGCGAATATGGCACATTCTAGTGTTCGAGGGAAGCTGGACATCAAAAAGCTGCGATCACAAGAGACAGCCAGGTCGTTTTCCAATCGTCTTTCTAATGAGCTCCATTGCATCCCGTCCTCTCTCGAAAGTATTGGTGGACAGTGGTCTCACATTGCTCACTCTCTGCGCAACGCTGCCGAAACAGTCCTTGGTTTTGAGTGTCCTTTCCGCAGAAACCAATGGTACGATGAAGTGTCGTGAGGCCACAGCGGCAAAGAATGCTGCCTACAGAAGAACGTTGCAGTCCACCACTACAAGAGCAACTGTGGAGTTGTACAAAGAGAAGAGGAGGGTAGAGAGACGCCTATTTAGAAGAAAGAAAAGGGAGCAAGAAAGGCGTGATCGTGAGGAGATCGAGATGTGCAGGAGTAGACATGATGCTCGAAATTTTTATAAGAAGATAAGGCGTCTTACTACTGGTTTTAACCCGAAGCAACCTCCTGCAGAGACGAACATGGTAATTTGGTTACAGATGCACATGGTGCACTGAGATTATGGAGACAGCATTTCAGTAATCTACTGCAAAGCGATGATGACACAAATTCCGCTGCTAGAGATGCTTTACCGGACCCAATCAATAATGACGTTGTGATCTCGTTCCCTAGCCATGAAGAGGTCAAGGTTGCCATATGGCGGCTGAAGAACAACAAAGCAGCCGGACGTGACGGTCTGCCCGCTGAACTCTTCAAGTATGGAGGCGATGAGCTGGTTAGGTGCATGCACCAGCTCATTTGCAGAATATGGCTGGAACAAAGTATGCCCGATAATTGGAATCTCAGTGCCCTCTGTCCGATCCTGAAAAAGGGAGACCCCACAATATGGACCTTATCAGTGCGGCTTCAGACCTGGTAAGTCCACCATTGACCAGATATTCACACTGCGCCAAATCTTGAAGAAGACCCATGAAAGTCAAGTCGACACACACCACCTCTTTGTCGACTATAAGGCAGCGTTCGATAGCCCGATAAGGGATCGCGTATATGCCGCAATGTCTGAGCTCGGTATTCCTGCAAAGCTGATAAGACTGTGCAGAATGACGTTGAGCAACTTCTGCAGCTCTGTCAAGGTAGGAAAAGACCTCTCCGAACCTTTTAATACCGTGCAAGGTTTCAGACAGGGCGATCTCTTATCCTGCGACCTCTTCAATTTCGTTATGGAGAGTGTTTTGCGAAAGGCGGGTGTACATCGTAGTCGCCGTAGTCTAGTGGCTAGTGTGTTGGCTTACTAAGACATGGGCCCTGGGTTTGACTCCAGGCTCTGACATCTTCAAAAAAAAAAAATATGAAAAAAATATTTCTTTCGGCGACTACCTCTCAGCAGTCTTCTGGCAAAAGTTCTGAGAGTAACTAATTGCCATGAACAAGCTTCTCAAGTCTGTCGTTCGGAGTCGACATTAAACTGTAGGTCCCGGTACTCATGGATAAAAATTGACCCACACAACATATATAGCATATATAGATACATTATTTCGTATTCTTTTAAAAAATCCAAGTTTTTTACCTATTTTTTTACATATTCCACATGTTTTAATTTCATGTCTTCATCAATTACACGGTGCTACAAATGAGCAACTTTTTTTATACTTGGAAAGTGACATAGTGTATGTTGTAGGCCTTATTGAGTAGATCATAAATTAATTTTTAAAAGTTCGGAAACACCCTCAAATTTCGGAGTTATTCCGAAAAAACTATTTTCGGGTAGGTTCGAGTACTTATGAACACGTAACTCAGTTGATTTTAATCCGATTTTCAATTTTTAAACGGTTTTGGAAAGAAGAAATATGTGCCTTTTTGAAATATGTACACATTTTGGTATATGGGCAATTTAAAAAATTTTCGACATTTTGATATTTTTTTTTCCAAATTTTTTTTTGATGACACGAATGATGCTTTGGTCACGTGAAGGGTGATATTTTAGCATACCAAAACAGTTTGCGTAAATCATTTATTGCAAACGGTGCGAAAGTTATGGATGTTTTAAGTTTTAAATTTCTTTAAAAAAATTTAAAGTTAAATTTATTGGTTGATTTTAATAAATGTTGTATGGATGCATAAAACTCATTTCAAATTCATCAGTGCAGTCCAAATTCATCGATGCACTGATAAAATACATAAAAAAATATCAATTATAATGAAAATTCCTTAACATTAAAAAACGCGAATTTTTGCAAAAATATGAATGTTTCACCGATTGTTATAATATGTGTTTATATAACGCATAACTAATTTACAGAAAAACAATGTTTTAACTTGCAAATTTAAAAAATAAACAAAATTATATAAGAATTATTTTTGAGGTTAGGATTTTTTTTTTTGATCTGTAAAATTTAAAATCATGAAAATTTTTTAATGCCTATTCGGTTTTATTATCAAGCTTAAAAAAACCTTTCATTTGGTGTCAATCGGGGCGGAATCTATACATAACTGCAGATGTCACAAAGCAAAATGTGTTAGAAGAAAAATGCCGATGTACCCGTTAAATATGCACCGAATTCAACCGTATTTATATATGATCTTTAGTTCACCGCCGCACTTCATTTCCAATACTTTACATTGATTTTAAACCACGGATTAATTAAAAAAAACGCGAAACAAAATCATGAAATTTTGCAAAAGTTTTATTTTCTTTATAAATTTTTGCATTTCAAAATATTTTAACGCCTTCTTGACGTTGAGGTGCCATTTATTAAGAAGTTTAGATCACGCAATACATAAACCAGTTTTGAATAAGATTGCAAATGTCAGGCGCGAAAAACTGTCATTTTTGATAAATTTACGCCAATTTTATAAAAGTTTGAGGTCATCGTTCTTAGCAACTAGTAGCCTGACATCGACGTGATATGGCGCAAATTTTAGCAAATTACACCATCTATCAAATACTCTTGACGAAATGCAATTTTCTTGAACGGCGCAAAAACGCTATAGAAAAAACTGAGAAAATTAAAAAATCGGAAAATTTTGGTTTCAAAAATGAACCGCTGTACAACTTTTTCCCAAATAGTAGTATTGGCATAACTTTTATAGTGTAAATATCTACAAAGTCTAGTGACTTTATTTTATATCAGTGGGCATCGGAAGTTTAAAACTAAAAGTAGAAAAGTGATGAAATATGAAAAAACTCTTGTAAATTTCAAGCCTGTTTTTTGAGTTTTTCGATATTTGAGTGCCCATAACTTTTAAAAATAAAGAACTGATGGTCTGAAATTTTGAATTTCCCAGTTTCCTAGTGTGGCCTACCATTCCCTTTTGACCGTTTTGGTCAATTCGAAAAACTGGGGAAATAATAAGCATCTGAACTCAGTTTCAACAAATGTTGAAAATTTTTGAAATTGCCCATATATATTAAATTTATGCAGTGTTATTTTAATTTATATCCGATTTTAATTTTATTTTTTCTAAATTTTTTAACTTTGGCGCCATTTTTTTAAATTAGATTGTTTAGAAATATACCCTTATGTATATAGTTTATTAAAGCTAATTTAGTTCTGAGTCAAACGAGCTTACAATAAATAAAATCGGGTAAAAAATAAAAAAGTTATTAAGGTTTTTCAAAAGTTAAAAATTTTGCTTTTACAAATATGTATTGATCAAGATACTACATTTTCTTTATTTTTTAGTTTTATAATGATATGATTATATAAATATTATAAAATAAACAGTATTCAAATTATTTTATTTAGAATATTTGATAAACGTGTTTGCTAGACCTCTTTCGCTTGTACATCAAATCGTCTGTTTCTCGCTTAAGTGTCCAGCAGTAATTTAAAATCATTCATTGAAATCTAATTGTGCATGCAGAAAATGAACTTTAATGGACATTCTGCATCCCATTTGTGTATAATGCTATAAACACAACAAAGACTATCGAACACCGAACACACGACTACAAAAATCGCTGGCTACAAAAGTAGCCAAGTAGACAGCTACTTAATTATAATAACGACTACAGCTACAAAATAAACATATGTTTTGACACGTTGAACATAACCTAAACAAAATATATTTTTTGTAAGTGAAATTGTGACGAAATAAAAAACAATAAATGTCTGAAGAAAACTTATAAAAATTTAAGAAACTAAAAAGGCAATTACATAATAAATTAAAGATGAAATAAAAACTTATGTATATAAATGAAATAAGTAAATGAAAACTAAACAAAAAATGTAAACAAATGATTATTTATTTTCAGTGGTGCAACTTAATTTTTTTTCGCATTTTTAATGCATATATTTCATATATTGCGTTTTTTAAACACCTTTTTCATGCATATTATTGTATTGGCAGCACTAAACTGTTTATTGTCGCCAAGAAAAATAGAAATTAGCCTAAGTTGGCTACGGGCTACAAAAGTAGTCGTGTTGCCGTTAAAATAATTATTCTCATATGCACACATGTATTCTATTTTTGACAGCTTGTAGTTGATGGTCGGTAGCCTTTGTTGTGTTTATAGCATAAGCCTCAAGAAATTCATTTACTACATCAATATAATTTTCACTTTTTTCATTTCCCCAAAAATTTTCACATAAATAATAAAGCTCTCCATTCTCTTTTTTCTACAACATTTAATTTCATTGTAAATTCTTCGTCAAGCATAATTTGGCGGATTTGGGGTCCAACAAAAATACCTAAATATAAAAAAATAATACAATTATGTTTAGGAATCAATAAACATTTCTACCTTCTTTTATTTTTGCTTCACTTATTCTTGGGAAAACTGATTTTTAGCGTAAAAAGGCATCGCTTTCCCTATCCAGGCGTTTCACAAACTGCTTCATGTATCCCAATTGGTGGCAAAATTACTTATTTATTATCATAAGATTAAAAAATTAAAGAAAATGTAAAGTGCTGAAGACTCGGGGTCGAGCCCCAGGAAAGGTGTGATCGATTTAATTTTGTTTTTATCAGAAAACGCTTTAATTAGATCAAAGTTAACTGCAATGAATATTTTTTGGTAATTAAAGAAGAAATGATGTCCGTGAAGGAATAGTACACTAGCCAAACTGAACAATTGTTTTCGACTCCAGCTACGGTAGTCTCATCAGAGTTCTTTGTGTCCTGTGCATATTCAAGACCAAACATCAACTATTTAATTCACACTTTTCTGGAAATCGCATACTGAAATTATTACCGTATGCACATACACTTGTATGAGTTAGTCGAAGTAAAGTCACACAACAGTTTCTATCATATTCTCCTTTTCTTACCATCATTGCTGTTCTTGTAATTGTCATCCTATTTGGATGAAACAGAATCACAAATTTATTTTGTTTTTGCAATTTATTCCACCTTATCCACATTAGTCGACATGAATGATATGTACGACGGTGGTCGTGGTGGTTAGAGCGCAGCGCCATAGCCATTGCAGTTAACTTTGATCTAATTAAAGCGTTTTCTGATAAAAATAAAGAAAATGTAGTATCATGATCAATACATATTTGTAAAAGCAAAATTTTTAACTTTTGAAAAACCTTAATAACTTTTTTCTTTCTTACTCGATTTTATTTATTAGAAGCTTGTTTAACGCAGAGCTAAATTAGCTTTACTTAAGTATATACATAAGGGTATGTTTCTAAACAATCTAATTTAAAAAAATGGTGCCAAAGTTAAAAAATTTAGAAAAAATAAAATTAAAATCGGATATAAATTAAAATAACACTGCATAAATTTAATATATATACCAAAATGTGTACATATTTAAAAAAGGCACATATTTCTTCTTTCCAAAACCGTTTAAAAATTGAAAATCGGATTAAAATCAACTGAGTTACGTGTTCATAAGTACTCGAATCTACCCGAAAATAGTTTTTTCGGAATAACTCCGAAATTTGAGGGTGTTTCCGAACTTTTAAAAATTAATTTATGATCTACTCAATAAGGACTACAACATACACTATGTCACTTTCCAAGTATATTTTCACTGTAGCACCGTGTTATAAATCCGAGATATTTGATTTCTTTTACTTTTTCTATTTTTTCATTATTTATTTTATAGGACTTGTCGGTGTTCATATTAATTTCCATAATTTTTGTCTTTTTTTCGTTTAATTTTAATTTATTCATTTTTAACCAATTGCTAATGTTATTTATACCACTTTCTAATTTTTCATAACATTCTTCACCAGTGAAGATCAAAGTGTCATCTGCATAGAGAACTATCTCACATTTTTCTAAAATATTTGGCATGTCGTTTATATATATTATAAATTATAACGCTCCAAGTATTGACGCCTGAGGTACTCCATATCCTATCTTAATTTTTTTCGATATCTTATCATTTACTTTGGTTATTTGCTCTCGTCCCGTGAGGTACGAGTTGAACCAATTTAATTCGATGTCACGAATGCCATACATGTATAATTTTTTTTATCATTATCTCCTTGTCAATAGTCTTGAAGGCTCTCTTAAAATCCAAAAATATTTACAATATATTCTTATCTTTACCTATGTATTTCCATTTATTTATCACATAATATACTGCTGTTTCGCATAAGAACTTTTTTCGGAAGCCTGATTGGTATTTTCTAAACAAGTTTGATTGCTCCATATATCTCTCTAGTTGTACTTTAACTACTTTCTCCAGAATTTTTTCACAGGTCTTTAAAGAATTGATTGGGCGAAATTCTTCGCATTTCTTTGTTTTCGAAATTTTTTCTACTGGAGTAACCATTGAATATTTCCATTTTTCAGGAAAAACTCCTGTTTCAAGAGACTTGTTTACAATTTTTAACATTACTGGACCCATCACATTCCAATTTTCCAAAATCATTTTAACTGACACTCTTTTGAAATCATATTTGTTTTTTAAATTCTTACATAAATTCTTAAGTTCTTGTAAAGATACATACATACATACATACCTACATACATACATACATACATAATTGGCCATTACAACCCTGTGTCAGGATTACGGCCTAGCTTCTCGCAGCTTCTCGCATGTTGTGTGTGTTAATTTTTTTCCCATGAGTACCGGGACCTATAGTTTAAAGTCGACTCCGAACGACAGATTTGAGAAGCTTTTTCATGGCAATTAATTACTCCCAGAGCTTTTGCCAGAAGACTGCTGAGAGGTAGTCGCCGAAAGAAATAATTGTTTCATATTTCTTTTTTTTTAAAGATGTCGGAGCTGAGATTTGAACCCAGCACTATCGTCTTCGTAAGCCAACACACTAATCACTAGACCACGGCGACTACTATCTTTACATCTTGTAAAGATATTGCACAAAATTTAAATCTATTATTTATCACAGGAATTTTGTTAATATATTGCACTTTTTCTATAGATTCTCTTATTGACTTAATACTATTGACCAAGTTATCATTGAAATGTTTTGCTATTTCGTAGTTATCCTTATATTCTATATCATTAAATGTCAGAGTCTGTATCACATTCTTATTCTTTTTAAGTACTAGATCTTTTATCTCCCTCCACATATGTTTCTGATCTTTGGCATTGTTGATTTTATTACTTATATATTTCTGTTTTTCATATTCAATTTTATTTTTATACTCGTTTCTTGTTAATTTGTAATTATACCATGTTTCCACTGTGTTTTCGGTTACAGCTATCTGGTATTTAAATATTTTTTCTCTTTTTAGTTGATTTAATTCAGTATTAAACCAATAGTTAGCGTTTTTTATACTACATGTTTTTAAAAATGTAAATTTTTTTATGGTTTTTTTCCATGCACGTTTCTAAACTGTTTACATTATTGTTTAAATCAATATTATCGTTATATTTTACTGCTCTAAGTTCGTTATTAAATTCCTGTTTGTTATATTTAAATACTTAAATTTGTCCTTTTATTTTATTGCCTTGTTTTTTGTCATTATTCTCAATTTTAATATCAATAGTTTCATGATCAGATATTTTGTTATTATAATTGACTATAGCTGTTATATTTCTGTTATTTGTTATAACATAATTTATTAATGTGCTTGAATTTTTTGTTATTCTGGTATAATCGTTGATGATCTGCTTAAGGCCGTTATTGAATAAACTTTCTAATCTTGTTTTATAAGTAATATTTTTGCACCAGCTATTATAATATGGTCTCCAGCTATTATAATATCACACTCTTTTTCGCAAATATTTTCCACAATTTTTTCAAATTCACCACAGGAATTAATTATCTTACTATTGGGTGATCTATACACTGCAATAACTATAATTTTTGTCGTATTGCACCTGGCCAAAATTGTACCCACTTATCAAAATTTCGAGTCGTTTACTATTTCAAAAATATTATTCATTTGC
Source organism: Metopia argyrocephala (assembly GCA_963576795.1). NCBI lineage: Eukaryota > Metazoa > Arthropoda > Insecta > Diptera > Sarcophagidae > Metopia > Metopia argyrocephala. Next base: position 33,705,082 of record OY756211.1, read on the forward strand.
CATTCCTTTTTAAAATACATCGCGACTCTTCCAGTTCTTTTCTAGTTTGAATATGTTATAAATTGATTGTAATCTTTCAGTAGTATCTTGTTTTCTTCTATATCATTAGTTAGATGAGTTTTAGATAAAATTAAAAACTCAGGTGTTATACCATTTATTATTTGTTCTATTTGATTAAAATTATTTAGGAGCCCTTGTACATTAGAATATTTGCCTTTTATATTCTTTGGTTGTTAAAAATTTAGCCCAAACCTTCTCTTCTTTATATTTAGTTTATTTTTATACACCTGGCAATGTTTGCTTGACATGACATGGTTTTCATCTAGGCCTAAGTTGAATTTATTATTTGCTTTTATACAGTTCGCATATTTAACAATTATTTCTTTGTTGAATACCTTTGAGTTATGATTTCCGTGGCATTTAAAACAAGTCTCTTCATTTTTACAGTCACTTGCCTTGTGGTTATATCCTTGGCGTTTGAAGCAACGTATTATATCGTTCCATCAAATATTCGGCATTTTTCCCAGCCAATATTAACTTTTTGAAAAATTATCTTTGTATATGTTTCTTTATCTATTATAATTGTTGCATTATATATCTGTGGCAATTTGGAAGAGTAGCTTAAGTCGAAAATTGAAGTTTTGAGATATCTTCAATTTTGTGTAATTTTTATTCTGTATGTTTTTTGCGAATAATTTATGAGTTAGTATATTGGTAACATGTTCATTAGAGAAGAAGGATGAATATTTTAAAAAAATATGGTTGATTTTAGAAGATTTTACGCCTTTTCTACTTAAGCGCTTTTTCGAAACTGAAATCTGCGTTGGACAGGTCCTTAAGTAACTTAAGCGCTTCTGTTGAAATAAAGAGTGCGTATTGTGTAGTTTTAAGTAAACATAAGAGGATTTATTCAAGAACTTATATTCACTTAAGATAACTGTATACAAGAATCACATTTTATTAAAAAAACTAATGTAAATATAAGTTATATGATAAATCGAAAATCTGAATATGTAAACAAATCTATGTGTACATAAGTTGTTTTGTTCAATGCATTATTGATTTAAAAAACTTAGGCTAAAAAGTAAACGTACATAACATTGATAAAAAATAGAATTTTTCAAAACGGACTAAATACATTTAAGCGCCTTTGCTTCTGTAATGCCCCAAACGCCTTAACTCAATTCTCTCTTATGTCGACTTAAGCTACTCTTCCAAATTGCCACAGATATAATTCTGTTATTTTTCTTGTGTTCATTAAGTTTTACTACTCTCATTTCACATTCTCTTAATATCACTGGTTTACAGCCAAAAAATATCAAGAACGCCACATGCCTAGATTAGTTAATTGGGACCTCCTGAGCACGAAAAACGCTTTTATTATTTTTTTCTAAGTACAGTTTTTTAGATAACGGTACTTTTGTGTTTTTCAGTGTATGGCCCCACTCAAACCCTTGTGGAGTCCAACCGAAAAGTCCGATCGAGATAAGTGGTATATTAATGAAAAGGTAATTGAATGCCTTTTCCGTCGATATGCTGGAAAATTCTATCTGATAAGAAATGGCTGAGATATGGCACCTCAAAGTTAAAAATTTTCCTATTTTTGACGTTTTTTTCAAAATTTTTCATTTTCATTGAAATTTTTTTCTACGTTATATTGAAGATCTGGAACGTTTTATTTTTTTTACCAATATTTAAAATGTACTTTCAAAAAAATCTGATGAAAAATAAAGTTTTTATTAAGGATTTTGTGGAACGACAATATTTTCATTTTCATTGCTCACACAGTATATTCGGCGTAAATTTAATAAATTTAAATTAAAATGACGAGCGACTTGAACTTTTGCGTTTTTTTTCGGATGGATCTTCCCGAATAAGGAACTATCAATAGTCCGCCATTATTTGTTCATCCCACCAGCCTTTGTAACGTCTCTCAATTCCTTCCATTTCTGGTGAAGTATTTCACCTTGTTCATCCCTTTCGGAGCACAAGTTCATGGTTAAAACTTCTAAATGACTGAATAAGAAGTGCAAGAGGGCAACACGAAGTTTCTATGTTTTCTATGTCTATGGGACAGCCGTGACCGTCGGATTCACTACACCCGAAAAGTTTGGCTCGAGCGAAATGGAAGTATGCACGGAGAGTACAATATCAAAAATGACCCACTCATTCCTCAGGAGAAGATAATTGGTGGTATTCTTGATTCCGTTCCGTGGCTGCGGAAAGCCATATTTTGCGCGGAAGCAACATTTGCTATTATTCATTCCGTTGTTGCCATATCGTTCCGTTGCTGCGGTATCATATCGTTACTGCGGTATTGCCTTATTATTGATTCCGCAGTATAGATAATTTTCTTCATTTTGCTTACGCACAAATTTTGTAACGGAAAGCTCACGGAAAGAGATTACAGAAAAATAAAACGGGTACAAATTAAAAATTGTGTGCTTTAAATTTTAATTTATAACATATTTACATTTGTTTCTAATAAAATAAAAAGTAAAATTTAATAATTGTTATTTTAATTCGCTTATTTGAACATGAAAATGAAAAATGTAAGGCAAAATATAATTAAAAAAAAAATAATTTAAGTTTAATTTATTGTGTTATGTATATCTAATCGAAATACAGACTTTTTTTTAGAAATAAAATAGAAAAATATACAAACAAACAGCAGTTGGAAGAAATGGTAAATACCTATAATGAAATCTAAGGAAGATATTTTATGCGGTTTAAGCCAACGAGCGCGAATAAAAGATGCCGATATTTGGAAAAAAATTAAACAGTATTAAGAAAAAATATTCTTCATTGATCTTTGATTTCTTTTGTATTATACTGTGGGTATTGACTGATTATAAAATCAGAGTGGGAAAAGAAGCTGTCAAAGAATATACAGCTTTTGACTGGAACAGGCTGTGATCCATGTAAAAAATTCCTTTCACAAAAATTTAGGAAGAAGTAAGCGCTTTCCTGAAGATTAATACCGCGGTTCATGGTATACAAAATGTAAGCAGTTTTGGAGTTTTCAAGAAGAGCATGCCGACTGAAAATATTGCAAGTGAAGAAATTAAAAAGGCGGAAGAAAATGTTATATTTTATACATATGTACATATATTTTGATTTCACAAATTACAAAAATCTTTTATATTTTTGGACTAAATAAAAAAAAAATATCACAAAAATGTGTATGTATTATTACTGTTCAGAAACACGCTAGAGTGTACAACACTTAACTTTTTGCCATTCCCTTTTTTCTATTTTTTATATATTTCTTTTCATAAAAGTCAAGTAAAAATTGACACTTCACTTGTATTTTTGAGCTTAACTAGAAAACATATATGTAAAAACAGCGGTAAAAATAAATAGTGACAATGCAAAAGAATAGAACTATAAATTGTGAACAAAAATTAAATTTCAAAAGTGACAATTAAAAAACTTATTAAATACAAAAAACTATACAAATATCAAACAAATAAATTTGATCAATAAATATTAAAATTAGAAAAACAAAACAGAAAACATTTAAAAACAAAATTGTAAAGTTTATATTGTACATATACATAAACAGAATTACATTTATACTAAAAATCCAATTATATAAAAATACTAGCTGAACCCGGTGTGCTTCGCTACCCCCTCGTTATATAATCAATTTAACGGCGGTGACGTGGTTCATAGTTATATGGCGACGTTAACAGTATTAAGAGCAATATACTACCAAATAAAAAAAATCCGTTGGAATTAACAAATTTATACAGAGAACAAAAAGTTTAAAAATTTCAAATAAAATTTTGCGTGAAAGTGGGCGTGGCGTAAGAAATGTTTATTTATACCTCGCCTGGAGTATAATGTGTATATATATGAAGTAAATCTGTTAAAAACTATATGGAAGCAATTACATAATTTTAAAAAAGTAGGCGTAAAAGTGCGCGTGGTCGGAAAAAAAGTACCCTATTAATCATGCCTAGTGGTTAGTGTGTTGGCTTACTGTATAAAAAATAGATATTAAAATTTACATTTGTTAATCTAAAGCTGTGCTAAGACACCAATAAAATTTAATCAAAATCAGTTTGTTAGTTGGGGATAGGGAGAAGTAGTCCTTGTACCGCCCACTCTGAGTAATTAAAAAAAAAACGCAAACCGTATATGCTCTACGGTACGCTGATCTATTTAGTTTAAAATTTCATCGAAGACAGTACGTTATTTAGGTGAGGTATAAATTTTCCCTTGGGGCGGGTCAGCTTAACATTTACGGGTATGAAAAATAGATGTTGACCGATTCTCAGACCTACCCGATATACACACCAAATTTCATGAAAATCGGTCCAGCCATTTCGGAGGAGTTTGGCAACAAACACCGCGACACGAGAATTTTATATATTAGATATAAATTGAAGTTTAAATAAATAGAATTACAATTAAAATTATAAAAAACCAAAAAAGTGAACGTGTTTTATTTCCTTTTTGTTTAATCCTAAACATTTTATGGTCACTTCGAACCAGATTTTGGTTTTTTATAAAAAAAGTTTTTTAAAATTATACAGACACAGACCCAACAACAAATATAAAAAATAAACAGTTATAAAATTTTAACAAAGAATAGTAATTACCTTGAAATAAAAATTCAAAGAAGAATCATCAGCAGTGGCAGCAGTAGCGACAGCAAACAGTGCCTCGTTTCTGTATTACTCGACTCGAGAAATTACTCACATGTGTGTTGAAACAAAAAATCCCATCGTTTCTCGAATCGTCGTTAAAAAAGTGTTTCTGTATCTGCATGCGAAAACAATTAAAACAAACTCTTTTCCAACTGGAATATTTCCAGTTTAAATGTGTGAAACGAAAGCAAAACGTCAAAAAAAAATATTAATTGTGAAAAACAGTGTTGTCAGATTAGGAGATTTATCACCAAAATGGGGATTTTTTTTCTGAAATGGGGAAAAAAATTCATTTGGGGATGGGGATTTTATTGTGGATAATCGACAAATATTTGACGATTTTTACAATTTTGTTGCTTATTTAACTATGGGGGGTCGTGGCATACTGGTAGAGCGCTTGCACAGAAACTCACACGACCAAGGTTCAATTCCAGCGAAGGACAAAAAAATTTTAAAAATAAATAGTTGCGGTTTTCTAAAATTACAATTTAAATTAAAAATTAAATTTAAATAAAATAAGAGGTTGCCCCCCCCCCCCCCCTCCAGCAAGACCATCTGCAAGAAACCGCCCCCTGACATTTCTAATCTATTCCACCAGAAACCAATGATCAGGAGTACAGCGCCACCTTCTGGGAAGATAACAGCTAATTTACTGAAGACGCTCACCATTCACATGTAAACATCCACCGACAGATGAGGCCATTGCTGTTTGATCATTTGAGGGTGAAGGTATAACACTGGCTCTTGAGTGGACAAATTGACAGCAACTTGTTTCATCAACAAATAAAGGCGCAAAAAAAAAAAAAAAAAAAAAAACTTCTATCACCATCTTCATATTCCAATACCATGCACACTGCATAAGTAGGGGTTTACCCCTGAGGGTCTTAAAAAAAAAAATATATTATAGATTTCTTTCAATCGGAACACACAGTGAAATAATTTCCGATGAAAGTATGAATTTATAAGCATGACTTGTTTAAAACTCATGTTTTTTAGTTTAATTTATTTTCTCATATAAACAAAAACATCTCCATACCATTATATTTCCCCCACCGATTTTAATGGTTTTATTGCGTAGGAATTTAGTATTAGAGGGTCGCCTTTTAGATAAACTACTACTGAAGGTTATGGGAATGTTTTTCATATTATAGCACAGGACATCTATGTAGAATTGAAGGTACAACAGATACCGTATACTATACAAATATTTTAAACGGCATAAAGATGTCTTATTCTGAATATGAAATGGCACATCGATGGGTGTTCCACCAAGTTAACAACCCAAAACAGACATCGAAGCGAGCAAAAAGTTATTTTCAAAATATATGCTTCAAAATTTTAAGCTGATCTGCTCAGTGTCCAGAGTTAAACCCTTTTGAAAATTTATGCAAAATTGTCAAAGCGGCTCTTTGAGAAAAAACCCTTCTAATAAAGTACTTTGTGGGAATTTGTTAAAGATGTATGCAAAAACATTGCAATCAATATGTTTTAAAGATTTGTGGACTTAATGCCAAAACGCTTTTGGGACTTTATTTAAAACCAGGGTAATTCCACTAACTACAGAATAGTGGTAATTTGGTGCCATTAATAAAAAACTGTTTCTTTTAAGCCATCAAATTTGATGTGTATATTTTTATGTAGAGACAAAATTAGTTAATTTTAACAATATTTTTGAATATGTACATGGTTTTTTAAGTTTTGATCTTGCGAAATTTTAATGTTTTTTATTTTATTTACTTTATAATTGATATTTTATATAGAAACAAACAAAAATATTAATCACATTGTTCTAAAGTTTTTTGGCCATGATGCTAGATCATGGTCAATCTTTTTTATAGACCACCACTGTAATAAGAAATACATATCAAATAAAATAGTATATATTTATACCTATATCAAAGCATATGTATCTATGCAAAATTACTGATACAGTTTCTGTGGGGATTTTTGAGGATATGAATTTTAAAATCGGGGATGAAAATTGAAAACTATCTGACAACCCTGGTGAAAAATGTAAACAAACCAATAAAAAAAATTATATGAAGAGAAATGCAAAACTATAAAAATATATATCATATATATATTAAAAAAGCTACGCAATATTATTTTTAATAAAAAAGCCACACAATATTATTTAAAAAAGACACAAAATACAAAAACTGTTTTTTGTTTGTTTGCAAAACACTTTTCGCACCGTTTTAATATGCGGCTTATTTTGAGACTTCATTCGGTTCAGTTTTCACAAAGAAAATATACAGAAACACTTTTACTCACATTTTTCCAATAATAATTGGAAAATGGCATAAATGACAGATAGTACTCGCATTATTTTACATACAGAAACACGTATGTGAGAAACAGCACTTTTTGTGTCAATTCACATAGTTTTTGTTTCAATTTTTTCGTTTCATGTGAGATATTACTCGAGTCGAGTAATACAGAAACGAGGCACAGAACAACAAACATCAGTGAGTACAAAAAGAAACAAGACCCTACAACAACAACAAGTAAGTCCAAATAATATTTTATATGTACATATAAATACAAATGAGACACACTTGTATTAAACACAAAAAATAATAAGAAAAAACACATTTGGTGTAACGGAGAAATAAAAAGGGTTACCAACGGGCCAAAACTTGATTTATTCCGGGTAACTTCAAATTGTAAATAGGATTTGAATATATTAATATTTTTTCAATATTACTTGTTGTTAAATCGCTAGCAGGCATTTTTTGACCCAATTTTTTCGACACCTCTCCCTAATTTTACAAAGTATAAAATTTTAACTTTTCAAGATGTCTCTTAGAAAGTTTGTAAATTGTACAAATGATTTAATTGAATTTGAAAAGACATACTCAGCCAGCCATGCAGAGGACAATATTCATGCGCTGGAAATTCTTCGCGTAGAGTTAGATTCGCTCTGGATCCAAGTAAAGCGGTCTTATGAAGAATGTAGAGATATGGAGAAGGAAGGGGAACAACCAATCGAACGAAATAAACTTCGGGAACGATACCAGAAAACCCCGTCGGCATATAAGGTATGCTATTCATCCATAAATGCAGAAATCAATGCACTTTCGGAACCCGTTGAAAAAATAGAACATCGATCAACGATTTTTCAAGAAAGTGAGACATTGTCAATAAGACTCCCTCCCTGCGACACCGACACATTTTTTTGGGATTACAAATTATGGCCCAGCTTTCGGGATTTATTTACCGCGATATATATCAAAAATTCTCGAATTAGCAATGTAGAACGGCTCTTCTATTTGACCCAAAAAACAGGTGGCGAAGCGAGAGAGATAATTGCGAACGTACTCTTGACAAATGAAGGTTTTATTCTAGCGTGGAAAAATTTAATAGACAGGTATGAAAATAAATGGATGCAGGTTAACGAGCAGTATAAAATAATTTTAGACCTACCTCAGGCATCTGCAAACTCAGGCGCATCAATCAAAAAATTACAGCGTACTATAAATGACTGTAGACAGACCCTCAGCATGTTAGGCGTTGACACAACAACCCGGGAGTCGTTTTTAATATTCATATGCTCACAGAATCTACCCAGAAGTTTAGTACAGGAGTTTGAAAATTCTCGGGAAGATTGCGCCGAAATCCCTACCTGGTCCGAATTCGACAAATTTTTAACCCACAAGTTTAGAACTTTAGAGTCCGTGGAAAATATCGTGTCAAAAAATAAATCCGCACAGAATAGCCCCGAAGTCAAAAAACCTGCCTTAAATAAAAAGAATATTATTAACTCGCTGCAAACAAATTTGTCGAAACAAACCACTAATTCGACACTTAAAAACCCCTCTGCTACAAATAATAAATGCCAATATTGCAATGACGCACATTTATTACGATCATGTCCCTTATTTTTAGAAAAAAATGTCAATGATCGAATTCACGTAGTAAGGACAACAAATTCATGTTACAACTGCCTATCAGGGACCCATAGTGTAAAAGATTGTCCTAGCAAATATAGTTGTAGGTTATGTAGACAGAAACATAACACATTGTTACATAAAGCTACTGTGACCCATTCTGCCAACCTAGCACAAATAAATACAGCAGAATGTCCATCAACAAGCTCTACAGCTTTAACTACTAAAATACAGTCCACTCCAAATTCACTCACTCCTCACTACACGTCCTTGACCCTTCAAAAAAATTCTGACTCACATACAGAATTACAAAACAAAGACACTTTATTGTTTACCGCCGTAGTTCAAATAGAAGTTAAAGGTCTACGATACCAGGCTAGAGCTATCATCGACCCTGGATCTCAATCAACTTTTGTCTCAGATAAACTGCAAAAACGATTAAACTTACCCACTAAACGCAACGTGGTACATGTAACAGGTTTAAATCAAACAGTCTCTGAAACATCCACCAAAACGTGTTTGTTCAATCTTTGTTCCCGCGTAGACCCTAACTTTAAATTGGAAGTCTGGGCACCAGTACTCAAGACCCTTCCATCCAATTTACCCACACAAACTCTGAATCACGAAATCATCACTGAGGCTGTTAAATTGGATTTAGCAGACCCTCATTTTTACAAGATCCAACCCATCGACCTCCTAATAGGCCTCGACTTAGGCCCATCCATATATTGTATGGAGACTCCGATGCGGTCAATTGGATCCCTTTTGGCACAAAAAACAGCATTTGGCTGGATTGTGGGGGGACCAATTTAAAAAGTGACTCAGTCACAAACTACAGTATCGTTACTTAATATTACGTCCCTTGACCAAATCCTCACACGCTTTTGGGAGGTGGAGGAAACCCCAAAACAGATTTTGAGGTCAGATGAGGACACATTTTGCGAAAACAATTTTAAATCTACAACACGTAGAAACGACACACGGAGTTATATTGTTACCCTACCTTTCAAAAAAGGCGAAGAAATAGGCTCCTCGCGAAATATCGCAATGGCTCAATACTTACGAATGGAAAGAATGCTCAGTAGAAAACCTGACATTCAGCAACAATACAATCAAGTCATACTTGAATACCTCGAGTTGGGACACATGAGGAAAATCTCACCCTTGGTTATAAATAAGGCTCCAAACTATTACCTGCCGCATCACGCAGTAATAAAACCGGATAGGCTTACTACAAAGCTTCGTGTAGTTTTCAACGCCTGTAGGCCGACGTCAAACAAGAATAGTCTTAATGACATTTTATACCCAGGACCCATTCTTCAGCAAGATCTTGTTCTTCTGATAGCAAAGTGGAGATTTTTCCGTTATGTATTTAATGCAGACATTACCAAAATGTATCGTCAAATACTCATCGATCCATCTCAGACCAGTTATCATCGAATATTGTTTCGTAAGACACCAAATGATCCTATTGAGGATTACGAGCTCCTTACCGTGACATTCGGAGTCAATTGCGCACCGTTCTTAGTCATAAGAACACTCCTTCAACTAGCCGATGAGGTGAAATCAACTCACCCCTCAGCCTCAAAAGTTCTACAACAAAACATGTATGTAGACGACGTCCTAGCAGGTGGTCATAAGATAGAAGATACGGTGAAATCCAGAAAAGAACTGGTTACAGTGCTAACATCAGCCGGCTTCGAACTAATGAAATGGACTTCTAATGACCCAAAAATAATCCAAGACCTACCCAGAGAACAATTATTACCACTTGATTGGTTAAATCTATCCGAAAAAGATAGCACAAAAACTCTTGGGATAAAATGGAACATATCTTCAGACTCCTTTACATTTACCGCTCCAGAAATACAACAAAAAGAAATATACACCAAGCGCGAAGTTTTATCCACAATTGCCAGATTTTTTGAACCATGCGGATGGCTTGCGCCCATCATTGTTGATGCCAAGCTTATAATGCAGCAAATCTGGTTAGATAAAATAGGTTGGGATGAAGTTTTAAAGCCAGTCACAGACCACAGGTGGAAAAATTTTGTAAAAAATTGTCATAAAATTGACTCTATAAAAATCCCACGTTGGATTTATTTCACCCCAACTTGCGTCGTAGAAATTCATGGGTTCTGTGACGCCTCTGAAAAGGCATACTCAGCGGTAATATACATTCGAGTAAAAGGGGCCGATAATATGACACACATTTCACTACTTGCTGCCAAAACCCGTGTAGCTCCTTTGAAAAATCTAACTCTACCACGCTTAGAACTCTGTGGTGCTGTATTGTTAGCCCAACTAGCATCAGTTATGCTAGAAAAGCTAAAAATAGGAAATTTAGAGACCCATTTTTGGACCGACTCTACGATCGTGTTGTCATGGCTAAATAAACCACCATGCCACTGGAACACCTTTGTAGGAAATAGAGTTTCAGATATTCTTAGAAAAGTCGGTACAACAAATTGGAAGCATGTCGACTCTAAATTCAATCTTGCAGACATTGCGAGTAGAGGCTGTTCCCCAGCAGAACTGGAGAAAAATACTTTATGGTGGAAAGGACCATCATGGTTGACACTACCAGTACAACAGTGGCCTATTCAAAATAAACCTCCAGACACAAAATTAGAGTCAAAATCTGTCAAAACTCTCACAGTCAACATCGAAGAAGACCCTTTAAACAGATTTTCCTCCTTATCGCGTGCGTTACGAGTTATCTCATATGTTTTACGGTTTTGGAGAAATACTGGTAGAAATCGACAACATCTGCGAGTTTGTTCATTAGAAATCACCCCGGAAGAAATTCATGATACAAAAACCCGCCTTATCATTTGCACACAAAGGATGTCATTTTCAGAAGAATACAATCTCTTGAAAGAAAAGAAAGCTATATCGTCTAAAAGCAAATTGTTGACCCTAACCCCCTTTCTAGATCGAAATGGAATTTTAAGAGCAAATGGTCGCTTAACAAAATCAACGTCACTCACCTACAATGAGCGTTGCCCCATATTGCTACCATATGAGTCAAAATTAGCTAAACTCATAGCAGAATTCACCCAAAAAATTACTCTACATGGGAGAAACCAACTCATGATCCGAATCATCAGAGCTGAATTCTGGATTTTCAAATTAAAACAATTGGTGAAAACTATCATCCATAATTGCAAAACTTGTGTAATTTATAAAAAACACACTCAAAGCCAAATAATGGCGTCGTTACCACCGGAACGAACTACATTGGCTCGACCCTTTACAGTCACAGGTGTAGATTACGCTGGACCCTTCGACATCCGTAATTTTACAGGACGTGCATGCCTTGTCACAAAAGGCTATGTCTGCATTTTTGTATGCTTTGCAACAAAAGCTATACATTTAGAAGCAGTAAGTGACTTATCGACACAAGCGTTTCTAGCAGCCTTCTCGCGCTTCATTGGAAGACGTGGATGTCCTGCCTGTATTTACTCGGACAATGGAAGAAATTTCATTGGAGCTGCAGAACTCATAAAAAGGGATCGTTTAGAATTCATGAAAAATCTACAAACTAAAATACTTCAACAACATAGTCATCAAAATATCGAATGGAAGTTCATACCTCCAGGTGCCCCACATATGGGAGGGCTCTGGGAGGGCTGGCGTAAAGTCATTTAAAACACACTTACGAAAAATGATTCCCAACATGAAATTCACATTCGAATTCTAGACCCTTAAGTCCTGCTAGCGATGACCCCAATGATTTGACTCCATTGACCCCTGGACACTTTCTAATTGGTACTCCAATAATGACCCCACCTGAACGAGATCTTTCAGATGAAGATGTGACTCTTGCGAATCGTTGGAAACGCATAAAAATCATCTACCAGTCATTTTGCCAAAGGTGGAAAGTTGAATATCTGGCCGAATTACATCGCAGATATAAATGGAAGTACCCTAAAGAAAATGTCAAAATCAACGAATTGGTTGTCATCAAAGATAATAATTTGCCATTCAATGAGTGGAAATTAGGTCGAGTTATAAAAACCTATTTAGGACATGATAAAAATGTTAGAGTTGTTGACATACGAACTGCAAATGGTTTATGTACACGACCCATTACAAAACTTGTAGTATTATTCAATAACTAAAACAATTTAAATAACATTTTATTTCATATTTTTACAGTCATGTCCTCAAATTTACATCTCAATACTCCTCAGTGGTCATGCAGCCTATACAATCCACATGATGCCTTACAAGTTCAAAAACTGAACGACAAAGAGAAGCCGCAAAAGAAAAGTATACCTTTACTGGACCCACAGCAAATCCATATTAACTCACTCACCCATTGGGGGGGGGAGAATGTTCAGAAACACGCTAGAGTGTACAACACTTAACTTTTTGCCATTCCCTTTTTTCTATTTTTTATATATTTCTTTTCATAAAAGTCAAGTAAAAATTGACACTTCACTTGTATTTTTGAGCTTAACTAGAAAACATATATGTAAAAACGGCGGTAAAAATAAATAGTGACAATGCAAAAGAATAGAACTATAAATTGTGAACAAAAATTAAATTTCAAAAGTGACAATTAAAAAACTTATTAAATACAAAAAACTATACAAATATCAAACAAATAAATTTGATCAATAAATATTAAAATTAGAAAGACAAAACAGAAAACATTTAAAAACAAAATTGTAAAGTTTATATTGTACATATACATAAACAGAATTACATTTATACTAAAAATCCAATTATATAAAAATATATAAATTGAAGTTTAAATAAATAGAATTAAAATTAAAATTATAAAAAACCAAAAAAGTGAACGTGTTTTATTTCCTTTTTGTTTAATCCTAAACAATTACCATACTGTTTGTATTTTAACAACAAATCAACTCTAAACTCATTAAAACAGGAATGTTATATTAAAGTCGCGGAAAGCTCATACCGCAGGAATGAATAATTGCAATTTGCTTATCGATCGATATTTCTTTCCGTTCAACTTTCCTTTCCGTGCGGAATCAAGAATAGCACCCGATACTTCCTCCATTAGATATTAAGCTTGGGTTATTTACAAATATTGTGAAAAAGTTTCCAAAATACAGTCTTGCCGTGAATTACCTTAAACAAAAATTTCAAAGAGCCACAGCGAGAAAAATTTAAGCTGGTATATTTGATGGGCCTCCAATTCGGAGTCTTTAGGGTGACCAAGCATTTAGTGAGTGTTTAGGCCCAGTTCATTTGGATCCATGAGAAGCATTGCAGGACATCGTTCACAACTTTTTAGGAAACTACAGAAGTCCTGATTACGCTGAGAAGATCGATACATTAATGCAAAAATTCAATGCCATTGGTAAACGTTGAGTGAAAACATGTATAACCAAAAGGTCGTTATCATTTGAAAATTTACTCTTTTTAACTTTTAGGTTCAAATATGACACCTATATTACACTTTTTATTCAGTCATTTGAATATTTTTCCACGAACTTGGGCTCCGAAAGTGATGAACAAGGTGAAAGATTTCACCAGGAAATGGAAGAAATCGAGAGACGATACAAAGGCTGGTGGGATAAACAAATGATGGCGGACTATTGTTGGTTCCTCATTCGCGAAGGTCCATCCGAAAAAAAACGCAAAAGTTCAAGTCGCTCGTCATTTTAATTTAAATTTATTAAATTTACGCCGAATATACTGTGTGAGCAATGAAAATGAAAATATTGTCGTTCCACAAAATCCTTAATAAAAACTTTATTTTTCATCCGATTTTTTTGAAAATACATTTTAAATATTGGTAACTAAATAGACTATTTGGTAAAAAAATAAAACATTCCAGATCTTCAATATAACGTAGAAAAAAATTTCAATGAAAATGAAAAATTTTGAAAAAAACGTCAAAAATAGGAAAATTTTTAACTTTGAGGTGCCATATCTCAGCCATTTTTTATCAGATAGAATTTTCCAGCATATCGACGGAAAAGGCATTCAATTACCTTTTCATTAATATACCACTTATCTCGATCGGACTTTTCGGTTGGACTCCACAAGGGTTTGAGTGGGGCCATACACTGAAAAACACAAAAGTACCGTTATCTAAAAAACTGTACTTAGAAAAAAATAATAAAAGCGTTTTTCGTGCTCAGGAGGTCCCAATTAACTAATCTAGGCATGTGGCGTTCTTGATATTTTTTGGCTGTAAACCAGTGATATTAAGAGAATGTGAAATGAGAGTAGTAAAACTTAATGAACACAAGAAAAATAACAGAATTATATATAATGCAACAATTATAATAGATAAAGAAACATATACAAAGATAATTTTTCAAAAAGTTAATATTGGCTGGGAAAAATGCCGAATATTTGATGGAACGATATAATACGTTGCTTCAAACGCCAAGGATATAACCACAAGGCAAGTGACTGTAAAAATGAAGAGACTTGTTTTAAATGCCACGGAAATCATAACTCAAAGGTATTCAACAAAGAAATAATTGTTAAATATGCGAACTGTATAAAAGCAAATAATAAATTCAACTTAGGCCTAGATGAAAACCATGTCATGTCAAGCAAACATTGCCAGGTGTATAAAAATAAACTAAATATAAAGAAGAGAAGGTTTGGGCTAAATTTTTAACAACCAAAGAATATAAAAGGCAAATATTCTAATGTACAAGGGCTCCTAAATAATTTTAATCAAATAGAACAAATAATAAATGGTATAACACCTGAGTTTTTAATTTTATCTAAAACTCATCTAACTAATGATATAGAAGAAAACAAGATACTACTGAAAGATTACAATCAATTTATAACATATTCAAACTAGAAAAGAACTGGAAGAGTCGCGATGTATTTTAAAAAGGAATGGCAAATGAATAATATTTTTGAAATAGTAAACGACTCGAAATTTTGATAAGTGGGTACAATTTTGGCCAGGTGCAATACGACAAAAATTATAGTTATTGCAGTGTATAGATCACCCAATAGTAAGATAATTAATTCCTGTGGTGAATTTGAAAAAATTGTGGAAAATATTTGCGAAAAAGAGTGTGATATTATAATAGCTGGAGACCATATTATAATAGCTGGTGCAAAAATATTACTTATAAAACAAGATTAGAAAGTTTATTCAATAACGGCCTTAAGCAGATCATCAACGATTATACCAGAATAACAAAAAATTCAAGCACATTAATAAATTATGTTATAACAAATAACAGAAATATAACAGCTATAGTCA
This sequence comes from Metopia argyrocephala, assembly GCA_963576795.1. Taxonomy (NCBI): domain Eukaryota; kingdom Metazoa; phylum Arthropoda; class Insecta; order Diptera; family Sarcophagidae; genus Metopia; species Metopia argyrocephala. The sequence continues at coordinate 33,720,846 of OY756211.1, forward strand.
ATTATAATAACAAAATATCTGATCATGAAACTATTGATATTAAAATTGAGAATAATGACAAAAAACAAGGCAATAAAATAAAAGGACAAATTTAAGTATTTAAATATAACAAACAGGAATTTAATAACGAACTTAGAGCAGTAAAATATAACGATAATATTGATTTAAACAATAATGTAAACAGTTTAGAAACGTGCATGGAAAAAAACCATAAAAAAATTTACATTTTTAAAAACATGTAGTATAAAAAACGCTAACTATTGGTTTAATACTGAATTAAATCAACTAAAAAGAGAAAAAATATTTAAATACCAGATAGCTGTAACCGAAAACACAGTGGAAACATGGTATAATTACAAATTAACAAGAAACGAGTATAAAAATAAAATTGAATATGAAAAACAGAAATATATAAGTAATAAAATCAACAATGCCAAAGATCAGAAACATATGTGGAGGGAGATAAAAGATCTAGTACTTAAAAAGAATAAGAATGTGATACAGACTCTGACATTTAATGATATAGAATATAAGGATAACTACGAAATAGCAAAACATTTCAATGATAACTTGGTCAATAGTATTAAGTCAATAAGAGAATCTATAGAAAAAGTGCAATATATTAACAAAATTCCTGTGATAAATAATAGATTTAAATTTTGTGCAATATCTTTACAAGATGTAAAGATAGTAGTCGCCGTGGTCTAGTGATTAGTGTGTTGGCTTACGAAGACGATAGTGCTGGGTTCAAATCTCAGCTCCGACATCTTTAAAAAAAAAGAAATATGAAACAATTATTTCTTTCGGCGACTACATCTCAGCAGTCTTCTGGCAAAAGCTCTGGGAGTAATTAATTGCCATGAAAAAGCTTCTCAAATCTGTCGTTCGGAGTCGACTTTAAACTGTAGGTCCCGGTACTCATGGGAAAAAATTAACACACACAACATGCGAGAAGCTGCGAGAAGCTAGGCCGTAATCTTGACACAGGGTTGTAATGGCCAATTATTTTTTATTTTATTTATTTAATTAGTCAATGGAATTAATCCTTACAGACTATGTACGAATCTATAAAATATGAATAAAATAATTAGAAATACAATAAAACTATGATAAGTTAAATAAAAGAAGAATTATTTAGGTATTGAGAAAAACAATTATTCTATGCTTTATAACATTAGTATTTAATGAAAAATCAACAAATTCAGACAAAAAATTATATTGACGACATAATCTTGTAAATGGATCAGCAAAAGCATAATTAGATCTACATAATTGAACAAACAAAGGTATATAATGACGAGAATTACGGATAGGAACATTAAATTTAATAGATTCCAAAAGAAACTGACAACAAATATTACCATTGATTAGATTCATCATAAAAGATACATTTAACATTGTATGTATGTATGTATGTATGTAGGTATGTATGTATGTATGTATCTTTACAAGCACTTAAGAATTTATGTAAGAATTTAAAAAACAAATATGATTTCAAAAGAGTGTCAGTTAAAATGATTTTGGAAAATTGTAATGTGATGGGTCCAGTAATGTTAAAAATTGTAAACAAGTCTCTTGAAACAGGAGTTTTTCCTGAAAAATGGAAATATTCAATGGTTACTCCAGTAGAAAAAATTTCGAAAACAAAGAAATGCGAAGAATTTCGCCCAATCAATTCTTTAAAGACCTGTGAAAAAAATTCTGGAGAAAGTAGTTAAAGTACAACTAGAGAGATATATGGAGCAATCAAACTTGTTTAGAAAATACCAATCAGGCTTCCGAAAAAAGTTCTTATGCGAAACAGCAGTATATTATGTGATAAATAAATGGAAATACATAGGTAAAGATAAGAATATATTGTAAATATTTTTGGATTTTAAGAGAGCCTTCAAGACTATTGACAAGGAGATAATGATAAAAAAAATTATACATGTATGGCATTCGTGACATCGAATTAAATTCGTGACATCGAATTAAATTAATAAAAGCGTTTTTCGTGCTCAGGAGGTCCAATTAACTAATCTAGGCATGTGGCGTTCTTGGTATTTTTCCAAATTAATAATTTGTAAACCTGTGTATTGTATTCTGCAATTTTAACTTTTCTATTAATTCCGTTTTATTATATTTGAAATTCATATCTGTAACAACTATTGACATTTCATCTTCTTTCGGAATTCTTATATCATAAGCTAGGAACACGTAAATGGAATGTTGCGAAACTGAGCACTGAGACGTTTCTAGATAGTTTTGATTGCTCGCCACCTGCCACCAATGGAGGTGATGCTGACTCTATGATCCTCAATGATCCATCGCATAACCCAGAGTTGCAACGCATCGATGCCTCGTGTGACACGAAATCCCAGGAAAAGACCAGTATATTGGTGGACATCGGAAATTGCCGAACTCAGACGTGTCTGTCTTCACAACAGATGAAGGTACACCAGGGCAAGGCGAACTGGTCCTGCTTTGCAAGAAGGTGAGGAATTTAAACGATCCCGGAAAACACTCAAGCGGGCAATCATTGCAAGCAAGAAAGCAAAATGGGAGGAGCTCCGAAGAGACCTGAATAATAATCCTTGGAGACTTGCCTACAGGATAGTAACGAGTAAGTTAGGTGGAAACTGTAGTACCCCTCACTTGGACGGCGGAACCATCGAGAATATTGTCTCAAGTTTGTTCCCTTCGCATCCACCACTGGATGGGGAATTAGAACAGCAGGTCGATGACTTGCCCTCGCTCTTTACTGTTGAAGAGCTAAGAACCGCAGCAAGTAGTCTCAAACCTAATAGAGCCCCTGGTCCAGATGGAATACCAGCGGAAGTGATAAAACTCCTGGCTGAGGAGCGACCGAATGCGCTACTGGGAGTGTACAATGCTTGTATTGCTCAAGGTATCTTTCCTAAACAGTGGAAGATACAAAAGCTGACACTTATTGGCAAGGGTAATGGTAACTCAACTCAACCGTCGTCATACCGCCCGCTTTGCATGTTGGACAGTGCTGGAAAGCTACTGGAGAAACTACTGCAACGCAGATTAGCAGAGTCAGTCGACATAGTTGGAGGTTTATCAGAAAGACAATACGGATTTAGACCTGGAAAATCAACTTTGGGAGCTATAGGAGATGTAGTGGAATGTGTGGAACGAGTGCAACGAAGACGTTACTATCCAAAACGTTTAATTCTCCTAGCTACACTCGATGTACGAAACGCTTTTAATAGCCTTCGGTGGAAGGATATTTTGAAAGCATTGCAGGAGAAATTTCACACCCCAACTTACATGCTAAAGATGCTTCGGAGTTACCTGAAGGATCGGAGGCTCTATTATGATACACCTGAGGGCCAAAGAACTATGGAAATTTCTTCCGGCGCGGCCCAAGGATCTATCCTTGGACCTACCCTATGGAACTTGACCTACAACGAGATATTGGGCATAGAAATGCCAGAGGAGACATACCTTATTGGTTATGCGGATGACTTAGTAGCGGTCATCTCAGCGCGCGACACGGATGAGGCTCGTAGGAAGTTGAACCAAGTAATGATAAGGACTCAAATATGGCTTGAAGACCATGGTATGGAGCTGGCCAGACATAGAACGGAGATCATTCTGATGACCAAAGCCCACATCCCACTCGAGGTCAACTTTCAATTGGGTGATGTTGCTCTGGTGACGCAAAGGGCAGTGAAATATCTAGGTGTGATGATCGACTGCAGACTTACATACTGGGCTCAAATACAGCATGTGGCTACCAAGGCAGCAAAACTTACTGGCAGGCTAAGTAGATTAATGGCCAATATTGGCGGACCGACACAGAGCAAGAGAAAGCTACTTATGGCCATAACAAACTCCGTTTTGCTGTATGGTAGCGAAATTTGGCTAAGCGTAAACTGCTGGAGGCTGTACAGCGAACGGCGGCACTTAGAGTAACTTCGGCATATCGCACTGTCTCGGGTGCAGCAGTCTTTTTGATAAGCGGAGAGATACCAATCGACCTTCTGGCGCGCGAAAGAAAGGAAGCTTGGGATGCAAGAAAAGAGAACCTCAGCATTAGCGCCGCAGAACTGAGATCTCAAACAATGCAGCGATGGCAGAACAGATGGAGTGCGGAAATTAGCGGAAGATGGACAAGGCAACTCATCCCCAACATAAGGATTTGGACTCGAAGAGAGTTCGGGGAGGTGAACTAGTTTCTGACCCAATTTCTCTCTGGTCACGGATATTTCCGAAAGTATCTACATCGTATGGGTAAGGTAACCAGTCCTAGCTGCATTTACTGCGAAAACATGGAAGATGATGCCGAACATACGTTCTTTAATTGTACTAGATGGCACTTTGAGAGAAACTCATTGAAAGAGCAGATTGGAAATTTCACTACGGGGAACATTACCAGCAGAATGATCGAATCTGAAGTTAATTGGAGAACAGTAGGAAGGTATGTTGAACATATACTTCTACAGAAGAGAAAAGATCTTGAAGCAGCTAGATTGGCAGAGATAGAAGATGGGCAAACGGCTTGAATATGGCGTACCCAGACGTGGGCGTGTAGCAGTTGGTTCTTTTTAAGAAGTCGTTCTGGGCCCTTCCTGAAGTAATGCGGAAAGTTGTACCGGGAAGGGAGATTCCCCAGAAAAGGAGGAGGGACTGTTTTAGTGGACAACACCACTCGACGCAGTTGATGACGGTCACTGTAAGTGCGAAGGCATTTTTAACCCTACCTCAAACGCCAAAAGAAAAAAAAAAAAATAATAATAATAATGATAATAATTTTTTTTTTTTTTTTTGGTGAGAGGGGAAATGCATTTACGCACTTAGGTGGTTGTTGCCACCCGTCGTGCCGGACTCCACGCAGTTATTGCGTGCCTACCGGCTAAAACCCCTCTCTATATCACCCGGCTCCATCCTGGGACCGTCAACTTATGACATTACTTCAGGATGGAGCCTTATAGTCCGGTCCATTTGGACCCTACAGTGCAACCGACCTTGCAAGGTCTCTCTCCTTCCGACGCAGGATCCCCCTCGCAAAAAAGGCGATCCTTCTCCATGCAGCAAGGTTTCCTAACATGACTCCCGTGATGGTATTGGGAGTCAAGATGCCAAGATCCCTCTCCAGTGCACGCCTCTCCAACATCCACTTCTCACACTCAAAGAAAGTGTGGAAAGCGGAGTCGGATTGTGCTCCACAGTAGACGCATGTGGGACTTACGGCCTTTCCTATTTTAAACAGGAAAGACCGAAAGTGCCCATGGCCCGTCAGCAACTGCGTGAGATAATAATCTACCTCACCGTGCTGACGATTTAGCCAAGCGTCCACTTGAGGGACAAGGGCGTAAGTCCACCTTCCGCGTGTCTCAGTATCCCACCGTAACTGCCAGTCACGGAGGGACTGAGACCTTGCCACAGATTGTGCGCCTTCTCTTCCAATTTCGTCCTTGTGTTGGTGGACGAATTGTCGCTCCCTGGCGAGGAGGTCGATGGGTATGACCCCGGCGACCACCAAGACAGCCGGCTCCGATACCGTGCGATAGGAGCACGCTATGCGGAGCGCTGCTCTCCGTTGCACTGCCGCCATGCGCTTTCTGTACTTTTCGACCCTGAGCGCATCAGCCCAGACTTCAGCTCCATACAACATCACAGACTCGGCGGTGCTCAGCAGCAAACGCCTTTTACAGGGAAGAGGGCCCCCAATGTTGGCCATTACCCTGCTAATAATTTTTTTTTTTTTTTTTTTTTTTTTTTTTTTTTTGGAGAGAGGGGAAATGCATTTACGCACTTAGGTGGTTTTTGCCACCCGTCGTGCCGGACTCCACGCAGTTATTGCGTGCCTACCGGCTAAAACCCCTCTCTATATCACCCGGCTCCATCCTGGGACCGTCAATTTATGACATTACTTCAGGATGGAGCCTTATATTCCGGTCCAGTTGGACCCTACGGTGCCACCGACCTTGCAAGATCTCTCTCCTTCCGACGAAGGATCCCCCTCGCAAAAAAGGCGATCCTTCTCCATGCAGCGAGGCTTCCTAACATGACTCCCGTGATGGTATTGGGAGTCAAGATGCCAAGATCCCTCTCCAGTGCACGCCTCTCCAACATCCACTTCTCACACTCAAAGAAAGTGTGGAAAGCGGAGTCGGATTGTGCTCCACAGTAGACGCATGTGGGACTTACGGCCTTTCCTATTTTAAACAGGAAAGACCGAAAGTGCCCATGGCCCGTCAGCAACTGCGTGAGGTAGTAATCTACCTCACCGTGCTGACGATTTAGCCAAGCGTCCACTTGAGGGACAAGGGCGTAAGTCCACCTTCCGCGTGTCTCAGTATCCCACCGTAACTGCCAGTCACGGAGGGACTGAGACCTTGCTACAGATTGTGCGCCTTCTTTTCCAATTTCGCCCTTGTGTTGGTGGACGAATTGTCGCTCCCTGGCGAGGAGGTCAATGGGTATGACCCCGGCGACCACCAAGACAGCCGGCTCCGATACCGTGCGGTAGGAGCACGCTATGCGGAGCGCTGCTCTCCGTTGCACTGCCGCCATGCGCTTTCGGTACTTTTCGAACCTGAGCGCATCAGCCCAGACTTCAGCTCCATACAACATCACAGACTCGGCTCCCTGCTAATAATAATAATAATAATAATAATAATAATAATAATAATAATAATAATAATAATAATAATAATAATAATAATAATAATAATAATAATAATAATAATAATAATAATAATAATAATAATAATAATAATAATAATAATAATAATAATAATAATAATAATAATAATAATAATAATAATAATAATAATAATAATAATAATAATAATAATAATAATAATAATAATAATAATAATAATAATAATAATAATAATAATAATAATAATAATAATAATAATAATAATAATAATAATAATAATAATAATAATAATAATAATAATAATAATAATAATAATAATAATAATAATAATAATAATAATAATAATAATAATAATAATAATAATAATAATAATAATAATAATAATAATAATAATAATAATAATAATAATAATAATAATAATAATAATAATAATAATAATAATAATAATAATAATAATAATAATAATAATAATAATAATAATAATAATAATAATAATAATAATAATAATAATAATAATAATAATAATAATAATAATAATAATAATAATAATAATAATAATAATAATAATAATAATAATAATAATAATAATAATAATAATAATAATAATAATAATAATAATAATAATAATAATAATAATAATAATAATAATAATAATAATAATAATAATAATAATAATAATAATAATAATAATAATAATAATAATAATAATAATAATAATAATAATAATAATAATAATAATAATAATAATAATAATAATAATAATAATAATAATAATAATAATAATAATAATAATAATAATAATAATAATAATAATAATAATAATAATAATAATAATAATAATAATAATAATAATAATAATAATAATAATAATAATAATAATAATAATAATAATAATAATAATAATAATAATAATAATAATAATAATAATAATAATAATAATAATAATAATAATAATAATAATAATAATAATAATAATAATAATAATAATAATAATAATAATAATAATAATAATAATAATAATAATAATAATAATAATAATAATAATAATAATAATAATAATAATAATAATAATAATAATAATAATAATAATAATAATAATAATAATAATAATAATAATAATAATAATAATAATAATAATAATAATAATAATAATAATAATAATAATAATAATAATAATAATAATAATAATAATAATAATAATAATAATAATAATAATAATAATAATAATAATAATAATAATAATAATAATAATAATAATAATAATAATAATAATAATAATAATAATAATAATAATAATAATAATAATAATAATAATAATAATAATAATAATAATAATACAGTCGACAGAACAGAGGAGTCAAATTATAGCTGGATCTCCACCTGCCGAAAGTGCTGCGCCTAATATGGAGGGGCTCACCCAGGCAGGGCTGCCGAGACGTAGATTAAGATGGACCTATGATATGAATGTGTCCGTAATGAGAGCCTTTTTTAAGGCTACACGTGATGGAGCAGATATGCTTCATTATAGGCAGCAAATGAGAACATTTTTTCTAATGGACTACCCAAACTTAAACCTCTTATCACTGCAGAATCTATCAGACAGGAAGAGAGCAATAGAACGCCGGAATCTCTTACCCTCCACAATAATTGAGGAACTACGTAGGGAAGTTCAGAATGAACCCGATCAACGATCACTGCAGGAAATAAGCCTGGAGAACATAATTAATGACAATCCTTCAACTGCAATAATACCAACGGAAATGGATGTTGCTAACAACACGATTCCCATGGTAACTACCCAACAGAGTAATACCCGAAATCAACAGAGTGAAGAAGTGAATACTCAGGCAGAGGAACTTACTACCTCCACCCTCGAAACCTTTAACACCGCTAAAGCGCAATTCACAGGAATGAATCCAGAATGCAGACCATATCTACCAAAACCGGCAGTAAACAAACGAATAATTCAGATAATCAATATACTCAATACAACGATTTTACCACCCGAAATTTCACGGGCCAACCAATACGATCAAATAATAGACCTGATATACTACAGTGCATATACAATAGTAACTTTGCAATATAATCACAGAAATAGAGCGCATCAAGCAAATCAAAATGGGGCTATACCATCCCAAAGAAGATCATGCGGAAAACCGCAGTGGCAGATAAGGATTGAAAGAAAGATAGAGGATATACGGAAAGACCTAGGATACCTCACAAGCTATAAAGATAATAAAGTCAGTGCTAAAAAGCGAGGCAAGTTTGATAAAATAAGAAGAAGACACTGCATACACACAAGACATGAACCAAATAACGAAACCATAGAACAAATAATAGATACCGTCAGGCAGAAGTTGAACAAGGCAGTGGACAAATATAGAAGATATTTGAAATCCTATAAACGAAAAACACATAACGCCAACTTTAACAATAGTCAGAAACGATTTTATAACATGTTAAAAAGACAGGAAAATAACAATGACGCGGTAGATGCTGACATTATACCTATGGAAACTATAAAATCATTCTGGTCCAGTATATGGAGCACCGAAATAGAACACAATAAGGAAGCTTCGTGGCTACCGAAAATTATCGCAAGTGCATCAAATATCAACGAGATGACAACTGGAACGATAAGCACCGACATCTTTAAGAAGGCAGTCTCTAGACTACATAATTGGAAGCAACCAGGCCCGGATAAAATACACAATTTTTACTATAAATATCTCCGAAGCCTACACCAACCTCTACTTAATATATTCAATGATTTCTTGGAGAACTCAGAACAAATCCCGCTTACTATGTGTAAGGGTATAACATACTTGAAGCCTAAAATTAATAATCCAACATCCCCATCACAATTTCGACCTATTACATGCCTGAACACCGGGTATAAATTGTTTACGGCTTGCCTAACGAGTTTGATCAACCAACACTGTGAGTCGAATAAAATAATATCAGGGCAACAAAAGGGTTGTAGGGCAGGTACTAAAGGCTGCAAAGACCAACTTGTAATAGATAGCATAATAATGAATCAAGCGATACGGGACAAGAGAAATATGTATGCCGCGTTTATCGACTACCAGAAGGCCTTTGACAGTATACCCCACTCATGGTTAGGAGAAATGATTAGAATATACAAGTTCCATGCAAATATTAATGGGTGCCTTGAGACAATGAGAAAAGCATGGAGAACGCAACTAACTGTATATACCTCAAGGGGAATCATAACATCAGACACGATAGCGATTAATAGAGGTATATATCAGGGGGATTCACTGAGTCCTCTATTATTCTGTTTGGCACTGAACCCGCTTTCGCATCTCCTTATAACTAGTCAATATGGCTACCGACTGAAAACCTCGAATGGTGATACTAAAATATCACACAGCCTATACATGGATGACCTAAAGATATATGCTGGAACAAGGGAAAGCTTGGAAAAATTACTCCGGATAGTTGAAATATTTTCAGATGATGTCGGTATGAAGTTTGGAATTGAGAAATGTAGGACACAGAATATATATAGGGGGAAATTTACATACACCCACAACTATACCACATCGGGTAATGAAATAATAACATCACTTAAGACAGACGAATGCTACAAATATCTGGGAATTCAACAGAGCATGCGAATTGAACATTCTGCGCAGAAGAAGATACTAACCACCGAATTTATCCGAAGATTACACCAAATATGTAAGATGAAACTGAACAGCTTGAACATCACCAAAGCCATAAACTCTTATGCGATTCCGTTACTTACATATTCTTTTGGAATAATAACCTGGTCTAGAACAGATTTAAGTACACTGAATTGTAAAGTCCGTACTACGCTTACAAAATACAATTACCACCACCCACGTTCAGCCCTAGAGAGGGTTAACCTTCCCCGAAAGAGAGGAGGCAGGGGAATCTTGAACATAGAGATACTTCACGACAGACAAATAAACAGCCTAAGGAAGTATTTTACCTCAGTTGCAAGAAATAACATCCTCTATGACGCACTGAAGGATGCAGATGATAACCTTACACCTTTGAACTTAAGGCAGAGTTCTTTGCTGCAAGTAACAACAATGAACGACCTGGAATTTGCATGGAAATCTAAGGTGATACATGGGAAATACCCTAACGAGATCTCACAAGAATATGTAGACGTGGATAGTACCCACGGCTGGCTAAAGTACGGCACACTATTCCCCGAAACGGAAGGTCACATTGTTGCAATACAAGACGGCGTTATTTGTACTCGGAATTATATGAAGTATATTATCAAGGACCGGAATATTACATCCGACCTTTGCAGAAGGTGTGGAAGTGAGCAGGAAACTGTAGCCCATATTATAAATGGTTGTAGAGTCTTGGCGGCAACTCATTATAAGTACAGACACGATCTAATGGGCAGAATACTACATATGGAGATTGCCAGGCAATTCAAATTTATAGTCGAAGTCCTCCCTTATTATGAATATCAACCACAGCCCATCCTGGAAAATGAACAAATGGTAATCTATTGGGATCGATCTATATTAACAGATACGACAATAAATGGAACGCCGATACCTAACAGACCGGACATGATAATTATGGATAAGTTGGATAAAACCGCGGCCATTATCGACTTCGCTAATCCTCTTGATGGCAATATCATCAACACATTCGATACGAAGATTAGGAAATACCTCCCCCTGTCACAGTTTTTGAAGGGAATACACAATCTGGATAAAGTAGATATTCTCCCTGTGGTGATATCGTCGACAGGAACTATACCGGTGAGAACAATCGAGTCTATAGATTCTCTGAAACTGAAAAGGAGTATTTTGATAACGATGCAGAAGGCTGTCCTGATTCGGACATCCTCAATAGTTAGGGAAGTCTTGGAATAGGGATAAATGTTCAAATCCTAATATTACGGGTGTAGAACCTGGACTGCACCCCCTCAGAGCTTAATCCCTTGGTTACGAAACCCGGGATAAGTAATCTCCAGCATGTGCGGACCCAAGCTGAGATGGAAAAAATAAATAATAATAATAATAATAATAATAATAATAATAATAATAATAATAATAATAATAATAATAATTTTTTTTTTTTTTTTTTTTTTTTTTTGGTGAGAGGGGAAATGCATTTACGCACTTAGGTGGTTGTTGCCACCCGTCGTGCCGGACTCCACGCAGTTATTGCGTGCCTACCGGCTAAAACCCCTCTCTATATCACCCGGCTCCATCCTGGGACCGTCAACTTATGACATTACTTCAGGATGGAGCCTTATAGTCCGGTCCATTTGGACCCTACAGTGCAACCGACCTTGCAAGGTCTCTCTCCTTCCGACGCAGGATCCCCCTCGCAAAAAAGGCGATCCTTCTCCATGCAGCAAGGTTTCCTAACATGACTCCCGTGATGGTATTGGGAGTCAAGATGCCAAGATCCCTCTCCAGTGCACGCCTCTCCAACATCCACTTCTCACACTCAAAGAAAGTGTGGAAAGCGGAGTCGGATTGTGCTCCACAGTAGACGCATGTGGGACTTACGGCCTTTCCTATTTTAAACAGGAAAGACCGAAAGTGCCCATGGCCCGTCAGCAACTGCGTGAGGTAGTAATCTACCTCACCGTGCTGACGATTTAGCCAAGCGTCCACTTGAGGGACAAGGGCGTAAGTCCACCTTCCGCGTGTCTCAGTATCCCACCGTAACTGCCAGTCACGGAGGGACTGAGACCTTGCCACAGATTGTGCGCCTTCTCTTCCAATTTCGTCCTTGTGTTGGTGGACGAATTGCCGCTCCCTGGCGAGGAGGTCGATGGGTATGACCCCGGCGACCACCAAGACAGCCGGCTCCGATACCGTGCGGTAGGAGCACGCTATGCGGAGCGCTGCTCTCCGTTGCACTGCCGCCATGCGCTTTCGGTACTTTTCGACCCTGAGCGCATCAGCCCAGACTTCAGCTCCATACAACATCACAGACTCGGCGGTGCTCAGCAGCAAACGTCTTTTACAGGGAAGAGGGCCCCCAATGTTGGCCATTACCCTGCTCAACAACGTCACTACTGAAGCCGCTTTGTCCGCTCTGCTGGATATTTCGCTCCAGAAGGTTAGTCTGTTATCCAAACTAACCCCCAGGTAGCGAACGGCGTTCTTCGTCTGGACTGTAACCTCTCCTACCTGCATGCTTCTAATGAGCGGGATGCGCTTCTTAGTAAGAAGCACTATCTCGGTCTTAGTCAGTGCCAACTCCAACCCGTGGTCACTCAGCCAGAGAGTAACTCGACGCATAACCTGGTTGAGTCGCAGTTGGGCCGCATCGACATCTTTGGCAATAATAACTGCCGCGATGTCATCCGCGTAACCAACCAGGAATGTCCCTTCGGGCATCTCCATACGTAGAATCCCGTCATATGTATAGTTCCATATGTCGGGTCCCAGTATGGATCCCTGGGCCGCCCCTGCCGATAAGACTTTCGTCTCTCGGCCATCCTCCGTGTCATAGAGTATGGATCGATCTTTCAGGTAATCTCCCATGATACGCAGGAGGTACCCTGGAAGCCTGAAATTTCTCTCCATCGCGTATAACGCGTCCTGCCAGCGGACAGAGTTAAACGCGTTTTTCACATCCAGTGTGACCAGCAAACATACGGGACGTGAAAAGTGGTTTCCACGTTCCGTGCTCCTACCTGCATTAACTACCTCCTGGATAGCCGCCACAGTCGACCTGCCCCTTCGAAAGCCGTACTGTCTTTCGGAGAGGTCGCCTGCCGCTACTACTGCAGCCTGCAGACGTGGGCGAAGAAGCTTCTCCAGGAGTTTCCCCGCGTTATCAAGCAGGCATAGTGGTCTGTATGACCCAGGAGCGCCGACTGGTCCCTTGCTCTTGTCAATAAGTACAAGTTTAGCCATCTTCCAGCAGGAGGGAAACACCCCGGCCTTTAGACAGGCGTTGTACATATTGAGCAAGAGCTCTGGATGACTCCGTGACACGGCTTTCAGCACCTCTGCTGGTAGACCATCAGGACCTGGTGCTTTCCCGCTGCGCAAACAACGAGTGGCACACTCCAGTTCCTCCAAGGTGAAAGGCGGGATTTCCATTTCTTCCGTGACCGATGTTCTATCGACCACTGGATGATCCGGAAAAAGGGCTTCCACTATGGGCCGAATAGTATCCGCATTCAGAGAAGCGTTTGGCTTAAACGCCCTCAATTTGCGGAGCACTATTTTATAGCCCAACCCCCATGGATCCCTATTTAGGTCCTCCGTTAAGTCCTTCCAGCATCGGCGCTTACTTCTTTGGATGGCGCGGCGAAGATCTTTTTTCGCCGCCTTATACTCTTCGGCTTTTCGGGCTGCGTCATCTGCGTTTCCATTAGCGCGTTGCGCCAGCCGTCTACGACGGAGACAAACACGCCTCAGATCCGCAATTTCGGTCGTCCACCAGTAAGCAGGACTTCTCCCTTCGTTCGGACCCCTCCTCGGTACAGCGCTTTGACAGACCTGATGTATAAGACTCATGGTTGAGTCCACAAGTACATCAGCCCTCTCAACAGGCGGAAGATCATTACGGATCCCCTCTGTGGTCATACGTCCCCGTTCTAGGGCTAGAGACAAAGCTTCAACGTCCATCCTAGCGGCATTCCACCTAGCTGGTCCAAGATGTTGGATGGACCGAGCTGGCGCAATATCACGCACACGGAATGTGATATATTGATGATCGCTGGCCGTAAAGTCCTCGATCACCTGCCATTCCTGCACGAGTGCCGCTAGGTTTTCAGTCGCCAGAGTGAGATCGATGATGGTCCCTCTTTGACCAGATCTTCGGAAGGTGGGCACGGAGCCGTTATTTAATACAACCAACCCCGTCCTGGACATAAAGTCCAAAATTCGCCCACCTCTCGAATCGGTTCTAATCTCACCCCACTCTACTGCTTTTGCATTGAAGTCTCCAGCCACTACCAGATGACCACCCATGCTCCGTAAGACATCCTCCAGGTCGTCTAACTTGGTTTGGAAGTCCGAAATACCCTCGTTTGGAGTAAGATAGCAGCTAAAGTAAGTCACCAAGCCGCTTCTCACCCAAACGAAACCATCTCCAGAGCCATGGGCCGAAACACAGAAGCGTCTCGGGTCCGGGATCCATATCGCCGCTGTACCGAGGTTGTCCCTAAACCACGTAGGCGCACATCCGTCTGGGTACTGCTCACTGATCAAAATAAGATCAGCTTGTTTCTCGAGACGGATCTGCCCCATCAGGTCGTGAGCAGTTCTGCTGCGGTGCATGTTGGCCTGTAGGATGACCCTCATATTGTCCGCTTAGCATCTTCTAATGCCTTGCGGAATACTCCGCAAGCGCCCGAACCTGCAATATGTTTGCGGCCATTTTCCCCTATGTCGGAGCATAGGTAGCATGTCGGCTGGGACTTGCAGTCCTTTGCCTTGTGCCCTTCTACCCCGCACAGGAAACACATATTGCCTCGGTCAGGTCCGCTGCAGTTTCCACTAAGGTGACCGTACCCCAGGCACCTAAAGCACCTGGAGACGTCCACTCTGCCGCGCATCCTGCAGTTGACCAAACCGATTTTCACTGTCCTCCTTTGGAGGAGAACCTTGGCAGCTTTCGCCTCCATCTTATAATAATAATAATTTTTTTTTTTTTTTTTTTCGGCTAAGGAGGAAAAATGCCTTTACGCATACACAAGGTCATCACCGTTGTGTTATGTCGGACTCTCAGCAATACCGACTAAAAAACCCCCTCCTTTCTTCTCCCACTGGAAAGTACTCCACCCCGGAACCGCATAAAGCATTACTTCAGGGTGGTTTCCTATCGGCCGTATCAGCTCCTTGATCTTCCTTGCCCGTGTCCAGGCCACTTCTTGTTTTAATTTCCGTTCATTCTGCAGCATCTAAATCCTTCTTCTTCAGACGCAGTACCCTCTCACAGTATTTTTCAACAGCATACCAGCTATTGTCATCGTTTAACATGATGGATATCAAATTATCGACGGTTATTGGACCCGTCCTAGATTCCAGCTCTCTACGTTCCTCAATCCATTTAGAGCACTCAAATAAGGTGTGTTCGGCATCGTCCACTTGTTGGTCTTCTTCGTACAAGCAATAAGGGTCACGGCATTTGCCCATTCTATGCAGGTACTTTCTAAAATAGCCGTGACCCGAAAGCATTTGGGTCAAGTAATAATTTACCTCGCCTCTTTTCCTTTCATGCCAGATCACAAGATCCGGAATGAGTCTGCATGTCCATCTGCCCTTGGTCCCTGCGGTCCACCTTGCCTGCCAAGCCTGTAGCGTATCGCGTCTTATTCGCTCCTCATCGTGGCGTTGAGGGGTGTTCTGTTGTCTCCCTCTCCATATTCTCATCCGCTCCTGTATCATGAGGTCGATAGGTATTACACCTGCTATGACAAACACTGCGGCTCCCGATACCGTGCGGTATGCAGACGTGATCCTCAACGCGGACAATCTCTGGACTGCAAGTAGAGCGTTGGCCCTCGTCTTTCGCCTTATTGCTTCTCCCCATACTTCGCATCCATAAAGGAGAATACTGCTGCTTGTCTCCATTAGTAACCTTCGTTTGTTTTGAGTTGGGCCGCCTATATTAGCCATTAGTCGGCTAAGTTGTGCTGTTACCTTGGCCGCCTTTGTTGCCGCATGCCGTATCTGGTTAGAATAAGTCATCCTCGAGTCTAACCTTATGCCCAAATATTTTACACATTGTTGAGTGCGCAATGTGATTTCACCGACACGGAAGTCAACCTCAGTCGGTATGCGCCGCCTAGTTAGTAAGAGCAGTTCCGTTTTTTGAGTAGCAAGTCTGAGGCCATGTGATTCCAGCCAATCTTGGGTCCTTATCATTACCTGCCTTAGTTTGCGTCCTGCTTCATCGGTATTTCTAGCGCTGATGACTGCCGCTATATCGTCTGCGTAGCCCACAAGGAAGGTATCCTGAGGCATATCAATTCTTAGAATATCATCGTAGGTGATATTCCATAGGTCGGGTCCGAGAATAGAGCCCTGTGCTGCTCCCGATGTAATTTGAAAGCTTCGTAGTCCTTCTGTCGTGCTGTATATTAGCTTTCTGTTGTTTAGGTAGTCCCTTATAATACGGCTGAGGTATGCTGGTACTTGAAAACGGGACTCAAGTGCATGAAAAACATCCTTCCACCTGAGGCTGTTAAAAGCATTTTTGACGTCCAAAGTTGCCAATAGGATTAACGGTCTGCTAAAGTGGTTTCTCCGTTGTGCTTCTTCGAAGGCATGGACGACATCCTGTAGGGCCCCTACCGTAGATCTGCCAGGTCTAAAACCGTGTTGTCTGTCTGAAAGGCCACCGGTTTCGCCTATTGCCTCCATCAGCCTCGGCTTAATAAGCCTTTCCAATAGTTTCCCCGCTGTGTCTAGCATACAGAGCGGTCTGTAAGCTGATGGTGAGTCTGGGTCACCCTTCCCTTTGCTTATAAGCACCAACTTCTGCACCTTCCAGATACTGGGAAATGTTCCTTCTACCAAACATTTGTTGAAAGTATCAAGGAGTATTTCCGTACGTCTAAGTGCCACTTCCTTTATTACTTCCGATGGTATGCCGTCAGGTCCTGGGGCTTTACCAGGCCTTAATTTCGAGGCAGCGTCTACTAGTTCTTCCGTTGTAAATAAGGGGACATTTATGTCTCCTGCAGGTGCCAGTTCTTCTTCCGGGCCATCATATGTTGGGAAGAGAGATTTCACGATTCGCGTCATTTTATTCTCGTCAATCGGTGGAGCGGGGCCCTTGGAGCCGAGTTTCCCCATGACGATCCTGTATCCCGTTCCCCAAGGATTCGAGTTAATTTCATTTCGCAACTCCTCCCACAGCCTTCGCTTGCTATTATATATATTTTCCTGCAGTTTCTTTTTTGCCTCTTTGTACAGGGCTCGCTCTGCTTCGGCTTCACCTCGCCGCCTTGCTCTTGTCAGTTTTCGTCTGCATTTACAGCATTCTCGTCTTGCCCTTGCTATGTCCTCATTCCACCAGTGTATTGCTTGTTTTTCTCGTCTAACGGTGCTGATTCTGGGCATCGCCTTATCACAGCCTTTCTGGATTGCCTCTATTAGGACTTCTGCAGCTCTAGAGGCATTTGTGGTTTCCTCGGCTACGCTCAAGCTTCGGTCTATTTCCGTCAGCAGTATTTCTTTATTCAACTTTTCTGCGTTCCATTTGCGGGTCGTTGTACGCTGTCGCCTCGTTATATTATTTTCTTCGACGCTCTTTCTGAAATGATACGATATATACTGATGATCACTGCCAGTATACTTCTCGAGGACCTTCCATTCCACTATCACACGTAGAGTCCTCTCAGGCACAAGAGTAACGTCTGGAATTGTACCTGTACATCCAGGTCGTCTGAAAGTAGGCGTGTTTCCCACATTCGCAGCCATTAGGCCACATCTGGCCATCATCTCGACTATTCTTTTCCCTCTTGCATCAGTAGTATCCATTCCCCAGTCGATAGCTCTAGCGTTAAGATCTCCAGCGAGTATAAGATGTCCTCTGATGGTGCGGATAAGATCTTCTATGTTGCCCAATTTTTCCTCAAATTCTTCAATGTTGTCGCTTGGCGAAAGATAGCAGCTGATGAAGGTAATGTCTTTTGTTTGTAACCAAACGAAGCATCTTCCTTTTCCACTTTTCGTTACATTCAATCTACCCGTTTGTGGGATCCATATTGCTGCTGTAGCGCTGTCATCTTCTGTCCATATCCCGCCTTTTTTGCTGTATTGTTCGCAGATAATGGCGATGTCTGCTCTTTCCTCTATAATAATTTGTGACAATAGTTCATTAGCCACTTTACTTCTATGCATATTTAGTTGGAGGATCTTCATATTTGTCTTTCGGCTTTACAGCTTCTTGATCCTGGTAGATGGTTAGTTGGGGATTTGCCTTGTTCCTTACACAGACAGCAGTTTGGCGGGTTCTTACATTGTCTCATAAAGTGTCCCTCCTCCCCACACTGGATGCATACTCCTTTACCTTTTCTGTCTAGGCCTCGACAGTTTCGCTGTTCGTGTCCAAGTCCAAAGCACTTGAAGCAGCGTTTTTCCTCTTCTCGGTGTTGTACTCTACAGTTTGTCCATCCAATCTTAATTCGGCCTGTGCTTACTAGCTTTTTCGCACCGTTTATTGGTAGCACTACAAAAGCTCTCCTCTGATCCCTGGGGTTTAGGTTAGTGAGTCGAACAATTGTGTCACCTTCTTCGATTCCAGTGAACTCGCACACAGCGGCAACAACGTCCTCTTTGGTAGATGTGCAGTCTATGTCTCTAATCTCCACGGTTGATCTCGGCGTTAAATCCTTCACCTCCGCTGTCTCCTTCAGGGAGTCCTTAATGGCCTGTGAGAATTTTTTCACCTTACCTCCTTTTGCCACTTCTAGAAGAATGGCTCCGGTCTTGGTCTTTCGGATTGAACGGACCGTGATATCCGAGTCTTCAGGCCTCACCTCAGCCTTTAATCTTTTAAGGACATCTGCGTAATTCTGTCCTCCAGCTGGCCTTACAACTACGGCTTCTGGTCGTCGTCTGGGCAACCTTTTTCGAGCCCTTTTCTCAGTCACGAGTTTTTCCTGTGAGCTTGTTGATTTCCTCTCAGCATTTTGCGGGCATCGTTCATCATTCCGGGACTTATTCTCCCGAGAGATATTTTTCCTCTTTTTTCCAGGAGCAGGTTTTTCCGCTGGGCTTGTGGCTATACGTTTTTGGGCCGGTTGTATCTCTTTGGGTTGGTCGTTTGCAGTCTGCGCATTCTTTTCACATGATTGTTCCGGTTTCTCCTTTTCAACAGTAGCTGTCCTCTCAGTTGCAATGGGAACCACGTCTGCTTGCTTCTCCTTTTCTGCCGTCTTCCAGTTTTTACGGTACTGCCTGATCACGATATAATAATAATAATAATAATAATAATAATAATAATAATAATAATAATTTTTTTTTTTTTTTTTTTTTTTTTTTTTTTTTTTTTTTTTTTTTTTTTTTTTTTTTTTTTTTTTTTGGAGAGAGGGGAAATGCATTTACGCACTTAGGTGGTTTTTGCCACCCGTCGTGCCGGACTCCACGCAGTTATTGCGTGCCTACCGGCTAAAACCCCTCTCTATATCACCCGGCTCCATCCTGGGACCGTCAATTTATGACATTACTTCAGGATGGAGCCTTATATTCCGGTCCAGTTGGACCCTACGGTGCCACCGACCTTGCAAGGTCTCTCTCTTTCCGACGAAGGATCCCCCTCGCAAAAAAGGCGATCCTTCTCCATGCAGCAAGGCTTCCTAACATGACTCCCGTGATGGTATTGGGAGTCAAGATGCCAAGATCCCTCTCCAGTGCACGCCTCTCCAACATCCACTTCTCACACTCAAAGAAAGTGTGGAAAGCGGAGTCGGATTGTGCTCCACAGTAGACGCATGTGGGACTTACGGCCTTTCCTATTTTAAACAGGAAAGACCGAAAGTGCCCATGGCCCGTCAGCAACTGCGTGAGGTAGTAATCTACCTCACCGTGCTGACGATTTAGCCAAGCGTCCACTTGAGGGACAAGGGCGTAAGTCCACCTTCCGCGTGTCTCAGTATCCCACCGTAACTGCCAGTCACGGAGGGACTGAGACCTTGCCACAGATTGTGCGCCTTCTCTTCCAATTTCGTCCTTGTGTTGGTGGACGAATTGTCGCTCCCTGGCGAGGAGGTCGATGGGTATAACCCCGGCGACCACCAAGACAGCCGGCTCCGATACCGTGCGGTAAGAGCACGCTATGCGGAGCGCTGCTCTCCGTTGCACTGCCGCCATGCGCTTTCGGTACTTTTCGAACCTGAGCGCATCAGCCCAGACTTCAGCTCCATACAACATCACAGACTCGGCGGTGCTCAGCAGCAGACGTCTTTTACAGGGAAGAGGGCCCCCAATGTTGGCCATTACCCTGCTCAATAACGTCACTACGGAGGCCGCTTTGTCTGCTCTGCTGGATATTTCGCTCCAGAAGGTTAGTCTGTTGTCCAAACTAACCCCCAGGTAGCGGACGGCATTCTTCGTCTGGACTGTAACCTCTCCTACCTGCATGCTTCTAATGAGCGGGATGCGCTTCTTAGTAAGAAGCACTATCTCGGTCTTAGTCAGTGCCAACTCCAACCCGTTGTCACTCAGCCAGAGAGTAACTCGACGCATAACCTGGTTGAGTCGCAGTTGGGCCGCATCGACATCTTTGGCAATAATTACTGCCGCGATGTCGTCTGCGTAACCAACCAGGAATGTCCCTTCGGGCATCTCCATACGTAGAATCCCGTCATATGTATAGTTCCATATGTCGGGTCCCAGTATGGATCCCTGGGCCGCCCCTGCCGATAAGACTTTCGTCTCTCGGCCATCCGCCGTGTCATAGAGTATGGATCGATCTTTCAGGTAATCTCCCATGATACGCAGGAGGTACCCTGGGAGCCTGAAATTTCTCTCCATCGCGTATAACGAGTCCTGCCAGCGGACAGAGTTAAACGCGTTTTTCACATCCAGTGTGACCAGCAAACATACGGGACGTGAAAAGTGGTTTCCACGTTCCGTGCTCCTACCTGCATTAACTACCTCCTGGATAGCCGCCACAGTCGACCTGCCCCTTCGAAAGCCATACTGTCTTTCGGAGAGGTCGCCTGCCGCTACTACTGCAGCCTGCAGACGTGGGCGAAGAAGCTTCTCCAGGAGTTTCCCCGCGTTATCAAGCAGGCATAGTGGTCTGTATGACCCAGGAGCGCCGACTGGTCCCTTGCCCTTGTCAATAAGTACAAGTTTAGCCATCTTCCAGCGGGAGGGAAACACCCCGGCCTTTAGACAGGCGTTGTACATATTGAGCAAGAGCTCTGGATGACTCCGTGACACGGCTTTCAGCACCTCTGCTGGTAGACCATCAGGACCTGGTGCCTTCCCGCTGCGCAAACAACGAGAGGCAGACTCCAGTTCCTCCAAGGTGAAAGGCGGGATTTCCGTTTCTTCCGTGACCAATGTTCTATCGACCACTGGATGATCCGGAAAAAGGGCTTCCACTATGGGCCGAATAGTATCCGCATTCAGAGAAGCGTTTGGCTTAAACGCCCTCAATTTGCGGAGCACTATTTTATAGCCCAACCCCCATGGATCCCTATTTAGGTCCTCCGTTAAGTCCTTCCAGCATCGGCGCTTACTTCTTTGGATGGCGCGGCGAAGATCTTTTTTCGCCGCCTTATACTCTTCGGCTTTACGGGCTGCGTCATCTGCGTTTCCATTAGCGCGTTGAGCCAGCCGTCTACGACGGAGACAAACATGCCTCAGATCCGCAATTTCGGTCGTCCACCAGTAAGCAGGACTTCTCCCTTCGTTCGGACTCCTCCTCGGTACAGCGCTTTGACAGGCCTGATGTATAAGACTCATGGTTGAGTCCACAAGTACATCAGCCCTCTCAACAGGCGGAAGATCATTACGAATCCCCTCTGTGGTCATACGTCCCCGTTCTAGGGCTAGAGACAAAGCTTCAACGTCCATCCTAGCGGCATTCCACCTAGCTGGTCCATGATGTTGGATGGACCGAGCTGGCGCAATATCACGCACACGGAATGTGATATACTGGTGATCGCTGGCCGTAAAGTCCTCGATCACCTGCCATTCCTGCACGAGTGCCGCTAGGTTTTCAGTCGCCAGAGTGAGATCGATAATGGTCCCCCTTTGGCCAGATCTTCGAAAGGTGGGCACGGAGCCGTTATTTAATACAACCAACCCCGTCCTGGACATAAAGTCCAAAATTCGCCCACCTCTCGAATCGGTTCTAATCTCGCCCCACTCTACTGCATAATAATAATAATAATAATAATAATAATAATAATAATAATAATAATAATAATAATAATAATAATAATAATAATAATAATAATAATAATAATAATAATAATAATAATAATAATAATAATAATAATAATAATAATAATAATAATAATAATAATAATAATAATAATAATAATAATAATAATAATAATAATAATAATAATAATAATAATAATAATAATAATAATAATAATAATAATAATAATAATAATAATAATAATAATAATAATAATAATAATAATAATAATAATAATAATAATAATAATAATAATAATAATAATAATAATAATAATAATAATAATAATAATAATAATAATAATAATAATAATAATAATAATAATAATAATAATAATAATAATAATAATAATAATAATAATAATAATAATAATAATAATAATAATAATAATAATAATAATAATAATAATAATAATAATAATAATAATAATAATAATAATAATAATAATAATAATAATAATAATAATAATAATAATAATAATAATAATAATAATAATAATAATAATAATAATAATAATAATAATAATAATAATAATAATAATAATAATAATAATAATAATAATAATAATAATAATAATAATAATAATAATAATAATAATAATAATAATAATAATAATAATAATAATAATAATAATAATAATAATAATAATAATAATAATAATAATAATAATAATAATAATAATAATAATAATAATAATAATAATAATAATAATAATAATAATAATAATAATAATAATAATAATAATAATAATAATAATAATAATAATAATAATAATAATAATAATAATAATAATAATAATAATAATAATAATAATAATAATAATAATAATAATAATAATAATAATAATAATAATAATAATAATAATAATAATAATAATAATAATAATAATAATAATAATAATAATAATAATAATAATAATAATAATAATAATAATAATAATAATAATAATAATAATAATAATAATAATAATAATAATAATAATAATAATAATAATAATAATAATAATTTTTTTTTTTTTTTTTTTTTTTTTTTTTTTGGCCGGGCGATGGAAATGCTGTTACGCATACCCATTGGGTCGTCACCCCAGGTTATGTTGGACTCTAGGTTTCACCTACCTACCAACTAAAACCACCTCCCGTTTGTCGAGGGAATTTCTGCCTCCCCGGGACCACTCATCGTATTACTTCGGGGAAGCTCCCTCCTTTTGCCGCTATGGGCCTCTCCTCCTCTGTATACGCCCCGTCAGGCTTCTCTTCCGAATCCGATGTCATGTCATGCATTCATCTCATGCGTTGGTTGAATCAGCACCAATTCCAAAAACCTGGTTCCTGTCTAGATCCTTTTTCTTCTCCCGTAGAACACTTTCCACAAATCTAGCAATCAAATTCCAGCTGACCTCACTTGTTAACATTTTCTCCACTATGTTATTGGCAGTTAGAGACCCCGATCGGTGTTCGACAACTGTCCTTAACTCTCGCCATCTTCCGCATTTGAAGAATGTATGTTCCGCATCATCCTCGTCGGAATCGCCGTATATACAGCCAGCACTGTTTGCCTTTCCCATTCTATTTAGGTACTTTCGAAAATACCCGTGTCCGGAGAGGAGTTGAGTCAAGTAATAATTGACCTCTCCAAATTTTCTGCCTACCCACACTTCTATATTTGGGATAAGCCTGGCCGTCCACCTTCCATAAATTTCGCTTTGCCACCTCTGCTGCCATATCTGTATGGTCTGCCGCCGTATGTCCTGGTCTGAAATCTGTGGCTCCATTTCGTTGCGTTGCTGCCATTTGCGTTTACGCTCCATAACTAGTAGGTCGATCGGTATTGTTGAGCTTATTACCATCACGGCTGCTTCCGAGACCGTCCGATAAGCCGATGCCACACGAAGAGCTGCAGTTCTCTGAACCGAGCTTAAAGCCTTCCGTCGATGTTTCGCCTTAATTGCATCTGCCCAGATTTCGCAACCATACAGCAGGATTGCCTGTACCGTTGTCATCAGCAGCTTTCTTTTTCCTGACTTTGGTCCACCTGTGTTAGCCATCAACTTCGATAGTGATGCCGTTGCCTGTGCCGCTTTGGTCGTCGCATGATGTATCTGAGACCAGAAATGCATCCTCGTATCTAACCTTATGCCAAGGTACTTTATCGATCTCTTAGTCTCGAAAGTATCGAATTGTGTGCGCATCTCAATTTCGACCGGTATGTGTTTCCTTGTCAGGATCAACAATTCCGTCTTCTCTATCGCCAACCTGAGTCCATGATCTTTCATCCATGCGTGTACTCTGAGCATTACCTGATTTAATTTCCGCTCCACTCCAACTGTGTCTCTAGCTGTTATGACACCAGCGATATCATCAGCGTAACCCACGAGGTATGTGTCGGCCGGCATATCTAGGCATAAAATTCCGTCATACATAATATTCCAGAGTTCGGGGCCTAGAATCGATCCTTGTGCTGCACCTGCCGTTATTTGTATAGAACGAGTTCCATTTTCCGTCTCATATATCAAGTTCCTGTTGTGGAGATAACTGCGGATAATTCTCGATAGATACAGAGGAACCTTAAACCGCTTTTCCAGAGCGTCCAATATATCGCACCATCGAGCGCTATTAAAGGCGTTCTTGACGTCCAAGGTGACCAGCAACACTATGCGCCCAGAATTTTGGCTGCCGCCTTGCGCAGCTCGCACGCTCTCTATTACCTCCTCCAGAGCTCCTATTGTAGATCTTCCTGGGCGAAATCCATACTGACGTTTTGATAGTCCACCTGCATCTTCTATGGCTCGGGAGAGACGTGGTTTTATGAGCCTTTCAAGTAACTTTCCAGCTGTATCAAGAAGGCAAATTGGCCGATATGAGGAGGCCATATCTGGATTCCCTTTGCCCTTACTTATTAACACCAGTTTCTGGACCTTCCATAGTTTGGGGAAAATTCCATTCGTCAAACAAGCATTATACATATTCAGCAATAGTTGGGGCCGTTCACGCGCAATTATTGACAGGACTTCAGTTGGTACTCCATCCGGACCAGGAGACTTTCGCATCTTCATGCTCCCAACGGCTTTTAAGAGTTCCCCCGCCGAAAACAATGGAGGGGGCTCGTACTCTGAATTGTCCAGATCCTCACGTCCCCCTAGCTCGTGACTCGGAAACAGTTCATTTATAATACTGTGCATCTTCTCCTCTGTCAGGTTAGGCAAGTTTGTACTCTTACCCAGTTTACGCATAACCAGTTTGTATCCAAAACCCCAAGGATCAGCGTTGAGGTTTGCTCTGAGTTCTTCCCACTTCCTTCTCTTGCTCTCTAGAATGGCCAGCTTCAGATTCTTCCTAGCTTGTCTGAACTCCTCTGCTTGTTGTAAGGCTGGCCCGACTCTTCTGGCTCTAGTATATTGCCTACGGCAACGATTACAAATTCGTCGTAGTCCCCCGATCTCGTCCGTCCACCAGTAGGCAGCTTTTCTTTGCGGTCTTCTTCCAATCCTCGGCATTGATGCTTCACAAGCCCGAGTGATCTGTAACATCGTCTCCTGGACGAAGCTCTCTACCTCATTCGGAATGCGTGAGTTTATCGACCCTTGATCAATCCTGTTTAGGAGTATTTCTCTTCTGATTTTTGAGACATTCCACTTACGGGTAGTCTTCCTTTGGTATCCATTATTTCCACTAGCTTCCATCATCATGGAGAAAATTATATATTGGTGATCGCTCCCGGTGTATTCCTCTAACACACTCCAGTTTCTCACACCATGAAAGGCATTTCCAGATACTAGAGTGATATCTGGTATGGTTCCTATGCAACCAGGTCTTCTAAAAGTAGGCGTTGAACCTTTATTTGCCACCACCAGGTCTAATCTAGCCATCATATCCAATATTGCTCTACCTCTTGCGTTTGTGCTCGGCATGCCCCATTCGATTGCCTTAGCATTGAAATCACCAGCAATGATCAGGTGTCCACCAATATCTCGTGCGTCATCCTCTATATTGCTCAACTTGTTCAAAAATTCCTCCATTGTGCAGTTTGGCGTAAGGTAGCAACTCATAACTGTGAAAGATGCAGTGCTTATCCACACATACCCGCTTCCTTTACCATTTCTAGTTATGTGTAGGTTTGATTCACCGGTTACCCAAATCGCTGCTGTCTCTGTGTCATCCTCATACCACATACCACTTTTAGGTCCATATTGCTCGCTGATGATAGCCACTTCTGCCTTCTGCTCAATCATAATCTGCGCTAGAACAGCGTCAGCGGTCCAGCTTCTGTGTAGATTTGCTTGTAAGAATCCGGTCATGACCGATTCGGCCTTGTGTAGGCTGGACATCCGGTTGTTCCAGGGATGTGGTCCACCGCAGTCTTACCTTCCGCCATGCATATGCAACACCTCGGTGCATTTCTACAGTCCCTCTTGAAGTGACCTGCTATCCCACATTTGATGCATAGTCCCTGTGCTTTTCTGTCCGGACCATTACAACTACCTTGTGTGTGTCCCGTACCAAAACATTTGAAGCATCTCCGCACGCTCGGTACTCTTTTTACCCTGCAATATGACCATCCAATCTTAATTCTCTGGCTGTTTAGAATCCTGATAGCTTCCTCAGTTGCAAGCGTAACAAAAGCTCTACGTTGCTCCCTAGTATTCGCCTTAGTCACTCGTACATATACCTCTTCATTCTGAATAATAATAATAATAATAATAATAATAATAATAATAATAATAATAATAATAATAATAATAATAATAATAATAATAATAATAATAATAATAATAATAATAATAATAATAATAATAATAATAATAATAATAATAATAATAATAATAATAATAATAATAATAATAATAATAATAATAATAATAATAATAATAATAATAATAATAATAATAATAATAATAATAATAATAATAATAATAATAATAATAATAATAATAATAATAATAATAATAATAATAATAATAATAATAATAATAATAATAATAATAATAATAATAATAATAATAATAATAATAATAATAATAATAATAATAATAATAATAATAATAATAATAATAATAATTTTTTTTTTTTTTTTTTTTTTTTTTTTTTTTTTTTTTGAGAGAGGGGAAATGCATTTACGCACTTAGGTGGTTTTTGCCACCCGTCGTGCCGGACTCCACGCAGTTATTGCGTGCCTACCGGCTAAAACCCCTCTCTATATCACCAGGCTCCATCCTGGGACCGTCAATTTATGACATTACTTCAGGATGGAGCCTTATATGCCGGTCCATTTGGACCCTACTGTTCCATCGACCTTGCAAGGTCTCTCTCCTTCCGACGAAGGATCCCCCTCGCGAAAAAGGCGATCCTACTCCATGCAGCAAGGTTTCCTAACATGACTCCCATGATGGTATTGGGAGTCAAGATGCCAAGATCCCTCTCCAGTGCACGCCTCTCCAACATCCACTTCTCACACTCAAAGAAAGTGTGGAAAGCGGAGTCGGATTGTGCTCCACAGTAGACGCATGTGGGACTTACGGCCTTTCCTATTTTAAACAGGAAAGACCGAAAGTGCCCATGGCCCGTCAGCAACTGCGTGAGGTAGTAATCTACCTCACCGTGCTGACGATTTAGCCAAGCGTCCACTTGAGGGACAAGGGCGTAAGTCCACCTTCCGCGTGTCTCAGTATCCCACCGTAACTGCCAGTCACGGAGGGACTGAGACCTTGCCACAGATTGTGCGCCTTCTCTACCAATTTCGTCCTTGTGTTGGTGGACGAATTGTCGCTCCCTGGCGAGGAGATCGATGGGTATGACCCCGGCGACCACCAAGACAGCCGGCTCCGATACCGTGCGGTAGGAGCACGCTATGCGGAGCGCTGCTCTCCGTTGCACTGCCGCCATGCGCTTTCGGTACTTTTCGACCCATAATAATAATAATAATAATAATAATAATAATAATAATAATAATAATAATAATAATAATAATAATAATAATAATAATAATAATAATAATAATAATAATAATAATAATAATAATAATAATAATAATAATAATTTTTTTTTTTTTTTTTTTTCTTGAGGTGGGAAAATCCCTTCGGATCATCGCATGTCGTCACATTCGGTATGTGGTGTCTCCACTAAAAAACCACCTCCTCCTGATAGTTTCCCTATCCGGGACCGCTCCAGCATTACTTCGGATAGGGACTCAGGGTTTATTAACCGTTATTCATAGTTGCTTGCGTCCAAGCAGGTCCTTCTTGTAGATTGTCCATGTCCACCTTTTTAATTTTAAGAATATTTTCTACATATTTTGCCACTTTATTCCAGTACTCTCGGCCTCGCAACAGTTTGTGGACTATATTTTCCGCGTTAATGGGTCCGATATCGCTTTCGAGTCTATATCTTTCATTCCTCCATCGTCCACATTCAAAAAATGTGTGTTCGGAGTCATCGATTGCTCCATCGCCATAAATACAAAAGGGGTCCTCCACCTTCCCAGCTCGAAAGAGATATTTCCGGAAATATCCATGTCCTGACAGCATCTGGGTGAGGTAAAAATTGACCTCACCCTCTTTCCTGTTATACCAAACATCAACTCTTGGTATGAGCCTGGCAGTCCATCTGCCATTAAGAGAGTTGTTCCAATTCTCCTGCAATTTTCGCATTGTCTCCATTCGAATTTGCCTTACATCTATTTCGTTTCCTTTCTTTCTTTCCTCCCAAATTTTACATCTTTCCTCAACTAGAAGATCTATTGGAATAGAGCCACTGATTATCATTATGGCATCCCGGGACACTGTCCGGTAAGCCGATGCCACTCTCAATGCAGATGTTCTTTGAACGGCTAGAAGGATTTTTCGTCTTCTTTGGCATGTAAGAGTCCTACCCCAAACCTCACTCCCATATAATAGCACTGAGTTCGCAGTGTCCATAAGCAACTTCCGCTTAAGTTGTGTTGGCCCTCTAACGTTAGCCATTAGTCTGCTCAGCATTCCCACTATTTTTCCAGCTTTGTTTGCTGCATGATTCACCTGCTGATTAAATGTTAGTCTGTTGTCAAAAATTATACCTAGGTATTTTAGCGTTTGCTTTGTTGTCACCATTGTGCCTAGGACATCCAAGTCTATCGTTAGGGGAATATGTTTCCTCGTTAATAATATTAGTTCCGTTTTCTCGGCAGCGAGACTTAGGCCATGCTGTTCCAACCAGATTTTTGTTCGAAGCATTACCATTCGCAGTTTCCTCTGGGCGTCATCTACGTTTTTGGCAGCGATAACAGCTGCTATGTCGTCAGCATATCCAACCAGGTAAGTGTCATCGGGCATTTCCAGTCTGAGGATTTGGTCGTATGTAATATTCCATAAGTCAGGTCCTAGTATGGATCCTTGTGCCGCTCCTGACGTTATCTTCTTTTCCTTTTTACCACTCTTAGTATCGTAGATAAGCACGCGGTTGCAAAGATAGCTTCTGATTATCCTAAGTAGGTAGGCAGGAACATTGAAATGATTCAGCGCATTAATTATGTCCTTCCACTGTAGACTATTAAAGGCGTTTCGAACATCAAGTGTAGCTAGCAAAATAATGTTCATTGAATAGCTGTTACCTTGTTGCGCTTTTTCAGCACTCAGAACCACATCCTCCAACGCCCCAAGTGTTGATTTGCCCTTCCTAAAACCATATTGTTTTGTAGATAATCCACCTGCTCTCTCAATCTCCATGGTAAGTCTACTCCTTATCAGTTTCTCAAATAACTTACCGGCTACGTCTAGCATACACAAAGGTCTATATGCAGAAGGCTGAGTTGGATCGCCTTTGCCTTTACTTATCAAGACGAGCTTTTGCCTTTTCCAAATATCCGGGAAGATACCGTTTGTCCAGCACATGTTGAACATTTCCAGAAGTACGTTGGGGCGATTTTCAGCAATACACCCTATTACCTCAGCTGGAATCCCATCTGGTCCAGGAGCTTTATTTCGTCCGAA
Source organism: Metopia argyrocephala (assembly GCA_963576795.1). Classification (NCBI taxonomy): domain Eukaryota; kingdom Metazoa; phylum Arthropoda; class Insecta; order Diptera; family Sarcophagidae; genus Metopia; species Metopia argyrocephala. The sequence continues at coordinate 33,751,313 of OY756211.1, forward strand.
ACTTTTTACCGCCGAAACAAGATCAGATACAGCAAAAAGTGGTGGAGGGTTGGTTGTGCTCACTAACTCTTGATGTAGTTCTTCATGTGTGGGGAAAAGGGTGTCAACAATGTGCCTTGCAGTTGAACTATCCATCAATTCTGCTCCAGATTTAGCACTGAGTCTCTGGGTCACCAATCTGTATCCGAGTCCCCAAGGATTGTTGTTTATCTCGCTCCTTAATTCCTCGAATTTCGCCTTTTTGCTTCTCTCAATAGCTATCTTTAGTTCCCTTTTTGCATTCCTGTGCTGCTCTTGTTCAAGAGTGGCTGGGCCTTTTTTCCTTGCTCTGGTATATTTCCGCCTCGTTCTCAGACAGATTCTCCTTAATTCAGCTATTTCTGACGTCCACCAATACATAGCCTTTCGTCTTCCCCTTCTCTGTAATTTCGGTAAGCATTCGTCGCAGCTCTTGGCTATACATCGCATCGTCCGCTGAGTTAATTGAAGGGCGTTGTCGGTATGGTCTAGATTGCTCATATGCCTATCTAAACTCGCGATAAACATCTCGGGATTAAGCTTGGACATATTCCATTTTCTTGTTCCGATAGGCCGCTCCTGATAATCTCCGTTGTGAGATCTTTCCTCTTTTAGTGTGTAGGTAATATAATGATGGTCACTACCTGTAAACTCTTCTATTACCTTCCAGTTTTCCACTCTTGATGCCATTTCCTCGGAGACGAGTGTTATATCTGGTGTGGTTTCCTGGCACCCAGGTCTTCTAAACGTGGTCACATCACCAGTATTTGCTACTATTAAACCTAGCCTTCCCACCAAGTCGAGTACCTTTCGGCCCCTAGAGTTCGTTGTTACATCACCCCACTCAGTTGCCTTGGCATTAAAGTCTCCAGCGATGAGCCATGGTCCACCAGTTTTCCTTGCTGTATCCTCTATTATGTTTAGTTTTCTCTGGAATTCATCAATAGAGTCGTTGGGGGTCAAATAGCAGCTCATTAGGGTACAGGACTCTGTTCTGGCAAATACTACGCATTCATCACTTCCACTCCCTATAATACTTAGAGTGCTGTCTGTTGGTTTCCATAAAGCAGATGTTTTCGTGCTGTCCTCTATCCATAGACCCATTTTTCTTGATCCGTACTGTTCGCTGATAATTATAATGTCTATCTCCTTCTCTGCAGCAATTTGCCCTAATAATGCGTCTGCTGTCTTACTCCTGTGCATATTTGCTTGAAGAACCCTCATCATTGTTGCTTCCTTATCGCTCCACACTTTCCGGAAGCCGGCAAATGATCGTGAGGTTCAAGCCCTGCCTCTACACATAGACAACATTTAGGTTCTTGGGTGCAATTTCTCATTAGATGGCCCTTATTTCCGCATCGTATGCACAGTCCCTGGCCTTTTCTATCAATTCCAGTGCAATTCCACTGCCCATGACCTACACCAAAGCATTTAAAGCATCTTCTTTTCGCTTCGTGACGTCTCACTCTGACTCTGCACCATCCGACTTTAATTTTTTCTATTTTCAGTAGCTCATCAGCCTCTCTTGTTGGCATTGTTATGTAAGCTTGGACTAACTCCCTGCTATTTGGCTTTGACATCTTTATTTTCATACACCCTTCATCTATAGTAATAGCACTCCTTATCGCAAGGGATATCTCATCGGCTGTTGTTAGAGCATCCAAGTCACGAATATTTAGAGTTGTGTTTGTGCTACCGGTACGTACCTCAGCTGATTTTTCCATGGCGTTCTTGACTCTATTAAAAAATTCAGGGTTAATTTGCTCTCCTCTTTCAAGTTCAACCAGCATCGATCCTGTCTTTGTCTTCCTGATGGTTTTAACTGTTGGTTCTGTGTTCTCTTTCTGCCTTAAAGATTTAAGAATGTCTGCATATGTGTGTCCCTCTGCAGGTTTTATTATAAGTGCCTCCGGTTTCGATCTTTGTACGGTTCTTGTTGATTTTCCTTTGTTAGGATTTTCCCGAACTGCTTTATTTCCATCTTTCTTTGTATACTGTTTCATTGTATCTTCAGTTTCCGATATTTTGCACCTGGCTGTCTTTCTCTCCTCTAGCTTTTCCTTGCCATAATTTTTCCTTTTCTTTGAAACCTCCGATTGCATCAATGGGCTCTCTGCTGTTCTTTTAGAAGCGCTTGTAAGCGGAGTCTCTGTCACGTTTTGGACCTTCTCCAAGCACGTCTTTCTCCGTCTTTCTTCTTCCACTTTTGTCCAGCTCGATCTACTGGTCTCGGCGACACAGATCAGCTCTTCAATCTCCTGAACTCCGTCCCTAACATCCATGCTGATGTTCTTTTGCCTCCTTAGAGCTACCTTAATCTTGGCCAATACTTTCTTCATATCCGCTATGGCGGTGGCTTCCTGGTTTCTCATCTTAGCAATAAAGTCCTGGTTTGGAGAGCTTCTTGTTGGTCGTATATCATTTGTTGTCGTCGCTATAGCAGCTATCGGAGTCTGAAAAATGACTTCCCCAGTTATATCCCCAACAGAACTAGTTTTGGGTGTTACAGCCGGCTCTCTAAGCACCTCATTTGGTCCCAGGTTGCCCAGGTCCAGTCCCCCTCGCACAGGGGACCTTATCACCCTTCCACTCCTCCGGAATGGATTTTCGGCAGAGGAGAGCTCCTTTGGGGTGGCTATAGATCCTCTCTTCTCCATTCGAGGGTTCGTTTTAACGCGTATAATATCAGTAATAAGTACCTACTAAGAACTCAGTCTCCTACTACTAATATTCTATATCAGTAAAAAGTACCTATTAAGAATACGATCACCTACTACTAATTTTCTACAAATATCACTCAGTCGCCAGAATTCAAAAAACACATCCGTTGCTATTGAAAGCCAACAGAATAATCCATAATAATAATAATAATAATAATAATAATAATAATAATAATAATAATAATAATAATAATAATAATAATAATAATAATAATAATAATAATAATAATAATAATAATAATAATAATAATAATAATAATAATAATAATAATAATAATAATAATAATAATAATAATAATAATAATAATAATAATAATAATAATAATAATAATAATAATAATAATAATAATAATAATAATAATAATAATAATAATAATAATAATAATAATAATAATAATAATAATAATAATAATTTTTTTTTTTTTTTTTTTTTTTTTTTTATCGGTAAAGGGGGAAAAATGTAGTTACACATACGCCAAAGGTCCGGACCATTTGAGTTATGTCGGGTTCTCCTCCTGGCATACCGACTAAAAAACCCCCTTTTCCTCATCTATAAAGCGATCCACCCCGGGACCGCGCTTAGCATTACATCGGGGTGGTGCCTCTGTGTGGCCTCCTGCCACCCTACATTAATCTAATGCCACATTCAGGGCCAAATTCATCCTTGTTCACGTCATTGCGTCCAGGTCAGGTTTCTTTCTGCGGAGGATATCTTCTACATACCTCGAAACTGCTCTCCAGGTTCTCTCATTTTGGGACATTTTTCCTATGATGTTCGTTGGAAAAACTGCACCGATCTCTGCCTCAAGTTCCCTTCGATGCTCAGTCCATCGCACACAGCTGAAAAAAGTGTGTTCTGCGTCGTCCAGCACCTCTTCTTCTTCATAAATGCAGAAGGGTGAACTGCATTTTCCCATCCGGTGCAGGTACTTTCTAAAATACCCATGACCGGACAGCATCTGTGTCATGTAGTAATTTACCTCACCTATCTTCCTGTTTCTCCACTGTTTTATGTCAGTGATCAGCTGATATGTCCACCTGCCATGAATTTCATTTCTCCACCGAAGCTGCCATTTTGTCAAAGTTTCCTGCCTTATTATCTCCATGTTCAGTGGTTGAGCAGAGTCTCTCCTAGCATTGAATATTTCTCGACGTTCCATAGCCTGTAAATCAATGGGTATCATTCCGGCTATTACCAAGACAGCCTGTGCAGATACCGTGCGGTACGCAGATGTTACTCGTAAGGCTGCTATTCTCTGAACGGATAGTAATTTCCTCGCTCTTGTCTGTCTTTCCAGTGTGTGAGCCCAGATTTCTGAGCCATAGAGAAGTATGCTGTTGCTTGCTTCCATGAGTAGCTTTCTCCTGCTGGGAAGGGGTCCACCAATATTTGCCATTAACTTGCTTAACTGAGCTGTTATTCTTGCTGCTTTCGATGTTGCATACTCAATCTGCTCCGAGTAAGTAAGCTTTGAGTCTAGCCTAATCCCTAGGTACTTGATCGATGGTTTAGTGGGGATGACTACGTCACCTATGCTCATTTCCATCTCGACCGAAATGTGCCGCCTAGTGAGCAAGAGCAGCTCAGTTTTATGCATGGCCAGATGTAGGCCGTGAGAATCTAGCCAGCTCTTCGTGCGGATCATTACCTGACGTAGTTTACGTTGGGCCTCCTCTGAGTTTCTAGCTTTGATAACTGCCGCAATATCATCCGCGTATCCAACAAGGAAGGTGTCATCTGGCATCTCTATTTTTAGGATCTCATCATAGGTCGCATTCCATAAGTCCGGTCCCAGTATAGATCCTTGTGCGGCTCCTGAAGTGATTTGCATTCTCCTAATGCCCTGGTTCGTGTCGTATATAAGCATACGATTCTTCAGGTAGTCCCTTATGACCCTCATCAAATACCTGGGGACATTGAAGGTTGTCTCCAGAGTTCTTATTACATCCAACCACCTTAAGCTGTTAAATGCGTTCTTGATATCCAATGTAGCTAGGAGTACGACAGGGCTCGAATGATGATTTCCTCTTTGAGCAGATTCTACTGCACTTACAACATCTCTTAAGGCCTCAATTGTAGATTTTCCAGGTCGAAATCCATACTGTCTCCTGGAGAGACCTCCCGCTGAGTTGATGGCCTCATTGAGTCTGGGTTTGAGAAGACGTTCAAACAGTTTTCCTGCTGTATTCAACATACACAAAGGTCTGTAGGATGACGGTGATCCCCGGTCTCCCGTTCCTTTGCTAATGAGAACAAGTTTTTGTTCTTTCCAGACGTCCGGGAATATACCTTCGGTTAGACAAACGTTGTACATTCGCAATAGTATCTCTGGGCGATTAACTGCTATCACTTTCATCACTTCTGCAGGTATACCATCAGGACCAGGTGCTTTCCCGTCCTTAAGGGTATATGCGGCTATCTGTAGTTCTGCAGCGGTAAACAGGGGTATTTCAAAGTCAGGATCGGTTTCCATATGGTCTACTCTTGGGTCATGCATTGGGAATAGAGTGTCAACGATATTCCTCATAGTGTCCTCGTCCATACTGGCCACCGAGTTTCTCATACCAAGTTTTTGCATTACAACTCTGTATCCGAGGCCCCATGGGTTATTATTGATGTCTGCCCTCAGCTCCTCCCACTTTTGCATTTTGCTCCTATATATGGAGTTTTTTAGCTGTTTTTTGGCCTCCTTGTATGCATTGTGCTCTTCTTCGGCGTCACCTCTGCGCCTGGCTCTGGTATATATTCTTCTTGTTCTTATGCAGTTTTTCCTTAACTCGTCGATCTCGCCATTCCACCAGTATACTGCCTTCCTCTTGGGTGTCGTGCCTAGCTTTGGCATGGCCTTACCACAAGAGCCTGTGATTGTAGCTATTGTGTGTTCTATTATTGACCCTGTGCTCGTTCTGTTAGCGCCTTCTCGAAAGCGCCTATCGATCTCAGAAAGGAGTACTGTCGTGTCAAGCCTATTGACGTTCCATCTTCGAGTGGTTCCGCGAGGTTTCTCTGTCCGGATGTACTCATCAGTCTGCAGACAGAACGATATATACTGATGATCGCTCCCTGTATATGTTTCCAATACTTTCCACTTTCCAACTTTATTCGCCATTCTCTCGGAGACGAAAGTGATATCTGGGATGGTACCTTCGCATCCAGGGCGCCTAAAGGTTGCAACATTCCCGATGTTTGCAGTTACCATTCCTAGGCGCGCTATCATATATAATATCCTCCTGCCTCTCGAGTCAGTATCCTTCATCCCCCACTCAATTGCGCGAGCATTGAAATCACCTGCTACTATGAGATCACCGACTTGAAATCTTGCAAAATCCTCTATCTTGTCAAGTTTCTCCTGGAAGGAATCGATGCCGTCGCTCGGAGTGAGGTAACAGCTTACAATTGTAAGATTGCCGATCTGCACCCACACGAATCCATTTCCTCCTCCATTTTTCCTTATATCCATCTGTCTGGAGCACGGGATCCACAGTGCGGCAGTTCCTGATTCATCCTCAAACCATAGACCGTTCGTATATTTCGTGTACTGTTCGCTGATAATGATTATATCCGCGTCCTGTTCCTTAGCGATTTGTGGCAGGATAGCATGTGCCACCTTTCCTCTGTGCATATTAGCTTGCAAAAACTTCATTTTGAACAATGTCCGGGTGGTCTACAGCTTTTCGACCCGGGCATGTGGTCCGTCGGACCGCTTCCGGACTGCGAGCAGACACAGCATTTCAGGGTATTCCTGCATTCCTTCATTTTGTGGCCCTTCTGACCACATCTTATGCACAAGCCCATGCTTTTCCTGTCGGGTCCTTTACAGTCCCACTGCATGTGGCCGGATTCAAAGCATCGGTAGCAGCGTTTCACCTCCTCCTTATATCGTATGCGGCAGTATGTCCATCCTATTAGTATCCTCCGCTTTTTGAGTAATGCATTTGCGTCAGCTACTGATAGGGAGACAAAAGCTCTTTTCTGTTCCCTGCTATTTGTGGTCGTTAATTTCACAATTGTGTCTTCCTTTGCAGCCTTTGTTACCTCGTTAATGGCTGTTCTTACTTCATCCTCTGTTGTTAGAGAATCGAGATCTTGGATCTCCAGTGTAGCTTTGGGTTTTAAGCTCAGTACTATAGCCTCTTCCTTTAGTTTGTCCGTAATGGCTTCCCGGAATTCGTTCTTCTTTCCACCTTTCCCCATTACAAGAAGCATGGAGCCAGTTTTAGTCTTCCGTACGGATTGGATAGCAACTTCTGTCTCCTCAGGGTTCACCTTCGCTCTAAGGTTTTTGAGGACAGCGGCATAGCTATGGCCATCTCTCGGTTTTATAACGACAGCGTCGGGTCGTTGCTTAGGTCTCTTAGGACGTGGAACTTTTTGGCTCTTCCTCGGATTTCCCTTTTTTGGTACTACCTCAACTCGAGTTTTTGTAGATGCCACGACTGCTTTATTTTCGCTTTCCTTTTCCTTATGTCTCTTCTCGGGGTTGACTTCCGCCGGGCTAGATGCAATTCGCTTCTTCTGAGAGATTAAATTTGTTGGTGTATCTTGACTGGTTGCAAGCTGAGCTGTGTTGGATTTCCTCGACTTGCTTTCTTTTTCTGCATTTTTCCAGTTTCTTCGGTATTCTGTTATTATATCGAATAGCTCGTCCAATTCAGAGACGCCATTTTGAACTTCCATGCTTATATTCCTTTGTTTGTTGATGGCCGCCTTCATTCTTCTGAGTACATTTCGGCACTTCGATAAAGCCTCCTCCTCTGAGGATCTCATTTTGAGTATGAACTCCTGTTTAGGTGAGCTGTAGGTCGGAAGTACTCTGATATTGCCATCATCGGCAATGTTGGCCTGCGGAGTTTCAGGTTCTTTCCGAGTGGTATCTTCGGTGGTCGCACTGATAGCAGGAGAATTGACTGGTGTTCGCCTAGTCCTCGAGCTGCTGCGGAAAATATTTTCTCCTGTCTCGATGGTTTTTGGGGTTTCGGTATCTTTCATCATCATCACTTCTTATGGGTCCCAACTCAAAGTCGTTATTCTTACTCGTAATGCAGTCGCCCTTTGTATGACCCCGAGGGTCCCTTTGCAAGCAGTGAGGTCCTCGCAAGGGTTGACACAAGACCTTATGGGAACTTGTGTTCAGAGCCAGGCCGGGCATTAATTAGGATTCCGTATCAACTAAACCTGCATGGTCAACTTAATGACGACGAAAGTAAGAAGCGTTCTCTGAGTCCTTGCCAAGGTTTTACTGGGACGGAGGGCAGTCATGACATTAGCCTGAAAGCCATTTCGGCGGGATTTCACTCCCCCGTACTCAGGTAACAGAATGCCACCACTGTCGGCCCATCGCGAACTCTTCATATTACAGTTTCCTTATCGTAATCCGTTTCTGCATGTATGTCGTCAACGTTGATTCGGGGACCACGGAGTCATCACTCTCCAATTCACCCTCTCTAGAGAGCACCCGTGTGGGAGGACGCCTAGTTTGATGGCGGCTTCCATTCGCCATGTCGTGAAGAGCGTCTCTGGGCATTGATGCCCTTTTATAGCATACCCTCAGCCTTCACCGCTCAATGGTCTGGGGCTGCTTATTTAATTCGCAGCTAACCTACATATCTGTAGGCCGTTCAGTTATCCGCCGTCTACTGACCCACCATAGTAGCTCTGAGCTTGGAGCCCTAGGATAATAATAATAATAATAATAATAATAATAATAATAATAATAATAATAATAATAATAATAATAATAATAATAATAATAATAATAATAATAATAATAATAATAATAATAATAATAATAATAATAATAATAATAATAATAATAATAATAATAATAATAATAATAATAATAATAATAATAATAATAATAATAATAATAATAATAATAATAATAATAATAATAATAATAATAATAATAATAATAATAATAATAATAATAATAATAATAATAATAATAATAATAATAATAATAATAATAATAATAATAATAATAATAATAATAATAATAATAATAATAATAATAATAATAATAATAATAATAATAATAATAATAATAATAATAATAATAATAATAATAATAATAATAATAATAATAATAATAATAATAATAATAATAATAATAATAATAATAATAATAATAATAATAATAATAATAATAATAATAATAATAATAATAATAATAATAATAATAATAATAATAATAATAATAATAATAATAATAATAATAATAATAATAATAATAATAATAATAATAATAATAATAATAATAATAATAATAATAATAATAATAATAATAATAATAATAATAATAATAATAATAATAATAATAATAATAATAATAATAATAATAATAATAATAATAATAATAATAATAATAATAATAATAATAATAATAATAATAATAATAATAATAATAATAATAATAATAATAATAATAATAATAATAATAATAATAATAATAATAATAATAATAATAATAATAATAATAATAATAATAATAATAATAATAATAATAATAATAATAATAATAATAATAATAATAATAATAATAATAATAATAATAATAATAATAATAATAATAATAATAATAATAATAATAATAATAATAATAATAATAATAATAATAATAATAATAATAATAATAATAATAATAATAATAATAATAATAATAATAATAATAATAATAATAATAATAATAATAATAATAATAATAATAATAATAATAATAATAATAATAATAATAATAATAATAATAATAATAATAATAATAATAATAATAATAATAATAATAATAATAATAATAATAATAATAATAATAATAATAATAATAATAATAATAATAATAATAATAATAATAATAATAATAATAATAATAATAATAATAATAATAATAATAATAATAATAATAATAATAATAATAATAATAATAATAATAATAATAATAATAATAATAATAATAATAATAATAATAATAATAATAATAATTTTTTTTTTTTTTTTTTTTTTTGGTGAGAGGGGAAATGCATTTACGCACTTAGGTGGTTTTTGCCACCCGTCGTGCCGGACTCCACGCAGTTATTGCGTGCCTACCGGCTAAAACCCCTCTCTATATCACCAGGCTCCATCCTGGAACCGTCAATTTATGACATTACTTCAGGATGGAGCCTTATATTCCGGTCCATTTGGACCCTACAGTGCAACCGACCTTGCAAGGTCTCTCTCCTTCCGACGAAGGATCCCCCTCGCAAAAAAGGCGATCCTTCTCCATGCAGCAAGGTTTCCTAACATGACTCCCGTGATGGTATTGGGAGTCAAGATGCCAAGATCCCTCTCCAGTGCACGCCTCTCCAACATCCACTTCTCACACTCAAAGAAAGTGTGGAAAGCGGAGTCGGATTGTGCTCCACAGTAGACGCATGTGGGACTTACGGCCTTTCCTATTTTAAACAGGAAAGACCGAAAGTGCCCATGGCCCGTCAGCAACTGCATGAGGTAGTAATCTACCTCACCGTGCTGACGATTTAGCCAAGCGTCCACTTGAGGGACAAGGGCGTAAGTCCACCTTCCGCGTGTCTCAGTATCCCACCGTAACTGCCAGTCACGGAGGGACTGAGACCTTGCCACAGATTGTGCGCCTTCTCTTCCAATTTCGTCCTTGTGTTGGTGGACGAATTGTCGCTCCCTGGCGAGGAGGTCGATGGGTATGACCCCGGCGACCACCAAGACAGCCGGCTCCGATACCGTGCGATAGGAGCACGCTATGCGGAGCGCTGCTCTCCGTTGCACTGCCGCCATGCGCTTTCGGTACTTTTCGACCCTGAGCGCATCAGCCCAGACTTCAGCTCCATACAACATCACAGACTCGGCGGTGCTCAGCAGCAAACGTCTTTTACAGGGAAGAGGGCCCCCAATGTTGGCCATTACCCTGCTCAACAACGTCACTAATGAGGCCGCTTTGTCCGCTCTGCTGGATATTTCGCTCCAGAAGGTTAGTCTGTTATCCAAACTAACCCCTAGGTAGCGAACGGCGTTCTTCGTCTGGACTGTAACCTCTCCTACCTGCATGCTTCTAATGAGCGGGATGCGCTTCTTAGTAAGAAGCACTATCTCGGTCTTAGTCAGTGCCAACTCCAACCCGTGATCGCTCAGCCAGAGAGTAACTCGACGCATAACCTGGTTGAGTCGCAGTTGGGCCGCATCGACATCTTTGGCAATAATTACTGCCGCGATGTCGTCTGCGTAACCAACCAGGAATGTCCCTTCGGGCATCTCCATACGTAGAATCCCGTCATATGTATAGTTCCATATGTCGGGTCCCAGTATGGATCCCTGGGCCGCCCCTGCCGATAAGACTTTCGTCTCTCGGCCATCCTCCGTATCATAGAGTATGGATCGATCTTTCAGGTAATCTCCCATGATACGCAGGAGGTACCCTGGGAGCCTGAAATTTCTCTCCATCGCGTATAACGCGTCCTGCCAGCGGACAGAGTTAAACGCGTTTTTCACATCCAGTGTGACCAGCAAACATACGGGACGTGAAAAGTGGTTTCCACGTTCCGTGCTCCTACCTGCATTAACTACCTCCTGGATAGCCGCCACAGTCGACCTGCCCCTTCGAAAGCCGTACTGTCTTTCGGAGAGGTCGCCTGACGCCACTACTGTAGCCTGCAGACGTGGGCGAAGAAGCTTCTCCAGGAGTTTCCCCGCGTTATCAAGCAGGCATAGTGGTCTGTATGACCCAGGAGCGCCGACTGGTCCCTTGCCCTTGTCAATAAGTACAAGTTTAGCCATCTTCCAGCGGGAGGGAAACACCCCGGCCTTTAGACAGGCGTTGTACATATTGAGCAAGAGCTCTGGATGACTCCGTGACACGGCTTTCAGCACCTCTGCTGGTAGACCATCAGGACCTGGTGCCTTCCCGCTGCGCAAACAACGAGAGGCATATTCCAGTTCCTCCAAGGTGAAAGGCGGGATTTCCGTTTCTTCCGTGACCGATGTTCTATCGACCACTGGATGATCCGGAAAAAGGGCTTCCACTATGGGCCGAATAGTGTCCGCATTCAGAGAAGCGTTTGGCTTAAACGCCCTCAATTTGCGGAGCACTATTTTATAGCCCAACCCCCATGGATCCCTATTTAGGTCCTCCGTTAAGTCCTTCCAGCATCGGCGCTTACTTCTTTGGATGGCGCGGCGAAGATCTTTTTTCGCCGCCTTATACTCTTCGGCTTTTCGGGCTGCGTCATCTGCGTTTCCATTAGCGCGTTGAGCCAGCCGTCTACGACGGAGACAAACACGCCTCAGATCCGCAATTTCGGTCGTCCACCAGTAAGCAGGACTTCTCCCTTCGTTCGGACTCCTCCTCGGTACAGCGCTTTGACAGGCCTGATGTATAAGGCTCATGGTTGAGTCCACAAGTATATCAGCCCTCTCAACAGGCGGAAGATCATTACGGATCCCCTCTGTGGTCATACGTCCCCGTTCTAGGGCTAGAGACAAAGCTTCAACGTCCATCCTAGCGGCATTCCACCTAGCTGGTCCATGATTTTGGATGGACCGAGCTGGCGCAATATCACGCACACGGAATGTGATATACTGGTGATCGCTGGCCGTAAAGTCCCCGATCACCTGCCACTCCTGCACGAGTGCCGCTAGGTTTTCAGTTGCCAGAGTGAGATCGATAATGGTCCCCCTTTGGCCAGATCTTCGAAAGGTGGGCACGGAGCCGTTATTTAATACAACCAACCCCGTCCTGGACATAAAGTCCAAAATTCGCCCACCTCTCGAATCGGTTCTAATCTCGCCCCACTCTACTGCTTTTGCATTGAAGTCTCCAGCCACTACCAGATGACCTCCCATGCTCCGTAAGACATCCTCCAAGTCGTCTAACTTGGATTGGAAGTCCGAAATACCCTCGTTTGGAGTAAGATAGCAGCTAAAGTAAGTCACCAAGCCGCTTCTCACCCAAACGAAACCATCTCCAGAGCCATGGGCCGAAACACAGAAGCGTCTCGGGTCCGGGATCCATATCGCCGCTGTACCGAGGTTGTCCCTAAACCACGTAGGCGCACATCCGTCTCGGTACTGCTCACTGATCAAAATAAGATCAGCTTGTTTCTCGAGACGGATCTGCCCCATCAGGTCGTGAGCAGTTCTGCTGCGGTGCATGTTGGCCTGTAGGATGACCCTCATATTGTCCGCTTAGCATCTTCTAATGCCTTGCGGAATACTCCGCAAGCGCCCGAACCTGCAATATGTTTGCGGCCATTTTCCCCTATGTCGGAGCATAGGTAGCATGTCGGCTGGGACTTGCAGTCCTTTGCCTTGTGCCCCTCTACCCCGCACAGGAAACACATATTGCCTCGGTCAGGTCCGCTGCAGTTTCCACTAAGGTGACCGTATCCCAGGCACTTAAAGCACCTGGAGACGTCCACTCTACCGCGTATTCTGCAGTTGACCCAGCCGAGTTTCACTGTCCTCCTTTGTAGGAGAACCTTGGCAGCTTTCGCCTCCATCTTAACAATGGCCATGTGTTGCCCCCTTATGTTGGGCTTGGCCAGAAACACCTCCAGAACACCCTTGTAGTCTACAAGAATGTCTTGGAGAGCAACTTTCACCTCCTCCACAGAGGTGCACTCGTCGAGATCTCTGATCTCTACTTTAGTCATAGGGACCAGTTCTCTGACAGAACTCGTCTCGCCCGCTGCCTTTTCTAATGCCTGTTTAAAAGCGTTTCTTCCGTCAGTGGAGGACTTTTTCAGCTCTACAAGAAGCTCTCCCGCCTTGGTCTTCCGTATTGACCTAACAGCCACTCCACAGGCTTCCGGTTTGACCTGCGATCGGACGGCACTAAGCACTTCCGCATAGGTCTTACCAGCTGCCGGTTTTAGAAGAATCGCTTCTGGCTTTTCGCCACCACGCTTCCTCTTCTGCGTATTTCCCCTCTTACCACCTGGTCCATCCTCATTAGATGGAGCGGTACCCTGAGGAGCACCTTTTCCCTGAGCGCGGTTGCGCTTTTTCCCGGCGGGGGTTTGGGCCACCTTTGAAGAGGCAGCATTTTGAGATGCTGCTCTTGTCGCGGGTGCACCGTTGTTAGTCTCCGGTTTAGAGGAGACCCCGCCCGCTCTCGCCTTTTTTGCGCTCTTCTGCGCCTCTACTAATGGTGGACTACCTGCCCTCCTCTTCCCACCTTCCTTGGTGAGACATCCGGGAGCAGCTACGTAATCCGGACGTTGCGGTTTCGCATAGCTCATGGTGAGCCACTGCAATTTTTCAACATTCTCTTCCAGTTTTGGAAGAGAGTCTTTAATTGACCTGCTAACATTTGGCTGCTTTTTAACAGCTGCCCCCATCTCCTTAATAATGGACCTCATTCCTGACAGTCCCTCCTTAAGCTGGGCTAAGGCTTCCGCAAACCACTTTTCGGTGTTTCCGAAAGACCCAACTCCACCACTACGGCCTTCGAAGATAGGCTCCATCGTCAAAGGGGCTCCACTTAAAGTGGGCACCGACCCTGACGTCTCCATACGGAGGTAATAAGTTTCAGTGCTATCCACTTTCCACTTATTACAATTTACAAAACTAATATAGAAAAGAAATAAAAATTCGTAATAGGTACCTATTACAAATATTCAAATTTCCTCTATCAAAAATCCACCTATTACTAATCACACTAATTATTATGCGGTCGCAAAAAAACACGTCTGTACTCGTTAAGAGATCACCAGAGAATCCATAATAATAATAATAATAATAATAATAATAATAATAATAATAATAATAATAATAATAATAATAATAATAATAATAATAATAATAATAATAATAATAATAATAATAATAATAATAATAATAATAATAATAATAATAATAATAATAATAATAATAATAATAATAATAATAATAATAATAATAATAATAATAATAATAATAATAATAATAATAATAATAATAATAATAATAATAATAATAATAATAATAATAATAATAATAATAATAATAATAATAATAATAATAATAATAATAATAATAATAATAATAATAATAATAATAATAATAATAATAATAATAATAATAATAATAATAATAATAATAATAATAATAATAATAATAATAATAATAATAATAATAATAATAATAATAATAATAATAATAATAATAATAATAATAATAATAATAATAATAATAATAATAATAATAATAATAATAATAATAATAATAATAATAATAATAATAATAATAATAATAATAATAATAATAATAATAATAATAATAATAATAATAATAATAATAATAATAATAATAATAATAATAATAATAATAATAATAATAATAATAATAATAATAATAATAATAATAATAATAATAATAATAATAATAATAATAATAATAATAATAATAATAATAATAATAATAATAATAATAATAATAATAATAATAATAATAATAATAATAATAATAATAATAATAATAATAATAATAATAATAATAATAATAATAATAATAATAATAATAATAATAATAATAATAATAATAATAATAATAATAATAATAATAATAATAATAATAATAATAATAATAATAATAATAATAATAATAATAATAATAATAATAATAATAATAATAATAATAATAATAATAATAATAATAATAATAATAATAATAATAATAATAATAATAATAATAATAATAATAATAATAATAATAATAATAATAATAATAATAATAATAATAATAATAATAATAATAATAATAATAATAATAATAATAATAATAATAATATATTCAATACCTTTCTGCAGAACTCTGTTCAGATTCCTACTACAATGTGTAGGGGAATAACATACCTGAAGCCGAAAATCGATGACCCAACATCCCCATCCAAATTCCGCCCAATAACATGCCTAAACACCGGCTACAAATTATTTACCGCTTGTCTAACGCGCATGATCAACCTGCACTGCGAGTCGAATAACATTTTGTCGATACAACAAAAAGGATGCAGTACAGGCACCAAGGGCTGTAAAGACCAACTGGTGATAGACAGCATTATCACAAACCAGGCAATTCGAGATCGGAGAAATATGTATGCTGCATTCATAGATTATCAAAAGGCTTTTGATAGTGTACCACACTCGTGGCTTATCGAAATACTAAGAATATATAAGATCCACGCAAATATAGTAAACTGCTTAGAGACAATGACAAATGTTTGGAGTACACGTTTAAGTTTAGACACTACAGAAGGTAACCAAACGTCTGCCACAATCTCAATTAGGAGAGGTATTTACCAGGGTGACTCATTAAGCCCACTTTTATTTTGTTTGGCATTAAACCCGCTTTCATACCTACTTGAAAGGAGCCAATACGGGTACCAACTGAGAACCACGGAAAATAGTATTAGAATATCACACAGCCTATATATGGATGATTTGAAGCTCTATGCTGGCACAAGAACAGGTTTAGAGAACCTGCTCCGAATAGTGGAGTTATTTACACAGGATATCGGTATGAAGTTTGGTACAGAGAAGTGCAGAACGCAGAATATACATAGGGGTAAATTAACCTACACCGAAAATTACACCACAACAGAGGGCGATCTAATAACACCACTTAGGTCAGAAGAATATTACAAATACTTGGGAGTACAACAAAGTATGAGGATCGAGCACGCAATACAGAAGAAGACTTTAACTACTGAATTTACCCGGAGAATAAACCAAATATGCAAAAAGAGGCTTAACAGCTGTAATATCACCAAAGCCATAAATACCTATGCAATACCTCTTTTGACATATTCATTCGGGGTAATATCTTGGTCAAAAACTGATCTTGATGCACTGGATCGTAAGATCAGGACTATATTGACTAAGTACAATTATCACCACCCGAAATCATCACTGGAGAGAATAAACCTACCTCGAAAGAGAGGTGGCAGAGGGCTCTTGAAAATATCCATCCTGCACGACAAGCAGATTAATAGCCTGAGGAAATATTTTAATAAGGTGGCACAGACAAATACCCTCTATAATTTGTTGAAGGAAGCGGACGATAAACTCACCCCCTTGAACCTGAAAAATGGGTCACCTCTGCGAATTACTACAATACATGACCTGGAAATTGCTTGGAAATCCAAGGTTATCCATGGAAGATACCCAAATGAGATCTCACAGGATCATGTAGATGCAACTAACACACAGAGATGGCTAACATGTGGGGCATTGTTCCCAGAAACCGAGGGTCATATAATTGCAATACAAGATGGCGTAATCTGTACAAGAAACTATATGAAATATATTCTCAAGGACCAAAGAATCACCACTGATCTTTGCAGAATGTGCGGAGGTGGACAAGAGACCATTTCGCACATAATTAACGGATGCACTGCTATGGCTGCGAATCACTACAAGATCAGACATGACTTAATGGGGAAAATATTGCATATAGAGATTGCTAAGCAATACGGTTTTACGACCGAAACACCACCATATTATAAATACCAGCCGCAACCCGTATTAGAGAATGGAGGAATTACGATCTACTGGGATCGGACTGTGTTTATGCCTACAGCTATGGGGGAAACACCGGTACCCAACAGACCAGATATGGTGATAATTGATAAGACGAATAAAACGGCAGTCATTATTGATTTTGCAAACCCTCTGGATGGCAACATGATCAACACCTGGAATACAAAAATGGGGAAATACCATCCCCTATCCCAATACTTAAAGCGGTCGCAGAATTTAGATAGGGTCGTTATCCTCCCAATTATAATATCATCAACAGGAACAATACCTAAAACAACAACGGAGGCGATCGAGTATCTTAATTTAGGAAAACATATTCTGGCTAAAATGCAGAAGGCTGTCCTGATCAAAACATCATCGATAGTCAGGGAAGTCCTAGGGTAAGAATCTACATTAAATGATATACCTAGCTTGTTTAACATCATCGGTGCAGAACCTGGACTGCACCACCACAGAGCTTAATCCCTTGGTAACGTTACCCGGGATAAGTAATCTGCAGCATGTGCGGAACTATGCTGAGATGGAAAAACTCATAATAATAATAATAATAATAATAATAATAATAATAATAATAATAATAATAATAATAATAATAATAATAATAATAATAATAATAATAATAATAATAATAATAATAATAATAATAATAATAATAATAATAATAATAATAATAATAATAATAATAATAATAATAATAATAATAATAATAATAATAATAATAATAATAATAATAATAATAATAATAATAATAATAATAATAATAATAATAATAATAATAATAATAATAATAATAATAATAATAATAATAATAATAATAATAATAATAATAATAATAATAATAATAATAATAATAATAATAATAATAATAATAATAATAATAATAATAATAATAATAATAATAATAATAATAATAATAATAATAATAATAATAATAATAATAATAATAATAATAATAATAATAATAATAATAATAATAATAATAATAATAATAATAATAATAATAATAATAATAATAATAATTTTTTTTTTTTTTTTTTTTTTTTTTTTTTTTTTTTTTTTTTTTTTTTTTTTTTTTTTTTTTTTTTTTTTTTTTTTTTTTTTTTTTTTTTTTTTTTTTGTGAGAGGGGAAATGCATTTACGCACTTAGGTGGTTTTTGCCACCCGTCGTGCCGGACTCCACGCAGTTATTGCGTGCCTACCGGCTAAAACCCCTCTCTATATCACCAGGCTCCATCCTGGAACCGTCAATTTATGACATTACTTCAGGATGGAGCCTTATATGCCGGTCCAGTTGGACCCTATGGCTCTGTCGACCTTGCCAGGTCTCTCTCCTTCCGACGAAGAATCCCCCTCGCAAAAAAGGCGATCCTACTCCATGCAGCAAGGTTTCCTAACATGACTCCCATGATGGTATTGGGAGTCAAGATGCCAAGATCCCTCTCCAGTGCACGCCTCTCCAACATCCACTTCTCACACTCAAAGAAAGTGTGGAAAGCGGAGTCGGATTGTGCTCCACAGTAGACGCATGTGGGACTTACGGCCTTTCCTATTTTAAACAGGAAAGACCGAAAGTGCCCATGGCCCGTCAGCAACTGCGTGAGGTAGTAATCTACCTCACCGTGCTGACGATTTAGCCAAGCGTCCACTTGAGGGACAAGGGCGTAAGTCCACCTTCCGCGTGTCTCAGTATCCCACCGTAACTGCCAGTCACGGAGGGACTGAGAGTAATAATAATAATAATAATAATAATAATAATAATAATAATAATAATAATAATAATAATAATAATAATAATAATAATAATAATAATAATAATAATAATAATAATAATAATAATAATAATAATAATAATAATAATAATAATAATAATAATAATAATAATAATAATAATAATAATAATAATAATAATAATAATAATAATAATAATAATAATAATAATAATAATAATAATAATAATAATAATAATAATAATAATAATAATAATAATAATAATAATAATAATAATAATAATAATAATAATAATAATAATAATAATAATAATAATAATAATAATAATAATAATAATAATAATAATAATAATAATAATAATAATAATAATAATAATAATAATAATAATAATAATAATAATAATAATAATAATAATAATAATAATAATAATAATTTTTTTTTTTTTTTTTTTTTTTTTTTTGGTGAGAGGGGAAATGCATTTACGCACTTAGGTGGTTGTTGCCACCCGTCGTGCCGGACTCCACGCAGTTATTGCGTGCCTACCGGCTAAAACCCCTCTCTATATCACCCGGCTCCATCCTGGGACCGTCAACTTATGACATTACTTCAGGATGGAGCCTTATAGTCCGGTCCATTTGGACCCTACAGTGCAACCGACCTTGCAAGGTCTCTCTCCTTCCGACGCAGGATCCCCCTCGCAAAAAAGGCGATCCTTCTCCATGCAGCAAGGTTTCCTAACATGACTCCCGTGATGGTATTGGGAGTCAAGATGCCAAGATCCCTCTCCAGTGCACGCCTCTCCAACATCCACTTCTCACACTCAAAAAATGTGTGGAAAGCGGAGTCGGATTGTGCTCCACAGTAGACGCATGTGGGACTTACAGCCTTTCCTATTTTAAACAGGAAAGACCGAAAGTGCCCATGGCCCGTCAGCAACTGCGTGAGGTAGTAATCTACCTCACCGTGCTGGCGATTTAGCCAAGCGTCTACTTGAGGGACAAGGACGTAAGTCCACCTTCCGCGTGTCTCAGTATCCCACCGTAACTGCCAGTCACGGAGGGACTGAGACCTTGCCACAGATTGTGCGCCTTCTCTACCAATTTCGTCCTTGTGTTGGTGGACGAATTGTCGCTCCCTGGCAAGGAGGTCGATGGGTATGACCCCGGCGACCACCAAGACAGCCGGCTCCGATACCGTGCGGTAGGAGCACGCTATGCGGAGCGCTGCTCTCCGTTGCACTGCCGCCATGCGCTTTCGGTACTTTTCGACCCTGAGCGCATCAGCCCAGACTTCAGCTCCATACAACATCACAGACTCGGCGGTGCTCAGCAGCAAACGTCTTTTACAGGGAAGAGGGCCCCCAATGTTGGCCATTACCCTGCTCAACAACGTCACTACTAATGCCGCTTTGTCTGCTCTGCTGGATATTTCGCTCCAGAAGGTTAGTCTGTTGTCCAAACTAACCCCCAGGTAGCGAACGGCGTTCTTCGTCTGGACTGTAACCTCTCCTACCTGCATGCTTCTAATGAGCGGGATGCGCTTCTTAGTAAGAAGCACTATCTCGGTCTTAGTCAGTGCCAACTCCAACCCGTGGTCACTCAGCCAGAGAGTAACTCGACGCATAACCTGGTTGAGTCGCAGTTGGGCCGCATCGACATCTTTGGCAATAATAACTGCCGCGATGTCATCCGCGTAACCAACCAGGAATGTCCCTTCGGGCATCTCCATACGTAGAATCCCGTCATATGTATAGTTCCATATGTCGGGTCCCAGTATGGATCCCTGGGCCGCCCCTGCCGATAAGACTTTCGTCTCTCGGCCATCCTCCGTGTCATAGAGTATGGATCGATCTTTCAGGTAATCTCCCATGATACGCAGGAGGTACCCTGGGAGCCTGAAATCTCTCTCCATTGCGTATAACGCGTCTTGCCAGCGGACAGAGTTAAACGCGTTTTTCACATCCAGTGTGACCAGCAAACATACGGGACGTGAAAAGTGGTTTCCACGTTCCGTGCTCCTACCTGCATTAACTACCTCCTGGATAGCCGCCACAGTCGACCTGCCCCTTCGAAAGCCGTATTGTCTTTCGGAGAGGTCGCCTGCCGCTACTACTGCAGCCTGCAGACGTGGGCGAAGAAGCTTCTCCAGGAGCTTCCCCGCGTTATCAAGCAATAATAATAATAATAATAATAATAATAATAATAATAATAATAATAATAATAATAATAATAATAATAATAATAATAATAATAATAATAATAATAATAATAATAATAATAATAATAATAATAATAATAATAATAATAATAATAATAATAATAATAATAATAATAATAATAATAATAATAATAATAATAATAATAATAATAATAATAATAATAATAATAATAATAATAATAATAATAATAATAATAATAATAATAATAATAATAATAATAATAATAATAATAATAATAATAATAATAATAATAATAATAATAATAATAATAATAATAATAATAATAATAATAATAATAATAATAATAATAATAATAATAATAATAATAATAATAATAATAATAATAATAATAATAATAATAATAATAATAATAATAATAATAATAATAATAATAATAATAATAATAATAATAATAATAATAATAATAATAATAATAATAATAATAATAATAATAATAATAATAATAATAATAATAATAATAATAATAATAATAATAATAATAATAATAATAATAATAATAATAATAATAATAATAATAATAATAATAATAATAATAATAATAATAATAATAATAATAATAATAATAATAATAATAATAATAATAATAATAATAATAATAATAATAATAATAATAATAATAATAATAATAATAATAATAATAATAATAATAATAATAATAATAATAATAATAATAATAATAATAATAATAATAATAATAATAATAATAATAATAATAATAATAATAATAATAATAATAATAATAATAATAATAATAATAATAATAATAATAATAATAATAATAATAATAATAATAATAATAATAATAATAATAATAATAATAATAATAATAATAATAATAATAATAATAATAATAATAATAATAATAATAATAATAATAATAATAATAATAATAATAATAATAATAATAATAATAATAATAATAATAATAATAATTTTTTTTTTTTTTTTTTTTTTTTTTTTTTTTGGAGAGAGGGGAAATGCATTTACGCACTTAGGTGGTTTTTGCCACCCGTCGTGCCGGACTCCACGCAGTTATTGCGTGCCTACCGGCTAAAACCCCTCTCTATATCACCAGGCTCCATCCTGGGACCGTCAATTTATGACATTACTTCAGGATGGAGCCTTATATGCCGGTCCATTTGGACCCTACTGTTCCATCGACCTTGCAAGGTCTCTCTCCTTCCGACGAAGGATCCCCCTCGCAAAAAAGGCGATCCTGCTCCATGCAGCAAGGTTTCCTAACATGACTCCCGTGATGGTATTGGGAGTCAAGATGCCAAGATCCCTCTCCAGTGCACGCCTCTCCAACATCCACTTCTCACACTCAAAAAATGTGTGGAAAGCGGAGTCGGATTGTGCTCCACAGTAGACGCATGTGGGACTTACAGCCTTTCCTATTTTAAACAGGAAAGACCGAAAGTGCCCATGGCCCGTCAGCAACTGCGTGAGGTAGTAATCTACCTCACCGTGCTGGCGATTTAGCCAAGCGTCTACTTGAGGGACAAGGACGTAAGTCCACCTTCCGCGTGTCTCAGTATCCCACCGTAACTGCCAGTCACGGAGGGACTGAGACCTTGCCACAGATTGTGCGCCTTCTCTACCAATTTCGTCCTTGTGTTGGTGGACGAATTGTCGCTCCCTGGCAAGGAGGTCGATGGGTATGACCCCGGCGACCACCAAGACAGCCGGCTCCGATACCGTGCGGTAGGAGCACGCTATGCGGAGCGCTGCTCTCCGTTGCACTGCCGCCATGCGCTTTCGGTACTTTTCGACCCTGAGCGCATCAGCCCAGACTTCAGCTCCATACAACATCACAGACTCGGCGGTGCTCAGCAGCAAACGTCTTTTACAGGGAAGAGGGCCCCCAATGTTGGCCATTACCCTGCTCAACAACGTCACTACTAATGCCGCTTTGTCTGCTCTGCTGGATATTTCGCTCCAGAAGGTTAGTCTGTTGTCCAAACTAACCCCCAGGTAGCGAACGGCGTTCTTCGTCTGGACTGTAACCTCTCCTACCTGCATGCTTCTAATGAGCGGGATGCGCTTCTTAGTAAGAAGCACTATCTCGGTCTTAGTCAGTGCCAACTCCAACCCGTGGTCACTCAGCCAGAGAGTAACTCGACGCATAACCTGGTTGAGTCGCAGTTGGGCCGCATCGACATCTTTGGCAATAATAACTGCCGCGATGTCATCCGCGTAACCAACCAGGAATGTCCCTTCGGGCATCTCCATACGTAGAATCCCGTCATATGTATAGTTCCATATGTCGGGTCCCAGTATGGATCCCTGGGCCGCCCCTGCCGATAAGACTTTCGTCTCTCGGCCATCCTCCGTGTCATAGAGTATGGATCGATCTTTCAGGTAATCTCCCATGATACGCAGGAGGTACCCTGGGAGCCTGAAATCTCTCTCCATTGCGTATAACGCGTCTTGCCAGCGGACAGAGTTAAACGCGTTTTTCACATCCAGTGTGACCAGCAAACATACGGGACGTGAAAAGTGGTTTCCACGTTCCGTGCTCCTACCTGCATTAACTACCTCCTGGATAGCCGCCACAGTCGACCTGCCCCTTCGAAAGCCGTATTGTCTTTCGGAGAGGTCGCCTGCCGCTACTACTGCAGCCTGCAGACGTGGGCGAAGAAGCTTCTCCAGGAGCTTCCCCGCGTTATCAAGCAATAATAATAATAATAATAATAATAATAATAATAATAATAATAATAATAATAATAATAATAATAATAATAATAATAATAATAATAATAATAATAATAATAATAATAATAATAATAATAATAATAATAATAATAATAATAATAATAATAATAATAATAATAATAATAATAATAATAATAATAATAATAATAATAATAATAATAATAATAATAATAATAATAATAATAATAATAATAATAATAATAATAATAATAATAATAATAATAATAATAATAATAATAATAATAATAATAATAATAATAATAATAATAATAATAATAATAATAATAATAATAATAATAATAATAATAATAATAATAATAATAATAATAATAATAATAATAATAATAATAATAATAATAATAATTTTTTTTTTTTTTTTTTTTTTTTTTTTTTGGTGAGAGGGGAAATGCATTTACGCACTTAGGTGGTTGTTGCCACCCGTCGTGCCGGACTCCACGCAGTTATTGCGTGCCTACCGGCTAAAACCCCTCTCTATATCACCCGGCTCCATCCTGGGACCGTCAACTTATGACATTACTTCAGGATGGAGCCTTATAGTCCGGTCCATTTGGACCCTACAGTGCAACCGACCTTGCAAGGTCTCTCTCCTTCCGTCGCAGGATCCCCCTCGCAAAAAAGGCGATCCTTCTCCATGCAGCAAGGTTTCCTAACATGACTCCCGTGATGGTATTGGGAGCCAAGATGCCAAGATCCCTCTCCAGTGCACGCCTCTCCAACATCCACTTCTCACACTCAAAGAAAGTGTGGAAAGCGGAGTCGGATTGTGCTCCACAGTAGACGCATGTGGGACTTACGGCCTTTCCTATTTTAAACAGGAAAGACCGAAAGTGCCCATGGCCCGTCAGCAACTGCGTGAGGTAGTAATCTACCTCACCGTGCTGACGATTTAGCCAAGCGTCCACTTGAGGGACAAGGGCGTAAGTCCACCTTCCGCGTGTCTCAGTATCCCACCGTAACTGCCAGTCACGGAGGGACTGAGACCTTGCCACAGATTGTGCGCCTTCTCTTCCAATTTCGTCCTTGTGTTGGTGGACGAATTGCCGCTCCCTGGCGAGGAGGTCGATGGGTATGACCCCGGCGACCACCAAGACAGCCGGCTCCGATACCGTGCGGTAGGAGCACGCTATGCGGAGCGCTGCTCTCCGTTGCACTGCCGCCATGCGCTTTCTGTACTTTTCGACCCTGAGCGCATCAGCCCAGACTTCAGCTCCATACAACATCACAGACTCGGCGGTGCTCAGCAGCAAACGTCTTTTGCAGGGAAGAGGGCCCCCAATGTTGGCCATTACCCTGCTCAACAACGTCACTACTGAGGCAGCTTTGTCCGCTCTGCTGGATATTTCGCTCCAGAAGGTTAGTCTGTTATCCAAACTAACCCCCAGGTAGCGAACGGCGTTCTTCGTCTGGACTGTAACCTCTCCTACCTGCATGCTTCTAATGAGCGGGATGCGCTTCTTAGTAAGAAGCACTATCTCGGTCTTAGTCAGTGCCAACTCCAACCCGTGATCACTCAGCCAGAGAGTAACTCGACGCATAACCTGGTTGAGTCGCAGTTGGGCCGCATCGACATCTTTGGCAATAATTACTGCCGCGATGTCGTCTGCGTAACCAACCAGGAATGTCCCTTCGGGCATCTCCATACGTAGAATCCCGTCATATGTATAGTTCCATATGTCGGGTCCCAGTATGGATCCCTGGGCCGCCCCTGCCGATAAGACTTTCGTCTCTCGGCCATCCTCCGTGTCATAGAGTATGGATAATAATAATAATAATAATAATAATAATAATAATAATAATAATAATAATAATAATAATAATAATAATAATAATAATAATAATAATAATAATAATAATAATAATAATAATAATAATAATAATAATAATAATAATAATAATAATAATAATAATAATAATAATAATAATAATAATAATAATAATAATAATAATAATAATAATAATAATAATAATAATAATAATAATAATAATAATAATAATAATAATAATAATAATAATAATAATAATAATAATAATAATAATAATAATAATAATAATAATAATAATAATAATAATAATAATAATAATAATAATAATAATAATAATAATAATAATAATAATAATAATAATAATAATAATAATAATAATAATAATAATAATAATAATAATAAATAATAATAATAATAATAATAATAATAATAATAATAATAATTTTTTTTTTTTTTTTTTTTTTTTTTTTTTTTTTTTTTTTTTTTGGTGAGAGGGGAAATGCATTTACGCACTTAGGTGGTTTTTGCCACCCGTCGTGCCGGACTCCACGCAGTTATTGCGTGCCTACCGGCTAAAACCCCTCTCTATATCACCCGGCTCCATCCTGGAACCGTCAATTTATGACATTACTTCAGGATGGAGCCTTATATGCCGGTCCAGTTGGACCCTACGGCTCTGTCGACCTTGCAAGGTCTCTCTCCTTCCGACGAAGAATCCCCCTCGCAAAAAAGGCGATCCTTCTCCATGCAGCAAGGTTGCCTAACATGACTCCCGTGATGGTATTGGGAGTCAAGATGCCAAGATCCCTCTCCAGTGCACGCCTCTCCAACATCCACTTCTCACACTCAAAGATAGTGTGGAAAGCGGAGTCGGATTGTGCTCCACAGTAGACGCATGTGGGACTTACGGCCTTTCCTATTTTAAACAGGAAAGACCGAAAGTGCCCATGGCCCGTCAGCAACTGGTAATCTACCTCACCGTGCTGACGATTTAGCCAAGCGTCCACTTGAGGGACAAGGGCGTAAGTCCACCTTCCGCGTGTCTCAGTATCCCACCGTAACTGCCAGTCACGGAGGGACTGAGACCTTGCCACAGATTGTGCGCCTTCTCTTCCAATTTCGTCCTTGTGTTGGTGGACGAATTGTCGCTCCCTGGCGAGGAGGTCGATGGGTATGACCCCGGCGACCACCAAGACAGCCGGCTCCGATACCGTGCGGTAGGAGCACGCTATGCGGAGCGCTGCTCTCCGTTGCACTGCCGCCATGCGCTTTCGGTACTTTTCGACCGTGAGCGCATCAGCCCAGACTTCAGCTCCATACAACATCACAGACTCGGCGGTGCTCAGCAGCAAACGTCTTTTACAGGGAAGAGGGCCCCCAATGTTGGCCATTACCCTGCTCAACAACGTCACTACTGAGGCCGCTTTGTCCGCTCTGCTGGATATTTCGCTCCAGAAGGTTAGTCTGTTATCCAAACTAACCCCCAGGTAGCGAACGGCATTCTATAATAATAATAATAATAATAATAATAATAATAATAATAATAATAATAATAATAATAATAATAATAATAATAATAATAATAATAATAATAATAATAATAATAATAATAATAATAATAATAATAATAATAATAATAATAATAATAATAATAATAATAATAATAATAATAATAATAATAATAATAATAATAATAATAATAATAATAATAATAATAATAATAATAATAATAATAATAATAATAATAATAATAATAATAATAATAATAATAATAATAATAATAATAATAATAATAATAATAATAATAATAATAATAATAATAATAATAATAATAATAATAATAATAATAATAATAATAATAATAATAATAATAATAATAATAATAATAATAATAATAATAATAATAATAATAATAATAATAATAATAATAATAATAATAATAATAATAATAATAATAATAATAATAATAATAATAATAATAATAATAATAATAATAATAATAATAATAATAATAATAATAATAATAATAATAATAATAATAATAATTTTTTTTTTTTTTTTTTTTTTTTTTTTTTTTTTTTTTTTTTTAGGAGAGAGGGGAAATGCATTTACGCACTTAGGTGGTTTTTGCCACCCGTCGTGCCGGACTCCACGCAGTTATTGCGTGCCTACCGGCTAAAACCCCTCTCTATATCACCAGGCTCCATCCTGGGACCGTCAATTTATGACATTACTTCAGGATGGAGCCTTATATGCCAGTCCATTTGGACCCTACTGTTCCATCGACCTTGCAAGGTCTCTCTCCTTCCGACGAAGGATCCCCCTCGCAAAAAAGGCGATCCTACTCCATGCAGCAAGGTTTCCTAACATGACTCCCGTGATGGTATTGGGAGTCAAGATGCCAAGATCCCTCTCCAGTGCACGCCTCTCCAACATCCACTTCTCACACTCAAAAAATGTGTGGAAAGCGGAGTCGGATTGTGCTCCACAGTAGACGCATGTGGGACTTACAGCCTTTCCTATTTTAAACAAGAAAGACCGAAAGTGCCCATGGCCCGTCAGCAACTGCGTGAGGTAGTAATCTACCTCACCGTGCTGGCGATTTAGCCAAGCGTCTACTTGAGGGACAAGGACGTAAGTCCACCTTCCGCGTGTCTCAGTATCCCACCGTAACTGCCAGTCACGGAGGGACTGAGACCTTGCCACAAATTGTGCGCCTTCTCTACCAATTTCGTCCTTGTGTTGGTGGACGAATTGTCGCTCCCTGGCGAGGAGGTCGATGGGTATGACCCCGGCGACTACCAAGACAGCCGGCTCCGATACCGTGCGGTAGGAGCACGCTATGCGGAGCGCTGCTCTCCGTTGCACTGCCGCCATGCGCTTTCGGTACTTTTCGACCCTGAGCGCATCAGCCCAGACTTCAGCTCCATACAACATCACAGACTCGGCGGTGCTCAGCAGCAAACGTCTTTTACAGGGAAGAGGGCCCCCAATGTTGGCCATTACCCTGCTCAACAACGTCACTACTGAGGCCGCTTTGTCCGCTCTGCTGGATATTTCGCTCCAGAAGGTTAGTCTGTTATCCAAACTAACCCCTAGGTAGCGAACGGCGTTCTTCGTCTGGACTGTAACCTCTCCTACCTGCATGCTTCTAATGAGCGGGATGCGCTTCTTAGTAAGAAGCACTATCTCGGTCTTAGTCAGTGCCAACTCCAACCCGTGATCACTCAGCCAGAGAGTAACTCGACGCATAACCTGGTTGAGTCGCAGTTGGGCCGCATCGACATCTTTGGCAATAATTACTGCCGCGATGTCGTCTGCGTAACCAACCAGGAATGTCCCTTCCGGCATCTCCATACGTAGAATCCCGTCATATGTATAGTTCCATATGTCGGGTCCCAGTATGGATCCCTGGGCCGCCCCTGCCGATAAGACTTTCGTCTCTCGGCCATCCTCCGTGTCATAGAGTATGGATCGATCTTTCAGGTAATCTCCCATGATACGCAGGAGGTACCCTGGGAGCCTGAAATTTCTCTCCATCGCGTATAACGCGTCCTGCCAGCGGACAGAGTTAAACGCGTTCTTCACATCCAGTGTGACCAGCAAACATACGGGACGTGAAAAGTGGTTTCCACGTTCCGTGCTCCTACCTGCATTAACTACCTCCTGGATAGCCGCCACAGTCGACCTGCCTCTTCGAAAGCCGTACTGTCTTTCGGAGAGGTCGCCTGCCGCTACTACTGCAGCCTGCAGACGTGGGCGAAGAAGCTTCTCCAGGAGTTTCCCCGCGTTATCAAGCAGGCATAGTGGTCTGTATGACCCAGGAGCGCCGACTGGTCCCTTGCCCTTGTCAATAAGTACAAGTTTAGCCATCTTCCAGCGGGAGGGAAACACCCCGGCCTTTAGACAGGCGTTGTACATATTGAGCAAGAGCTCTGGATGACTCCGTGACACGGCTTTCAGCACCTCTGCTGGTAGACCATCAGGACCTGGTGCCTTCCCGCTGCGCAAGCAACGAGAGGCACACTCCAGTTCCTCCAAGGTGAAAGGCGGGATTTCCCTTTCTTCCGTGACCGATGTTCTATCGACCACTGGATGATCCGGAAAAAGGGCTTCCACTATGGGCCGAATAGTGTCCGCATTCAGAGAAGCGTTTGGCTTAAACGCCCTCAATTTGCGGAGCACTATTTTATAGCCCAACCCCCATGGATCCCTATTTAGGTCCTCCGTTAAGTCCTTCCAGCATCGGCGCTTACTTCTTTGGATGGCGCGGCGAAGATCTTTTTTCGCCGCCTTATACTCTTCGGCTTTTCGGGCTGCGTCATCTGCGTTTCCATTAGCGCGTTGAGCCAGCCGTCTACGACGGAGACAAACACGCCTCAGATCCGCAATTTCGGTCGTCCACCAGTAAGCAGGACTTCTCCCTTCGTTCGGACCCCTCCTCGGTACAGCGCTTTGACAGGCCTGATGTATAAGACTCATGGTTGAGTCCACAAGTACATCAGCCCTCTCAACAGGCGGAAGATCATTACGGATCCCCTCTGTGGTCATACGTCCCCGTTCTAGGGCTAGAGACAAAGCTTCAACGTCCATCCTAGCGGCATTCCACCTAGCTGGTCCATGATTTTGGATGGACCGAGCTGGCGCAATATCACGCACACGGAATGTGATATACTGGTGATCGCTGGCCGTAAAGTCCTCGATCACCTGCCACTCCTGCACGAGTGCCGCTAGGTTTTCAGTTGCCAGAGTGAGATCGATAATGGTCCCCCTTTGGCCAGATCTTCGAAAGGTGGGCACGGAGCCGTTATTTAATACAACCAACCCCGTCCTGGACATAAAGTCCAAAATTCGCCCACCTCTCGAATCGGTTCTAATCTCGCCCCACTCTACTGCTTTTGCATTGAAGTCTCCAGCCACTACCAGATGACCTCCCATGCTCCGTAAGACATCCTCCAAGTCGTCTAACTTGGTTTGGAAGTCCGAAACACCCTCGTTTGGAGTAAGATAGCAGCTAAAGTAAGTCACCAAGCCGCTTCTCACCCAAACGAAACCATCTCCAGAGCCATGGGCCGAAACACAGAAGCGTCTCGGGTCCGGGATCCATATCGCCGCTGTACCGAGGTTGTCCCTAAACCACGTAGGCGCACATCCGTCTCGGTACTGCTCACTGATCAAAATAAGATCAGCTTGTTTCTCGAGACGGATCTGCCCCATCAGGTCGTGAGCAGTTCTGCTGCGGTGCATGTTGGCCTGTAGGATGACCCTCATATTGTCCGCTTAGCATCTTCTAATGCCTTGCGGAATACTCCGCAAGCGCCCGAACCTGCAATATGTTTGCGGCCATTTTCCCCTATGTCAGAGCATAGGTAGCATGTCGGCTGGGACTTGCAGTCCTTTGCCTTGTGCCCTTCTACCCCGCACAGGAAACATATATTGCCTCGGTCAGGTCCGCTGCAGTTTCCACTAAGGTGACCGTATCCCAGGCACTTAAAGCACCTGGAGACGTCCACTCTACCGCGTATTCTGCAGTTGACCCAGCCGAGTTTCACTGTCCTCCTTTGTAGGAGAACCTTGGCAGCTTTCGCCTCCATCTTAACGATGGCCATGTGTTGCCCCCTTATGTTGGGCTTGGCCAGGAACACCTCCAGAACACCCTTGTATTCTACAAGAATGTCTTGTAGAGCAAATTCCACCTCCTCCACAGAGGTGCACTCGTCGAGATCTCTGATCTCTATCTTACTCATAGGGACCAGTTCTTTGACTACACTCGTCTCGCCCGCTGCCTTTTCTAACGCCTGTTTAAAAGCGTTTCTTCCGTCAGTGGAGGACTTTTTCAGCTCCACAAGAAGCTCTCCCGCCTTGGTCTTCCGTATTGACCTAACAGCCACTCCACAGGCTTCCGGTTTGACCTGCGATCGGACGGCACTAAGCACTTCCGCGTAGGTCTTACCAGCTGCCGGTTTTAAAAGAATCGCTTCTGGCTTTTCGCCACCACGCTTCCTCTTCTGCGTATTGCCCCTCTTAACACCTGGTCCATCCTCATTAGATGGAGCGGTACCCTGAGGAGCACCTTTTCCCTGAGCGCGGTTGCGCTTTTTCCCGGCGGGGGTTTGGGCCACCTTTGAAGAGGCAGCATTTTGAGATGCTGCTCTTGTCGCGGGTGCACCGTTGTTAGTCTCCGGTTTAGAGGAGACCCCGCCCGCTCTCGCCTTTTTTGCGCTCTTCTGCGCCTCTACTAATGGTGGACTACCTGCCCTCCTCTTCCCACCTTCCTTGGTGAGACATCCGGGAGCAGCTACGTAATCCGGACGTTGCGGTTTCGCATAGCTCATGGTGAGCCACTGCAATTTTTCAACATTCTCTTCCAGTTTTGGAAGAGAGTCTTTAATTGACCTGCTAACATTTGGCTGCTTTTTAACAGCTGCCCCCATCTCCTTAATAATGGACCTCATTCCTGACAGTCCCTCCTTAAGCTGGGCTAAGGCTTCCGCAAACCACCTTTCGGTGTTTCCGAAAGACCCAACTCCACCACTACGGCCTTCGAAGATAGGCTCCATCGTCAAAGGGGCTCCACTTAAAGTGGGCACCGACCCTGACGTCTCCATACGGAGGTAATAAGTTTCAGTGCTATCCACTTTCCACTTATTACAATTCACAAAACTAATATAGAAAAGAAATAAAAATTCGTAATAGGTACCTATTACAAATATTCAAATTTCCTCTATCAAAAATCCACCTATTACTAATCACACTAATTATTATGCGGTCGCAAAAAAACACGTCTGTACTCGTTAAGAGATCACCAGAGAATCCATAATAATAATAATAATAATAATAATAATAATAATAATAATAATAATAATAATAATAATAATAATAATAATAATAATAATAATAATAATAATAATAATAATAATAATAATAATAATAATAATAATAATAATAATAATAATAATAATAATAATAATAATAATAATAATAATAATAATAATAATAATTTTTTTTTTTTTTTTTTTTTTTTTTTTTTTTTTTTTTTTTTTTTTTGGTGAGAGGGGAAATGCATTTACGCACTTAGGTGGTTTTTGCCACCCGTCGTGCCGGACTCCACGCAGTTATTGCGTGCCTACCGGCTAAAACCCCTCTCTATATCACCAGGCTCCATCCTGGAACCGTCAATTTATGACATTACTTCAGGATGGAGCCTTATATGCCGGTCCAGTTGGACCCTACGGCTCTGTCGACCTTGCCAGGTCTCTCTCCTTCCGTCGCAGAATTCCCCTCGCAAAAAAGGCGATCCTACTCCATGCAGCAAGGTTTCCTAACATGACTCCCGTGATGGTAATAATAATAATAATAATAATAATAATAATAATAATAATAATAATAATAATAATAATAATAATAATAATAATAATAATAATAATAATAATAATAATAATAATAATAATAATAATAATAATAATAATAATAATAATAATAATAATAATAATAATAATAATAATAATAATAATAATAATAATAATAATAATAATAATAATAATAATAATAATAATAATAATAATAATAATAATAATAATAATAATAATAATAATAATAATAATAATAATAATAATAATAATAATAATAATAATAATAATAATAATAATAATAATAATAATAATAATAATAATAATAATAATAATAATAATAATAATAATAATTTTTTTTTTTTTTTTTTTTTTTTTTTGGAGAGAGGGGAAATGCACTTACGCACTTAGGTGGTTTTTGCCACCCGTCGTGCCGGACTCCACGCAGTTATTGCGTGCCTACCGGCTAAAACCCCTCTCTATATCAACAGGCTCCATCCTGGAACCGTCAATTTATGACATTACTTCAGGATGGAGCCTTATATGCCGGTCCAGTTGGACCCTACGGATCTGTCGACCTTGCCAGGTCTCTCTCCTTCCGACGAAGGATCCCCCTCGCAAAAAAGGCGATCCTACTCCATGCAGCAAGGTTTCCTAACATGACTCCCATGATGGTATTGGGAGTCAAGATGCCAAGATCCCTCTCCAGTGCACGCCTCTCCAACATCCACTTCTCACACTCAAAGAAAGTGTGGAAAGCGGAGTCGGATTGTGCTCCACAGTAGACGCATGTGGGACTTACGGCCTTTCCTATTTTAAACAGGAAAGACCGAAAGTGCCCATGGCCAGTCAGCAACTGCGTGAGGTAGTAATCTACCTCACCGTGCTGACGATTTAGCCAAGCGTCCACTTGAGGGACAAGGGCGTAAGTCCACCTTCCGCGTGTCTCAGTATCCCACCGTAACTGCCAGTCACGGAGGGACTGAGACCTTGCCACAGATTGTGCGCCTTCTCTTCCAATTTCGTCCTTGTGTTGGTGGACGAATTGTCGCTCCCTGGCGAGAAGGTCGATGGGTATGACCCCGGCGACCACCAAGACAGCCGGCTCCGATACCGTGCGGTAGGAGCACGCTATGCGGAGCGCTGCTCTCCGTTGCACTGCCGCCATGCGCTTTCGGTACTTTTCGACCGTGAGCGCATCAGCCCAGACTTCAGCTCCATACAACATCACAGACTCGGCGGTGCTCAGCAGCAAACGTCTTTTACAGGGAAGAGGGCCCCCAATGTTGGCCATTACCCTGCTCAACAACGTCACTACTGAGGCCGCTTTGTCCGCTCTGCTGGATATTTCGCTCCAGAAGGTTAGTCTGTTATCCAAACTAACCCCCAGGTAGCGAACGGCGTTCTTCGTCTGGACTGTAACTTCTCCTACCTGCATGCTTCTAATGAGCGGGATGCGCTTCTTAGTAAGAAGCACTATCTCGGTCTTAGTCAGTGCCAACTCCAACCCGTGGTCACTCAGCCAGAGAGTAACTCGACGCATAACCTGGTTGAGTCGCAGTTGGGCCGCATCGACATCTTTGGCAATAATTACTGCCGCGATGTCGTCTGCGTAACCAACCAGGAATGTCCCTTCGGGCATCTCCATACGTAGAATCCCGTCATATGTATAGTTCCATATGTCGGGTCCCAGTATGGATCCCTGGGCCGCCCCTGCCGATAAGACTTTCGTCTCTCGGCCATCCTCCGTGTCATAGAGTATGGATCGATCTTTCAGGTAATCTCCCATGATACGCAGGAGGTACCCTGGGAGCCTGAAATCTCTCTCCATTGCGTATAACGCATCCTGCCAGCGGACAGAGTTAAACGCGTTTTTCACATCCAGTGTGACCAGCAAACATACGGGACGTGAAAAGTGGTTTCCACGTTCCGTGCTCCTACCTGCATTAACTACCTCCTGGATAGCCGCCACAGTCGACCTGCCCCTTCGAAAGCCGTACTGTCTTTCGGAGAGGTCGCCTGCCGCTACTACTGCAGCCTGCAGACGTGGGCGAAGAAGCTTCTCCAGGAGTTTCCCCGCGTTATCAAGCAGGCATAGTGGTCTGTATGACCCAGGAGCGCCGACTGGTCCCTTGCCCTTGTCAATAAGTACAAGTTTAGCCATCTTCCAGCGGGAGGGAAACACCCCGGCCTTTAGACAGGCGTTGTACATATTGAGCAAGAGCTCTGGATGACTCCGTGACACGGCTTTCAGCACCTCTGCTGGTAGACCATCAGGACCTGGTGCCTTCCCGCTGCGCAAACAACGAGAGGCACACTCCAGTTCCTCCAAGGTGAAAGGCGGGATTTCCGTTTCTTCCGTGACCGATGTTCTATCGACCACTGGATGATCCGGAAAAAGGGCTTCCACTATGGGCCGAATAGTGTCCGCATTCAGAGAAGCGTTTGGCTTAAACGCCCTCAATTTGCGGAGCACTATTTTATAGCCCAACCCCCATGGATCCCTATTTAGGTCCTCCGTTAAATCCTTCCAGCATCGGCGCTTACTTCTTTGGATGGCGCGGCGAAGATCTTTTTTCGCCGCCTTATACTCTTCGGCTTTTCGGGCTGCGTCATCTGCGTTTCCATTAGCGCGTTGAGCCAGCCGTCTACGACGGAGACAAACACGCCTCAGATCCGCAATTTCGGTCGTCCACCAGTAAGCAGGACTTCTCCCTTCGTTCGGACCCCTCCTCGGTACAGCGCTTTGACAGGCCTGATGTATAAGACTCATGGTTGAGTCCACAAGTACATCAGCCCTCTCCACAGGCGGGAGATCATTACGGATCCCCTCTGTGGTCATACGTCCCCGTTCTAGGGCTAGAGACAAAGCTTCAACGTCCATCCTAGCGGCATTCCACCTAGCTGGTCCATGATGTTGGATGGACCGAGCTGGCGCAATATCACGCACACGGAATGTGATATACTGGTGATCGCTGGCCGTAAAGTCCTCGATCACCTGCCATTCCTGCACGAGTGCCGCTAGGTTTTCTGTTGCCAGAGTGAGATCGATAATGGTCCCCCTTTGGCCAGATCTTCGAAAGGTGGGCACGGAGCCGTAATAATAATAATAATAATAATAATAATAATAATAATAATAATAATAATAATAATTCCGTGTGGAGTTTTACCAGCCTCCCATCGGACGCGTCCCCAGGTGGCGGATAGGGGGAATCTCTGCTGATCTTTTCAGATTTGCAGGGAAGGTGGGAAATAAAATACCACCCGTGGACCAAAGCTGGACAGCTTCATCACGCCTGATGAAGCTGAGGATGACGGACAACTCTGTGTACATAGCCGATGATATGATTGATATGACGATTTGATCTTGCTGCCACGAGCTGACGGCTACAGTATTCTGGCACTTCAGTAAGCAAGAGTGAAATCTTGCCGAAATGGCTGCCAGGCTAATGCTGTAGCCGCCTCCGTCCCGTTAAAACTGTGGCGAGTCTCCGAGTACGTTCCGACCACGTTGCCACTGAGGTGGCCGTACAGGTGTAGTTGAGATGACTCCTACTTAGTGCCGAGATCCTGGCTCTGAACACAGGTACTCATAAGGTCCTGTGTCAACCCTCGCGTGGACCTCACTGCTTGCATAGGGACCCACGGGGATCGTCTGAGGCAACTGTACTTTCGTGGGAGGATAGCGGCTCGGAGCGGGGACCCATTTGAGATGATCCATAATATAGAACAACCAATTGAGAAGAACAAATTGAAAGGAAATGAAGGAACTGAGGGGGACACTAGTTCGAACTCAGCCTTTAAGAGGAGTAGTTTGCTGTTGCGATCGCCGCCGCAAGCCAGTGTTCTACGTACGAGGGTAACTGGGTGTGATGGTCATGGTACACCCGGTACC
Source organism: Metopia argyrocephala (assembly GCA_963576795.1). Taxonomy (NCBI): domain Eukaryota; kingdom Metazoa; phylum Arthropoda; class Insecta; order Diptera; family Sarcophagidae; genus Metopia; species Metopia argyrocephala. The sequence continues at coordinate 33,788,281 of OY756211.1, forward strand.
CCCGCTGGTGGTGGCTTACAAATGTGTTCAGGCAGAGATAAGGCTGATGGCAGAAATAGCGATAGTACTGAACAGGAGATGGCACGACAAACACCGACCGACGTCCGTACACCGGGAGAACTGTTGGTTAATTACAAGCCATCAAATGGGAATGTATCATGTACGGTACATGCACTGTCTGAGAACGCGTCTGACGTCACAGTAGAAGGCTCCCCCAGACAAGAGTTAATCAGGAAAATGAGGAAGATGGAGGAGGACACAATATCTCAGTGTAAAGCTACTCTACGCGGAATGCAGCGCGCGCTAACGCGCCAGAGGAATATAAGTAATGATGTTAAAGTTGGAATATCCAAAATGGCTGAATTGCTGGATGTTATGCAGAACTACAGGCGCACGTGGAAAGCTGCAGAAGAGGAGAAAACGGTCGCTAGAAAAGCAGTAAATCAGCAGATGGCAGATGATGCCACTCCTACAACGACAAACTCCAAACGAGTAGCTAGCAGCCCAGCTGTTAATGAAAACTGCAAGAAGGTAAGAGCAAAAGAGCCCAGTAGGATTATGGAGGAAATATCCCAGCACAATATGAAAGGAAATATCGCCACTGAAGAAAAAAAGGAAAGTTGGCAGACAGTCGACCGAAGGAGCAGTCAACGTAAATCGGAGAAAGAAACAGTCGAACCCAATAAGGTGAAAAAACAGCAACCAAGACGCATTAAACCAGAGGCGCTAATAATCAAACCTGTAGATGGCCACAGCTACTCGGAGGTGCTAAAAGGACTGCGGAGTAAGATAACGACTGATGAGAGCAATAGGATAAAGACCGTCAGGAAAACGACGACTGGAGCCATCCTCCTGGAGCTCGACAAAGGTGGGAAGGTTAACCCAGATTTCGTTAAACAACTTAGAAGCACCGTTAAGGAAACAGCCCATATTACAGAACTAAAACAGATGACTACAATTGAAATACGTGATCTCGATTCTATGACTGTCAAAGAAGAAGTGGAAGCAGCAATTCGAAAACTTCTCATAAGCCCAGAGGAACAACTACGGACGAGAATTACTGCACCGAATATGCGCGAGCAAGTGCGGGCCTTTGTTACGCTTACTGCAGAAAGCGCAGTGAAACTCAACAGTTTCGGTTACATAAAGATTGGTTGGATACGAGCCAAGATTCGAACCTGCGAAAACATCAAACGATGCTATCGGTGCTTTGGAACAGGCCACACTCAGGCAAATTGCTCAGGCCCAGACAGAAGAGAAAACTGCATAAGATGTGGAGAGACGGGACATAAAATGAGAGAGTGCAAAGCCATACCTAAATGTGTCAACTGTGCAGATGCGAAGCGTGACCGAACTGACCACCTGCCAGGTTCAAGAAGATGTCCACTTGTAAAGGGATTATGAGGGTGCTACAGGCAAACATGCATAGAAGTCGGACAGCAGACGCTCTGCTGGAACAGATAACGGTTGAGAGAAAAGTGGATGTAGTAATTATCAGCGAGCAATATACTAGAATTCCCCGTGGGTCTTGGTTTGAAGACGAGACGAGTACAGCCGCATTATGGTTGCCTGGCAACGGACAGTTGGCGGTTACACAACATGGAGCCGGCTGCGGCTATACATACTGCCGAATCGGACGTCTGACGTTGATGAGCTGTTATCTTACCCCGAGTGATAGCATGGAGCAATTCAGGACAAAGCTTGAGAGAATCGAGGATGTGGTTCACGAAATCGGTGGACCTTGTGTAGTAGCTGGCGATTTTAATGCTAAGGCCGTTGAGTGGGGTGAAGCTACGACCAACGGGCGAGGGAGGTGTATCCTGGACATGGCCGCCAGGTTAGGCCTGGTGGTGGCTAATACTGGCAACAGCTCCACCTTCAGAAGACCGGGCTGTGAATTCACGCGGCCGGATATTACCCTCGTTAGTGAAAGTGTAGCCGGAACAATCGAAGACTGGCGTGTACTAGAGGATTACACTGGAAGTGACCATCAGTATATCACCTTTTCGATCACAGGTCAGATAACTCCCACCACGACATCGGGAACGAGAGGAACACGTAAATGGAATGTTGCGAAACTGAGCACTGAGACGTTTCTGGATTGTTTTGATTGTTCGTCACTTGCTACCAATGGAAGTGGTGCTGACTCTATGGCAGCCTCAATGATCCAGCGCATAACCCAGAGTTGCAACGCATCGATGCCTCGTGTGACACGAAATCCCAGGAAAAGACCGGTATATTGGTGGACACCGGAAATTGCCGAACTCAGGCGTGTCTGTCTTCGCAACAGACGAAGGTACACCAGGGCAAGGCGAACTGGTCCTGCTTTGCAAGAAGGTGAGGAATTTAAACGATCCCGGAAAACACTCAAGCGGGCTATCATTGCAAGCAAGAAGGCTAAATGGGAGGAGCTCCGAAGAGACCTGAATAATGATCCTTGGGGACTTGCCTACAGGATAGTAACGAGTAAGTTGGGTGGAAACTGTAGGATCCCTCACATGGACGGCGGAACCATCGGGAACATTGTCTCAAGTTTGTTCCCTTCGCATCCACCACTAGATGATGAATTGGAACAGCAGGTCAATGATTTGCCCTCGCTGTTTACTGTTGAAGAACTAAGAATCGCAGCAAGTAGTCTTAAACCTAATAGAGCCCCTGGCCCAGATGGAATACCGGCGGAGGTGATAAAACTCCTGGCTGAGAAGCGACCAAATGCGCTACTGGAAGTGTACAATGCTTGTATTGCTCAAGGTGCCTTTCCTAAACAATGGAAGATACAAAAGCTGACACTAATTAGCAAGGGTAATGGTAACTCAACTCAACCGTCGGCATACCGCCCGCTTTGCATGCTGGACAGTGCTGGAAAGCTACTAGAGAAACTTCTGCAACGCAGATTAGCAGAGTCAGTCGACATAGTTGGAGGATTATCAGAAAGACAATATGGATTTAGACCTGGGAAATCAACTTTAGGAGCTATAGGAGATGTAGTGGAATGTGTGGAACGAGTACAACGAAGACGTTACTATCCAAAACGTCTAATTCTCCTAGCTACACTCGATGTGCGAAACGCTTTTAATAGCCTTCGGTGGAAGGATATCTTAAAGGCATTGCAGGAGAAATTCCACACCCCAACTTACTTGCTAAAGATGCTTCGAAGTTACTTGAAGGATCGGAGGCTCTATTATGACACACCTGAGGGCCAGAGAACTATGGAAATCTCTTCCGGCGCGGCTCAAGGATCTATCCTTGGACCTACTCTATGGAACTTGACCTACAACGAGATATTGGGCATAGAAATGCCAGAGGAGACATACCTTATTGGGTATGCGGATGACTTAGTAGCGGTAATCTCAGCGCGCGACACGGATGATGCTCGTAGGAAGCTGAACCAAGTCATGATAAGGACTCAAATATGGCTTGAAGACCATGGTCTGGAGCTGGCCAGACATAAAACGGAGATCATTCTGATGACCAAAGCCCACATTCCACTCGAGGTCAACTTTCAATTGGGTGATGTTGCTCTGGTAACGCAAAGGGCAGTGAAATATCTAGGTGTGATGATCGACTGCAGACTTACATACTGGGCTCAAATACAGCATGTGGCTACCAAGGCAGCAAAACTTACTGGCAGGCTAAGCAGGTTAATGGCCAATATTGGAGGACCGACACAGAGCAAGAGAAAGCTACTTATGGCCATAACAAACTCCGTTTTACTATATGGTAGCGAAATTTGGGGTGGAGCACTGAAGGCAAAGACTAAGCGCAAAATGCTGGAGGCTGTACAGCGAACGGCGGCACTTAGAGTAACTTCGGCATATCGCACTGTCTCAGGTGCAGCAGTCTTTGTGATAGGCGGAGAGATACCAATCGACCTTCTGGCGCGCGAAAGAAAGGAAGCTTGGGATGCAAGAAAGCAGAACCTCAGCATTAGCGCCGCAGAACTGAGATCTCAAACAATGCAGCGATGGCAGAATAGATGGAGTGCGGAAACCAGCGGAAGATGGACAAGGCAACTCATCCCCAACATAAGGATTTGGACTCAAAGAGAGTTCGGGGAAGTGAACTATTTTCTGACCCAATTTCTCTCTGGTCACGGATATTTCCGAAAGTATTTACATCGCATGGGCAAGGTAACCAGTTCCAGCTGCATTTACTGTGAAAACATGGAAGATGATGCCGAACATACGTTCTTTAATTGTACTAGATGGCACTTTGAGAGAAACTCATTGAAGGAGCAGATTGGAAATTTCACTACGGGGAACATTACCAGCAGAATGATCGAATCTGAAGTTAATTGGAGAACAGTAGGAAGGTATGTTGAACATATACTTCTACAGAAGAGAAAAGATCTTGAAGCAGCTAGATTGGCGGAGATAGAAGATGGGCAAACGGCTTGAATATGGCGTACCCAGACGTGGGCGAGTAGCAGTTGGTTCTTTTTAAGAAGTCGTTCTGGGCCCTTCCTGAAGTAATGCGGAAAGTTGTACCGGGAAGGGAGATTCCCCAGAAAAGGAGGAGGGACTGTTTTAGTGGACAACACCACTCGACGCAGTTGACGACGGTCACTGTAAGTGCGAAGGCATTTTTAACCCTACCTCAAACGCCAAAAAAAAAAAAAAAAAAAAAAAAAAATAATAATAATAATAATAATAATAATAATAATAATAATAATAATAATAATAATAATAATAATAATAATAATAATAATAATAATAATAATAATAATAATAATAATAATAATAATAATAATAATAATAATAATAATAATAATAATAATAATAATAATAATAATAATAATAATAATAATAATAATAATAATAATAATAATAATAATAATAATAATAATAATAATAATAATAATAATAATAATAATAATAATAATAATAATAATAATAATAATAATAATAATAATAATAATAATAATAATAATAATAATAATAATAATAATAATAATAATAATAATAATAATAATAATAATAATAATAATAATAATAATAATAATAATAATAATAATAATAATAATAATAATAATAATAATAATAATAATAATAATAATAATAATAATAATAATAATAATAATAATAATAATAATAATAATAATAATAATAATAATAATAATAATAATAATAATAATAATAATAATAATAATAATAATAATAATAATAATAATAATAATAATAATAATAATAATAATAATAATAATAATAATAATAATAATAATAATAATAATAATAATAATAATAATAATAATAATAATAATAATAATAATAATAATAATAATAATAATAATAATAATAATAATAATAATAATAATAATAATAATAATAATAATAATAATAATAATAATAATAATAATAATAATAATAATAATAATAATAATAATAATAATAATAATAATAATAATAATAATAATAATAATAATAATAATAATAATAATAATAATAATAATAATAATAATAATAATAATAATAATAATAATAATAATAATAATAATAATAATAATAATAATAATAATAATAATAATAATAATAATAATAATAATAATAATAATAATAATAATAATAATAATAATAATAATAATAATAATAATAATAATAATAATAATAATAATAATAATAATAATAATAATAATAATAATAATAATAATAATAATAATAATAATAATAATAATAATAATAATAATAATAATAATAATAATAATAATAATAATAATAATAATAATAATAATAATAATAATAATAATAATAATAATAATAATAATAATAATAATAATAATAATAATAATAATAATAATAATAATAATAATAATAATAATAATAATAATAATAATAATAATAATAATAATAATAATAATAATAATAATAATAATAATAATAATAATAATAATAATAATAATAATAATAATAATAATAATAATAATAATAATAATAATAATAATAATAATAATAATAATAATAATAATAATAATAATAATAATAATAATAATAATAATACTAATAATAATAATCTGGGGGAGTTGATGGATCTCCTACCAGACGCGTCCCTAGGTGGTGGATAAGGGAAAACCGGTAACAGGTATTGGGGAAATAAAATACCCAACGCGAACCAAAACCATCAACCGGCCTTCGAGCCTGAAATTTAAAATGGATACAAGATTAAGAAGAAGAAACTTAAACAGCGTAAACGAGGTCGGCTTTCAAATAGAAAGCGATGTCGCGCTCGGCAGGGGACAAGACGTAGTATCTCAGGTCGTCATCCAACGAAACCTACGTCAAGGAATAACAAATCAAACGATCAGTTCAATTGGTAACCAAACAGATGTACTTCAAGTTGGTCCAAATGAACAAACATCCGATCGGTCTACTGAAATACCAAACAATATTCGAACTAACCAGAGAAATAAGTGGACAAAAGAAGAATACATAGGTATAATTGAATCATATTACCAAGCTATCGAAACGAAACATCCAAGTGGTATGATGGCTGGTATGTACGCAATTTGGCGCGAAAAATACCCGAATATCCATCCCGAAATGAACGTAGTAAAACTCAATAACCAACGTAATTATATAATGAGAAACAATAAACTTACGACATTTGAGATGGAAAGTATAAAATGTAGAATTAGTGATGCAATTAGGAATAACACGAACCTAGAGGGAAATGAAAATGCTAATGGTGAGCATAGCTCCAATATCCACATAGTAGAACAACCAAGTCAGGCTCCAATACAACAGAATCAAATTGAAAATACTTCCCAATTAAACAATGATCAGGCTGAATTTGAAATAAAATTACGGGAAAAAATAGCCGAAGTTAACTGCATACCTATGAGCGAAAGGAAACCAGTTAATAAACTGAAAGAATGTCGAAATACGCAGAAACAAATAGAAATTGCGAATGAAGTGATAAAAAGAATAATCGGAAGTGAACACATTGATCTAACTGAGTTAAACCACATTATTTACGCAACTGCAATCTTAATAGCAGGTGAAAAGAAAGCTAATTCAGAAACCTCAAGAGCAGTTAAAAACAATGAACCAATGTGGAGTAAACGAATAAACCAACAAATAACAAAATTCAGAAAACAACTATCAATACTGAGCGAATACAAAAAGAGAAGTGGTGTAGTCTCATCAAGAGTTTATAACAAATTAAAAAAGATAATGAATGAGGCCGTAATTACGACTGACAATGTAACAACTTGTGAACAAATCATCAAAATGAAACTCCAGGCTAAGTCTCATAGGTTACAAAGATATAAAAAGAGAAAATTACAATATGTTCAGAACAAGTTATTTGAAGAAAACAAAACAAAAATATACAGACAACTCAACAATAAAGAAGAACCTATAGCAGATATACCGAAGAAAGAAGAAGTTGAACATTTCTGGCGATCCATTTTAGAAAACGAAGAGAAACATCATAATGCAGAGTGGGTTAAAGGATTAAGAAGATATAATAATCAAATACCTCAACAGAACTGGTCAAGCATAGATGACAAGGATCTTGTTACTCTAATTAGAAAACTTCATAACTGGAAAGCTCCTGGACCAGACAAAATACAAAACTTCTGGATTAAGAAATTAACCTCAATACACCAAAGCTTAGCTAATGCCTATAACAAAATTTTAAACAACCCAAATAATATTCCAAAATGGCTAACTAAAGGTTCAACTTATCTGTTATATAAGGATAAATGCTCGAAAAATCCCAAGAATTATAGACCAATTACATGCCTACCAACATTGTATAAAATCTTAACATCTTACCTCTCAAACAACATATATAATCATCTGATTCAGCACAATATTCTACCAATTGAACAAAAAGGGTGCCGAAAATTAAGTCAAGGTTGTAAAGATCAACTATTGATAGACAAAATGGTAACAGAAAATGCAAAGTTAAAAAAACATGATTTATGTATGGCATGGATTGATTATAAAAAGGCATTCGACAGTGTTCCTCACTCCTGGATACTGGAAATTTTGGATATGTATAAAATTAACTCTACAATAACAAAGTTTATCAGTAAATCCATGCAAACGTGGAGAACCCAGATGCACCTATATGGGAAAAATAGCAGCATTAACACTACAGATATTCAAATTAAACGTGGAATATTTCAGGGTGATTCATTATCGCCGTTATTGTTCTGCATGTCTATGACTCCTCTCAGTCAATTGTTAGAGAAGGAAAATATAGGTTACAAACTATCAAACCAAAAGAAAATAAACCACCTCTTATACATGGACGATCTGAAGTTATACGCTAAAAGTGAAGATCAACTAAAGCAAGCATTGGAAATCGTTCACGAATTTAGCAGAGACATAAGAATGGAGTTTGGATTGGATAAATGTGCTAAAATAACCCTGAAACATGGCAAAGTTGTTAATAAAGAAAATCTTATAATCAATGAATCCATAATAATAAGAGAACTTGAACATACAAAGCTCTATAAATACCTTGGAGTAGACGAGTATGATGATATAAACCATGAATCTATGAGAGCAAAATTAAAAAATGAATATATACGCAGAGTTCGCTTAGTATTACGAAGTGAATTAAATGCTAAAAATAAGATAGAGGCAATTAATAGCATCGCGCTCCCTGTGATGCAGTACAGTTTTGGCATAATTGAATGGTCAGAGTATGTTCTACAGAAGATCGATAGAAAAGTTCGCAAATGTCTCACATTGAATGGCATGCATCATCCAAGAGCAGACATACACCGTCTGTACTTGCCAAGAAAAGAAGGAGGACGAGGCCTAATAGACCTAACTACATCTTGGAAATTAACAATGGTTCAAATAGGAAACTATCTAGATAAACAGAGAGACATCTATATGAGCCACGTTAAAACACATGAAAACAATAAAGCAAGTTATTCGATCACGAAAACACGAAATGAAGTATGCGGAAAATACGGATCTAAGGAAAATGAAATAATTAAAAAAGCAATGCTAAAAGAAAAATTAATGCAATATAAGGAAAAGCCACTACATGGGCAATTTATGAACAATATAGACGCAAAACAGTTTTACGACAAATATAAAACATTTAATTGGCTGAAAAGATCGGGCCTAAAAGGTGAAACTGAAAGTCTTTTAATTGCTGCACAAGATCAAGCCCTAAATACAAAATATCATCAAAAGAACATTTTAGGGCAAAATATAGACTCGAAATGCAGATTATGCCACCAATGCGAGGAACATATTAGCCACATTATATCAGGCTGTTCCATCTTAGCTGGAAAACAGTATTTAGAGAGGCACAACAGAGTAGCCACATATATACATTGGCAGCTTTTGAAAGAAATCAATATAGAAGTCTGTAGTAAATGGTACGAACATCAACCAAAACCTGTAGTTGAAAATAATGAAATCGTAATTATGTGGGATTTTCCAATAATAACTGATCGGACAATCAACGCAAATAGGCCTGATATTGTTTATCATAACAGGAATACTCATGAATGCTTGCTTATTGATGTAGCTGTACCTGATGATCCCAACATTGCCATAAAAGAGGCAGAAAAGCTCAGCAAATATAAGGATCTTGAAATTGAAATAAACAGAATGTGGAGGGCAAGAACATCAGTCATTCCAGTGGTAGTTGGAGCACTAGGTTCCGCAACAAGAAGACACCAAGAACACCTAAGCAGAATTCCATGCTTCATTAGTTCTAATGAAATTCAGAAAATTGCAATATTAGGAACAGCACATGTGATACGGAAATTTTTAGATATAAGATAGTATCTGGCAATGATAGATCCTAAGATTGTTTGTTACAATCCGGACTATTGTTTTTTATTACCAGTTTACTTTTAAGCGTTGTAATTAACTGTGATATTATGAGATAATAATAATAATAATTTTTTTTTTGGTGAGAGGGGAAATGCATTTACGCACTTAGGTGGTTGTTGCCACCCGTCGTGCCGGACTCCACGCAGTTATTGCGTGCCTACCGGCTAAAACCCCTCTCTATATCACCCGGCTCCATCCTGGGACCGTCAACTTATGACATTACTTCAGGATGGAGCCTTATAGTCCGGTCCATTTGGACCCTACAGTGCAACCGACCTTGCAAGGTCTCTCTCCTTCCGACGCAGGATCCCCCTCGCAAAAAAGGCGATCCTTCTCCATGCAGCAAGGTTTCCTAACATGACTCCCGTGATGGTATTGGGAGTCAAGATGCCAAGATCCCTCTCCAGTGCACGCCTCTCCAATATCCACTTCTCACACTCAAAGAAAGTGTGGAAAGCGGAGTCGGATTGTGCTCCACAGTAGACGCATGTGGGACTTACGGCCTTTCCTATTTTAAACAGGAAAGACCGAAAGTGCCCATGGCCCGTCAGCAACTGCGTGAGGTAGTAATCTACCTCACCGTGCTGACGATTTAGCCAAGCGTCCACTTGAGGGACAAGGGCGTAAGTCCACCTTCCGCGTGTCTCAGTATCCCACCGTAACTGCCAGTCACGGAGGGACTGAGACCTTGCCACAGATTGTGCGCCTTCTCTTCCAATTTCGTCCTTGTGTTGGTGGACGAATTGTCGCTCCCTGGCGAGGAGGTCGATGGGTATGACCCCGGCGACCACCAAGACAGCCGGCTCCGATACCGTGCGGTAGGAGCACGCTATGCGGAGCGCTGCTCTCCGTTGCACTGCCGCCATGCGCTTTCTGTACTTTTCGACCCTGAGCGCATCAGCTCAGACTTCAGCTCCATACAACATCACAGACTCGGCGGTGCTCAGCAGCAAACGTCTTTTACAGGGAAGAGGGCCCCCAATGTTGGCCATTACCCTGCTCAACAACGTCACTACTGAGGCAGCTTTGTCCGCTCTGCTGGATATTTCGCTCCAGAAGGTTAGTCTGTTATCCAAACTAACCCCCAGGTAGCGAACGGCGTTCTTCGTCTGGACTGTAACCTCTCCTACCTGCATGCTTCTAATGAGCGGGATGCGCTTCTTAGTAAGAAGCACTATCTCGGTCTTAGTCAGTGCCAACTCCAACCCGTGATCACTCAGCCAGAGAGTAACTCGACGCATAACCTGGTTGAGTCGCAGTTGGGCCGCATCGACATCTTTGGCAATAATTACTGCCGCGATGTCGTCTGCGTAACCAACCAGGAATGTCCCTTCGGGCATCTCCATACGTAGAATCCCGTCATATGTATAGTTCCATATGTCGGGTCCCAGTATGGATCCCTGGGCCGCCCCTGCCGATAAGACTTTCGTCTCTCGGCCATCCTCCGTGTCATAGAGTATGGATCGATCTTTCAGGTAATCTCCCATGATACGCAGAAGGTACCCTGGGAGCCTGAAATCTCTCTCCATCGCGTATAACGCGTCCTGCCAGCGGACAGAGTTAAACGCGTTTTTCACATCCAGTGTGACCAGCAAACATACGGGACGTGAAAAGTGGTTTCCACGTTCCGTGCTCCTACCTGCATTAACTACCTCCTGGATAGCCGCCACTGTCGACCTGCCCCTTCGAAAGCCGTACTGTCTTTCGGAGAGGTCGCCTGCCGCTACTACTGCAGCCTGCAGACGTGGGCGAAGAAGCTTCTCCAGGAGTTTCCCCGCGTTATCAAGCAGGCATAGTGGTCTGTATGACCCAGGAGCGCCGACTGGTCCCTTGCCCTTGTCAATAAGCACAAGTTTAGCCATCTTCCAGCGGGAGGGAAACACCCCGGCCTTTAGACAGGCGTTGTACATATTGAGCAAGAGCTCTGGATGACTCCGTGACACGGCTTTCAGCACCTCTGCTGGTAGACCATCAGGACCTGGTGCCTTCCCGCTGCGCAAACAACGAGAGGCACACTCCAGTTCCTCCAAGGTGAAAGGCGGTATTTCCGTTTCTTCCATGATCGATGTTCTATCGACCACTGGATGATCCGGAAAAAGGGCTTCCACTATGGGCCGAATAGTATCCGCATTCAGAGAAGCGTTTGGCTTAAACGCCCTCAATTTGCGGAGCACTATTTTATAGCCCAACCCCCATGGATCCCTATTTAGGTCCTCCGTTAAGTCCTTCCAGCATCGGCGCTTACTTCTTTGGATGGCGCGGCGAAGATCTTTTTTCGCCGCCTTATACTCTTCGGCTTTACGGGCTGCGTCATCTGCGTTTCCATTAGCGCGTTGAGCCAGCCGTCTACGACGGAGACAAACACGCCTCAGATCCGCAATTTCGGTCGTCCACCAGTAAGCAGGACTTCTCCCTTCGTTCGGACCCCTCCTCGGTACAGCGCTTTGACAGGCCTGATGTATAAGACTCATGGTTGAGTCCACAAGTACATCAGCCCTCTCAACAGGCGGAAGATCATTACGGATCCCCCCTGTGGTCATACGTCCCCGTTCTAGGGCTAGAGACAAAGCTTCAACGTCCATCCTAGCGGCATTCCACCTAGCTGGTCCATGATGTTGGATGGACCGAGCTGGTGCGATATCACGCACACGGAATGTGATATACTGGTGATCGCTGGCCGTAAAGTCCTCGATCACCTGCCATTCCTGCACGAGTGCCGCTAGGTTTTCAGTTGCCAGAGTGAGATCGATAATGGTCCCCCTTTGGCCAGATCTTCGAAAGGTGGGCACGGAGCCGTTATTTAATACAACCAACCCCGTCCTGGACATAAAGTCCAAAATTCGCCCACCTCTCGAATCGGTTCTAATCTCGCCCCACTCTACTGCTTTTGCATTGAAGTCTCCAGCCACTACCAGATGACCTCCCATGCTCCGTAAGACATCCTCCAAGTCGTCTAACTTGGTTTGGAAGTCCGAAATACCCTCGTTTGGAGTAAGATAGCAGCTAAAGTAAGTCACCAAGCCGCTTCTCACCCAAACGAAACCATCTCCAGAGCCATGGGCCGAAACACAGAAGCGTCTCGGATCCGGGATCCATATCGCCGCTGTACCGAGGTTGTCCCTAAACCATGTAGGCGCACATCCGTCCCGGTACTGCTCACTGATCAAAATAAGATCAGCTTGTTTCTCGAGACGGATCTGCCCCATCAGGTCGTGAGCAGTTTTGCTGCGGTGCATGTTGGCCTGTAGGATGACCATCATATTGTCCGCTTAGCATCTTCTAATGCCTTGCGGAATACTCCGCAAGCGCCCGATCCTGCAATATGTTTGCGGCCATTTTCCCCTATGTCGGAGCATAGGTAGCATGTCGGCTGGGACTTGCAGTCCTTTGCCTTGTGCCCTTCTACCCCGCACAGGAAACACATATTGCCTCGGTCAGGTCCGCTGCAGTTTCCACTAAGGTGACCGTACCCCAGGCACCTAAAGCACCTGGAGACGTCCACTCTGCCGCGCATCCTGCAGTTGACCCAACCGATTTTCACTGTCCTCCTTTGGAGGAGAACCTTGGCAGCTTTCGCCTCCATCTTGACAATAGCCATGTGTTGCCCCCTCATGTTTGGCTTGGCCAGAAACACCTCCAGAACACCCTTGTATTCTACAAGAATGTCTTGAAGAGCCACTTCCACTTCCTGCACAGAGGTGCACTCGTCGAGATCTCTGATCTCTACCTTACTCATAGGGACCAGTTCTCTGACTACACTCGTCTCGCCCGCTGCCTTTTCTAACGCCTGTTTAAAGGCGTTTCTTCCTTCAGTGGAGGACTTTTTCAGCTCCACAAGAAGCTCTCCCGCCTTGGTCTTCCGTATTGACCTAACATCCACTCCACAGGTTTCCGGTTTGACCTTCGATCGGACGGCACTAAGCACTTCCGCGTAGGTCTTACCAGCTGCCGGTTTTAGAACAATCGCTTCTGGCTTCTCGCCACCACGCTTTCCCTTCTGCATATTGCTCCTCTTACCACTCGGTCCATCCTCAGTAGATGGAGGGGTACCCTGAGGAGCACCTTTCCCCTGAGTGCGGTTGCGCTTTTTACCGGCAGGAGTTTGGGCTACCTTTGAAGAGGCAACATTTTGAGATGCTGTCCTTATCGTGGGTGCACCGTTGTCAGTCTCCGGTTTGGAGACGACCCCGCTGGCTTTCGCCTTTTTTGCGCTCTTCTGCGCCTCTACTAATGGTGGACTACCTGCCCTCCTCTTCCCACCTTCCTTGGTGAGACATCCGGGAGCAGCTACGTAATCCGGACGTTGCGGTTTCGAATAGCTCATGGTGAGCCACTGCAATTTATCAATATTCTCCTCCAGTTTTTGAAGAGAATCTTTGATTGACCTGCTAACGTTTGGCTGCTTTTTAACAGCAGCCCCCATCTCCTTAATAATGGACCTCATACCCGACAGTCCCTCCTTAAGTTGGGCTAAGGCTTCCGCAAACCACCTTTCGGTGTTTCCGAAAGACCCTACTCCACCACTACGGCCTTCGAAGGTAGGCTCCATCGTCAAAGGGGCGCCACTTAAAGTGGGCACCGACCCTGACGTCTCCATCCGGAGGTAATAAGTTTCAGTGCTATTCACTTTCCACTTATTACAATTCACAAAACTAATATATGTAGAAAAAAAGCAAAAATTCGTAATAGGTACCTATTACAAATATTCAAATTTCCTCTATCAAAAATCCACCTATTACTATTTACAATAATTACCATGCGGTCGCAAAAAAACACGTCTGTACTCGTTAAGAGATCACCAGAGAATCATAATAATAATAATAATAATAATAATAATAATAATAATAATAATAATAATAATAATAATAATAATAATAATAATAATAATAATAATAATAATAATAATAATAATAATAATAATAATAATAATAATAATAATAATAATAATAATAATAATAATAATAATAATAATAATAATAATAATAATAATAATAATAATAATAATAATAATAATAATAATAATAATAATAATAATAATAATAATAATAATAATAATAATAATAATAATAATAATAATAATAATAATAATAATAATAATAATAATAATAATAATAATAATAATAACCCCGCAGGGGCATACCTAAGGACTGGTATGACGAGTGTGTGACGACCTCGCGGACCCTAGTCAGTGAAATCCAGGCGCGACGGTATCCATATTGGACGGCTTCCTGGTCGGCCTTGACTCATATTGAGCAGCTGTGATTTTCTCACGTGCCCTGCGGGATCGTGAGCCCTTCCAGGGGTTAACTGGAACCCAGTTCTAATGGTGAAGAAGATGAATACGAATAATGTTAGAATGCGATTGCCCGAGGAGGGAGCCCCTACTGGAGCTGGTCCTGGGACGGGGGCCAATGCGAGCGACCAGCGATCGGGAAATAGTCGACGACCCGATCGGGGACACCCCGAAACACAGTCGATAATACAGCGGAGTCAGACAATATCAAGAACTCCACCTGCCGAAAGTGCTGCTCAGAATCCTTCTGGGCTCACCCAAGCGGGGCTGCCCCGGCGTAGACTTAAATGGACACAGGAAATGAATGTGTCCGTCTTGGAGGCCTATTACATGGCAACACGCAACGGTAATTTAACGAATTACAGGCAGCAAATGCATGAAATATTTACTCAGCAGAACCCTCATTTAAACCAACTAACTGAGCAGAATTTGGCTGACAGAAGGGCTACAATAGTCAGAAGAAATTTAATACCCCCGGCATTACGGGAAGAAATACGATTAAGGGTTATCAATCAGCAACCCATACAGACAACGGAAGAACAGACAAATATAATTTCATCCCCCGAAGCACCGAATCCAGTGCCATACAACAGTAATACATTAACTGCCCAAAACCAGGAAGTCCGCCAACGAACGCCCGAACATATAGCTCGCTCTTCTACAGAAACCAACACACATCAGGAAGAGGATATATTACAGAAAATCGAAATGGCTTTTAATGAAGCAAAAATTAAATTCTTGGAAATGAATGCACAATATAGACCTATACTTCCGAAACTTAAACCAAACAAAAAAATACACCAAATAACAGCGATAATCAATAACGAAATACTACCTGCTGAAATAACACCACAAGCTACCTATGATCATATAGTAGGTTTGGCCTACTGTAGTGCATATACCCTAATACAATTAGTAATACCCCGAAGGCAACTTATAGATGATAGAGAAGATAACCTGGAAAACCATCAAAGTACAGTGAATAGAAAACATCGAAACAGAACACCAATTTGGGAGAGAAGACTACATGAGAAAATAAATAGTTTAAGAAAAGACCTTGGCTTTCTCACAGGATATAATACAAATAAAAAGGGTAGAAAAACCAACATCAAACTCCTGAATATTAAGAAAAGACATTCAATACACACACAGTTCGACCCGTTAAACAATACCATAGAGCTACTACGCGATACCGTTCTACAGAAACTTAGAAAATACACAGATAGAATGCGTACGTACACAAAAAGTTATTACAGGACAAAACACAACAGAATCTTTGAAATAGATGAGAAACGGTTCTATAAAATTATTACAAAACCCAATAAAGAATCGACAACTGAAACTTACAACATCAGTGTTAATAACATGGAAAACTTTTGGAAAGATATCTGGAGTAAAAAAGAGACACACAACTCAACACCAATATGGATAAATGCTCTTAAGGAAGAAATGGCTCACACCATACCCATGGCAAATACTGTAATAACAGACAACATCTTCAAAAAAGCAATAGACAAACTGCACAACTGGAAACAACCTGGAGTAGACAAGGTACATAACTTTTATTACAAGTATCTAACTTCTTTACACACCCAGATGATTAGAATATACAATGACCTTATAGCCAACCCAGAGCATATTTCACCAGAAATGTGCCTAGGTATTACCTACCTTAAACCCAAAGTCGATAACCCAACATCCGCCTCCCAGTTCAGGCCGATAACATGTCTAAATACGGGATATAAAATATTCACCTCCTGTATGGCTATATCTATCGGCAATTACTGCCAAGAAAACAATATACTCGCAGAAGAACAAAAAGGATACCGACATGGAACAAAAGGTTGTAAAGACCAACTGGTGATCGATAGCATCATGACCAAGCAGGCGATTCGGAGTAAAAGAAATATATATACGGCATTCATCGACTACCAAAAGGCATTTGACTCTGTACCACACTCTTGGCTCCTAGAAGCACTGAGAATATACAGAATCGATACAGCACTAATAAGGTGTATTGAACAACTAATGGCATTCTGGCAAACAGCGCTACACTTTCGCAATGGAAGTAATAACATTAGATCGAGACCAATAAAAATACAATGTGGCATATATCAAGGTGATTCTCTCAGCCCCTTGATGTTCTGTATAGCACTAAACCCACTCTCCTTACTCCTTAAACAAAGCCAATATGGATACAAACTTGGCCCAGACACCAGCAAAATATCGCATTGTTTTTACATGGACGACCTTAAACTCTACGCAAGCACAAAACTTCATCGAGACAGTCTTTTAAGAATAGTCGAAATATTTTCAAGCAATATAAAGATGAAATTTGGAATAGACAAATGCAGAACACAGAATATCACGAGAGGAAAATATACAGTGGGCGAGAACTACGAAACCACAGGATACGAACAAATAACACCACTTTTAGGGGACGAACATTATAAATACCTTGGCATAATGCAACATATCGCTACCGATCACAAAAAACAAAAGGAAACCATCACTAAGGAGTTCATAAATAGAGTAAATAAAGTATGCAAAGGCAAATTAAATGGCAGAAACCTTACAAAAGCAATTAACACCTACGCTATCCCATTGCTTACGTACACATTCGGCGTTATTTCTTGGTCAGACACTGACCTCGGTAATCTGAATATGAAGATCAGGACAATAATGACGAGAAATAAATACCACCACCCAAGAGCATCAATAGACAGAACAAACATACCTAGAAAATTGGGAGGAAGAGGAATACTAAACATAAAATTACTATACGATCGTCAAATCAAAAAACTGACAGAATACTTTAGAGGAAAAGCGGCAATATCACACCTATACAGAGGAATAGTAGACGCTGATGATAATATTACACCACTTAATCTAAAAAACAATACAAATAGCCAATTAACAACAATAGGAAATCTAATACATAACTGGAAGTCAAAACTACTACATGGAAAATATCCAAGTATGATTGCCCAACCTTACGTAGACGTTACTAATACTAATAACTGGTTAATATACGGTAACATTTTTGCGGAAACAGAAGGATTTATAATAGCTATACAAGATGGAGTAATCCCTACCAGAAACTATAGGAAATATATAATCCATGACCCAACAATAACAAATGATAGCTGCCGCAGATGCTATAGCGCTCCGGAAACCATCCCACACTTGCTAAACAGCTGCACCACGTTACTTCAGAGCCATTATAAACAAAGGCACGATAATGTTGGAAAAATAATATATATTAACGTAGTCAAGCAGCTCCGGATAAAAGAAGAAACAACATACTACTATAAATACCAACCTAAACCAGTAATTGAGAATAACCGCCACCTTATCTATTGGGATAGATCAATATTGGTTAACAACACCGACAACAGTACCATACCCAACAGACCTGACATGGTAATCATTGACAAACAGATGAAAATAGCACAGATAATTGACTTTGCAATACCATATGATACCAATATACAGGAAACAATAACCACAAAAAAGAGCAAATACATACAATTAGCTCAATATATTAAAAACACACAGAACTTGGCACAAGTGGACATATTACCTATCATAGTCAGCTCCATGGGAACAATACCTATGGAAACAACAGAAGCAATAAGGAGATTGAACCTTAATTTGAAGATCTTAACGGAGATTCAGAAATCAGTCCTTATTCGAGCAGCAACAATTATGAGGGAAACAATACAATAACAAATAAACAGAAGATCATAATAGTATGGATAAATAAATCAACAGAGCGTAACCTTTGGTCTAAGACCCGGTGCGTGAATTCCAGCTTACGCTGTGAATGTCTAATTCTATAATAATAATAATAATAATAATAATAATAATAATAATAATAATAATAATAATAATAATAATAATAATAATAATAATAATAATAATAATAATAATAATAATAATAATAATAATAATAATAATAATAATAATAATAATAATAATAATAATAATAATAATAATAATAATAATAATAATAATAATAATAATAATAATAATAATAATAATAATAATAATAATAATAATAATAATAATAATAATAATAATAATAATAATAATAATAATAATAATAATAATAATAATAATAATAATAATAATAATAATAATAATAATAATAATAATAATAATAATAATAATAATAATAATAATAATAATAATAATAATAATAATAATAATAATAATAATAATAATAATAATAATAATAATAATAATAATAATAATAATAATAATAATAATAATAATAATAATAATAATAATAATAATAATAATAATAATAATAATAATAATAATAATAATAATAATAATAATAATAATAATAATAATAATAATAATAATAATAATAATAATAATAATAATAATAATAATAATAATAATAATAATAATAATAATAATAATAATAATAATAATAATAATAATAATAATAATAATAATAATAATTTTTTTTTTTTTTTTTTTTTTTTGGAGAGAGGGGAAATGCATTTACGCACTTAGGTGGTTTTTGCCACCCGTCGTGCCGGACTCCACGCAGTTATTGCGTGCCTACCGGCTAAAACCCCTCTCTATATCACCAGGCTCCATCCTGGGACCGTCAATTTATGACATAACTTCAGGATGGAGCCTTATATGCCGGTCCATTTGGACCCTACTGTTCCATCGACCTTGCAAGGTCTCTCTCCTTCCGACGAAGGATCCCCCTCGCAAAAAAGGCGATCCTGCTCCATGCAGCAAGGTTTCCTAACATGACTCCCGTGATGGTATTGGGAGTCAAGATGCCAAGATCCCTCTCCAGTGCACGCCTCTCCAACATCCACTTCTCACACTCAAAAAATGTGTGGAAAGCGGAGTCGGATTGTGCTCCACAGTAGACGCATGTGGGACTTACGGCCTTTCCTATTTTAAACAGGAAAGACCGAAAGTGCCCATGGCCCGTCAGCAACTGCGTGAGGTAGTAATCTACCTCACCGTGCTGACGATTTAGCCAAGCGTCCACTTGAGGGACAAGGGCGTAAGTCCACCTTCCGTGTGTCTCAGTATCCCACCGTAACTGCCAGTCACGGAGGGACTGAGACCTTGCCACAGATTGTGCGCCTTCTCTTCCAATTTCGTCCTTGTGTTGGTGGACGAATTGTCGCTCCCTGGCGAGAAGGTCGATGGGTATGACCCCGGCGACCACCAAGACAGCCGGCTCCGATACCGTGCGGTAGGAGCACGCTATGCGGAGCGCTGCTCTCCGTTGCACTGCCGCCATGCGCTTTCGGTACTTTTCGACCCTGAGCGCATCAGCCCAGACTTCAGCTCCATACAACATCACAGACTCGGCGGTGCTCAGCAGCAAACGTCTTTTACAGGGAAGAGGGCCCCCAATGTTGGCCATTACCCTGCTCAACAACGTCACTACTGAGGCCGCTTTGTCTGCTCTGCTGGATATTTCGCTCCAGAAGGTTAGTCTGTTGTCCAAACTAACCCCCAGGTAGCGAACGGCATTCTTCGTCTGGACTGTAACCTCTCCTACCTGCATGCTTCTAATGAGCGGGATGCGCTTCTTTGTAAGAAGCACTATCTCGGTCTTAGTCAGTGCCAACTCCAACCCGTGGTCACTCAGCCAGAGAGTAACTCGACGCATAACCTGGTTGAGTCGCAGTTGGGCCGCATCGACATCTTTGGCAATAATTACTGCCGCGATGTCGTCTGCGTAACCAACCAGGAATGTCCCTTCGGGCATCTCCATACGTAGAATCCCGTCATATGTATAGTTCCATATGTCGGGTCCCAGTATGGATCCCTGGGCCGCCCCTGCCGATAAGACTTTCGTCTCTCGGCCATCCTCCGTGTCATAGAGTATGGATCGATCTTTCAGGTAATCTCCCATGATACGCAGGAGGTACCCTGGGAGCCTGAAATCTCTCTCCATTGCGTATAACGCATCCTGCCAGCGGACAGAGTTAAACGCGTTTTTCACATCCAGTGTGACCAGCAAACATACGGGACGTGAAAAGTGGTTTCCACGTTCCGTGCTCCTACCTGCATTAACTACCTCCTGGATAGCCGCCACAGTCGACCTGCCCCTTCGAAAGCCGTACTGGTTTTCGGAGAGGTCGCCTGCCGCTACTACTGCAGCCTGCAGACGTGGGCGAAGAAGCTTCTCCAGGAGTTTCCCCGCGTTATCAAGCAGGCATAGTGGTCTGTATGACCCAGGAGCGCCGACTGGGCCCTTGCCCTTGTCAATAAGTACAAGTTTAGCCATCTTCCAGCGGGAGGGAAACACCCCGGCCTTTAGACAGGCGTTGTACATATTGAGCAAGAGCTCTGGATGACTCCGTGACACGGCTTTCAGCACCTCTGCTGGTAGACCATCAGGACCTGGTGCCTTCCCGCTGCGCAAACAACGAGAGGCACACTCCAGTTCCTCCAAGGTGAAAGGCGGGATTTCCGTTTCTTCCGTGACCGATGTTCTATCGACCACTAGATGATCCGGAAAAAGGGCTTCCACTATGGGCCGAATAGTATCCGCATTCAGAGAAGCGTTTGGCTTAAATATAATAATAATAATAATAATAATAATAATAATAATAATAATAATAATAATAATAATAATAATAATAATAATAATAATAATAATAATAATAATAATAATAATAATAATAATTTTTTTTTTTTTTTTATCGGTAAAGGGGGAAAAATGTAGTTACACATACGCCAAAGGTCCGGACCATTTGAGTTATGTCGGGTTCTCCTCCTGGCATACCGACTAAAAAACCCCCTTTTCCTCATCTATAAAGCGATCCACCCCGGGACCGCGCTTAGCATTACATCGGGGTGGTGCCTCTGTGTGGCCTCCTGCCACCCTACATTAATCTAATGCCACATTCAGGGCCAAATTCATCCTTGTTCACGTCATTGCGTCCAGGTCAGGTTTCTTTCTGCGGAGGATATCTTCTACATACCTCGAAACTGCTCTCCAGGTTCTCTCATTTTGGGACATTTTTCCTATGATGTTCGTTAGAAAAACTGCACCGATCTCTGCCTCAAGTTCCCTTCGATGCTCAGTCCATCGCACACAGCTGAAAAAAGTGTGTTCTGCGTCGTCCAGCACCTCTTCTTCTTCATAAATGCAGAAGGGTGAACTGCATTTTCCCATCCGGTGCAGGTACTTTCTAAAATACCCATGACCGGACAGCATCTGTGTCATGTAGTAATTTACCTCACCTATCTTCCTGTTTCTCCACTGTTTTATGTCAGTGATCAGCTGATATGTCCACCTGCCATGAATTTCATTTCTCCACCGAAGCTGCCATTTTGTCAAAGTTTCCTGCCTTATTATCTCCATGTTCAGTGGTTGAGCAGAGTCTCTCCTAGCATTGAATATTTCTCGACGTTCCATAGCCTGTAAATCAATGGGTATCATTCCGGCTATTACCAAGACAGCCTGTGCAGATACCGTGCGGTACGCAGATGTTACTCGTAAGGCTGCTATTCTCTGAACGGATAGTAATTTCCTCGCTCTTGTCTGTCTTTCCAGTGTGTGAGCCCAGATTTCTGAGCCATAGAGAAGTATGCTGTTGCTTGCTTCCATGAGTAGCTTTCTCCTGCTGGGAAGGGGTCCACCAATATTTGCCATTAACTTGCTTAACTGAGCTGTTATTCTTGCTGCTTTCGATGTTGCATACTCAATCTGCTCCGAGTAAGTAAGCTTTGAGTCTAGCCTAATCCCTAGATACTTGATCGATGGTTTAGTGGGGATGACTACGTCACCTATGCTCATTTCCATCTCGACCGAAATGTGCCGCCTAGTGAGCAAGAGCAGCTCAGTTTTATGCATGGCCAGATGTAGGCCGTGAGAATCTAGCCAGCTCTTCGTGCGGATCATTACCTGACGTAGTTTACGTTGGGCCTCCTCTGAGTTTCTAGCTTTGATAACTGCCGCAATATCATCCGCGTATCCAACAAGGAAGGTGTCATCTGGCATCTCTATTTTTAGGATCTCATCATAGGTCGCATTCCATAAGTCCGGTCCCAGTATAGATCCTTGTGCGGCTCCTGAAGTGATTTGCATTCTCCTAATGCCCTGGTTCGTGTCGTATATAAGCATACGATTCTTCAGGTAGTCCCTTATGACCCTCATCAAATACCTGGGGACATTGAAGGTTGTCTCCAGAGTTCTTATTACATCCAACCACCTTAAGCTGTTAAATGCGTTCTTGATGTCCAATGTAGCTAGGAGTACGACAGGTCTCGAATGATGATTTCCTCTTTGAGCAGATTCTACTGCACTTACAACATCTCTTAAGGCCTCAATTGTAGATTTTCCAGGTCGAAATCCATACTGTCTCCTGGAGAGACCTCCCGCTGAGTTGATGGCCTCATTGAGTCTGGGTTTGAGAAGACGTTCAAACAGTTTTCCTGCTGTATTCAACATACACAAAGGTCTGTAGGATGACGGTGATCCCCGGTCTCCCGTTCCTTTGCTAATGAGAACAAGTTTTTGTTCTTTCCAGACGTCCGGGAATATACCTTCGGTTAGACAAACGTTGTACATTCGCAATAGTATCTCTGGGCGATTAACTGCTATCACTTTCATCACTTCTGCAGGTATACCATCAGGACCAGGTGCTTTCCCGTCCTTAAGGGTATATGCGGCTATCTGTAGTTCTGCAGCGGTAAACAGGGGTATTTCAAAGTCAGGATCGGTTTCCATATGGTCTACTCTTGGGTCATGCATTGGGAATAGAGTGTCAACGATATTCCTCATAGTGTCCTCGTCCATACTGGCCACCGAATTTCTCATACCAAGTTTTTGCATTACAACTCTGTATCCGAGGCCCCATGGGTTATTATTGATGTCTGCCCTCAGCTCCTCCCACTTTTGCCTTTTGCTCCTATATATGGAGTTTTTTAGCTGTTTTTTGGCCTCCTTGTATGCATTGTGCTCTTCTTCGGCGTCACCTCTGCGCCTGGCTCTGGTATATATTCTTCTTGTCCTTATGCAGTTTTTCCTTAACTCGTCGATCTCGCTATTCCACCAGTATACTGCCTTCCTCTTGGATGTCGTGCCTAGCTTTGGCATGGCCTTACCACAAGAGCCTGTGACTGTAGCTATTGTGTGTTCTATTATTGACCCTGTGCTCGTTCTGTTAGCGCCTTCTCGAAAGCGCCTATCGATCTCAGAAAGGAGTACTGTCGTGTCAAGCCTATTGACGTTCCATCTTCGAGTGGTTCCGCGAGGTTTCTCTGTCCGGATGTACTCATCAGTCTGCAGACAGAACGATATATACTGATGATCGCTCCCTGTATATGTTTCCAATACTTTCCACTTTCCAACTTTATTCGCCATTCTCTCGGAGACGAAAGTGATATCTGGGATGGTACCTTCGCAACCAGGGCGCCTAAAGGTTGCAACATTCCCGATGTTTGCAGTTACCATTCCTAGGCGCGCTATCATATATAATATCCTCCTGCCTCTCGAGTCAGTATCCTTCATCCCCCACTCAATTGCGCGAGCATTGAAATCACCTGCTACTATGAGATCACCGACTTGAAACCTTGCAAGATCCTCTATCTTGTCAAGTTTCTCCTGGAAGGAATCGATGCCGTCGCTCGGAGTGAGGTAACAGCTTACAATTGTAAAATTGCCGATCTGCACCCACACGAATCCATTTCCTCCTCCATTTTTCCTTATATCCATCTGTCTGGAGAACGGGATCCACAGTGCGGCAGTTCCTGATTCATCCTCGAACCATAGACCGTTCGTATATTTCGTGTACTGTTCGCTGATAATGATTATATCCGCGTCCTGTTCCTTAGCGATTTGTGGCAGGATAGCATGTGCCACCTTTCCTCTGTGCATATTAGCTTGCAAAAACTTCATTTTGAACAATGTCCGGGTGGTCTACAGCTTTTCGACCCGGGCATGTGGTCCGTCGGACCGCTTCCGGACTGCGAGCAGACACAGCATTTCAGGGTATTCCTGCATTCCTTCATTTTGTGGCCCTTCTGACCACATCTTATGCACAAGCCCATGCTTTTCCTGTCGGGTCCTTTACAGTCCCACTGCATGTGGCCGGATTCAAAGCATCGGTAGCAGCGTTTCACCTCCTCCTTATATCGTATGCGGCAGTATGTCCATCCTATTAGTATCCTCCGCTTTTCGAGTAATGCATTTGCGTCAGCTACTGATAGGGAGACAAAAGCTCTTTTCTGTTCCCTGCTATTTGTGGTCGTTAATTTCACAATTGTGTCTTCCTTTGCAGCCTTTGTTACCTCGTTAATGGCTGTTCTTACTTCATCCTCTGTTGTTAGAGAATCGAGATCTTGGATCTCCAGTGTAGCTTTGGGTTTTAAGCTCAGTACTATAGCCTCTTCCTTTAGTTTGTCCGTAATGGTTTCCCGGAATTCGTTCTTCTTTCCACCTTTCCCCATTACAAGAAGCATGGAGCCAGTTTTAGTCTTCCGTACGGATTGGATAGCAACTTCTGTCTCCTCAGGGTTCACCTTCGCTCTAAGGTTTTTGAGGACAGCGGCATAGCTATGGCCATCTCTCGGTTTTATAACGACAGCGTCGGGTCGTTGCTTAGGTCTCTTAGGACGTGGAACTTTTTGGCTCTTCCTCGGATTTCCCTTTTTTGGTACTACCTCAACTCGAGTTTTTTTAGATGCCACGACTGCTTTATTTTCGCTTTCCTTTTCCTTATGTCTCTTCTCGGGGTTGACTTCCGCCGGGCTAGATGCAATTCGCTTCTTCTGAGAGATTAGATTTGTTGGTGTATCTTGACTGGTTGCAAGCTGTGCTGTGTTGGATTTCCTCGACTTGCTTTCTTTTTCTGCATTTTTCCAGTTTCTTCGGTATTCTGTTATTATATCGAATAGCTCGTCCAATTCAGAGACTCCATTTTGAACTTCCATGCTTATATTCCTTTGTTTGTTGATGGCCGCTTTCATTCTTCTGAGTACATTTCGGCACTTCGATAAAGCCTCCTCCTCTGAGGATCTCATTTTGAGTATGAACTCCTGTTTAGGTGAGCTGTAGGTCGGAAGTACTCTGATATTGCCATCATCGGCAATGTTGGCCTGCGGAGTTTCAGGTTCTTTCCGAGTGGTATCTTCGGTGGTCACACTGATAGCAGGAGAATTGACTGGTGTTCGCCTAGTCCTCGAGCTGCTGCGGAAAATATTTTCTCCTGTCTCGATGGTTTTTGGGGTTTCGGTATCTTTCATCATCATCACTTCTTATGGGTCCCAACTCAAAGTCGTTATTCTTACTCGTAATGCAGTCGCCCTTTGTATGACCCCGAGGGTCCCTTTGCAAGCAGTGAGGTCCTCGCAAGGGTTGACACAAGACCTTATGGGAACTTGTGTTCAGAGCCAGGCCGGGCATTAATTAGGATTCCGTATCAACTAAACCTGCATGGTCAACTTAATGACGACGAAAGTAAGAAGCGTTCTCTGAGTCTTTGCCAAGGTTTTACTGGGACGGAGGGCAGTCATGACATTATCCTGAAAGCCATTTCGGCGGGATTTCATTCCCCCGAATAATAATAAGCCCGCAGGGGCATACCCCGCAGAAGGTATGACGGGCCTAACGACCCCGCGGACCCTGAGTTAAATCCTAAATCCCGGATGCGTCTGACTCGAATCGAGCGGCATCGGGGTCAGCGTCTGATTCCCAGGTTAGGGGCGGCTGTTTATATACGTCTTTCGGGTAGGCAGATGTGAAAAAAAATACCCAACCCCCAACAAAATTAAATGGAGCAAGAAATATATAATAATAATATTAATACTGATTCAAATATCACACAACAACAAGCATCTGAACAAAGGACAAACCCCACCAGAAGTCCGCCTGTGACGAGCGCTTCCCCTGTTTCATCACAACTGAGGACCGCAAACACAGGGCTGCCGCGACGCAGAATTAAATGGACCCCAGAAATGAACGTGTCCGTCCTAAAAGCCTACTACAGGGCAACACGCGACCAAAGCCTAATAGGCTATAGGCAGCAAATGTACAATTTCTTCCTCATAGATCATCCAGAGCTAAGTCATATCTCTCAACAAAATCTCGCCGATCGACGGGCTACAATTTTTAGGAACAATCTCGTACCAGAACCAATAAGAGAAGAGATCCGACAAAGTATACTAGATGAAATTAACCAAACCAACCACCAAGAAACCCCACAACAGGAACCTTCCAATGCAATAGAACAACCCGAAATTGCGGCAGAAAATATTTCTGATGAACATACAGAACAGAGAGTAGAAAATACACCAAACACGCAGATCAATAACCTTATAACTGTACAACATCCCCAACCCGATGATATATCCAACACTATCAGGGAAATTTTCAACGAGGCTAAAATTAAATATATGGAGATGGGCCAACAAAACAGACCATACCTGCCCAAACAAAAAACCAACAAACAAATGCAGAAAATAACGAAAATAGTAAACATTGAAATATTACCAACGGAAATCCCTTCAAATTGCAATTACAACCAACTAATTGGAATAATTTACTGCAGCGCATACACAATATCCCAAACCATTAAAAAATTACAACAGAAAACCCATGGCAACAATAATAACCAAATAACAAATGCAGGATCAAGCAATACTAACACCCAAATGAAGAAGCATGGAAAAACCTTCCCCCAACAATTCAAACCAAAATGGCAAATTCGTCTCCAACAAAAAATAGACGAGATTAGAAAGGATCTTGGATACATTACAAGTTACTTAAATAAGAGAACAGGCAAAAGAAGTAAGCATAAGCTCAGGAAGATAAAAGACAAATACAGAACTCACACACAATTCGATCCCCCGAACCACACACTAGAGCAGTATCGAGATACCATAAAGCAGAAACTTAGTAAATACACAACGCGACTTCGAAAATACACAAAAAGCTACAATAGAACGACACATAACAAACTTTTCCATACAAACGAGAAACTATTCTATAATACAATATCAAAACAAGCATCTACAACTGCAGCCACTGGTAACAATGTTAGCATAGAGGAAATGGAAAAATTCTGGAAAGCAATCTGGAGTGAACAAGTTTCTCATAACCTTAATGCTACATGGATTCCCACAGTCCAACAGAACGTCTCCAACCCCGCTATGAGCTCTAGTACCATAACACCGGAAACATTTAAAAAGGCAATTACCAGGCTTCATAATTGGAAACAACCAGGCAGTGATAAGATCCACAATTACTATTACAAGTACTTAACAACGACGCATTCCCATCTTATCCAAATATTTAATAACATAATCACAAATCCGAACTGTATACACCCAGAGATGTGCGCAGGAATCACTTACCTGAAACCAAAATATCAAGACCCAACATCTGCCTCACAGTACAGGCCTATAACATGCCTTAATACTGGATACAAGCTACTCACATCATGTCTTACCATAATTATCAGTGAATTCTGCGAAAGTAACAACATACTGGCAGAGGAACAGAAAGGCTGCAGACAAGGTACCAAGGGATGCAAAGATCAGTTAATAATAGATAGTATCATTACTAGGCAGGCGATACGGAACAGAAAAAACTTATATACGGCGTTCATAGACTATCAGAAAGCATTCGACTCTGTACCTCACTCATGGCTTCTAAATGCACTTCGGATATACAAAATCGACCCAACAGTAATACATTGCATAGAAAGTTTGATGAGCCATTGGGAAACTACCCTACATATAAGGGAAGCGGAGAATAATATCACTTCCAAACCAATACGGATACGCCGGGGTATATACCAGGGTGACTCCTTAAGCCCCTTGATATTCTGCCTGGCCCTAAACCCTCTCTCATATCTACTAAAACAAAGCCAATACGGATATAGACTAAAGACATCCGAACAATTTAGAATATGTCACTGCTTCTTCATGGATGACCTTAAGCTGTACGCTAATACACAGCAAAATTTGAGAAGCCTAGTTAAAATAGTAGATACCTTCACGAGAGACATACGAATGAAGTTTGGAATAGATAAATGCAGAACCCAAAATGTTACCAAAGGTAAATATTCCTCTACTGAAAGCCTAGCTGTCACAGGAGGAGAGCAATTCGAGCCACTCCGAAGAGACGAATACTACAGATACCTTGGGATCAGACAGAATATCACCATAGACCATACCATACAGAAAAAGGAAATAGAAAATCGATTCTCGAATCGAATATACGAAGTAGGCAAGTCTAACTTAAATGGTAGAAACTTGATTAAAGCGCTAAATACATACGCAATCCCTCTGCTAACGTATACATTTGGCATACTAAACTGGTCAGACACGGATCTCAACAATGTGGATCGGAAAATTAGAACAATGCTTACTAAAACAAAACACCACCATCCAAAGTCATCCAAAGAAAGAATAAACATCCCAAGAAAACAAGGAGGAAGAGGCCTACTCAACATTAAAGTACTACATGATACGCAAATACAGAATTTGATTAAGTACTTCATCACAGCCTCAAACACGTCCACACTGTACAGATATATTGTGAACGCAGACGATAACCTAACGCCCCTAAATCTAAGAAACAACAACAATATCACTCCAAATACAACCCAAAATCTTCTAGAGATGTGGAAGTCAAAACCACTACACGGTAGATACCCTAATTATATATACCAACCACACATAGATCTGGAAAGAACGAATAATTGGCTCAAATACAGTAATCTGTTTTCTGAAACGGAAGGATTCATCGTCGCTATTCAAGATGGTGTTATACCGACGAGAAACTACAGGAAATATATACTACACGATAACACCATCGTCGATGATAGCTGCAGAAGATGCCAGACCAGCCCTGAGACCATACCACATCTACTCAATGGCTGCACAACTCTAGCGCCAAACCACTACAAACAGCGACATGATAACATGGGGAAAATTCTACATATACAAATACTTAAAAATCTCAAGATTGACGAAACACCAACACACTACTTTAGATACACCCCAAAGCCCGTGATCGAAGACCAAAGATACACCATATACTGGGACAGATCAATTTTGATTAATAACCCACCGGATACCACTATCCCAAACAGACCAGATATGATTATCATAGACAAAGAGGAGAGAACAGCTAAAATAATTGACTTTGCAGTACCGTATGACAACAATATACAAGATACAATAGCAACAAAGAAGGCAAAGTACCGTCCACTCTCAGAATATCTAAGGAACATACAACAACTGCAAAGAGTGGAAATAATTCCCATTGTAATTAGCTCCCTAGGAACGATACCCAAGGAAACAACGGAATCTATAGAGAGATTAAACCTGGGAACTAGAATACTGACGGAAATGCATAAGGCAGTACTCATAAAAGCGGCAACGATCATGAGAGAGACAATTGAATAAAGGATATAAAACCTGGATTATATCCCAACAGAGCGCAACCCTTGGTCATAGACCCGGTGCGTGAATTCCAGCATAATGCTGAGAATGTAGAATTCAATAAAAATAATAATAATAATAATAATAATAATAATAATAATAATAATAATAATAATAATAATAATAATAATAATAATAATTTTTTTTTTTTTTTTTTTTTTTTTTTTTTGGAGAGAGGGGAAATGCATTTACGCACTTAGGTGGTTCTTGCCACCCGTCGTGCCGGACTCCACGCAGTTATTGCGTGCCTACCGGCTAAAACCCCTCTCTATATCACCCGGCTCCATCCTGGGACCGTCAATTTATGACATTACTTCAGGATGGAGCCTTATATTCCGGTCCACTTGGACCCTACGGTGCCACCGACCTTGCAAGGTCTCTCTCCTTCCGACGAAGGATCCCCCTCGCAAAAAAGGCGATCCTTCTCCATGCAGCAAGGCTTCCTAACATGACTCCCGTGATGGTATTGGGAGTCAAGATGCCAAGATCCCTCTCCAGTGCACGCCTCTCCAACATCCACTTCTCACACTCAAAGAAAGTGTGGAAAGCGGAGTCGGATTGTGCTCCACAGTAGACGCATGTGGGACTTACGGCCTTTCCTATTTTAAACAGGAAAGACCGAAAGTGCCCATGGCCCGTCAGCAACTGCGTGAGGTAGTAATCTACCTCACCGTGCTGACGATTTAGCCAAGCGTCCACTTGAGGGACAAGGGCGTAAGTCCACCTTCCGCGTGTCTCAGTATCCCACCGTAACTGCCAGTCACGGAGGGACTGAGACCTTGCTACAGATTGTGCGCCTTCTTTTCCAATTTCGCCCTTGTGTTGGTGGACGAATCGTCGCTCCCTGGCGAGGAGGTCAATGGGTATGACCCCGGCGACCACCAAGACAGCCGGCTCCGATACCGTGCGGTAGGAGCACGCTATGCGGAGCGCTGCTCTCCGTTGCACTGCCGCCATGCGCTTTCGGTACTTTTCGACCCTGAGCGCATCAGCCCAGACTTCAGCTCCATACAACATCACAGACTCGGCGGTGCTCAGCAGCAGACGTCTTTTACAGGGAAGAGGGCCCCCAATGTTGGCCATTACCCTGCTCAATAACGTCACTACGGAGGCCGCTTTGTCTGCTCTGCTGGATATTTCGCTCCAGAAGGTTAGTCTGTTGTCCAAACTAACCCCCAGGTAGCGAACGGCATTCTTCGTCTGGACTGTAACCTCTCCTACCTGCATGCTTCTAATGAGCGGGATGCGCTTCTTAGTAAGAAGCACTATCTCGGTCTTAGTCAGTGCCAACTCCAACCCGTGGTCACTCAGCCAGAGAGTAACTCGACGCATAACCTGGTTGAGTCGCAGTTGGGCCGCATCGACATCTTTGGCAATAATTACTGCCGCGATGTCGTCTGCGTAACCAACCAGGAATGTTCCTTCGGGCATCTCCATACGTAGAATCCCGTCATATGTATAGTTCCATATGTCGGGTCCCAGTATGGATCCCTGGGCCGCCCCTGCCGATAAGACTTTCGTCTCTCGGCCATCCTCCGTGTCATAGAGTATGGATCGATCTTTCAGGTAATCTCCCATGATACGCAGGAGGTACCCTGGGAGCCTGAAATTTCTCTCCATCGCGTATAACGCGTCCTGCCAGCGGACAGAGTTAAACGCGTTTTTCACATCCAGTGTGACCAGCAAACATACGGGACGTGAAAAGTGGTTTCCACGTTCCGTGCTCCTACCTGCATTAACTACCTCCTGGATAGCCGCCACAGTCGACCTGCCCCTTCGAAAGCCATACTGTCTTTCGGAGAGGTCGCCTGCCGCTACTACTGCAGCCTGCAGACGTGGGCGAAGAAGCTTCTCCAAGAGTTTCCCCGCGTTATCAAGCAGGCATAGTGGTCTGTATGACCCAGGAGCGCCGACTGGTCCCTTGCCCTTGTCAATAAGTACAAGTTTAGCCATCTTCCAGCGGGAGGGAAACACCCCGGCCTTTAGACAGGCGTTGTACATATTGAGCAAGAGCTCTGGATGACTCCGTGACACGGCTTTCAGCACCTCTGCTGGTAGACCATCAGGACCTGGTGCCTTCCCGCTGCGCAAACAACGAGAGGCAGACTCCAGTTCCTCCAAGGTGAAAGGCGGGATTTCCGTTTCTTCCGTGACCAATGTTCTATCGACCACTGGATGATCCGGAAAAAGGGCTTCCACTATGGGCCGAATAGTATCCGCATTCAGAGAAGCGTTTGGCTTAAACGCCCTCAATTTGCGGAGCACTATTTTATAGCCCAACCCCCATGGATCCCTATTTAGGTCCTCCGTTAAGTCCTTCCAGCATCGCCGCTTACTTCTTTGGATGGCGCGGCGAAGATCTTTTTTCGCCGCCTTATACTCTTCGGCTTTACGGGCTGCGTCATCTGAATAATAATAATAATAATAATAATAATAATAATAATAATAATAATAATAATAATAATAATAATAATAATAATAATAATAATAATAATAATAATAATAATAATAATAATAATAATAATAATAATAATAATAATAATAATAATAATAATAATAATAATAATAATAATAATAATAATAATAATAATAATAATAATAATAATAATAATAATAATAATAATAATTTTTTTTTTTTTTTTTTTTTTTTGGTGAGAGGGGAAATGCATTTACGCACTTAGGTGGTTGTTGCCACCCGTCGTGCCGGACTCCACACAGTTTTTGCGTGCCTACCGGCTAAAACCCCTCTCTATATCACCAGGCTCCATCCTGGGACCGTCAATTAATGACATTACTTCAGGATGGAACCTTATATGCCGGTCCAGTTGGACCCTACGGTCCTGTCGACCTTGCCAGGTCTCTCTCCTTCCGACGAAGAATCCCCCTCGCAAAAAAGGCGATCCTACTCCATGCAGCAAGGTTTCCTAACATGACTCCCGTGATGGTATTGGGAGTCAAGATGCCAAGATCCCTCTCCAGTGCACGCCTCTCCAACATCCACTTCTCACACTCAAAAAATGTGTGGAAAGCGGAGTCGGATTGTGCTCCACAGTAGACGCATGTGGGACTTACGGCCTTTCCTATTTTAAACAGGAAAGACCGAAAGTGCCCATGGCCCGTCAGCAACTGCGTGAGGTAGTAATCTACCTCACCGTGCTGACGATTTAGCCAAGCGTCCACTTGAGGGACAAGGGCGTAAGTCCACCTTCCGCGTGTCTCAGTATCCCACCGTAACTGCCAGTCACGGAGGGACTGAGACCTTGCCACAGATTGCGCGCCTTCTCTACCAATTTCGTCCTTGTGTTGGTGGACGAATTGTCGCTCCCTGGCAAGGAGGTCGATGGGTATGACCCCGGCGACCACCAAGACAGCCGGCTCCGATACCGTGCGGTAGGAGCACGCTATGCGGAGCGCTGCTCTCCGTTGCACTGCCGCCATGCGCTTTCGGTACTTTTCGACCCTGAGCGCATCAGCCCAGACTTCAGCTCCATACAACATCACAGACTCGGCGGTGCTCAGCAGCAAACGTCTTTTACAGGGAAGAGGGCCCCCAATGTTGGCCATTACCCTGCTCAACAACGTCACTACTGAGGCCGCTTTGTCCGCTCTGCTGGATATTTCGCTCCAGAAGGTTAGTCTGTTATCCAAACTAACCCCCAGGTAGCGAACGGCGTTCTTCGTCTGGACTGTAACCTCTCCTACCTGCATGCTTCTAATGAGCGGGATGCGCTTCTTAGTAAGAAGCACTATCTCGGTCTTAGTCAGTGCCAACTCCAACCCGTGGTCACTCAGCCAGAGAGTAACTCGACGCATAACCTGGTTGAGTCGCAGTTGGGCCGCATCGACATCTCTGGCAATAATAACTGCCGCGATGTCATCCGCGTAACCAACCAGGAATGTCCCTTCGGGCATCTCCATACGTAGAATCCCGTCATAGGTATAGTTCCATATGTCGGGTCCCAGTATGGATCCCTGGGCCGCCCCTGCCGATAAGACTTTCGTCTCTCGGCCATCCTCCGTGTCATAGAGTATGGATCGATCTTTCAGGTAATCTCCCATGATACGCAGGAGGTACCCTGGGAGCCTGAAATTTCTCTCCATCGCGTATAACGCGTCCTGCCAGCGGACAGAGTTAAACGCGTTTTTCACATCCAGTGTGACCAGCAAACATACGGGACGTGAAAAGTGGTTTCCACGTTCCGTGCTCCTACCTGCATTAACTACCTCCTGGATAGCCGCCACAGTCGATAATAATAATAATAATAATAATAATAATAATAATAATAATAATAATAATAATAATAATAATAATAATAATAATAATAATAATAATAATAATAATAATAATAATAATAATAATAATAATAATAATAATAATAATAATAATAATAATAATAATAATAATAATAATAATAATAATAATAATAATAATAATAATAATAATAATAATAATAATAATAATAATAATAATAATAATAATAATAATAATAATAATAATAATAATAATAATAATAATAATAATAATAATAATAATAATAATAATAATAATAATAATAATAATAATAATAATAATAATAATAATAATAATAATAATAATAATAATAATAATAATAATAATAATAATAATAATAATAATAATAATAATAATAATAATAATAATAATAATAATAATAATAATAATAATAATAATAATAATAATAATAATAATAATAATAATAATAATAATAATAATAATAATAATAATAATAATAATAATAATAATAATAATAATAATAATAATAATAATAATAATAATAATAATAATAATAATAATAATAATAATAATAATAATAATAATAATAATAATAATAATAATAATAATAATAATAATAATAATAATAATAATAATAATAATAATAATAATAATAATAATAATAATAATAATAATAATAATAATAATAATAATAATAATAATAATAATAATAATAATAATAATAATAATAATAATAATAATAATAATAATAATAATAATAATAATAATAATAATAATAATAATAATAATAATAATAATAATAATAATAATAATAATAATAATAATAATAATAATAATAATAATAATAATAATAATAATAATAATAATAATAATAATAATAATAATAATAATAATAATTTTTTTTTTTTTTTTTTTTTTTTGGAGAGAGGGGAAATGCATTTACGCACTTAGGTGGTTTTTGCCACCCGTCGTGCCGGACTCCACGCAGTTATTGCGTGCCTACCGGCTAAAACCCCTCTCTATATCACCAGGCTCCATCCTGGAACCGTCAATTTATGACATTACTTCAGGATGGAGCCTTATATGCCGGTCCAGTTGGACCCTACGGATCTGTCGACCTTGCCAGGTCTCTCTCCTTCCGACGAAGGATCCCCCTCGCAAAAAAGGCGATCCTACTCCATGCAGCAAGGTTTCCTAACATGACTCCCATGATGGTATTGGGAGTCAAGATGCCAAGATCCCTCTCCAGTGCACGCCTCTCCAACATCCACTTCTCACACTCAAAGAAAGTGTGGAAAGCGGAGTCGGATTGTGCTCCACAGTAGACGCATGTGGGACTTACGGCCTTTCCTATTTTAAACAGGAAAGACCGAAAGTGCCCATGGCCAGTCAGCAACTGCGTGAGGTAGTAATCTACCTCACCGTGCTGACGATTTAGCCAAGCGTCCACTTGAGGGACAAGGGCGTAAGTCCACCTTCCGCGTGTCTCAGTATCCCACCGTAACTGCCAGTCACGGAGGGACTGAGACCTTGCCACAGATTGTGCGCCTTCTCTTCCAATTTCGTCCTTGTGTTGGTGGACGAATTGTCGCTCCCTGGCGAGAAGGTCGATGGGTATGACCCCGGCGACCACCAAGACAGCCGGCTCCGATACCGTGCGGTAGGAGCACGCTATGCGGAGCGCTGCTCTCCGTTGCACTGCCGCCATGCGCTTTCGGTACTTTTCGACCCTGAGCGCATCAGCCCAGACTTCAGCTCCATACAACATCACAGACTCGGCGGTGCTCAGCAGCAAACGTCTTTTACAGGGAAGAGGGCCCCCAATGTTGGCCATTACCCTGCTCAACAACGTCACTACTGAGGCCGCTTTGTCTGCTCTGCTGGATATTTCGCTCCAGAAGGTTAGTCTGTTGTCCAAACTAACCCCCAAGTAGCGAACGGCATTCTTCGTCTGGACTGTAACCTCTCCTACCTGCATGCTTCTAATGAGCGGGATGCGCTTCTTAGTAAGAAGCACTATCTCGGTCTTAGTCAGTGCCAACTCCAACCCGTGGTCACTCAGCCAGAGAGTAACTCGACGCATAACCTGGTTGAGTCGCAGTTGGGCCGCATCGACATCTTTGGCAATAATTACTGCCGCGATGTCGTCTGCGTAACCAACCAGGAATGTCCCTTCGGGCATCTCCATACGTAGAATCCCGTCATATGTATAGTTCCATATGTCGGGTCCCAGTATGGATCCCTGGGCCGCCCCTGCCGATAAGACTTTCGTCTCTCGGCCATCCTCCGTGTCATAGAGTATGGATCGATCTTTCAGGTAATCTCCCATGATACGCAGGAGGTACCCTGGGAGCCTGAAATCTCTCTCCATTGCGTATAACGCATCCTGCCAGCGGACAGAGTTAAACGCGTTTTTCACATCCAGTGTGACCAGCAAACATACGGGACGTGAAAAGTGGTTTCCACGTTCCGTGCTCCTACCTGCATTAACTACCTCCTGGATAGCCGCCACAGTCGACCTGCCCCTTCGAAAGCCGTACTGTCTTTCGGAGAGGTCGCCTGCCGCTACTACTGCAGCCTGCAGACGTGGGCGAAGAAGCTTCTCCAGATAATAATAATAATAATAATAATAATAATAATAATAATAATTTTTTTTTTTTTTTTTTTTTTTCTTCCGAGGTAGGAAAATCCCTTCGGATCATCAAATGCAATGGCATTCGGTATGTGGTGATTCCACTAAAAACCTACCTCTCCATGGACTCTATGTATCCACTCCGGAACTACGGTGGTATTACTTCAGAGTGGAGTCCGTTAGGCCAGTTGACCCCTCATCTTTCGTTGTCCGACGGATTACGTTGCAGTGGTGGTTGTTGCACTGTCCTCTCATCTAGATCCACTTTTTTATACTTTAGAATATGCTCTACATATACAGCTATATTCCTCCAGCACTCCTCGTCTTGCAGAATCTTTTCCAGGAAGTTGTCGACCGTGAAAAAGCCGATTGAAGACTCGAGATTGGATCTCTCTCTGTTCCATCTGGCGCATCTGAAGAAGGTGTGTTCCGCGTCGTCGATCGACGCGTCTCCATATATACAGTCCGGCCGTTCAATCTTGCCCATTCGGCACAGATACTTGCAGAAGTAGCCGTGTCCGGAGAGCAGCTGCGTCAAATAATAGTTTGTGTCACCAAAACTTCTCTCCGCCCATTTCCTAACATCTGGAATGAGTTTCGCCGTCCATCTACCATTAGGATCAGTGTTCCATCTTTGTTGCCATTGTTCAAGAGTTCGCCTTCTCTCTTCATCTGCTCTTGCTCTTAGTCCATATGCATTTCTGGCCTCCCAGAGTCTTCTCCTCTCAGTCGCTCGCAAATCTATGGGTATTGCACCGGTAATTACTAGCACTGCAGACCCAGAAACTGTCCTGTAAGCAGATGCCACTCTTAGTGCAGCGGTTCTCTGCACCGACGCCAAGACCTTCATTCTGCACTTGGCTCTTAATGCGTCTGCCCAGATTTCACTGCCGTACAGTAGAATCGAGTTCGTGGCTTCCATCAGGATTCTGCGTTTGCTTTGTACAGGTCCTCCTACGTTGGCCATGAGTTTACTAAGTAAACCTGTAACTTTTGCGGCCTTTTCTGCAGCATGTTTTATCTGCGCCCAGAAAGTGAGCCTGGGGTCCAATCTAACTCCAAGGTAGTTAACCACTTTCGCCGTAACTAAATTGGTGTCGCATATCGACATGTTCACTTCTAAGGGTATATGTCTCCTCGTTAGAAGGATTAACTCAGTTTTTTCCGTGGCGAGTTGAAGTCCTCTGTCTTCGAGCCATGATTGCGTCCTTATAAGCACCTGGTTAAGCTTTCGTCTGGCTTCTTCTGTGTTTCGAGCCACAATTACGGCCGCAACGTCATCAGCATATCCAACAAGATATGTGTCATCAGGCATCTCTATACGGAAAATGTCGTCATAGCTTATGTTCCATAGGTCAGGGCCAAGTATGGACCCTTGGGCTGCCCCTGACGTAATATGCTTTCTTCGCTGTCCTTCACTCGTGTTATAAAAAAGCTCACGGTCACTCAGGTAGCTTTGCAGCATTTTCAGCAAATATCCTGGTACGGCAAACTTTGTTCTTAATGCTCTAAGTACGTCGATCCACCTGAGGCTGTTGAATGCGTTTCGGACATCCAGAGTTGCCAGAAGGACTATACTCCTCGAAAAATGGTTTCCGTGTTGTGTGGCATTTACACTAGATATTACCTTATATATTGCTCCTATAGTTGATCTCCCTGCTCTAAAACCATATTGTCTTTCCGAAAGACCACCAGCTTCCTCTACTGCTTTGGTCAGGCGAAGTTTCAGTAGCTTTTCCAGGATTTTTCCAGCGCTGTCCAGCATACAAAGTGGTCGGTATGCTGATGCTTGAGAGGGATCACCTTTGCCTTTACTGATCAATATAAGCCACTGTTTTTTCCATCTCGTCGGGAAGACACCTTGTCTCAAGCATGTATTGTACATATTCAAAAGTACCCTGGGACGTTCACTTGCTATGAGCTTGAGCACTTCAATAGGTACTCCATCAGGCCCTGGAGCTTTATTACTCCTTAAGCCCCTTGCCGCAATCTGAAGCTCCTCCAATGTGAAATCTGGTATTGGATCCTCAGATGAGTAGGCCAAATCAACATCCGTCTGCAATTCATGCGTAGGAAAAAGGGTGTCAACAATGTTGATCATTGTCGTGCTGTCCAGTTCAGGCAGAGGAGATTTCGCACCTAGTTTCCTCATTACGATTTTGTAGCCTAGACCCCATGGGTTGTCATTAAGGTCTCTTCTTAACTCTTCCCATTTTTCTCTCTTGCTACGATTTATGGCCAACTTTAGCTCTTTTTTTGCATTCTTGAATTCTTCAGCTTCCTCTATAGCAACACCATTCCGTTTAGCTCTAGTGAACCTTCTCCTTTTACGAAGACAATTTCGGCGTAGTTCAGCTATTTCCTCTGTCCACCAATAAACAGATTGTTTCCTCGTTCTTGGCGATATTTTTGGCATTGCGGCATTGCAGCTCCGTACTATGGCTCTCATAGTGGAGTCCACTAGGCTCATATCATTTCCGCTCGGCCGAAGTCGACTGATATCTCCATCAATCCTCTCAAAGAGCGCTTCTGGGTTAAGCCTTGCCACGTTCCATTTTCGGGTACCTCTACGCCTTGAACTTTGTCGGGGTCGTTCATCCATTGCAATACGAAACGTAATATATTGGTGGTCACTTCCAGTGAAGTCCTCAAGAACTTTCCAGTCATTAACCGCCATCAACAGACTTTCCGATATCAGCGTGATATCCGGTGTTGTACTACTACAACCTGGTCTCCGGTAAGTGGTGGCCGATCCTGTATTAGCGACGATTAGACCCAGTCTGGCCGCCATGTCCAGAACGTGTCTGCCTCTGGAGTTCGTTGAAGACATGCCCCACTCTAAAGCTCTGGAATTGAAATCTCCAGCGATTATTAGCAAACCTCCAATTTCTCGTGCCTTATCTTCAATCTGGTTTAGTCTCATCTGGAACTCTTGCATCGATTCGCTTGGTGTCAAGTAGCAGCTAAACAAAGTAAATCCTCTGAACTTCAGGTAAGTGAAGCCAGGACCTGATCCGTTTTCCAACGCGACGAATCTACTGCTACTGAGAAGCCATATCGCTGCTGTCTTCGTCTCATCATCAAACCAGGTGGTACGATTTGTGCGTCCGTATTGCTCGCTGATTAGAACTACATCGGCTTCTTTCTCGGCTGCTAACTGTTCCAAAAGTGCATCCGCCGTTCTACTCCTGTGCATGTTTGCCTGGAGTATTATCATATTCATATTCGTGGATCTTTAAACTCGGGGCAACCCCTGGATGCAGGAAAGTGGTCAACACGTTCGCGGCCTGCATCCACACATAGACAACATTTACTAGGTGCCGTACACACCGAGATTTTATGACCCGGGCTTCCACACTTAAAACACAGACTTGATCTATCTGGTCCCTTGCAGTCGATTCGCATATGACCAACTCCCAGGCATCGGAAGCAACGTTTTGCGCTTAACCAAGGTCGAATTTTGGCCTGTATCCAACCAATTCTAATCCTTCCTAATTTCAACAGAGCAGCCGCATTTTCAGCCGAAAGAGTCACAAATGCTCGGACCTGTTCCCTGCTGTTTGGGTTTGTAATTCTGACGCGCATTACCTCATCTGAATTGAGCTGTCCTCTTACGGCCGCCTCTACTTCCTCCTTTGTTGTGTACGAGTCTAGGTCTCGAATCTCCACAGTTTCCATGGGTTTAATTTCAGTGACCAGGCCCGCTTTCTGCACTGTGCTTTTCAACTCCTCTACAAAACTAGTTTGGATTTTCTCCCCTCTGTTGAACTCGAGTAATAGACCTCCAGTACGAGTCTTGCGGATGCCTCTAACTTTTGCCGCCTCATTTGGCTGCATTTTTGTTCGCAAATTCTTAAGAACATCTGCGTAACTATTCCCTTCTGACGGTTTAATAAGTACCGCTTCTGGCTTTACTCGTTTGGGGCGCTCTCTCTTCGTGTTCTTGCCTTTGTGTTCCTTGACTGGATTTTCACCCTGAGGAGGTATTTTCTTTTTTCCTTTACTCAGATCCTCCGGCCGTACTTGCGGTTCTTTTTTCCTCATTTTTTTACCATTACCTGGAGTGTTCTCTGCTGGGCTAGTAGCGTTTCTCTTTCCACTCGTTAATGGGGTTTCCGGCTCAGTTTGGTTTCTTACGTCAGCTGCCTTTGTCGACTGCGTTTCTCTTCGTTCTTCTTCGGCCGCTTTCCAGCTTTTCCGATACCGCTCCATTACATCGAACTGCTCTACAAGTTCAGAGATACCATCTTTAATGTCATTGCTGACATTCTTTTGACGCAGTATAGCGAGCTTCATCTTTCTGAGAATTGTCCTGCACTGAACAATACTCTCTTCCTCGAAAGATCTCATTTTGAAAATGAGTTCTAAACGTGGGGAACTGCTACCCCTCGGCTGCACAGATAAATTCTCATTCTGGTGAGGCGTGAAATTTGTTCCTGTATCCACTCCAGGATCGTTAACCATCGTCCGTGCCGCTTCGGGCGTATTCTGCTCTATAGTGGGGGTTTTACCATTCGCGCCCGGTGGCGAGCGAGCCACCAGTCCGCTCCGTCTGAAAGGATCATTTCCTCTCTTGTCATCCGAAGTTTTCAAAAGTTTAGTGTTCTCCATGCTATTGGGTCCCCGCTCCGAGCCGCTATCCTTCCACGAAAGTACAGTTGCCTCAAACGATCCCCGTGGGTCCCTATGCAAGCAGTGAGGTCCACGCGAGGGTTGACACAAGACTTCATGGGTACTTGTGTTCAGAGCCAGGATCTCGGCATTAAGCAGGAGTCGTCTCAACTGCACCTGTACGGCCACCTCAGTGGCAACGTGGTTAGAACGTACTCGGAGCCTCGCCACAGTTTTAACGGGACGGAGGCGGCTGAAGCATTAGCCTGACAGCCATTTCGGCAAGATTTCACTCTTGCTTACTGAAGTG
The DNA here is from genome assembly GCA_963576795.1 of Metopia argyrocephala. Classification (NCBI taxonomy): domain Eukaryota; kingdom Metazoa; phylum Arthropoda; class Insecta; order Diptera; family Sarcophagidae; genus Metopia; species Metopia argyrocephala. The sequence goes on from OY756211.1 coordinate 33,830,638, forward strand.
TCAGAATACTGCAGCCGTCAGCTCTTAGCGTCGGGATCAAATCGTGAATCAGCCATCAATGACCATGCACAGCGACCAGTCCGTCATCGTCAACTTCATCAGGCGTGATGAAGCTGTCCAGCTTTTGGTCCGCGGGTGGTATTTTATTTCCCACCTTCCCTGCAAATCTGAAAAGATCAGCCGAGAGTTCCCCTATCCGCCACCTGGGGACGCGTCCGATGGGAGGCTGGAAGAACTCCACACGGATAATAATAATAATAATAATAATAATAATAATAATAATAATAATAATAATAATAATAATAATAATAATAATAATAATAATAATAATAATAATAATAATAATAATAATAATAATAATAATAATAATAATAATAATAATAATAATAATAATAATAATAATAATAATAATAATAATAATAATAATAATAATAATAATAATAATAATAATAATAATAATAATAATAATAATAATAATAATAATAATAATAATAATAATAATAATAATAATAATAATTTTTTTTTTTTTTTTTTTTTTGGTGAGAGGGGAAATGCATTTACGCACTTAGGTGGTTGTTGCCACCCGTCGTGCCGGACTCCACGCAGTTATTGCGTGCCTACCGGCTAAAACCCCTCTCTATATCACCAGGCTCCATCCTGGGACCGTCAATTTATGACATTACTTCAGGATGGAGCCTTATATGCCGGTCCAGTTGGACCCTACGGTACTGTCGACCTTGCCAAGTCTCTCTCCTTCCGACGAAGAATCCCCCTCGCAAAAAAGGCGATCCTACTCCATGCAGCAAGGTTTCCTAACATGACTCCCGTGATGGTATTGGGAGTCAAGATGCCAAGATCCCTCTCCAGTGCACGCCTCTCCAACATCCACTTCTCACACTCAAAGAAAGTGTGGAAAGCGGAGTCGGATTGTGCTCCACAGTAGACGCATGTGGGACTTACGGCCTTTCCTATTTTAAACAGGAAAGACCGAAAGTGCCCATGGCCCGTCAGCAACTGCGTGAGGTAGTAATCTACCTCACCGTGCTGACGATTTAGCCAAGCGTCCACTTGAGGGACAAGGGCGTAAGTCCACCTTCCGCGTGTCTCAGTATCCCACCGTAACTGCCAGTCACGGAGGGACTGAGACCTTGCCACAGATTGTGCGCCTTCTCTTCCAATTTCGTCCTTGTGTTGGTGGACGAATTGTCGCTCCCTGGCGAGAAGGTCGATGGGTATGACCCCGGCGACCACCAAGACAGCCGGCTCCGATACCGTGCGGTAGGAGCACGCTATGCGGAGCGCTGCTCTCCGTTGCACTGCCGCCATGCGCTTTCGGTACTTTTCGACCCTGAGCGCATCAGCCCAGACTTCAGCTCCATACAACATCACAGACTCGGCGGTGCTCAGCAGCAAACGTCTTTTACAGGGAAGAGGGCCCCCAATGTTGGCCATTACCCTGCTCAACAACGTCACTACTGAGGCCGCTTTGTCTGCTCTGCTGGATATTTCGCTCCAGAAGGTTAGTCTGTTGTCCAAACTAACCCCCAAGTAGCGAACGGCATTCTATAATAATAATAATAATAATAATAATAATAATAATAATAATAATAATAATAATAATAATAATAATAATAATAATAATAATAATAATAATAATAATAATAATAATAATAATAATAATAATAATAATAATAATAATAATAATAATAATAATAATAATAATAATAATAATAATAATAATAATAATAATAATAATAATAATAATAATAATAATAATAATAATAATAATAATAATAATAATAATAATAATAATAATAATAATAATAATAATAATAATAATAATAATAATAATAATAATAATAATAATAATAATAATTTTTTTTTTTTTTTTTTTTTTTGGTGAGAGGGGAAATGCATTTACGCACTTAGGTGGTTGTTGCCACCCGTCGTGCCGGACTCCACGCAGTTATTGCGTGCCTACCGGCTAAAACCCCTCTCTATATCACCCGGCTCCATCCTGGGACCGTCAACTTATGACATTACTTCAGGATGGAGCCTTATAGTCCGGTCCATTTGGACCCTACAGTGCAACCGACCTTGCAAGGTCTCTCTCCTTCCGACGCAGGATCCCCCTCGCAAAAAAGGCGATCCTTCTCCATGCAGCAAGGTTTCCTAACATGACTCCCGTGATGGTATTGGGAGTCAAGATGCCAAGATCCCTCTCCAGTGCACGCCTCTCCAACATCCACTTCTCACACTCAAAGAAAGTGTGGAAAGCGGAGTCGGATTGTGCTCCACAGTAGACGCATGTGGGACTTACGGCCTTTCCTATTTTAAACAGGAAAGACCGAAAGTGCCCATGGCCCGTCAGCAACTGCGTGAGGTAGTAATCTACCTCACCGTGCTGACGATTTAGCCAAGCGTCCACTTGAGGGACAAGGGCGTAAGTCCACCTTCCGCGTGTCTCAGTATCCCACCGTAACTGCCAGTCACGGAGGGACTGAGACCTTGCCACAGATTGTGCGCCTTCTCTTCCAATTTCGTCCTTGTGTTGGTGGACGAATTGTCGCTCCCTGGCGAGAAGGTCGATGGGTATGACCCCGGCGACCACCAAGACAGCCGGCTCCGATACCGTGCGGTAGGAGCACGCTATGCGGAGCGCTGCTCTCCGTTGCACTGCCGCCATGCGCTTTCGGTACTTTTCGACCCTGAGCGCATCAGCCCAGACTTCAGCTCCATACAACATCACAGACTCGGCGGTGCTCAGCAGCAAACGTCTTTTACAGGGAAGAGGGCCCCCAATGTTGGCCATTACCCTGCTCAACAACGTCACTACTGAGGCCGCTTTGTCTGCTCTGCTGGATATTTCGCTCCAGAAGGTTAGTCTGTTGTCCAAACTAACCCCCAAGTAGCGAACGGCATTCTATAATAATAATAATAATAATAATAATAATAATAATAATAATAATAATAATAATAATAATAATAATAATAATAATAATAATAATAATAATAATAATAATAATAATAATAATAATAATAATAATAATAATAATAATAATAATAATAATAATAATAATAATAATAATAATAATAATAATAATAATAATAATAATAATAATAATAATAATAATAATAATAATAATAATAATAATAATAATAATAATAATAATAATAATAATAATAATAATAATAATAATAATAATAATAATTTTTTTTTTTTTTTTTTTTTTTGGTGAGAGGGGAAATGCATTTACGCACTTAGGTGGTTGTTGCCACCCGTCGTGCCGGACTCCACGCAGTTATTGCGTGCCTACCGGCTAAAACCCCTCTCTATATCACCCGGCTCCATCCTGGGACCGTCAACTTATGACATTACTTCAGGATGGAGCCTTATAGTCCGGTCCATTTGGACCCTACAGTGCAACCGACCTTGCAAGGTCTCTCTCCTTCCGACGCAGGATCCCCCTCGCAAAAAAGGCGATCCTTCTCCATGCAGCAAGGTTTCCTAACATGACTCCCGTGATGGTATTGGGAGTCAAGATGCCAAGATCCCTCTCCAGTGCACGCCTCTCCAACATCCACTTCTCACACTCAAAGAAAGTGTGGAAAGCGGAGTCGGATTGTGCTCCACAGTAGACGCATGTGGGACTTACGGCCTTTCCTATTTTAAACAGGAAAGACCGAAAGTGCCCATGGCCCGTCAGCAACTGCGTGAGGTAGTAATCTACCTCACCGTGCTGACGATTTAGCCAAGCGTCCACTTGAGGGACAAGGGCGTAAGTCCACCTTCCGCGTGTCTCAGTATCCCACCGTAACTGCCAGTCACGGAGGGACTGAGACCTTGCCACAGATTGTGCGCCTTCTCTTCCAATTTCGTCCTTGTGTTGGTGGACGAATTGTCGCTCCCTGGCGAGAAGGTCGATGGGTATGACCCCGGCGACCACCAAGACAGCCGGCTCCGATACCGTGCGGTAGGAGCACGCTATGCGGAGCGCTGCTCTCCGTTGCACTGCCGCCATGCGCTTTCGGTACTTTTCGACCCTGAGCGCATCAGCCCAGACTTCAGCTCCATACAACATCACAGACTCGGCGGTGCTCAGCAGCAAACGTCTTTTACAGGGAAGAGGGCCCCCAATGTTGGCCATTACCCTGCTCAACAACGTCACTACTAAGGCCGCTTTGTCTGCTCTGCTGGATATTTCGCTCCAGAAGGTTAGACTGTTGTCCAAACTAACCCCCAGGTAGCGAACGGCATTCTTCGTCTGGACTGTAACCTCTCCTACTTGCATGCTTCTAATGAGCGGGATGCGCTTCTTAGTAAGAAGCACTATCTCGGTCTTAGTCAGTGCCAACTCCAATCCGTGGTCACTCAGCCAGAGAGTAACTCGACGCATAACCTGATTGAGTCGCAGTTGGGCCGCATCGACATCTTTGGCAATAATTACTGCCGCGATGTCGTCTGCGTAACCAACCAGGAATGTCCCTTCGGGCATCTCCATACGTAGAATCCCGTCATATGTATAGTTCCATATGTCGGGTCCCAGTATGGATCCCTGGGCCGCCCCTGCCGATAAGACTTTCGTCACTCGGCCATCCTCCGTGTCATAGAGAATGGATCGATCTTTCAGGTAATCTCCCATGATACGCAGTAGGTACCCTGGGAGCCTGAAATCTCTCTCCATCGCGTATAACGCGTCCTGCCAACGGACAGAGTTAAACGCGTTTTTCACATCCAGTGTGACCAGCAAACATACGGGACGTGAAAAGTGGTTTCCACGTTCCGTGCTCCTACCTGCATTAACTACCTCCTGGATAGCCGCCACAGTCGACCTGCCCCTTCGAAAGCCATACTGTCTTTCGGAGAGGTCGCCTGCCGCTACTACTGCAGCCTGCAGACGTGGGCGAATAATAATAATAATAATAATAATAATAATAATAATAATAATAATAATAATAATAATAATAATAATAATAATAATAATAATAATAATAATAATAATAATAATAATAATAATAATAATAATAATAATAATAATAATAATAATAATAATTTTTTTTTTTTTTTTTTTTTTTTTTTTTTGGTGAGAGGGGAAATGCATTTACGCACTTAGGTGGTTGTTGCCACCCGTCGTGCCGGACTCCACGCAGTTATTGCGTGCCTACCGGCTAAAACCCCTCTCTATATCACCCGGCTCCATCCTGGGACCGTCAACTTATGACATTACTTCAGGATGGAGCCTTATAGTCCGGTCCATTTGGACCCTACAGTGCAACCGACCTTGCAAGGTCTCTCTCCTTCCGACGCAGGATCCCCCTCGCAAAAAAGGCGATCCTTCTCCATGCAGCAAGGTTTCCTAACATGACTCCCGTGATGGTATTGGGAGTCAAGATGCCAAGATCCCTCTCCAGTGCACGCCTCTCCAACATCCACTTCTCACACTCAAAGAAAGTGTGGAAAGCGGAGTCGGATTGTGCTCCACAGTAGACGCATGTGGGACTTACGGCCTTTCCTATTTTAAACAGGAAAGACCGAAAGTGCCCATGGCCCGTCAGCAACTGCGTGAGGTAGTAATCTACCTCACCGTGCTGACGATTTAGCCAAGCGTCCACTTGAGGGACAAGGGCGTAAGTCCACCTTCCGCGTGTCTCAGTATCCCACCGTAACTGCCAGTCACGGAGGGACTGAGACCTTGCCACAGATTGTGCGCCTTCTCTTCCAATTTCGTCCTTGTGTTGGTGGACGAATTGTCGCTCCCTGGCGAGAAGGTCGATGGGTATGACCCCGGCGACCACCAAGACAGCCGGCTCCGATACCGTGCGGTAGGAGCACGCTATGCGGAGCGCTGCTCTCCGTTGCACTGCCGCCATGCGCTTTCGGTACTTTTCGACCCTGAGCGCATCAGCCCAGACTTCAGCTCCATACAACATCACAGACTCGGCGGTGCTCAGCAGCAAACGTCTTTTACAGGGAAGAGGGCCCCCAATGTTGGCCATTACCCTGCTCAACAACGTCACTACTGAGGCCGCTTTGTCTGCTCTGCTGGATATTTCGCTCCAGAAGGTTAGTCTGTTGTCCAAACTAACCCCCAAGTAGCGAACGGCATTCTATAATAATAATAATAATAATAATAATAATAATAATAATAATAATAATAATAATAATAATAATAATAATAATAATAATAATAATAATAATAATAATAATAATAATAATAATAATAATAATAATAATAATAATAATAATAATAATAATAATAATAATAATAATAATAATAATAATAATAATAATAATAATAATAATAATAATAATAATAATAATAATAATAATAATAATAATAATAATAATAATAATAATAATAATAATAATAATAATAATAATAATAATAATAATAATAATAATAATAATAATAATAATAATAATAATAATAATAATAATAATAATAATAATAATAATAATAATAATAATAATAATAATAATAATAATAATAATAATAATAATAATAATAATAATAATAATAATAATAATAATAATAATAATAATAATAATAATAATAATAATAATAATAATAATAATAATAATAATAATAATAATATGATATCCAAATCCCAACTCAACTAGATACGACGGAAACTGTTGCCCAGGATACTACGAATGCAATCCAAGTCGCAATAGAACCACAAGTAAGAGAGAATAATCAACCAAATGAAGAGACTATGATAAGCCACCCCGAAACGCAAGGCGACGATATAATATCCGTAACTAAATTTATATATAATGAGGCAAAAATCAAATTCATGGATATGAATCCTAAAAATAGACCATATCTACCTAAGCAGAAATCATCTAGAGAATTATATCGAGTAACATCCATAATTAATGCAGAGATACTACCAACAGAAATCCCCAGAGAACCAAGCTACGACCAAATAATCAGCATAATCTACTGTAGTGCGTACACAATAACCCAGGCAATAAACCATTTACAAAATAAAAAAACTAAAAACCATAATAACCAACAGGAAACCACAACAATAGTTAACAATAACAGAAATAGACACAGGACAACATCCAGTCAGCCAAAAAAACCGCGTTGGCAAACTAGACTTCAAGGAAAAATCGAGGAAATACGACAAGATCTCGGATACATAACAAGCTATATGAGTAACAGAACAAGTAAAAGAACCAGAAATAAGCTCAACAAAATTAAAAGAAAATATCTTATCCACACCCAATTTGATCCACCCAATAGTACAATGGAACAAATACGTGATACCATCAAGCAAAAACTGGCAAAATACTCTACAAGGCTAAGAAATTACATTAAAAGTTACAATAGAACGACACAAAATAAACTCTTTGAAAATAATGAGAAACTTTTCTACAACACCATTGCAAAACCTCCTACCGAGATTGCAAATCAAAGCTGCGCCGTGCACATGACTGAAATAGAAACTTTCTGGAAGGCGATATGGAGTCAGGAGGTAACACATAACCCGAAACCGACCTGGATGGACACAATCAAAGAAATAACCGCTCTTAACGCTCCAATGTGCATGAGTACTATTAATTATGAAATCTTTATGAAGGCTATAAAAAAACTCCACAACTGGAAACAGCCGGGATGCGACAAGATACATAATTACTACTATAAGTATCTTACGTCACTACACGACTATATTATCAGAGTATTCAACAATATAATAGCTAATCCGGATCTAATCCCTGGTGATATGTGCACGGGAATAACGTATTTGAAACCGAAAGTCGATGCGCCTGTGTCAGCCGCGCAATTCCGACCAATAACGTGTTTAAACACAGGCTACAAAATACTCACTTCCTGCATTGCCATTATGATAGCCGAATACTGCGAAAGCAAGAGCATTATCGCGGAAGAGCAGAAAGGATGCCGACAGAACACGAAAGGATGCAAGGATCAACTTCTGATTGATAGTGTTGTCACTAAGCAGGCCATAAGGAACAGGAAGAATCTACATACAGCATTTATTGACTATCAAAAGGCATTTGACTCCGTACCCCACTCGTGGCTGTTAGAAGTACTCTGTACGTATAAAATAGACCCCGGCATCTTGAACTGTATAAAGGGTTTGATGAAATTCTGGGTAACCACCTTGCACATGAGAGACGGAACCAGAACTATTATATCGCAACCAATACAAATCCGACGGGGCATATATCAGGGCGACTCTCTCAGTCCTCTACTATTCTGTCTTGGTTTAAATCCTCTGTCATCACTCCTAACACGCAGCCAATATGGCTACAAACTTAAGTCAACAGACACACATAGGATCTCCCATTGCTTCTATATGGACGATCTAAAGTTGTACTCAAACACTAAGCCAAACCTCAACAGATTGCTTGAAATAGTTGAACTCTTTACCAAAGATATACAAATGAAGTTTGGCATAGAAAAATGTAGAACACAAAACATCATCAAAGGAAAATATTCGACATCACAGAATTTCACTACCACTGAAGGAAGCCAAATAACACCACTAACGCGAAATGAACATTATAAATATTTAGGTATCAAACAGCACATTACAATAGACCATTCAACACAGAGGAAAGAAATTACAGAAGAATTCACTAACAGGGTTTATAGAATCAGTAAAAGTAAACTAAATGGGCGGAACCTAATCAAGGCAATAAACACATTTGCGATACCTCTGCTTACATATACATTCGGAATCGTATCATGGTCAAGCTCAGATCTTAACAACCTCGACAGGAAGATTAGGACTATTCTTACAGGAACAAAACACCATCATCCAAGATCTTCAATAGAAAGGCTTAATATACCACGAAAATACGGAGGAAGAGGATTGCTCAACATACAAATGCAACACGACAAGCAAATCGACACCCTAACCAAATACTTCATCAAAGTGGCAACAACATCAGCTCTATACCAAGCTGTAGTAAGTGCGGATGATAACCTCACCCCACTAAACCTAAAAAATTATAACGTCACCCAGCCAACCACAATAGAGAACTTGATAGACAAATGGAAATCTAAGCCGCTGCATGGAAAATACCCAAATTATATCTACCAACAACACATAGACCTCGACCAGACCTTTAACTGGCTCAAGTTCGGCAATATATTCTCAGAATCGGAAGGCTTCATTATAGCCATTCAAGATGGAGTAGTAAACACTAAAAATTATCGGAAATACATTATCCGCGATAACACCTTATCAGATGACAAATGTCGAAGATGCGGAGGACCCTCCGAAACTATTCCTCACCTACTGAATGGCTGTGCAGCACTCGCACCAAGCCACTACAAGCAGAGGCATGACGATGTGGGAAAAATTATATATTTGAAAATCCTGAAAAAATTACATATAGAAGAAGAGACTACGCCCTATTACAAATATAAACCAAATACAATAAAAGAAAACCAACGGTACGTTATATACTGGGATCGATCAATACTCATGAACAACCCTCTGGACACAACTTCTGCTAATAGGCCAGATATGATAATAATAGACAAAGAGGAAAATACTGCCAAGATCATAGACTTCGCAGTACCATTCGAGAGCAACATCCTGGATACTATCCAAACAAAGAAATCAAAATATCGTCAACTAGCCGAGTATCTAAAGAACACTCAAAACCTCAACAGGGTGGATATTAACCCAATTGTAATCAGTTCCATGGGAACAGTGCCCAAGGAGACGACAGACAAAATCATCGGCTTAGGCCTACATATTACGACAATAACCGAATTACAGAAGGCAGTACTAATAAGAGCAGTATCAATGATGAGGGAAATATTAGAATAAAGGGCATAGAACATGGACTATGCCCCAACTGAGCGCAACCTTTGGTCATAGACCCGGTGCGTGAATTCCAGCAAACGCTGAGAATGTAAAATTCATAATAATAATAATAATAATAATAATAATAATAATAATAATAATAATAATAATAATAATAATAATAATAATAATAATAATAATAATAATAATAATATACCTGAAGCCGAAAATCGATGACCCAACATCCCCATCCAAATTCCGCCCAATAACATGCCTAAACACCGGCTACAAGTTATTTACCGCTTGTCTAACGCGCATGATCAACCTGCACTGCGAGTCAAATAACATTTTGTCGATACAACAAAAAGGATGCAGTACAGGCACCAAGGGCTGTAAAGACCAACTGGTGATAGACAGCATTATCACAAACCAGGCAATTCGAGATCGGAGAAATATGTATGCTGCATTCATAGATTATCAAAAGGCTTTTGATAGTGTACCACACTCGTGGCTTATCGAAATACTTAGAATATATAAGATCCACCCAAATATAGTAAACTGCTTAGAGACAATGACAAATGTTTGGAGTACACGTTTAAGTTTAGACACTACAGAGGGTAACCAAACGTCTGCCACAATCTCAATTAGGAGAGGTATTTACCAGGGTGACTCATTAAGCCCACTTTTATTTTGTTTGGCATTAAACCCGCTTTCATACCTACTTGAAAGGAGCCAATACGGGTACCAACTGAGAACCACGGAAAATAGTATTAGAATATCACACAGCCTATATATGGATGATTTGAAGCTATATGCTGGCACAAGAACAGGTTTAGAGAACCTGCTCCGAATAGTGGAGGTATTTACACAGGATATCGGTATGAAGTTTGGTACAGAGAAGTGCAGAACGCAGAATATACATAGGGGTAAATTAACCTACACCGAAAATTACACCACAACAGAGGGCGATCTAATAACACCACTTAGGTCAGAAGAATATTACAAATACTTGGGAGTACAACAAAGTATGAGGATCGAGCACGCAATACAGAAGAAGACTTTAACTACTGAATTTACCCGGAGAATAAACCAAATATGCAAAAAGAGGCTTAACAGCTGTAATATCACCAAAGCCATAAATACCTATGCAATACCTCTGTTGACATATTCATTCGGGGTAATATCTTGGTCAAAAACTGATCTTGATGCACTGGATCGTAAGATCAGGACTATATTGACTAAGTACAATTATCACCACCCGAAATCATCACTGGAGAGAATAAACCTACCTCGAAAGAGAGGTGGCAGAGGGCTCTTGAATACATCCATCCTGCACGACAAGCAGATTAATAGCCTGAGGAAATATTTTAATAAGGTGGCACAGACAAATACCCTCTATAATTTGTTGAAGGAAGCGGACGATAAACTCACCCCCTTGAACCTGAAAAATGGGTCACCTCTGCGAATTACTACAATACATGACCTGGAAATTGCTTGGAAATCCAAGGTTATCCATGGAAGATACCCAAATGAGATCTCACAGGATCATGTAGATGCAACTAACACACAGAGATGGCTAACATGTGGGGCATTGTTCCCAGAAACCGAGGGTCATATAATTGCAATACAAGATGGCGTAATCTGTACGAGAAACTATATGAAATATATTCTCAAGGACCAAAGAATCACCACTGATCTTTGCAGAATGTGCGGAGGTGGACAAGAGACCATTTCGCACATAATTAACGGATGCACAGCTATGGCTGCAAATCACTACAAGATCAGACATGACTTAATGGGGAAAATATTGCATATAGAGATTGCTAAGCAATACGGTTTTACGACCGAAACACCACCATATTATAAATACCAGCCGCAACCCGTATTAGAGAATGGAGGAATTACGATCTACTGGGATCGGACTGTGTTTATGCCTACAGCTATGGGGGAAACACCGGTACCCAACAGACCAGATATGGTGATAATTGATAAGACGAATAAAACGGCAGTCATTATTGATTTTGCAAACCCTCTGGATGGCAACATGATCAACACCTGGAATACAAAAATGGGGAAATACCATCCCCTATCCCAATACTTAAAGCGGTCGCAGAATTTAGATAGGGTCGTTATCCTCCCAATTATAATATCATCAACAGGAACAATACCTAAAACAACAACGGAGGCGATTCAGTATCTTAATTTAGGAAAACATATTCTGGCTAAAATGCAGAAGGCTGTCCTGATCAAAACATCATCGATAGTCAGGGAAGTCCTAGAGTAAGAATCTACATTAGATGATATACCTAGCTTGTTTAACATCATCGGTGCAGAATCTGGACTGCACCACCACAGAGCTTAATCCCTTGGTAACGTTACCCGGGATAAGTAATCTCCAGCATGTGCGGAACTATGCTGAGATGGAAGAAAAACTCATAATAATAATAATAATAATAATAATAATAATAATAATAATAATAATAATAATAATAATAATAATAATAATAATAATAATAATAATAATAATAATAATAATAATAATAATAATAATAATAATAATAATAATAATAATAATAATAATAATAATAATAATAATAATAATAATAATAATAATAATAATAATAATAATAATAATAATAATAATAATAATAATAATAATAATAATAATAATAATAATAATAATAATAATAATAATAATAATAATAATAATAATAATAATAATAATAATAATAATAATAATAATAATAATAATAATAATAATAATAATAATAATAATAATAATAATAATAATAATAATAATAATAATAATAATTTTTTTTTTTTTTTTTTTTTTTTTTTTTTCTTGAGGTGGGAAAATCCCTTCGGATCATCGCATGTCGTCACATTCGGTATGTGGTGTCTCCACTAAAAAACCACCTCCTCCTGATAGTTTCCCTATCCGGGACCGCTCCAGCATTACTTCGGATAGGGACTCAGGGTTTATTAACCGTTATTCATAGTTGCTTGCGTCCAAGCAGGTCCTTCTTGTAGATTGTCCATGTCAACCTTTTTAATTTTGAGAATATTTTCTACATATTTTGCCACTTTATTCCAGTACTCTCGGCCTCGCAACAGTTTGTGGACTATATTTTCCGCGTTAATGGGTCCGATATCGCTTTCGAGTCTATATCTTTCATTCCTCCATCGTCCACATTCAAAAAATGTGTGTTCGGAGTCATCGATTGCTCCATCGCCATAAATACAAAAGGGGTCCTCCACCTTCCCAGCTCGAAAGAGATATTTCCGGAAATATCCATGTCCTGACAGCATCTGGGTGAGGTAAAAATTGACCTCACCCTCTTTCCTGTTATACCAAACATCAACTCTTGGTATGAGCCTGGCAGTCCATCTGCCATTAAGAGAGTTGTTCCAATTCTCCTGCAATTTTCGCATTGTCTCCATTCGAATTTGCCTTACATCTATTTCGTTTCCTTTCTTTCTTTCCTCCCAAATTTTACATCTTTCCTCAACTAGAAGATCTATTGGAATAGAGCCACTGATTATCATTATGGCATCCCGGGACACTGTCCGGTAAGCCGATGCCACTCTCAATGCAGATGTTCTTTGAACGGCTAGAAGGATTTTTCGTCTTCTTTGGCATGTAAGAGTCCTACCCCAAACCTCACTCCCATATAATAGCACTGAGTTCGCAGTGTCCATAAGCAACTTCCGCTTAAGTTGTGTTGGCCCTCTAACGTTAGCCATTAGTCTGCTCAGCATTCCCACTATTTTTCCAGCTTTGTTTGCTGCATGATTCACCTGCTGATTAAATGTTAGTCTGTTGTCAAAAATTATACCTAGGTATTTTAGCGTTTGCTTTGTTGTCACCATTGTGCCTAGGACATCCAAGTCTATCGTTAGGGGAATATGTTTCCTCGTTAATAATATTAGTTCCGTTTTCTCGGCAGCGAGACTTAGGCCATGCTGTTCCAACCAGATTTTTGTTCGAAGCATTACCATTCGCAGTTTCCTCTGGGCGTCATCTACGTTTTTGGCAGCGATAACAGCTGCTATGTCGTCAGCATATCCAACCAGGTAAGTGTCATCGGGCATTTCTAGTCTGAGGATTTGGTCGTATGTAATATTCCATAAGTCAGGTCCTAGTATGGATCCTTGTGCCGCTCCTGACGTTATCTTCTTTTCCTTTTTACCACTCTTAGTATCGTAGATAAGCACGCGGTTGCAAAGATAGCTTCTGATTATCCTAAGTAGGTAGGCAGGAACATTGAAATGATTCAGCGCATTAATTATGTCCTTCCACTGTAGACTATTAAAGGCGTTTCGAACATCAAGTGTAGCTAGCAAAATAATGTTCATTGAATAGCTGTTACCTTGTTGCGCTTTTTCAGCACTCAGAACCACATCCTCCAACGCCCCAAGTGTTGATTTGCCCTTCCTAAAACCATATTGTTTTGTAGATAATCCACCTGCTCTCTCAATCTCCATGGTAAGTCTACTCCTTATCAGTTTCTCAAATAACTTACCGGCTACGTCTAGCATACACAAAGGTCTATATGCAGAAGGCTGAGTTGGATCGCCTTTGCCTTTACTTATCAAGACGAGCTTTTGCCTTTTCCAAATATCCGGGAAGATACCGTTTGTCCAGCACATGTTGAACATTTCCAGAAGTACGTTGGGGCGATTTTCAGCAATACACCCCATTACCTCAGCTGGAATCCCATCTGGTCCAGGAGCTTTATTTCGTCCGAAACTTTTTACCGCCGAAACAAGATCAGATACAGCAAAAAGTGGTGGAGGGTTGGTTGTGCTCACTAACTCTTGATGTAGTTCTTCATGTGTGGGGAAAAGGGTGTCAACAATGTGCCTTGCAGTTGAACTATCCATCAATTCTGCTCCAGATTTAGCACTGAGTCTCTGGGTCACCAATCTGTATCCGAGTCCCCAAGGATTGTTGTTTATCTCGCTCCTTAATTCCTCGAATTTCGCCTTTTTGCTTCTCTCAATAGTTATCTTTAGTTCCCTTTTTGCATTCCTGTGCTGCTCTTGTTCAAGAGTGGCTGGGCCTTTTTTCCTTGCTCTGGTATATTTCCGCCTCGTTCTCAGACAGATTCTCCTTAATTCAGCTATTTCTGACGTCCACCAATACATAGCCTTTCGTCTTCCCCTTCTCTGTAATTTCGGTAAGCATTCGTCGCAGCTCTTGGCTATACATCGCATCGTCCGCTGAGTTAATTGAAGGGCGTTGTCGGTATGGTCTAGATTGCTCATATGCCTATCTAAACTCGCGATAAACATCTCGGGATTAAGCTTGGACATATTCCATTTTCTTGTTCCGATAGGCCGCTCCTGATAATCTCCGTTGTGAGATCTTTCCTCTTTTAGTGTGTAGGTAATATAATGATGGTCACTACCTGTAAACTCTTCTATTACCTTCCAGTTTTCCACTCTTGATGCCATTTCCTCGGAGACGAGTGTTATATCTGGTGTGGTTTCCTGGCACCCAGGTCTTCTAAACGTGGTCACATCACCAGTATTTGCTACTATTAAACCTAGCCTTCCCACCAAGTCGAGTACCTTTCGGCCCCTAGAGTTCGTTGTTACATCACCCCACTCAGTTGCCTTGGCATTAAAGTCTCCAGCGATGAGCCATGGTCCACCAGTTTTCCTTGCTGTATCCTCTATTATGTTTAGTTTTCTCTGGAATTCATCAATAGAGTCGTTGGGGGTCAAATAGCAGCTCATTAGGGTACAGGACTCTGTTCTGGCAAATACTACGCATTCATCACTTCCACTCCCTATAATACTTAGAGTGCTGTCTGTTGGTTTCCATAAAGCAGATGTTTTCGTGCTGTCCTCTATCCATAGACCCATTTTTCTTGATCCGTACTGTTCGCTGATAATTATAATGTCTATCTCCTTCTCTGCAGCAATTTGCCCTAATAATGCGTCTGCTGTCTTACTCCTGTGCATATTTGCTTGAAGAACCCTCATCATTGTTGCTTCCTTATCGCTCCACACTTTCCGGAAGCCGGCAAATGATCGTGAGGTTCAAGCCCTGCCTCTACACATAGACAACATTTAGGTTCCTGGGTGCAATTTCTCATTAGATGGCCCTTATTTCCGCATCGTATGCACAGTCCCTGACCTTTTCTATCAATTCCAGTGCAATTCCACTGCCCATGACCTACACCAAAGCATTTAAAGCATCTTCTTTTCGCTTCGTGACGTCTCACTCTGACTCTGCACCATCCGACTTTAATTTTTTCTATTTTCAGTAGCTCATCAGCCTCTCTTGTTGGCATTGTTATGTAAGCTTGGACTAACTCCCTGCTATTTGGCTTTGACATCTTTATTTTCATACACCCTTCATCTATAGTAATAGCACTCCTTATCGCAAGGGATATCTCATCGGCTGTTGTTAGAGCATCCAAGTCACGAATATTTAGAGTTGTGTTTGTGCTACCGGTACGTACCTCAGCTGATTTTTCCATGGCGTTCTTGACTCTATTAAAAAATTCAGGGTTAATTTGCTCTCCTCTTTCAAGTTCAACCAGCATCGATCCTGTCTTTGTCTTCCTGATGGTTTTAACTTTCATTGTTGGTTCTGTGTTCTCTTTCTGCCTTAAAGATTTAAGAATGTCTGCATATGTGTGTCCCTCTGCAGGTTTTATTATAAGTGCCTCCGGTTTCGATCTTTGTACGGTTCTTGTTGATTTTCCTTTGTTAGGATTTTCCCGAACTGCTTTATTTCCATCTTTCTTTGTATACTGATTCATTGTATCTTCAGTTTCCGATATTTTGCACCTGGCTGTCTTTCTCTCCTCTAGCTTTTCCTTGCCATAATTTTTCCTTTTCTTTGAAACCTCCGATTGCATCAATGGGCTCTCTGCTGTTCTTTTAGAAGCGCTTGTAAGCGGAGTCTCTGTCACGTTTTGGACCTTCTCCAAGCACGTCTTTCTCCGTCTTTCTTCTTCCACTTTTGTCCAGCTCGATCTACTGGTCTCGGCGACACAGATCAGCTCTTCAATCTCCTGAACTCCGTCCCTAACATCCATGCTGATGTTCTTTTGCCTCCTTAGAGCTACCTTAATCTTGGCCAATACTTTCTTCATATCCGCTATGGCGGTGGCTTCCTGGTTTCTCATCTTAGCAATAAAGTCCTGGTTTGGAGAGCTTCTTGTTGGTCGTATATCATTTGTTGTCGTCGCTATAGCAGCTATCGGAGTCTGAAAAATGACTTCCCCAGTTATATCCCCAACAGAACTAGTTTTGGGTGTTACAGCCGGCTCTCTAAGCACCTCATTTGGTCCCAGGTTGCCCAGGTCCAGTCCCCCTCGCACAGGGGACCTTATCACCCTTCCACTCCTCCGGAATGGATTTTCGGCAGAGGAGAGCTCCCTTGGGGTGGCTATAGATCCTCTCTTCTCCATTCGAGGGTTCGTTTTAACGCGTATAATATTAGTAATAAGTACCTA
Organism: Metopia argyrocephala; assembly: GCA_963576795.1. Lineage (NCBI taxonomy): Eukaryota > Metazoa > Arthropoda > Insecta > Diptera > Sarcophagidae > Metopia > Metopia argyrocephala. The sequence goes on from OY756211.1 coordinate 33,847,905, forward strand.
CTAAGAACTCAGTCTCCTACTACTAATATTCTATATCAGTAAAAAGTACCTATTAAGAATACGATCACCTACTACTAATTTTCTGCAAATATCACTCAGTCGCCAGAATTCAAAAAACACATCCGTTGCTATTGAAAGCCAACAGAATAATAATAATAATATAATAATAATAATAATAATAATAATAATAATAATAATAATAATAATAATAATAATAATAATAATAATAATAATAATAATAATAATAATAATAATAATAATAATAATAATAATAATAATAATAATAATAATAATAATAATAATAATAATAATAATAATAATAATAATAATAATAATAATAATAATAATAATAATAATAATAATAATAATAATAATAATAATAATAATAATAATAATAATAATAATAATAATAATAATAATAATAATAATAATAATAATAATAATAATAATTTTTTTTTTTTTTTTTTTTTTTTTTTTTTTTTTGGTGAGAGGGGAAATGCATTTACGCACTTAGGTGGTTTTTGCCACCCGTCGTGCCGGACTCCACGCAGTTATTGCGTGCCTACCGGCTAAAACCCCTCTCTATATCACCAGGCTCCATCCCGGAACCGTCAATTTATGACATTACTTCAGGATGGAGCCTTATATGCCGGTCCAGTTGGACCCTACGGCTCTGTCGACCTTGCCAGGTCTCTCTCCTTCCGACGAAGAATCCCCCTCGCAAAAAAGGCGATCCTACTCCATGCAGCAAGGTTTCCTAACATGACTCCCGTGATGGTATTGGGAGTCAAGATGCCAAGATCCCTCTCCAGTGCACGCCTCTCCAACATCCACTTCTCACACTCAAAGAAAGTGTGGAAAGCGGAGTCGGATTGTGCTCCACAGTAGACGCATGTGGGACTTACGGCCTTTCCTATTTTAAACAGGAAAGACCGAAAGTGCCCATGGCCCGTCAGCAACTGCGTGAGGTAGTAATCTACCTGACCGTGCTGACGATTTAGCCAAGCGTCCACTTGAGGGACAAGGGCGTAAGTCCACCTTCCGCGTGTCTCAGTATCCCACCGTAACTGCCAGTCACGGAGGGACTGAGACCTTGCCACAGATTGTGCGCCTTCTCTACCAATTTCGTCCTTGTGTTGGTGGACGAATTGTCGCTCCCTGGCGAGGAGGTCGATGGGTATGACCCCGGCGACCACCAAGACAGCCGGCTCCGATACCGTGCGGTAGGAGCACGCTATGCGGAGCGCTGCTCTCCGTTGCACTGCCGCCATGCGCTTTCGGTACTTTTCGACCCTGAGCGCATCAGCCCAGACTTCAGCTCCATACAACATCACAGACTCGGCGGTGCTCAGCAGCAAACGTCTTTTACAGGGAAGAGGGCCCCCAATGTTGGCCATTACCCTGCTCAACAACGTCACTACTAATGCCGCTTTGTCTGCTCTGCTGGATATTTCGCTCCAGAAGGTTAGTCTGTTGTCCAAACTAACCCCCAGGTAGCGAACGGCGTTCTTCGTCTGGACTGTAACCTCTCCTACCTGCATGCTTCTAATGAGCGGGATGCGCTTCTTAGTAAGAAGCACTATCTCGGTCTTAGTCAGTGCCAACTCCAACCCGTGGTCACTCAGCCAGAGAGTAACTCGACGCATAACAATAATAATAATAATAATAATAATAATAATAATAATAATAATAATAATAATAATAATAATAATAATAATAATAATAATAATAATAATAATAATAATAATAATAATAATAATAATAATAATAATAATAATAATAATAATAATAATAATAATAATAATAATAATTTTTTTTTTTTTTTTTTTTTTTTTTTTGGTGAGAGGGGAAATGCATTTACGCACTTAGGTGGTTTTTGCCACCCGTCGTGCCGGACTCCACGCAGTTATTGCGTGCCTACCGGCTAAAACCCCTCTCTATATCACCAGGCTCCATCCTGGAACCGTCAATTTATGACATTACTTCAGGATGGAGCCTTATATGCCGGTCCAGTTGGACCCTACGGCTCTGTCGACCTTGCCAGGTCTCTCTCCTTCCGACGAAGAATCCCCCTCGCAAAAAAGGCGATCCTACTCCATGCAGCAAGGTTTCCTAACATGACTCCCATGATGGTATTGGGAGTCAAGATGCCAAGATCCCTCTCCAGTGCACGCCTCTCCAACATCCACTTCTCACACTCAAAGAAAGTGTGGAAAGCGGAGTCGAATTGTGCTCCACAGTAGACGCATGTGGGACTTACGGCCTTTCCTATTTTAAACAGGAAAGACCGAAAGTGCCCATGGCCCGTCAGCAACTGCGTGAGGTAGTAATCTACCTCACCGTGCTGACGATTTAGCCAAGCGTCCACTTGAGGGACAAGGGCGTAAGTCCACCTTCCGCGTGTCTCAGTATCCCACCGTAACTGCCAGTCACGGAGGGACTGAGACCTTGCCACAGATTGTGCGCCTTCTCTTCCAATTTCGTCCTTGTGTTGGTGGACGAATTGTCGCTCCCTGGCGAGGAGGTCGATGGGTATGACCCCGGCAACCACCAAGACAGCCGGCTCCGATACCGTGCGGTAGGAGCACGCTATGCGGAGCGCTGCTCTCCGTTGCACTGCCGCCATGCGCTTTCGGTACTTTTCGACCGTGAGCGCATCAGCCCAGACTTCAGCTCCATACAACATCACAGACTCGGCGGTGCTCAGCAGCAAACGTCTTTTACAGGGAAGAGGGCCCCCAATGTTGGCCATTACCCTGCTCAACAACGTCACTACTGAGGCCGCTTTGTCCGCTCTGCTGGATATTTCGCTCCAGAAGGTTAGTCTGTTATCCAAACTAACCCCCAGGTAGCGAACGGCGTTCTTCGTCTGGACTGTAACTTCTCCTACCTGCATGCTTCTAATGAGCGGGATGCGCTTCTTAGTAAGAAGCACTATCTCGGTCTTAGTCAGTGCCAACTCCAACCCGTGGTCACTCAGCCAGAGAGTAACTCGACGCATAACCTGGTTGAGTCGCAGTTGGGCCGCATCAACATCTTTGGCAATAATAACTGCCGCGATGTCATCCGCGTAACCAACCAGGAATGTCCCTTCGGGCATCTCCATACGTAGAATCCCGTCATATGTATAGTTCCATATGTCGGGTCCCAGTATGGATCCCTGGGCCGCCCCTGCCGATAAGACTTTCGTCTCTCGGCCATCCTCCGTGTCATAGAGTATGGATCGATCTTTCAGGTAATCTCCCATGATACGCAGGAGGTACCCTGGGAGCCTGAAATTTCTCTCCATCGCGTATAACGCGTCCTGCCAGCGGACAGAGTTAAAGGCGTTTTTCACATCCAGTGTGACCAGCAAACATACGGGACGTGAAAAGTGGTTTCCACGTTCCGTGCTCCTACCTGCATTAACTACCTCCTGGATAGCCGCCACAGTCGAATAATAATAATAATAATAATAATAATAATAATAATAATAATAATAATAATAATAATAATAATAATAATAATAATAATAATAATAATAATAATAATAATAATAATAATAATAATAATAATAATAATAATAATAATAATAATAATAATAATAATAATAATAATAATAATAATAATAATAATAATAATAATAATAATAATAATAATAATTTTTTTTTTTTTTTTTGGTGAGAGGGGAAATGCATTTACGCACTTAGGTGGTTGTTGCCACCCGTCGTGCCGGACTCCACGCAGTTTTTGCGTGCCTACCGGCTAAAACCCCTCTCTATATCACCAGGCTCCATCCTGGGACCGTCAATTAATGACATTACTTCAGGATGGAGCCTTATATGCCGGTCCAGTTGGACCCTACGGTCCTGTCGACCTTGCCAGGTCTCTCTCCTTCCGACGAAGAATCCCCCTCGCAAAAAAGGCGATCCTACTCCATGCAGCAAGGTTTCCTAACATGACTCCCGTGATGGTATTGGGAGTCAAGATGCCAAGATCCCTCTCCAGTGCACGCCTCTCCAACATCCACTTCTCACACTCAAAAAATGTGTGGAAAGCGGAGTCGGATTGTGCTCCACAGTAGACGCATGTGGGACTTACGGCCTTTCCTATTTTAAACAGGAAAGACCGAAAGTGCCCATGGCCCGTCAGCAACTGCGTGAGGTAGTAATCTACCTCACCGTGCTGACGATTTAGCCAAGCGTCCACTTGAGGGACAAGGGCGTAAGTCCACCTTCCGCGTGTCTCAGTATCCCACCGTAACTGCCAGTCACGGAGGGACTGAGACCTTGCCACAGATTGCGCGCCTTCTCTACCAATTTCGTCCTTATGTTGGTGGACGAATTGTCGCTCCCTGGCGAGGAGGTCGATGGGTATGACCCCGGCGACCACCAAGACAGCCGGCTCCGATACCGTGCGGTAGGAGCACGCTATGCGGAGCGCTGCTCTCCGTTGCACTGCCGCCATGCGCTTTCGGTACTTTTCGACCCTGAGCGCATCAGCCCAGACTTCAGCTCCATACAACATCACAGACTCGGCGGTGCTCAGCAGCAAACGTCTTTTACAGGGAAGAGGGCCCCCAATGTTGGCCATTACCCTGCTCAACAACGTCACTACTGAGGCCGCTTTGTCCGCTCTGCTGGATATTTCGCTCCAGAAGGTTAGTCTGTTATCCAAACTAACCCCCAGGTAGCGAACGGCGTTCTTCGTCTGGACTGTAACCTCTCCTACCTGCATGCTTCTAATGAGCGGGATGCGCTTCTTAGTAAGAAGCACTATCTCGGTCTTAGTCAGTGCCAACTCCAACCCGTGGTCACTCAGCCAGAGAGTAACTCGACGCATAACCTGGTTGAGTCGCAGTTGGGCCGCATCGACATCTCTGGCAATAATAACTGCCGCGATGTCATCCGCGTAACCAACCAGGAATGTCCCTTCGGGCATCTCCATACGTAGAATCCCGTCATAGGTATAGTTCCATATGTCGGGTCCCAGTATGGATCCCTGGGCCGCCCCTGCCGATAAGACTTTCGTCTCTCGGCCATCCTCCGTGTCATAGAGTATGGATCGATCTTTCAGGTAATCTCCCATGATACGCAGGAGGTACCCTGGGAGCCTGAAATTTCTCTCCATCGCGTATAACGCGTCCTGCCAGCGGACAGAGTTAAACGCGTTTTTCACATCCAGTGTGACCAGCAAACATACGGGACGTGAAAAGTGGTTTCCACGTTCCGTGCTCCTACCTGCATTAACTACCTCCTGGATAGCCGCCACAGTCGACCTGCCCCTTCGAAAGCCGTACTGTCTTTCGGAGAGGTCGCCTGCCGCTATTACTGCAGCCTGCAGACGTGGGCGAAGAAGCTTCTCCAGGAGTTTCCCCGCGTTATCAAGCAGGCATAGTGGTCTGTATGACCCAGGAGCGCCGACTGGTCCCTTGCCCTTGTCAATAAGTACAAGTTTAGCCATCTTCCAGCGGGAGGGAAACACCCCGGCCTTTAGACAGGCGTTGTACATATTGAGCAAGAGCTCTGGATGACTCCGTGACACGGCTTTCAGCACCTCTGCTGGTAGACCATCAGGACCTGGTGCCTTCCCGCTGCGCAAACAACGAGAGGCACACTCCAGTTCCTCCAAGGTGAAAGGCGGGATTTCCGTTTCTTCCGTGACCGATGTTCTATCGACCACTGGATGATCCGGAAAAAGGGCTTCCACTATGGGCCGAATAGTATCCGCATTCAGAGAAGCGTTTGGCTTAAACGCCCTCAATTTGCGGAGCACTATTTTATAGCCCAACCCCCATGGATCCCTATTTAGGTCCTCCGTTAAGTCCTTCCAGCATCGGCGCTTACTTCTTTGGATGGCGCGGCGAAGATCTTTTTTCGCCGCCTTATACTCTTCGGCTTTTCGGGCTGCGTCATCTGCGTTTCCATTAGCGCGTTGAGCCAGCCGTCTACGACGGAGACAAACACGCCTCAGATCCGCAATTTCGGTCGTCCACCAGTAAGCAGGACTTCTCCCTTCGTTCGGACCCCTCCTCGGTACAGCGCTTTGACAGGCCTGATGTATAAGACTCATGGTTGAGTCCACAAGTACATCAGCCCTCTCAACAGGCGGAAGATCATTACGGATCCCCTCTGTGGTCACACGTCCCCGTTCTAGGGCTAGAGACAAAGCTTCAACGTCCATCCTAGCGGCATTCCACCTAGCTGGTCCATGATTTTGGATGGACCGAGCTGGCGCAATATCACGCACACGGAATGTGATATACTGGTGATCGCTGGCCGTAAAGTCCTCGATCACCTGCCACTCCTGCACGAGTGCCGCTAGGTTTTCTGTTGCCAGAGTGAGATCGATAATAGTCCCCCTTTGGCCAGATCTTCGAAATGTGGGCACGGAGCCGTTATTTAATACAACCAACCCCGTCCTGGACATAAAGTCCAAAATTCGCCCACCTCTCGAATCGGTTCTAATCTCGCCCCACTCTACTGCTTTTGCATTGAAGTCTCCAGCCACTACCAGATGACCTCCCATGCTCCGTAAGACATCCTCCAAGTCGTCTAACTTGGTTTGGAAGTCCGAAATACCCTCGTTTGGAGTAAGATAGCAGCTAAAGTAAGTCACCAAGCCGCTTCTCACCCAAACGAAACCATCTCCAGAGCCATGGGCCGAAACACAGAAGCGTCTCGGGTCCGGGATCCATATCGCCGCTGTACCGAGGTTGTCCCTAAACCACGTAGGCGCACATCCGTCTCGGTACTGCTCACTGATCAAAATAAGATCAGCTTGTTTCTCGAGACGGATCTGCCCCATCAGGTCGTAAGCAGTTCTGCTGCGGTGCATGTTGGCCTGTAGGATGACCCTCATATTGTCCGCTTAGCATCTTCTAATGCCTTGCGGAATACTCCGCAAGCGCCCGAACCTGCAATATGTTTGCGGCCATTTTCCCCTATGTCGGAGCATAGGTAGCATGTCGGCTGGGACTGGCAGTCCTTTGCCTTGTGCCCCTCTACCCCGCACAGGAAGCACATATTGCCTCGGTCAGGTCCGCTGCAGTTTCCACTAAGGTGACCGTATCCCAGGCACTTAAAGCACCTGGAGACGTCCACTCTACCGCGTATTCTGCAGTTGACCCAGCCGAGTTTCACTGTCCTCCTTTGTAGGAGAACCTTGGCAGCTTTCGCCTCCATCTTAACGATGGCCATGTGTTGCCCCCTTATGTTGGGCTTGGCCAGAAACACCTCCAGAACACCCTTGTATTCTACAAGAATGTCTTGTAGAGCAACTTCCACCTCCTCCACAGAGGTGCACTCGTCGAGATCTCTGATCTCTATCTTACTCATAGGGACCAGTTCTTTGACTACACTCGTCTCGCCCGCTGCCTTTTCTAACGCCTGTTTAAAAGCGTTTCTTCCGTCAGTGGAGGACTTTTTCAGCTCAACAAGGAGCTCTCCCGCCTTGGTCTTCCGTATTGACCTAACAGCCACTCCACAGGCTTCCGGTTTGACCTGCGATCGGACGGCACTAAGCACTTCCGCGTAGGTCTTACCAGCTGCCGGTTTTAGAAGAATCGCTTCTGGCTTCTCGCCAACACGCTTCCTCTTCTGCATATTGCCCCTCTTTCCACTCGGTCCATCCTCATTAGATGGAGCGGTACCCTGAGGAGCACCTTTCTCCTGAGCGCGGTTACGCTTTTTCCCGGCGGGGGTTTGGGCCACCTTTGAAAAGGCAGCATTTTGAGATGCTGCCCTCGTCGCGGATGCACCGTTGTCAGTCTCCGGTTTGGAGACGACCCCGCTGGCTTTCGCCTTTTTTGCGCTCTTCTGCGCCTCAACTAACGGTGGACTACCTGCCCTCCTCTTCCCACCTTCCTTGGTGAGACATTTAGGAGCAGCTACGTAATCCGGACGTTGCGGTCTGGAATAGCTCATTGTGAGCCACTGCAACTTCTCAACATTCTCCTCCAGTTTTGGAAGAGAGTCCTTAATGGACCTACTTACATTTGGCTGCTTTTTAACAGCTGCCCCCATCTCCTTAATAATGGACCTCATTCCTGAGAGTCCCTCCTTCAGCTGGGCTAAGGCTTCCGCAAACCACCTTTCGGTGTTTCCGAAAGACCCAACTCCACCACTACGGCCTTCGAAGATAGGCTCCATCGTCAAAGGGGCTCCACTTAAAGTGGGCACCGGCCCTGACGTCTCCATACGGAGGTAATAAGTTTCAGTGCTATCCACTTTCCACTTATTACAATTCACAAAAACTAATATAGAAAAGAAATAAAAATTCGTAATAGGTACCTATTACAAATATTCAAAATTCTTCTATCAAAAATCCACCTATTACTAATCACACTAATTATTATGCGGTCGCAAAAAAACACGTCTGTACTCGTTAAGAGATCACCAGAGAATCCCATAATAATAATAATAATAATAATAATAATAATAATAATAATAATAATAATAATAATAATAATAATAATAATAATAATAATAATAATAATAATAATAATAATAATAATAATAATAATAATAATAATAATAATAATAATAATAATAATAATAATAATAATAATAATAATAATAATAATAATAATAATAATAATAATAATAATAATAATAATAATAATAATAATAATTTTTTTTTTTTTTTTTTTTTTTTTTTTTTTTTCGAGGGTGAGGAGGTTAAAAATGTCTAACACATCATCAGGTGACAGAAACCTGGTATGTGGGACTTGCACCCACTAAAAAAAACCCCCTCCTAGAGCATGTTTCCACCTTGGGACCGCTTTCGCATTGCTTCAAGGTGGTGCTCTACACTTTTCTCATCACCTCATATGTTGACCCGCGTCTAGGTCCCGTTTCTTTGTACGCAATATACTTTCAGCGAAGATTGCAACATAGCTCCAATTTTCCGCGCTCTTTGTCATTATTTCCGTGATATTGTCCGGTGTTACATTATCGATATGTAAGTTACGCTGTAATACACGCCTTTGGCCTCTCCATTTTGGGCATTCAAAAAATGTGTGCTCTGCGTCATCTATGCAGCCATCTTCGTATATACAGTGGGGGCTTTCAGTCTTGCCCATTCTGTGCAAGTATTTACGAAAGTACCCGTGACCAGATAATAATTGCGTCAAATAGTAGTTTGTTTCTCCTTGATCATTTCTCATCCATGTAATAATATCAGGGATGAGTCTTGCTGTCCACCTTCCATATTCTTCATTGTGCCATCTGTTTTGCCACTGCTGGAGTGTCTGTTCCCTTATATATCTATAGTCCACTTTTTGATCGTTTCTGCGAATATTCCATATTTCCCTTTTTTCCTTTGCCATCAAATCGATAGGTATTATTTTAGCTATTATCAAAATGGCTGAGTTTGAGACCGTCCGATATGCGGAGGATACTCTAAGTGCGGCGGTGTGCTGTGCTCTTGCAAGGATCTTCCTATTGCATTCCTTTTGTATTGATTCTGCCCAGATCTCACACCCGTATAATAGAATCGAGTGGATTGTCGTCATCAAGAGTCTTCTTTTGCTCTGTAATGGACCGCCAATATTTGCCATTAATCTGCTCAATGATGCAATCACTTTAAATGCTTTCGTAGCCGCGTATTTTAGTTGAGCGTTGAAGTTCAGTCTGTTGTCTAAGCTTACTCCTAAATATCTGATGGAGTTTTGTGTGGTGATTGTCTCAGTCAGAACGCGCATTTCTACCTTTAGTGGAATGTGTCTCCCTGTAATAATCATAAGCTCAGTTTTTTCAGCAGCCAATTTAAGTCCGCGAGAGTCTAGCCATGATTTTGTTCTCAGCATCACCTGATTTAGCTTCCTCTGCACTTCTTCCATATCTCGTGCAGGGATAACTGCAGCGATATCGTCTGCATACCCAACTAAATATGTTTCGGGGGGCATATCAATGTTAAGGATTTCATCATAACTAATGTTCCACAATTCTGGACCAAGAATTGAGCCTTGTGCTGCACCTGATGTCACTTTCATTACATGTTCTTTTCCTGCTGTTGAGTAGATAAGCTCACGATCCTTTAGGTAGCTTTTGATTATGTTCGTGATGTATATGGGGCTATTGAAACGTGTTTCCAGTGCGTAGATCATATCCGCCCATCTTGCGCTGTTGAAGGCATTGCGGATATCAAGGGTTGCTAGTAAAATGATTTTCCTGGAGTAATGGTTGCCCGTTTGTGCCGATTTCACGCCATCAAGGACGTCTTCGATTGCTCCGATCGCTGACATTTTAGGTCTGAACCCGTGTTGTCTCTTCGATAACCCTCCAGAATTTTGAATCGATTGTTGAATTCGTGGCTTTAAGAGTCTTTCTAATAATTTCCCTGCGGTGTCAAGCATACAGAGTGGACGGTATGCTGATGGAGATTCGGGGTCTCCCTTTCCCTTGGCAATGAGTACGAGGCGTTGCCGTTTCCAAATTTCGGGGAAAACTCCTTCTTTTAGGCATGCATTATACATGTTTAGCAAAAGATTGGGTTGCTCGTCTGCAATGATTTTAAGGACCTCTGCTGGGATACCGTCTGGGCCTGGAGCTTTCTGATTTTTGAGCGATTTAGCCGCAATCCTTAACTCTTCTCTACTGAATGGCGGTATAGGTTGTGCAAGTGGTCTAATTCGATATTTTATTTCGTCATGTGTGGGGAAGAGGGAGTGCACAATATTCCTCATCACATGTTCCGGGAGGTCTGGAATTGGTGTTTGAGCCCCGAGTTTCTTCATAACGATCTTATATCCAAGGCCCCATGGGTTGTTATTTATATCATTTCGAAGTTCTTCCCACTTTCGCTTCTTGCTTGTTTTAATCGCTATCTTCAATTCCTTTTTTGCATATTTAAGAGCATCGGCTTCTGTAGTGGCCTCTCCAGTTCTCCGTGCTCTTGTGTACTTCCTTCTACATTTTAGACAGGTTTTTCTGAGGTTTGCAATTTCGTCAGTCCACCAGTAAACTGACTTCTTTTGGAATTTAGAGCTTATTTTCTTCATAGAAGCGTTACATGCCTCTTTAATGCTTTGCATTGTATTGAGTGCCATGGTTCTAGCATCTGATAGGCCATCGTTAGTTATTGTTGCGCTTTCTATGTGGCTAAGGAAGACATCCACGTTAAGTCTTGTCAGGTCCCATTTCGTCGAGTTTATTACGTTCTTTATCCTGTTAGTTGAACAATATTTATCTATAGAGAAGGTTATGTAGTTATGGTCACTTCCTGTGAAGTCCTCCAAGACTTTCCAGTTTGACAGCCTATTCATCAATTTTTCGGAGACGAGTGTAATATCAGGTATTGTTCCTTCGCATCCAGGTCTCATAAAAGTGGGAGTATTACCTGTGTTCGCAATAATCAGTCCAGTTCTGGCTGCCATATCCAGGATGCTTCTTCCTCTTGAGTCTGTTGTGTTTGAACCCCAATCAGTTGCTTTCCCATTAAAATCTCCTGCTATTACTAATGCTGTATCTTCAAAGTCCATTACCTTGTCCTCTATTCCGTTGAGTTTTATTCTAAAATCCTCCACTCTATCGCTTGGTGTGAGGTAACAACTAATTAAAATAATATCCTTTATCTTAATCCATACAAAACCGATTCCGGTGCCTTTATCTTTTACTGTCATTGTCTTATGTTGAGGGATCCACATTGCAGCGGTTTTTGTGGTGTCCTCTAGCCAGACGCCATTTTTAGGGGTTAAGTATTGCTCGCTAATAATCGCAATGTCGGCTTCTTTTTCCAGCATGATCTGATCTAGCAGCTCGTGTGCTGTTTTACTTCTATGCATATTGGCCTGAAGTATTTTAATCATCATTATTGTCTCAGATTCCCGCTCGCCGGGCATTTACTTGACCCGGGGATATGCTCCACTTGACCTAAACCCTTTTCAGCGCATAGGCAGCAATTTGCCTTGTTTCTGCAATATTTTATTTGGTGGTCAGTTCCTCCGCATTTGATGCATTGGTTTCTTCTGTCTGGCCCCTTGCACTGCCATTGGGTATGTCCTGGGCTAAGACATTTATAGCATCGCCTTATACTAGAGTAAAGCCTCATCCTGCAATTTACCCAACCAATTTTTATTCTATCGTGCTTGAGTAATATATTTGCATTTTCGTTTGAAAGGTTTACCACGGCTTTTTTCTGCTCTCTGTGGTTTGGGGAACTGAGAGTTACTTTTATTTCGTCTGCTTTGTCCTTTAGTAGGGTTCTGATGGCTTCGGATATTTCTTCATTGGTTGTGAATGAATCTAGATCACGTATTTCTATGGAAGCTTTTGGGGTCAATTCTGACACTTCAGCTGTGTCTGACACAGTGGATTTAATGGCGTCTGACAATTTGCTGTTAATTTTTTCTCCCTTCTCTAATTCTAAAAGAATCGCTCCATTTTCTGTCTTTCTTATTGTTTTAACTTTGACATTTGTCTCTTCTGGTTTGATCTTGCTTCTTAGATTTTGCAGAACTTCGGCATATGTATGCCCTTCCTTCGGCTTAATAAGCATAGCATCAGATCTTTGCTTTTTCTTTGAGGCTCTCTGTGTTTTCCTTGACATAGGATGTTCCACTTTAGGTGTTTTTTCGATTCGATTTCTGGTTTTGTTGTTTGTTACGACTTGCCAATCTCTTTCTTGTCCATCTGCCTTAGGTTTTTTTCCTGCTTCTTTTTGGGCTGGACTGGATGCGGTTCTCTTATTTGAAATTGGTGTTTCACTTTTTTCTACGTTTGTCGATTGCTTCGTCTTATCAGGTAAGCGTCGCAATTTTTTACTTGCTTCCCGTTCCTTTTCTGCTATTTTCCAGCTTCTTCTGTGGTTGCTTATGACATCTAATAGTTCATCAAGTTCTGCTACGCCTTTCTTGATATCCATACTAATATTCTTCTGCTTGGTAAGAGCCATTCTCATAATGTTAAGAACTGTTCTGCACCTAAGAAGGCTTTGTTCTTCACCAGTTCTTGCCCTGGAAATTAGCTCCTCTCTTGGCGATAACTGCGACTGTCGTTTTACCTCAATGTTCCTAACTGGCGTGATGACAATCGCTTCCTCTTCGGCAGACTCGACTTGTGCACACTCTACGCTTGGTTGTAGAACCGTTCGTTCTACAGTTCCAGTAGGCGTTCGGTCCGATATCTCAGGAAGAGATCGCGCAAGCTTGTTACTCTTCTTGAAGATATCCGCGAATCCTCTGTCCTCCTTACTTCTATTGCTTGTAGCTCCTACTGCTACCTCAGACAAGCCTTCAGATGTCAAACTTGCCCTAACAGTGGGAGCGTTCTGTTCCCTAAGTACATCCGCCGTGCTCGTGGTAGGTGGTGAACGCACCACCCGACCAGTCCTTTTAAAAGGATTTTCAAAACGCGGGGTGCCACTTAGGGTAGACATCGACCCCTGTGTCTCCATTTGAGCGTGATAGGTATTATGTAATAATTTACCTATTACAAACAACCTACGATAAATATGTATGTAATAATTTACCTATTACAAACAACCTATCATAAATATGTATGTATCAAAATTCGCACCTATTAATAAGCAACACTTGTGACAAATCTGTAACCTATTACAAAAAGTCACCTATTATTTACACTTGTATCAAAAGTTTATTATTCCGTCGCAAAAAGAAAAACGTCCGCACTCATCAAGAGATTACATCCGAATAATAATAATAATAATAATAATAATAATAATAATAATAATAATAATAATAATAATAATAATAATAATAATAATAATAATAATAATAATAATAATAATAATAATAATAATAATAATAATAATAATAATAATAATAATAATAATAATAATAATAATAATAATAATAATAATAATAATAATAATAATAATAATAATAATAATAATAATAATAATAATAATAATAATAATAATAATAATAATTTTTTTTTTTTTTTTTTTTTTTTTTTTTTTTTTTTTTTGGAGAGAGGGGAAATGCATTTACGCACTTAGGTGGTTTTTGCCACCCGTCGTGCCGGACTCCACGCAGTTATTGCGTGCCTACCGGCTAAAACCCCTCTCTATATCACCCGGCTCCATCCTGGGACCGTCAATTTATGACATTACTTCAGGATGGAGCCTTATATTCCGGTCCAGTTGGACCTTACGGTGCCACCGACCTTGCAAGGTCTCTCTCTTTCCGACGAAGGATCCCCCTCGCAAAAAAGGCGATCCTTCTCCATGCAGCAAGGCTTCCTAACATGACTCCCGTGATGGTATTGGGAGTCAAGATGCCAAGATCCCTCTCCAGTGCACGCCTCTCCAACATCCACTTCTCACACTCAAAGAAAGTGTGGAAAGCGGAGTCGGATTGTGCTCCACAGTAGACGCATGTGGGACTTACGGCCTTTCCTATTTTAAACAGGAAAGACCGAAAGTGCCCATGGCCCGTCAGCAACTGCGTGAGGTAGTAATCTACTTCACCGTGCTGACGATTTAGCCAAGCGTCCACTTGAGGGACAAGGGCGTAAGTCCACCTTCCGCGTGTCTCAGTATCCCACCTTAACTGCCAGTCACGGAGGGACTGAGACCTTGCCACAGATTGTGCGCCTTCTCTTCCAATTTCATCCTTATGTTGGTGGACGAATTGTCGCTCCCTGGCGAGGAGGTCGATGGGTATGACCCCGGCGACCACCAAGACAGCCGGCTCCGATACCGTGCGGTAGGAGCACGCTATGCGGAGCGCTGCTCTCCGTTGCACTGCCGCCATGCGCTTTCGGTACTTTTCGACCCTGAGCGCATCAGCCCAGACTTCAGCTCCATACAACATCACAGACTCGGCGGTGCTCAGCAGCAAACGTCTTTTACAGGGAAGAGGGCCCCCAATGTTGGCCATTACCCTGCTCAACAACGTCACTACTGAGGCCGCTTTGTCCGCTCTGCTGGATATTTCGCTCCAGAAGGTTAGTCTGTTATCCAAACTAACCCCCAGGTAGCGAACGGCGTTCTTCGTCTGGACTGTAACCTCTCCTACCTGCATGCTTCTAATGAGCGGGATGCGCTTCTTAGTTAGAAGCACTATCTCGGTCTTAGTCAGTGCCAACTCCAACCCGTGGTCACTCAGCCAGAGAGTAACTCGACGCATAACCTGGTTGAGCCGCAGTTGGGCCGCATCGACATCTTTGGCAATAATAACTGCCGCGATGTCATCCGCGTAACCAACCAGGAATGTCCCTTCGGGCATCTCCATACGTAGAATCCCGTCATATGTATAGTTCCATATGTCGGGTCCCAGTATGGATCCCTGGGCCGCCCCTGCCGATAAGACTTTCGACTCTCGGCCATCCTCCGTGTCATAGAGTATGGATCGATCTTTCAGGTAATCTTCCATGATACGCAGGAGGTACCCTGGGAGCCTGAAATTTCTCTCCATCGCGTATAACGCGTCCTGCCAGCGGACAGAGTTAAACGCGTTTTTCACATCCAGTGTGACCAGCAAACATACGGGACGTGAAAAGTGGTTTCCACGTTCCGTGCTCCTACCTGCATTAACTACCTCCTGGATAGCCGCCACAATCGACCTGCCCCTTCGAAAGCCGTACTGTCTTTCGGAGAGGTCGCCTGCCGCTACTACTGCAGCCTGCAGACGTGGGCGAAGAAGCTTCTCCAGGAGTTTCCCCGCGTTATCAAGCAGGCATAGTGGTCTGTATGACCCAGGAGCGCCGACTGGTCCCTTGCCCTTGTCAATAAGCACAAGTTTAGCCATCTTCCAGCGGGAGGGAAACACCCCGGCCTTTAGACAGGCGTTGTACATATTGAGCAAGAGCTCTGGATGACTCCGTGACACGGCTTTCAGCACCTCTGCTGGTAGACCATCAGGACCTGGTGCCTTCCCGCTGCGCAAACAACGAGAGGCACACTCCAGTTCCTCCAAGGTGAAAGGCGGGATTTCCGTTTCTTCCGTGACCGATGTTCTATCGACCACTGGATGATCCGGAAAAAGGGCTTCCACTATGGGCCGAATAGTATCCGCATTCAGAGAAGCGTTTGGCTTAAACGCCCTCAATTTGCGGAGCACTATTTTATAGCCCAACCCCCATGGATCCCTATTTAGGTCCTCCGTTAAGTCCTTCCAGCATCGGCGCTTACTTCTTTGGATGGCGCGGCGAAGATCTTTTTTCGCCGACTTATACTCTTCGGCTTTTCGGGCTGCGTCATCTGCGTTTCCATTAGCGCGTTGAGCCAGCCGTCTACGACGGAGACAAACACGCCTCAGATCCGCAATTTCGGTCGTCCACCAGTAAGCAGGACTTCTCCCTTCGTTCGGACCCCTCCTCGGTACAGCGCTTTGACAGGCCTGATGTATAAGACTCATGGTTGAGTCCACAAGTACATCAGCCCTCTCAACAGGCGGAAGATCATTACGGATCCCCTCTGTGGTCATACGTCCCCGTTCTAGGGCTAGAGACAAAGCTTCAACGTCCATCCTAGCGGCATTCCACCTAGCTGGTCCATGATGTTGGATGGACCGAGGTGGCGCAATATCACGCACCCGGAATGTGATATACTGGTGATCGCTGGCCGTAAAGTCCTCGATCACCTGCCATTCCTGCACGAGTGCCGCTAGGTTTTCAGTTGCCAGAGTGAGATCGATAATGGTCCCCCTTTGGCCAGATCTTCGAAAGGTGGGCACGGAGCCGTTATTTAATACAACCAACCCCGTCCTGGACATAAAGTCCAAAATTCGCCCACCTCTCGAATCGGTTCTAATCTCGCCCCACTCTACTGCTTTTGCATTGAAGTCTCCAGCCACTACCAGATGACCTCCCATGCTCCGTAAGACATCCTCCAAGTCGTCTAACTTGGTTTGGAAGTCCGAAATACCCTCGTTTGGAGTAAGATAGCAGCTAAAGTAAGTCACCAAGCCGCTCCTCACCCAAACGAAACCATCTCCAGAGCCATGGGCCGAAACACAGAAGCGTCTCGGGTCCGGGATCCATATCGCCGCTGTTCCGAGGTTGTCCCTAAACCATGTAGGCGCACATCCGTCTCGGTACTGCTCACTGATCAAAATAAGATCAGCTTGTTTCTCGAGACGGATCTGCCCCATCAGGTCGTGAGCAGTTCTGCTGCGGTGCATGTTGGCCTGTAGGATGACCATCATATTGTCCGCTTAGCATCTTCTAATGCCTTGCGGAATACTCCGCAAGCGCCCGATCCTGCAATATGTTTGCGGCCATTTTCCCCTATGTCGGGGCATAGGTAGCATGTCGGCTGGGACTTGCAGTCCTTTGCCTTATGTCCCTCTACCCCGCACAGGAAACACATATTGCCTCGGTCAGGTCCGCTGCAGTTTCCACTAAGGTGACCGTACCCCAGGCATCTAAAGCACCTGGAGACGTCCACTCTGCCGCGCATCCTACAGTTGACCCAGCCGATTTTGACTGTCCTCCTTTGGAGGAGAACCTTGGCAGCTTTCGCCTCCATCTTGACAATGGCCATGTGTTGCCCCCTCATGTTGGGCTTGGCCAGAAACACCTCCAGAACACCCTTGTATTCTACAAGAATGTCTTGGAGAGCCACTTCCACTTCCTCCACAGAGGTGCACTCGTCGAGATCTCTGATCTCTACCTTACTCATAGGGACCAGTTCTCTGACTACACTCGTCTCGCCCGCTGCCTTCTCTAACGCCTGTTTAAAGGCGTTTCTTCCTTCAGTGGAGGACTTTTTCAGCTCCACAAGAAGCTCTCCCGCCTTGGTCTTCCGTATTGACCTAACACCCACTCCACAGGCTTCCGGTTTGACCTGCGATCGGACGGCACTAAGCACTTCCGCGTAGGTCTTACCAGCTGCCGGTTTTAGGACAATCGCTTCTGGCTTCTCACCACCACGCTTCCTCTTCTGTATGTTGCCCCTCTTACCACTCGGTCCATCCTCAGTAGATGGAGGGGTACCCTGAGGAGCACCTTTCGCCTGAGCGCGGTTGCGCTTCTTCCCGGCAGGAGTTTGGGCCACCTTTGAAGAGGCAGCATTTTGAGATGCCGCCCTTGTCGCCGGTGCACCGTTGTCAGTCTCCGGTTTGGAGACGACCCCGCTGGCTTTCGCCTTTTTTGCGCTCTTCTGCGCCTCTACCAATGGTGGACTACCTGCCCTCCTCTTCCCACCTTCCTTGGTGAGACATCTAGGAGCCGCTACATAATCCGGACGTTGCGGTTTTGAATAGCTCATGGTGAGCCACTGCAACTTCTCAACATTCTCCTCCAGTTTTGGAAGAGAGTCTTTAATGGACCTGCTTACATTTGGCTGCTTTTTAACAGCTGCCCCCATCTCCTTAATAATGGACCTCATTCCTGACAGTCCCTCCTTTAGCTGGGCTAAGGCTTCCGCAAACCACCTCTCGGTGTTTCCGAAAGACCCAACTCCACCACTACAGCCTTCGAAGGTAGGCTCCATCGTCAAAGGGGTGCCACTTAACGTGGGCACCGACCCTGACTTCTCCATCCGGAGGTAATAAGTTTCAGTGCTATCCACTTTCCACTTATTACAATTCACAAAACTAATATAAAAAAGAAACAAAAAATTCGTAATAGGTACCTATTACAAATATCAAATTTCCTCTATCAAAAATCCACCTATTACTATTCACACTAATTATCATGCGGTCGCAAAAAAACACGTCTGTATATCCATAATAATAATAATAATAATAATAATAATAATAATAATAATAATAATAATAATAATAATAATAATATAATAATAATAATAATAATAATAATAATAATAATAATAATAATAATAATAATAATAATAATAATAATAATAATAATAATAATAATAATAATAATAATAATAATAATAATAATAATAATAATAATAATAATAATAATAATAATAATAATAATAATAATAATAATAATAATAATAATAATAATAATAATAATAATAATAATAATAATAATAATAATAATAATAATAATAATAATAATAATAATAATAATAATAATAATAATAATAATAATAATAATAATAATAATAATAATAATAATAATAATAATAATAATAATAATAATAATAATAATAATAATAATAATAATAATAATAATAATAATAATAATAATAATAATAATAATAATAATAATAATAATAATAATAATAATAATAATAATAATAATAATAATAATAATAATAATAATAATAATAATAATAATAATAATAATAATAATAATAATAATAATAATAATAATAATAATAATAATAATAATAATAATAATAATAATAATAATAATAATAATAATAATAATAATTTTTTTTTTTTTTTTTTTTTTTTTTTTTTTTTTTTGGTGAGAGGGGAAATGCATTTACGCACTTAGGTGGTTTTTGCCACCCGTCGTGCCGGACTCCACGCAGTTATTGCGTGCCTACCGGCTAAAACCCCTCTCTATATCACCAGGCTCCATCCTGGAACCGTCAATTTATGACATTACTTCAGGATGGAGCCTTATATGCCGGTCCAGTTGGACCCTACGGCTCTGTCGACCTTGCCAGGTCTCTCTCCTTCCGTCGAAGAATATCCCTCGCAAAAAAGGCGATCCTACTCCATGCAGCAAGGCTTCCTAACATGACTCCCGTGATGGTATTGGGAGTCAAGATGCCAAGATCCCTCTCCAGTGCACGCCTCTCCAACATCCACTTCTCACACTCAAAGAAAGTGTGGAAAGCGGAGTCGGATTGTGCTCCACAGTAGACGCATGTGGGACTTACGGCCTTTCCTATTTTAAACAGGAAAGACCGAAAGTGCCCATGGCCCGTCAGCAACTGCGTGAGGTAGTAATCTACCTCACCGTGCTGACGATTTAGCCAAGCGTCCACTTGAGGGACAAGGGCGTAAGTCCACCTTCCGCGTGTCTCAGTATCCCACCGTAACTGCCAGTCACGGAGGGACTGAGACCTTGCCACAGATTGTGCGCCTTCTCTTCCAATTTCGTCCTTGTGTTGGTGGACGAATTGTCGCTCCCTGGCGAGGAGGTCGATGGGTATGACCCCGGCGACCACCAAGACAGCCGGCTCCGATACCGTGCGGTAGGAGCACGCTATGCGGAGCGCTGCTCTCCGTTGCACTGCCGCCATGCGCTTTCGGTACTTTTCGACCCTGAGCGCATCAGCCCAGACTTCAGCTCCATACAACATCACAGACTCGGCGGTGCTCAGCAGCAGACGTCTTTTACAGGGAAGAGGGCCCCCAATGTTGGCCATTACCCTGCTCAACAACGTCACTACTGAGGCCGCTTTGTCCGCTCTGCTGGATATTTCGCTCCAGAAGGTTAGTCTGTTATCCAAACTAACCCCTAGGTAGCGAACGGCGTTCTTCGTCTGGACTGTAACCTCTCCTACCTGCATGCTTCTAATGAGCGGGATGCGCTTCTTAGTAAGAAGCACTATCTCGGTCTTAGTCAGTGCCAACTCCAACCCGTGATCACTCAGCCAGAGAGTAACTCGACGCATAACCTGGTTGAGTCGCAGTTGGGCCGCATCGACATCTTTGGCAATAATTACTGCCGCGATGTCGTCTGCGTAACCAACCAGGAATGTCCCTTCGGGCATCTCCATACGTAGAATCCCGTCATATGTATAGTTCCATATGTCGGGTCCCAGTATGGATCCCTGGGCCGCCCCTGCCGATAAGACTTTCGTCTCTCGGCCATCCTCCGTGTCATAGAGTATGGATCGATCTTTCAGGTAATCTCCCATGATACGCAGTAGGTACCCTGGGAGCCTGAAATCTCTCTCCATCGCGTATAACGCGTCCTGCCAACGGACAGAGTTAAACGCGTTTTTTACATCCAGTGTGACCAGCAAACATACGGGACGTGAAAAGTGGTTTCCACGTTCCGTGCTCCTACCTGCATTATCTACCTCCTGGATAGCCGCCACAGTCGATAATAATAATAATAATAATAATAATAATAATAATAATAATAATAATAATAATAATAATAATAATAATAATAATAATAATAATAATAATAATAATAATAATAATAATAATAATAATAATAATAATAATAATAATAATAATAATAATAATAATAATAATAATAATAATAATAATAATAATAATAATAATAATAATAATAATAATAATAATAATAATAATAATAATAATAATAATAATAATAATAATAATAATAATAATAATAATAATAATAATAATAATAATAATAATAATAATAATAATAATAATAATAATAATAATAATAATAATAATAATAATAATAATAATAATAATAATAATAATAATAATAATAATAATAATAATAATAATAATAATAATAATAATAATAATAATAATAATAATAATAATAATAATAATAATAATAATAATAATAATAATAATAATAATAATAATAATAATA
Source organism: Metopia argyrocephala (assembly GCA_963576795.1). NCBI lineage: Eukaryota > Metazoa > Arthropoda > Insecta > Diptera > Sarcophagidae > Metopia > Metopia argyrocephala. The sequence goes on from OY756211.1 coordinate 33,869,246, forward strand.
ATAATAATAATAATAATAATAATAATAATAATAATAATAATAATAATAATAATAATAATAATAATAATAATAATAATAATAATAATAATAATAATAATAATAATAATAATAATAATAATAATAATAATAATAATAATAATAATAATAATAATAATAATAATAATAATAATAATAATAATAATAATAATAATAATAATAATAATAATAATAATAATAATAATAATAATAATAATAATAATAATAATAATAATAATAATAATAATAATAATAATAATAATAATAATAATAATAATAATAATAATAATAATAATAATAATAATAATAATAATAATAATAATAATAATAATAATAATAATAATAATAATAATAATAATAATAATAATAATAATAATAATAATAATAATAATAATAATAATAATAATAATAATAATAATAATAATAATAATAATAATAATAATAATAATAATAATAATAATAATAATAATAATAATAATAATAATAATAATAATAATAATAATAATAATAATAATAATAATAATAATAATAATAATAATAATAATAATAATAATAATAATAATAATAATAATAATAATAATAATAATAATAATAGGCCGAAAATTTCAGAATATCTCGTGCGGAGCTGAAAAGGGCAATTCTTGCCAGTAAAAAGGCAAAATGGGAGGAGCTCCGAAGTGATCTCAACAACAACCCCTGGGGTCTTGGGTACAAAATTGTGAGCGGTAAGTTGGGTGCATATTCCAAAGTACCCAACTTGAGTACTGAGATCATCGATGGTATCGTGAGAGGATTGTTCCCCATACACCCCCCGCTTGAAGTGGAACGCGAACTCAATCCAAATGAGTCTCTCCTACTCTTTAATGAGAGGGAACTGAAAGCAGCGGCAAGAAACCTTAAAAACAATAAGGCCCCCGGACCGGACGGAGTACCAGTTGAGATACTCAAACTCCTGGCGGAAAAGCGCCCGGGCGTACTACTTGGAGTTTATAATACCTGCCTTGCACAGAGTATCTTCCCCAGACAATGGAAGATACAGAAGCTGACACTAATTAGCAAGGGGCGAGGCGATCCAACTCAATCCTCGGCGTACCGCCCGCTTTGTATGCTGGACAGTGCTGGAAAACTCCTGGAGAGGCTTTTGAAGCATAGATTGGCAGAATCTATCGGAGCGGCTGGAGGCTTATCGGGAAGACAGTACGGTTTTCGACCAGGTATGTCGACTATTAATGCCATAGCGGATGTTGTGGAAACCGTTAAGCGTGCCCAGCAGAGACGATATTACCCGAAGCGCATAGTTGTATTGGCAACTCTTGACGTACGAAATGCTTTTAATAGCCTACGCTGGATAGATATCATGAAAGCACTTCGGGAGAGATTTTCTATCCCAGGATACTTGCTGGCGATGATTCGGAGCTATCTAGAGGACCGTAAACTCCTCTATGACACACCTGGAGGCCAGAGAACGATGGACATAACTTCTGGTGCAGCTCAGGGATCTATCCTCGGTCCCGATCTCTGGAATCTCAGTTATGATGGTATTCTAAATATGGAGATGCCTGAAAATACACATCTGGTTGGATACGCCGACGACATAGTAGCGGTCATTTCGGCAAGAGACATGGAGGACGCTAGAATGAAGTTGAACCAGGTTATGATCAGAACCAGGATATGGCTGGATGACCATGGCTTAGCGCTCGCTGGTGATAAAACCGAGGTGATTCTGATGACACGAGCTCATATACCACTCGAGGTAACCATGAGGATGGACGATTTATCCCTCGTCACTCAGAGATCTCTGAAATACTTGGGTTTAAGGCTTGATTGTAGACTCACTTATTGGGCCCAAGTGCAGTATGCAGTCAACAAAGCGGCAAGAGTAACTGGTATGTTGAGCAGGTTGATGGCAAATATTGGAGGGCCTACGCAGAGCAAAAGGAAATTGATTATGGCTACCACGAACTCTATACTGTTGTATGGCAGCGAAATTTGGGGAGACGTACTGAGATCGAAGACCAAGCGCAGGGTGATGGAAGCGGTGCAGCGAACGGCGGCACTGAGAGTTGCTTCAGCCTACCGCACAGTCTCGGCTGAGGCAATCTTCGTAATTAGCGGCGAGATACCCCTTCACCTTCTGGCGAGTGAGCGAAGGAGAGCTTGGGATGCTAAGATAGCAAACATCAACATTAATACGGACGAACTGCGATCTCAGACATTACAACGATGGCAAGAGCGATGGAGTACAGCGGCAACTGGAAGATGGACAGCTAGACTTATTCCAAGCCTAGAGAGATGGATTAGAAGAACCTTTGGGGAGGTCAACTATTTCTTGACCCAGTTTCTCTCCAACCACGGTTATTTCAGGAAGTACCTACACCGTATGGGGAAGGTGAGCGAACCTGGTTGCATTTACTGCGACGCAACAAGCGATGATGCGGAACATACTTTTTTCGAGTGCACCAGATGGCAAATTGAGAGCAACATACTGACGGAGAAAATTGGACATTTCAGTCCAGAGAATATAGTGGAGAAAATGCTTCAATGTGCGGACAGTTGGAATGCTGTAAGAAATTACATCGAGTGCATATTGCGCGAAAAGAAGAGAGATTTCGATGCTCTGCAGCAGAATGGGATATAGGAAGATGAGCCGATAGCTTGATGCTGGCTACAATTATGGCGTTCCCAGACATGGGAGAGTGAAAACGGTCCTTTTCAGGACGTCGCTCTGGGCCTTCCCGAAGTAATGCAGGAAGCGGTTCCGGGAAGGTATTCTCACCAGAGGAGGAGGAGGGAATGTTTTAGTGGAATCACCACTCGACGCAACTGGTGATGACCAGTTGTAAGTGCGAAGGCATTTTTAACCCTACCTCACACGCCAAAAAAAAAAAAAATAATAATAATAATAATAATAATAATAATAATAATAATAATAATAATAATAATAATAATAATAATAATAATAATAATAATAATAATAATAATAATAATAATAATAATAATAATAATAATAATAATAATTTTTTTTTTTTTTTTTTTCCCTTTCCGAGGTAGGAAAATCCCTTCGGATCATCAAATGCAATGGCATTCGGTATGTGGTGATTCCACTAAAAACCTACCTCTCCATGGACTCTATGTATCCACTCCGGAACTACGGTGGTATTACTTCAGAGTGGAGTCCGTTAGGCCAGTTGACCCCTCATCTTTCGTTGTCCGACGGATTACGTTGCAATGGTGGTTGTTGCACTGTCCTCTCATCTAGATCCACTTTTTTATACTTTAGAATATGCTCTACATATACAGCTATATTCCTCCAGCACTCCTCGTCTTGCAGAATCTTTTCCAGGAATTTGTCGACCGTGAAAAAGCCGATTGAAGACTCGAGATTGGATCTCTCTCTGTTCCATCTGGCGCATCTGAAGAAGGTGTGTTCCGCGTCGTCGATCGACGCGTCTCCATATATACAGTCCGGCCGTTCAATCTTGCCCATTCGGCACAGATACTTGCAGAAGTAGCCGTGTCCGGAGAGCAGCTGCGTCAAATAATAGTTTGTGTCACCAAAACTTCTCTCCGCCCATTTCCTAACATCTGGAATGAGTTTCGCCGTCCATCTACCATTAGGATCAGTGTTCCATCTTTGTTGCCATTGTTCAAGAGTTCGCCTTCTCTCTTCATCTGCTCTTGCTCTTAGTCCATATGCATTTCTGGCCTCCCAGAGTCTTCTCCTCTCAGTCGCTCGCAAATCTATGGGTATTGCACCGGTAATTACTAGCACTGCAGACCCAGAAACTGTCCTGTAAGCAGATGCCACTCTTAGTGCAGCGGTTCTCTGCACCGACGCCAAGACCTTCATTCTGCACTTGGCTCTTAATGCGTCTGCCCAGATTTCACTGCCGTACAGTAGAATCGAGTTCGTGGCTTCCATCAGGATTCTGCGTTTGCTTTGTACAGGTCCTCCTACGTTGGCCATGAGTTTACTAAGTAAACCTGTAACTTTTGCGGCCTTTTCTGCAGCATGTTTTATCTGCGCCCAGAAAGTGAGCCTGGGGTCCAATCTAACTCCAAGGTAGTTAACCACTTTCGCCGTAACTAAATTGGTGTCGCATATCGACATGTTCACTTCTAAGGGTATATGTTTCCTCGTTAGAAGGATTAACTCAGTTTTTTCCGTGGCGAGTTGAAGTCCTCTGTCTTCGAGCCATGATTGCGTCCTTATAAGCACCTGGTTAAGCTTTCGTCTGGCTTCTTCTGTGTTTCGAGCCACAATTACGGCCGCAACGTCATCAGCATATCCAACAAGATATGTGTCATCAGGCATCTCTATACGGAAAATGTCGTCATAGCTTATGTTCCAAAGGTCAGGGCCAAGTATGGACCCTTGGGCTGCCCCTGACGTAATATGCTTTCTTCGCTGTCCTTCACTCGTGTTATAAAAAAGCTCACGGTCACTCAGGTAGCTTTGCAGCATTTTCAGCAAATATCCTGGTACGGCAAACTTTGTTCTTAATGCTCTAAGTACGTCGATCCACCTGAGGCTGTTGAATGCGTTTCGGACATCCAGAGTTGCCAGAAGGACTATACTCCTCGAAAAATGGTTTCCGTGTTGTGTGGCATTTACACTAGATATTACCTTATATATTGCTCCTATAGTTGATCTCCCTGCTCTAAAACCATATTGTCTTTCCGAAAGACCACCAGCTTCCTCTACTGCTTTGGTCAGGCGAAGTTTCAGTAGCTTTTCCAGGATTTTTCCAGCGCTGTCCAGCATACAAAGTGGTCGGTATGCTGATGCTTGAGAGGGATCACCTTTGCCCTTACTGATCAATATAAGCCTCTGTTTTTTCCATCTCGTCGGGAAGACACCTTGTCTCAAGCATGTATTGTACATATTCAAAAGTACCCTGGGACGTTCACTTGCTATGAGCTTGAGCACTTCAATAGGTACTCCATCAGGCCCTGGAGCTTTATTACTCCTTAAGCTCCTTGCCGCAATCTGAAGCTCCTCCAATGTGAAATCTGGTATTGGATCCTCAGATGAGTAGGCCAAATCAACATCCGTCTGCAATTCATGCGTAGGAAAAAGGGTATCAACAATGTTGATCATTGTCGTGCTGTCCAGTTCAGGCAGAGAAGATTTCGCACCTAGTTTCCTCATTACGATTTTGTAGCCTAGACCCCATGGGTTGTCATTAAGGTCTCTTCTTAACTCTTCCCATTTTTCTCTCTTGCTACGATTTATGGCCAACTTTAGCTCTTTTTTTGCATTCCTGAATTCTTCAGCTTCCTCTATAGCAACACCATTCCGTTTAGCTCTAGTGAGCTTTCTCCTTTTACGGAGACAATTTCGGCGTAGTTCAGCTATTTCCTCTGTCCACCAATAAACAGATTGTCTCCTCGTTCTTGGCGATATTTTCGGCATTGCGGCATTGCAGCTTCGTACTATGGCTCTCATAGTGGAGTCCACCAGGCTCATATCATTTCCTCTCGGCCGAAGTCGACTGATATCTCCATCAATCCTCTCAAAGAGCGCTTCTGGGTTAAGCCTTGCCACGTTCCATTTTCGGGTACCTCTACGTCTTGAACTTTGTCGGGGTCGTTCATCCATTGCAATACGAAACGTAATATATTGGTGGTCACTTCCAGTGAAGTCCTCAAGAACTTTCCAGTCATTAACCGCCATCAACAGACTTTCCGATATCAGCGTGATATCCGGTGTTGTACTACTACAACCTGGTCTCCGGTAAGTGGTGGCCGATCCTGTATTAGCGACGATTAGACCCAGTCTGGCCGCCATGTCCAGAACGTATCTGCCTCTGGTGTTCGTTGAAGACATGCCCCACTCTAAAGCTCTGGAATTGAAATCTCCAGTGATTATTAGCAAACCTCCAATTTCTCGTGCCTTATCTTCAATCTGGTTTAGTCTCATCTGGAACTCTTGTATCGATTCGCTTGGTGTCAAGTAGCAGCTAAACAAAGTAAATTCTCTGAACTTCAGGTAAGTGAAGCCAGGACCTGATCCGTTTTCCAACGCGACGAATCTACTGCTACTGAGAAGCCATATCGCTGCTGTCTTCGTCTCATCCTCAAACCAGGTGGTACGATTTGTGCGTCCGTATTGCTCGCTGATTAGAACTACATCGGCTTCTTTCTCGGCTGCTAACTGTTCCAAAAGTGCATCCGCTGTTCTACTCCTGTGCATGTTTGCCTGGAGTATTATCATATTCATATTCGTTTATCTTTAAACTCGGGGCAACCCCTGGATGCAGGAAAGTGGTCAACACGTTCGCGGCCTGCATCCACACATAGGCAACATTTACTAGGTGCCGTACACACCGAGATTTTATGACCCGGGCTTCCACACTTAAAACACAGACTTGATCTATCTGGTCCCTTGCAGTCGATTCGCATATGACCAACTCCCAGGCATCGGAAGCAACGTTTTGCGCTTAACCAAGGTCGAATTTTGGCCTGTATCCAACCAATTCTAACCCTTCCTAATTTCAACAGAACAGCCGCATTTTCAGCCGAAAGAGTCACAAATGCTCGGACCTGTTCCCTGCTGTTTGGGTTTGTAATTCTGACTCGAATTACCTCATCTGAGTTGAGCTGTCCTCTTACGGCCGCCTCTACTTCCTCCTTTGTTGTGTACGAGTCTAGGTCTCGAATCTCCACAGTTTCCATGGGTTTAATTTCAGTGACCAGGCCCGCTTTCTGCACTGTGCTTTTCAACTCCTCTACAAAACTGGTTTGAATTTTCTCTCCTCTGTTGAACTCGAGTAACAGACCTCCAGTACGAGTCTTGCGGATGCCCCTAACTTTCGCCGCCTCATTTGGCTGCATTTTTGTTCGCAAATTCTTAAGAACATCTGCGTAACTATTCCCCTCGGACGGTTTAATAAGTACCGCTTCTGGCTTTACTCGTTTGGGGCGCTCTCTCTTCGTATTCTTGCCTTTGTGTTCCTTGACTGGATTTTCACACTGGGGTTGGGTTTTCTTTTTTCCTTTATACAGATCCTCCGGAAATACTTGTGGTTCCTTTTTCCTCATTTTTTTACCATTACCTGGAGTGTTCTCTGCTGGACTAGTAGCGTTTCTCTTTCCACTCGTTAATGGGGTTTCCGGCTCAGTTTGGTTTCTTACGTCAGCTTCCTTTGTCGACTGCGTTTCTCTCCGTTCTTCTTCGGCCGCTTTCCAGCTTTTCCGATACCGCTCCATCACATCCAACTGCTCTGCAAGTTCAGAAACACCATCTTTAATGTCATTGCTGACATTCTTCTGACGCAGTATAGCGATCTTCATTTTTCTGAGAATTGTCCTGCACTGAACAATACTCTCTTCCTCGAAAGATCTCATTTTGTAAATGAGTTCTAGACGTGGGGAACTGCTACCCCTCGACTGCACAGATGAGTTCTCATTCTGGTGAGGCGTGAAGTTTTTTCCGGTATCCACTCCCGGATCGTTAACCATCGTCAGTGCCACCTCGGGCGTATTCTGCTCTATAGTGGGGGTTTTACCATTCGCGCCCGGTGGCGAGCGAGCCACCAGTCCGCTCCGTCTGAAAGGATCATTTCCTCTCTTGTCATCCGAAGTTTTTTGAAGTTTAGTGTTCTCCATGCTATTGGGTCCCCGCTCCAAGCCGCTATCCTTCCACAAAAGTACAGTTGCCTCAAACGATCCCCGTGGGTCCCTATGCAAGCAGTGAGGTCCACGCGAGGGTTGACACAAGACTTCATGGGTACTTGTGTTCAGAGCCAGGATCTCGGCGCTAAATAGGAGTCATCTCAACTACCCCTGTACGGTCACCTCAGTGACAACGTGGTCGGAACGTACTCGGAGACTCGCCACAGTTTTAACGGGACGGAGGCGGCTGCAGCATTAGCCTGGCAGCCATTTCGGCAAGATTTCACTCTTGCTTACTGAAGTGCCAGAATACTGCAGCCGTCAGCTCTTAGCGTCAGGATCAAATAGTCCAGCAATTATCATAGGCCTTGCGATGAAAGTAGTCCGTCACGATCAGCTCCATCAGGCGTGATGAAGCTGCCCAGCTTTTGGTCCACGGGTGGTATTTTATTTCCCACCTTCCCTGCAAATCTGAGAAGATCAGCCGAGAGTTCCCCTATCCGCCACCTGGGGACGCGTCCGATGGGAGGCTGGAAGAACTCCACACGGAATAATAATAATAATAATAATAATAATAATAATAATAATAATAATAATAATAATAATAATAATAATAATAATAATAATAATAATAATAATAATAATAATAATAATAATAATAATAATAATAATAATAATAATAATAATAATAATAATAATAATAATAATAATAATAATAATAATAATAATAATAATAATAATAATAATAATAATAATAATAATAATAATAATAATAATAATAATAATAATAATAATAATAATAATAATAATAATAATAATAATAATAATAATAATAATAATAATAATAATAATAATAATAATAATAATAATAATAATAATAATAATAATAATAATAATAATAATAATAATAATAATTTTTTTTTTTTTTTTTTTTTTTGGTGAGAGGGGAAATGCATTTACGCACTTAGGTGGTTTTTGCCACCCGTCGTGCCGGACTCCACGCAGTTATTGCGTGCCTACCGGCTAAAACCCCTCTCTATATCACCAGGCTCCATCCTGGAACCGTCAATTTATGACATTACTTCAGGATGGAGCCTTATATGCCGGTCCAGTTGGACCCTACGGCTCTGTCGACCTTGCCAGGTCTCTCTCCTTCTGACGAAGAATCCCCCTCGCAAAAAAGGCGATCCTACTCCATGCAGCAAGGTTTCCTAACATGACTCCCATGATGGTATTGGGAGTCAAGATGCCAAGATCCCTCTCCAGTGCACGCCTCTCCAACATCCACTTCTCACACACAAAGAAAGTGTGGAAAGCGGAGTCGGATTGTGCTCCACAGTAGACGCATGTGGGACTTACGGCCTTTCCTATTTTAAACAGGAAAGACCGAAAGTGCCCATGGCCCGTCAGCAACTGCGTGAGGTAGTAATCTACCTCACCGTGCTGACGATTTAGCCAAGCGTCCACTTGAGGGACAAGGGCGTAAGTCCACCTTCCGCGTGTCTCAGTATCCCACCGTAACTGCCAGTCACGGAGGGACTGAGACCTTGCCACAGATTGTGCGCCTTCTCTACCAATTTCGTCCTTGTGTTGGTGGACGAATTGTCGCTCCCTGGCGAGGAGGTCGATGGGTATGACCCCGGCGACCACCAAGACAGCCGGCTCCGATACCGTGCGGTAGGAGCACGCTATGCGGAGCGCTGCTCTCCGTTGCACTGCCGCCATGCGCTTTCGGTACTTTTCGACCCTGAGCGCATCAGCCCAGACTTCAGCTCCATACAACATCACAGACTCGGCGGTGCTCAGCAGCAAACGTCTTTTACAGGGAAGAGGGCCCCCAATGTTGGCCATTACCCTGCTCAACAACGTCACTACTGAGGCCGCTTTGTCTGCTCTGCTGGATATTTCGCTCCAGAAGGTTAGTCTGTTGTCCAAACTAACCCCCAGGTAGCGAACGGCATTCTTCGTCTGGACTGTAACCTCTCCTACCTGCATGCTTCTAATGAGCGGGATGCGCTTCTTAGTAAGAAGCACTATCTCGGTCTTAGTCAGTGCCAACTCCAACCCGTGGTCACTCAGCCAGAGAGTAACTCGACGCATAACCTGGTTGAGTCGCAGTTGGGCCGCATCGACATCTTTGGCAATAATTACTGCCGCGATGTCGTCTGCGTAACCAACCAGGAATGTCCCTTCGGGCATCTCCATACGTAGAATCCCGTCATATGTATAGTTCCATATGTCGGGTCCCAGTATAGATCCCTGGGCCGCCCCTGCCGATAAGACTTTCGTCTCTCGGCCATCCTCCGTGTCATAGAGTATGGATCGATCTTTCAGGTAATCTCCCATGATACGCAGGAGGTACCCTGGGAGCCTGAAATCTCTCTCCATCGCGTATAACGCATCCTGCCAGCGGACAGAGTTAAACGCGTTTTTCACATCCAGTGTGACCAGCAATAATAATAATAATAATAATAATAATAATAATAATAATAATAATAATAATAATAATAATAATAATAATAATAATAATAATAATAATAATAATAATAATAATAATAATAATAATAATAATAATAATAATAATAATAATAATAATAATAATAATAATAATAATAATAATAATAATAATAATAATAATAATAATAATAATAATAATAATAATAATAATAATAATAATAATAATAATAATAATAATAATAATAATAATAATAATAATAATAATAATAATAATAATAATAATAATAATAATAATAATAATAATAATAATAATAATAATAATAATAATAATAATAATAATAATAATAATAATAATAATAATAATAATAATAATAATAATAATAATAATAATAATAATAATAATAATAATAATAATAATAATAATAATAATAATAATAATAATAATAATAATAATAATAATAATAATAATAATAATAATAATAATAATAATAATAATAATAATAATAATAATAATAATAATAATAATAATAATAATAATAATAATAATAATAATAATAATAATAATAATAATAATAATAATAATAATAATAATAATAATAATAATAATAATAATAATAATAATAATAATAATAATAATAATAATAATAATAATAATAATAATAATAATAATAATAATAATAATAATAATAATAATAATAATAATAATAATAATAATAATAATAATAATAATAATAATAATAATAATAATAATAATAATAATAATAATAATAATAATAATAATAATAATAATAATAATAATAATAATAATAATAATTTTTTTTTTTTTTTTTTTTTTTTTTTTGGAGAGAGGGGAAATGCATTTACGCACTTAGGTGGTTGTTGCCACCCGTCGTGCCGGACTCCACGCAGTTATTGCGTGCCTACCGGCTAAAACCCCTCTCTATATCACCAGGCTCCATCCTGGGACCGTCAATTTATGACATTACTTCAGGATGGAGCCTTATATGCCGGTCCAGTTGGACCCTACGGTACTGTCGACCTTGCCAAGTCTCTCTCCTTCCGACGAAGAATCCCCCTCGCAAAAAAGGCGATCCTACTCCATGCAGCAAGGTTTCCTAACATGACTCCCGTGATGGTATTGGGAGTCAAGATGCCAAGATCCCTCTCCAGTGCACGCCTCTCCAACATCCACTTCTCACACTCAAAGAAAGTGTGGAAAGCGGAGTCGGATTGTGCTCCACAGTAGACGCATGTGGGACTTACGGCCTTTCCTATTTTAAACAGGAAAGACCGAAAGTGCCCATGGCCCGTCAGCAACTGCGTGAGGTAGTAATCTACCTCACCGTGCTGACGAATTAGCCAAGCGTCCACTTGAGGGACAAGGGCGTAAGTCCACCTTCCGCGTGTCTCAGTATCCCACCGTAACTGCCAGTCACGGAGGGACTGAGACCTTGCCACAGATTGTGCGCCTTCTCTTCCAATTTCGTCCTTGTGTTGGTGGACGAATTGTCGCTCCCTGGCGAGAAGGTCGATGGGTATGACCCCGGCGACCACCAAGACAGCCGGCTCCGATACCGTGCGGTAGGAGCACGCTATGCGGAGCGCTGCTCTCCGTTGCACTGCCGCCATGCGCTTTCGGTACTTTTCGACCCTGAGCGCATCAGCCCAGACTTCAGCTCCATACAACATCACAGACTCGGCGGTGCTCAGCAGCAAACGTCTTTTACAGGGAAGAGGGCCCCCAATGTTGGCCATTACCCTGCTCAACAACGTCACTACTGAGGCCGCTTTGTCTGCTCTGCTGGATATTTCGCTCCAGAAGGTTAGTCTGTTGTCCAAACTAACCCCCAAGTAGCGAACGGCATTCTTCGTCTGGACTGTAACCTCTCCTACCTGCATGCTTCTAATGAGCGGGATGCGCTTCTTAGTAAGAAGCACTATCTCGGTCTTAGTCAGTGCCAACTCCAACCCGTGGTCACTCAGCCAGAGAGTAACTCGACGCATAACCTGGTTGAGTCGCAGTTGGGAATAATAATAATAATAATAATAATAATAATAATAATAATAATAATAATAATAATAATAATAATAATAATAATAATAATAATAATAATAATAATAATAATAATAATAATAATAATAATAATAATAATAATAATAATAATAATAATAATAATAATAATAATAATAATAATAATAATAATAATAATAATAATAATAATAATAATAATAATAATAATAATAATAATAATAATAATAATAATAATAATAATAATAATAATAATAATAATAATAATAATAATAATAATAATAATAATAATAATAATAATAATAATAATAATAATAATAATAATAATAATAATAATAATAATAATAATAATAATAATAATAATAATAATAATAATAATAATAATAATAATAATAATAATAATAATAATAATAATAATAATAATAATAATAATAATAATAATAATAATAATAATAATAATAATAATAATAATAATAATAATAATAATAATAATAATAATAATAATAATAATAATAATAATAATAATAATAATAATAATAATAATAATAATAATAATAATAATAATAATAATAATAATAATAATAATAATAATAATAATAATAATAATAATAATAATAATAATAATAATAATAATAATAATAATAATAATAATAATAATAATAATAATAATAATAATAATAATAATAATAATAATAATAATAATAATAATAATAATAATAATAATAATAATAATAATAATAATAATAATAATAATAATAATAATAATAATAATAATAATAATAATAATAATAATAATAATAATAATAATAATAATAATAATAATAATAATAATAATAATAATAATAATAATAATAATAATAATAATAATAATAATAATAATAATAATAATAATAATAATAATAATAATAATAATAATAATAATAATAATAATAATAATAATAATAATAATAATAATAATAATAATAATAATAATAATAATAATAATAATAATAATAATAATAATAATAATAATAATAATAATAATAATAATAATAATAATAATAATAATAATAATAATAATAATAAAATAATAATAATAATAATAATAATAATAATAATAATAATAATAATAATAATAATAATAATAATTATTTTTTTTTTTTTTTTTTTTTTTTGGTGAGAGGGGAAATGCATTTACGCACTTAGGTGGTTGTTGCCACCCGTCGTGCCGGACTCCACGCAGTTATTGCGTGCCTACCGGCTAAAACCCCTCTCTATATCACCAGGCTCCATCCTGGGACCGTCAATTTATGACATTACTTCAGGATGGAGCCTTATATGCCGGTCCAGTTGGACCCTACGGTACTGTCGACCTTGCCAAGTCTCTCTCCTTCCGACGAAGAATCCCCCTCGCAAAAAAGGCGATCCTACTCCATGCAGCAAGGTTTCCTAACATGACTCCCGTGATGGTATTGGGAGTCAAGATGCCAAGATCCCTCTCCAGTGCACGCCTCTCCAACATCCACTTCTCACACTCAAAGAAAGTGTGGAAAGCGGAGTCGGATTGTGCTCCACAGTAGACGCATGTGGGACTTACGGCCTTTCCTATTTTAAACAGGAAAGACCGAAAGTGCCCATGGCCCGTCAGCAACTGCGTGAGGTAGTAATCTACCTCACCGTGCTGACGATTTAGCCAAGCGTCCACTTGAGGGACTAGGGCGTAAGTCCACCTTCCGCGTGTCTCAGTATCCCACCGTAACTGCCAGTCGCGGAGGGACTGAGACCTTGCCACAGATTGTGCGCCTTCTCTTCCAATTTCGTCCTTGTGTTGGTGGACGAATTGTCGCTCCCTGGCGAGAAGGTCGATGGGTATGACCCCGGCGACCACCAAGACAGCCGGCTCCGATACCGTGCGGTAGGAGCACGCTATGCGGAGCGCTGCTCTCCGTTGCACTGCCGCCATGCGCTTTCGGTACTTTTCGACCCTGAGCGCATCAGCCCAGACTTCAGCTCCATACAACATCACAGACTCGGCGGTGCTCAGCAGCAAACGTCTTTTACAGGGAAGAGGGCCCCCAATGTTGGCCATTACCCTGCTCAACAACGTCACTACTGAGGCCGCTTTGTCTGCTCTGCTGGATATTTCGCTCCAGAAGGTTAGTCTGTTGTCCAAACTAACCCCCAAGTAGCGAACGGCATTCTTCGTCTGGACTGTAACCTCTCCTACCTGCATGCTTCTAATGAGCGGGATGCGCTTCTTAGTAAGAAGCACTATCTCGGTCTTAGTCAGTGCCAACTCCAACCCGTGGTCACTCAGCCAGAGAGTAACTCGACGCATAACCTGGTTGAGTCGCAGTTGGGCCGCATCGACATCTTTGGCAATAATTACTGCCGCGATGTCGTCTGCGTAACCAACCAGGAATGTCCCTTCGGGCATCTCCATACGTAGAATCCCGTCATATGTATAGTTCCATATGTCGGGTCCCAGTATGGATCCCTGGGCCGCCCCAGCCGATAAGACTTTCGTCTCTCGGCCATCCTCCGTGTCATAGAGTATGGATCGATCTTTCAGGTAATCTCCCATGATACGCAGGAGGTACCCTGGGAGCCTGAAATCTCTCTCCATTGCGTATAACGCATCCTGCCAGCGGACAGAGTTAAACGCGTTTTTCACATCCAGTGTGACCAGCAAACATACGGGACGTGAAAAGTGGTTTCCACGTTCCGTGCTCCTACCTGCATTAACTACCTCCTGGATAGCCGCCACAGTCGACCTGCCCCTTCGAAAGCCGTACTGTCTTTCGGAGAGGTCGCCTGCCGCTACTACTGCAGCCTGCAGACGTGGGCGAAGAAGCTTCTCCAGGAGTTTCCCCGCGTTATCAAGCAGGCATAGTGGTCTGTATGACCCAGGAGCGCCGACTGGTCCCTTGCCCTTGTCAATAAGTACAAGTTTAGCCATCTTCCAGCGGGAGGGAAACACCCCGGCCTTTAGACAGGCGTTGTACATATTGAGCAAGAGCTCTGGATGACTCCGTGACACGGCTTTCAGCACCTCTGCTGGTAGACCATCAGGACCTGGTGCCTTCCCGCTGCGCAAACAACGAGAGGCACACTCCAGTTCTTCCAAGGTGAAAGGCGGGATTTCCGTTTCTTCCGTGACCGATGTTCTATCGACCACTGGATGATCCGGAAAAAGGGCTTCCACTATGGGCCGAATAGTATCCGCATTCAGAGAAGCGTTTGGCTTAAACGCCCTCAATTTGCGGAGCACTATTTTATAGCCCAACCCCCATGGATCCCTATTTAGGTCCTCCGTTAAGTCCTTCCAGCATCGGCGCTTACTTCTTTGGATGGCGCGGCGAAGATCTTTTTTCGCCGCCTTATACTCTTCGGCTTTACGGGCTGCGTCATCTGCGTTTCCATTAGCGCGTTGAGCCAACCGTCTACTACGGAGACAAACACGCCTCAGATCCGCAATTTCGGTCGTCCACCAGTAAGCAGGACTTCTCCCTAATAATAATAATAATAATAATAATAATAATAATAATAATAATAATAATAATAATAATAATAATAATAATTTTTTTTTTTTTTTTTTTTTTTTTTTTTTTGGTGAGAGGGGAAATGCATTTACGCACTTAGGTGGTGGTTGCCACCCGTCGTGCCGGACTCCACGCAGTTATTGCGTGCCTACCGGCTAAAACCCCTCTCTATATCACCCGGCTCCATCCTGGGACCGTCAACTTATGACATTACTTCAGGATGGAGCCTTATAGTCCGGTCCATTTGGACCCTACAGTGCAACCGACCTTGCAAGGTCTCTCTCCTTCCGACGCAGGATCCCCCTCGCAAAAAAGGCGATCCTTCTCCATGCAGCAAGGTTTCCTAACATGACTCCCGTGATGGTATTGGGAGCCAAGATGCCAAGATCCCTCTCCAGTGCACGCCTCTCCAACATCCACTTCTCACACTCAAAGAAAGTGTGGAAAGCGGAGTCGGATTGTGCTCCACAGTAGACGCATGTGGGACTTACGGCCTTTCCTATTTTAAACAGGAAAGACCGAAAGTGCCCATGGCCCGTCAGCAACTGCGTGAGGTAGTAATCTACCTCACCGTGCTGACGATTTAGCCAAGCGTCCACTTGAGGGACAAGGGCGTAAGTCCACCTTCCGCGTGTCTCAGTATCCCACCGTAACTGCCAGTCACGGAGGGACTGAGACCTTGCCACAGATTGTGCGCCTTCTCTTCCAATTTCGTCCTTGTGTTGGTGGACGAATTGTCGCTCCCTGGCGAGGAGGTCGATGGGTATGACCCCGGCAACCACCAAGACAGCCGGCTCCGATACCGTGCGATAGGAGCACGCTATGCGGAGCGCTGCTCTCCGTTGCACTGCCGCCATGCGCTTTCGGTACTTTTCGACCCTGAGCGCATCAGCCCAGACTTCAGCTCCATACAACATCACAGACTCGGCGGTGCTCAGCAGCAAACGTCTTTTACAGGGAAGAGGGCCCCCAATGTTGGCCATTACCCTGCTCAACAACGTCACTACTGAGGCCGCTTTGTCCGCTCTGCTGGATATTTCGCTCCAGAAGGTTAGTCTGTTATCCAAACTAACCCCTAGGTAGCGAACGGCGTTCTTCGTCTGGACTGTAACCTCTCCTACCTGCATGCTTCTAATGAGCGGGATTAGAAGCATGCAGGTAGGAGCCTACCGGTCTTACAGTCCAGACGAAGAACGCCGTTCGACTCACCTAGGGAGTAAGCTCTTCGGCATAACCTGGTTGAGTCGCAGTTGGGCCGCATCGACATCTTTGGCAATAATTACTGCCGCGATGTCGTCTGCGTAACCAACCAGGAATGTCCCTTCGGGCATCTCCATACGTAGAATCCCGTCATATGTATAGTTCCATATGTCGGGTCCCAGTATGGATCCCTGGGCCGCCCCTGCCGATAAGACTTTCGTCTCTCGGCCATCCTCCGTGTCATAGAGTATGGATCGATCTTTCAGGTAATCTCCCATGATACGCAGGAGGTACCCTGGGAGCCTGAAATTTCTCTCCATCGCGTATAACGCGTCCTGCCAGCGGACAGAGTTAAACGCGTTTTTCACATCCAGTGTGACCAGCAAACATACGGGACGTGAAAAGTGGTTTCCACGTTCCGTGCTCCTACCTGCATTAACTACCTCCTGGATAGCCGCCACAGTCGACCTGCCCCTTCGAAAGCCGTACTGTCTTTCGGAGAGGTCGCCTGCCGCTACTACTGCAGCCTGCAGACGTGGGCGAAGAAGCTTCTCCAGGAGTTTCCCCGCGTTATCAAGCAGGCATAGTGGTCTGTATGACCCAGGAGCGCCGACTGGTCCCTTGCCCTTGTCAATAAGTACAAGTTTAGCCATCTTCCAGCGGGAGGGAAACACCCCGGCTTTTAGACAGGCGTTGTACATATTGAGCAAGAGCTCTGGATGACTCCGTGACACGGCTTTCAGAACCTCTGCTGGTAGACCATCAGGACCTGGTGCCTTCCCGCTGCGTAAACAACGAGAGGCACACTCCAGTTCCTCCAAGGTGAAAGGCGGGATTTCCGTTTCTTCCGTGACCGATGTTCTATCGACCACTGGATGATCCGGAAAAAGGGCTTCCACTATGGGCCGAATAGTATCCGCATTCAGAGAAGCGTTTGGCTTAAACGCCCTCAATTTGCGGAGCACTATTTTATAGCCCAACCCCCATGGATCTCTGTTTAGGTCCTCCGTTAAGTCCTTCCAGCATCGGCGCTTACTTCTTTGGATGGCGCGGCGAAGATCTTTTTTCGCCGCCTTATACTCTTCGGCTTTACGGGCTACGTCATCTGCGTTTCCATTAGCGCGTTGAGCCAGCCGTCTACGACGGAGACAAACACGCCTCAGATCCGCAATTTCGGTCGTCCACCAGTAAGCAGGACGTCTCCCTTCGTTTGAACCCCTCCTCGGTACAACGCTTTGACAGGCCTGATGTATAAGACTCATGGTTGAGTCCACAAGTACATCAGCCCTCTCAACAGGCGGAAGATCATTACGGATCCCCTCTGTGGTCATACGTCCCCGTTCTAGGGCTAGAGACAAAGCTTCAACGTCCATCCTAGCGGCATTCCACCCAGCTGGTCCATGATGTTGGATGGACCGAGCTGGCGCAATATCACGCACACGGAATGTGATATACTGGTGATCGCTGGCCGTAAAGTCCTCGATCACCTGCCATTCCTGCACGAGTGCCGCTAGGTTTTCAGTTGCCAGAGTGAGATCGATAATGGTCCCCCTTTGGCCAGATCTTCGAAAGGTGGGCACGGAGCCGTTATTTAATACAACCAACCCCGTCCTGGACATAAAGTCCAAAATTCGCCCACCTCTCGAATCGGTTCTAATCTCGCCCCACTCTACTGCTTTTGCATTGAAGTCTCCAGCCACTACCAGATGACCTCCCATGCTCCGTAAGACATCCTCCAAGTCGTCTAACTTGGTTTGGAAGTCCGAAATACTCTCGTTTGGGGTAAGATAGCAGCTAAAGTAAGTCACCAAGCCGCTTCTCACCCAAACGAAACCATCTCCAGAGCCATGGGCCGAAACACAGAAGCGTCTCGGGTCCGGGATCCATATCGCCGCTATACCGAGGTTGTCTCTAAACCACGTAGGCGCACATCCGTCTCGGTACTGCTCACTGATCAAAATAAGATCAGCTTGTTTCTCGAGATGGATCTGCCCCATCAGGTCGTGAGCAGTTCTGCTGCGGTGCATGTTGGCCTGTAGGATGACCCTCATATTGTCCGCTTAGCATCATCTAATGCCTTGCGGAATACTCCGCAAGCGCCCGAACCTGCAATATGTTTGCGGCCACTTTCCCCTATGCCGGAGCATAGGTAGCATGTCGGCTGGGACTTGCAGTCCTTTGCCTTGTGCCCTTCTACACCGCACAGGAAACACATATTGCCTCGGTCAGGTCCGCTGCAGTTTCCACTAAGGTGACCGTACCCCAGGCACCTAAAGCACCTGGAGACGTCCACTCTGCCGCGCATCCTGCAGTTGACCCAACCGATTTTCACTGTCCTCCTTTGGAGGAGAACCTTGGCAGCTTTCGCCTCCATCTTGGCAATAGCCATGTGTTGCCCCCTCATGTTGGGCTTGGTCAGAAACACCTCCAGAACACCCTTGTAGTCTACAAGAATATCTTGGAGAGCCACTTCCACTTCCTCCACAGAGGTGCACTCGTCGAGATCTCTGATCTCTACCTTACTCATAGGGACCAGTTCTCTGACTACACTCGTCTCGCCCGCTGCCTTCTCTAACGCCTGTTTAAAGGCGTTTCTTCCTTCAGTGGAGGACTTCTTCAGCTCCACAAGAAGCTCTCCCGCCTTGGTCTTCCGTATTGACCTAACACCCACTCCACAGGTTTCCGGTTTGACCTTCGATCGGACGGCACTAAGCACTTCCGCGTAGGTCTTACCAGCTGCCGGTTTTAGGACAATCGCTTCTGGCTTCTCACCACCACGCTTCCTCTTCTGTATGTTGCCCCTCTTACCACTCGGTCCATCCTCAGTAGATGGAGGGGTACCCTGAGGAGCACCTTTCGCCTGAGCGCGGTTGCGCTTCTTACCGGCAGGAGTTTGGGCCACCTTTGAAGAGTCAGCATTTTGAGATGCCGCCCCTGTCGCGGGTGCACCGTTGTCAGTCTCCGGTTTGGAGACGACCCCGCTGGCTTTCGCCTTTTTTGCGCTCTTCTGCGCCTCTACCAATGGTGGACTACCTGCCCTCCTCTTCCCACCTTCCTTGGTGAGACATCTAGGAGCCGCTACATAATCCGGACGTTGCGGTTTTGAATAGCTCATGGTGAGCCACTGCAACTTCTCAACATTCTCCTCCAGTTTTGGAAGAGAGTCTTTAATGGACCTACTTACATTTGGCTGCTTTTTAACAGCTGCCCCCATCTCCTTAATAATGGACCTCATTCCTGACAGTCCCTCCTTTAGCTGGGCTAAGGCTTCCGCAAACCACCTCTCGGTGTTTCCGAAAGACCCAACTCCGCCACTACAGCCTTCGAAGGTAGGCTCCATCGTCAAAGGGGTGCCACTTAACGTGGGCACCGACCCTGACTTCTCCATCCGGAGGTAATAAGTTTCAGTGCTATCCACTTTCCACTTATTACAATTCACAAAACTAATATAAAACAGAAACAAAAAATTCGTAATAGGTACCTATTACAAATATCAAATTTCCTCTATCAAAAATCCACCTATTACTATTCACACTAATTATCATGCGGTCGCAAAAAAACACGTCTGTACTCGTTAAGAGATCACCAGAGAATCCAATAATAATAATAATAATAATAATAATAATAATAATAATAATAATAATAATAATAATAATAATAATAATAATAATAATAATAATAATAATAATAATAATAATAATAACCCGCAGGGGCATACCTAATGATTGGTATGACGGGAGTAACGACCCCGCGGACCCTAGTAAAAACCCAGGCGCGACGGTTCCCAGAGTGGGCGGCTTCCTGGTCAGCGATGACTCACATTGAGCAGCTGTTTATTACCCGCGTGCCCTTCGGGATCGTGGGCCCTTACCAAGGGTAACATGGCACCCAACACTAATGGTGAAAAGAAATGGAAAATAATGAGAATGAAATGCGATTGCCCGAGGAGGGCACCCCTACTGGAGCTGGCCCTGGGACGGGGTTTGATGCGAGCGACCAGCGATCGAGGGACAATCGGCGACTCGGTCGGGGTAACCCCGAAATACAGCCGACAGGACAAAGGAGTCAGACAACACCTGGATCTCCACCTGCCGAAAGTGCTGCTCTTGACACAGAAGAGTTCACCCAGGCAGGGCTGCCAAGACGTAGAATTAAATGGACCTACGATATGAATGTGTCCGTCATGAGAGCCTTTTTTAGGGCTACGCGTGGTGGAGCGGAAACGCTTTACTATAGGCAGCAAATGAGGAATCATTTTCTATTGGACTACCCAAGTTTATCACATCTTACAGAGCAGAATTTAGCCGATAGGAAACGGGCGATAGAACGCCGAAATTTAATACCACCAACGACGATAGAACAATTGCGCAGAGAGATAAACAACGAACCTACACAACAGCCTGCACATAGTAGCCACACACTCTCTACGACAAGTGAAACTCAGGCGAACACGATACAGCATGAGGAAAATACTAATTACACCTCCGCGACATCTACAGTAACAACTCAGCAAGATAGCAACCGAAGCCAAAGTAATGATAACGACAACATATATACGGAGGAACTTAGATCAACAATCGTCAACACCTTTAATATAGCCAAAGCGCAATTTATGGGAATGAATTCAGAACTTAGACCCTACCTCCCAAAACCCAGGATAAATGGGAAAATATTTCGGATAATATATATATTGAACACAATCATTCTTCCAGCCGAGATAACACAGAATACCCAATACGACCATATAATTGATCTTATATATTGCAGCGCATACACAATAGTAGCCATACAGAACAACCATGGGAACAACATACGTCAGAATAGCACTCCCCGACAAAGAACAGGCTGGAGACCACAATGGCAGATCAGGCTTGAAAGGAAGATAGAAGGTATACGAAAGGATCTCGGATACCTCATAAGCTACAGAGATAACAAAGTGAGTAATAGGAAGCGGAGCAGGTATGATATTATAAAAAAGAGGCACGCCATACATTCGAGGCACGAGCCTCACAATGAAACTGTGACCCAAATAATAGACACTGTTAAACAGAAGCTTAATGCTACGGTTGACAAATATAGGAGATATACGAAATCTTATAACCGGAAAACCCACAACTCATTATTTATAAACAGTCAGAAACGCTTTTATAACATGCTGAAAAATGGAGACCATAATAGAGATAATAAGGTAGATACCAATAGAATACCAATAAGTAACATCGAAGCGTTCTGGACTAAAATCTGGAGTACAAGAGCAGAACACAATAAGGGAGCCTCATGGCTCACAACAATAATGGCGAATGCATCAAGCATTGACGACATGCCCACAGGAATAATCGATAACGACACCCTGAGAAAGGCAATCTTCAGATTACATAATTGGAAGCAGCCGGGGCCAGATAAGATACATAATTTCTACTACAAATATCTCCAAACCCTGCACCAACCACTTCTGAATATATTCAATACCTTTCTGCAGAACTCTGTTCAGATTCCTACTACAATGTGTAGGGGAATAACATACCTGAAGCCGAAAATCGATGACCCAACATCCCCATCCAAATTCCGCCCAATAACATGCCTAAACACCGGCTACAAATTATTTACCGCTTGTCTAACGCGCATGATCAACCTGCACTGCGAGTCGAATAACATTTTGTCGATACAACAAAAAGGATGCAGTACAGGCACCAAGGGCTGTAAAGACCAACTGGTGATAGACAGCATTATCACAAACCAGGCAATTCGAGATCGGAGAAATATGTATGCTGCATTCATAGATTATCAAAAGGCTTTTGATAGTGTACCACACTCGTGGCTTATCGAAATACTAAGAATATATAAGATCCACGCAAATATAGTAAACTGCTTAGAGACAATGACAAATGTTTGGAGTACACGTTTAAGTTTAGACACTACAGAAGGTAACCAAACGTCTGCCACAATCTCAATTAGGAGAGGTATTTACCAGGGTGACTCATTAAGCCCACTTTTATTTTGTTTGGCATTAAACCCGCTTTCATACCTACTTGAAAGGAGCCAATACGGGTACCAACTGAGAACCACGGAAAATAGTATTAGAATATCACACAGCCTATATATGGATGATTTGAAGCTCTATGCTGGCACAAGAACAGGTTTAGAGAACCTGCTCCGAATAGTGGAGTTATTTACACAGGATATCGGTATGAAGTTTGGTACAGAGAAGTGCAGAACGCAGAATATACATAGGGGTAAATTAACCTACACGGAAAATTACACCACAACAGAGGGCGATCTAATAACACCACTTAGGTCAGAAGAATATTACAAATACTTGGGAGTACAACAAAGTATGAGGATCGAGCACGCAATACAGAAGAAGACTTTAACTACTGAATTTACCCGGAGAATAAACCAAATATGCAAAAAGAGGCTTAACAGCTGTAATATCACCAAAGCCATAAATACCTATGCAATACCTCTTTTGACATATTCATTCGGGGTAATATCTTGGTCAAAAACTGATCTTGATGCACTGGATCGTAAGATCAGGACTATATTGACTAAGTACAATTATCACCACCCGAAATCATCACTGGAGAGAATAAACCTACCTCGAAAGAGAGGTGGCAGAGGGCTCTTGAATATATCCATCCTGCACGACAAGCAGATTAATAGCCTGAGGAAATATTTTAATAAGGTGGCACAGACAAATACCCTCTATAATTTGTTGAAGGAAGCGGACGATAAACTCACCCCCTTGAACCTGAAAAATGGGTCACCTCTGCGAATTACTACAATACATGACCTGGAAATTGCTTGGAAATCCAAGGTTATCCATGGAAGATACCCAAATGAGATCTCACAGGATCATGTAGATGCAACTAACACACAGAGATGGCTAACATGTGGGGCATTGTTCCCAGAAACCGAGGGTCATATAATTGCAATACAAGATGGCGTAATCTGTACAAGAAACTATATGAAATATATTCTCAAGGACCAAAGAATCACCACTGATCTTTGCAGAATGTGCGGAGGTGGACAAGAGACCATTTCGCACATAATTAACGGATGCACTGCTATGGCTGCGAATCACTACAAGATCAGACATGACTTAATGGGGAAAATATTGCATATAGAGATTGCTAAGCAATACGGTTTTACGACCGAAACACCACCATATTATAAATACCAGCCGCAACCCGTATTAGAGAATGGAGGAATTACGATCTACTGGGATCGGACTG
This sequence comes from Metopia argyrocephala, assembly GCA_963576795.1. Lineage (NCBI taxonomy): Eukaryota > Metazoa > Arthropoda > Insecta > Diptera > Sarcophagidae > Metopia > Metopia argyrocephala. The sequence continues at coordinate 33,893,317 of OY756211.1, forward strand.
TGTTTATGCCTACAGCTATGGGGGAAACACCGGTACCCAACAGACCAGATATGGTGATAATTGATAAGACGAATAAAACGGCAGTCATTATTGATTTTGCAAACCCTCTGGATGGCAACATGATCAACACCTGGAATACAAAAATGGGGAAATACCATCCCCTATCCCAATACTTAAAGCGGTCGCAGAATTTAGATAGGGTCGTTATCCTCCCAATTATAATATCATCAACAGGAACAATACCTAAAACAACAACGGAGGCGATTGAGTATCTTAATTTAGGAAAACATATTCTGGCTAAAATGCAGAAGGCTGTCCTGATCAAAACATCATCGATAGTCAGGGAAGTCCTAGGGTAAGAATCTACATTAAATGATATACCTAGCTTGTTTAACATCATCGGTGCAGAACCTGGACTGCACCACCACAGAGCTTAATCCCTTGGTAACGTTACCCGGGATAAGTAATCTCCAGCATGTGCGGAACTATGCTGAGATGGAAAAACTCATAATAATAATAATAATAATAATAATAATAATAATAATAATAGTAATAATAATAATAATAATAATAATAATAATAATAATAATAATAATAATAATAATAATAATAATAATAATAATAATAATAATAATAATAATAATAATAATAATAATAATAATAATAATAATAATAATAATAATAATAATAATAATAATAATAATAATAATAATAATAATAATAATAATAATAATAATAATAATAATAATAATAATAATAATAATAATAATAATAATAATAATAATAATAATAATAATAATAATAATAATAATAATAATAATAATAATAATAATAATAATAATAATAATAATAATAATAATTTTTTTTTTTTTTTTTTTTTGGTGAGAGGGGAAATGCATTTACGCACTTAGGTGGTTGTTGCCACCCGTCGTGCCGGACTCCACGCAGTTATTGCGTGCCTACCGGCTAAAACCCCTCTCTATATCACCAGGCTCCATCCTGGGACCGTCAATTTATGACATTACTTCAGGATGGAGCCTTATATGCCGGTCCAGTTGGACCCTACGGTACTGTCGACCTTGCCAAGTCTCTCTCCTTCCGACGAAGAATCCCCCTCGCAAAAAAGGCGATCCTACTCCATGCAGCAAGGTTTCCTAACATGACTCCCGTGATGGTATTGGGAGTCAAGATGCCAAGATCCCTCTCCAGTGCATGCCTCTCCAACATCCACTTCTCACACTCGAAGAAAGTGTGGAAAGCGGAGTCGGATTGTGCTCCACAGTAGACGCATGTGGGACTTACGGCCTTTCCTATTTTAAACAGGAAAGACCGAAAGTGCCCATGGCCCGTCAGCAACTGCGTGAGGTAGTAATCTACCTCACCGTGCTGACGATTTAGCCAAGCGTCCACTTGAGGGACAAGGGCGTAAGTCCACCTTCCGCGTGTCTCAGTATCCCACCGTAACTGCCAGTCACGGAGGGACTGAGACCTTGCCACAGATTGTGCGCCTTCTCTTCCAATTTCGTCCTTGTGTTGGTGGACGAATTGTCGCTCCCTGGCGAGAAGGTCGATGGGTATGACCCCGGCGACCACCAAGACAGCCGGCTCCGATACCGTGCGGTAGGAGCACGCTATGCGGAGCGCTGCTCTCCGTTGCACTGCCGCCATGCGCTTTCGGTACTTTTCGACCCTGAGCGCATCAGCCCAGACTTCAGCTCCATACAACATCACAGACTCGGCGGTGCTCAGCAGCAAACGTCTTTTACAGGGAAGAGGGCCCCCAATGTTGGCCATTACCCTGCTCAACAACGTCACTACTGAGGCAGCTTTGTCCGCTCTGCTGGATATTTCGCTCCAGAAGGTTAGTCTGTTATCCAAACTAACCCCCAGGTAGCGAACGGCGTTCTTCGTCTGGACTGTAACCTCTCCTACCTGCATGCTTCTAATGAGCGGGATGCGCTTCTTAGTAAGAAGCACTATCTCGGTCTTAGTCAGTGCCAACTCCAATCCGTGGTCACTCAGCCAGAGGGTAACTCGACGCTATAATAATAATAATAATAATAATAATAATAATAATAATAATAATAATAATAATAATAATAATAATAATAATAATAATAATAATAATAATAATAATAATAATAATAATAATAATAATAATAATAATAATAATAATAATAATAATAATAATAATAATAATAATAATAATAATAATAATAATAATAATAATAATAATAATAATAATAATAATAATAATAATAATAATAATAATAATAATAATAATAATAATAATAATAATAATAATAATAATAATAATAATAATAATAATAATAATAATAATAATAATAATAATAATAATAATAATAATAATAATAATAATAATAATAATAATAATAATAATAATAATAATAATAATAATAATAATAATAATAATAATAATAATAATAATAATAATAATAATAATAATAATAATAATAATAATAATAATAATAATAATAATAATAATAATAATAATAATAATAATAATAATAATAATAATAATAATAATAATAATAATAATAATAATAATAATGATAATAATAATAATAATTTTTTTTTTTTTTTTTTTTTTTTTGGTGAGAGGGGAAATGCATTTACGCACTTAGGTGGTTGTTGCCACCCGTCGTGCCGGACTCCACGCAGTTATTGCGTGCCTACCGGCTAAAAAAACCCCTCTCTATATCACCCGGCTCCATCCTGGGACCGTCAACTTATGACATTACTTCAGGATGGAGCCTTATAGTCCGGTCCATTTGGACCCTACGGTGCCACCGACCTTGCAAGGTCTCTCTCCTTCCGACGAAGGATCCCCCTCACAAAAAAGGCGATCCTTCTCCATGCAGCAAGGCTTCCTAACATGACTCCCGTGATGGTGTTGGGAGTCAAGATGCCAAGATCCCTCTCCAGTGCACGCCTCTCCAACATCCACTTCTCACACTCAAAGAAAGTGTGGAAAGCGGAGTCGGATTGTGCTCCACAGTAGACGCATGTAGGACTTACGGCCTTTCCTATTTTAAACAGGAAAGACCGAAAGTGCCCATGGCCCGTCAGCAACTGCGTGAGGTAGTAATCTACCTCACCGTGCTGACGATTTAGCCAAGCGTCCACTTGAGGGACAAGGGCGTAAGTCCACCTTCCGCGTGTCTCAGTATCCCACCGTAACTGCCAGTCACGGAGGGACTGAGACCTTGCCACAGATTGTGCTCCTTCTCTTCCAATTTCGCCCTTGTATTGGTGGACGAATTGTCGCTCCCTGGCGAGGAGGTCGATGGGTATGACCCCGGCGACCACCAAGACAGCCGGCTCCGATACCGTGCGGTAGGAGCACGCTATGCGGAGCGCTGCTCTCCGTTGCACTGCCGCCATGCGCTTTCGGTACTTTTCGACCCTGAGCGCATCAGCCCAGACTTCAGCTCCATACAACATCACAGACTCGGCGGTGCTCAGCAGCAAACGTCTTTTACAGGGAAGAGGGCCCCCAATGTTGGCCATTACCCTGCTCAACAACGTCACTACTGAGGCCGCTTTGTCCGCTCTGCTGGATATTTCGCTCCAGAAGGTTAGTCTGTTATCCAAACTAACCCCCAGGTAGCGAACGGCGTTCTTCGTCTGGACTGTAACCTCTCCTACCTGCATGCTTCTAATGAGCGGGATGCGCTTCTTAGTAAGAAGCACTATCTCGGTCTTAGTCAGTGCCAACTCCAACCCGTGATCACTCAGCCAGAGAGTAACTCGACGCATAACCTGGTTGAGTCGCAGTTGGGCCGCATCGACATCTTTGGCAATAATTACTGCCGCGATGTCGTCTGCGTAACCAACCAGGAATGTCCCTTCGGGCATCTCCATACGTAGAATCCCGTCATATGTATAGTTCCATATGTCGGGTCCCAGTATGGATCCCTGGGCCGCCCCTGCCGATAAGACTTTCGTCTCTCGGCCATCCTCCGTGTCATAGAGTATGGATCGATCTTTCAGGTAATCTCCCATGATACGCAGGAGGTACCCTGGGAGCCTGAAATTTCTCTCCATCGCGTATAACGCGTCCTGCCAGCGGACAGAGTTAAACGCGTTTTTCACATCCAGTGTGACCAGCAAACATACGGGACGTGAAAAGTGGTTTCCACGTTCCGTGCTCCTACCTGCATTAACTACCTCCTGGATAGCCGCCACAGTCGACATGCCCCTTCGAAAGCCGTACTGTCTTTCGGAGAGGTCGCCTGCCGCTACTACTGCAGCCTGCAGACGTGGGCGAAGAAGCTTCTCCAGGAGTTTCCCCGCGTTATCAAGCAGGCATAGTGGTCTGTATGACCCAGGAGCGCCGACTGGTCCCTTGCCCTTGTCAATAAGTACAAGTTTAGCCATCTTCCAGCGGGAGGGAAACACCCCGGCCTTTAGACAGGCGTTGTACATATTGAGCAAGAGCTCTGGATGACTCCGTGACACGGCTTTCAGCACCTCTGCTGGTAGACCATCAGGACCTGGTGCCTTCCCGCTGCGCAAACAACGAGAGGCACACTCCAGTTCCTCCAAGGTGAAAGGCGGGATTTCCGTTTCTTCCGTGACCGATGTTCTATCGACCACTGGATGATCCGGAAAAAGGGCTTCCACTATGGGCCGAATAGTATCCGCATTCAGAGAAGCGTTTGGCTTAAACGCCCTCAATTTGCGGAGCACTATTTTATAGCCCAACCCCCATGGATCCCTATTTAGGTCCTCCGAATAATAATAATAATAATAATAATAATAATAATAATAATAATAATAATAATAATAATAATAATAATAATAATAATAATAATAATAATAATAATAATAATAATAATAATAATAATAATAATAATAATAATAATAATAATAATAATAATAATAATAATAATAATAATAATAATAATAATAATAATAATAATAATAATAATAATAATAATAATAATAATAATAATAATAATAATAATAATAATAATAATTTTTTTTTTTTTTTTTTTTTTTTTTTTTTTTTTGCGACGAAGGTGGAAAATGCCTTTACGCATCCGCTCTCGTCGTCACAAGCGGTATGTCGGGCTCAGTCACTTGACCATACCGACTAAAAACCACCTCCACTTTCGGAGTTTTACCCACCTCGGGACCGCTTTCGCATTACTTCGAGGTGGCTCCCTCTGTGGCCACAAATGCCTCCTGCTCTTCTGTCTGCGTCCAGACCCACCATTTACGTTCTATCGAGATCAATTTTCTTCAGCCTCAGAATCTTTTCACAGAAATTTTCCACATATTTCCAATTTTCCCTATTTCCTATCATCTTTTCTATGATGTTTTCAGGCGTTAGTAATCCAACTCTTTGTTGTACAGCCATTTTTTCACTTTGCCATCTGCTGCAGTGAAAGAAGGTGTGTTCTGCGTCATCAATGCACTCTTCTTCTTCGTAGATACAATTGGGTGAGTTACATTTATTCATCCTGTATAGATATTCTCTGAAGTAACCATGACCCGAAAGCAACTGTGTGACGTAATAGTTCACTTCGCCATGTTTTCTTCTTATCCACTTTTCTATATCGGGAATGAGTTTAGCCGTCCATCTTCCCCTCCACTCATTGTTCCATTGAGCCTGCCACTTTCGTAGGGTGCTTTCCTTAATCTCCTTGTATCGAACTGGGGTCAGTTGCCTCATTTGTCTCGCCACAAAAATGCCCATTCGTTCGTCTACTTGAAGATCTATCGGGAAAATTCCCGATATAACCTGTATTGCTGGTGCTGATACTGTACGGTATGCCGATGCAACTCGTAAGGCAGCAGTTCTCTGAACTGAAATTAATTTCCGGGCTCTCTGCCGTGCTTGCAAAGATGTGCCCCATATCTCGCATCCATATAAAAGGATACTGTTGCACACCTCCATTATTACTCTCCTTTTTTTTGCTATAGGGCCACCTACGTTCGCCATTAGCCTGCTTAACTTTGCCGTTATGTCACTTGCCTTCTGCGTGGAGTGCTGTATCTGGCTGGAAAAAGTGAGTTTGGTATCCAATCTTATTCCAAGATAATTTACGTACTTCTTCGTAGTTAAAACGATATCGCCAACACTCATGTCAATTTCCGTCGGGATTCGACGCCCAGTTAGTAGCAGCAGTTCGGTTTTATGTGTAGCTAGCTCCAGACCATGTGACTGCAGCCAACTTCTTGTGCGTACCATGACCTGGTTTAGCCTACGTTGTACGTCAGTCAGGTTCCTAGCTTGTATTACAGCAGCAATATCATCTGCATAGGCAACTAAGAACGTTCCTTCTGGCATATCCATTTTTAAGATGCCATCGTAACTAGCGTTCCATAAGTCTGGACCTAGGATAGATCCCTGTGCGGCACCAGACGTAATTCTTGATCTCCTCGTGCCTTGTTTGGTGTGATATATAAGGGTTCTGTCTTGTAGATATGATCTTAGCATCCTCATAAGATAGCTCGGAACCTTGAAATTCTGCCTCAGCGCCTGCAAAACGTCGGACCACCTTAAACTATTAAAAGCATTCTTGACATCAAGAGTGGCCAAGAGAGTGATGGGTCTACTATGATGATTCAATTCCCTAGCTGACAGTGCGGCATCGACAACATCCTTCAGAGCCCCTAACGTGGATTTTCCCGTTCGAAAGCCATGTTGCCTCTCTGAAAGACCCCCTCCGATGCGTATGGCTTCCTGCAGTCTGGGCTTCAGCATTTTCTCGAACAATTTACCAGCTGTGTTTAACATGCATAGGGGTCTGTAGGATGAAGGAGTAGATGGATCTCCCTTCCCCTTACTTATCAGCACCAGTTTTTGTTCCTTCCAAACATCTGGGAATAATCCATCTAAAAGACATCGATTGTACATGTCCAGAAGTAGGCTAGGGCGCTTGTTAGCAATTTTCTTTAAGACTTCCGCTGGTACTCCATCAGGTCCGGGTGACTTTCTCATCTTTAATTTATCTGCCGCAACTTTTAATTCTTCCTCCGTGAAAGTGGGAATTGAGAGCATGTTTACATTTTCGAAATCGGCTGTTTGTGTATTGTGGGTGGGAAATAGCGCAGTAACAATGTTGTTCATCGTCTGTTCATCCATTGCTTCCACTGGGCTTCTTGAGCGGAGTTTCTTCATGACAATTTTATATCCTAATCCCCAGGGGTCTCGGTTTATGTCATCTCTGATTTCTTCCCATTTTTCCTTTTTGCTCTTGTTTATGGCGTTACGAAGCGTCTTTTGTGCTGTTTTATAGGCCTCATGTTCCCTTTCTGCAGGTCCATGGCGTCTCGCTCTCGTGTATGATCTTCTCAGCCTAAGGCAGTCCCGTCTCAATTCTGCAATAGAATCATTCCACCAATATACAGCCTGTCTTCCCGTTCTCGGTGTCCTAATCTTCGGCATGGCTTTGTTACAAGCTTTGGTGATTGTTTCCATGGTGCTCTTTACAAAAGACGTGGCATTGTAGTTGACCCGATGTTCGTGCCGATCGATTTCTAATATCAAGGAAGTTTCATCTAATCTGCTCACATTCCATTTGCGTGTGTCGGTTCTCGTTTGTCTAAATCTTTCCCTATCGGTCCGAAAAGAGTATGAAATATACTGATGGTCGCTGCCCGTATATGTCTCAAGGACCTTCCAATTCATGATCCTGCTAGCGAGGGTCTCAGAGATCAGGGTTATGTCAGGTATGGTTCCCTCACAGCCAGGTCTTCTAAATGTGGGTACACTTCCGACGTTTGCAATTAAGAGTCCTGTCCTCGCCGCCATATCCAAAATTTTTCTGCCTCTTGTATTGGTATGTTGTGAGCCCCACTCTATAGCCCGGGAATTGAAGTCTCCCGCCACTAAAAAGCGGTTTCCTATGCGCCTCATTTCGTCTTCTAATTCGTCAAGTTTTGCAGTGAATTCTTCTATATTGTCGCTTGGGGTGAGGTAACAACTTATAAGGAAAAACTCGTCCAGTTTAACCCAAACAAACCCGTTTCCTCTTCCGCTGTTCAATATTTTAACGGGACTATTATTAGGCACCCAAATAGCGGCGGTTGCAGTGCAATCGTCGAACCATTTCCCATCTGTCCTCGTCGAGTATTGCTCGCTTATAACCAAGATGGACGCAGCTTGCTCCAAAACAATCTGCGGCAATAAAGCGTCCGCAACTCTACTTCTATGCATATTCAATTGGAGAATATTCATCGCACCTGTTTGTTCTTCTGATTACAGCTTCTCGAGCCCGGGAGATGGTCTACCGCACTTCGTCCCTCTGCAATACAGACACAACATTTGGGACTATTGTGACACTCTTTCATCTTGTGTCCAACGTCCCCACACCGGATACAGAGTCCCATGTTCTTCCGATTAACTCCCTTGCATTCCCACTGCATATGACCGCTTGCAAAGCATCTGAAACAGCGTTTAATCTCCTCGCGATGTCGTACTCTACAGTTCGTTATACCTATAAGTATCCGCTCTGTTTCCAATATTTTGTTCGCTCCATCCACGGGTAGCGAGATGAAAGCTCTCCTTTGATCACGCCAGTTTGCGGGAGTCAAGTGGACACTTATATCTTGCGTTGCCGTGCCAGCGACCCTGTGTATTCTTTCCCGAATCTCGTCTGCTGTAGATAGGGAATCAAGGTCCCGTATCTCTAACGTCGCCTTGGGTTTGAGGTCCTCCACTATAGCAGCTTCCCTTAGAGAAACTTTTATTGCTTCACAAAATTTCTCCTTTTCGCCACCTTTTTCCATAACCAAAAGAATTGATCCGGACTTTGTCTTTGATATGGAGCGTACAGCAACATTTGCCTCCTGTGGATTCACACTTGCCTTTAGGTTTGTCAAAACCTCCCGGTAAGTGTGTCCATCTGAGGGCTTAACCAATACAGCCTCCGGTCTACGCTTGGGTTTCCTCTCGCGGTTTTTTCTTTTCTTCTTCATCCACTTTTCCTCTTGATCCTTTCTATTTCCCTCGTTCTTATCTCTCTGAGCAGGTTGATCTCTACCTGACTCCAGCGTTCTCTTTTTAACTTGCCTGACAGCGTTTACTTCAGCTGGACTTGTTGCAACTCTCTTGTTGTTCGATACAGAGGATGTCGACGTCTCTTGAGCTTTTTCTTTGCACTTCTTATCGCAATCTATAATAATAATAATAATAATAATAATAATAATAATAATAATAATAATAATAATAATAATAATAATAATAATAATAATAATAATAATAATAATAATAATAATAATAATAATAATAATAATAATAATAATAATAATAATAATAATAATAATAATAATAATAATAATAATAATAATAATAATAATAATAATAATAATAATAATAATAATAATAATAATAATAATAATAATAATAATAATAATAATAATAATAATAATAATAATAATAATAATAATAATAATAATAATAATAATAATAATAATAATAATAATAATAATAATAATAATAATAATTTTTTTTTTTTTTTTTTTTTTTTTTTTTTTTTTTTTTTTTTTGGTGAGAGGGGAAATGCATTTACGCACTTAGGTGGATGTTGCCACCCGTCGTGCCGGACTCCACGCAGTTATTGCGTGCCTACCGGCTAAAACCCCTCTCTATATCAACAGGCTCCATCCTGGGACCGTCAATTTATGACATTACTTCAGGATGGAGCCATATATTCCGGTCCATTTGGACTCTACAGTGCAACTGACCTTGCAAGGTCTCTCTCCTTCCGACGAAGGATCCCCTTCGCAAAAAAGGCGATCCTTCTCCATGCAGCAAGGTTTCCTAACATGACTCCCGTGATGGTATTGGGAGTCAAGATGCCAAGATCCCTCTCCAGTGCACGCCTCTCCAACATCCACTTCTCACACTCAAAGAAAGTGTGGAAAGCGGAGTCGGATTGTGCTCCACAGTAGACGCATGTGGGACTTACGGCCTTTCCTATTTTAAACAGGAAAGACCGAAAGTGCCCATGGCCCGTCAGCAACTGCGTGAGGTAGTAATCTACCTCACCGTGCTGACGATTTAGCCAAGCGTCCACTTGAGGGACAAGGGCGTAAGTCCACCTTCCGCGTGTCTCAGTATCCCACCGTAACTGCCAGTCACGGAGGGACTGAGACCTTGCCACAGATTGTGCGCCTTCTCTTCCAATTTCGTCCTTGTGTTGGTGGACGAATTGTCGCTCCCTGGCGAGGAGGTCGATGGGTATGACCCCGGCGACCACCAAGACAGCCGGCTCCGATACCGTGCGGTAGGAGCACGCTATGCGGAGCGCTGCTCTCCGTTGCACTGCCGCCATGCGCTTTCGGTACTTTTCGACCCTGAGCGCCTCAGCCCAGACTTCAGCTCCATACAACATCACAGACTCGGCGGTGCTCAGCAGCAAACGTCTTTTACAGGGAAGAGGGCCCCCAATGTTGGCCATTACCCTGCTCAACAACGTCACTACTGAGGCCGCTTTGTCCGCTCTGCTGGATATTTCGCTCCAGAAGGTTAGTCTGTTATCCAAACTAACCCCCAGGTAGCGAACGGCGTTCTTCGTCTGAACTGTAACCTCTCCTACCTGCATACTTCTAATGAGCGGGATGCGCTTCTTAGTAAGAAGCACTATCTCGGTCTTAGTCAGTGCCAACTCCAACCCGTGGTCACTCAGCCAGAGAGTAACTCGACGCATAACCTGGTTAAGTCGCAGTTGGGCCGCATCGACATCTTTGGCAATAATAACTGCCGCGATGTCATCCGCATAACCAACCAGGAATGTCCCTTCGGGCATCTCCATACGTAGAATCCCGTCATAGGTATAGTTCCATATGTCGGGTCCCAGTATGGATCCCTGGGCCGCCCCTGCCGATAAGACTTTCGTCTCTCGGCCATCCTCCGTGTCATAGAGTATGGATCGATCTTTCAGGTAATCTCCCATGATACGCAGGAGGTACCCTGGGAGCCTGAAATTTCTCTCCATCGCGTATAACGCGTCCTGCCAGCGGACAGAGTTAAACGCGTTTTTCACATCCAGTGTGACCAGCAAACATACGGGACGTGAAAAGTGGTTTCCACGTTCCGTGCTCCTGCCTGCATTAACTACCTCCTGGATAGCCGCCACAGTCGACCTGCCCCTACGAAAGCCGTACTGTCTTTCGGAGAGGTCGCCTGCCGCTACTACTGCAGCCTGCAGACGTGGGCGAAGAAGCTTCTCCAGGAGTTTCCCCGCGTTATCAAGCAGGCATAGTGGTCTGTATGACCCAGGAGCGCCGACTGGTCCCTTGCCCTTGTCAATAAGTACAAGTTTAGCCATCTTCCAGCGGGAGGGAAACACCCCGGCCTTTAGACAGGCGTTGTACATATTGAGCAAGAGCTCTGGATGACTCCGGGACACGGCTTTCAGCACCTCTGCTGGTAGACCATCAGGACCTGGTGCCTTCCCGCTGCGCAAACAACGAGAGGCACACTCCAGTTCCTCCAAGGTGAAAGGCGGTATTTCCGTTTCTTCCATGATCGATGTTCTATCGACCACTGGATGATCCGGAAAAAGGGCTTCCACTATGGGCCGAATAGTATCCGCATTCAGAGAAGCGTTTGGCTTAAACGCCCTCAATTTGCGGAGCACTATTTTATAGCCCAACCCCCATGGATCCCTATTTAGGTCCTCCGTTAAGTCCTTCCAGCATCGGCGCTTACTTCTTTGGATGGCGCGGCGAAGATCTTTTTTCGCCGCCTTATACTCTTCGGCTTTACGGGCTGCGTCATCTGCGTTTCCATTAGCGCGTTGAGCCAGCCGTCTACGACGGAGACAAACACGCCTCAGATCCGCAATTTCGGTCGTCCACCAGTAAGCAGGACTTCTCCCTTCGTTCGGACCCCTCCTCGGTACAGCGCTTTGACAGGCCTGATGTATAAGACTCATGGTTGAGTCCACAAGTACATCAGCCCTCTCAACAGGCGGAAGATCATTACGGATCCCCTCTGTGGTCATACGTCCCCGTTCTAGGGCTAGAGACAAAGCTTCAACGTCCATCCTAGCGGCATTCCACCTAGCTGGTCCATGATGTTGGATGGACCGAGCTGGTGCAATATCACGCACACGGAGTGTGATATACTGGTGATCGCTGGCCGTAAAGTCCTCAATCACCTGCCATTCCTGCACGAGTGCCGCCAGGTTTTCAGTTGCCAGAGTGAGATCGATAATGGTCCCCCTTTGGCCAGATCTTCGAAAGGTGGGCACGGAGCCGTTATTTAATACAACCAACCCCGTCCTGGACATAAAGTCCAAAATTCGCCCACCTCTCGAATCAGTTCTAATCTCGCCCCACTCTACTGCTTTTGCATTGAAGTCTCCAGCCACTACCAGATGACCTCCCATGCTCCGTAAGACATCCTCCAAGTGGTCTAACTTGGTTTGGAAGTCCGAAATACCCTCGTTTGGAGTAAGATAGCAGCTAAAGTAAGTCACCAAACCGCTCCTCACCCAAACGAAACCATCTCCAGAGCCATGGGCCGAAACACAGAAGCGTCTCGGGTCCGGGATCCATATCGCCGCTGTACCGAGGTTGTCCCTAAACCATGTAGGCGCACATCCGTCCCGGTACTGCTCACTGATCAAAATAAGATCAGCTTGTTTCTCGAGACGGATCTGCCCCATCAGGTCGTGAGCAGTTCTGCTGCGGTGCATGTTGGCCTGTAGGATGACCATCATATTGTCCGCTTAGCATCTTCTAATGCCTTGCGGAATACTCCGCAAGCGCCCGATCCTGCAATATGTTTGCGGCCATTTTCCCCTATGTCGGAGCATAGGTAGCATGTCGGCTGGGACTTGCAGTCCTTTGCCTTGTGCCCCTCAACCCCGCACAGGAAACACATATTGCCTCGGTCAGGTCCGCTGCAGTTTCCACTAAGGTGACCGTACCCCAGGCACCTAAAGCACCTGGAGACGTCCACTCTGTCGCGCATCCTGCAGTTGACCCAACCGATTTTCACTGTCCTCCTCTGGAGGAGAACCTTGGCAGCTTTCGCCTCCATCTTGACAATAGCCATGTGTTGCCCCCTCATGTTTGGCTTGGCCAGAAACACCTCCAGAACACCCTTGTATTCTACAAGAATGTCTTGAAGAGCCACTTCCACTTCCTGCACAGAGGTGCACTCGTCGAGATCTCTGATCTCTACCTTACTCATAGGGACAAGTTCTCTGACTACACTCGTCTCGCCCGCTGCCTTTTCTAACGCCTGTTTAAAGGCGTTTCTTCCTTCAGTGGAGGACTTTTTCAGCTCCACAAGAAGCTCTCCCGCCTTGGTCTTCCGTATTGACCTAACATCCACTCCACAGGTTTCCGGTTTGACCTTCGATCGGACGGCACTAAGCACTTCCGCGTAGGTCTTACCAGCTGCCGGTTTTAGAACAATCGCTTCTGGCTTCTCGCCACCACGCTTTCTCTTCTGCATATTGCTCCTCTTACCACTCGGTCCATCCTCAGTAGATGGAGGGGTACTCTGAGGAGCACCTTTCCCCTGAGTGCGGTTGCGCTTTTTACCGGCAGGAGTTTGGGCTACCTTTGAAGAGGCAGCATTTTGAGATGCTGTCCTTATCGTGGGTGCACCGTTGTCAGTCTCCGGTTTGGAGACGACCCCGCTGGCTTTCGCCTTTTTTGCGCTCTTCTGCGCCTCTACTAATGGTGGACTACCTGCCCTCCTCTTCCCACCTTCCTTGGTGAGACATCCGGGAGCAGCTACGTAATCCGGACGCTGCGGTTTCGAATAGCTCATGGTGAGCCACTGCAATTTTTCAATATTCTCCTCCAGTTTTGGAAGAGAATCTTTGATTGACCTGCTAACGTTTGGCTGCTTTTTAACAGCAGCCCCCATCTCCTTAATAATGGACCTCATACACGACAGTCCCTCCTTAAGCTGGGCTAAGGCTTCCGCAAACCACCTTTCGGTGTTTCCGAAAGACCCTACTCCACCACTACGGCCTTCGAAGGTAGGCTCCATCGTCAAAGGGGCGCCACTTAAAGTGGGCACCGACCCTGACGTCTCCATCCGGAGGTAATAAGTTTCAGTGCTATCCACTTTCCACTTATTACAATTCACAAAACTAATATATGTAGAAAAAAAGCAAAAATTCGTAATAGGTACCTATTACAAATATTCAAATTTCCTCTATCAAAAATCCACCTATTACTATTTACAATAATTACCATGCGGTCGCAAAAAAACACGTCTGTACTCGTTAAGAGATCACCAGAGAAAAAAAATAATAATAATAATAATAATAATAATAATAATAATAATAATAATAATAATAATTTTTTTTTTTTTTTTTTTTTTTTTTGGTGAGAGGGGAAATGCATTTACGCACTTAGGTGGTTTTTGCCACCCGTCGTGCCGGACTCCACGCAGTTATTGCGTGCCTACCGGCTAAAACCCCTCTCTATATCACCAGGCTCCATCCTGGAACCGTCAATTTATGACATTACTTCAGGATGGAGCCTTATATGCCGGTCCAGTTGGACCCTACGGCTCTGTCGACCTTGCCAGGTCTCTCTCCTTCCGACGAAGAATCCCCCTCGCAAAAAAGGCGATCCTACTCCATGCAGCAAGGTTTCCTAACATGACTCCCATGATGGTATTGGGAGTCAAGATGCCAAGATCCCTCTCCAGTGCACGCCTCTCTAACATCCACTTCTCACACTCAAAGAAAGTGTGGAAAGCGGAGTCGGATTGTGCTCCACAGTAGACGCATGTGGGACTTACGGCCTTTCCTATTTTAAACAGGAAAGACCGAAAGTGCCCATGGCCCGTCAGCAACTGCGTGAGGTAGTAATCTACCTCACCGTGCTGACGATTTAGCCAAGCGTCCACTTGAGGGACAAGGGCGTAAGTCCACCTTCCGCGTGTCTCAGTATCCCACCGTAACTGCCAGTCACGGAGGGACTGAGACCTTGCCACAGATTGTGCGCCTTCTCTTCCAATTTCGTCCTTGTGTTGGTGGACGAATTGTCGCTCACTGGCGAGGAGGTCGATGGGTATGACCCCGGCGACCACCAAGACAGCCGGCTCCGATACCGTGCGGTAGGAGCACGCTATGCGGAGCGCTGCTCTCCGTTGCACTGCCGCCATGCGCTTTCGGTACTTTTCGACCGTGAGCACATCAGCCCAGACTTCAGCTCCATACAACATCACAGACTCGGCGGTGCTCAGCAGCAAACGTCTTTTACAGGGAAGAGGGCCCCCAATGTTGGCCATTACCCTGCTCAACAACGTCACTACTGAGGCCGCTTTGTCCGCTCTGCTGGATATTTCGCTCCAGAAGGTTAGTCTGTTATCCAAACTAACCCCCAGGTAGCGAACGGCGTTCTTCGTCTGGACTGTAACTTCTCCTACCTGCATGCTTCTAATGAGCGGGATGCGCTTCTTAGTAAGAAGCACTATCTCGGTCTTAGTCAGTGCCAACTCCAACCCGTGGTCACTCAGCCAGAGAGTAACTCGACGCATAACCTGGTTGAGTCGCAGTTGGGCCGCATCAACATCTTTGGCAATAATAACTGCCGCGATGTCATCCGCGTAACCAACCAGGAATGTCCCTTCGGGCATCTCCATACGTAGAATCCCGTCATATGTATAGTTCCATATGTCGGGTCCCAGTATGGATCCCTGGGCCGCCCCTGCCGATAAGACTTTCGTCTCTCGGCCATCCTCCGTGTCATAGAGTATGGATCGATCTTTCAGGTAATCTCCCATGATACGCAGGAGGTACCCTGGGAGCCTGAAATTTCTCTCCATCGCGTATAACGCGTCCTGCCAGCGGACTGAGTTAAAGGCGTTTTTCACATCCAGTGTGACCAGCAAACATACGGGACGTGAAAAGTGGTTTCCACGTTCCGTGCGCCTACCTGCATTAACTACCTCCTGGATAGCCGCCACAGTCGACCTGCCCCTTCGAAAGCCGTACTGTCTTTCGGAGAGGTCGCCTGCCGCTACTACTGCAGCCATAATAATAATAATAATAATAATAATAATAATAATAATAATAATAATAATAATAATAATAATAATAATAATAATAATAATAATAATAATAATAATAATAATAATAATAATAATAATAATAATAATAATAATAATAATAATAATAATAATAATAATAATAATAATAATAATAATAATAATAATAATAATAATAATAATAATAATAATAATAATAATAATAATAATAATAATAATAATAATAATAATAATAATAATAATAATAATAATAATAATAATAATAATAATAATAATAATAATAATAATAATAATAATAATAATAATAATAATAATAATAATAATAATAATAATAATAATAATAATAATAATAATAATAATAATAATAATAATAATAATAATAATAATAATAATAATAATAATAATAATAATAATAATAATAATAATAATAATAATAATAATAATAATAATAATAATAATAATAATAATAATAATAATAATAATAATAATAATAATAATAATAATAATAATAATAATAATAATAATAATAATAATAATAATAATAATAATAATAATAATAATAATAATAATAATAATAATAATAATAATAATAATAATAATAATAATAATAATAATAATAATAATAATAATAATAATAATAATAATAATAATAATAATAATAATAATAATAATAATAATAATAATAATAATAATAATAATAATAATAATAATAATAATAATAATAATAATAATAATAATAATAATAATAATAATAATAATAATAATAATAATAATAATAATAATAATAATAATAATAATAATTTTTTTTTTTTTTTTTTGGAGAGAGGGGAAATGCATTTACGCACTTAGGTGGTTTTTGCCACCCGTCGTGCCGGACTCCACGCAGTTATTGCGTGCCTACCGGCTAAAACCCCTCTCTATATCACCCGGCTCCATCCTGGGACCGTCAATTTATGACATTACTTCAGGATGGAGCCTTATATTCCGGTCCAGTTGGACCCTACGGTGCCACCGACCTTGCAAGGTCTCTCTCTTTCCGACGAAGGATCCCCCTCGCAAAGAAGGCGATCCTTCTCCATGCAGCAAGGCTTCCTAACATGACTCCCGTGATGGTATTGGGAGTCAAGATGCCAAGATCCCTCTCCAGTGCACGCCTCTCCAACATCCACTTCTCACACTCAAAGAAAGTGTGGAAAGCGGAGTCGGATTGTGCTCCACAGTAGACGCATGTGGGACTTACGGCCTTTCCTATTTTAAACAGGAAAGACCGAAAGTGCCCATGGCCCGTCAGCAACTGCGTGAGGTAGTAATCTACGTCACCGTGCTGACGATTTAGCCAAGCGTCCACTTGAGGGACAAGGGCGTAAGTCCACCTTCCGCGTGTCTCAGTATCCCACCGTAACTGCCAGTCACGGAGGGACTGAGACCTTGCCACAGATTGTGCGCCTTCTCTTCCAATTTCGTCCTTGTGTTGGTGGACGAATTGTCGCTCCCTGGCGAGAAGGTCGATGGGTATGACCCCGGCGACCACCAAGACAGCCGGCTCCGATACCGTGCGGTAGGAGCACGCTATGCGGAGCGCTGCTCTCCGTTGCACTGCCGCCATGCGCTTTCGGTACTTTTCGACCCTGAGCGCATCAGCCCAGACTTCAGCTCCATACAACATCACAGACTCGGCGGTGCTCAGCAGCAAACGTCTTTTACAGGGAAGAGGGCCCCCAATGTTGGCCATTACCCTGCTCAACAACGTCACTACTGAGGCCGCTTTGTCTGCTCTGCTGGATATTTCGCTCCAGAAGGTTAGTCTGTTGTCCAAACTAACCCCCAAGTAGCGAACGGCATTCTTCGTCTGGACTGTAACCTCTCCTACCTGCATGCTTCTAATGAGCGGGATGCGCTTCTTAGTAAGAAGCACTATCTCGGTCTTAGTCAGTGCCAACTCCAACCCGTGGTCACTCAGCCAGAGAGTAACTCGACGCATAACCTGGTTGAGTCGCAGTTGGGCCGCATCGACATCTTTGGCAATAATTACTGCCGCGATGTCGTCTGCGTAACCAACCAGGAATGTCCCTTCGGGCATCTCCATACGTAGAATCCCGTCATATGTATAGTTCCATATGTCGGGTCCCAGTATGGATCCCTGGGCCGCCCCTGCCGATAAGACTTTCGTCTCTCGGCCATCCTCCGTGTCATAGAGTATGGATCGATCTTTCAGGTAATCTCCCATGATACGCAGGAGGTACCCTGGGAGCCTGAAATCTCTCTCCATTGCGTATAACGCATCCTGCCAGCGGACAGAGTTAAACGCGTTTTTCACATCCAGTGTGACCAGCAAACATACGGGACGTGAAAAGTGGTTTCCACGTTCCGTGCTCCTACCTGCATTAACTACCTCCTGGATAGCCGCCACAGTCGACCTGCCCCTTCGAAAGCCGTACTGTCTTTCGGAGAGGTCGCCTGCCGCTACTACTGCAGCCTGCAGACGTGGGCGAAGAAGCTTCTCCAGGAGTTTCCCCGCGTTATCAAGCAGGCATAGTGGTCTGTATGACCCAGGAGCGCCGACTGGTCCCTTGCCCTTGTCAATAAGTACAAGTTTAGCCATCTTCCAGCGGGAGGGAAACACCCCGGCCTTTAGACAGGCGTTGTACATATTGAGCAAGAGCTCTGGATGACTCCGTGACACGGCTTTCAGCACCTCTGCTGGTAGACCATCAGGACCTGGTGCCTTCCCGCTGCGCAAACAACGAGAGGCACACTCCAGTTCCTCCAAGGTGAAAGGCGGGATTTCCGTTTCTTCCGTGACCGATGTTCTATCGACCACTGGATGATCCGGAAAAAGGGCTTCCACTATGGGCCGAATAGTATCCGCATTCAGAGAAGCGTTTGGCTTAAACGCCCTCAATTTGCGGAGCACTATTTTATAGCCCAACCCCCATGGATCCCTATTTAGGTCCTCCGTTAAGTCCTTCCAGCATCGGCGCTTACTTCTTTGGATGGCGCGGCGAAGATCTTTTTTCGCCGCCTTATACTCTTCGGCTTCACGGGCTGCGTCATCTGCGTTTCCATTAGCGCGTTGAGCCAACCGTCTACGACGGAGACAAACACGCCTCAGATCCGCAATTTCGTTCGTCCACCAGTAAGCAGGACTTCTCCCTTCGTTCGGACCCCTCCTCGGTACAGCGCTTTGACAGGCCTGATGTATAAGACTCACGGTTGAGTTCACAAGTACATCAGCCCTCTCAACAGGCGGAAGATCATTACGGATCCCCTCTGTGGTCATACGTCCCCGTTCTAGGGCTAGAGACAAAGCTTCAACGTCCATCCTAGCGGCATTCCACCTAGCTGGTCCATGATGTTGGATGGACCGAGCTGGCGCAATATCACGCACACGGAATGTGATATACTGGTGATCGCTGGCCGTAAAGTCCTCGATCACCTGCCATTCTTGCACGAGTGCCGCTAGGTTTTCAGTTGCCAGAGTGAGATCGATAATGGTCCCCCTTTGGCCAGATCTTCGAAAGGTGGGCACGGAGCCGTTATTTAATACAACCAACCCCGTCCTGGACATAAAGTCCAAAATTCGCCCACCTCTCGAATCGGTTCTAATCTCGCCCCACTCTACTGCTTTTGCATTGAAGTCTCCAGCCACTACCAGATGACCTCCCATGCTCCGCAAGACATCCTCCAAGTCGTCTAACTTGGTTTGGAAGTCCGAAATACCCTCGTTTGGAGTAAGATAGCAGCTAAAGTAAGTCACCAAGCCGCTTCTCACCCAAACGAAACCATCTCCAGAGCCATGGGCCGAAACACAGAAGCGTCTCGGGTCCGGGATCCATATTGCCGCTGTACCGAGGTTGTCCCTAAACCACGTAGGCGCACATCCGTCTCGGTACTGCTCACTGATCAAAATAAGATCAGCTTGTTTCTCGAGACGGATCTGCCCCATCAGGTCGTGAGCAGTTCTGCTGCGGTGCATGTTGGCCTGTAGGATGACCCTCATATTGTCCGCTTAGCATCTTCTAATGCCTTGCGGAATACTCCAC
Organism: Metopia argyrocephala; assembly: GCA_963576795.1. Lineage (NCBI taxonomy): Eukaryota > Metazoa > Arthropoda > Insecta > Diptera > Sarcophagidae > Metopia > Metopia argyrocephala. The sequence continues at coordinate 33,913,366 of OY756211.1, forward strand.
AAGCGCCCGATCCTGCAATATGTTTGCGGCCATTTTCCCCTATGTCGGAGCATAGGTAGCATGTCGGCTGGGACTTGCAGTCCTTTGCCTTGTGCCCTTCTACCCCGCATAGGAAACACATATTGCCTCGGTCAGGTCCGCTGCAGTTTCCACTAAGGTGACCGTATCCCAGGCACTTAAAGCACCTGGAGACGTCCACTCTACCGCGTATCCTGCAATTGACCCAGCCGAGTTTCACTGTCCCCCTTTGTAGGAGAACCTTGGCAGCTTTCGCCTCCATCTTAACAATGGCCATGTGTTGCCCCCTTATGTTGGGCTTGGCCAGAAACACCTCCAGAACACCCTTGTATTCTACAAGAATGTCCTGGAGAGCAACTTTCACCTCCTCCGCAGAGGTGCATTCGTCGAGATCTCTGATCTCTACTTTAGTCATAGGGACCAGTTCTCTGACTGAACTCGTCTCGCCCGCTGCCTTTTCTAATGCCTGTTTAAAAGCGTTTCTTCCGTCAGTGGAGGACTTTTTCAGCTCCACAAGAAGCTCTCCCGCCTTGGTCTTCCGTATTGACCTAACAGCCACTCCACAGGCTTCCGGTTTGACCTGCGATCGGACGGCACTAAGCACTTCCGCATAGGTCTTACCAGCTGCCGGTTTTAGAAGAATCGCTTCTGGCTTCTCGCCACCGCGCTTTCTCTTCTGCATATTGCTCCTCTTACCACTCGGTCCATCCTCAGTAGATGGAGGGGTACCCTGAGGAGCACCTTTCCCCTGAGCGCGGTTGCGCTTTTTCCCGGCAGGAGTTTGGGCTACCTTTGAAGAGACAGCATTTTGACATGCTGTCCTTATCGTGGGTGCACCGTTGTCAGTCTCCGGTTTGGAGACGACCCCGCTGGCTTTCGCCTTTTTTGCGCTCTTCTGCGCCTCTACTAATGGTGGACTACCTGCCCTCCTCTTCCCACCTTCCTTGGTGAGACATCCGGGAGCAGCTACATAATCCGGACGCTGCGGTTTCGAACAGCTCATGGTAAGCCACTGCAATTTTTCAACATTCTCCTCCAGTTTTGGAAGAGAATCTTTGATTGACCTGCTAACGTTTGGCTGCTTTTTAACAGCAGCCCCCATCTCCTTAATAATGGACCTCATACCTGACAGTCCCTCCTTAAGCTGGGCCAAGGCTTCCGCAAACCACCTTTCGGTGTTTCCGAAAGACCCTACTCCACCACTAATAATAATAATAATAATAATAATAATAATAATAATAATAATAATAATAATAATAATAATAATAATAATAATAATAATAATAATAATAATAATAATAATAATAATAATAATAATAATAATAATAATAATAATAATAATAATAATAATAATAATAATAATAATAATAATAATAATAATAATAATAATAATAATAATAATAATAATAATAATAATAATAATAATATTTTTTTTTTTTTTTTTTTTTTTTTGGAGAGAGGGGAAATGCATTTACGCACTTAGGTGGTTTTTGCCACCCGTCGTGCCGGACTCCACGCAGTTATTGCGTGCCTACCGGCTAAAACCCCTCTCTATATCACCCGGCTCCATCCTGGGACCGTCAATTTATGACATTACTTCAGGATGGAGCCTTATATTCCGGTCCAGTTGGACCCTACGGTGCCACCGACCTTGCAAGGTCTCTCTCTTTCCGACGAAGGATCCCCCTCGCAAAAAAGGCGATCCTTCTCCATGCAGCAAGGCTTCCTAACATGACTCCCGTGATGGTATTGGGAGTCAAGATGCCAAGATCCCTCTCCAGTGCACGCCTCTCCAACATCCACTTCTCACACTCAAAGAAAGTGTGGAAAGCGGAGTCGGATTGTGCTCCACAGTAGACGCATGTGGGACTTACGGCCTTTCCTATTTTAAACAGGAAAGACCGAAAGTGCCCATGGCCCGTCAGCAACTGCGTGAGGTAGTAATCTACCTCACCGTGCTGACGATTTAGCCAAGCGTCCACTTGAGGGACAAGGGCGTAAGTCCACCTCCCGCGTGTCTCAGTATCCCACCGTAACTGCCAGTCACGGAGGGACTGAGACCTTGCTACAGATTGTGCGCCTTCTTTTCCAATTTCGCCCTTGTGTTGGTGGACGAATTGTCGCTCCCTGGCGAGGAGGTCAATGGGTATGACCCCGGCGACCACCAAGACAGCCGGCTCCGATACCGTGCGGTAGGAGCACGCTATGCGGAGCGCCGCTCTCCGTTGCACTGCCGCCATGCGCTTTCGGTACTTTTCGAACCTGAGCGCATCAGCCCAGACTTCAGCTCCATACAACATCACAGACTCGGCGGTGCTCAGCAGCAGACGTCTTTTACAGGGAAGAGGGCCCCCAATGTTGGCCATTACCCTGCTCAATAACGTCGCTACGGAGGCCGCTTTGTCTGCTCTGCTGGATATTTCGCTCCAGAAGGTTAGTCTGTTGTCCAAACTAACCCCCAGGTAGCGAACGGCATTCTTCGTCTGGACTGTAACCTCTCCTACCTGCATGCTTCTAATGAGCGGGATGCGCTTCTTAGTAAGAAGCACTATCTCGGTCTTAGTCAGTGCCAACTCCAACCCGTGGTCACTCAGCCAGAGAGTAACTCGACGCATAACCTGGTTAAGTCGCAGTTGGGCCGCATCGACATCTTTGGCAATAATTACTGCCGCGATGTCGTCTGCGTAACCAACCAGGAATGTCCCTTCGGGCATCTCCATACGTAGAATCCCGTCATATGTATAGTTCCATATGTCGGGTCCCAGTATGGATCCCTGGGCCGCCCCTGCCGATAAGACTTTCGTCTCTCGGCCATCCTCCGTGTCATAGAGTATGGATCGATCTTTCAGGTAATCTCCCATGATACGCAGGAGGTACCCTGGGAGCCTGAAATTTCTCTCCATCGCGTATAACGCGTCCTGCCAGCGGACAGAGTTAAACGCGTTTTTCACATCCAGTGTGACCAGCAAACATACGGGACGTGAAAAGTGGTTTCCACGTTCCGTGCTCCTACCTGCATTAACTACCTCCTGGATAGCCGCCACAGTCGACCTGCCCCTTCGAAAGCCATACTGTCTTTCGGAGAGGTCGCCTGCCGCTACTACTGCAGTCTGCAGACGTGGGCGAAGAAGCTTCTCCAGGAGTTTCCCCGCGTTATCAAGCAGGCATAGTGGTCTGTATGACCCAGAAGCGCCGACTGGTCCCTTGCCCTTGTCAATAAGTACAAGTTTAGCCATCTTCCAGCGGGAGGGAAACACCCCGGCCTTTAGACAGGCGTTGTACATATTGAGCAAGAGCTCTGGATGACTCCGTGACACGGCTTTCAGCACCTCTGCTGGTAGACCATCAGGACCTGGTGCCTTTCCGCTGCGCAAACAACGAGAGGCAGACTCCAGTTCCTCCAAGGTGAAAGGCGGGATTTCCGTTTCTTCCGTGACCAATGTTCTATCGACCACTGGATGATCCGGAAAAAGGGCTTCCACTATAGGCCGAATAGTATCCGCATTCAGAGAAGCGTTTGGCTTAAACGCCCTCAATTTGCGGAGCACTATTTTATAGCCCAACCCCCATGGATCCCTATTTAGGTCCTCCGTTAAGTCCTTCCAGCATCGGCGCTTACTTCTTTGGATGGCGCGGCGAAGATCTTTTTTCGCCGCCTTATACTCTTCGGCTTTACGGGCTGCGTCATCTGCGTTTCCATTAGCGCGTTGAGCCAGCCGTCTACGACGGAGACAAACACGCCTCAGATCCGCAATTTCGGTCGTCCACCAGTAAGCAGGACTTCTCCCTTCGTTCGGACTTCTCCTCGGTACAGCGCTTTGACAGGCATGATGTATAAGACTCATGGTTGAGTCCACAAGTACATCAGCCCTCTCAACAGGCGGAAGATCATTACGGATCCCCTCTGTGGTCATACGTCCCCGTTCTAGAGCTAGAGACAAAGCTTCAACGTCCATCCTAGCGGCATTCCACCTAGCTGGTCCATGATGTTGGATGGACCGAGCTGGCGCAATATCTCGCACACGGAATGTGATATACTGGTGATCGCTGGCCGTAAAGTCCTCGATCACCTGCCATTCCTGCACGAGTGCCGCTAAGTTTTCAGTTGCCAGAGTGAGATCGATAATGGTCCCCCTTTGGCCAGATCTTCGAAAGGTGGGCACGGAGCCGTTATTTAATACAACCAACCCCGTCCTGGACATAAAGTCCAAAATTCGCCCACCTCTCGAATCGGTTCTAATCTCGCCCCACTCTACTGCTTTTGCATTGAAGTCTCCAGCCACTACCAGATGACCTCCCATGCTCCGTAAGACATCCTCCAAGTCGTCTAACTTGGTTTGGAAGTCCGAAATACCCTCGTTTGGAGTAAGATAGCAGCTAAAGTAAGTCACCAAGCCGCTTCTCACCCAAACGAAACCATCTCCAGAGCCATGGGCCGAAACACAGAAGCGTCTCGGGTCCGGGATCCATATCGCCGCTGTACCGAGGTTGTCCCTAAACCACGTAGGCGCACATCCGTCTCGGTACTGCTCACTGATCAAAATAAGATCAGCTTGTTTCTCGAGACGGATCTGCCCCATCAGGTCGTGAGCAGTTCTGCTGCGGTGCATGTTGGCCTGTAGGATGACCCTCATATTGTCCGCTTAACATCTTCTAATGCCTTGCGGAATACTCCGCAAGCGCCCGAACCTGCAATATGTTTGCGGCTATTTTCCCCTATGTCGGAGCATAGGTAGCATGTCGGCTGGGACTGGCAGTCCTTTGCCTTGTGCCCCTCTACCCCGCATAGGAAGCACATATTGCCTCGGTCAGGTCCGCTGCAGTTTCCACTAAGGTGACCGTATCCCAGGCACTTAAAGCACCTGGAGACGTCCACTCTACCGCGTATTCTGCAGTTGACCCAGCCGAGTTTCACTGTCCTCCTTTGTAGGAGAACCTTGGCAGCTTTCGCCTCCATCTTAACGATGGCCATGTGTTGCCCCCTTATGTTGGGCTTGGCCAGAAACACCTCCAGAACACCCTTGTATTCTACAAGAATGTCTTGTAGAGCAACTTCCACCTCCTCCACAGAGGTGCACTCGTCGAGATCTCTGATCTCTATCTTACTCATAGGGACCAGTTCTTTGACTACACTCGTCTCGCCCGCTGCCTTTTCTAATGCCTGTTTAAAAGCGTTTCTTCCGTCAGTGGAGGACTTTTTCAGCTCCACAAGGAGCTCTCCCGCCTTGGTCTTCCGTATTGACCTAACAGCCACTCCACAGGCTTCCGGTTTGACCTGCGATCGGACGGCACTAAGCACTTCCGCGTAGGTCTTACCAGCTGCCGGTTTTAGAAGAATCGCTTCTGGCTTCTCGCCAACACGCTTCCTCTTCTGCATATTGCCCCTCTTTCCACTCGGTCCATCCTCATTAGATGGAGCGGTACCCTGAGGAGCACCCCTCCCCTGAGCGCGGTTACGCTTTTTCCCGGCGGGGGTTTGGGCCACCTTTGAAGAGGCAGCATTTTGAGATGCTGCCCTCGTCGCGGATGCACCGTTGTCAGTCTCCGGTTTGGAGACGACCCCGCTGGCTTTCGCCTTTTTTGCGCTCTTCTGCGCCTCAACTAACGGCGGACTACCTGCCCTCCTCTTCCCACCTTCCTTGGTGAGACATTTAGGAGCAGCTACGTAATCCGGACGTTGCGGTCTGGAATAGCTCATTGTGAGCCACTGCAACTTCTCAACATTCTCCTCCAGTTTTGGAAGAGAGTCCTTAATGGACCTGCTTACATTTGGCTGCTTTTTAACAGCTGCCCCCATCTCCTTAATAATGGACCTCATTCCTGAGAGTCCCTCCTTCAGCTGGGCTAAGGCTTCCGCAAACCACCTTTCGGTGTTTCCGAAAGACCCAACTCCACCACTACGGCCTTCGAAGATAGGCTCCATCGTCAAAGGGGCTCCACTCAAAGTGGGCACCGGCCCTGACGTCTCCATACGGAGGTAATAAGTTTCAGTGCTATCCACTTTCCTCTTATTACAATTCACAAAAACTAATATAGAAAAGAAATAAAATTCGTAATAGGTACCTATTACAAATATTCAAAATTCTTCTATCAAAAATCCACCTATTACTAATCACACTAATTATTATGCGGTCGCAAAAAAACACGTCTGTACTCGTTAAGAGATCACCAGAGAATCATAATAATAATAATAATAATAATAATAATAATAATAATAATAATAATAATAATAATAATAATAATAATAATAATAATAATAATAATAATAATAATAATAATAATAATAATAATAATAATAATAATAATAATAATAATAATAATAATAATAATAATAATAATAATAATAATAATAATAATAATAATAATAATAATAATAATAATAATAATAATAATAATAATAATAATAATAATAATAATAATAATAATAATAATAATAATAATAATAATAATAATAATAATAATAATAATAATAATAATAATAATAATAATAATAATAATAATAATAATAATTTTTTTTTTTTTTTTTTTTTTTTTTTTTTTTTTTTTTTTTTTTTTTTTTTGGTGAGAGGGGAAATGCATTTACGCACTTAGGTGGTTGTTGCCACCCGTCGTGCCGGACTCCACGCAGTTATTGCGTGCCTACCGGCTAAAACCCCTCTCTATATCACCAGGCTCCATCCTGGGACCGTCAATTTATGACATTACTTCAGGATGGAGCCTTATATGCCTGTCCAGTTGGACCCTACGGTCCTGTCGACCTTGCCAGGTCTCTCTCCTTCCGACGAAGAATCCCCCTCGCAAAAAAGGCGATCCTACTCCATGCAGCAAGGTTTCCTAACATGACTCCCGTGATGGTATTGGGAGTCAAGATGCCAAGATCCCTCTCCAGTGCACGCCTCTCCAACATCCACTTCTCACACTCAAAGAAAGTGTGGAAAGCGGAGTCGGATTGTGCTCCACAGTAGACGCATGTGGGACTTACGGCCTTTCCTATTTTAAACAGGAAAGACCGAAAGTGCCCATGGCCCGTCAGCAACTGCGTGAGGTAGTAATCTACCTCACCGTGCTGACGATTTAGCCAAGCGTCCACTTGAGGGACAAGGGCGTAAGTCCACCTTCCGCGTGTCTCAGTATCCCACCGTAACTGCCAGTCACGGAGGGACTGAGACCTTGCCACAGATTGTGCGCCTTCTCTTCCAATTTCGTCCTTGTGTTGGTGGACGAATTGTCGCTCCCTGGCGAGGAGGTCGATGGGTATGACCCCGGCGACCACCAAGACAGCCGGCTCCGATACCGTGCGGTAGGAGCACGCTATGCGGAGCGCTGCTCTCCGTTGCACTGCTGCCATGCGCTTTCGGTACTTTTCGACCCTGAGCGCATCAGCCCAGACTTCAGCTCCATACAACATCACAGACTCGGCGGTGCTCAGCAGCAAACGTCTTTTACAGGGAAGAGGGCCCCCAATGTTGGCCATTACCCTGCTCAACAACGTCACTACTGAGGCCGCTTTGTCTGCTCTGCTGGATATTTCGCTCCAGAAGGTTAGTCTGTTGTCCAAACTAACCCCCAGGTAGCGAACGGCATTCTTCGTCTGGACTGTAACCTCTCCTACCTGCATGCTTCTAATGAGCGGGATGCGCTTCTTAGTAAGAAGCACTATCTCGGTCTTAGTCAGTGCCAACTCCAACCCGTGGTCACTCAGCCAGAGAGTAACTCGACGCATAACCTGGTTGAGTCGCAGTTGGGCCGCATCGACATCTTTGACAATAATTACTGCCGCGATGTCGTCTGCGTAACCAACCAGGAATGTCCCTTCGGGCATCTCCATACGTAGAATCCCGTCATATGTATAGTTCCATATGTCGGGTCCCAGTATGGATCCCTGGGCCGCCCCTGCCGATAAGACTTTCGTCTCTCGGCCATCCTCCGTGTCATAGAGTATGGATCGATCTTTCAGGTAATCTCCCATGATACGCAGGAGGTACCCTGGGAGCCTGAAATCTCTCTCCATCGCGTATAACGCGTCCTGCCAGCGGACAGTGTTAAACGCGTTTTTCACATCCAGTGTGACCAGCAAACATACGGGACGTGAAAAGTGGTTTCCACGTTCCGTGCTCCTACCTGCATTAACTACCTCCTGGATAGCCGCCACAGTCGACCTGCCCCTTCGAAAGCCGTACTGTCTTTCGGAGAGGTCGCCTGCCGCTACAACTGCAGCCTGCAGACGTGGGCGAAGAAGCTTCTCCAGGAGTTTCCCCGCGTTATCAAGCAGGCATAGTGGTCTGTATGACCCAGGAGCGCCGACTGGTCCCTTGCCCTTGTCAATAAGCACAAGTTTAGCCATCTTCCAGCGGGAGGGAAACACCCCGGCCTTTAGACAGGCGTTGTACATATTGAGCAAGAGCTCTGGATGACTCCGTGACACGGCTTTCAGCACCTCTGCTGGTAGACCATCAGGACCTGGTGCCTTCCCGCTGCGCAAACAACGAGAGGCACACTCCAGTTCCTCCAAGGTGAAAGGCGGTATTTCCGTTTCTTCCATGATCGATGTTCTATCGACCACTGGATGATCCGGAAAAAGGGCTTCCACTATGGGCCGAATAGTATCCGCATTCAGAGAAGCGTTTGGCTTAAACGCCCTCAATTTGCGGAGCACTATTTTATAGCCCAACCCCCATGGATCCCTATTTAGGTCCTCCGTTAAGTCCTTCCAGCATCGGCGCTTACTTCTTTGGATGGCGCGGCGAAGATCTTTTTTCGCCGCCTTATACTCTTCGGCTTTACGGGCTGCGTCATCTGCGTTTCCATTAGCGCGTTGAGCCAGCCGTCTACGACGGAGACAAACACGCCTCAGATCCGCAATTTCGGTCGTCCACCAGTAAGCAGGACTTCTCCCTTCGTTCGGACCCCTCCTCGGTACAGCGCTTTGACAGGCCTGATGTATAAGACTCATGGTTGAGTCCACAAGTACATCAGCCCTCTCAACAGGCGGAAGATCATTACGGATCCCCTCTGTGGTCATACGTCCCCGTTCTAGGGCTAGAGATAAAGCTTCAACGTCCATCCTAGCGGCATTCCACCTAGCTGGTCCATGATGTTGGATGGACCGAGCTGGCGCAATATCACGCACACGGAATGTGATATACTGGTGATCGCTGGCCGTAAAGTCCTCGATCACCTGCCATTCCTGCACGAGTGCCGCTAGGTTTTCAGTTGCCAGAGTGAGATCGATAATGGTCCCCCTTTGGCCAGATCTTCGAAAGGTGGGCACGGAGCCGTTATTTAATACAACCAACCCCGTCCTGGACATAAAGTCCAAAATTCGCCCACCTCTCGCATCGGTTCTAATCTCGCCCCACTCTACTGCTTTTGCATTGAAGTCTCCAGCCACTACGAGATGACCTCCCATGCTCCGTAAGACATCCTCCAAGTCGTCTAACTTGGTTTGGAAGTCTGAAATACCCTCGTTTGGAGTAAGATAGCAGCTAAAGTAAGTCACCAAGCCGCTTCTCACCCAAACGAAACCATCTCCAGAGCCATGGGCCGAAACACAGAAGCGTCTCGGGTCCGGGATCCATATCGCCGCTGTACCGAGGTTGTCCCTAAACCACGCAGGCGCATATCCGTCTCGGTACTGCTCACTGATCAAAATAAGATCAGCTTGTTTCTCGAGACGGATCTGCCCCATCAGGTCGTGAGCAGTTCTGCTGCGGTGCATGTTGGCCTGTAGGATGACCCTCATATTGTCCGCTTAGCATCTTCTAATGCCTTGCGGAATACTCCGCAAGCGCCCGAACCTGCAATATGTTTGCGGCCATTTTCCCCTATGTCGGAGCATAGGTAGCATGTCGGCTGGGACTTGCAGTCCTTTGCCTTGTGCCCTTCTACCCCGCACAGGAAACACATATTGCCTCGGTCAGGTCCGCTGCAGTTTCCACTAAGGTGACCGTACCCCAGGCACCTAAAGCACCTGGAGACGTCCACTCTGCCGCGCATCCTGCAGTTGACCCAACCGATTTTCACTGTCCTCCTTTGGAGGAGAACCTTGGCAGCTTTCGCCTCCATCTTGACAATAGCCATGTGTTGCCCCCTCATGTTGGGCTTTGCCAGAAACACCTCCAGAACACCCTTGTATTCTACAAGAATGTCTTGGAGAGCCACTTCCACCTCCTCCGCAGAGGTGCACTCGTCGAGATCTCTGATCTCTACCTTAGTCATAGGGACCAGTTCTCTGACTAAACTCGCCTCGCCCGCTGCCTTTTCTAACGCCTGTTTAAAAGCGCTCCTTCCGTCAGTGGAGGACTTTTTCAGCTCCACAAGAAGCTCTCCCGCCTTGGTCTTCCGTATTGACCTAACAGCCACTCCACAGGCTTCCGGTTTGACCTGCGATCGGACGGCACTAAGCACTTCCGCGTAGGTCTTACCAACTGCAGGTTTTAGAAGAATCGCTTCTGGCTTCTCGCCACCACGCTTCCTCTTCTGCATATTGCCCCCCTTTCCACTCGGTCCATCCTCATTAGATGGAGCGGTACCCTGAGGAGCACCTTTCCCCTGAGCGCGGTTGCGCTTTAACCCGGCGGGAGTTTGGGCCACCTTTGAAGAGGCAGCATTTTGAGATGCTGCCCTTGTCGCGGATGCACCGTTGTCAGTCTCCGGTTTGGAGACGACCCCGCTGGCTTTCGCCTTTTTTGCGCTCTTCTGCGCCTCAACTAACGGTGGACTACCTGCCCTCCTCTTCCCACCTTCCTTGGTGAGACATCTAGGAGCCGCTACATAATCCGGACGTTGCGGTTTCGAATAGCTCATGGTGAGCCACTCCAATTTATCAACATTCTCCTCCAGTTTTGGAAGAGAGTCTTTAATGGACCTGCTGACGTTTGGCTGCTTTTTAACAGCTGCCCCCATCTCCTTAATAATGGACCTCATTCCTGACAGTCCCTCCTTCAGCTGGGCTAAGGCTTCCGCAAACCACCTTTCGGTGTTTCCGAAAGACCCAACTCCACCACTACGGCCTTCGAAGGTAGGCTCCATCGTCAAATGGGCGCCACTTAAAGTGGGCACCGACCCTGACTTCTCCATCCGGAGGTAATAAGTTTCAGTGCTATCCACTTTCCACTTATTACAATGCACAAAACTAATATAAAAGAAACAACAAATTCGTAATAGGTACCTATTACAAATATTTAAATTTCCTCTATCAAAAATCCACCTATTACTAATCACACTAATTATTATGCGGTCGCAAAAAAAACACGTCTGTACTCGTTAAGAGATCACCAGAGAAATAATCAATAATAATAATAATAATAATAATAATAATAATAATAATAATAATAATAATAATAATAATAATAATAATAATAATAATAATAATAATAATAATAATAATAATAATAATAATAATAATAATAATAATAATAATAATAATAATAATAATAATAATAATAATAATAATAATAATAATAATAATAATAATAATAATAATAATAATAATAATAATAATAATAATAATAATAATAATAATAATAATAATAATAATAATAATAATAATAATAATAATAATAATAATAATAATAATAATAATAATAATAATAATAATAATAATAATAATAATAATAATAATAATAATAATAATAATAATAATAATAATAATAATAATAATAATAATAATAATAATAATAATAATAATAATAATAATAATAATAATAATAATAATAATAATAATAATAATAATAATAATAATAATAATAATAATAATAATAATAATAATAATAATAATAATAATAATAATAATAATAATAATAATAATAATAATAATAATAATAATAATAATAATAATAATAATAATAATAATAATAATAATAATAATAATAATAATAATAATAATAATAATAATAATAATAATAATAATAATAATAATAATAATAATAATAATAATAATAATAATAATAATAATAATAATAATAATAATAATAATAATAATAATAATAATAATAATAATAATAATAATAATAATAATAATTTTTTTTTTTTTTTTTTTTCATCGGTAAAGGGGGAAAAATGTAGTTACACATACGCCAAAGGTCCGGACCATTTGAGTTATGTCGGGTTCTCCTCCTGGCATACCGACTAAAAAACCCCCTTTTCCTCATCCATAAAGCGATCCACCCCGGGACCGCGCTCAGCATTACATCGGGGTGGTGCCTCTGTGTGGCCTCCTGCCACCCTACAATAATCTAACGCCACATTCAGGGCCAAATTCATCTTTGTTCACGTCATTGCGTCCAGGTCAGGCTTCTTTCTGCGGAGGATATCTTCTACATACCTCGAAACTGCTCTCCAGGTTCTCTCATTTTGGGACATTTTTCCTATGATGTTCGTTGGAAAGACTGCACCGATCTCTGCCTCAAGTTCCCTTCGATGCTCAGTCCATCGCACACAGCTGAAAAAAGTGTGTTCTGCGTCGTCCAGGACCTCTTCTTCTTCATATATGCAGAAGGGTGAACTGCATTTTCCCATCCGGTGCAGGTACTTTCTAAAATACCCATGACCGGTCAGCATCTGTGTCATGTAGTAATTTACCTCACCTATCTTCCTGTTTCTCCACTGTTTTATATCAGTGATCAGCTGATATGTCCACCTGCCGTGAATTTCATTACTCCACCGAAGCTGCCATTTTGTTAAAGTTTCCTGCCTTATTATCTCCATGTTCAGTGGTTGAGCAGAGTCTCTCCTAGCATTGTATATCCCTCGACGTTCCATAGCCTGTAGATCAATGGGTATCATTCCGGCTATTACCAAGACAGCCTGTGCAGATACCGTGCGGTACGCAGATGTTACTCGTAAGGCTGCTATTCTCTGAACGGATAGTAGTTTCCTCGCTCTTGTCTGCCTTTCCAGTGTGTGAGCCCAGATTTCTGAGCCATAGAGAAGTATGCTGTTGCTTGCTTCCATGAGTAGCTTTCTTCTGCTGGGAAGGGGTCCACCGGTATTTGCCATTAACCTGCTTAGCTGAGCTGTTATTCTAGCTGCTTTCGATGTTGCATACTCAATCTGCTCCGAGTAAGTAAGCTTTGAGTCTAGCCTTATCCCCAGGTACTTTATCGATGGCTTAGTGGGAATGACTACGTCACCTATGCTCATTTCCATCTCGACCGAAATGTGCCGCCTAGTGAGCAAGAGCAGCTCAGTTTTATGCATGGCCAGATGTAGTCCGTGAGAATCTAACCAGCTCTTCGTGCGGATCATTACCTGTCGTAATTTGCGTTGGGCCTCCTCTGAGTCTCTAGCTTTGATAACTGCCGCAATATCATCCGCGTATCCAACAAGGAAGGTGTCATCTGGCATCTCTATTTTTAGGATCTCATCATAGGTCGCATTCCATAAGTCCGGTCCCAGTATAGATCCTTGTGCGGCTCCTGAAGTGATTTGCATTCTCCTAATGCCTTGGTTCGTGTCGTATATTAGCATACGATTCTTCAGGTAGTCCCTTATGACCCTCATCAAATACCTGGGGACATTGAAAGTTGTCTCCAGAGTTCTTATTACATCCAACCACCTTAAGCTATTAAATGCGTTCTTAATATCCAATGTAGCTAGGAGTACAACAGGTCTCGAATAATAATAATAATAATAATAATAATAATAATAATAATAATAATAATAATAATTTTTTTTTTTTTTTTTTTTTTTTTTTTTTTGGAGAGAGGGGAAATGCATTTACGCACTTAGGTGGTACTAGCCGTACTGTCTTTCGGAGAGGTCGCCTGCCGCTACTACTGCAGCCTGCAGACGTGGGCGAAGAAGCTTCTCCAGGAGTTTCCCCGCGTTATCAAGCAGGCATAGTGGTCTGTATGACCCAGGAGCGCCGACTGGTCCCTTGCCCTTGTCAATAAGTACAAGTTTAGCCATCTTCCAGCGGGAGGGAAACACCCCGGCCTTTAGACAGGCGTTGTACATATTGAGCAAGAGCTCTGGATGACTCCGTGACACGGCTTTCAGCACCTCTGCTGGTAGACCATCAGGACCTGGTGCCTTCCCGCTGCGCAAACAACGAGAGGCACACTCCAGTTCCTCCAAGGTGAAAGGCGGTATTTCCGTTTCTTCCATGATCGATGTTCTATCGACCACTGGATGATCCGGAAAAAGGGCTTCCACTATGGGCCGAATAGTATCCGCATTCAGAGAAGCGTTTGGCTTAAACGCCCTCAATTTGCGGAACACTATTTTATAGCCCAACCCCCATGGATCCCTATTTAGGTCCTCCGTTAAGTCCTTCCAGCATCGGCGCTTACTTCTTTGGATGGCGCGGCGAAGATCTTTTTTCGCCGCCTTATACTCTTCGGCTTTACGGGCTGCGTCATCTGCGTTTCCATTAGCGCGTTGAGCCAGCCGTCTACGACGGAGACAAACACGCCTCAGATCCGCAATTTCGGTCGTCCACCAGTAAGCAGGACTTCTCCCTTCGTTCGGACCCCTCCTCGGTACAGCGCTTTGACAGGCCTGATGTATAGAGTCCACAAGCACATCAGCCCTCTCAACAGGCGGAAGATCATTACGGATCCCCTCTGTGGTCATACGTCCCCGTTCTAGGGCTAGAGACAAAGCTTCAACGTCCATCCTAGCGGCATTCCACCTAGCTGGTCCATGATGTTGGATGGACCGAGCTGGTGCAATATCACGCACACGGAATGTGATATACTGGTGATCGCTGGCCGTAAAGTCCTCAATCACCTGCCATTCCTGCACGAGTGCCGCCAGGTTTTCAGTTGCCAGAGTGAGATCGATAATGGTCCCCCTTTGGCCAGATCTTCGAAAGGTGGGCACGGAGCCGTTATTTAATACAACCAACCCCGTCCTGGACATAAAGTCCAAAATTCGCCCACCTCTCGAATCAGTTCTAATCTCGCCCCACTCTACTGCTTTTGCATTGAAGTCTCCAGCCACTACCAGATGACCTCCCATGCTCCGTAAGACATCCTCCAAGTGGTCTAACTTGGTTTGGAAGTCCGAAATACCCTCGTTTGGAGTAAGATAGCAGCTAAAGTAAGTCACCAAGCCGCTTCTCACCCAAACGAAACCATCTCCAGAGCCATGGGCCGAAACACAGAAGCGTCTCGGGTCCGGGATCCATATCGCCGCTGTACCGAGGTTGTCCCTAAACCATGTAGGCGCACATCCGTCCCGGTACTGCTCACTGATCAAAATAAGATCAGCTTGTTTCTCGAGACGGATCTGCCCCATCAGGTCGTGAGCAGTTCTGCTGCGGTGCATGTTGGCCTGTAGGATGACCATCATATTGTCCGCTTAGCATCTTCTAATGCCTTGCGGAATACTCCGCAAGCGCCCGATCCTGCAATATGTTTGCGGCCATTTTCCCCTATGTCGGAGCATAGGTAGCATGTCGGCTGGGACTTGCAGTCCCCTGCCTTGTGCCCCTCTACCCCGCACAGGAAACACATATTGCCTCGGTCAGGTCCGCTGCAGTTTCCACTAAGGTGACCGTACCCCAGGCACCTAAAGCACCTGGAGACGTCCACTCTGCCGCGCATCCTGCAGTTGACCCAACCGATTTTCACTGTCCTCCTTTGGAGGAGAACCTTGGCAGCTTTCGCCTCCATCTTGACAATAGCCATGTGTTGCCCCCTCATGTTTGGCTTGGCCAGAAACACCTCCAGAACACCCTTGTATTCTACAAGAATGTCTTGGACAGCCACTTCCACCTCCTCCACAGAGGTGCACTCGTCGAGATCTCTGATCTCTACCTTAGTCATAGGGACCAGTTCTCTGACTAAACTCGCCTCGCCAGCTGCCTTTTCTAACGCCTGTTTAAAAGCGCTTCTTCCGTCAGTGGAGGACTTTTTCAGCTCCACAAGAAGCTCTCCCGCCTTGGTCTTCCGTATTGACCTAACAGCCACTCCACAGGCTTCCGGTTTGACCTGCGATCGGACGGCACCAAGCACTTCCGCGTAGGTCTTACCAGCTGCCGGTTTCAAAAGAATCGTTTCTGGCTTTTCGCCACCACGCTTCCTCTTCTGCGTATTGCCCCTCTTAACACCTGGTCCATCCTCATTAGATGGAGCGGTACCCTGAGGAGCACCTTTTCCCTGAGCGCGGTTGCGCTTTTTCCCGGCGGGGGTTTGGGCCACCTTTGAAGAGGCAGCATTTTGAGATGCTGCTCTTGTCGCGGGTGCACCGTTGTTAGTCTCCGGTTTGGAGGAGACCCCGCCCGCTCTCGCCTTTTTTGCGCTCTTCTGCGCCTCTACTAATGGTGGACTACCTGCCCTCCTCTTCCCACCTTCCTTGGTGAGACATCCGGGAGCAGCTACGTAATCCGGACGTTGCGGTTTTGAATAGCTCATGGTGAGCCACTGCAACTTCTCAACATTCTCCTCCAGTTTTGGAAGAGAATCTTTGATTGACCTGCTAACGTTTGGCTGCTTTTTAACAGCAGCCCCCATCTCCTTAATAATGGACCTCATACCCGACAGTCCCTCCTTAAGCTGGGCTAAGGCTTCCGCAAACCACCTTTCGGTGTTTCCGAAAGACCCTACTCCACCACTACGGCCTTCGAAGGTAGGCTCCATCGTCAAAGGGGCGCCACTTAAAGTGGGCACCGACCCTGACGTCTCCATCCGGAGGTAATAAGTTTCAGTGCTATCCACTTTCCACTTATTACAATTCACAAAACTAATATATGTAGAAAAAAAGCAAAAATTCGTAATAGGTACCTATTACAAATATTCAAATTTCCTCTATCAAAAATCCACCTATTACTATTTACAATAATTACCATGCGGTCGCAAAAAAACACGTCTGTACTCGTTAAGAGATCACCAGAGAATCGTCAATAATAATAATAATAATAATAATAATAATAATAATAATAATAATAATAATAATAATAATAATAATAATAATAATAATAATAATAATAATAATAATAATAATAATAATAATAATAATAATAATAATAATAATAATAATAATAATAATAATTTTTTTTTTTTTTTTTTTTTTTTTTTTTTTTTTTTTTTTTTTTTTTTTTTTTTTTTTTTTTGGAGAGAGGGGAAATGCATTTACGCACTTAGGTGGTTTTTGCCACCCGTCGTGCCGGACTCCACGCAGTTATTGCGTGCCTACCGGCTAAAACCCCTCTCTATATCACCCGGCTCCATCCTGGGACCGTCAATTTATGACATTACTTCAGGATGGAGCCTTATATTCCGGTCCAGTTGGACCCTACGGTGCCACCGACCTTGCAAGGTCTCTCTCTTTCCGACGAAGGATCCCCCTCGCAAAAAAGGCGATCCTTCTCCATGCAGCAAGGCTTCCTAACATGACTCCCGTGATGGTATTGGGAGTCAAGATGCCAAGATCCCTCTCCAGTGCACGCCTCTCCAACATCCACTTCTCACACTCAAAGAAAGTGTGGAAAGCGGAGTCGGATTGTGCTCCACAGTAGACGCATGTGGGACTTACGGCCTTTCCTATTTTAAACAGGAAAGACCGAAAGTGCCCATGGCCCGTCAGCAACTGCGTGAGGTAGTAATCTACCTCACCGTGCTGACGATTTAGCCAAGCGTCCACTTGAGGGACAAGGGCGTAAGTCCACCTTCCGCGTGTCTCAGTATCCCACCGTAACTGCCAGTCACGGAGGGACTGAGACCTTGCCACAGATTGTGCGCCTTCTCTTCCAATTTCGTCCTTGTGTTGGTGGACGAATTGTCGCTCCCTGGCGAGGAGGTCGATGGGTATGACCCCGGCGACCACCAAGACAGCCGGCTCCGATACCGTGCGGTAGGAGCACGCTATGCGGAGCGCTGCTCTCCGTTGCACTGCCGCCATGCGCTTTCGGTACTTTTCGAACCTGAGCGCATCAGCCCAGACTTCAGCTCCATACAACATCACAGACTCGGCGGTGCTCAGCAGCAGACGTCTTTTACAGGGAAGAGGGCCCCCAATGTTGGCCATTACCCTGCTCAATAACGTCACTACGGAGGCCGCTTTGTCTGCTCTGCTGGATATTTCGCTCCAGAAGGTTAGTCTGTTGTCCAAACTAACCCCCAGGTAGCGAACGGCATTCTTCGTCTGGACTGTAACCTCTCCTACCTGCATGCTTCTAATGAGCGGGATGCGCTTCTTAGTAAGAAGCACTATCTCGGTCTTAGTCAGTGCCAACTCCAACCCGTGGTCACTCAGCCAGAGAGTAACTCGACGCATAACCTGGTTGAGTCGCAGTTGGGCCGCATAATAATAATAATAATAATAATAATAATAATAATAATAATAATAATAATAATAATAATAATAATAATAATAATAATAATAATAATAATAATAATAATAATAATAATAATAATAATAATAATAATAATAATAATAATAATAATAATAATAATAATAATAATAATAATAATAATAATAATAATAATAATAATAATAATAATAATAATAATAATAATAATAATAATAATAATAATAATAATAATAATAATAATAATAATAATAATAATAATAATAATAATAATAATAATAATAATAATAATAATAATAATAATAATAATAATAATAATAATAATAATAATAATAATAATAATAATAATAATAATAATAATAATAATAATAATAATAATAATAATAATAATAATAATAATAATAATAATAATAATAATAATAATAATAATAATAATAATAATAATAATAATAATAATAATAATAATAATAATAATAATAATAATAATAATAATAATAATAATAATAATAATAATAATAATAATAATAATAATAATAATAATAATAATAATAATAATAATAATAATAATAATAATAATAATAATAATAATAATAATAATAATAATAATAATAATAATAATAATAATAATAATAATAATAATAATAATAATAATAATAATAATAATAATAATAATAATAATAATAATAATAATAATAATAATAATAATAATAATAATTTTTTTTTTTTTTTTTTTTTTTTTTTTTTTTTTTTTTTTTTGGTGAGAGGGGAAATGCATTTACGCACTTAGGTGGTTTTTGCCACCCGTCGTGCCGGACTCCACGCAGTTATTGCGTGCCTACCGGCTAAAACCCCTCTCTATATCACCCGGCTCCATCCTGGGACCGTCAGTTTATGACATTACTTCAGGATGGAGCCTTATATTCCGGTCCATTTGGACCCTACGGTGCCACCGACCTTGCAAGGTCTCTCTCCTTCCGACGAAGGATCCCCCTCGCAAAAAAGGCGATCCTTCTCCATGCAGCAAGGTTTCCTAACATGACTCCCGAGATGGTATTGGGAGTCAAGATGCCGAGATCCCTCTCCAGTGCACGCCTCTCCAACATCCACTTCTCACACTCAAAAAAAGTGTGGAGAGCGGAGTCGGATTGTGCTCCACAGTAGACGCATGTGGGACTTACGGCCTTTCCTATTTTAAACAGGAAAGACCGAAAGTGCCCATGGCCCGTCAGCAACTGCGTGAGGTAGTAATCTACCTCACCGTGCTGACGATTTAGCCAAGCGTCCACTTGAGGGACAAGGGCGTAAGTCCACCTTCCGCGTGTCTCAGTATCCCACCGTAACTGCCAGTCACGGAGGGACTGAGACCTTGCCACAGATTGTGCGCCTTCTCTTCCAATTTCGTCCTTGTGTTGGTGGACGAATTGTCGCTCCCTGGCGAGAAGGTCGATGGGTATGACCCCGGCGACCACCAAGACAGCCGGCTCCGATACCGTGCGGTAGGAGCACGCTATGCGGAGCGCTGCTCTCCGTTGCACTGCCGCCATGCGCTTTCGGTACTTTTCGACCCTGAGCGCATCAGCCCAGACTTCAGCTCCATACAACATCACAGACTCGGCGGTGCTCAGCAGCAAACGTCTTTTACAGGGAAGAGGGCCCCCAATGTTGGCCATTACCCTGCTTAACAACGTCACTACTGAGGCCGCTTTGTCTGCTCTGCTGGATATTTCGCTCCAGAAGGTTAGTCTGTTGTCCAAACTAACCCCCAGGTAGCGAACGGCATTCTTCGTCTGGACTGTAACTTCTCCTACCTGCATGCTTCTAATGAGCGGGATGCGCTTCTTAGTAAGAAGCACTATCTCGGTCTTAGTCAGTGCCAACTCCAACCCGTGGTCACTCAGCCAGAGAGTAACTCGACGCATAACCTGGTTGAGTCGCAGTTGGGCCGCATCGACATCTTTGGCAATAATTACTGCCGCGATGTCGTCTGCGTAACCAACCAGGAATGTCCCTTCGGGCATCTCCATACGTAGAATCCCGTCATATGTATAGTTCCATATGTCGGGTCCCAGTATAGATCCCTGGGCCGCCCCTGCCGATAAGACTTTCGTCTCTCGGCCATCCTCCGTGTCATAGAGTATGGATCGATCTTTCAGGTAATCTCCCATGATACGCAGGAGGTACCCTGGGAGCCTGAAATCTCTCTCCATCGCGTATAACGCATCCTGCCAGCGGACAGAGTTAAACACGTTTTTCACATCCAGTGTGACCAGCAAACATACGGGACGTGAAAAGTGGTTTCCACGTTCCGTGCTCCTACCTGCATTAACTACCTCCTGGATAGCCGCCACAGTCGACCTGCCCCTTCGAAAGCCGTACTGTCTTTCGGAGAGGTCGCCTGCCGCCACTACTGCAGCCTGCAGACGTGGGCGAAGAAGCTTCTCCAGGAGATAATAATAATAATAATAATAATAATAATAATAATAATAATAATAATAATAATAATAATAATAATAATAATAATAATAATAATAATAATAATAATAATAATAATAATAATAATAATAATAATAATAATAATAATAATAATAATAATAATAATAATAATAATAATAATAATAATAATAATAATAATAATAATAATAATAATAATAATAATAATAATAATAATAATAATAATAATAATAATAATAATAATAATAATAATAATAATAATAATAATAATAATAATAATAATAATAATAATAATAATAATAATAATAATAATAATAATAATAATAATAATAATAATAATAATAATAATAATAATAATAATAATAATAATAATAATAATAATAATAATAATAATAATAATAATAATAATAATAATAATAATAATAATAATAATAATAATAATAATAATAATAATAATAATAATAATAATAATAATAATAATAATAATAATAATAATAATAATAATAATAATAATAATAATAATAATAATAATAATAATAATAATAATTTTTTTTTTTTTTTTTTTTTTTTTTTTTTTTTTTTTTTTTTTTTTTTTTTTTTTTTTTTGGAGAGAGGGGAAATGCATTTACGCACTTAGGTGGTTTTTGCCACCCGTCGTGCCGGACTCCACGCAGTTATTGCGTGCCTACCGGCTAAAACCCCTCTCTATATCACCAGGCTCCATCCTGGAACCGTCAATTTATGACATTACTTCAGGATGGAGCCTTATATGCCGGTCCAGTTGGACCCTACGGATCTGTCGACCTTGCCAGGTCTCTCTCCTTCCGACGAAGGATCCCCCTCGCAAAAAAGGCGATCCTACTCCATGCAGCAAGGTTTCCTAACATGACTCCCATGATGGTATTGGGAGTCAAGATGCCAAGATCCCTCTCCAGTGCACGCCTCTCCAACATCCACTTCTCACACTCAAAGAAAGTGTGGAAAGCGGAGTCGGATTGTGCTCCACAGTAGACGCATGTGGGACTTACGGCCTTTCCTATTTTAAACAGGAAAGACCGAAAGTGCCCATGGCCAGTCAGCAACTGCGTGAGGTAGTAATCTACCTCACCGTGCTGACGATTTAGCCAAGCGTCCACTTGAGGGACAAGGGCGTAAGTCCACCTTCCGCGTGTCTCAGTATCCCACCGTAACTGCCAGTCACGGAGGGACTGAGACCTTGCCACAGATTGTGCGCCTTCTCTTCCAATTTCGTCCTTGTGTTGGTGGACGAATTGTCGCTCCCTGGCGAGAAGGTCGATGGGTATGACCCCGGCGACCACCAAGACAGCCGGCTCCGATACCGTGCGGTAGGAGCACGCTATGCGGAGCGCTGCTCTCCGTTGCACTGCCGCCATGCGCTTTCGGTACTTTTCGACCCTGAGCGCATCAGCCCAGACTTCAGCTCCATACAACATCACAGACTCGGCGGTGCTCAGCAGCAAACGTCTTTTACAGGGAAGAGGGCCCCCAATGTTGGCCATTACTCTGCTCAACAACGTCACTACTGAGGCCGCTTTGTCTGCTCTGCTGGATATTTCGCTCCAGAAGGTTAGTCTGTTGTCCAAACTAACCCCCAAGTAGCGAACGGCATTCTTCGTCTGGACTGTAACCTCTCCTACCTGCAAGCTTCTAATAAGCGGGATGCGCTTCTTAGTAAGAAGCACTATCTCGGTCTTAGTCAGTGCCAACTCCAACCCGTGGTCACTCAGCCAGAGAGTAACTCGACGCATAACCTGGTTGAGTCGCAGTTGGGCCGCATCGACATCTTTGGCAATAATTACTGCCGCGATGTCGTCTGCGTAACCAACCAGGAATGTCCCTTCGGGCATCTCCATACGTAGAATCCCGTCATATGTATAGTTCCATATGTCGGGTCCCAGTATGGATCCCTGGGCCGCCCCTGCCGATAAGACTTTCGTCTCTCGGCCATCCTCCGTGTCATAGAGTATGGATCGATCTTTCAGGTAATCTCCCATGATACGCAGGAGGTACCCTGGGAGCCTGAAATCTCTCTCCATTGCGTATAACGCATCCTGCCAGCGGACAGAGTTAAACGCGTTTTTCACATCCAGTGTGACCAGCAAACATACGGGACGTGAAAAGTGGTTTCCACGTTCCGTGCTCCTACCTGCATTAACTACCTCCTGGATAGCCGCCACAGTCGACCTGCCCCTTCGAAAGCCGTACTGTCTTTCGGAGAGGTCGCCTGCCGCTACTACTGCAGCCTGCAGACGTGGGCGAAGAAGCTTCTCCAGGAGTTTTCCCGCGTTATCAAGCAGGCATAGTGGTCTGTATGACCCAGGAGCGCCGACTGGTCCCTTGCCCTTGTCAATAAGTACAAGTTTAGCCATCTTCCAGCGGGAGGGAAACACCCCGGCCTTTAGACAGGCGTTGTACATATTGAGCAAGAGCTCTGGATGACTCCGTGACACGGCTTTCAGCACCTCTGCTGGTAGACCATCAGGACCTGGTGCCTTCCCGCTGCGCAAACAACGAGAGGCACACTCCAGTTCCTCCAAGGTGAAAGGCGGGATTTCCGTTTCTTCCGTGACCGATGTTCTATCGACCACTGGATGATCCGGAAAAAGGGCTTCCACTATGGGCCGAATAGTATCCGCATTCAGAGAAGTGTTTGGCTTAAACGCCCTCAATTTGCGGAGCACTATTTTATAGCCCAACCCCCATGGATCCCTATTTAGGTCCTCCGTTAAGTCCTTCCAGCATCGGCGCTTACTTCTTTGGATGGCGCGGCGAAGATCTTTTTTCGCCGCCTTATACTCTTCGGCTTTACGGGCTGCGTCATCTGCGTTTCCATTAGCGCGTTGAGCCAACCGTCTACGACGGAGACAAACACGCCTCAGATCCGCAATTTCGGTCGTCCACCAGTAAGCAGGACTTCTCCCTTCGTTCGGACCCCTCCTCGGTACAGCGCTTTGACAGGCCTGATGTATAAGACTCATGGTTGAGTCCACAAGTACATCAGCCCTCTCAACAGGCGGAAGATCATTACGGATCCCCTCTGTGGTCATACGTCCCCGTTCTAGGGCTAGAGACAAAGCTTCAACGTCCATCCTAGCGGCATTCCACCTAGCTGGTCCATGATGTTGGATGGACCGAGCTGGCGCAATATCACGCACACGGAATGTGATATACTGGTGATCGCTGGCCGTAAAGTCCTCGATCACCTGCCATTCTTGCACGAGTGCCGCTAGGTTTTCAGTTGCCAGAGTGAGATCGATAATGGTCCCCCTTTGGCCACATCTTCGAAAGGTGGGCACGGAGCCGTTATTTAATACAACCAACCCCGTCCTGGACATAAAGTCCAAAATTCGCCCACCTCTCGAATCGGTTCTAATCTCGCCCCACTCTACTGCTTTTGCATTGAAGTCTCCAGCCACTACCAGATGACCTCCCATGCTCCGTAAGACATCCTCCAAGTCGTCTAACTTGGTTTGGAAGTCCGAAATACCCTCGTTTGGAGTAAGATAGCAGCTAAAGTAAGTCACCAAGCCGCTTCTCACCCAAACGAAACCATCTCCAGAGCCATGGGCCGAAACACAGAAGCGTCTCGGGTCCGGGATCCATATTGCCGCTGTACCGAGGTTGTCCCTAAACCACGTAGGCGCACATCCGTCTCGGTACTGCTCACTGATCAAAATAAGATCAGCTTGTTTCTCGAGACGGATCTGCCCCATCAGGTCGTGAGCAGTTCTGCTGCGGTGCATGTTGGCCTGTAGGATGACCCTCATATTGTTCGCTTAGCATCATCTAATGCCTTGCGGAATACTCCGCAAGCGCCCGAACCTGCAATATGTTTGCGGCCACTTTCCCCTATGCCGGAGCATAGGTAGCATGTCGGCTGGGACTTGCAGTCCTTTGCCTTGTGCCCTTCTGCCCCGCACAGGAAACACATATTGCCTCGGTCAGGTCCGCTGCAGTTTCCACTAAGGTGACCGTACCCCAGGCACCTAAAGCACCTGGAGACGTCCACTCTGCCGCGCATCCTGCAGTTGACCCAACCGATTTTCACTGTCCTCCTTTGGAGGAGAACCTTGGCAGCTTTCGCCTCCATCTTGGCAATAGCCATGTGTTGCCCCCTCATGTTGGGCTTGGTCAGAAACACCTCCAGAACACCCTTGTAGTCTACAAGAATATCTTGGAGAGCCACTTCCACTTCCTCCACAGAGGTGCACTCGTCGAGATCTCTGATCTCTACCTTACTCATAGGGACCAGTTCTCTGACTACACTCGTCTCGCCCGCTGCCTTCTCTAACGCCTGTTTAAAGGCGTTTCTTCCTTCAGTGGAGGACTTCTTCAGCTCCACAAGAAGCTCTCCCGCCTTGGTCTTCCGTATTGACCTAACAGCCACTCCACAGGCTTCCGGTTTGACCTGCGATCGGACGGCACTAAGCACTTCCGCGTATGTCTTACCAGCTGCCGGTTTTAGAACAATCGCTTCTGGCTTCTCGCCACCACGCTTCCTCTTCTGCATATTGCCCCTCTTACCACTCGGTCTATCCTCATTAGATGGAGCAGTATCCTGAGGAGCACCTTTTCCCTGAGCGCGGTTGCGCTTTTTCCCGGCGGGGGTTTGGGCCACCTTTGAAGAGGCAGCATTTTGAGATGCTGCTCTTGTCGCGGGTGCACCGTTTTCAGTCTCCGGTTTGGTGACGACCTCGCTGGCTTTCGCCTTTTTTGCGCTCTTCTGCGCCTCTACCAATGGTGGACTACCTGCCCTCCTCTTCCCACCTTCCTTGGTGAGACATCTAGGAGCCGCTACATAATCCGGACATTGCGGTTTCGAATAGCTCATGGTGAGCCACTCCAATTTATCAACATTCTCCTCCAGTTTTGGAAGAGAGTCCTTAATGGACCTGCTGACGTTTGGCTGCTTTTTAACAGCTGCCCCCATCTCCTTAATAATGGACCTCATTCCTGACAGTCCCTCCTTCAGCTGGGCTAAGGCTTCCGCAAACCACCTTTCGGTGTTTCCGAAAGACCCAACTCCACCACTACGGCCTTCCAAGGTAGGCTCCATCATCAAAGGGGTGCCACTTAAAGTGGGCACCGACCCTGACCTCTCCATCCGGAGGTAATAAGTTTCAGTGCTATCCACTTTCCACTTATTACAATGCGCAAAACTAATATAAAAGAAACAAAAATTCGTAATAGGTACCTATTACAAATATTTAAATTTCCTCTATCAAAAATACACCTATTACTAATCACACTATTTATTATGCGGTCGCAAGAAAACACGTCTGTACTCGTTAAGAGATCACCAGAGAATCAATAATAATAATAATAATAATAATAATAATAATAATAATAATAATAATAATAATAATAATAATAATAATAATAATAATAATAATAATAATAATAATAATAATAATAATAATAATAATAATAATAATAATAATAATAATAATAATAATAATAATAATAATAATAATAATAATAATAATAATAATAATAATAATAATAATAATAATAATAATAATAATAATAATAATAATAATAATAATAATAATAATAATAATAATAATAATAATAATAATAATAATAATAATAATAATTTTTTTTTTTTTTTTTTTTTTGGTGAGAGGGGAAATGCATTTACGCACTTAGGTGGTTTTTGCCACCCGTCGTGCCGGACTCCACGCAGTTATTGCGTGCCTACCGGCTAAAACCCCTCTCTATATCACCAGGCTCCATCCTGGAACCGTCAATTTATGACATTACTTCAGGATGGAGCCTTATATGCCGGTCCAGTTGGACCCTACGGCTCTGTCGACCTTGCCAGGTCTCTCTCCTTCCGACGAAGAATCCCCCTCGCAAAAAAGGCGATCCTACTCCATGCAGCAAGGTTTCCTAACATGACTCCCGTGATGGTATTGGGAGTCAAGATGCCAAGATCCCTCTCCAGTGCACGCCTCTCCAACATCCACTTCTCACACTCAAAAAATGTGTGGAAAGCGGAGTCGGATTGTGCTCCACAGTAGACGCATGTGGGACTTACGGCCTTTCCTATTTTAAACAGGAAAGACCGAAAGTGCCCATGGCCCGTCAGCAACTGCGTGAGGTAGTAATCTACCTCACCGTGCTGACGATTTAGCCAAGCGTCCACTTGAGGGACAAGGGCGTAAGTCCACCTTCCGCGTGTCTCAGTATCCCACCGTAACTGCCAGTCACGGAGGGACTGAGACCTTGCCACAGATTGCGCGCCTTCTCTACCAATTTCGTCCTTGTGTTGGTGGACGAATTGTCGCTCCCTGGCGAGGAGGTCGATGGGTATGACCCCGGCGACCACCAAGACAGCCGGCTCCGATACCGTGCGGTAGGAGCACGCTATGCGGAGCGCTGCTCTCCGTTGCACTGCCGCCATGCGCTTTCGGTACTTTTCGACCCTGAGCGCATCAGCCCAGACTTCAGCTCCATACAACATCACAGACTCGGCGGTGCTCAGCAGCAAACGTCTTTTACAGGGAAGAGGGCCCCCAATGTTGGCCATTACCCTGCTCAACAACGTCACTACTGAGGCCGCTTTGTCCGCTCTGCTGGATATTTCGCTCCAGAAGGTTAGTCTGTTATCCAAACTAACCCCCAGGTAGCGAACGGCGTTCTTCGTCTGGACTGTAACCTCTCCTACCTGCATGCTTCTAATGAGCGGGATGCGCTTCTTAGTAAGAAGCACTATCTCGGTCTTAGTCAGTGCCAACTCCAACCCGTGGTCACTCAGCCAGAGAGTAACTCGACGCATAACCTGGTTGAGTCGCAGTTGGGCCGCATCGACATCTCTGGCAATAATAACTGCCGCGATGTCATCCGCGTAACCAACCAGGAATGTCCCTTCGGGCATCTCCATACGTAGAATCCCGTCATAGGTATAGTTCCATATGTCGGGTCCCAGTATGGATCCCTGGGCCGCCCCTGCCGATAAGACTTTCGTCTCTCGGCCATCCTCCGTGTCATAGAGTATGGATCGATCTTTCAGGTAATCTCCCATGATACGCAGGAGGTACCCTGGGAGCCTGAAATTTCTCTCCATCGCGTATAACGCGTCCTGCCAGCGGACAGAGTTAAACGCGTTTTTCACATCCAGTGTGACCAGCAAACATACGGGACGTGAAAAGTGGTTTCCACGTTCCGTGCTCCTACCTGCATTAACTACCTCCTGGATAGCCGCCACAGTCGACCTGCCCCTTCGAAAGCCGTACTGTCTTTCGGAGAGGTCGCCTGCCGCTATTACTGCAGCCTGCAGACGTGGGCGAAGAAGCTTCTCCAGGAGTTTCCCCGCGTTATCAAGCAGGCATAGTGGTCTGTATGACCCAGGAGCGCCGACTGGTCCCTTGCCCTTGTCAATAAGTACAAGTTTAGCCATCTTCCAGCGGGAGGGAAACACCCCGGCCTTTAGACAGGCGTTGTACATATTGAGCAAGAGCTCTGGATGACTCCGTGACACGGCTTTCAGCACCTCTGCTGGTAGACCATCAGGACCTGGTGCCTTCCCGCTGCGCAAACAACGAGAGGCACACTCCAGTTCCTCCAAGGTGAAAGGCGGGATTTCCGTTTCTTCCGTGACCGATGTTCTATCGACCACTGGATGATCCGGAAAAAGGGCTTCCACTATGGGCCGAATAGTATCCGCATTCAGAGAAGCGTTTGGCTTAAACGCCCTCAATTTGCGGAGCACTATTTTATAGCCCAACCCCCATGGATCCCTATTTAGGTCCTCCGTTAAGTCCTTCCAGCATCGGCGCTTACTTCTTTGGATGGCGCGGCGAAGATCTTTTTTCGCCGCCTTATACTCTTCGGCTTTTCGGGCTGCGTCATCTGCGTTTCCATTAGCGCGTTGAGCCAGCCGTCTACGACGGAGACAAACACGCCTCAGATCCGCAATTTCGGTCGTCCACCAGTAAGCAGGACTTCTCCCTTCGTTCGGACCCCTCCTCGGTACAGCGCTTTGACAGGCCTGATGTATAAGACTCATGGTTGAGTCCACAAGTACATCAGCCCTCTCAACAGGCGGAAGATCATTACGGATCCCCTCTGTGGTCACACGTCCCCGTTCTAGGGCTAGAGACAAAGCTTCAACGTCCATCCTAGCGGCATTCCACCTAGCTGGTCCATGATTTTGGATGGACCGAGCTGGCGCAATATCACGCACACGGAATGTGATATACTGGTGATCGCTGGCCGTAAAGTCCTCGATCACCTGCCACTCCTGCACGAGTGCCGCTAGGTTTTCTGTTGCCAGAGTGAGATCGATAATAGTCCCCCTTTGGCCAGATCTTCGAAATGTGGGCACGGAGCCGTTATTTAATACAACCAACCCCGTCCTGGACATAAAGTCCAAAATTCGCCCACCTCTCGAATCGGTTCTAATCTCGCCCCACTCTACTGCTTTTGCATTGAAGTCTCCAGCCACTACCAGATGACCTCCCATGCTCCGTAAGACATCCTCCAAGTCGTCTAACTTGGTTTGGAAGTCCGAAATACCCTCGTTTGGAGTAAGATAGCAGCTAAAGTAAGTCACCAAGCCGCTTCTCACCCAAACGAAACCATCTCCAGAGCCATGGGCCGAAACACAGAAGCGTCTCGGGTCCGGGATCCATATCGCCGCTGTACCGAGGTTGTCCCTAAACCACGTAGGCGCACATCCGTCTCGGTACTGCTCACTGATCAAAATAAGATCAGCTTGTTTCTCGAGACGGATCTGCCCCATCAGGTCGTGAGCAGTTCTGCTGCGGTGCATGTTGGCCTGTAGGATGACCCTCATATTGTCCGCTTAGCATCTTCTAATGCCTTGCGGAATACTCCGCAAGCGCCCGAACCTGCAATATGTTTGCGGCCATTTTCCCCTATGTCGGAGCATAGGTAGCATGTCGGCTGGGACTGGCAGTCCTTTGCCTTGTGCCCCTCTACCCCGCACAGGAAGCACATATTGCCTCGGTCAGGTCCGCTGCAGTTTCCACTAAGGTGACCGTATCCCAGGCACTTAAAGCACCTGGAGACGTCCACTCTACCGCGTATTCTGCAGTTGACCCAGCCGAGTTTCACTGTCCTCCTTTGTAGGAGAACCTTGGCAGCTTTCGCCTCCATCTTAACGATGGCCATGTGTTGCCCCCTTATGTTGGGCTTGGCCAGAAACACCTCCAGAACACCCTTGTATTCTACAAGAATGTCTTGTAGAGCAACTTCCACCTCCTCCACAGAGGTGCACTCGTCGAGATCTCTGATCTCTATCTTACTCATAGGGACCAGTTCTTTGACTACACTCGTCTCGCCCGCTGCCTTTTCTAACGCCTGTTTAAAAGCGTTTCTTCCGTCAGTGGAGGACTTTTTCAGCTCCACAAGGAGCTCTCCCGCCTTGGTCTTCCGTATTGACCTAACAGCCACTCCACAGGCTTCCGGTTTGACCTGCGATCGGACGGCACTAAGCACTTCCGCGTAGGTCTTACCAGCTGCCGGTTTTAGAAGAATCGCTTCTGGCTTCTCGCCAACACGCTTCCTCTTCTGCATATTGCCCCTCTTTCCACTCGGTCCATCCTCATTAGATGGAGCGGTACCCTGAGGAGCACCTTTCCCCTGAGCGCGGTTACGCTTTTTCCCGGCGGGGGTTTGGGCCACCTTTGAAGAGGCAGCATTTTGAGATGCTGCCCTCGTCGCGGATGCACCGTTGTCAGTCTCCGGTTTGGAGACGACCCCGCTGGCTTTCGCCTTTTTTGCGCTCTTCTGCGCCTCAACTAACGGTGGACTACCTGCCCTCCTCTTCCCACCTTCCTTGGTGAGACATTTAGGAGCAGCTACGTAATCCGGACGTTGCGGTCTGGAATAGCTCATTGTGAGCCACTGCAACTTCTCAACATTCTCCTCCAGTTTTGGAAGAGAGTCCTTAATGGACCTACTTACATTTGGCTGCTTTTTAACAGCTGCCCCCATCTCCTTAATAATTGACCTCATTCCTGAGAGTCCCTCCTTCAGCTGGGCTAAGGCTTCCGCAAACCACCTTTCGGTGTTTCCGAAAGACCCAACTCCACCACTACGGCCTTCGAAGATAGGCTCCATCGTCAAAGGGGCTCCACTTAAAGTGGGCACCGGCCCTGACGTCTCCATACGGAGGTAATAAGTTTCAGTGCTATCCACTTTCCACTTATTACAATTCACAAAAACTAATATAGAAAAGAAATAAAAATTCGTAATAGGTACCTATTACAAATATTCAAATTTCCTCTATCAAAAATCCACCTATTACTATTCACACTAATTATCATGCGGTCGCAAAAAAACACGTCTGTACTCGTTAAGAGATCACCAGAGAATATAATAATAATAATAATAATAATAATAATTTTTTTTTTTTTTTTATTTTTTTAATTCGTTGGCATAATAATAATAATAATAATAATAATAATAATAATAATAATAATAATAATAATAATAATAATAATAATAATAATAATAATAATAATAATAATAATAATAATAATAATAATAATAATAATAATAATAATAATAATAATAATAATAATAATAATAATAATAATAATAATAATAATAATAATAATAATAATAATAATAATAATAATAATAATAATAATAATAATAATAATAATAATAATAATAATAATAATTTTTTTTTTTTTTTTTTTTTTTTTTTTTTCGGGTAAGGAGGAAAAATGCCTTTACGCATACACAAGGTCATCACCGTTGTGTTATGTCGGACTCTCAGCAATACCGACTAAAAAACCCCCTCCTTTCTTCTCCCACTGGAAAGTACTCCACCCCGGAACCGCACAAAGCATTACTTCAGGGTGGTTTCCTATCGGCCGTATCAGCTCCTTGATCTTCCTTGCCCGTGTCCAGGCCACTTCTTGTTTTAATTTCCGTTTATTCTGCAGCATCTAAATCCTTCTTCTTCAGACGCAGTACCCTCTCACAGTATTTTTCAACAGCATTCCAGCTATTGACATCGTTTAACATGGTGGATATCAAATTATCGACGGTTATTGGTCCCGTCCTAGATTCCAGCTCTCTACGTTCCTCAATCCATTTAGAGCACTCAAATAAGGTGTGTTCGGCATCGTCCACTTGTTGATCTTCTTCGTACAAGCAATAAGGGTCGCGGCATTTGCCCATTCTATGCAGGTACTTTCTGAAATAGCCGTGACCCGAAAGCATTTGGGTCAAGTAATAATTTACCTCGCCTCTTTTCCTTTCATGCCAGATCACAAGATCCGGAATGAGTCTGCATGTCCATCTGCCCTTGGTCCCTGCGGTCCACCTTGCCTGCCAAGCCTGTAGCGTATCGCGTCTTATACGCTCTTCATCGTGGCGTTGAGGGGTGTTCTGCTGTCTCCCTCTCCATATTCTTATGCGCTCCTGTATCATGAGGTCGATAGGTATTACACCTGCTATGACAAACACTGCGGCTCCCGATACCGTGCGGTATGCAGACGTGATCCTCAACGCGGACAATCTCTGGACTGCAAGTAGAGCGTTGGCCCTCGTCTTTCGCCTTATTGCTTCTCCCCATACTTCGCATCCATAAAGGAGAATACTGCTGCTTGTCTCCATTAGTAACCTTCGTTTGTTTTGAGTTGGGCCGCCTATATTAGCCATTAGTCGGCTAAGTTGTGCTGTTACCTTGGCGGCCTTTGTTGCCGCATGCCGTATCTGGTTAGAATAAGTCATCCTCGAGTCTAACCTTATGCCCAAATATTTTACACATTGTTGAGTGCGCAATGTGATTTCACCAACACGGAAGTCAACCTCAGTCGGTATGCGCCGCCTAGTTAGTAAAAGCAGTTCCGTTTTTTGAGTAGCAAGTTTGAGGCCATGTGATTCCAGCCAATCTTGGGCCCCTATCATTACCTGCCTTAGTTTGCGTCCTGCTTCATCGGTATTTCTAGCGCTGATGACTGCCGCTATATCGTCTGCGTAGCCCACAAGGAAGGTATCCTGAGGCATTTCAATTCTTAGAATATCATCGTAGGTGATATTCCATAGGTCAGGTCCGAGAATAGAGCCCTGTGCTGCTCCCGATGTAATTTGAAAGCTTCGTAGTCCTTCTGTCGTGCTGTATATTAGCTTTCTGTTGTTTAGGTAGTCCCTTATAATACGGCTGAGGTATGCTGGTACTTGAAAACGGGACTCAAGTGCATGAAAAACATCCATCCACCTGAGGCTGTTAAAAGCATTTTTGACGTCCAAAGTTGCCAATAGGATTAACGGTCTGCTAAAGTGGTTTCCCCGTTGTGCCTCTTCGAAGGCATGGACGACATCCTGTAGGGCCCCTACCGTAGATCTGCCAGGTCTAAAACCGTGTTGTCTGTCTGAAAGGCCACCGGTTTCGCCTATTGCCTCCATCAGCCTCGGCTTAATAAGCCTTTCCAATAGTTTCCCCGCTGTGTCTAGCATACAGAGCGGTCTGTAAGCTGATGGTGAGTCTGGGTCACCCTTCCCCTTGCTTATAAGCACCAACTTCTGCACCTTCCAGATACTGGGAAATGTTCCTTCTACCAAACATTTGTTGAAAGTATCAAGGAGTATTTCCGTACGTCTAAGTGCCACTTCCTTTATTACTTCCGATGGTATGCCGTCAGGTCCTGGGGCTTTACCAGGCCTTAATTTCGAGGCAGCGTCTACTAGTTCTTCCGTTGTAAATAAGGGGACATTTATGTCTCCTGCAGGTGCCAGTTCTTCTTCCGGGCCATCATATGTTGGGAAGAGAGATTTCACGATTCTCGTCATTTTATTCTCGTCAATCGGTGGAGTGGGGCCCTTGGAGCCGAGTTTCCCCATGACGATCCTGTAACCCGTTCCCCAAGGATTCGAGTTAATTTCATTCCGCAACTCCTCCCACAGCCTTCGCTTGCTATTATATATATTTTCCTGCAGTTTCTTTTTTGCCTCTTTGTACAGGGCTCGCTCTGCTTCGGCTTCACCTCGCCGCCTTGCTCTTGTCAGTTTTCGTCTGCATTTACAGCATTCTCGTCTTGCCCTTGCTATGTCCTCATTCCACCAGTGTATTGCTTGTTTTTCTCGTCTAACGGTGCTGATTCTGGGCATCGCCTTATCACAGCCTTTCTGGATTGCCTCTATTAGGACTTCTGCAGCTCTAGAGGCATTTGTGGTTTCCTCGGCTACGCTCAAGCTTCGGTCTATTTCCGTCAGCAGTATTTCCTTATTCAACTTTTCTGCGTTCCATTTGCGGGTCGTTGTACGCTGTCGCCTCGTTATATTATTTTCTTCGACGCTCTTTCTGAAATGATACGATATATACTGATGATCACTGCCAGTATACTTCTCGAGAACCTTCCATTCCACTATCACACGTAGAGTCCTCTCAGGCACAAGAGTAACGTCTGGAATTGTACCTGTACATCCAGGTCGTCTGAAAGTAGGCGTGTTTCCCACATTCGCAGCCATTAGGCCACATCTGGCCATCATCTCGACTATTCTTTTCCCTCTTGCATCAGTAGTATCCATTCCCCAGTCAATAGCTCTAGCGTTAAGATCTCCAGCGAGTATAAGATGTCCTCTGATGGTGCGGATAAGATCTTCTATGTTGCCCAATTTTTCCTCAAATTCTTCAATGTTGTCGCTTGGCGAAAGATAGCAGCTGATGAAGGTAATGTCTTTTGTTTGCAACCAGACGAAGCATCTTCCTTTTCCACTTTTCGTTACATTCAATCTACCCGTTTGTGGGATCCATATTGCCGCTGTAGCGCTGTCATCTTCTGTCCATATCCCGCCTTTTTTGCTGTATTGTTCGCAGATAATGGCGATGTCTGCTCTTTCCTCTATAATAATTTGTGACAATAGTTCATTAGCCACTTTACTTCTATGCATATTTAGTTGGAGGATCTTCATATTTGTCTTTCGGCTTTACAGCTTCTTGATCCCGGTAGATGGTTAGTTGGGGATTTGCCTTGTTCCTTACACAGACAGCAGTTTGGCGGGTTCTTACATTGTCTCATAAAGTGTCCCTCTTCCCCACACTGGATGCATACTCCTTTACCTTTTCTGTCTAGGCCTCGACAGTTTCGCTGTTCGTGTCCCAGTCCAAAGCACTTGAAGCAGCGTTTTTCCTCTTCTCGGTGTTGTACTCTACAGTTCGTCCATCCAATCTTAATTCGGCCTGTGCTTACTAGCTTTTTCGCACCGTTTATTGGTAGTACTACAAAAGCTCTCCTCTGATCCCTGGGGTTTAGGTTAGTGAGTCGAACAATTGTGTCACCTTCTTCGATTCCAGTGAACTCGCACACAGCGGCAACAACGTCCTCTTTGGTAGATGTGCAGTCTATGTCTCTAATCTCCACGGTTGATCTCGGCGTTAAATCCTTCACCTCCGCTGTCTCCTTCAGGGAGTCCTTAATGGCCTGTGAGAATTTTTTCACCTTACCTCCTTTTGCCACTTCTAGAAGAATGGCTCCGGTCTTGGTCTTTCGGATTGAACGGACCGTGATATCCGAGTCTTCAGGCCTCACCTCAGCTTTTAATCTCTTAAGGACATCTGCGTAATTCTGTCCTCCAGCTGGCCTTACAACTACGGCTTCTGGTCGTCGTCTGGGCAACCTTTTTCGAGCCCTTTTCTCAGTCACGAGTTTTTCCTGTGAGCCCGTTGATTTCCTCTCAGCATTTTGCGGGCATCGTTCATCATTTCGGGACTTATTCTCCCGAGAGATATTTTTCCTCTTTTTTCCAGGAGCAGGTTTTTCCGCTGGGCTTGTGGCTATACGTTTTTGGGCCGGTTGTATCTCTTTGGGTTGGTCGTTTGCAGTCTGCGCATTCTTTTCACATGATTGTTCCGGTTTCTCCTTTTCAACAGTAGCTGTCCTCTCAGTTGCAATGGGAACCACGTCTGTTTGCTTCTCCTTTTCTGCCGTCTTCCAGTTTTTACGGTACTGCCTGATCACGACAAGAAGTTCCTCTAGCTCAGAGATTCCATTCTGAACATCCATGTTTATGTTTCGTTGTCGAGTCATTGCCTGTCTTATTTTACGGATGGTGTTTTGACACTGGTCAAGGGCCTCTTCTTCCGAGTTCTTCATTTTCAAAATGAACTCCTGTCGCGGTGAACTTATTCGCCTACTGTCTGGATTAATTTCCGTGAATTTAGGCGTATGTTCCAGTACTTGCGTTTGAGCGCTCTCCACACGGTTGCCAGAAGTATCAATTAAGCTCTCCTGGGGATTTTTTGGGGTGTCGTCTATTTTCTCGGCCGCTATTCTCGTAGAGTTTGGCGGAGATCTTTGAATTTTCGCGCTTCTGCCAAAAGGGTTTACCACGCTTCTTATTTGAGGCACTTCACTTTCTCCTTCTTTAACGGCTTTTGGGGTTTTTGGGGTCTTAATAATAATAATAATAATAATAATAATAATAATAATAATAATAATAATAATAATAATAATAATAATAATAATAATAATAATAATAATAATAATAATAATAATAATAATAATAATAATAATAATAATAATAATAATAATAATAATAATAATAATAATAATAATAATAATAATAATAATAATAATAATAATAATAATAATAATAATAATAATAATAATAATAATAATAATAATAATAATAATAATAATAATAATAATAATAATAATAATAATAATAATAATAATAATAATAATAATAATAATAATAATAATAATAATAATAATAATAATAATAATAATAATAATAATAATAATAATAATAATAATAATAATAATAATAATAATAATAATAATAATAATAATAATAATAATAATAATAATAATAATAATAATAATAATAATAATAATAATAATAATAATAATAATAATAATAATAATAATAATAATAATAATAATAATAATAATAATAATAATAATAATAATAATAATAATAATAATAATAATAATAATAATAATAATAATAATAATAATAATAATAATAATAATAATAATAATAATAATAATAATAATAATAATAATAATAATAATAATAATAATAATAATAATAATAATAATTTTTTTTTTTTTTTTTTTTTTTTTTTTTTTTTTTTTTTGGTGAGAGGGGAAATGCATTTACGCACTTAGGTGGTTTTTGCCACCCGTCGTGCCGGACTCCACGCAGTTATTGCGTGCCTACCGGCTAAAACCCCTCTCTATATCACCAGGCTCCATCCCGGAACCGTCAATTTATGACATTACTTCAGGATGGAGCCTTATATGCCGGTCCAGTTGGACCCTACGGCTCTGTCGACCTTGCCAGGTCTCTCTCCTTCCGACGAAGAATCCCCCTCGCAAAAAAGGCGATCCTACTCCATGCAGCAAGGTTTCCTAACATGACTCCCGTGATGGTATTGGGAGTCAAGATGCCAAGATCCCTCTCCAGTACACGCCTCTCCAACATCCACTTCTCACACTCAAAGAAAGTGTGGAAAGCGGAGTCGGATTGTGCTCCACAGTAGACGCATGTGGGACTTACGGCCTTTCCTATTTTAAACAGGAAAGACCGAAAGTGCCCATGGCCCGTCAGCAACTGCGTGAGGTAGTAATCTACCTCACCGTGCTGACGATTTAGCCAAGCGTCCACTTGAGGGACAAGGGCGTAAGTCCACCTTCCGCGTGTCTCAGTATCCCACCGTAACTGCCAGTCACGGAGGGACTGAGACCTTGCCACAGATTGTGCGCCTTCTCTACCAATTTCGTCCTTGTGTTGGTGGACGAATTGTCGCTCCCTGGCGAGGAGGTCGATGGGTATTACCCCGGCGACCACCAAGACAGCCGGCTCCGATACCGTGCGGTAGGAGCACGCTATGCGGAAATAATAATAATAATAATAATAATAATAATAATTTTTTTTTTTTTTTTTTTTTGTGAGAGGGGAAATGCATTTACGCACTTAGGTGGTTGTTGCCACCCGTCGTGCCGGACTCCACGCAGTTATTGCGTGCCTACCGGCTAAAACCCCTCTCTATATCACCCGGCTCCATCCTGGGACCGTCAACTTATGACATTACTTCAGGATGGAGCCTTATATGCCGGTCCATTTGGACCCTACTGTTCCATCGACCTTGCAAGGTCTCTCTCCTTCCGACGCAGGATCCCCCTCGCAAAAAAGGCGATCCTTCTCCATGCAGCAAGGCTTCCTAACATGACTCCCGTGATGGTATTGGGAGTCAAGATGCCAAGATCCCTCTCCAGTGCACGCCTCTCCAACATCCACTTCTCACACTCAAAGAAAGTGTGGAAAGCGGAGTCGGATTGTGCTCCACAGTAGACGCATGTGGGACTTACGGCCTTTCCTATTTTAAACAGGAAAGACCGAAAGTGCCCATGGCCCGTCAGCAACTGCGTGAGGTAGTAATCTACCTCACCGTGCTGACGATTTAGCCAAGCGTCCACTTGAGGGACAAGGGCGTAAGTCCACCTTCCGCGTGTCTCAGTATCCCACCGTAACTGCCAGTCACGGAGGGACTGAGACCTTGCCACAGATTGTGCGCCTTCTCTTCCAATTTCGTCCTTGTGTTGGTGGACGAATTGTCGCTCCCTGGCGAGGAGGTCGATGGGTATGACCCCGGCGACCACCAAGACAGCCGGCTCCGATACCGTGCGATAGGAGCACGCTATGCGGAGCGCTGCTCTCCGTTGCACTGCCGCCATGCGCTTTCGGTACTTTTCGACCCTGAGCGCATCAGCCCAGACTTCAGCTCCATACAACATCACAGACTCGGCGGTGCTCAGCAGCAAACGTCTTTTACAGGGAAGAGGGCCCCCAATGTTGGCCATTACCCTGCTCAACAACGTCACTACTGAGGCCGCTTTGTCCGCTCTGCTGGAAATTTCGCTCCAAAAGGTTAGTCTGTTATCCAAACTAACCCCCAGGTAGCGAACGGCGTTCTTCGTCTGGACTGTAACCTCTCCTACCTGCATGCTTCTAATGAGTGGGATGCGCTTCTTAGTAAGAAGCACTATCTCGGTCTTAGTCAGTGCCAACTCCAACCCGTGGTCACTCAGCCAGAGAGTAACTCGACGCATAACCTGGTTGAGTCGCAGTTGGGCCGCATCGACATCTTTGGCAATAATAACTGCCGCGATGTCATCAGCGTAACCAACCAGGAATGTCCCTTCGGGCATCTCCATACGTAGAATCCCGTCATAGGTATAGTTCCATATGTCGGGTCCCAGTATGGATCCCTGGGCCGCCCCTGCCGATAAGACTTTCGTCTCTCGGCCATCCTCCGTGTCATAGAGTATGGATCGATCTTTCAGGTAATCTCCCATGATACGCAGTAGGTACCCTGGGAGCCTGAAATCTCTCTCCATCGCGTATAACGCGTCCTGCCAGCGGACAGAGTTAAACGCGTTTTTCACATCCAGTGTGACCAGCAAACATACGGGACGTGAAAAGTGGTTTCCACGTTCCGTGCTCCTACCTGCATTAACTACCTCCTGGATAGCCGCCACTGTCGACCTGCCCCTTCGAAAGCCGTACTGTCTTTCGGAGAGGTCGCCTGCCGCTACTACTGCAGCCTGCAGACGTGGGCGAAGAAGCTTCTCCAGGAGTTTCCCCGCGTTATCAAGCAGGCATAGTGGTCTGTATGACCCAGGAGCGCCGACTGGTCCCTTGCCCTTGTCAATAAGTACAAGTTTAGCCATCTTCCAGCGGGAGGGAAACACCCCGGCCTTTAGACAGGCGTTGTACATATTGAGCAAGAGCTCTGGATGACTCCGTGACACGGCTTTCAGCACCTCTGCTGGTAGACCATCGGGACCTGGTGCCTTCCCGCTGCGCAAACAACGAGAGGCACACTCCAGTTCATCCAAGGTGAAAGGCGGTATTTCCGTTTCTTCCATGATCGATGTTCTATCGACCAGTGGATGATCCGGAAAAAGGGCTTCCACTATGGGCCGAATAGTATCCGCATTCAGAGAAGCGTTTGGCTTAAACGCCCTCAATTTGCGGAGCACTATTTTATAGCCCAACCCCCATGGATCCCTATTTAGGTCCTCCGTTAAGTCCTTCCAGCATCGGCGCTTACTTCTTTGGATGGCGCGGCGAAGATCTTTTTTCGCCGCCTTATACTCTTCGGCTTTACGGGCTGCGTCATCTGCGTTTCCATTAGCGCGTTGAGCCAGCCGTCTACGACGGAGACAAACACGCCTCAGATCCGCAATTTCGGTCGTCCACCAGTAAGCAGGACTTCTCCCTTCGTTCGGACCCCTCCTCGGTACAGCGCTTTGACAGGCCTGATGTATAAGACTCATGGTTGAGTCCACAAGTACATCAGCCCTCTCAACAGGCGGAAGATCATTACGGATCCCCTCTGTGGTCATACGTCCCCGTTCTAGGGCTAGAGACAAAGCTTCAACGTCCATCCTAGCGGCATTCCACCTAGCTGGTCCATGATGTTGGATGGACCGAGCTGGCGCAATATCACGCACACGGAATGTGATATACTGGTGATCGCTGGCCGTAAAGTCCTCGATCACCTGCCATTCCTGCACGAGTGCCGCTAGGTTTTCAGTTGCCAGAGTGAGATCGATAATGGTCCCCCTTTGGCCAGATCTTCGAAAGGTGGGCACGGAGCCGTTATTTAATACAACCAACCCCGTCCTGGACATAAAGTCCAAAATTCGCCCACCTCTCGAATCGGTTCTAATCTCGCCCCACTCTACTGCTTTTGCATTGAAGTCTCCAGCCACTACCAGATGACCTCCCATGCTCCGTAAGACATCCTCCAAGTCGTCTAACTTGGTTTGGAAGTCCGAAATACCCTCGTTTGGAGTAAGATAGCAGCTAAAGTAAGTCACCAAGCCGCTTCTCACCCAAACGAAACCATCTCCAGAGCCATGGGCCGAAACACAGAAGCGTCTCGGGTCCGGGATCCATATCGCCGCTGTACCGAGGTTGTCCCTAAACCACGTAGGCGCACATCCGTCTCGGTACTGCTCACTGATCAAAATAAGATCAGCTTGTTTCTCGAGACGGATCTGCCCCATCAGGTCGTGAGCAGTTCTGCTGCGGTGCATGTTGGCCTGTAGGATGACCCTCATATTGTCCGCTTAGCATCTTCTAATGCCTTGCGGAATACTCCGCAAGCGCCCGAACCTGCAATATGTTTGCGGCCATTTTCCCCTATGTCGGGGCATAGGTAGCATGTCGGCTGGGACTTGCAGTCCTTTGCCTTGTGCCCTTCTACCCCGCACAGGAAACACATATTGCCTCGGTCAGGTCCGCTGCAGTTTCCACTAAGGTGACCGTACCCCAGGCACCTAAAGCACCTGGAGACGTCCACTCTGCCGCGCATCCTGCAGTTGACCCACCCGATTTTGACTGTCCTCCTTTGGAGGAGAACCTTGGCAGCTTTCGCCTCCATCTTGACAATAGCCATGTGTTGCCCCCTCATGTTGGACTTGGCCAGAAACACCTCCAGAACACCCTTGTATTCTACAAGAATGTCTTGGAGAGCCTCTTCCACTTCCTCCACAGAGGTGCACACGTCGAGATCTCTGATCTCTATCTTACTCATAGGGACCAGTTCTCTGACTACACTCGTCTCGCCCGCTGCCTTCTCTAACGCCTGTTTAAAAGCGCTTCTTCCGTCAGTGGAGGACTTTTTCAGCTCCACAAGAAGCTCTCCTGCCTTGGTCTTCCGTATTGACCTAACAGCCACTCCACAGGCTTCCGGTTTGACCTGCGATCGGACGGCACTAAGCACTTCCGCGTAGGTCTTACCAGCTGCCGGTTTTAGAAGAATCGCTTCTGGCTTCTCGCCACCACGCTTCCTCTTCTGCATATTGCCCCTCTTTCCACTCGGTCCATCCTCATTAGATGGAGCGGTACCCTGAGGAGCACCTTTCCCCTGAGCGCGGTTACGCTTTTTCCCGGCGGGGGTTTGGGCCACCTTTGAAGAGGCAGCATTTTGAGATGCTGCCCTTGTCGCGGATGCACCGTTGTCAGTCTCCGGTTTGGAGACGACCCCGCTGGCTTTCGCCTTTTTTGCGCTCTTCTGCGCCTCAACTAACGGTGGACTACCTGCCCTCCTCTTCCCACCTTCCTTGGTGAGACATCTAGGAGCAGCTACGTAATCCGGACGTTGCGGTCTGGAATAGCTCATTGTGAGCCACTGCAATTTTTCGACATTCTCCTCCAGTTTTGGAAGAGAGTCTTTAATGGACCTGCTAACGTTTGGCTGCTTTTTAACAGCTGCCCCCATCTCCTTAATAATGGACCTCATTCCTGAGAGTCCCTCCTTCAGCTGGGCTAAGGCTTCCGCAAACCACCTTTCGGTGTTTCCGAAAGACTCAACTCCGAAGGTAGGCTCCATCGTCAAAGGGGCGCCACTTGAAGTGGGCACCGACCCTGACTTCTCCATCCGGAGGTAATAAGTTTCAGTGCTATCCACTTTCCACCTATTACAATTCACAAAACTAATATAAAAAAGAAACAAAAAATTCGTAATAGGTACCTATTACAAATATTCAAATTTCCTCTATCAAAAATCCACCTATTACTATTCACACTAATTATCATGCGGTCGCAAAAAAACACGTCTGTACTCGTTAAGAGATCACCAGAGAATCATAATAATAATAATAATAATAATAATAATAATAATAATAATAATAATAATAATAATAATAATAATAATAATAATAATAATAATAATAATAATAATAATAATAATAATAATAATAATAATAATAATAATAATAATAATAATAATAATAATAATAATAATAATAATAATAATAATAATAATAATAATAATAATAATAATAATAATAATAATAATAATAATAATAATAATAATAATAATAATAATAATAATAATAATAATAATAATAATAATAATAATAATAATAATAATAATAATAATAATAATAATAATAATAATAATAATAATAATAATAATAATAATAATAATAATAATAATAATAATAATAATAATAATAATAATAATAATAATAATAATAATAATAATAATAATAATAATAATAATAATAATAATAATAATAATAATAATAATAATAATAATAATAATAATAATAATAATAATAATAATAATAATAATAATAATAATAATAATAATAATAATAATAATAATAATAATAATAATAATAATAATAATAATAATAATAATAATAATAATAATAATAATAATAATAATAATAATAATAATAATAATAATAATAATAATAATAATAATAATAATAATAATAATAATAATAATAATAATAATAATAATAATAATAATAATAATAATAATAATAATAATAATAATAATAATAATAATAATAATAATAATAATAATAATAATAATAATAATAATAATAATAATAATAATAATAATAATAATAATAATAATAATAATAATAATAATAATAATAATAATAATAATAATAATAATAATAATAATAATAATAATAATAATAATAATAATAATAATAATAATAATAATAATAATAATAATAATAATAATAATAATAATAATAATAATAATAATAATAATAATAATAATAATAATAATAATAATAATAATAATAATAATAATAATAATAATAATAATAATAATAATAATAATAATAATAATAATAATAATAATAATAATAATAATAATAATAATAATAATAATAATAATAATAATAATAATAATAATAATAATAATAATAATAATAATAATAATAATAATAATAATAATAATAATAATAATAATAATAATAATAATAATAATAATAATAATAATAATAATAATAATAATAATAATAATAATAATAATAATAATAATAATAATAATAATAATAATAATAATAATAATAATAATAATAATAATAATAATAATAATAATAATAATAATAATAATAATAATAATAATAATAATAATAATAATAATAATAATAATAATAATAATAATAATAATAATAATAATAATAATAATAATAATAATAATAATAATAATAATAATAATAATAATAATAATAATAATAATAATAATAATAATAATAATAATAATAATAATAATAATAATAATAATAATAATAATAATAATAATAATAATAATAATAATAATAATAATAATAATAATAATAATAATAATAATAATAATAATAATAATAATAATAATAATAATAATAATAATAATAATAATAATAATAATAATAATAATAATGATAATAATAATAATAATGATAATAATAATAATAATAATACCTAAGGATTGGTATGACGGGAGTAACGACCCCGCGGACCCTAGTTAGGGAAATCCAGGCGCGACGGTTCCAGATTGGGCGGCTTCCTGGTCAGTGCTGACTCATATTGAGCGACTGAATTCTTCCACGTGCCCTGCGGGATCGTGGCCCCGACCTGGGGTAAATAGGCACCCTGATTTAAGACAGAGAACCAAAATGGAAATTAACGATAATGAAATGCGATTGCCCGAGGAGGGCCCCCCTACTGGAGCTGGTCCTGGAACGGGGGTTAATGCGAACGACCAGTGGCCGGCTAGATCTCAACGAACCGGTCGGGGAAACCCCGAAATGGAACAACCACTATATAACTCTGGACAAAGGGCAATATCGACCAGAAGCCCACCTGCAGACCGTGCTTCCCAATCTGATGATTTAGGGACCACAGACGTAGGGCTGCCAAGGCGTAGAATAAAATGGACGATTGAAATGAACACGTCTGTAATGAAGGCTTTCTATAAAGCAACACGCAACCCAATTAGTGGGTCAAATTATAGGCAGCACATGCTTGAGACTTTTCTCCAAGATTACCCACACCTTCACTATTTAACGCGGCAGAATATAGCAGATAGAAAAGCAGCAATATTGCGGAATAATTTATTGCCTCCATCAATCATCGAAGAGATCCGACAATCAGTAATAAACGAGGAATCCCAACTAAATAATCTACACGTGACAACCAACTCAAGTGAAAACTACATTGCCGAATCACTAGCACCCGAGGAAGATACCGAAATTGGCGGAAATGATGAAAGAGCTATAGAACCATCAATAGAAGAACGAACTATAATCCTTAACCCGGGCTCAGCGCCAGCACAAAATGACAACATTACAATTAACAAAATTGTAGATCTGTTCCAGGAAGCCAAGATCAAATTCTATGAAATGGATGCG
Source organism: Metopia argyrocephala (assembly GCA_963576795.1). Classification (NCBI taxonomy): domain Eukaryota; kingdom Metazoa; phylum Arthropoda; class Insecta; order Diptera; family Sarcophagidae; genus Metopia; species Metopia argyrocephala. Next base: position 33,958,258 of record OY756211.1, read on the forward strand.
GAAAACCGACCTTATCTCCGTAAAATAACTCCGAACAGCGAAATTTTTAAAACTATCCGGATACTCAATGAACATATAATACCGATCGAGGTCCCTGCAATTAACAATAGTTTTAACAAACTAATTGTTATAATATACTGTAGCGCTTACACCATAATGGAAACTGATAGGATTACAAGATCTAATACGAATTTAAATTCTAACACAAACAGAAGACAGAACATACACATTTCAGACAATCAGAATTCGGGAGGAATACGAATTAACCAAACAGATAACAGAGTTGAAGGAAATTACATTCCAAACCAAAACAATAGGCCCCATTGGCAAACCAGACTACTCAAAAAGATAGAGGAAATCAGAAAAGACCTCGGATACATGTTCAGCCTAAAAAATAATAGAATAAATAAACGGAATGAGTACAAAATCAACTTTATAAAAAGGAAGCATTTAATACACACCCAATTTGATGCTCCTAATACAACAATAGACCAAGTCCTAGATACTATTAAGCAAAAACTTGCAAAATATACAGATAGATACAGAAAATACACAAAAAGCTATAATAGAAAGAAGCACAACAAAATATTTAGGAACAATGAGAGACAGTTTTACAATACACTGAGAAGCTCTAACGAAATCACAAACAATAGCAACTCATTAAACATCACACAAATAGAATACTTCTGGAAAGGAATATGGGGCACTGAATCACTATACAATTCCAATGCTACGTGGATTAACACAGTTCAGGATAAAGCATCTAATATAATGGAAATGACTATAGGTTATATAGATCACGAAATTTTTAAAAAGGCAATAATTAAATTACAAAACTGGAAGCACCCAGGATCAGATAAAATTCATAATTTCTATTACAAATACTTAACTGCCCTTCACCAACCACTAATTAATATCTTCAATGCATTCATAGAAACCCCTACACTGATCCCAGTAACATTTTGCAAGGGCATAACATTCCTGAAACCGAAAGTCAATAATCCTACCTTAGCATCACAATACAGACCCATAACATGCCTAAACACCGGGTACAAACTTTTCACGTCATGTCTGACTACACTGATAGGTGAGCACTGTAAGGCGAATAATATCATTGCGGAACAACAAAAAGGATGCTGCCCAGGAACAAAGGGTTGTAAGGACCAATTGATTCTAGACAACATTATCACTTCCCAAGCAGTCAAAGAAAGAAAAAATATGTTCGCAGCTTTTATAGACTATCAGAAGGCATTTGACAGTATTCCACACTCTTGGTTAATACGCACACTACATTTATACAAGATAAATCCAAGGATAATTCAATGTCTGGAAAAACTTTTTGAAACTTGGGAGACGAAATTATATGCAAATATCAACAACAACGAGGTCATATCTAACCCTATAGGAATAAAACGAGGCATATATCAGGGCGACTCCCTCAGCCCATTACTATTTTGTTTAGGACTTAATCCCCTCTCGACATTGCTGAATCAAAGTGGATATGGATACAGGCTAAAGACTACAGATAACATAAGGATATCTCACTCCTTATACATGGATGATCTGAAAGTCTATGCGAACAGTAAAGAAAATCTTAAGAAACTGCTCCACATTGTAGACATATTCTCCAACGATATCGGAATGCATTTTGGAGTTGACAAATGCAGAACGCAAAATGTAAGCAAAGGAAAATTGTTAACCACAGAGGACTTCATAACTGCAGAAGGTGAACTAATAAAAGCCCTCAGAAACGGCGAATACTATAAATATCTCGGAATTCAGCAGGCAAAACGAATAGACCACACTAGGCAGAAGAAAATGGTGTTCTCTGAATTTACGACAAGGCTTAACAGGATATGTAACACCGGCCTAAATGGTAGGAATCTTGTAAAGGCCATTAACACATATGCGATACCCCTACTAATATACACGTTCGGTATCATAACGTGGTCAAATACGGACTTGAATTCGCTTGAGACAAAAATCCGAACAACGCTCACAAAACATAAATACCACCATCTACAGGCAGCAATAGAAAGAATAAGCATACCCAGAAGCCAAGGGGGACAGGGTATACTTAGTATTCACACCCTACATAATAAACAAATAACAAGCCTCCGAAATTATTTCATAAAAACCTCTACAACATCTGAGATATACAGGGCTTTGGTTGCAGCGGACAAGAACCTAACACCACTCAACATGGCGGACACCACAACTCCATTGGGAACAACTAATTTAATAGAACGTTGGAAATCCAAATCCATACACGGAAAATACCCAAATATATTGAGCCAGGAGCATATTAACGCCGAACACACTCATAACTGGCTAAAATACGGGAATCTCTTCCCGGAAACAGAGGGATTTCTGATGGCCATTCAAGACGGTGTAATATGTACCCGTAACTACGCCAAATATATCATTAAGGACCCAAGTGTGCGGGACGATAAATGTAGAAGATGCACAACTGCTTCGGAAACAATAGCGCATATACTTAATGGATGTACACCACTCGCCGCTAATCGCTATAAGGAAAGACATGATGCAATGGGAAAAATCCTATATATTAGTATAGTAAGGAAGCTTAAGATAGATACTCCAACAGCCCCCTATTACAAATTCCAACCGGAACCAGTTATCGAAACCGAACAATACATTCTATATTGGGACAGATCGATACTAATAAATACACCACCAAATACAACAGTGCCCAATAGACCGGATGTTACGTTGATCGATAAAATCAATAGGAGAGCATATATAATAGATTTCGCAATACCCCTGGACAATAATATAATGGATACAGTAAACACCAAAATCGCCAAATACCAACAACTGGCTCAATACTTGGGAATAACCCACAATCTACTAACAGTTGGAATATTACCAATTGTTATAAGTAGTACGGGAACTGTACCAACTCATACGATAAGAGCAATGGAAACATTGGATCTGAACTTAAGGATAATAACGGATATGCAACGCGCAATCCTCATTAAAACCGCATCAATAGTAAGGGAATTTTTAGGATAATGATCTAACACCATAAGGATGTATAACCTGGCTTACATCCCAACAGAGCAAAACTTTGGTCACCGACCCGGTTTTGTGAATTCCAGCAAAAGCTGTGAATGTAAAATTCAATAATAATAATAATAATTTTTTTTTTTTTTTTTTTTTCGGCCGGGCGATGGAAATGCTGTTACGCATACCCATTGGGTCGTCACCCCAGGTTATGTTGGACTCTAGGTTTCACCTACCTACCAACTAAAACCACCTCCCGTTTGTCGAGGGAATTTCTGCCTCCCCGGGACCACTCATCGTATTACTTCGGGGAAGCTCCCTCCTTTTGCCGCTATGGGCCTCTCCTCCTCTGTATACGCCCCGTCAGGCTGCTCTTCCGAATCCGATGTCATGTCATGCATTCATCTCATGCGTTGGTTGGATCAGCACCAATTCCAGAAACCTGGTTCCTGTCTAGATCCTTTTTCTTCTCCCGTAGAACACTTTCCACAAATCTAGCAATCAAATTCCAGCTGACCTCACTTGTTAACATTTTCTGCACTATGTTATTGGCAGTTAGAGACCCCGATCGGTGTTCGACAACTGTCCTTAACTCTCGCCATCTTCCGCATTAGAAGAATGTATGTTCCGCGTCATCCTCGTCGGAATCGCCGTATATACAGCCAGGACTGTTTGCCTTTCCCATTCTATTTAGGTACTTTCGAAAATACCCGTGTCCGGAGAGGAGTTGAGTCAAGTAATAATTGACCTCTCCAAATTTTCTGCCTACCCACACGTCTATATTTGGGATAAGCCTGGCCGTCCACCTTCCATAAATTTCGCTTTGCCACCTCTGCTGCCATATCTGTATGGTCTGCCGCCGTATGTCCTGGTCTGAAATCTGTGGCTCCATTTCGTTGCGTTGCTACCATTTGCGTTTACGCTCCATAACTAGTAGGTCGATCGGTATTGTTGAGCTTATTACCATCACGGCTGCTTCCGAGACCGTCCGATAAGCCGATGCCACACGAAGAGCTGCAGTTCTCTGAACCGAGCTTAAAGCCTTCCGTCGATGTTTCGCCTTAATTGCATCTGCCCAGATTTCGCAACCATACAGCAGGATTGCCTGTACCGTTGTCATCAGCAGCTTTCTTTTTCCTGACTTTGGTCCACCTGTGTTAGCCATCAACTTCGATAGTGATGCCGTTGCCTGTGCCGCTTTGGTCGTCGCATGATGTATCTGAGACCAGAAATGCATCCTCGTATCTTACGCTTTTTCCCGGCGGGGGTTTGGGCCACCTTTGAAGAGGCAGCATTTTGAGATGCTGCCCTCGTCGCGGATGCACCGTTGTCAGTCTCCGGTTTGGAGACGACCCCGCTGGCTTTCGCCTTTTTTGCGCTCTTCTGCTCCTCTACCAATGGTGGACTACCTGCCCTCCTCTTCCCACCTTCCTTGGTGAGACATCTAGGAGCCGCTACATAATCCGGACGTTGCGGTTTTGAATAGCTCATGGTGAGCCACTGCAACTTCTCAACATTCTCCTCCAGTTTTGGAAGAGAGTCTTTAATGGACCCACTTACATTTGGCTGCTTTTTAACAGCTGCCCCCATCTCCTTAATAATGGACCTCATTCCTGACAGTCCCTCCTTTAGCTGGGCTAAGGCTTCCGCAAACCACCTCTCGGTGTTTCCGAAAGACCCAACTCCGCCACTACAGCCTTCGAAGGTAGGCTCCATCGTCAAAGGGGTGCCACTTAACGTGGGCACCGACCCTGACTTCTCCATCCGGAGGTAATAAGTTTCAGTGCTATCCACTTTCCACTTATTACAATTCACAAAACTAATATAAAAAAGAAACAAAAAATTCGTAATAGGTACCTATTACAAATATTCAAATTTCCTCTATCAAAAATCCACCTATTACTATTCACACTAATTATCATGCGGTCGCAAAAAAAACACGTCTGTACTCGTTAAGAGATCACCAGAGAATCCCCATCCGTGTGGAGTTCTCCCAGCCTCCCATCGGACGCGTCCCCAGGTGGCGGATAGGGGAACTCTCGGCTGATCTTTTCAGATTAGCAGGGAAGGTGGGAAATAAAATACCACCCGCGGACCAAAAGCTGGACAGCTTCATCACGCCTGATGAAGTTGACGATGACGGACTGGTCGCTGTGCATGGTCATTGATGGCTGATTCACGAATTGATCCTGACGCTAAGAGCTGACGGCTGCAGTATTCTGACACTTCAGTAAGCAGGAGTGAAATCTTGCCGAAATGGCTGTCAGGCTAATGCTGCAGCCGCCTCCGTCCCGTTAAAACTGTGGCGAGGCTCCAAGTACGTTCTAACCACGTTGCCACTGAGGTGGCCGTACAGGTGCAGTTGAGACGACTCCTGCTTAATGCCGAGATCCTGGCTCTGAACACAAGTACCCATGAAGTCTTGTGTCAACCCTCGCGTGGACCTCACTGCTTGCATAGGGACCCACGGGGATCGTTTGAGGCAACTGTACTTTTGTGGAAGGATAGCGGCTTGGAGCGGGGACCCAATAGCATGGAGAACACTAAACTTCAAAGAACTTCGGTTTGTTTGATTGTTTATATTATATGTCCAATTCATATTTAATTTAATTATTTATGAACTATAGAATGCATTCTACTCTCTGCTTTTTTTATAAAAAATAAAAATAATTTTATCATATTTCAATTTTAATTTAAATAATCAGTAAATCATTATAATATAATGTAAGAACCTATTAAAAGCGTAAATGCAATTTAAATACAGCTTTCATATATTTTATTAAGTTTAATTTTCTGTACATAATTTGTATATTTTTAATGTTAATTAAAAATTTATAATATAAGTAATTATAAATTCGTATAAAGTTGGTTATATGTTAGAAACCAGAAAAGTTTGTTAAAATGTTCAAATTTGCCACCACTTAAAAGTTTGTTAAAATGTTTATATTTGGGAGCACTTAATTGAGTCCAAGGCGAATTTATTATCAGGTGGATGCATCGGCGATTTAATAAGCAACTCTGCCTAACCATTGTGTCAAATTTTGTTTGGTTAACAAAAAAAATGTAAACAAAACATTTCTAACGACATTTTGTGCAAAATCGTATTGAATAAAACTGTTAATATATTTTAAAACAAAAATAATTTGTGTAAAAATATTGATACATATTTATATTTAAAAAGTGTTTTTTTTTTAAAACAAAAATAATCTGTGTATATCTGGGGCCTATTTCACTAAACTACAATTCTACAAGTTTACAAGTTACAATTACAAGTCTTTTTTTTACAAGTGATAATGAATTGTGTTTCATTAAAATTTTTATAACAATTGTAGATTTTTGTACTTGTAAACTACAATTTCTACATTTACAAGTTCTTTTGTATATATTGGATATTAATTATAAAATTCTTATTTATTATTATTCAAAGTGCTGAAATATCCTATAAAAATGCAATGTAACACATTTTAATAATATTTCGCACATTTTTTAAATAAAATAAAATATTTTTACAAAGTTATTTTGATAAATTAAGCATCTCAGAAGGACTCAAGCAGATTGAGGTCAGGCTATTCTGGTGACCATTATATTACTTTCAGTTCGCTATCATTTAAAAACTTTTGAGTTATTTTGGCGGTGAATTTCAAATTATTGTATTGCTGGAAAACTAATTTAATTTTGGTTTAGTCCGGCAATAGGACCATCTTCCAATCCTCAATAATCCAATTTAAGACAGACAGATTAAAATTGTCAAATAAGATAAAATTTTTATAAATTTGTACTGCAGTCTCTACTTTCTGCTGGCTAAAAGTTTCGTTTCATTTACTTGCACAAATAGGTAGTGGAAAATCACATTTTAGTGCAATTATATAACGACTCTTTTACTGAACTCGATAATTGCTGCTTTTGCACGACAGCTTATACCTTAAAAACTAGTGAACTCCACAATATTCTTCGGCCAAAAAAGTACCATTGTTATCTTTAGAAATAATTAATGTATCAAAATTTCTTAAAAGAGGGTTAGAGATTTTCTTAACAACTCCAACATATTCTTAATGTTTTACTTAGTTATTCCTTCTGATTTCATGTCTAACTGCTTTTGGTGATGTAGAAAAATTTAACATAAAGAATTAACAATGTGCACTTTTTCTAATTATCTGAATCCATTTAAAAGAAAACACAATAACAAAGCAAATGAGTGCTCCATAAACAAGATCGGAGAAATAGTTCTGACGTTGTTAGCATTTGAACAAAGGAATACTTTTAATAGTTTTACAATAATGGGTACTTTAATATCGATAATTTGTAATAAGAAAACAATGTGATATAGTTTTTTTTTATTACATATAATCACTTATATAAAAAAATAAATAATTAAAAATAAACAAAATAAATAAATTAATGGTAATTTATATTAAAATTGTTTGATTTTGTGTTTATTTGAACTAATTTTTATTAAAAAATAGTTAAAAATCAAATTTTAATTCAATTTATCATTCACTTGTAACTTGTAAAATTTTTTGAGAGTCTCTGTCGACCCTAAGCTTTTTTTCTACAATTCTACAAGTGTACAAGTGAAAATTTAGTTTGATGAAACAAAACGACTTGTAGAAGTATAACTTGTAGACTTGTAAATTGTAAAAATCACTTGTAGCTACAAACTTGTAATTGTATTTTTATGAAACACAATAATTTACAAATTTACAATTTTACGGCAAAAACACTTGTAATTGTAGACTTGTAGCTTAGTGAAATAGGCCCCTGTTTATATATTTTAAAAGTGTTTTTTTTTTTTAAACAAAAATATTGAATTAAAAAAAAATTAGTTCTTGCACAGTTTGCAAAAAAAAAAAAATTGAAAGGGACTGGACATTTGTTCAGAGTTCCCAAAAGTGAAGAAGTAAGGAGCAAATGGAGGGCAATCTGTGGAGTAAGACTGACAAATTACTCCAGGGTATGTGGCGATCACTTTCTACCTTCAAGTATAATTTATGTTGGAGGCAGAGTGTCGCTCTTACCAAATGCTGAGCCAATTGTAAAACAGGTGCAAAAGTACGTAATTTTTGTTACACATTTCTTATAAGATTTTAACATACTATATATGTAATTGTAGAACTATATTCATTAACCAGCAAACTAAGAAGCAAGCTGAAGAAACGGCGTCGTGTTTGCCACATGCTGAGTCGCTTGTGGAGGGGACTCAACAGTAAGTAATTTTTCAATTTTAAATACATTAGCAGCCTTCTGTATAATAAAAAATTAGCAGGTCGTTGTACACAGTGGCTAAGTTTGTCATCCCAATACGTGGAAATCCTTACTCAAAGGTACAAGGTATTTAAATTTTTGGATTAACAGATAGAGGATATGGAAATTTTAATAATATCTGTCTATAGCGGATGATAAACTTGCCATTTTTTTGTCCCATACACTAACGAGTTTCTAATTTTTCATTATACATACGGCCGTAGATTTTGTATAATTTTTCTCGCGTACTTTTAGAACAACTTTCATACACCAATATTTGGAGCATCAACCAAATGATAATCTTGAAATTCTTTTTGGAGATTTTTCAGTTCCTATGTAAGTATTCACTTTTATTGTATGTTTAACAACATTTTTTACATTTAAATATATTAAAATTAATATACAATAATTTTATTTTAGAAATGAAATCGGCTCATCAGATGCTGAGGTATGGCTTTGGAATGAGGCTGAAAGCACGAAAAAAGAGCAAGCCACGCAAACTGAAACTGAGTAAGTATAGATTAAATAAAACTTCACATCAAAAAGGTAGTTCTGATGCAAACTACTTATTTTAACGTATTTTTAAATATAAAAATTAAAATATATAATTAAGGATAAGTAAATATATAGTGTTTTAGATCAACATAATAATAGCATAATTAGAAAATATATTTGTACGCTCTAAGTATTAATAAATGCTTTATTAATTTTAAGTCGGAGTTAATAAAAAAGTGCAAAAGTGGTCGTTATTATAAAATATGTTTAACTCGATTTTAATTTCAATCCATTTCGATTATAATTCCAATTAGAAAATTTTTGGACTATTTTTTTGGCTTTTTGTATATGTAATTGTACACTTAAACATATATATATGTATGTATGTAGCACAAAGATGTACACATGTATGTATGTACATATTTACTTTTTGAATACAAGCTTAACAGAGAGGATACATCAGCTAGAAGCAGAAGTTGTTGATCTTAAGTTAAAACTTTTGCGAGCGAATAGGCTGGAAGAGGAGCTAAGAAAAATATTCACCGAGGGACAAATAAGAAAATTAACATTACCAGGTAGAATTCAATGGAGGTGGCAAGATATATCGAGCGCAATATGCCTTCATGCTGCTGGACCCAGAGCCTATAATCATCTTTACAGGAAAGGCTACCCACTACCGCACAAGACTACATTGCAACGGTGGTGCAGAAAAGTAAATATTAGCGAGGGGATCCTATCATCGTCCATTAGTTTTATGCGGCATACAAACGATTTGGCACTCCACGAAAGGGTTTGTGTGCTAGCATTCGACGAAATGAAAGTGGCGGAATGCAATGAATATGAACCCATGGAGGACACAAAAAAGCCTGCAAATTATGTTCAAGTCATTATGGCCCGAGGATTAAGAAAATCGTGGAAGCAGCCAGTATTTTACAGTTTCGATTGCCAAATGACCAAGGCAATTTTAAATAAAGTTATACTGGAACTTAATGGAGCAGGTTTTCCAGTGGTAGCTACGGTTTGTGACATGGGGCCAACAAATCGTAAGTTGTGGAGAGAGTTGGGTGTTACAACAGGTAAGTAAGATTAAGATTCAAAAATCGCACAATTCAAAAATATTTACTAATCATCTTAACAAACGTCATCAGAACAAAGTTCTTTATTTCGTTTACTTGCTGCAAAAGGATTCAAAAACGGGTAAAGTAATTTTTTATCGTTGTAAAACTTTTAAAATAAAATACTTTAAGTCCGGTAATGGTTTTATCTTGCTGTTTTAAACCCTTAGAATTAATTAAGTTTTTAAGTTCGGTAATAATTTTTTAATCGTTTGTAAGTTTTTAGAATAAGATACCTTTTTAAGCCCGGTAATGGTTTTTTTCTTGTTGTTTTCAACCCTTGTTACAGACCGGTTGATCGCCGAGGCTTCCGGCTAACGTCTTTATCTCTCAGGAAGGTTCCAACCCTCCTCGACGAACGCGTATCCGAACAAAAAAAAAAATGATAAATGAAACTGTAATTTACCAATTCTAAACCAACAAAACATGCACCATTTGCCAGTGTTCCTAGAGACTAGATGTTTATCTCAAGCCCTCCCAACCTTGTCACAGCGATCTCCTCAACTAAATATTGCCATGACCCGTATGCCGCCAACCTCTGGTCTCCCCTTTACTTAATGCATCATCACAGTCTTACCTTTTAGCTCTATTCAGAAACCATAATTTTACACCTAGCACTTCACTTTAATATACATAACATAATTTTTATTATTTAAATAAAATTTTCTTATCCGAAATATTCTTTATACTTTAAAATGATAATAGTACTAATAGCTAACTAAATATATAAGGATAAAATATACAATATACTGGATTTTGTAACAACAATAATACTCGTATATAAAAACAAACTTAAACTCTATATTAATTTGGTTTCCTTTTCCGACAAAATATTCCTAACAACAAACTATAAGTATAAAATTACCTGATAAATAAAAATTAAATTATCAAATCTTATTTCACCTGTAGGATAAAGAATTATATTTTTCTTTTTTGGTGCCGTCTGGGCAAAACTCAGGTACCTCTTTCGAAGGAGCTCCCTAGAACTGGTTTCTTTTGCTACCCACTAAATTCGCACCTATATTATATAATCCCTTAGAGCCTAAGTAATTTAAATCAGGTAAATCTATCTTGTAGTCTGCCTATGTTCACTCAATTTTTATATATATATTTTTCTTTTCTTTTGTTTTCTTAAATTTTCTTTTTTTCTTTTTCTTTCAGAAGGACAATACTAAAGAAAGTAATACTTATATATATATCCGAAGAATACCACCGAATAATAATTTTTTTAAACAATAAAAAAAACTTACACTATAAGAGAAATATTTATATCTATAGGTATTTAAAAGAATTATTTTTTTTTTCACTAAATTTAACTAATATGCATTACTTAAAACTTTCTACATATAAATTTTCTTGAGTTAAATAAATTATAATTATACTTGATTATAGATGTTCTTTTGTCTTTCTTTTACTTCTATAGATATTGGGACGGTAAATTTGGAGAGATCTTTACTTATTATACATATATGGACGATTAGTTTTTCTGGCAAAAATTTTCCAGGATAGTTTATTATATATATCTATATTTTTCTTTTTTTCTCTTTTCTTTTTATATAATTTGGTATCTTATAAGTTGCGCTGATATTAAAATTTCGGGATTTCAGACGGATAGTAATTTTTCTTTCTTTTTCTTTTCTTACACTTAAACAACTTTTTCCTACCTGGTATTTTAACTTCTCATACATGCCTTCCCCTCCGGATATACACGCATTACTCCGCGATGAGGACTCCAAGGCGATACCAGCTATTTTTTTTTTCATTAAATAAACAATAACACCCATCAGATTCTGATTTTCTACCTATTCTTAAAAAAAAACTTTCTACTTACGTAGGTAATCTCCCCAATATATTTAGGTGTGCAATCCGATCCCACTGGATGGTTATTATCTATGGATCCTTCTCCCTTCGAATTACTAGAAATCCCTTGCTAATTTTAAAAATTCTAAATTATTAGGTGTTCAATCATCCACACTAAAATTCCCACTTCACTTACATAATTAGAATCTTAATTCTCACTTTCACCGTTTTTACTTCTTTACTTTTAATTTCACCGCACAATTATCAAATAAAAAAAATTTCAGCGCAACTGCCTAACATCTTATTCATCGGTGTCTTTTATACCCTCGGATTTGCCTAGCGGTTTTTATCTACTCAACTGTAAGATTTAAATAATCATGTAATCGTCCATCTTTTTGATTTTTCTTTTTAATTTTCTATTATTCCCGATTTAACTCAAGTTTATTGGCCTTCAAGTATATGTTCCTAAAATTCCAATATCCCCAACCGTTGCTTAACACTCCTCTATCCTGTATCCCCGATTCTACACATATGCAACTTCATAGAAACAGGATCTCATAATTTTAGAAAGTAACAGTTCGCGATAAATACTTTTGCTTTCTTTTTGTAATATTTTTATTACCACCACGTAGAGAATGTAAAAACAAAAAAAAAAACGCTATTTTACTACGTCAAAGTAATCAATGAAATGCAAGTACAACACTCTGCATAATATAATTACCAACCATTATTTATCCTCACTATATATATCGGTCTCTTTTACTCTAACGTAGATAGATGTTGTTCAGTAATTTCTAACCATTACACAAAAACTGGTATGATGGTAAGTATCACTTTGCAAGAAATTTATATTTTTATTCTAATTTACTTTTTTTCTTAATATTTACAGATGGTTGACCCTCAAATTCTGAATGGATGAATTGGACTCTACCCGGGTATTTATAAGTATCGTCCCAACACCATATTTTTATTCCTAATAATATTTTCTCTTCTTCTTCTTTCAGGTTACAATGAACCATAACAAGAAAAAAAAAACAATCACAAACAGAAACATAATGCACTGGGGATTATGCTATATTATTTTCGAAGAAAATTAGTCCCCAGGCATAAAAAATAATAAAGCAAAAAGCCAGCATTAATCTGAGCGAAAATTTAATTACCCCGGTAGTAACCAATCAGGGGTATCGCAAAATATTAATCCTTCCTACCCCTTTCCTCTCCATTTGGCCATATACCCCGCAACTATAAACCAATTTCCTTCCTCCCCTCTTTCGTCAATTAACACCTCACCCATATCAGTACCTATTATATCCACATACGTATATACCGGGTGTTATGTCGGCATTAAGATGTCACGAAATTGATTCAAAGCCCTTTAGGACACTATATTCAAACATTCATGTCTTACACCACGCAACAAAACTCCGATCACGTTGTCGCAAGACGAAGGGGGCGGTGTGCGGGTGTTGCTTGCCTCTTCGGCCCAACGTGGGGACTTCTCACAACCCTGAGATAAGGGTCTCATCTCAAATAAAATCTAGCCGGGCTCTACAATGTAAGTTCGATCCTTATTTCTTCCTGCTCTTATTAAATCTAACTTCACCTACAATTTTCTCTACTATTTAGCATCATCTGTCTCCTAAGTCGGTGTTTATCCATGAGGGTTACGAGCAAGCACACTCTAAACAAATTTATTTTCCCGGGGAAAAAAAATCATAGAGGCGATCCACAATAAAAAAAAATTATACACTTCATGTTACTGGTATACAGTAGGGCATGGCTTCATGCTCGATAATATAAATAAACCGATCGCCTAGAGAATCTGACCATCCGAGGCTTTTCATAACAAAATTTAAATTTCTAGTTCTACTAACGCGTCATATATTAAGGTACATGGACAAAAACCTCTATTCACTCATCCCCATGGGAACAAACATTGCTCTCTGCACCCCCATATCACTGATACCTTTTCTCAAGAAAAAGTATAGTAATATTCGACACACCAACAATCTCACGGGAAGTATTATATAACTAATTTCCCTGAAAGTATCTTTACTTTGTGAAACCTTTACCTTTCTTTCAGGACTTTCATCCCCCAGGCTCTGCAACCTGTTGATATTGCACACCCCTGGGACTTATACCTAAAAAAACAACAATTGGACTTCACAACTTAAATCTACTATCACAGATGAATATAAACAAGAAATATCATTCCTCAAATTATAAATATTGCACTTGGAGATCCTAATACTATATCACAGTAGAGTCAAGGTAAATATCACAGATGGTAAAAAAAAAATTATTAAATAATAATCACAGGTAGAAATAACAGTATAGGTTTAGATTTGTAAACGAATAGAAATTAATCCGTTTATGCTATATTATTGCACCTATCCTTCCTCAAAGTGGATATAACTAATATGGGCCATAGATTTTATATACAAATATGTAGATTGCTTAGACCTTTATATCTTTTGCATGATACGTGCCTAACAGTTTCCCTTGCAAAGTTTCTAATTCGTACATATTTCTGCCAACTGGTCTTACTACTCGGCATTTTAGAAATTTTCTGCAAAATTTGGCATTTCGATTCTTGGCAAAATCGCTCAGAACTTGATTACGCCTGTATACTTCTTGACCAGGGATAAATACTACATTTCTAGCTCTCTTGTTATATCTTATTGCGCTCTTTTCGTAGGCTTTTTGCATGTTTTGCTTTATTTCCTCTCGCATAGCTTGTAATTTGTCTTCTCTATTCATATTTATGATTTGGTGGTCGGTTAGCGATTTAAGTTTTCTACCCAATTTGTAATCTGAGCCTGATGTATACATATGATACCCAAATAACGCAAAAAAGGGTGTAAAGCCAGTCGCTGAGTGTACCGATGTTCTTAGAGCACATTCGATTTCGGACAGGTACATATCCCAGTCCCGGTGATCCTTTTCTAAATACGATCTGATTGCGGACAAGACAGACTGGTTCACTCTCTCACTTGCGTTACTCTGTGGTGAGTATACTGCGGTCTTTATGTGCTGTATTTTATAGGCTTTTAGGAGATTTTGAAAGCTTTTAGCGACAAACTGCACTCCATTGTCGCTGTGGATTATTTCAGGGACACCAAACTTATGGAAAATCTCTTGAACTAGAAACCGAATTACATTATTAGTTGATGCCTCTTTCATTGCCTTTAAAAATGTAAACTTGGTAAAGTGATCTAAAACAACAAATATATAACAATTACCATTTTTAGAACGGGGATATTTTCCCATGAAATCTATATATAATTTCTGAAATGGCCTTTCTGTTGTCACTGGTGATCCAATCTCAGGTCTCAAAATTAGGTTAGTAGGCTTAGCTTCTTTGCATATCTGGCAGTTATTTATAAAATTTTTGACATGATGAGTCATCCGAGGCCAATAATAAAAACGCTTTAGCCTTTCAATCGTTTTCGCAATTCCGCCGTGTGCTGAGGTGGGTGAGCAATGAGCTTTCTCTATTATGGGATTCGCTAAGTTTTCTGGGATCCATAACTTCCACTTACATTCGTCGTGATCCTGCTCAAAAGCCATTTTTTTGAAAACCATACCGTTTTCTACTTTCAAATCCGGTAATTTGTTTTTATTTTGCTCAATTTCTTTTACTAGTTCTAGGTATTCATCGCTATTGAACTCAGTGGTTTCAAAATCTAATATTTCATTCCAGTCCAGTTCACTTATATTATTTTCAACAGGCAATCTAGATAGTGTATCGGCGACAATGTTTTCAGAACCTTTACGATGCATTATTTCAAAATCAAAGTGCTGCAGTTGAAGAGACCATCGAGCAAGCTTGCCTGATAAGTCTTTAAGGGACATTAACCATTTGAGACTGGCGTGATCAGTCACTATGGTAAATGGCATCATCTCTACGTATGGTCGAAATCTTTTCACTGCCATAACCGCTGCCAAGCACTCCTTTTCGGTCACGCTGTAGTTTCGCTGGCACGGGTTTAGTTTGTGCGAGTAAAATGCGATCGGGTGCTCTTCCTCTTTACTATTCAATTGATACAACACTGCTCCGATACCGTAGTCCGAGGCGTCACACTGGATGTAAAAACGTTTGGAAAAGTCAGGGTGTCTGAGAACCGGGGCTGATGTCAATGCTGCCTTTAATTGTTCAAATGCATCTATAGCTTGTGTTGTCATTTCAAATTTTTTGGATTTTTTTAGCATATCTGTAAGAGGTGCTGATATTGAGGAGAAATCTCTGATGAACCTCCGGTACCATCCGGCGGTTCCTAAAAAGCTGCGTACTTCTCTTGGGTTTCTAGGTATTTTGATCTCCCTAATTGCCTTAATTTTTTCTGGGTCTGTTTTTAGAGTACCTCCGCCTATTATAAAACCAAGATATTTTACTTGTTGATAACAAAATTTAGATTTCGCCAAGCCTATTGTCAAATTCGCTTTCTTTAGAGCCTGTGCCACTTCTGCTAACACTTTTAGATGTTTTTCAAAACTATTTGATATTACTAGAAGGTCGTCAAGGTAAATAAATACATTTTCTTTTAGCCTTTGTGGAATTACCCTATCCATTAAACGGCACAATCGCTGAGCAGCGTTACATAGTCCGAATGGCATCACCCGAAACTGTTACAGAGGTCGACCTGTAACCGTAAATGCTGTATACTGCTTGCATTCATCCTCCAATTCAATCTGCCAAAAGGCATGCTTCAGGTCGACACTGCTGATGAAATAGGTCTCGTCGATTCGGCTTAAGATACCATCAATGTTTTGTAATGGATAAGCGTCCTTCACAGTAACTTTATTTAGTTTGCGTGCGTCTAAACAAAAGCGATTTTTACCTGGTTTTCTAACCACTGTCGTTCTATTGTTCCAGGGGCTTTCGCTCTCTTCGATAACCTTTAATTCAAGCATCTTGTCTATCTCCTGGTAAACTATATTCTGCATCGCTGGCGAAATCGGGTAATATTTTTCTTTTACGGGTTCTGCTCCTTCAACTAATTTAATATTGTGCTTTTCTAGCGGTGTACAGCCAAGACCATCTACTTCAAATGTTGGGAATCCCTGTATAACTACCTTTAATTTATTTTGCTGTTCATTATTTAATATGTGTGGATTTGACATGTGGTTTTCTGGTTTCAAATCCTCTGATAATTTACTTAAATCCATTTCACTCACTCCTACGACTTCTGGTGCCAAATTAAACTCTCTCCAAAAATCAACTCCTAAGTAGGCAGGTTGCTCTAGATCAGGACACAGGTAAAATACTATATCCTTACTTTTACCATTGTATTTTACTTCTATCACTACTTTACCTAACAGTCGATGTTGTTGACCACTAGCCGTAGCTATTACCGAGTATATGGGGATTATGTTGAAGTCCATTTCGCTTATAAGCTCTCTACAACCTTTTCCTAAAAGACTAACCGTTGCTCCAGTATCTAGTAGACCTTTAATTCTATTATTGCCAATTTGAAATTCTGCATAGGGCCTTGGGTCTTTCTTTTCTTTATTGTTAGCTGAATTAATGGCCGCTATTGCTTGTCTTCTATCTTGTTTCATCTGTGCCTGCCTGTCTCTCAATTTCTGAATTCGCTTAGATCTTTTGTGATTCATCATAGTCACTTCTTCGTTGAAGATTCTATCTCTAACATTATCATAATTTATCTTTCTTTCCTCTAGAGTATAAAGATGTCTTTGTTGGGGTATAATTTTGTTTGATTGAATACTTATTTCCTTTAAATTTGTTGTTTTATTTATTTCTTTTAAATTTGTTGTTTTCTTTATCTCTTTTATAGATTTACTTGCGGGTTGGCTGCAGAACGATGGTTCCCCGCTCTCCCTTCGTTCCTGCGAAAATTTTTCGCCTTACAATTTGAACAATTTGGGGATATAACATCGGGTTTGCCACACCGGTAACAAAAGATTGATCTTTCTTCTGCAGGGCAGTCCATAAACATATGATCATTCTGTCGGCAATTCCAGCAATTCAATGGTCTTACTGTTTGGCTATTTAAATGACTCACTCTCACTTCTGCCACTTCTTCAGCCTCAAATTCTTCATCCTGGTATTTTCCACTGGTTTCGTCGTATATCTCATTAATTTTACCGATATACCTGTTTGGTGCTTGTTGGGGCTTAAGGTCTCTTCGCAGAAAGGTTTTTTCGGCGTCTAGGCAGTGTGTTTTCAATTCCTCTACCGAGGACACATTTATAGGGTAAACAATTCTTCCTACCGCTTCTCTTAAATTCTTTTTAATCATTTTCACCATTTCTGTTTCAGGCATAGAAATAGATAAACGGGATCTAAGTTGCATCATCGCAAAGAAAAACGCATCTATTGATTCTCCTGGTAACTGTCGCCTCTCCACTATATCACGCATGAGCTCGAAACTTGATCTTGTTAATTGAAACTGCTTTAACAGTGCCTGCTTTAACGTGACCCATTCAGTGACATAACTTGTTTGTATAAACAGCCAGTACCACTTTTCAGCTGATCCTTTGACTAGAAGGTGAAAGTTGTCCAAAACCTCTTTCCATGGTACACCATACTGGCTTTGCAGACGCTCCACTCGAAAAACAAAATCTTCTACAGCCAATTTATTGCTATCACCATCGAATTCAACACCCCATTTGTCCACACGTGGTCTATTTTCATGCCTTGTTGAATTTTCGCCATATATCGATGAGGATCTAGACGAGGTATTGGATTGAGCTGGTAGCGCTGATGTCTCCATCATCTGTTGGGAACTTATTGAGTTTTTCCTTGTACCTGGTAAGTGGTTTTCCAGCAAGTTCTTATTTTCTTTTTGCGTTTGTTGTACCAATATAGTCAATCGGCTTACTGTTGAAGTTAATTCGTTTATAACTTTCTTTATATCGCTGACTTGAGAGCTCACACTGTGTTCAACCAGTTTTTTTAAAGTCTCGTCCATCATTTCTGCAGCAGCTTGTTTGCTGGTACTTGGACCTGGCCTATCAGTTGGCAACGGGTTACTGCCTTGCTGCACTCTCGCTGCATTAGATATAATGGTCTTCGACATGTCCCTGATTTGTGCTTCTCCCTCTGGATTCATTTCGGAGTCTTGTGGCATTGGGTCTATTTTGGGGGTATTCGGTTTATGAACCTTACGAACAACGTGCGGTGTCGATCTATTTAAATCAAAATTCAAATGTCTGTTTCTTTTTCGTGATCGAGTCGTAAGCGGGCTATTACTCATACTCGGACCCGATAACAAACAAAAATACTCAATATATAACCTACACTCTTTTGCGATACTAAGGCCAACTCACGACAAACTAAATAGTACTTATATTTCACCAATAAAGCTCTGCTAAGTGGAAATGAGAATCGTCTTCAATTCAAATCTACTGTGCCCCGAATAACGAAAATTGATAAATATTTCAAAAATTAACTATGACTACGTGAAAACCAAAAAAAAAAATAAATAAATAAAAAGACTAACACAATTCTAGGTATACAAAAAAAAAAATAAATAAATAATTACATAAATTGATTAAAAAAAAATAAATTATATAAATAAAAAAATTAATTAAAAATATTTAAAAACCTAAAAAAAAAATAATAAAATAACGTTCAGGACCGACTAACTGTCCCACAATAAAAAAAACCATGCAATACTAAATGATAAAAAGAAATTTAATATAAAACTGAAAAAAGAAAAACTAATTTTTTAAATAATGTCGGATATAATCTAATAATATAAACACTAAAATATAGTTATGTATAATCTACACCTAAATAAAAGACTTAGAAATTTCTGAGGCAAAAATGTATATCAAATAATTTAAATCTTAAAATATACTCCTAATAACATACACTACAATAAAATTGACTTTACTTCTGATTCGTATAAATATATCTATCATTCTGTCGGTGAAGACTGTGATGACGTAAATTAAGGTCAAGGCGGTATACATTTACATGCACTAGCAAATAGTACTGATAAAAAAAATTAACTATTAAAACTAAATGAAGTCGCGTGCTGCAACACTATCGTCTGGGCAGTCACCTATCTATCCTGTAGAAGTGAAAGATCTCCAGCTATTACCAACGGCAACCCAATACATCATACCCCTTGAACAGTGTCACGGGAGGCTACTAGGCAGCTGTTGCAAATACGTGCAGCACTCGGGCAAAAAAAAAAAAAACGTTGACATACTTAAATAAAACACTTGACCAAGCAATAAGGACAATCTGTTGTACCTTAAGTCATGGTCTGTTATCCACTATTGAATCTATGGTCAGGCTATTGTCGCGTGTCTCGGTGTTCCACACGCCTCACATTCAAATTGGGCGCCATTTAATGTTACAGACCGGTTGATCGCCGAGGCTTCCGGCTAACGTCTTTATCTCTCAGGAAGGTTCCAACCCTCCTCGACGAACGCGTATCCGAACAAAAAAAAAAATGATAAATGAAACTGTAATTTACCAATTCTAAACCAACAAAACATGCACCATTTGCCAGTGTTCCTAGAGACTAGATGTTTATCTCAAGCCCTCCCAACCTTGTCACAGCGATCTCCTCAACTAAATATTGCCATGACCCGTATGCCGCCAACCTCTGGTCTCCCCTTTACTTAATGCATCATCACAGTCTTACCTTTTAGCTCTATTCAGAAACCATAATTTTACACCTAGCACTTCACTTTAATATACATAACATAATTTTTATTATTTAAATAAAATTTTCTTATCCGAAATATTCTTTATACTTTAAAATGATAATAGTACTAATAGCTAACTAAATATATAAGGATAAAATATACAATATACTGGATTTTGTAACAACAATAATACTCGTATATAAAAACAAACTTAAACTCTATATTAATTTGGTTTCCTTTTCCGACAAAATATTCCTAACAACAAACTATAAGTATAAAATTACCTGATAAATAAAAATTAAATTATCAAATCTTATTTCACCTGTAGGATAAAGAATTATATTTTTCTTTTTTGGTGCCGTCTGGGCAAAACTCAGGTACCTCTTTCGAAGGAGCTCCCTAGAACTGGTTTCTTTTGCTACCCACTAAATTCGCACCTATATTATATAATCCCTTAGAGCCTAAGTAATTTAAATCAGGTAAATCTATCTTGTAGTCTGCCTATGTTCACTCAATTTTTATATATATATTTTTCTTTTCTTTTGTTTTCTTAAATTTTCTTTTTTTCTTTTTCTTTCAGAAGGACAATACTAAAGAAAGTAATACTTATATATATATCCGAAGAATACCACCGAATAATAATTTTTTTAAACAATAAAAAAAACTTACACTATAAGAGAAATATTTATATCTATAGGTATTTAAAAGAATTATTTTTTTTTTCACTAAATTTAACTAATATGCATTACTTAAAACTTTCTACATATAAATTTTCTTGAGTTAAATAAATTATAATTATACTTGATTATAGATGTTCTTTTGTCTTTCTTTTACTTCTATAGATATTGGGACGGTAAATTTGGAGAGATCTTTACTTATTATACATATATGGACGATTAGTTTTTCTGGCAAAAATTTTCCAGGATAGTTTATTATATATATCTATATTTTTCTTTTTTTCTCTTTTCTTTTTATATAATTTGGTATCTTATAAGTTGCGCTGATATTAAAATTTCGGGATTTCAGACGGATAGTAATTTTTCTTTCTTTTTCTTTTCTTACACTTAAACAACTTTTTCCTACCTGGTATTTTAACTTCTCATACATGCCTTCCCCTCCGGATATACACGCATTACTCCGCGATGAGGACTCCAAGGCGATACCAGCTATTTTTTTTTTCATTAAATAAACAATAACACCCATCAGATTCTGATTTTCTACCTATTCTTAAAAAAAAACTTTCTACTTACGTAGGTAATCTCCCCAATATATTTAGGTGTGCAATCCGATCCCACTGGATGGTTATTATCTATGGATCCTTCTCCCTTCGAATTACTAGAAATCCCTTGCTAATTTTAAAAATTCTAAATTATTAGGTGTTCAATCATCCACACTAAAATTCCCACTTCACTTACATAATTAGAATCTTAATTCTCACTTTCACCGTTTTTACTTCTTTACTTTTAATTTCACCGCACAATTATCAAATAAAAAAAATTTCAGCGCAACTGCCTAACATCTTATTCATCGGTGTCTTTTATACCCTCGGATTTGCCTAGCGATTTTTATCTACTCAACTGTAAGATTTAAATAATCATGTAATCGTCCATCTTTTTGATTTTTCTTTTTAATTTTCTATTATTCCCGATTTAACTCAAGTTTATTGGCCTTCAAGTATATGTTCCTAAAATTCCAATATCCCCAACCGTTACTTAACACTCCTCTATCCTGTATCCCCGATTCTACACATATGCAACTTCATAGAAACAGGATCTCATAATTTTAGAAAGTAACAGTTCGCGATAAATACTTTTGCTTTCTTTTTGTAATATTTTTATTACCACCACGTAGAGAATGTAAAAACAAAAAAAAAAAACGCTATTTTACTACGTCAAAGTAATCAATGAAATGCAAGTACAACACTCTGCATAATATAATTACCAACCATTATTTATCCTCACTATATATATCGGTCTCTTTTACTCTAACGTAGATAGATGTTGTTCAGTAATTTCTAACCATTACACAAAAACTGGTATGATGGTAAGTATCACTTTGCAAGAAATTTATATTTTTATTCTAATTTACTTTTTTTCTTAATATTTACAGATGGTTGACCCTCAAATTCTGAATGGATGAATTGGACTCTACCCGGGTATTTATAAGTATCGTCCCAACACCATATTTTTATTCCTAATAATATTTTCTCTTCTTCTTCTTTCAGGTTACAATGAACCATAACAAGAAAAAAAAAAAACAATCACAAACAGAAACATAATGCACTGGGGATTATGCTATATTATTTTCGAAGAAAATTAGTCCCCAGGCATAAAAAATAATAAAGCAAAAAGCCAGCATTAATCTGAGCGAAAATTTAATTACCCCGGTAGTAACCAATCAGGGGTATCGCAAAATATTAATCCTTCCTACCCCTTTCCTCTCCATTTGGCCATATACCCCGCAACTATAAACCAATTTCCTTCCTCCCCTCTTTCGTCAATTAACACCTCACCCATATCAGTACCTATTATATCCACATACGTATATACCGGGTGTTATGTCGGCATTAAGATGTCACGAAATTGATTCAAAGCCCTTTAGGACACTATATTCAAACATTCATGTCTTACACCACGCAACACCCTTAGAATTAATTTCGTTTTTAAGTTCTGTAACGATTTGTGAATCGTTAGTAATTCCTTTAATTAATTACAGTGCACTCGGGAAAACGTCAACTAATTAAAACCGCGGGTGTTGACGTTTAACAAATTGTTGACGTTTATGAATGTAAAAAATTTAAAAAAAAAACATATGGATAGTGTGTTTTAAAACGGTTTTATTGACTATGAAATAAAACCAAACAAACAAATCCCAAGAAGAAACAAAAAAGGCTTTCAGCCTAACTACAGGTTGTTTTTTATTGAGGTATAGAACTTTAAGTTGGCATCACTTTTTTAACTGGCGGCCATTTTGTCAGCTGTCAAGTGATTAATATTTAGTTTGGTTTACCATTTCATCATGAACAGGTTGACAAAAGAACAACGCTTGCAAATCGTGCAAATATATTTCGAAAATAATGGTTCAGTTCGCGAAATTTACCGCAAGCTCCGTCCATTTTATGGTCGACATAATCGTCCATCAGAGCAATTAATTCGGTTAACCATGGATAGTTTTCGCACTACGTTTACTCTATGTGATAATACGCATCCTCAGAGATGTCGAACAGTGCGCACCGAAGAAACAATTGCCGCTGTAGAGCAAAGTGTTGAAGAGAACCCGAATGAATCGATTCGCCACCGTGCACAGCAATTGGAGCTTTGTCCATCAACTTTATGGAAGATTTTGCGAAAGATCTTGGCTTGCGACCTTACAAGATCCAGCTTGTGCAAGAATTAAAGCCGCGAGACCATGCAATGCGTCGTGATTTTGGTGTATGGGCCGAAAATGAGATTGATCTCGATGCTGATTTTCATCGCAAAATTTTGTTCAGTGATGAGGCTCATTTTTGGTTGAATGGCTACGTCAACAAGCAAAATTGCCGCATTTGGAGTGAAGAGAATCCACATGAGGCCCTTGAGACGCCATTACATCCACAAAAACTGACTGTTTGGTGTGCTCTATGGGCTGGTGGAGTCATTGGGCCATACTTCTTCCGAAATAATGCTGGAGAGTCAGTTACCGTTAATGGAGACCGGTATAGAGCCATGATAACCGACTATTTTGTTCCCGAATTGGATGGCATGAATGTGGATTAGTTGTGGTTCCAACAAGATGGCGCTACATGTCACACAGCGCACGTCACAATCGATTTATTGAAGGAAACATTCGATGAGCGCATAATTTAGCGGAATGGACCTGTCAATTGGCCACCAAGATCGTGTGATTTGACACCATTGGATTATTTTCTTTGGGGATATGTGAAGTCGCTCGTCTACGCCAACAAACCAGAAACGTTAGGGGACTTGGAAGCCAACATTCGTGGCGTTATTGCCAACATACGGCCCCATATGCTCGAAAAAGTGGTTGAAAATTGGACCTGTAGAATTGGCTTTATTCGAGCTAGCCGCGGCGCCCACATGCCCGAAATCATATTTAAACATTAATGGCATAAAATTATCCTTCCAATAAAGCCAAATTGATGGACATTAAAACGATTTTCTTGTGTTTTATTTCAATTCGAAGTTCTATACCTCTAAAAAAAACACCCTATAAAACTAAAAGAACACATTTTAAATGAGATCATATTTTTAATTTCACATACAGTAGCTCCAAGCGAAACTCATACACCTATAAAAACAAATTTCTTTATGTAATATGTCTAAAACTAAATAGGTTAATAAAATAAATTGATTTAGTTTCAGTACAAAACTATGTACTTATTGAAATATCAAAAAAAAAATTTGAATATATCTTTATTTTTTATAATAAAGACAAATGTTCTGAAAAGTGGCAACTTTTGAAGGGACACTGTTAGTCTTTTTACCGGTAAAACGACCGGAGATTTTAACATGTGGTAGTCGTAGAAACAGTCAATTGACTCCCCTATAGATAACTATGGGATAGTCTGTTTACCGGTGCCACAGTATCAATCCCGTGGTTGATGTCGTCGTACCAGTAAATTAACTGGTTAATACGGTCAGGTTAAATAAATAGTTCCAAAGTACTTTACATCTTATTTTCCCTGATAAACCAGTGATTACTTATAAACATGTAAGAATAACATACAATTATACCATACACATTTACCTCACATAGCAACAAAATTCAACTTTCATTGAATTGACATCGCCAAAGACAACGTTGAGTCAGAAAAATAACCAAAAAATGGGTCAATTGACAGAATAAAACTGCAGGGTTCTGTTGAAGTAAGAAAATTAATAATTCAACATTATAATAATAACAAGTCGCTTAGAGAGATATCTGAGATAGTTAACAGAAGCCGGTCAACAGTTTAATATGTCATTAAAAGATATAAAACGGAGGAGAGGATTGTGAATAAAAAGAAAAAAACCCATTTTTAAGTGCTCCACGAGTCGTAGAAATTGCTGAGAAAGAATTAAAAAAAAAATGTTGCCCACAGACCATAAGAAACATATTAAAAAGGGCCAATTTCAATGGTAGAAGAGCAAGAGTTAAACCTCTTAATAACAAAAGGAATCAAAAATCAAGGTTACGATTCGCCAAGGAACACGAAACAAAGGATTTTTAATTCTGGATGTATGTGCTTTTTTCTGATGAAAGCAAATTCAATTTGTATGGTTCGGATGGCAGACCTTATGTATGGAGAAAATCAAATGAGGACCTGCTTGCCAAAAACATGAAACCAACAGTTAAGCACGGTGATGGGTCAGTAATGGTTTGGGGAGCATTTTCTGCGTTTGGACCCGGTGTATTACACTTTATCGATGGTATTATGGATCAGCACATGTACCTAAATATTTTAAAAGAAAGTTTGCCACTTTGTAAGAAGAAACTTTGTCTTGGTGAAAACTTTTATTTTTACCAAGACAACGACCCTAAGCATAAGGCTTACAATGTGCGATCTTGGCTACTTTATAATTGTCCACATGTTATGGACACACCAGCCCAGAGTCCAGACATAAGCCCAATTGAAAATTTGTGGAGCTACCTCGATCGTAAAATTCGCAATCACACGATAAGTTCTAAGGATGACTTGAAAAGAGCTCTGCAGGAAGAATGGAGCAAAATTGAACCAAGTTTTTGCGAAAAACTTGTGAGAAGTATGCCAAATAGATTCAAAATTGTGATAAAAAATAAAGGCATGCACACCAAATATTAATACTTAAAAACAGCAAAATAACATTCAATGTACGAGTTTGGCTTTGTCACAAAAATAACTACTATTTTATGTTTTTATTAAAAAAAAAAGATTTTAATGAATAATAACTTAAGTTTTTGTGTTTTGTTAAATTAATTACAAAATAAACTAACAAATTATATACACCTTTATTTTTCAAGAGTTTCCTTTTTAATGTTATAAGGTAGTTAAAAAATTTTTATAAAGTGTACGAGTTTCGCTTGGAGCTACTGTACTTATGCATCTAAAAAAATCTGTTATGTACTTACAAAAACAAAAAAGCAACTGAACATAAGAAAGACTATACATGTGTAAATACAGACTACTGTACTACTTATAAGGGGAATCCCGAATTTCTGAATTAATTTCATAAAATAAATGTGTGTGTGCACAAATCTGTGTATTTTAACTGTTGCTAAATTCAAAATTTTCTTTTATTTAAAGTTGACGTTTTAGAGCTTTGTGGTTTGGTTGACGTTTTAGAGTAGACAATGTAAAAAATTAAGGGTTGACGTTTTGGGATGTTGACGTAAACGAGTGTTGACGTTTTCCCGAGTGCACTGTATAGAAAAGCCATGGTTTGTAAGTCCATCGTGCCCAGAAGAAAGGATATTTACATTTATAGACTTTTTACACTTTTTAGACACCGGAATTAATTTTAAAAATACACTGGTGACTTCGCGAACTATTGACGATATAATTAAATTGACATCAAAGTCGGATGTGGCAATCGCATTTAAGTTGACCAAAGACCACTTAACAGTGAAAGGTGCAGGTTAGTCTTTTTTCAATTTTGAGAATCGTAACATTTTAGCCTTCACTAATACATTTGTTTTTTATCACAGGAAGACAAAAAGTTAAATTGGCAGCACAACTTTTTTCAAATACGACGGCGAATGCAATCAGAAGGTGTAGCTATCACGGCTTGGAAGTTTACAATGCCTCTCGAACAGCTGATTTCTTTCAATTGGTTAATGATTGGTTCGACGTGCTAAATTCACAATTGAGTACATTTAAACACCCGGGAAAGGTAAGTTGAAATTTAAAAAATGTATGTTCTCAGATGTATTTTAAAAAAATTATTCAAGGAACCCTATGGCCTTGCTTTGGAACATCAAGAGAAAGTGCTGCGTGAAATGAACGAATTAATGTCATCGTGCATTATACCGGGGCGTAAAGGACAAGATCCCTTTCAAAAGGGAATTCTAATAACGAATGCTGCCCTTAAATTGATGCTTCCATATGTGGAAAAATATAAAATGCGGTATATAATAACACATTGTCTAAATCAAGATATAATTGAACATTTCTTTGGTGCTATAAGGAGTAAGGGTGGCTTGCATGACCATCCATCTCCAAAAGAGTTTAAATACAGACTGCGGAAATATATCTTAGGTAAGTTTTATAAACCACTTTGATTTTTTACGATTACTAGTTTTTTTCCTTTTTTTTCATTTTTAGCACGAAACACGGAGTACTTGGAGGGGGGTTTAAATGTGGAAAACGATGATACTGAGTGGCTACGCTCTACTTTGGATTTAACAACAGCCAGAGTACACGAAATTGAAAACAAAGACCCTGCATCAACGGAAGAGCTAGATACCTCCGGCTGGACAGAAGACCTAACTCCAGAGTCGATTTCAAAACCCTGTACAGAAGAGCTGACTTCAGATCCATGTGCAACGGAATTTGACGATTTGGACGAAGTCTATTTCGAAGATATTGGTGTTCTCCAGGAAGATGCCTTGGAGCAGAGTTGTAAACGAATCATTCATTTTTGAATTAATTCGTGAATCATTCATGCAATGAATTGGAAAAATTTTGAATTAATTCTTTTCTCCAAAAAACGAATTGAATTAAATTTGAATCAATTCATTTGAATTAAGCGAACATGAATTGCAATTCATTTTCAATTCAAATGAATTGGTAAAAAGAATTGCAATTCATTTCCAATTCATTTGAATTGAATTGATTTTGAATTAATATAAATGAGTTAGAAAAAATGAATTGCAATTCATTCCCAATTCATTTGAATTGATTTTGAATTAATTCAAATGAGTTAAAATATGAATTGCAATTCATTTTACCAATTCATTTGAATTAACTCGAAAAATGATTTTGTTATACATTTCCAATTTACTTGAATTGAATTGATTCTGAAAAAAAGACTGTAATACAAAAGCATCACCCTTTTTCTAAGTACTTCTATTCTGTACTTTATAATAAAAATATATCCATATGAAAGTGAACGATGCATTCTGATTTAATCTAATTAGCATTTATTTTATAATTAAAATAATAGAAAAATTAGTTGATGCCAATAACTCTTCCTAATTTCATCTTTATTTGTAAAATATTACATATTGTTAAATAAATATTACTTAAATATTAAACAAATATTACATACATAAGTATTACTAAAGTGTTTGTCCTTTAATGTTCGTGCGTCACAAAATTTCATAAATTATTAATAGGTTTTAAATACTGAATGTCTTGTTATTCAGCGTATATCAAAAGCGACATAAGTAGTACTTGAAGGACCAAACTCCAAACACCAAGTTTACTTCAATTGAATGCAATTCATTTTTGATTTGATAAATTTGAATTACAAGTTACTTCTCTAATTCATTTGAATTAATTCCAAATCATTTTAATTCAAATGAATTAGAAATGAATTGCGATTCTTTTTACCAATTCTTTTGAATTAAAAAATGAATTGCAATTCATTTTGCCTAATTCAAATGAATTGCAACTCATTTTGCCCAATTCATTTGAATTGGAAATGAATTGCAATTCATGTTCTCTAAATTCAAATGAATTGATTCAAATTTAATTCAATTCTTTTTTTTGTTGAAAAGAATTAATTCAAAATTTAGCTAATTCAAATGAATTGAAATCAAAAATGAATGATTCATTTACAACTCTGCCTTGGAGTATATAGCAGGCTATCTTATAAAAAAATTGGGTCTAGATGAACACACAAGTAATGAAAATTCGTGTTCGTGGGTAGATTTGGTGTCTAAGGGTTTCTTAAAAAAACCCTCGCGATATTTTCTCTCCGAAATAAAAAAGATGGAGATGGTGTTCAACAAAATAAACGGCAGAGAAATATCCCACATTAAAAACCTCCAACAACATCTTATTAACCAGAGCAGCACAATTGAACTCCCAGAAAAAGTTATAAAATTATTTTTCAAATGCCGTATATATTTCCGCACCAAACACTTAAATAAGAGATTGAAAGTGCAGAAGGCAAAGCAGAGAATGCTAGGGTTCAAAAAGCTGCTTAAAGTTAATTTTTGAAGGTAAGTAATGAAAGTAAATAACTTTAAAATTTATTTATTATTATTTATTTATATTAGTATTGCATACAAATTAAGCCAAAATCGATACAATACTAGCCACGAAAAGATGGAAGCCAAAGGACGACAATTCTTCAATTGCTGAAAAAAGTGAGTATTTTCATTCCTTAATTTGATTTCACGCTATAAACAGATTTTTTTTTCAGTTTTCGTTCGCAAAAGCTGTACAACAGTGAGATAGCCTGGAAAATAAAAAGCCTTTTTCAGGGCTAAAAATATTTTCAAAAACATATCAAATTCAAGTTTTTTAATTTGGTCTGCAAAAACTGTGTACTTGGTTTGCAGAACAAAAAGCCCTTTTCAGGGCTAAAAATATTTTCAAAAACATATCAAATTAAAAAACTAGTTTTGGTCTGCAAAAACTGTGTACTTGGTTTGCAAAACAAAAAGCCCTTTTCAGGGCTAAAAATACTTTCAAAAAGAGATAAAATTAAAAAACTAGTTTTGGACTGCAAAAACTGTGTACTTGGTTTGCAAAACATAAAGCCCTTTTCAGGAATAAAAATATTTTCAAAAACAGATAAAATTAAATTGCAGTTTGGGCTGCAAAAATTGTGTAACATTGCTACTGGTACTTGGTTTGCAAAATAAAGCCTTTTTCAGGGCTAAAAATATTTCCAAATATAATTAAAACTTTTTTCTCTAAATGATGAATATTGTAATTCCACCATTTCATTTAAAATATTAATTTTATTAATTTGTATTATTAAGGAAATAGGTATTTAATTTTTAATACATCTTTGGTTTCTTAATAAAGCTTATTATAGAGCATGGCATTGAAGATGTTACTATATTTATGTTATGTACTTCAGAGCAGTGAAATATATGTATGTGCATATATTTTCCTTTTATATTTAAAATACTATAAAGTCATAATTTTAAAAAAATCTGCGATATACTTTCTTATTTCTAAAATTTTACCGTAATTGTTTAAATTAGAAATGTGTTTTATTTCAATAATCGTCTTTTGTAAGCTTCTTTAATGTTAATTCTTAAGCCTGGTACTGAGTTCAACATTTCGTACGAAAAGCTGTCAAATTGCATATAAAAATGTTTCGTCCGAAATGTTTGTGAAAAAATGTTTCAAAAGTAGTACTCTGTTCTTGCTTCGAAAAACATGTGAAATCTACATATCAACATTTTTTCTAACTGCAACAAGTTTCTGTCAACATTTTGATTCATGTACGGAGCAACATAGTCAACATTTCTTTCGAACGAAATAAAATAAATTTACACCAGCCTACAATAATTCTTTTTTATTATAATGAGCAGGATTTTATAATAGAGTTTTTACTGTTGACATAGCTTTGGTGTTGGGTTATTTAGAGTTATAATGGATATTCGAATTATTATAGGCGCTCTTTTGAAATTTCTGTATATAAAATGAATGATATATCGTTATAATTTCAACTCACTGCACAGCAGCTAGACGGTTAAGGATTGCATAAAAAGTGCAGGTCTTAAAAAGAAGAACTGAAAAACTAAAATACATGTAGATTCTGAGCCCCAAATGAGAGTTAAATCAATTCTTGTCAAAAGCAACAAAAAAGTTATTTTGTTGAACTGTGTTATTTGTTGTGTAAAAAGGTGATGCATGCTTTTAGGGATATATGTTGCATGTCAAATTTTTCGAATGGAAAAATAAATGTAATTAAACCTTTTCACAAAATTGAACTCAATACCAGGCTTTAGATTAAAAATTAAGATATAAAAACATACATATACTATTCGTTAAAAACAAATTGTTTGTTAGCAATAAAAAAGCAACAAAAATTGTGATACTTACTATATTTCATAAGAAAAAAGCATGGTTTTTATATTTTTATCCTTAATATATTTCGTGTTTATAGTTGTGATATTAGTTTAAAATTAATATTAAAAATTTATTAAATTTTTTACTAGAGTAAAGTGGCATTTCTGTTAACAAATGTCGCATAAGAATTTTCATAAGAAAATAACTATGAATATATTTAAAATATGTTTACATTTGTTAATTATTGCATTATAATTGTTTATAAATGCATTTACAATCAAAAATGTAAATAATTTAAAATTGAGTTGTGTGAAACCAATATACTATTAAATGAAAGTAAATACAATATATGTATAAATATTTTATGTATTTTTGCTAATAAAGAATATCTCTATTTGAGATACATTAACAAACAATAAACTTATTTTATTATTTTTAAGTACTTTTAAAACTTTTTGCTTGGGATTGTTTTAATAACCCAAAAATTGTGATAAAGTTTGGGTTTAAACTGGTATAAGCTGTCAAAAGATATCTATCGTTTTGCTTCAGCACTATTATTGGCGATATCTACACTCAGTTGTGAATGGGCTTTAACTGCTAAACCACTGTTGCTGCTACCTCCACTATAAAGACTCATATTACAATTTTATTGGGTTGATCCAAGTTCGCAATCAACATTTTTCACATAATACCATACTACACAGGTTGGTTTTCGAGCAGTTATGTAAAGATTGTGTTCATTTGCATGGATTTGCTACCACTATATGTATCTATTGTTTGTGATGCTTTCGATGCTATATGTGACACAAAACAACCATAGTTGGAACCACAAAATCCCGATGATGCTTGACTATATGTATATAAGTATAAGCTATATAAGCAGTAGTTAAAGTTATTCAGAATAATTTTATATAATGAAAAATATAAAAAACCTTACCTTGATTTTTATAAGAAATACAAATTCAAAATAAACAGCAGAAAACTAATTTTGTTTTTTCTTAATTTTTATACTTTTTATTTTTGAATATTTAAATAGAAATTTTATGAGGCTTCTGCTCTTTTCAATGTTACAAAAAAATGAAACAAAATGCTTACATAAATTTTTGACAGTTTGGTCAGATTGAATTCGCCGTAACACTAACAAAATTCATGTTGTTTTTGGTAGCGTTGTATTGTTGTAGGGAATCATCTACCTTGTTTATTATACCATGATTGAGTCCATGAATACCTAACTAGAAGAAGAAAATTTTAATTTTTTGTCTGCACAGCTCCCGCAAGAGAGTAAAAATGAGATTTGCAGAAAAAGGTTTGTTATCTAAGACAGCTACCCAAAAATTGAATAAGTTTGTTATCTTCACGGGTATGTAAAAATGTTAAAAGTTTTTAAGCAAAAATACACAGCCAAGTTACTTAACCCTCCATTACTAACCTCTGTGTCAAATCGACCCAGACACGCAAATTTTTTAAATTAAAAAAAAAACATGACGATATTTTAACTCAAGGTATATAATATATATAATCTAAATTTGTTTATATTTAAACGTTTATAAATGATAAACACAAGGAAAATTTATGATATTATGCATATAAAATTATTTTAAAAAACAGCCTGGGTCGATTATACCCATAGTTAGCAATAATGTAACAAAGATTATGGGTCGACTATACCCATAGTTAGCAATAATGTAACAAAGATTATGGGTCGATTAGACCCAGGTAAGTTATACCGTTATACAAAAAATATATGTTCATTTATTCACATTGTAAAAAATTAAAACGCAAAACCAAAACCACGTGCTCTAAATGTGGAAAATATATTTGCCAGAAGCACTGTGCTCAAATTGCATTGCTTCTGCACAAGAGGAATCCATTTATGACGATATGTTCGATGATGAAAATTCCGAAGAAAAGGTAACATTTATAGTACATAACTGAAAAATGTTTGCTTTAGCCGTACCAATTTTTCTTTCTAACATTTTACTATTATATATCAGGTTTCAAATGCACTTTATTTGACGTCAATATCTTAAAAACTCATAATTTTATGGGCAATTCGGCTGGATAACTTTTTTTTCACTTTTTTTAGCTATGTTGTAATGAATTCATACTTAATTTTAATTTAAATACTTTTGTTTTAATTAACACCCTTGTATACTAAAACTAAACAATAAAAGACTAAAATCTACCAAAAGAAGCATACGTTGTATCAATTTAAAAGTTGAGACGATTTTAATGGATAATACAATTCAGGGTCGATATGACCCATGGTTAGTAACCCCGCGACATGATTTAAGGTTAGTAATGCCGGGTTAAGGTGTTTTCAGTGCAATTAATGCAAATTTCAAATGCGTATACAGTAGTTCCCGCTTAAGTGCGCATCAAAAAAACAAAATTTTCTGTGCATTTAAGCGGGGAATCATTTATCCGAAAATGCGCAATTAATGCTTTTATAAAAACCTCGTTTAAAAGACTTAATAATCATTTAAAATAGATTTTTTAATTTAAAGGAATACATATAACGTTTATTATATAAAGAATGATAACTAGGTAGATACATACATATGTAATTTTTAAAATTTAAGTTATAATGTAGCACTTTTGCACTAAAACATGTAAACAACAATACAAAATTAAAAATGTAGATTTTTTTAAGAAATTTTAAAAAAGGCAGTAATTTTTGATTGAATAGTCATACTTTTAAGATTACTGATTATGTCGCTTTCCATGGCTTCGATTTCATTGGTGTATTTATTTTGATGAACGAAGTATTTGCGAATAGTACTAATAGCACTTAGTACTTGTTGAAAAGTTGGGGCATCATTTAGGTTCACTTCTTCATCAGCAGAAGACTCTGAAACCTCTTTTAAAGTATTTTCAATGATTTCTTTTTCACTAAGTTGGCCATAACACTCCAAGCTGTCGTCAAAGCGGACATATTCATAGAATTCTTCTCGTAGTTCACTGTGCAGAAAATTTTCTATGATGCCATTATCTTTATCTTCTTCCGTGTTGAAGTCGCTATTTATGTACTTTGAATTTAGCCTGCTGAAAAAAAAATAATTATTTCAAATAAATTACATGTATGTACATGTTGTAGTCGCCGTGGTCTAGTGGTTAGTGTGTTGGCTTACTAAGACTGGGTTCGACACCCAGCTCCGACATCTTAAAAAAAAAGAAATATGAAAAAAATATTTCTTTCGGCGACTACCTCTCAGCAGTCTTCTGGCAAAAGCTCTGGGAGTAATTAATTGCCATGAACAAGCTTCTCAAGTCTGTCGTTCGGAGTCGACATTAAACTGTAGGTCCCGGTACTCATGGATAAAAATTTACACACACAACATGAGTGCTGCGAGAAGCTAGGCCGTAATCCTGACACAGGGTTGTAAAGGCCAGATATGTATGTATGTATGTATGTATGTACATGTTCTATAGTATATTAACTGTATTTACCTTTTTAAAACAGTTACTTATAGTTGAGGGTTTTATCAACCACCAGGAATGTTTAATCATATGCATTGCTGTTAATAAAGTTACAGTTTTTGAAAATTCTTCAAGTGGCTTTCCACTCTCTGCGTGAACAATTTGTTTCCGTGTTATACTTTGCCTGTAATATGATTTAAAGCAATGAATTATTCCCTGGTCAAGTGGTTGAATAATTGATGTCGTATTAGCCGAAAGAAATTGTAATTGAATATTTCTTAAAACAATATCCACTTTGTGGCATGACGAATTATCCACAAATAATATTATGTTCCGATTTTGAGCGATCATTTCTTTGTTAAGAGAAACTAATATTTTTTCCCATATTTCTCTTACCATCCAAGCTCTTTTTTGGGAATAATATTGTAGTGGTAAAATTTTATTTCTAAAGCAACGAGGAGTTTTTGATTTTCCTATTACCACCACTTTTTTGTAATTTCCTGTAGAGTTACAAAGAAAAAGTAAAGTCAAACGTTCTTTGGTTAGTTTATGAACTGTTACTTGACTGCCGTTTCTATTCAATGTTTTTGTTGGCAGAGCTTTTACAAATAAACCACTTTCATAAGCATTGAATATATCAGATGCATCAAATGACTTAAGAAGTTCTGGAAGGATTTCAGAAGTGTAAGCACTAGCACTCTCAATGTTGGCAGAAGCAGATTCGCCTTGTATATTTCGCAATTTAATACCTTCACGCTTTTGCCAGCGATATAGCCAACCAGCAGAAGGATTAAAGTCCTTATTCATTTGTATTGCAAATTTTTTAGATTTTTCCATTATCATTTGGAATGAAACTACAGCCATGGACTCCCTCATTTGGTTGAACTATTCTAAAAGTGCACGTTCCACGTCGTCAAAAACTGATCTCTTCCGTTTCATTGACATTTTTGAGGCTTTTGCTGCGTCCAAAATCATATTCTTATTTTTAATAATTCTGTTGACAGAAGAAAAGGAGCAACCATAGTTTGAACACAATTAATTTTTAGTTTTTTCCAGAGTAAGTAAAAACGCAGCGCAGCGCCGCTCTTTTGGCTCTTTACGCAAATAGCAGAGCAAACTTTTAAGTGCTCTTGCTCTGCGCCATTTTTTTTTTCTCTGCGCATTACAAGCGCTGCGCGTAGAAGGCGCATTTGAATTTTGAGCTTTCTTGCGCCACTCTTTTTTTTGCGCAATGCGCAAAAGAGCCAAAAGAGTGCGCAATTGCGCATTGCTCATTTACTGTGGTGTAAAATGCCTTTGAAGTCAGTAATTTTAATATGAAAAAAGAAGAAATAATTAAATGTAAATAGAATTTATATTAGTATTTCCATACACTTTAGAGTAAAATAATAAAACAATTTTTTCTTTTTTATATTACACTGGGGCCTTATCCTGTAATTCTCTTAAGATAAAATGGTTAAATTTTGAGTTTTTGAAACAGGCTGGGCATTAGAATATATAAAATTAAAAAGTGTAGAGGTAATAGGCATGAAGTTTTTAAATTACAATAAGCGTTCAAGAATTCTATTCGTAGCCAAAAAGTTCTAAATCTAGCTTAGGAGAGTTACAGAATAAGGCCTCTGCTTATTTTATTCTTCACGCACATAAATTAGTACAACAACATTTTTTCTGAAAATCAGACGCGAATATATGCATTCAAATTTTTTCTAAGTATACATATGTAAAAAGGAGTGAAAAAAATTTTATTTTCTTCATGCAAATAAACGAGTATCATAAATCTGTTTTTTTTTTTTCTTAAAAACATACGCGAATGTCCCCATACATTCTGTAACACAATGATTGACTGCACATAAAAATTTTTTCGAATGGCAAATTAAAAAAATTTGTTGCTGACATGACTCTGTAGATATAAAAAGCGCATGCGCAATGCGCTACTCATTTTGCTCAATGTGCAGAGCAAAGCGCCAAATAAAAAATTAAAATGCGCATAGCGCAAAGAGCAGCGCTTACAAAAAAGAGCCAAAAGAGCCAACAACTGCTCTTTTTTATTGGCTCCGCTCATTGAGCATGCGCAATTTTTCGAGGCGCAAGAAAAGAGTGCGCAATGCGCAATGAGCAAAAGAGTGAGCAAATTCTTACTCTGGTTTTTTCTTTCGATTCTTTTATCAGTCAGTCTTGGCAGCACTGACGTTGTTATTTAATAGTCAAGGCGAATTCATTATGGTTTTTGTTTTTGTCTTTTGTATATTTAGCTGTCAGTAGCAATTTTGTGAAAAAAAAAACAAAAATCACAAAGAAAAAGAAAATAAAAAATGTGTTTTGGTACATATCTGTCACAAACTGTGTAAGACAGAAAGTGCAAAAATTATTGAAAAAGATGAAGAAAAATTTTGTTTTGCATTTTAAATAGTTTAAATTTAATATTTACCTAAAAAATAGGCAAATAAAAACCAACTCCCATTTCCTCGTACTTTCCTTTTTCGACATATACAGCAATATTTTATTATTATTGTTTTAAATTAATTAACTATAACTCAAAACTTTGTTTATAACCTTTTTATTTTAATTAAATTTTAATATTTTTAACTTGAGGTCTTCTTTTTAGCCACACAAAGGCATAGAGAAATATTAAGTTGCATATCCATAAATAACTTTAAAAGACCTCACGTTAAAAAATCGTACACTTTTTTCACAATATTTTTGTTTATTAAAAAATAATTAAATTGGCAAAAATGTATTCACAATATATTTTTTAAATAAAATAAAATCAAATTGGCAAAAATGTCTTCCAATCAGCTTTGTTTACAAGAAGAAGTAAATAAGAAACAACAAGGAAAAAAATGGCTCCTGACAGTTAAATACACAAAAATTATAAAAAAAAACTAGTTCAGCTGATATGTCAAAAGCACCTTAA
This sequence comes from Metopia argyrocephala, assembly GCA_963576795.1. Classification (NCBI taxonomy): domain Eukaryota; kingdom Metazoa; phylum Arthropoda; class Insecta; order Diptera; family Sarcophagidae; genus Metopia; species Metopia argyrocephala. Next base: position 33,995,831 of record OY756211.1, read on the forward strand.
TAATGAATTCGCCTTGATTTCTCTCTTCCGTGAAATTAGTTGTTTAAAATATTTGATGAAAAAGTTTGTTTTTTTCTCATGTGTAAATATATAAATTTAGCGTTTTATTTTCATATGTCTGGTAGCTTGAAAGAGTTGACATTGTTGTAAATTTAAATATACGAACTTTTATTTGGCTACGATTTTGGTTTCACGTGTTTTTTTAACCCTGATTTGTATTTACCGAAAAGTATAAAGAATTATTAAAATAAAAAATAATTTAAAATGGCTTTAAAACGTTTAAAAAGTAAGTTAATAATTCAAGATATTAAGACAAGTTATAACATTTTTATTTCTTAATAATATAGCAAAAAAATCCAAACGTTTGACGGGAAAATTGAAACACAAAATTGAGAAGAAGGTACGTGAACATAATAGAAAAATAAAACGTGAAGCAAAAAAGAATCCAAAAAAAGGCAGTAAAAAGCAGAAGTTGATTCAAATTCCAAATATATGCCCGTTTAAAGAAGATATTTTAAAAGAAATTGAAGAAGCGAAGAAACGTAAAGAAGAGGAACGATTAAAGAAGCGTGAGGCTTTAAAAATTGAAAAGGAACAGATCAAATTCAAAACGTTGGAGGCACTAGTAAATGATGCTGATACACGTGGAACAGTTCACTCAATATTGCATGAAAACGACACGGATATTAATGAGGTTAGTAAGATTTTTCATTAAAGGATTTTCTAGTAAAATGCCGTTATAAATTTAGAAAAATTACAAAGAGTCTGGATCTAAGGAGCAATCATTGAAACAATATTTTAAAGAGTTTAAAAAGGTTTTGGAAAATGCGGATGTTGTGTTAGAAGTTGTAGATGCTCGTGATCCTTTGGGAACACGATGTGTAGAAGTAGAGCGGGCAGTACGTTCAGCACCAGGAAACAAACGTTTGGTGTTGATATTAAACAAAGCTGACTTAGTACCTAAAGAAAACTTAAACAGTTGGCTGAAATATTTTAGACGTTTGGGTCCGGTAACGGCATTTAAAGCATCAACTCAAGATCAGAACACAAAGTTGGGTCGACGAAAATTTAATCAAATGAATTCGGAAAAGGCTATTCAAGGTTCAATGTGCGTTGGTGCTGAGCTTCTAATGTCTATGTTAGGTAATTATTGCAGGAACAAGGGTATTAAGACATCCATTCGAGTGGGTGTTGTTGGTATACCAAACGTTGGGAAAAGTTCAATAATCAATTCTTTAACTCGTGGAAAAAGCTGTTCAGTTGGCTGCACACCAGGTGTGACTAGGTAAGTTTATTGAATAATAATATGTATTTGTCCTTTTGGAATTTAAAGTGCAAATTATTACAAACATATGGGTGAATACGGGTCAGATATTAATTCAGTAATTTGTATTTTTTTTTTTGTTGAGTATTGGCGCAACTATTTTATGTGCTAAAATTGATATAAATAGATTATTAAATTCAATTTCTTCATTTGATGAAGAAGACTTAATGACTTTATTTCATTTATGTATTTCCTAGCTGTTAAAACTACACTGGCTAAATTATAGCTAAGACAAACCGGTTCATTATGAAAAGGTCTGAGAGTTTTTAATAAAAATTCTTTCATAAACAGGATTCTTTGAAACATAAGCATCCTTTGCTAATAATAAAGTTGAAACCCTATATTTTTCTTTTAAGTTTATAAATTAAAAAAGCTACTATGTATTATTAATAGTACTTTTGTAGTTGTTCCTTCCGCTCATTTTGACAAAACTGAAATCTGACGCAAGATTTTCGAAATAAATTAAATAATGGTAAATCGAATAGCAGAATAGTGTGAGAAACAAATATAAAGAATAATCAGCGCAATAGCTGCATGTCGGTCTTTTTGATGTTGATCAAATATAAACGAAAATAGTGAGACCTAAACCCACCCGCACAATCGATGCATCATGGTCTGAAAGGGTTATAGCATCTAGATTTTGTTTCCTAGCACAGTTACTGGCTTCCGCCACACAAATTGACTACTTTTTATATCAGGTTTTTCAACAAGAGAGCTACAAAAGTTTTTTTTAAATAAAACAAAAACGGTTTTGATATCAATGAAATTCTTTATTCCTGTAAAAGTAACGTGCGGTCTTGATCATTTACGGAAGAAGTACGGCCCAATGATGCCGCCGGCCCATAAACCGCACCAAACCGTAATTTTTTCGGGATGAAATGACGACTCATGGAGTACGTGTGTATTGCTCCCTGACCAATAACGCATATTTTGTTTATTGACGAAGCCATTCAGACAGAAATTAGCCTCATCGCTGAAGATGATTTTTCGATGAAAATCGGAATCATTTTCAAGTTGTTGCTCAGCCCAATTCTCGAACATACGACGCTTCTGGTGGTCAAGCGGCTTCAGTTCTCTCGTCAATTTCATCTTGTAAAGATGTAGGCCAAGATCTTTTCGCAAAATTCGCCACAACTACGTCACAGAGATTCCCAACACTTGAGAACGACCTGAGAGAGATACATTTGGGCTTTCTTCAACTGAAACCTAAGCGGAACATTTTGTACTGTGCCTGTGGATTCAAATTTTTTCACTAGACGCTCCATTTGTGATCTGCTAGGACGATTATGACGACCATAAATTGGACGTAGCGCTCTTAACGTTGAGGCCACTGATTCCCAATTTCAGTAGTAAATTTTAATTTCGACTCGTTGTTGGCTCGTATATCTCCATTATGAAATGGCAAACCTTACTGAAGAGAATTGTCAAAAGAGCAGCAAGAAATATGGCGTCGTTTGCTGTCCCTGTCGCTCTACTTTTGTAGCGTCCCTGTTGAAGAACCCTGCACATACATATACAGTTACGAGCAGATAAATAGGTTCACATCACATTTTTTGATAAATTCGCCTTCAAATAACTTAAACAGCGGTAATATACAATAAAGCGATATTTATTACATTAAACATAAATAATCACATAAAATGTATTTAATTATAATTAAAAAAAATGAGAAAAATTGATATATTTAATATATTAATTGAAGCCTGTCGAGCAAATAAATAGGTTCATTGAAAAGAGAATGACATTTTTATACAAAAAAAGTGCAATTGCAAGAAAATTTCTAATATTTTGTTGAAAATCCCTTATTTTGAATCACCGCCGAACATCTCCGGGGCATTGATTCGACAAGTGACTGACAAGTCTCTAATGGAATTGTGTACCAAGCTTCCTTCACTTTTGTCAACAAATCTTCTTTATTTTTAGCCTTGAGTGGTGCAATTTTGTCCTTAACGATTCTCCAAAGATTCTCAATGGGATTTAAATCCGGCGATTGTGAAGGCCACTCCATTAACTTTATATTTTTCTTTTGGAACCATTCTTTTACGATCTTAGAAGTATGCTTGGGGTCATTGTCTTGCTGGAATTCATACTTTAAAGGCATTTCCTACTCGGCATAAGGAAGCATTACTTCTTTAAGAATATGCAGATAAAGATGTTTGTCCAGATTTTCCTTGATCCAGAATATTGGCCCAACACCGTACCAGGAAAAACAACCCCATATCATTATGTTGCCGCCGCCATGCTTTATTGTCTTCGTGGTGTACTTTGGATAATATGCTTTATTTTTTGGACGCCTTATCCATGTTCTTCCATCAGGTCCGACTAAGTTTATGTTGGATTCATCAGACCATAGTATGTTTCTCCATTTTTTTATACCTTCCGGGCCGGCCCATTCAGCATGTACTTTTGCAAACTCAATGCTCTTTTTTCTTTGTCTGTTATTAAGCATTGGAACCTTCTGGGCCGATCTTCCGAATAAATTTTTTTCTCTTAAACGACGTCTAATGGTCCACTCTGATACGGGAAGCTTTAACTCATTTTTCAGCTGAACTGCGGACATAAAAGGATTACGAGTTGACAACATCTTAATGCGATCATCGTCTCTTTTCGAGGTTTTTCGCTGTTGACCTCTTTTAAGTTTTTGTTTTGGAGGCTGCAATGCATTTCTTATCATATTCTGCGATCTCCCAAGAATTTCAGCAATTTTCCGTTGGCTATAACTTCGGCTGTGTAGATCCTTTATAATCTTTTTTTCCTCTTCACTACAATGTTTAGAACGTCCCATTTTTTAAATTTTTAGAGGTATTTGCTTTAATAAGCTCTATTAAAAAGCTGAATCTAAAGTTTTCTACAATAATTTTTATAATTTTGGCGTTTAACATTTTAAACTAACAAATTTTTCAAAGTGAACCTATTTATTTGCTCTTTGATTTTATACGGTAATTTTTTTTTTTTTTAATTTTGGGCAATTTTTTACATAATAATTTAATTATTGTGATGCAGTATTAAAAGTGGGTATTTGCTTTAGTAATTAGCGACTTTTCCTTTTTTATTGCTGTAATGTAAACTATAGTCAAACAAAATTGATTTATCATTTTGATGTGAACCTATTTATCTGCTCGTAACTGTATACATACATAATTGGCCATTACAACCTCGTTTCAGGATTATGGCCTAACTTCTCGCAGCACCCATGTTGTGTGTGTCAGTTTTTATCCATGTGTACCGCGACCTAAATTTTAAAGTCGACTTGAAAAGCTTTGTTCATGGCAATCAGTTACTCTCAGAGCTTTTGCCAGAAGACTGCTAAAGGTGGAAGTGTTCTGAACGTCAGGCGTTGCAAACTTATGTTAAAATAAGTGGAAATGGTATATTTTCATAAAGAAAGTTACAAGCAAAGTATGCAACATTGCTAACGCGGGAAAGTAGGTCAACTTATAACTTTTACAAGCATTGACAGCTGGATGACTTAAAAAAATAAAATCACTAATACATACAGTATGTCAATAATGAGTTTGCACATTAAAAATAACCAGCATTTATTTACAATCATTTGTAATTTAACGGTACTTTTAATACCAAAAATTAATTTTTTTATATGTATGCTAAATTTATAGGTGCTTACAGGAATCGTGTAGAAAAAAATCTTGGAATTAGTTTAAAACAAGAAAGAAATACAACAAAAACAAATTTTTTACCTCATTTTACACTGTCAAGAAACTCTTTGCACAAAAATGATTTTTCAATTTTGGCTTCAGTGAAAACATTTAAAATTTGGTTTTAGACTATTTAACAGGGACCATAATCATTATGACTTTTATAATAAAAATTACACAAAAATGATTATATTATTAGTTTTAGGGATTTTCTTCAATAGTAATGATTATTTTTGAGTAATATTAATAAAAATCAGACATAATCATTATTTTTGAGCAAAAGAAATAAAACTCTAAAATAATCATTATTTATGATTTTTATTTTTTTCGCTCAAAATAAAACTCATTTTCAATTTATGACTTAATAAACATTAAAAAATTTGGTCAGAACTAGTAAAAGAAAAAAATATAAGAAATGCTTGTTCATTTTGTTATATAAAATATCATTTTCTTGCACAAAAATTATAAAATTATTTTTTTTATACATCATATATAAAGTCGTAAATTTAAAGTGAGTGAGTTTTGAGCGAAAAAAATAAAAATCATAAATAATGATTATTTTAGAGTTTTATTTCTTTTGCTCAAAAATAATGATTATGGCTGATTTTTTTTATTATTACTCAAAAATAATCATTACCATCGAAGAAAATTTTAAAACTCAAAAATTTTAAAATTATGACGGTTATGCAAAGATTGTCAAAAAATGATAATAATGGTGCAATAAATGTTTTTTTATGCCTGTTCTAAGTGATTGATTTTTTTATTTAAAAAAGCTAACAATAATCATTATTTACGGTCCCTGCTATTTAACTATTTTGTGTGGAGAGCCTTAGCATCTATAGCATATTATAAACGATTTTTCATTGAACCTATTCATTTCTTTAGGTCATAATTCTCTGGTATTTTCTGCCATTCTTCTAATACTGCTTTTTCGAGCGAAATCATATTTTTTTGTCGTTTAGTGGCTTGATTTTTTCTAAAACACCCATAGAATCTCAATAGGATTAAGATCGGGACTTTGAGCCGATGTATCGATGACGTGTCCACAGATATATAACTGCCACATACGAGCGTATTGTGTGAACGACTGAAGCCATTCGCCATCTCACTGATTGGACCTTATCAGTGCGGCTTCAGACCTGGTAAGTCCACCATTGACCAGATATTCACACTGCGCCAAATCCTGGAGAAGACCCATGAAAGTCAAGTCGACACACACCACCTCTTTGTCGACTATAAGGCAGCGTTCGATAGCCCGATAAGAGATCGCGTATATGCAGCAATGTCTGAGCTCGGTATTCCTGCAAAATTGATAGGACTATGCTGAATGGCGTTGATCAATTTCCGCAGCTCCGTCAAGGTAGGAACAGACCTCTCCGAGCCTTTTAATACCGTGCGAGGTTCCAGACAGGACGATCCCTTATCCTGCGACCTCTTCAATTTCGTCATGGAGAGTGTTTTGCGAAAGGCGGGTGTCTATCGTAATGACACTATTTTTAACAAAAGTGTCCAGCTCCTTGCGTATGCAGACGATATAGACATCATTGGGCATACCAAGCGAGATGTCACCGCAGCCTTTAATGCTATTGAACGGGAGTCTGCTAAAATGGGTCTGGCGGTAAATGAGAGCAAAACGAGGTACATGTCGACGAGTAGGAACGTTGATCGTATCGGCTCCCAGATTACAGCCGGCAACTATACATTCGATGTGATCAAGGAGTTCATCTACCTTGGCACCGCCATTACCAGCAAGAATGATGTCAGTCTAGAGATCAGGCGAAGAATCACACTGGCCAATAGGTGCTACTACGGTCTCGGTAGGCAGTTTAGTAATAGAGACCTCTCTCGTGCGACGAAATTAACACTCTACAAGTCGCTTATTCTCCCGGTGCTTCTCTATGGTGCGGAAGCATGGACGCTGTCTTGTGCCGATGCAGCGCTCCTGGGGGTGTTCGAGAGAAAAGTTCTTCGTAAGATCTTTGGTCCTCTAAGGCATGGAGATGAGTTTCGCATTAGAACCAACCATGAGCTGTATGAGCTCCTCGGAGATGTAGGTGTTGTCCAGCGTATTAACATCCAGCGGCTACGCTGGCTCGGCCACATTGTTCGGATGGAAGAATCTACTCCAGCGAAGATACTTTTTGATGCGAAAGTCACTGGACGTCGGCGTAGAGGATGACCCTGTTTACGTTGAAGACCAGGTTGATGAAGCCCTGTCATCGATTGGTGTGACCAACTGGAGAAGCCGTGCGCTAAGCAGAAGCGCCTGGAGACTAGTGCTGAAGCAGGCCGAAGCCCGTTAACGGGTTGTTATGGCCAGCTAAGTAAGTAAGTAACTTATTTTTTGCGTCAATATCTTGTTAAAACTTCAGTTTTGGTTTATGACCCCTTTAAATCCAAATTTCTGCGCTCTACTAAATAAATGGGACCGCAAAATGTCTAAATATTGATGCCTATCCATTCTTGAGTCTATAACAGGAATATCACCCACTCCTTGATTTGAGACACAGCCACATATCATTATTGACATTTTTTTCAAATTTTACGGCTGGGATAATATTTTGCTGTTTTAGAGTTGCTAAAGGCTTGCGGCACACCCTAGACAGTCCATCATTGTATTATAACATTATTTTCGTTTCGTCACAAAATATCACGTTGTTCCAATAATAATTTTTCTGTGAAACTTTAAGAATAACGAATGAAAATCACTTTTCTATATTTGCTGTTGACAAGTATTTATTTTATTATATTTATTGTATTTATTTATTTATATTTATTTTTTATCGTGGTCTGACGAACTGTCTTGTGAAGAATAATAACGCCAAAGCTCTTCCTCTAACTCTGCCGCTAGTGGTCTAGTCGAAATTCTGCAATTTTAAGCCATTATTTTTTATAATAAAACGGTCGGCATTTTTTTATTTTTTCACCCACCTCCTGGAATTAATTCCAATCTATTCTCTTTTTCGGCTCGATTTATAACGTTGTAAATTGTACTCCGTGAAGCGAAAAATATTTCCAGCAACTTAATCGCACTCTTTCCCAGTTAGCGATCATAATAAAGCGATGGAATAGTACTACAAGATAATTTTCTTCCCGTAATTTATAAAATTTCAAATATTTTAAATATAAGAGGTGTATGATACAAAAATACAGTGCAAATTAATTTAAAAAGTGATTGTTATAAAAAATGTGCTTAAATTATAACGGTACATCACCGTTTAGTTGTAAAAACTACTAGATATTAAGTCCCTATTAACATCAAATGAAAGAAATCATTTTTGTGCAAAGAGTTTCTTGACAGTGTAAAATGAGGTAAAAATTTGTTTTTGTTGTATTTCTTTCTTGTTTTAAACTGATTTCAAGATTTTGTTCTACACGATTCCTGTAACCACCTATAGATTTGGTATACATATAAAAAAATTAATATTTGGTAATAAAAGTACCGTTATATTACAAATGATTGTAAATAAATGCTGGTTCTTTTTAATGTGCAAACTCAATATTGACAGACTGTACATATAAAAAACGAGTTTTCGTTTTTTATTTCCCAGCCAGCATTTACATATAAAAATAAGCATTTTGGAAGCGTTCAAATGTAAGCAAAACACTTATAAAACGCTGCTGTGACCTTTACAAAAGACATCAAAGCAAGTGATTTAGTATAATCGAAAAGCACCGAACTTTATAAGCGTTAAAAGGATGATTGCAAAACATGTTTTTTAAGTAACGTAATTACACTTTTTCTAAATGCTTAAAGAACGCTTTTTGAAAATGCTTACAAAACACGTATTTTTATTAGTACCTTGTTCAGGTTTTTTTTTTATTGATACATTTAAAAAATCATTTTTAATATTAAATTTTTTTCTTATTAGATAAATATTAAATTGAAATATAAAATGAGGAAATTCATTGTTGTTTCATTTAAAAAATCAGTAATACTTAGTATTTTAGTTTACTTTTCTTGTTGTTTTAATTTTAATACAATTTTTTGTGTACTGGAAATAGGACTTAGAGGCAAACACAAAGTCCTCTTCCTTGCCTCCATTTTCAGCGAAAGTTTCTGCAATAGAATTTAAGTATGAATATAAAAATGTAACTAGAAGCCTATTAAACGTATTTCACTTACGACCAATGGCAGTGGCGACAGTGAAGGCCCTAATGCACTTCTTATCTGCAGTTCCTCGCCAGGAAAAGCTCTCAGCAACGTTGCCAATCATGATCTTCTGCCACGCTTTCGTAACAAATTTTCTCGAATTGGATGTTGAAAATCTTTTTAGATCTGCCTTCTAAAAATAGAAATAAAATCGACATCAGTATACAGTCACCGGACATTTCAAATTTAAATTCTTAACAGCAAAGAAACTATCTATATCTTCCAGTATAGTTTTCTCAAAATTGAGGAAGTCTTCAATATTAGCAAATTATTAACACAACTTATAACCACAATTCTTAATCGCGAGAATTACACGTTTTGATTAAATTTATGAAACACTTACATTTGCAAGCAAATTGTCAACGACGTTCGCAAAACACTTGCATTTGCAAGCAAAATACCAAAAACATTCGCAAAACACTTACATTAGCAAACAAATTGTCAACGACATTCGCAAAACTCTTATTTTTGAAAGCTTGCTGCAATCTTAATTTACGAAACGCTTGCCAATATGTTGGCTGGGTTATTATTATCTTTTTATTCAGTAGTATTTCCAATACTCTTAACAATTCATATAAAAATTTGAACATAATAAAAATATTTGAGCATAAAAAAAATATAAAAATTAACTTTGAAGATTATTAAAGGGTGTCCCAACTAGAACGCAATTTTTAAATTTTAAATAAAACACAGATATTAAAAAAAAAAAATCGTGAAACTTTATATCGTAAAGTAGACAGAATGAGGTTATGTATGGAGCAAGATATTGTGCAGATGGCCGCTGCTTCTTTGAAATGAAATTTTTAATGAAATTTTCAAATGACCTTTTTGCATAAATGCTGCGGTATTTCATTAATGCAGCGTCCAATTTCCTCTTTTAAAGCTTGAGTCGTCGTCTGCTTATTCGCGTAAACCATCGATTTCAAAAAACCCCAAAAAAAAAAAATCTAAAGGTGTTAAATCGCACGATCTAGGCGGCCAATTCTGGTCTTCAAAACGCGAAATAACACGACCGGGAAATGACTGATGTAGCAATTGAATTGTTTCTCTGGGTGTATGACATGTGGCGCCGTCTTGTTGAAACCACATGCCCTCCACATTCATTTCTTCAATGATAGGAAAGAAAAAACTGGTTATCATTTCACGATACCGAACACCATTGACTGTTTGCGCTTGACCTGCCTCATTTTCATAAAAAAAGGTCCCATGATTCCTCCAGCCCAAAAACCACACCACACAGTGACACGTTGAGGATGCATTTGCTTCTCGTGAATCACTCGAGGATCTTCCTCACCCCAAATGCGACAATTCTGCTTATTGACGAACCATCAAGATGGAAATGGGCCTCGTCACTGAGGATGATTTTATCAGCAAAATCAGCATTTTCATGTTGTCTCTCCAATACCCAATCAACGAACTCCCTTCGCTGTCCATGGTCAGCTGGCTTCAGTTCCTAAGTCAATTGGACTTTGTATGCATGAAGATGCAAATATTTCGTCAAAATTCGCTGCATAGTAGATTTGGAGACACCAATTTCCTGAGCTCGGTGTCGAATTGAGGTGGATGGAGTTTGAGCGACATCATTACGTACAGCTGCGACATTTTCGGTCGATCGACCTGGTCGAAGGCGCGTTGTTGTCTTTACATCACTAACAAACCCAGTTTCGGCAAATTTATCCATTAATCTCTTTACAGTTGACTCTTTTGGAGCATTATTGTGACCCCAAATTGATCGCAATTTGCGAACTTTAGCCGCAAAACTTTCACCATTTTGGTAAAACAATTTCACAATGAGAATGCGTTGATCATTCGTGTAGCGCTCCATTTTTACTAACCTCGTACCTTCTACTAGCAAACAATAACAATTGTTCAAATGTCAAACATTGACACTTCGAATCGCGCCAAATTTAAAAATAGCGTTCCTTTATATCTAATAAAATTGACAATATTCTTTCGAAATATATGTATTTAAGTTTTCAATATTTTTAATATTGTTTGGCATATTATTGTAAATACTCAGATCCTTATAAAATAAAGATTTCTGCATTGCTGTAGTGGCCGCTTGGTTTATTCTGAAATCTGCAGCATTTCTTAAGTTATAAGGTCCGGTGCTTCACCCCTTCTGTATTGATAAAATTGTGTTTAGTTGTAATCTTTGTCTTATTTTGAGCAATCTTAATGTGTTTAGCATCATGTTAACCGAAGTATATCGATTGCATTTTAGAATAGCCCTCATTGCTTTATTTGGTAGCTTCTACAATCTTGAAATTAGTTGTTCCGAACAGCACGTATATATAGCATTCTCAGTTTAAATAAAACCTTTTTCAAAATAAATGAAACCTTTTTCAAAATGAACGCAACCTTTTTCAAATTAAAACAATTTTTTTTCTTATTATTTTATATTTAATAAAAAAATAAATAAATACTTAAAACAATTTTGTTTCTTATTTTTCTAAATTCAATGAAAAATAATTCAAAAGTCGTGAATTTATTTTCGTTTTAGTTTTATGAGGCATTTTTCAATTGTCAGTTTCTTAGTCGGAATTTACAATGTAGAAATTGAAAGACAGACAGGCAGATAAAATTTGTAGAAATTGTGACGAAAATTCGAAGAATGTAGTGTACGAATGTTTGTACAGGACATTTTTCCTTTTGCTTTTCCACTTTTTGTTGTTTTTACTTCTTCTGTTTGTCTTCTAAGTTCTATATGCTAAAAGTTTTAGGCAAGAGCAAAAGAGAATTGAAAAATTTCTGCCCTTCAATTTCCACATTGTAAATCCCGACTTACTGTAGTTTTGTATTTTTTAGTACAACTTAGAAAAAATACAGATTTGCATCGGAAAGTACACTAGATTTCAACTAGATTTTGTCGAAATCAAGTAACGAAGTAGATTCTGTTTTATATGGGAAATCAAGTAAAAAACGACTAGATTTCAATTGAAATCTGGTAATTAGTTGATTTGAGTTTGGTGTAAATGCAGTATTAAACATTTTTCAAATTAAACTAAACCAGTTTAAAAATTTAATAGAAAACAAAAGAAAATAAATAAAATAAAACACATTAACCATATTCATTTTTATATAATACTTGTTAAAATTAATGAAGAATTTGTCCACTGACCGCTTTAGGAATTAACATGATCATATCCATAACATAGTTCGCACAATCATTTTGATTAATTTGTGCGACACTTTCCTAAATTATATACACTTACTATGTTATGTTCTGTGGTAATGTCACTTTAATAATGATCGGGCGTGGAATTTTATCTTAGAAAATGTTTTTTCTATCGGGTTCAACATAGGAGAATAAGGTGGAAAAAATTTAAGCGTACAGTCGCTATTATCCACCAAATTTCGAATTTCCTGGGTTTTATGGATTCTGGCATTATCCATAAATAAAAATTATTGTTTTTTTTTTCTTTTGTTTTCTATTAAATTCTATAACTGGTTTAATTTAATTTGAAAAATGTTTAAATGAATTTGAATAAAGTTTCATTTATTTTGAATAAAGTTTCATTTATTTTGAAAAAAGTTTCGTTTAATATAAAAAATGGTTACGTTCATTTTGAAAAAGGTTTCATTTATTTTGAAAAAGGTTTATGGCTCGATTATCGATTGCAACTGAAGTTCAGTGGAGTTGCTTACAAGCAACGCAACTCATGGTTCAAATGTTATTATGTACGGCAACCTTAGTCAGTTGCCTAAAGTTATTGTTTTTTGCACATCTCTAATTACAAAAAGTAAACAAAAAACTTTTCTTGAAAAAAAGTACATATATGTAATTATCAAAAGTTTGTGAAGAAGTGTTTTTGTTACAAAAAATATTAAAAAAAATTAACAAAAATAAAAATAAATAACTACACAACAAATACATTGTTTTATACAAAATCAAGAATGATTAGTTCCGTGGAACTATTTTTTGATGTCGAATAAGATGAGGACAAAAATGTGGCATTCATTAGAAATGGTTAAGGGGTAACTCTAATCCCTTAGAATTACCACTTACCCTGTGAGTCAATTTGTATATTAGGGTAGATTAAAAAATAAATCGACTTTAGAAAGAGCCATCGAGTCACAGCAGTACCTCCTATCTTGAAAGTATGTGCCGCTTTAAGGTTTTTTGCTGAGGGAAGCTTCCAAAAGTCCCATGGAATCGACTATAACAATGGAATAGCTCAACCTACCTTATGGAGAGGAAAATTTGCAAAAAATGGATTATTTCAAAAATGTCGGAGAAAGAAAAGTCCCAAAATAAAGAATTGTTTTATTCCAAAACAAAATTCCCTGGTGTTGTCGGGTGCATCGATGGCACACATGTACATATAATAGCCGTAGCTATTTAATTTGTTGGACACTTTCAGTCTGTACTAATTCGGCCCTGGCTTTTGTTTCTCCAAAGGCACGTATTTAACCATTTTTAATATACTTATTTGCGAAAAAAACTATTTTAATTTTAGAAAATATTTTGTAAAATAATTCAGACACTACAAGAAAATAGTTGCCGGCATTGCCACTGAAATTAACAGCTATTAGTTGCAAGTTGCCATCTGTAATGCAATATTGGCAACTGGCAACTCCACTGAAGTTCAGTTGCAATCGATAATCGAGCCATTAATTTAAACTGAAAATGCTATAAAATAATCAAAATGAGGCTTTATAATCGTATTATATATTTTAATTGCCGTAATTATATTGTAGATACTTTATTTCTTAGTCTTCTGAAGTAGCCAATTTTTTTTACCAATTTTGCCGCATATATTCTAAGTGCTCTTTTAATTTTAACTGTTTATCGATGACGAAACCCAAGTATTAAATTTCATTAACTTTCTCTATCGTAACATTATTTATTACAAAAGATATTCATATTCATACAAAAGATGTTCATATTTATTTCCATTATTTTTGTTTTGCTCTCATTTAATTTTAGCTTGTTCATTTTTAACCATAAACTTACATTGTTAATGTCTTTTTTAGTTTTGCATAACATTTTTCTTAGGTTTTGTCTTTTGATATAATACAATTTCACTGTTTTCTAGTATGTTCTGCATATCCTTTATATATATTAAGAATAGAAGGGCTCCTAATATTGAACCTTGTGGGACTCCGTACTCATTTATAAATTCACTTGATTTTATATTGTTCACTTTTGTTCTTTGTCGACGGTTTGTTAAATATGTTCGAAACCAGTTCAGCTCATTATAGCATTTTCAGTTTAAATTAAACCTTTTTCAAAATAAATGAAACCTTTTTCAAAATGAACGCAACCTTTTTCAAATTAAACGAGACCTTTTTCAAATTAAACGAAACTCTTTTCAAAATAAATTAAACTTTATTCAAATTCATTTAAACATTTTTCAAATTAAATTAAACCAGTTATAGAATTTAATAGAAAACAAAAGAAAAAAAACAATAATTTTTAATTTTGGATAATGCCAGAATCCATAAAACCCAGGAAACTCGAAATAATAGCGACTGTACGCTTAAATTTTTCCCACCTTATTCTCCTATGTTGAACCCGATAGAAAAAACATTTTCTAAGATAAAATTCCAGGCCCGATCATTATTAAAGTGACATTACTACAGAACATAACATAGTAAGTGTATATAATTTAGGAAAGTGTCGCACAAATTAATCAAAATGATTGTGCGAACTATGTTATGGATATGATCATGTTAATTCCTAAAGCGGTCAGTGGACAAATTCTTCATTAATTTTAACAAGTATTATATAAAAATGAATATGTTTAATGTGTTTTATTTTATTTTTTTTTCTTTTGTTTTCTATTAAATTCTATAACTGGTTTAATTTAATTTGAAAAATGTTTAAATGATTTTGAATAAAATTTCATTTATTTTGAAAAGAGTTTCGTTTAATTTGAAAAAGGTCTCGTTTAATTTGAAAATGGCTGCGTTCATTTTGAAAAAGGTTTCATTTATTTTGAAAAAGGTTTAATTTAAACTGAAAATGTTATATTATGTATACCGTATTTAAAAAGTTTTTCTAAAAGCAGTTCTCTATCTACTGTCTCGAATGCTCTTTTAAAATCTAAGAAAATAGCTAAAAATTTCGCACCACTTCCAATATATTTCCAACGATTGATCACATAATTAATTGTTGTCTCACATGAGTGCCTTTTTTTAAAACCAGATTGATGTTTTGTTAATAAGTTATTCCTCTCAAAATATTCTTCTAATTGATTTTTAACTACTTTTTCTAAAATTTTTTCACATATTGGTAGGCCATTGATAGGGCGATATCCGTCACTTTTGCGCGTGTTCTGTATTTTCTCTATCGGTGTAACCATTAAGAAGTATCTTGCCTATTCTGTCCCAGTTATCAGTTATTAAATTTCTCGACATTTTATTATAATCCCGTTTTAAGATCATATTTTTACATACTGTTTTGAATTCTGATAATGATATTGTTCTAAACCTAAATATATGATTGTTCACAGGTATATTGTTTTCGTATTGCACATTCTCAATAGACGCTCTTATGTCTTTTATACTATTAATAAAATACTTATTGAAGTTTTCAGCAATTTCTATACTACTATCACAGCTTTTATTATCAAATATCATATTCTTTATCGAATTTTTGGGGTTTTTTTAACACTAGTTCTTTTATTTTCTCCACATTTCTTTCTGTGTATATGTATGTATATGTTATTGTCCTGTTTACATAATTATTTTTCTTATTTTCAATAAAAACTTTGTATTTATTTAACACTGATTTATAATTTTTCCATGCACCATCAGTATTCTCAATTACTGCTCTTTGATTTCTTCTAATTTTTTCATTTTTTAAAAGTCTTAGCTCGTTATCAAACCATTTGTTATTTGTATTCGAATTCGATTTTGATTTAAAGGTAAATATTTTTATTGCACTTTCTATTTTATTGTCAAAATTGTTGACGCATTCATTTAAATTCATTTTTATTATATTTAATAATATCGTATTCTTCGCTTTGCACATCTTGAATATCATTTTTTACCTTAATGTAAATATCGATGGCTTCGTGGTCAGATATTTTACTTTCAATATTGGTTTTTGCCGACACATTTTTATCATTTGTTGTAATGTAATCTATAAGAGTTTTTGAGTTTTGACTGATTCTAGTATATTCATTCACAATTTGCTTCAAACCATTGTCATTAAGGATGCTTTCTACTTTATTTTTTTAATAACCTTTATACCAGTCAATATTAAAGTCTACAGCTATTATAATCTTTATATTCTTCTCACATCAAAAATCATTTGTAACATATAACAGAATTCTATTTTACTACTTTGTGGAGATCTATACACAATTATTATTATCAGAGTTGGGTTTATTGCATTAGATTTAATTTTCCACTAAATTTAGTGGTAGTGATAAAAATAGTGCATTATCGCCTCTTATATTTAGTGGTAGTGGAAATTTAATGCATTAAATAAAACGAATTTAGTGGTAGTGGAAATTTAGTGCATTGAATAAAATGAATTTAGTGGTAGTGGAAATTTAGTGCATTAAATAAAACGATTTTAGTGGTAGTTGAAATTTATTGCATTAAATATAAAAATTTTAGTGGCAATGGAAATTTAGTGCATTAAATTAAATAAAACGATTTTAGTGGTAGTTGAAATTTATTGCATTAAATATAAAAATTTTAGTGGCAATGGAAATTTAATGCATTAAATATATCGATTTTAGTGGTAGTGGAAATTTAGTGCATTGAATAAAATAAATTTAGTGGTAGTGGAAATTTATTGCATTAAAAAAAAACCAAATTTAGTGGTAGTGGAAATTTAGTGCATTAAAAAAACAAATTAAGTGGTATGTATTGGAAATTTATTGCATTAAAAAAAAAACAAATTTAGTGGTAGTGGAAATTTAATGCATTAAATAAAATAAATTTAGTGGTAGTGGAAATTTAGTGCATTGAATAAAACAAATTTAGTGGTAGTGGAAATTTAGTGCACTAAATGAATCGATTTTAGTGGTAATGGAAATTTAGTGCACTACTTCTGAATGATTAGCGGCTAGCAATATTAACAGTCCGCGCCATTAAAATCTTACCTATGGTGAACTGAATAATATATTACATTTGAAAGTACTAAAATTCTTATTAAAACAATAACAACAATTATTTACATTATACAGGCGGACTCAGTAAATTAAGAAAATAACATTCACTACAATTTATTTTGACATTGACTTAAGCTATGTATGCATATAATAATATTATATCCATATATGAAGGTATATTAAAACGATAGTGGAACTGAGGTATTGGAACTAAATTTCCATTCAACTGTAGTGCCAATGGAGTTATATTCCATTACCACTAATTATTCAAAATTAGTGCACTAAATTTCCACTACCACTAAAATCAATATATTTAATGCATTAAATTTCCAATGCCACTAAAATTTTTATATTTAATGCACTAAATTTCCACTACCACTAAAATCGATATGCATTAAATTTCTATTGCCACTAAAATTTTTATATTTAATGCAATAAATTTCAACTACCACTAAATTTGTTTTATTCAGTGCACTAAATTTCCACTACCACTAAATTTATTTTATTTAATGCATTTAAATTCCACTACCACTAAATTCCTCTTATTTAATGCATTAATTTTCCACTACCACTAAAATGGTTTTATTTAGTGGTTAATTATTTCCATCTGCATTTAGTGGTGGCTGGAATATTGCTGCATTAATACTAAGTCGTTTAGTGGTAGTGGAAGCGATAATGCATTATAAATTCAATGCAATAAACCCAACTCTGATTATTATAATTGCCAAGCTTCTGTACTTTATTGAGAATGCACTAATCCAATAATTCGAGTCTTTAATGTAATCTTTAATTTTATTCACATGCCAATGTTTCTTGATGTATAATATAATTCAATTCCTCCAGTTCTTGTTGAGTTAGAGATCGAAGAGTAATTATCATAATTTGTTACTTCAATTTCTGATTTGTCTATTTTCTCTGTTTGATGTGTCTCTGTTAATATAATAAAATCTGGTTTGTTGTTCTGAGTTATTTCTAAATGACTAAAGTTATTGATTAAACCTTGTATATTAGTGCAAATACCATGTATGATTTTTGGTTGCTTGACATTAAAACCTAATCTTCTCCTCTTTAAACTAAGCTTATTCTGATAAACTGGACAATTACGATCGTTTGTCGCATGATTCTCATCCAAGCCTAAATTCAGCCTTTTATTTTCTCTGATGCTATACATTTATTTAGAATTTCCTTATTACATTGGGTACTTATATGACAACCATGACATCTATAACAAAATGATTTTATGATTATATCCTACACACTTAAAACATTGAGTTACTGTTGTTCCATTAAACACTCCACATTGACCCCATCCAATATTAAGTTTCTGTCCTACTAAAACTTTTCTATATGATTATTTTTGCATTAAATACTATTCTTCTGCGCCTCTTAGTTTCGAAAATTTTTACAACATTCAGATCACTGTTTTTCAGCGCTTCATTTTGGTTTTTTAATTTTTTTATCAGTTCATTATCAGAAATTTTAAAATTCATATCAGTTATTAGGATATGCATGCTAACTTCATTAGGTACTTTTATTTCATAATTATCACTTATTTTATTTTGAATAGCCTCCTTTATTTTCTGTCGTGCCATTTGTAATTTTAAAATTCTTTGGGTCTACTTTTTTGTTTAAATCTTCTTTTGTCTTATCAGTGCTTTGTTTCTCTTTAGGTTTTACTATTAAAGGGACATTATTTGAAACATCTGGCATCATTGAGTTATTTGTAACGGCTTGCGTGTATGATATTTTATTGTTACCGGTATCTTTTTTGTAGAAAAAATTTTTTTGGAAAATATAAAAGATGAGTTGTGGTTTTATGATTGGCTAGTGAGAAAAACATTTTGTTAAAAAAAAATATAAATTTTTTGTAAAAAAATACATTTAAACTTAATAATAATACATATATGTATATACATATAAATAAATGTAAAATATGTAACAAAATTTCTTTTTTTAAG
Organism: Metopia argyrocephala; assembly: GCA_963576795.1. Taxonomy (NCBI): domain Eukaryota; kingdom Metazoa; phylum Arthropoda; class Insecta; order Diptera; family Sarcophagidae; genus Metopia; species Metopia argyrocephala. Next base: position 34,014,994 of record OY756211.1, read on the forward strand.
ATGTCAGAGCTGGGGTTTGCACCCAGAGTTCGTGTCAAGTAAGCCAACAAGACCGCTAGTCTACGGCGACTACTTTTTATACCAAATGCATAATTTGTTCTCGTCGGAACTTATTGTTGTCAGATGTATTATGATAGGTTCGGACTCTGTGCCAGATAAATTGACCATGAAATCGCCAAATTTCGGCAAAAAACCATATATATGTCTAAACTATTTACAATCTCTAACCTAAAATTTATATATATACTTTTATGTACATATCATCGTGCGGGAGTTAATGTGCTCTATTCGCCTTTTAATATATCTCGAGTTAGGTTTTTAACACCCAAATTTTAAAATCTACAATCCGTTTTCGGCTATTTATTTCCGAAACTGGACGAGATATTCGAAAACGGATTACAACTTGAAAAAACCTAAAGTGGCAGCATTAACTCGACATATATGAAATGGCAGATAGAGCACATAAACTCCCTCATGACGATATGTGTGTATATCGCCGAAGTGACAAGGAAAATCGTATTCTAGGGATCAAAATAAGAAACTTTGCCCAAGGACCCATAACTCTAAAATGAAATCTTATGCTCCTTATTTTGACCCAAACTTAACATTTTGAAAAAACCCACTTTGACCTATATAAAGTGCCCTAATCGTGTCTAATTTTTTTATCTACCTCCACTTACTTTGAAATGTGGGCATTTCCTCCAATATATAATTAAAAAAGCAACCAAATTATAAAAATCGTCAAAAATTTGTCGATTATCCCCAATAAAATCCCCATATCAAATGAATTTGTTATCCCCATTTCAGAAAAAAAATTCCCATTTTGGGGATAAATCCCCTAATCTGACAACACTGTTTTTCACAATTAATATTTTTTTTTTTTTGACGTTTTGCTTTCGTTTGACATATTTCAACTGGAAATATTCCAGTTGGAAAAGAATTTGTTTTGATTGTTTTCGCATGCAGATACAGAAACACTTTTTTAACGACGATTCGAAAAACCATGGGATTTTTTGTTTCACCACACAGAATCTTTCTACTACAAACAACTAAGAAGGGAAATGTGTAGGGAGAAAAAAAAAGTTCGATTTTTTTCTATATTCTTTGTACATCAAAAGCGTTCGTTACCCCAGGAAATGCCCATATAGAACATTTCTTGCGTAAAAAATAGTTAAAGGTCGTATCAAATGAATGTTTTCAATTAGTTTTTTTTTTTACCAAAAGTCCGTACATTTTATATTTTATAACAAAACAAATTCATATACTTATGTAGCTCTTACGCATTTGTGTAATTTTGGAAATTTGATATATGCAACAATTTCTTATTTCGTAGGCTAAAGTTTATTATTATTACACTGGGTTTTCCAAATTCCTTTTTGCCTGAATTTAGTTATTTTAATGTTTCCCTACCTAAAACCCCTATGAAAAAAGTGTGATTTTGTACAGTCTAAAATTTTTTATTTCGATAGTAAAAGAATTGAGTGAAATACAAAACTTGCTTTGGAATTTTTTTTTTTTTTGCAATCCATTAAAATAGTAGTAAATTTCCATTATTTTGGTAGTAAATTTACGTGAACTAGTAAAGTTTTTTACTGTGTAGCCTTTTCGCTGATTATTTCATGTAAAGTGCCAAATTTTAGATTTATAACTTCTACTGTTCAAATGTTCTAATGTTCAAATTGAGGTGCCTCGTGTAAATCTTTCTGTATTTGAACGGTCATTTAAAATTAGAATGTGTCGCCTTTGGAATAACCTGCCATCATCTCTAAAAGTTTTTAGATATTCTATTTATACATATAGAAAATTACTGATTCAATATTACTGTGAGAGTTTTTAAGCAAATCTTGGATATTGTATCATTTTTTTGTGGTAATATTAGGATTATTATTATATGATTATTGCATAATAATAAATTGTTTTTAAGTGAGATATTTGTGAGGTTGGGGAACCATATATGATATACATATGTAATAAGTATATAATTTAGTTATACTTAGCTTTTAGTTTTTAGCTTTTAAAATTTTTCTATAAATACATGTATTATTGGCCTTACAGGCTTCCAATGTATTGAAATAAATGAATAAATAAATAAAATGGTGATTTAATGAAATTTTCGTATGGGGACCCCCGGGGGTTATATATCGTTTATACATTTAGACTCGATTGGGACATTTTAAATAGGTCAAAGTGGGATTTGACAAAGTTTTTTATTTTGATTCCTAGAATATGATTTTTCTTGTCACTTGGGCGATTTTTAAATCGACCCTCCCTATTATACAACTGCGTGCAACTAATTAAGGACACGAAGCTTACATGTGAGCTTGAAGCAAAAAAATAAAAATAGTTGTATATATTCTCAAAATTTTTCCGAGTTTAGTTATTTAAACTATTAGTCGTAGAAAATAATTGTTTATTGTGTCAATTAAATTATTTTTTATAAAGCAGTGAGCCATATTTTAAAGAATATTGAATTCAGTCGTGCATATAATTAAGGACACATCGTAAAATTTAAGAAAAACTTGTATTTATTAAAAAAATCAATATTTTGTTGTAAAACCATTGTTGTCGATAACAGCTTGACACCTGCGAGGCATCGAGCTAACCAGATTTTCACATACACTAGTTGGAATGGCCTCCCAAGCTTTCTTTGTTTCGGCGAAGAGATCAACAAAATTGTTTATTTTTACTGCGCTTACTTTGGTTTTTACAACTTGCCATAAATTCTCAATCGGATTGAAGGCCAATCAAGTACAGTGACCGAATTGTTTATAAACCATTGTTTGACGTGATGAGCCGTATGCTTCGGGTCATATTCTTGTTGAAATATCCATGTTACTGGCATATTCTCGTCTGCATACGGCATCATTGTATCGCTTAGGATTCTTACATATTAGAACTTGTCCATGTTTCCGTCAACTTTGTGCAGCGGTCCAACACCGCGTGACGACAGCACCCCAAAGCATAATCGAACCTCCTCCATGCTTTAAAATGGCGCGGGTGTATCTTGGATCAAATTCTTTTAACTTTGGCCGGTGAACATATTTTTTTCCATCGGGAGAGACTCTATTAATTTTTGTTTCGTCCGAAAATAACACTTTTCCATTCCACAGCGGTCCAATGGCGGTATTTTTTTGCAAACTCTATTCGCTTCTTCCGGTTACACTCAGACAACAATGGTTTCTTTCGGGAAATTCTTCCAAAGAGGCCAGCTTCCCGCAATCGACGTTTTACTGTGTCTACAGATGGTTTTACTCCATTTTCACCAAAGACTGCTTCCGAATTTAATTTGCTGATTTATGCGGATTTTTTTCGACTCGCGGACAATCAGTGCATCTTCACGCACTGTCGTAATTCGGCTTCTTTGTTTACGAGGCACCTTTTCAGCTGTCGAATGTTTTTTGAAATATTGCACTGCTTGGAAAACCATTGTTTTAGAAACTTTTAAGGCTGTTGCGGTCTCCCTATAAGAGCTTCCTTCCTGATGCATTTGTACAATAATCTTTCGAGTACTGACGTCACAGGACTTATTTTTACCCATGTTTAGCAATAAGTAAAAGTTTATCAAATTCTGAAAAACACTTTGTGTAATCTCATTTATTAGAATTTAACTGTTAAAACTTACTTGAATCTTAAAATTTTAAAAAATTTTTCACTGTCCTTAATTAAGTGCACGAGTAATTTATTTCACAAATTATGAAAAACACCACAAAAAAAAAAATAACGGTAAAAATAGGGTTGCCATTGAGAAGTTTCAATAAACAAAGTTGGATTAACTAAACAGGGTCAAATTTTAGCGGTTTTTTTAATAGCATTATTTTCAACATAATGATTTAAATATTGAGTACTACTGTCCTTAATTAGTTGCACGCAGCTGTATATCGATTTCTATTAAAAATCTCCTATTTTTCATTTTTACAATTTTTTTTTATCAAAAAAAAAATACCGTTTACTGTTCTACTTTTTAATTTACGTGAATACCCGTAGAGTGACATCTGACGAAATCTTCCATTTAAAATTTTAAACAATTGGGTTAAAAAGAATTAATAAAAATACTTCTTCGTAACAATGTCAAATAATCGGAACTTTACTTATCTACTTTCAGAGCCATGCAAGAAGTAGAATTAGATTCTAAAATTAAGCTTATTGACTGTCCTGGCATTGTGTTTACGAGTTCGGGAAATAATGAAGACACTCCAGCTGTTTTAAAAAATGCTCAAAGAGTGGGAGATGTAAAGGACCCTTTCACTGTTGCCGAAAGCATTCTTAAGAGAGCTAGTAAAGAATATTTCTGTAAATTGTATGATATAACTGTATATGATACATTTGAGGAATTTTTTGCAAAAAAGGCTGCCAGAATGGGTATTTGATGAAATTTTATATTTTTCTTGGTGTTATTTAGTATAAATAACTTTTTTATAGGAAAATTCTTAAAAAAGGGTGTACCTGATGTTGTCGCGGCAGCACGGAGTGTTTTAAATGATTGGAATACTGGAAAGATAAAGTACTGTACACATCCACCAGAGATAATCGAACGTAACGACACTCATGTCAGTGCCTCTATTGTTCATGCGGAGGCCCGAGAATTCGATGTGGATAATTTCGAAGCAATGGAGACAGATATTTTAAATAATTTTAACGTTAATAAGGATGACGTTATGGAAGTTACCTCAACAGGTCCTGTAGAATACCGTCCTTCAAAAGGTAATGAAGATGATGAAGAAAAGCAACACACAGTTATCGATGAAACTGAAGTGCACAACAAAGGAAAAAAGCGCAAATTGAATGACGATAGTAAAAAAGCTAAAAATGATCCAACAATGGAATTAGAAGGTAAGCATTTTAGTTAACAAAAATGAAAAAATATATGTGTATGTATGTATGTTAAAAATTGGGAGAAAACGACTTTCACAGCTTTGTTATGCAGTCGCTCAAAAATTTGTCACAGTGTTTATCTACATCTGTTTGTCGTTTATCCATACATCATATACGAGTACATTAGTGTGTCCCATTAAAAAAAACTTTTGGAATCAATCTTATTTTGGGTTACTATAAGGTAAAGTATTTGAGAAGTGGTTTCGAGGTCGCGCAAATTGATTTTTAATCAAAAATCGAGCTTTTTGGGCTCTATTTATATTTTGGTAATGTATTAAATCGATATTTTCTCCGATTCTGAGTCAATATTGTTAAAGAAAATATTCCGATCTTTAATTTTATGTGCATAAATAATAAGTTTCGGTAATGCCATATTGGCTATTTCTAACTAAAGTGGGCTACTTTTTTCTTACATACATATTTTCTTTTTTTGTTTCTTTGTTTTTTTTTTTTCTTTAAGAAGAAAAAGGTATTTTTTTATTTTAAATGAATAATAATAATGTAAAATGTTATGTGTATCTTTAATGGTGATACGGTTTTAACTAAACATTGTAATATTTAAGGTTGAAGCAGGATAATATTGTTACGAATTATCCTTTCTAGTTCGTTTTGTATACTAGGGCTCCTTACTGCAAACTAAAAACACAGATACTCTTCGATATTAAAGCTTTTATTTACACTCTATAATCTTTTATATAAACTAAAAAGAGTAATGTGAAGCCTTATTTATAATACCTACAGTTTTTCTAGTAATTTTTAATGTCTCTATTGCTTAGTATTTTAATTCCACAGCAATAATTTTTTATAATTTTAAATTTTATATAATTTTAAACGTACTTGATTTTCCGACATGTATTTTGTTATTGTAATAATTTTTGTATATAGCCTAAATGCTAGAAATAGTGAAAATACTAATTTAAGGGAATGCAATTATGATTTTGTTTTACAAAATTATTTCTTCGTAATAATATGTCTTATAGAGGAGTCTTCCACTTTATCTTACAGTTTAAATCATAGAACGTATGTTGAAATTGAATTTTATATGTATAAAATTATCCGAAATTTTAATTTTTTGTTTTAATTTAGAGAATTTTCTTATTGCAATTTGGTTACAAAATTTACGGACTGTGGCAACACTGATTTTAGTTTCTTTCCCACCATTTTCTACAAAAACGTTTTTTTTTTTTTGTTTTATTTATTTATTTATGTCTATGGAATAAATCCTTGCAGACAATAACAAAATACAAAAAATATTTACAACAATTATAAAAATGATTAACAATTTCTTGTATTTAAATCAGTGGTCTTCACCAGTATTACTCAGGTAAATAAATTGTTCGGATATTTTTTTTAGTTTTTCTTACTCTCTTCGTGAATATTTCAACCAGGATTGCTTAATTCCACAAAAATTCTGGCAAACAGCTTCTTAAAATATACCAAAACTACCCGTATCGTTAATTCTTATTATATTATTTTAAAATTAAATGTATTGTACTTTATTAACAGAAATCACTTTTAGAATTCCTGGAAACCAGTTTTTGTTTTATTTTCCTATGAAAAACTTAATTAATTATTAAAAAATTTGCAATGTTAAAAATCTTTCATAAAAAGAAATCCATACGCTTTGTTTTCATCATGTTAAACGACAACCACAATTATTACAAAAACATGTGTGTGAGACAAAAATTGCGTATGTGTTTATGTTTTATTAGTTTTCAAGAGAGCTAAATTTGTTTGTCAGACACTGAGAAGTTATGATAATAAGCAACATAAACTTATTAATGTTTATATTTCTTTTAACTACATTTCAATTTGTTAATAGCATTTACAAACAATTTATTTCATGAATAATTTTAATAAATTAGTTTAAATTTTAAAATTGAAGGTTTTTAAATCGAAAATTTTCACAAATTTCATTCAAGTTGTTAAAAACAATACAAATGAAGAAACCAATCTCATCTCTCAGTGTATTTTTGTGTGACTCTCTTTGTGAAGACCACTGATTTAAATATAAGATAATATCTCTCTTTATAATTCTCAAACTTTTACTAAAATCAATATATTCAGATAATAAATTAAACTCATTGCATATTCTACGAAATGGATCAGAGTTTGCAAAGTTAGATGTATAATCGGCCCTATTCCCGTTGGCGTTCTTATTTTAAATGTCGTTTCTATTTGGTTGTCGTTTTTATGTCGCTTCGTTTCTAAAATGGTATTCCTAAAATAAAACGAAGACGACGATATAAAGTTATCGAAAACTACAATAAAACCAAAGAAAAACTTGGTAGCACTAGAAAAAAAGACCTGTAATGCATATTTGGTGGTTTTGTTTACCAAATAATTTCGTCTTTTTTTTTAATTAAAAATCAAATGAAATGCTGTTAGATTTGTTGTTAAATTTAAAATGAATTTAAAAAAAGAATTAAAATATTTGAGTAACTCCTTTTTAAATGTGGTAGCATTGCGCGTTTTCTGAAGGTTATTCGGAAGACTATTCCAAAGACTTATAGTATATACATGGAATTACCGTTGAGACAAAAGGCTCTTATATTTCGGCACAATAATTTTTGTTCCACGACTTGACCTTGCAAATACAATTCTGTTATAAATGTAGGGAGGATTTTTTGAAACAATAATTTTGTGCAGAAAGGTCAGACACTTGTATTTCATTAAATCTTCAAAACGGATATTAAAAATCTGAAACGAATAACTAGAGATACTACGGTCATGGCGACCTCTGCGGAAAATATATCGAGCAATGTTATTATAAGTAATCCTAAGTTTACGTAAGTCAATTCTGTCACAGTTTGCAAATAATTCACATCCATATAGGAGTGATGGAAGTAGGTCTGTTTTGGGCAAAAACATCCGTATAGAAAGTGGCGTCAAATCAATTATATACATATTTTAAAATTTGTTAGTAATATTTTGTTGTTAATTTAGTTTTACTTATTTTGTGTCAACCATCTCCGTCACGGAATGGATTTATTTTTGCAGCCACTTCCTTCCAAAAACTATAAAAATTTAAAGGTTTTATGCCTTTTTTGAAACCTTTACGATTTTTTTTTTTAATTTCTGATACTAAAATTTCAAATTGTTGCAACGTTGTAATTTTAATTTTCTATTTTTCAAACCTCTCGTTTTAATGTCGCTACTAAAAATGAAAGCGACAAAAAACAGGCGTTTCTTTGTCGTTTCTATCTTCGTTTTTAAATAGAGAATACCGACATTTTTCGATTATTGTCGATAACGACAACGGTGATACCAAGTTGTCGTTTTTATTTCGTTTTAAAATAAAAACGCCAACGGGAATAGGGCCGAATATTTAATGCTTAGAATTTCGCAGTTTCTTGAACGACGAATTGGTATATTAAAATATACTTTACTAAGAAGATATGGAGAATATAAACTTCCATTCAATAATTTAAATAGAAACGACACATTTAGCATTTGCCTACGGCTCTTTAATGTAGGTAACTTAATAAGTGCAAGGCGATGTTGATAAGAAGATAACATCTGAACTCCAGCCCAATCCACGAAGACAAAATAACAAAAATTGTTTTTGAACGGATTCAATAGAATCTGAATGAACGAGATATTGAGGGTCCCAAACTACAGAGCCATATTCAAGAATCGGTTTAACCGGTGATATAAATAATTGTATGGTTGTATATGGATCCAAAAACTCTACTCCACCGTTTGATGAATCCCAGCACACCAGTAGCTTTATTAATTGGTAAATGGATATGTGATCTAAAATCCAACTTTCTGTCCAAATGAATGCCAAGGTCATTAAATGAATCCACTAACTCTAATGTTATATCATTCACGACATAGCGACCATTAAAAGGAAGTAGTCTGGAAAATATCATATATTTGCATTTTTTTATATTAAGATTCATTAAGTTTATTTTGCACCAGCAAGTAAATCGATTAAAATCATTCTGTAAAAGTGTTTGATCGTTGGGATTATTAAACGAAAGAAAGATTTTTACATAGTCCGCATACATTAAAATACGAGAGTGCACAATTACGGAAGGAAGATCATTTATAAACAAAGTGAATAATAGAGGTCCAAGATGACTGCCTTGTGGTACACCAGATATAACATCAATATATTTGGAAAACGAATTTTTGAATTTAACACACACACATTGTGTAGATATGGTCCAATCCATTTAAGGAAGGAAAAACTGAAGCCAATTTCATTTAATTTATACATCAAAAGTTTGTGATTAACCTGGTCAAAATTACCCGAAATTTAAATTTTTTGTTTTAATTTAGTGAATTTTTTATTGCAATTTGGTTAGTAAATTTTACGGACTGTGGAAACACTGATTTTAGTTTCTTTCCCACCATTTTCTACAAAAACGTTTTATAATTTTGACAGTTACGGTGTAAATCACACAACACAAACTGCGTGTGGTTTTTTCTATAATTGTAGAGATGCAATATTAATGGGCCTTGAAACTACAGGGTGTTTTTTTTAGAGGTATAGAACTTCGAATTGAAATAAAACACAAGAAAATCGTTTTAATGTCCATCAATTTGGCTTTATTGGAAGGATAATTTTATGCCATTAATGTTTAAATATGATTTCGGGCATGTGGCCGCCGCGGCTACCTCGAATAAAGCCAATTCTACAGGTCCAATTTTCAACCACTTTTTCGAGCATATGGGGCCGTATGTTGGCAGTAACGCCACGAATGTTGGCTTCCAAGTCCCCTAATGTTTCTGGTTTGTTGGCGTAGACTAGCGACTTCACATATCCCCAAAGAAATTAATCCAATGGTGTCAAATCACACGATCTTGGTGGCCAATTGACAGGTCCATTCCGCGAAATTATGCGCTCATCGAATGTTTCCTTCAATAAATCGATTGTGACGTGCGCTGTGTGGCATGTAGCGCCGTCTTGTTGGAACCACAACTCATCCACATTCATGCCATCCAATTCGGGAACAAAATAGTCGGTTATCATGGCTCTATACCGGTCTTCATTAACGGTAACTGACTCTCCAGCATTATTTCGGAAGAAGTATGGCCCAATGACTCCACCAGCCCATAGAGCACACCAAACAGTCAGTTTTTGTGGATGTAATGGCGTCTCAAAGGTCTCATGTTGATTCTCTTCACTCCAAATGCGGCAATTTTGCTTGTTTGACGTAGCCATTCAACCAAAAATGAGCCTCATCACTGAACAAAATTTTGCGATGAAAATCAGCATCGAGATCAATCTCATTTTCGGCCCATACACCAAAATCACGACGCATTGCATGGTCTCGCGGCTTTAATTCTTGCACAAGCTGGATCTTGTAAGGTCGCAATCAAGATCTTTGCGCAAAATCTTCCATAAAGTTGATGGACAAAGCTCCAATTGCTGTGCACGGTGGCGAATCGATTCATTCGGGTTCTCTTCAACACTTTGCTCTACAGCGGCAATTGTTTCTTCGGTGCGCACTGTTCGACGTCTCTGCGGATGCGTATTATCACATAGAGTAAACGTAGTGCGAAAACGATCCATGGTTAACCGAATTAATTGCTCTGATGGACGATTATGTCGACCATAAAATGGACGGAGCTTGCGGTAAACTTCGCGAACTGAACCATTATTTTCGAAATAAATTTGCACAATTTGCAAGCGTTGTTCTTTTGTCAACCTGTTCATGATGAAATGGCAAACCAAACTAAATATTAATCACTTGACAGCTGACAAAATAGCCGCCAGTTAAAAAAGTGATGCCAACTTAAAGTTCTATACCTCAATTAAAAACACCCTGTACTTTTACTTTTGTGTACGCAGACTTTTGCATACGTGTAAACTTACCATACTATTGTTTTAGTTTTTAGAGCTGTGTCGATCTTAAACGAACGGGTTAAATTGAACGAATCAATCATTTGAGTGACCGAATCAGTTTTATCGGTCATTTTGGATCAGTCGTTCATTCGTTTATTCAATCTTGAATTTGTTCTGATTTCTTTGCTTCGTTCGTTCAATTTTGTATTTGTTTTGTTTTCTTTGTGTTGTTTGTTTGGTCGTTCAATCTTTCATTTGTTTTGTTTCCTCTGTATATGTTTTTTTTTGCGTTACGACTTCAACTTAGTCAATCGAATGTTTTTTTTTTCATTTCCTTAAAATAAAAAATAAAAAATAAAGAAAAAAAATAAAAAATTTACTGCTGTATTTATAAAAAATATTTTATGTTTAGAAAGGGATTATTTGAAAAATTTTATGCAATATTTGTCAAATAATCCTTTATTAAAAAATTAAATTTTTTATTAATACAGCATTTATTATATTATTGGCGTTATTAATAAAGTACCAATTTAATTTTGAAAATAGATTCTGGAATTCTGAACGACCCGACAAACAGTTGGCCTTAGATTATCAACACAAAATTGAATTTAACTTCAATTTTTTCCAGGAAAGAACTTCCATCAACAGCAGAGCTGTTAAAACAACAACAGTAAAATTTATCAATTTTCAGTTTTCTTTTATATAAATCGCTGCCAGTAGGTCTCCTTAAAGACCAGCAGTAGTTTGAAAGCATACTAAATTTGGGTTTTCGAACATATCGCTGTTCAATCCTTCAAATTTCCTGGTAAAACCGATCACCTTGTTCCTCACTCTTACTTACTTACTTACTTAGCTGGCCATGAAAACCCGTTAACGGGTTTCGGCCTGCCTCAACACTAGTCTCCAGGCGTCTCTGCTAAGCGCACGCCTTCTCCAGTTGGTCACACCAATTGATGACAGGGCTCCATCTACTTGGTCTTTCCAACGTAAACATGGACGTCCTCTACGCCGACGTCCAGTGACCTTCGCATCGAAAACCTTTTTCGCTGGAGCAGATTCTTCCATCCGAACAACATGGCCGAGCCAGCGCAGCCGCTGGATGTTAATGCGCTGGACAACATCTACGTCGCCGAGGAGCTCATACAGCTCATAGTTGGTCCTAATGCGAAACTCATCGCCTTGCTTCAGTGGACCAAAGATCTTGTTAAGAATTTTTCTCTCAAACACTCCCAGGACCGCTGCATCGGCACAAGACAGCGTCCATGCTTCCGCACCATAGAGAAGCACCGGAAGAATAAGCGACTTGTAGAGTGTTAACTTCGTCGCACGAGAGAGGTCTCTGTTACTAAACTGCCTACCGAGACCGTAGTAGCACCTGTTGGCCAGTGTAATTCTTCGCTTGATCTCCAGACTGACATCATTCTTGCTTGTAATGGCGGTGCCAAGGTAGATGAACTCCTTGACCACATCGAATGTATAGTTGCCGGCTGTAACCTGGGAGCCGATACGATCAACGTCCTTACTCGTCGACAACATGTACTTCGTCTTGCTCTCATTTACCGCCAGACCCATTTGTGCAGACTCTCGTTCAATAGCATTAAAGGCTGCGGTGACATCTCTCTTGGTATGCCCAATGATGTCTATGTCGTCGGCATACGCAAGGAGCTGGACACTTTTATTAAAAATAGTGCCATTACGATGCACACCTGCCTTTCGCAAAACGCTCTCCATGACGAAGTTGAAGAGGTCGCAGGATAAGGGATCGCCTTGTCTGAAACCTCGCACGGTATTAAAAGGCTCGGAGAGGTCTCTTCCTACCTTGACGGAGCTGCAGGAGTTGCTCAGCGTCATTCTGCATAGCCTTATCAGCTTAGCAGGAATACCGAGCTCAGACATTGCGGCATAAACGCGATCCCTTATTGGGCTATCGAAGGCTGCCTTATAGTCGACAAAAAGATGGTGTGTGTCGACTTGACTTTCGTGGGTCTTCTCCAGGATTTGGGGCAGTGTGAATATCTGGTCAATGGTGGACTTACCAGGTCTGAAGCCGCACTGATAAGGTCCAATCAGTGAGATGGCGAATGGCTTCAGTCGTTCACACAATACGCTCGTAAGAACCTTATATGCGATAGGGAGGAGGCTTATACCCCTGTAGTTGGTGCATATCGTGGGATCTCCCTTTTTCAGGATGGGACAGAGAGCACTAAGATTCCAATCGTTGGGCATACTTTCCTCCAGCCATACTCTGCAAATGAGCTGGTGCATGCACCTAACCAACTCATCGCCTCCATACTTGAAGAGTTCAGCTGGCAAACCATCAGGTCCAGCTGCTTTGTTGTTCTTCAGTCGCCATATGGCAACCTTGACCTCTTCATGGCTGGGGGACGGGATCTCGACGTCGTCGTTAATGATTGGGTCCGACATAGCATCTCTAGAGGCGGAATTTGTGTCGCCATCGCCCTGCAATAGATTAGAGAAGTGCTGTCTCCATAATCTTAGTGTTCCTTGTGCATCTGTAACCAGGTTACCATGTTCGTCTCTGCAGAAGGTTGCTCCGGGCTTTAAACCAGTAGTAAGACAGACGCCTTATCTTTTTATAAAAATTTCGAGCATCATTTCTACTCCTGCACATCTCGATTTCCTCACGATCACGCCTTTCTTGCTCTCTTTTCTTCTTTCTAAATAGGCGTCTCTCTTCCCTCCTCTTTTCTCTATACGCCTCCACCGTTGCTCTTGTAGTGGTGGACTGCAATGTTCTTCTATAGGCAGCGTTCTTTGCTGCAGTGGCCTCACGGCACTCTTCATCGTACCATTGGTTTCTGCGGGGAGGACGCTCAATACCAAGAACTGTTTCGGCAGCGCTGCGCAGAGAGCGAGCGATGTGAGACCACTGTCCACCAATACTTTCGAGAGAGGATGGGATGTAATTGAGCTCGTTAGAAAGACGATCGGAAAACGACCTGGCTGTCTCTTGTGATCGCAGCTTTTTGATGTCCAGCTTCCCTTGCACACTAGAACGTGTCGTATTCGACGCGCATATACGCAGTCGCATCTTGGCTGCGACAAGATAATGGTCCGAGTCGACATTTGGACCTCTAAATGTGCGCACGTCTAGTATGCTGGATACATGCCTTCCATCAATCACAATGTGATCGATCTGGTTGTTGGTAGATCGATCAGGAGAGAGCCAGGTGGCCTTATGGATATCGAGATGCTGGAACCTGGTGCTACAAACTACCATGTTTCGCGCCGCGGCGAAATCGATCAGTCTCATGCCGTTCAGTGAGGTGGAATTATGAAGACTGAACTGTCCGACAGTGGGGCCAAAGATATCTTCACGTCCAACTTTCGCATTGAAATCGCCTCACTCATCTGGCCTAAATTTTAAAGGAAATTATTCAAATGGGCATGCAGATGGTGCAATTTTGTGGACATTTTGCAACCTATTGCATGGTAGGCATACAACATTTCACGTACTCTCTCCTCATAACTTTCACTTTTTGTGTTTACTTGACAATTTTTACGTACCGAAACAAAAAAGATTTTTTGACCAGAAAGATTTTTTTAAGGTCGGTTTGAAAAAACAACTTGATTTTTTGAAGTTGTAATTTCATGAATATGGATATTTTCCTATATTTGATATTATAAAAGACACTTAACGAAGTGATCGAAAAAAACTAAAACTATTTCAGTACTCTATGGGCTTCCACAAAACAGAATTGCTATGTTAGAACCAAATTATCTTAATCGCTTAAGACAAAACAAGTTGTTTTGTTAAAATGGAATCTGAAAAAAAGATTGAAAGAAGTTGATCTGGAAAATATATTTCGGTTTTATTAAAAAAAATACTTCTATTTTTCCCTACAATATGCAAATTATTAAAAAATAAGAATACATATTAAATAAAATTTTTTATAGACATTCAATTTTTCAAATTATTTTTAATTCTCTGAAAGAAGTCGTTGAAATTGGGGGAAAGTCTGAAAGAGGTCGATTAGTCAACTGTATATCTTGCGTTCCGAAGGTCGTAGAAATACGGGGATTAGAGCAAAAGAAGGACAAGGAAATTCTATATCTAATATGTAAAATTCTCGTGTCGCGGTGTTTGTTGCCAAACTCCTCCTAAATGACTTGACCGATTTTCATAGAATTTTGTGTGCATATCGGGTAGGTCTGAGAATCGGCCAACATCTATTTTTCATACCCGTAAATGTTAAGCTGACCCGCGCCAAGGGGAAATTTATGCCTCACCTAAGTAACGTACTGACTTCGTTGAAATTTTAATATACAATAGATAGATCAGCGTACCGTAGAGCATATATGGTACCCCTAAATGTAAAGGTACCCGCCCCATGAGGAAATTTATGCCTCATCTAAATAAAGTACCGACGTTGAAGAAATTTTAAGCTAGATAACATATATCTGCGTACAATAGAACACATATGGTTTAGGTTTTTTTTATTAAGTGGTACTCAGAGGGGCAATACAGTGGATATTTATTTATTAATTCATTTTGTAATATAAATATATATATATATATATATATATATATATATATATATATATATATATATATATATATATATATATATCTCCCTATAGCCAACTATAAAACTGAAGTACAGAAAATGGTGGATAATCATTTATTAAAATTATTAGTAACGCAGAGATTGATTGCTCATATCAAGGATGACTTTTGCAGTTCGGTGAAGATTATCAAATATAAAAAAATGTTTCCTAGAGCTAATTTATGTGGCAAAACAACGTTTGCCGGTCAACTAGTTTACTATAAAAATCTTGGAAAATTGTCTTATTTCGAGAGAAGGCGTTTTTTTAAAATTCCACAGATATGCTTGTAACATATTAAACTAGAAACTTAAAATTACTGTAAAATAGCTCTTGTGTAGTTTGGTTCTTTCTATAAGTCTATGATGAGCTCAGGTAACAGTAATTACTGAAATCAATTAACTTAAAGTATTAAGTAAAAGGATTTGGAATGTATTAAAAGGGATAACACCTATTTGAGATTCCAAAGTTCCTAATTCAATTGCAGGAGAAAGACTTCTTTGAAATAAACCTCAGAAAAACAGAAAAAAAAATAAAATGTCTGAAAAAATAAAAATAATTATTCCTTATCTTAACAAAAACCACTACAGCATAATGGGAACGCATTAACGCATTCAATGTGATTAACAAATTCAAAAAAGTGACATTCAGCTGCAACCAAAATGAAAAATAAATACTGTTAAATATTATATATAAATAAAGAAAATGTTATTATGTTTTGTCAGAAACATCTTAATGATTAAACAGAACTGGGGCATGACGTTTTTTTTCCATACACATTGACATATAAAAACACTGCAGAATGCAGTCGTGAAATAGAATCTATTTTATTTTGACAGCGATTTTTCTTATTGTCACTCACATGGACATCAACCGCTTCACGTTAATAAAAAAAGTCTATTCAATCGTTTACTTATTAATTTTGAATAAAAAACATTTATTGATTTGAAAAAAAAAACAGTCTTTAAACGTTTTCTTAAAATACAATAAAAACACGACTGACGCTTCCAAAGTTCTCTTTCGTTCTGTGTTTTTTTTTCATACCAAGAATTCATATACGTTAATTTAAAAAGTAATAAAAAAAAGAGAATACAATTATAAAAAGAAAATATAAAAAAATCTGCAGTGTCGCATTCAACAGGGTGACAGTCGGCCTATTCTGACATTAAATCGTCCTCGATTTCATGGAATGATTCGTCTAAAGCTGGGCAGCTGCTGCACCAAGGCTTGATCTTGTCGGCTGAATAAACGGACGAAAATTTTCGGTTGGTTATTTGAATTCCTGGAATGTCTTCTATTAAATAGCGGTCATTTCAGAGCACCTTAGAAACAATATATGGACCACGAAATTTGGGTTCAAGTTTTCTTGATTCACCTGTTGAAGTAGGCTCATTTTCAATAACGACGATATCATTTTCAATATATTGATGCGGCGTAGCATGTCTTGAATTAAAACGCTTTTCCCATTTTTTTTCCTTTCTTTTTCAATATTCTCCACGGCGAGGTTACGTTTTTCAACAATCGGTAATGGGTTTTCAACCACATCGTCTTGGATGGCTGCAATTAGATGGTTATTTGTTATATCACGTAGTTCAAAATCAAATACAAGTTCATTAGGCGTAAAGCCTGATGTGGAATTCTTTTGAGAGTTTACGGCCCATTGTAGCTTGCGTAATGTAAGATCCCAATCTTTTGGGTCTTCAACTGTAGTTCTGATGTATGATAGAATGGTTTGGTTTGCACGCTCGACTTGACCATTAGCTCTGGGAGTTCGAACTGCGGTTTTAATGTGCTTGATCGAATTTTCATTACAAAAATCTTCAAACTGCTTCGAGGTAAACGCGGTATCTCGGTCGGTGACGATACATCTAGGGAGACCAAAATATGTTGTCATTTCATTCAAAGTATTTAGAACGGGTGTTGTTTTTGTATTTCGTACTGCTCTTACAACCAGGTATTTACTAAACGAGTCCGACACAGCTAAGACGTAGACATGTCCTCTTTTGCTTTTTGTAAAAGGACCAAGGTGGTCAACATGTACAGTGTAAAACGGAATTGGTTGTACCTCGCTGTAATGTAAACGTGCTTCGGACTTACCGAATCGGTTCTTATTGTAACAACATTTAATGCAGCTAGCGATATATTCCTTAGTATATTTCCTAATTTTTGGGAACCAAAATTTTTGTTGAATCCGCTGAATTGTCTTCTCGAGTCCAAAGTGTCCCATATCATCGTGAGAATACTTAACAATTCTCCATCTGATGTGTTTTGGTATTACTAATTTCAATCCATTCTCGCCTTTCCGGTAAAGTCGATGATTCTTTATTAAAAACTCTGACCTGATATGTTTCTCTTGATCAGATCGTAGATCACTTTTAAGTACAGCCATAAGATTAACAATTTTCTCATCCTTCAGTTGCATCGTAACCACCCAGTCTTCGACCTCCGCAGTAACCTTCATAATAAATCCGGCTGGTTCCATTTCAGTTGGCGGTTTATCTGGGGCACGGCTCAACGCATCAACGTGTGACATCCGGTTACCTTCGCGGTGAATGAGTGTTTAATTTTGATATTAAAAATGATTATAAGGGGATATATGTATGAATATTTATGTAGAGTTGATGATAATATTTACCATGAGAAAAAGAAAGGTAATGCAATTGAATTGGTTTTTTATACAACTTACATTAATTATTCCTTTACTTATAAATGTTTATTTTTGATATTAAAAGATAAAACTTATAACTGTATATTGTTTAAAACACTTTAAACAATGAGTGTAAAATCAAATTCTTGCAGACGCATCCACCAACGAGCAATTCTTGGCTTAAGCTCCTTGTTAGTTTTAACTTTGGCCACGGCTGAAAACAGGCTTCCACTGCCTACCATCTTCAGACTGCAATAAAATACCAGCAAGACCTAGGCTGCTTGCATCTGTATGGACTTCATGTTGGGCTTCACTGTTGTAAAGTGTTAAGACCGGCTGTTTTGTTAGGACGTCTTTGAGGCTTTCAAAGGACTTCTGTTGATCGCTACCCCATATAAAATTATCATTCTTTCGTAACATCATAGTAATTGGTTTTGAAATGATCGAATAGTCCTGTACGAATTTTCTAAAGAATCCAGTTAGTCCCAGAAATCTTCTTACCTCAGTAATATTTGTTGGTCGACTAAAATTTTTGATGGCACTTATTTTTTCATCGCCAGGTCGAATACCGTTTTCATCAATTATATGTCCTAAATGTGAAATTCGTTTTGCGAGAAAAACACACTTATTAAATCGGAGGGTAAGCCCACTTTCGGTTAGAATTTCAAAAAATCTATCAAGACGTTCTAGTCCTTCAACTGATCTGCTGGGGATTACGATGTCATCTAAATAGGCAAAAATTTCACCTGGCTTCATTTTGGATACAAGCTTGTTCATGACGCACTGAAAAACTGCGGGTGCATTCACCAACCCAAAGGGCATACGATTGTACTCAAAATGTCCATCATGAGTAACGAAGGCCGTGTTTTTCTTTGACTTCTCCTCCACTTCGATCTGATGGTACCCCATACGCAAATCTAGGGTTGAAAAAAAAAAACAATTTCCAGCTAGATGAGCAAATTGTTCATCCATAACTGGCATCGGGTAGGGCGTTTTTGACGTAATAGCGTTTAATTGTCGATAGTCAACACACATTCGGTGTTCCCCATTGCTTTTGTTCACAAGAACAACAGGTGAGGCATACGTTGAATCAGATGGACGAATAATTTCATGTTTGAGTAAATCATTTGTTATATTTTTCAAAATTGATCGTTTGGCGAAAGGGACACGATACGGTTTCATTTGGACAGGCTTGTCGGAGGTTACATTTATCTCCATTTTGGCTACGTTGCATCTTCCTAAATGTGAAGTGTCTTCCGCAAAGCAAGAGCGATGTTTACAAAGTAGTTCTTCTAATTTATTTCGATGACACGGTATAAGCTTATCTTCTGAAGCTTCAATGAAATTCACTGGCTCCAAACGACAGGCTTCACCTTCAATAATAAGACGCTTTCCTTCTCCACATAGGGCATCTCTGCCTAATAAAATATTTTCAGTTAAAAGAACATCGTTAACAACAAGCAAGTCTACCTCGAACGAATTGTCATCAATGACTAATACAGTATGTACCTTACCGGTACATTCGTACTCACCACCCCCAAAGTCTTCTAAAATAATTTTCGTGTTACCTATATCACCAATTATAGAGGCATATGATTTTCGTATTAACGATCTATTACTACCTGGGTCCACAAATGCATTGGTTTGGTATCCGTTAACGGTTATGACTTTAATTACATCATTTTCAACAGATTTTAAATTTATCTGGTTAACGTTGGTTTTCGATGTTAATTTCTCCGGACACTTTTCGGTGGGGTGTGTAGTACGCTGGCAGATGTTGCATCTCGGTTTTCGTGATGGGTCGGGACAATTTGCAGAATAATGTCCCAACTTCGAGCAATTGTAACACTTTATTTTGCTTAAAAAATGTTCATTATTTTTCTCGCCGTTTCTTGTATTAGCTGACTTTTCCTTATTTTGCGGCGTTAACTTCTCATGTCTGTGTACTGTTGAGGTAACGCTTACAAGATTGTTGTAGTTGCAGTAATTGATTATGTCTTTAAGAAGCTTGTTACACGAATCATATTCATATGAAATTTTTTTCTTTAGATTAGGTTCATTTATACCATTTATAATATGTCTAGCAATGGCTGGTTCTGGCAGTCCACCTCTAGTACCAAGAGCGAGCATCTTAAAATAAAACTCTTGTGGTGGTTCACCTGGAGTATGTTTAGAGTGGCACATTTTAATATGTATGTCAGCAGAATTTTCCACGTGTGGAAAATCTGTCAAAAATTTGTCAACAAACTGTTGCCATGTTTCAAATACGATTTGCAAGGAATCGACCCAATATTTCGCTGGACCATGCATCTTCTGTTGTACTGCAAATATTAGGTTATGGTCATTCCAATGATAAGCTGTCTTTAAAACGTTAATACGCTTAACAAACTGAAAAGAATTCAAAGAGTCTTCTACCGATGGATTAAATTCCGGTAGAATTCCTATCATTTCTCTTACGTCACCATAAAGACAGGCATTGGTGTTGTTGTTAAGTAAATTTTGCTGTCGATGTTGTTGTTGTTGATAAACGTTGACCGTTGACGACTGTCTCGGGACATGAAAATTCGTTGGGTCACCATTTGACGAGATACGCAATGGATGAGCGCCTGCTACAAAACACGTAGCTTGCTGTGGTACGTTGGTGTGTGAACAATCATATTGTTGACTAGTCATATGAGGCGTTGTGCATGGAAAACATACAGGCGGTTGATACATATTGTCGTTGTAAACTGACGGCTGTACTACAGAGCTAGAAATTACGTTTCGTGATAATGGGTGTAACGTACCCTCATCAATAACTAGTGGTACATGAGGATTACCGTTCGACAAATTGCATAACGTAGCTACCGGGTGGCTGTTTCCGTATGAAACAGTAACGTTAGTGTTGCGCACCGGCGAATCTTCGGGAGAAACAAATGTCTGTACCGGTGATGATGCTTCCGACGGATGAAACCTCATCGATACCGACCGCATTTCGGCTATTGTTTTCTCCAAGTGTTGAATTCGTTCCGACATAGTTTGAGAATTTTGTATTTCGTTAATTGCTTCCAAACGTTCAATTAACTGTTTCTTTCTTCCCGTACACGATACACCGATTTCTTTACATTTCGATTGAAGTTCCTTAACGTTCATAGCGTGAAAATTTTCCATCTTTTATTTTCCGTTTTACAGAACTATGTACATACAAACAGCGTATATAGTAAAGAGCGACGCACATGGATACATATAAATTACTATATGGGTATCCTACTTCTGAAATAATGTCACTCACATGGACATCAACCGCTTCACGTTAATAAAAAAAGTCTATTCAATCGTTTACTTATTAATTTTGAATAAAAAACATTTATTGATTTGAAAAAAAAACAGTCTTTAAACGTTTTCTTAAAATACAATAAAAACACGACTGACGCTTCCAAAGTTCTCTTTCGTTCTGTGTTTTTTTCATACCAAGAATTCATATACGTTAATTTAAAAAGTAATAAAAAAAAGAAAATACAATTAGAAAAAGAAAAAATAAAAATTCTGCAGTGTCGCATTCAACAGGGTGACATTATGCTTTCGTTTTCAGAAACAAATTCTCTCAACAATGTCACCACACTTTTATTTAATTTCATACATTTTGTAAACAAACCCATTTGTTTTTTGTTGTTGGCACAAAGAAAAATAAGAACAAAAGAAAATCGAAAATCATTTGAAAGTTTAAAAAATTAATAAATTTGTTAAAAAAAATTAACTAAATTTTATTAAGAATTTAATGATGAAACAGAATTGGTGCTTGACGATTTTTTCCATTCAATACATAAATACGCTGCAGAATGCAGTCGTGAAATGGAATCATTTTATTTTAACAGATATTTCTTATGCTCTCATACAAATTCGTTCAACAATATTGCCACACTTTTATTAAGTTTCATACATTTTGTAAACAAATCCATATGCTTTTTTAGCTTTGGCACAAAGAAATTTCAGAATAAAAAAAAATCAACGGAACATTTGATTTGTGATTTGTTAAATAAAAGTAATGATATTAAAGAAAAAAGTAATTGAAGAAGTGCGTAAACATAAACACATAAACGTAAATTATAAAGTATAAATTCAATTCTTAGCAAAATCTCTCAAATTTAATTTTTTAATATCTTAACATATCTACAAGAAATGTAAAAACATTGATTGACAGTTAGTGAATCTACAGCCGTCGCACACAGGGTTAGAATAGCCTGTTTTCTTGGATTAATTAAAAAAAATTGTAAGTATCGTCAAAATTTTTGGTACCCGGTTAGAGTATATAAAATTCTACGTCAGTTGTCGTTAAAATAAAAGTCAAAAGTGTTCTGGTGTTTTTATAGTGAAACTTCAAAGTCAAACTTTATAAAAATTTTTGTGCAAAAAAGGCTAAAAAAAAAGTGAAATCTTTACCGCTGAAAATTTTATTTATTTTTAAAAGTACAGTGAACTCGCGGAAACGTGAACTAATTTTTACCAAGGGTGTTCACATTTTCAAATCTGTTCACCTTTTCGATCGGTAAGATTTTAGAACAAAAATATGCTTTTTAGCAATAGATATTGGCTAAAACTCAATCAGATTTGGAAATTTTTTTAAAAAAAATATTATATAAAAGTTTATTCAAACTTTTTTGTAATTTTTTACATTTTTGTGAATTTCATATTCAAAAAAAAAAAAATTTAAATCAAACGAATTGTATACATACTTACATATATGTATGTACGTATAAAATTTTCTACTACTAAAGTTTCTATAATTAAAAAAAAATATAATACAAAAAAGGGTTAGGAATACTTACTTATATTATATAAGTTATTTGGGTGTAGCAAAAGAATTCAGTGTTCAATAAACTCCTTTTAAGAGACGGATTTTTTCCTAAATAGTACTTTTATTGGAAGAAATCACTTACATATCTTTTTTGATATGAATTTTTTTTAACCATCTTAAGTATGGACTTTTCCTTAAGATTTCTTAACTTCACATGTGCATGTTTTGTTGAAATAGATAGCTAAATATGTTCGTATGTTGTCTTATGCTGGGATTCCCCAAATTTAAACGAATTCAAGAAATAAAACGAAAAAAATTTAAAAAACAATTAAAAAAATTTGTTCACGTTTTAGAGCTATTTCACATTGTTCACGTTTTAGAGTAGTCAATGCAAACATAAAAGTGTTCACGTTTCCGAGTCGTTCATGCTTCCGGGTATTCACGTTTTCGCGAGTTCACTGTATTGCAAAAGTTAACAATTTTTCAATGGAACCATCAAGTTCAGATTATTTTGCAAATATTTCGTTAGCACTTGTGTATCAAATTGTGTGTGGAAGTGTTTTAGATTTAGTTATTTATAGGGCAACCAAAAATATGCATTAGCATCTTTTTTTCCTGAATGTTACTGATAAAACAACCAAAATATTAATTTATTTTAGGAGAAACTAGGACGTTTAACCCCTATTTGTTACGGCATATTTTTGCATATTTCGTCATAAATGCATACTTTTGCATTTTTCAAATTTTTTCATATTTATATGGCATATTTTACAAATTTTTACATATGTTACGTGTATTACCAAATTTTCTTTTTCAAAATAATGACCATATACTTACATTACTTAAGTATAATCTATTAATTATAAGGGTACTAATTAAAACGCTTAAAACTAACATTGGAACAATTGGCGATAATAATGCTAATTTGATAAAAATGTTAAAGGAAAAAACAAATTAAATACAAAGCATACAAATTTTACATACATTTGTGGGAATTAGCGTTTAAAAGAATTGCTTAATAACCCTGGTTTACAGCCAAAAAATACCAAGAACGCCACATTCCTTGATAAGTTAATTGGGACGTCCTGAACACGAAAAGCGATCTTATTTCTTTTTTTCTAAGTACCGTTTTTTAGATAACGGTACTTTTGTGTTTTTCGGTCTATGGTCCCACTCAAACCCTTGTGGAGACCAACCGAAAAGTCCGATCGAGATAAGTGGGATATCGATTGAAAGGTAATTGAATGCCTTTTCCGTCGATATGCTGGAAGATTCTATCTGATAAGAAATGGCTGAGATATGGCTCCTCAAAGCTCAAAATTTGCCAATTTTTTATGTTTTTTTTTTTTAATTTTTCATTTTTATTTCATTTTTTTCCTACATTGTATTAAAGATCTGGTATGTTTTATTTTTTTACCAAATAGTTTATTTAATTACAAATATTTTAGGCGTATTTTGAAAGAAATGGGATGAAAAATAAAGTTTTTATAAAAGATTTTGTGGAACGACAATATTTTCATTTTCATTGCTCACACAGTATATTCGGCGCTCATCAGTTTTAACGTATTTAAAAACACGGAATTCGAATATCTTTGTAAGTTGGTAGCCCTGATTGACGAAATATGAAATTTTGCTCTCTTTATGACACAGTAAACAAGTGTCAGTTTGGCTTTGTACGTGCAAAAAATAAAATGTGTTCAATCAATGGAAAGTTTGCTCTGAAATTAAAATAATAACCATACTATCTGAATTGCAAGGAGGCAATACGGAGTTTCCCTGTTTTCTATGTCTATGGGACAGCCGTGACGGTCAGAATCACTACACCCGAAAAGCTTGGCCCGAGCGAGGTGGACGTGCGCACGGAGAGTATAATATTAAAAATGATATTGATGGGCTTCAAATTCGGGCTCTGTACGGTGACCAAGCATTTAATGTGTTGAGGAAAAGTACAAGACACTTCTGGTCGCCACTCAGTGGAAAAAGAGAAAAATATTTTTTTTAGATATGTTTTAAATCACAGTTCGTCTCACATTTCTACATTAATAATTCAAAAAATTTGTTTTTTGAGTTATGTCACTCTTTTCGCAAATGAGCGATATGTAAATATAAAGGAAATTTATTTTATCTGGTTGGTGGATAATTGTTACTCTTTATGCTTTCAAATTTTTGAAAAAAAATATACGTAATTTTACGTCAACATATTTATGTATTATGAGTTTTATAGAGCATATTTTTAACGCTTAAAACTGTTTTTTTAATGCACTATGTATTGTGTACTATTCCTTCACGGACATCAATTTCTCCTTTGATTATAAAAAAATATTGTAAAAAAAAAACAATATAAATTATTTCTGATGAAGCAAAAATGATTAAATATAATCAATCTCAATTCGCTCATACGAAAAATTTAAAACTCTACACTTTTATGCGTTTAACGCTCATTTAACTGTTTATCGACATTTTTCAAAGCAAATTTGTAATAAAATTTGAATTTATCCTACTGCAAAAAATGCCAGATTCTGTTGGATTAGCAAAAAAATGATAACGAAGTAAACAATCTAAAACTGTTGTCAATACAAAAATTTTGAATATGCGGGTTTTACTGAAATATTTCTTATAAGGTTATCTGTATGATTATTTTGCTGTTGTTTAAACAGCTCCTCGGAAAAGCTTTCCCAAATTTTTTGCCCAAACCACAGATTCATACATTTATAATATTATATTAGAATCTAATAAATATTATTGTATATACTATGATATTAATAAATTTATTTTATACTTTAGGAAATCAAACACTTAACAAAAATATGAAGGAACACCTAAAGAAAAGGAAAAAACAAAATGCCCGCAATGAGAAGAAAGTGGCTAAAATTGCAGATGTTTTAGATAATTTTAGTTTAAATTCTACTAATGACGACAAGTATGATTTTGATGAAGACTATGTTATTGAATAGTTTTTTTGTACCCAATTATTGTATTTTATTTATATTTAAGTTAATTATAATTATGTATATGTATATAATTAAAAATATATATACATATGTATGTATATACACTTATTTTGATAACTGTAATAATCAGTGAAATTGATCTAAATATGTACATAATTTTTTAATAAATGTTTCTCTTCCAAAAGCCAACTACTGAAACGCATTTACTTATATCGTATGGACAACCAAGGATTTATTTTTTCCGAAGTAGTACAATCGGTTAAAACTTACAACACTAGTTTGAGAAATTGGGTTCATTATCTGTTTCCATCTATCGTTCAAAGAAAATATCTGTCATGGTGAATCATACAGTTTGCAGCTTTAAGCTCGATTTCTTAAACTTCTGATTTTAAAAATCTGTATCGGTATATTAAGCAATTAAAGTATTCTTGATGGCTTGGAGTTATTTGTCTATATTAGGAAAGTTGCGCATAATGCCCGGTTGGATGTTTGTTATCAAAAACAATAAATAAAAGAAAATTTTAAAAATTACGAGTAATAAATAATTTTTAGAAAAAATAAATTTTTTGTAAAAATTCTGAATTTAATTTTAATACTTGGTTTTGAGAACAATCACCATTATTAAATTTGAAAATTAACCTGGTTTTACAGTAGTTGTATATTATGGAGATTATTCAATAGACTTAGAGAGTTCGATTGAAGGCGCTGAAACAAAGCAGATGGATAGTGATAAAGTAAGTAAATATAATTTTATTTTATTTTTTTTATTTTTATTTATTTTATTTTATTTTGGGACCTTCTAAAACAAAACTTAAGTTCTAAAGTAGTAGAAGCATATAATTAGTTATTTTTACACATATAATAAATTATGGGCACATTGGTGGAATAAAAGTATATAATAATTAACTTAAAATAAATATAACAATAGAAATTAAAACAAAATATGAATTGAAAACATTTAAAATAAATATATATGTGTATATCAAATTATAAAATATTCTCAGTCGTTAATTGATTGCCAGAATATTGAAAAATTTGACTTTTAAAAAGTATGACGTTGCTAATTTCGCTAATGTGGGGGGATAGTATTTCAAAGACGTATCCCGGATATGAAAAATTGCCAATTTGAAATCAATGTTTTACTTCTCGATGGTATTATCGCCTTGTTTCTACTAAAACGACTGGAACTAAGTCGCTTATACAGTTTCTCAGGTTCACCGGAAGTTACTATTTTATGCAGGAATATCAAAGCTCTTATCCTCATTAAATCATCAAACTGGACGTCGAAAATTTGCCTTGTATAGTAGCTTATATGATGGCGATTCCCATAGGACTTAAGCCTAAAAACATATCTTGTTATGTTATTGTATGTGACGTTAAGCCTTAACTTGCTTTTAGCATCGCAATTTGAAAAAATTTACAGCCATAGGTTAAGTTTGGAACCAGATAGGTTTTCGCTAGAAGTACATAGTCTGATTCTAAAAGGCGTGCAATATTGTGTAGCATCGAAAATATTTTCTCACAAGCGACCGTAACGTGAGCCGACCAAGTTAATGTACTATTGTATATATAATCTAGGTTCTTAGCTTTATTAACGATTTCAATTTTCTGGTTGTCAATAACTATATTTGGTGTTTCCGTGACTTATTGAGATCTTTTATGGACTAAGAGGCATTTTGACTTCTTAGGGTTAAGGCTCAGGCTGTTAACTGCAGCCCATGAAGATATTCTTTTCAAATCTTCATAAGTTTATTCTCATAATCTTCTTTCCTGTTGCTTATACATATATATTTGAACGTCATCAGCATACATTCTAATATTGCAGTGCATCAGCTGATCCGGCAAATCATTCGTATATATAGAGAAAAGCAAAGGCCCCAAAATTGAACTCTGTGGGACGCCCCTAATGACAGGTAGGGTTGTTGATTTAGCTGATGAGTTGACCTCTACGAATTGCTCCCAAACACTGAGATAAGTGCGTATCAACTTGGAAGATGTATAAGAGAAATGCATCATTTTTTCTAACTTTTGAAGCAAGATAGTGGGTCAACTGTATCAAAGGCCTTAGAGTGGTCAAGTAAAACCATCATGAAACTCATTAATTGCTTAATATGAGAAGTAAACCATGGTTTATGCTTACGTTTAATCACCTTTGTTTGTATTGGTATAATTACGTCATATAAAGCCAAAATATGGTAGTTTAAAAATGCCAACTGCTCATCTACTGTTGAATAATAATATATTTGGTTCCAATCTATCCTTAAAATTTCCTCCTCCAAAATATTCCGATCAGCTCGCTTTAAAGTTACGAAAACTTATTATTTTATTATAAGGATGAATTAGGATGTTATATGTCAAAAAAATAAGATCATGTTTGGAAAAACATGATGCTGATAATTGATCATACATCAAAACATTGGACTCTTTGGAGACAAAGAACAAATCAAGTAATGAACTGGCAGTTGATGTGAAGTGTGTTGGAGTGCTTATATTGGACTTATTATTGGACTAAAGCCCAAAAATTGCATGTTTTCAGTTAAACTTAAATCAGATAGCAGGTTAGAATTGAAATCGCCAGCTATTATTACGTCTGTATAAAGTAGTGATAGTTCTTCTATTGTATTATAAAAATGGGATTAATCAATACGATTGTTCGGCCTGTACACACTACCGATTAGGAAGTTTCCACTCTCACAACATATCTCTAGTAATAAATGTTAAACAGTGCAACAGCGAAAAAAATGCACGAATTCCACTGTATAGGTTCGATTGTACTACCAAATCTTAGTAAAACTCTGTACTCGGTTTGGTTTTTGACTACCAATTTTTTTATGGACCTCAAAAGATTTTGAAAATCATTGCATCACACAAAAAAAGGTGTCCTCAGTTTTTTTGCCAACAGCTAACTCAAACTTAAAGATACTGCTTAACTATGTTCGCAATAATGTAGTGAAGACTCTACTGAACAAATTTTAAACTATCTTTTGTGCGAAAAAATAATTTTTTCCTGCACTTTTTTGCAAAAATGTACCAAAAATTTTTTTTCTTTTTTACTTTTTTTTAGCATAACTTACAGGGACTCGTAATTTTTCACTAACATGGTCGTTCTCTACGCCGACATCCAGTGACCTCATCGAGTATGGATAGTTCTAAGATTCGTTTTGAAAAAAAAAAGAGATCAGTCTGGTTTGTAACATTAAACACTGACTACAAATTCAGAAGTGGGATAAAATCGATCGATGGTGCCGCCACGGATAATGCGGGTTTGGCAGATTCTAGTGGTGAAGAGGAAGAAGGGTGCGGACAGACAGATTTGAAATCTGTAGAAAAAGAAAATGAACTGTCGAAGAGAGAGTTAGAGTTGCCAAAGAAAGAAAATGAACTGTACAGAAAAATGAAAGTTTTTGAAAATTTGATGAGAAACAGTGGTGGTGTGAAAAAGAATAACTACAATGAGGTAGAAAACAATATTGATGCTGATCAAAATTATAACAACGGCGAAGAAATTGAATTTGCGAAAGATAGAAATGGTGTTGGCCAAATGATAGAAGCAAATGATACAAATGAAAGAAAAGATAGCAGTGCAAATGATATTAAAGATAAGAGTGGTGGTAGCGCAGAAAACGTTTCAAGAAATGAAAAAAGTGATGGTGAAGTAAGAGAAGTTCAAGGCAACTGTGTGAATACTTGTTTCGGGTTGTTAAAAGAACTGCTGCCGGAGTATGGCGGTACTTTCGCCCCAGAAATTTTTGTGGCTCAAATAAAGAATATAAAAGCACTATATTCTGTTGATGATGGTATCATGAAGGCGTTGCTCATGTCAAAAGTACGCGGACAAATCCAAACTTGGCTGTATACAAAATCTAATTTCATAAATGAGGATCTAGATCAGTTGCTAGAAGAGATGATAACGCTGCTCCGCGAAAAAGAAAACAAATTGCACATACGCCGCAAGTTTGAAATTAGGAAATGGCAGTACAACGAGGACTTTTTAACATATTTTAACAACAAAATCCTCCTGGCTAGTGGTTTGGGTATTCCTGAAGACGAACTTATTGATTATATTATAGACGGCATCCCCTTGTCGACGAGCTTTTAGACCGTTTGTCAGGGAAACGATATTTTACCAAGTTAGACCTGAAGAATGGATTTTATCACGTGAATGTGGAGGAAGAATCGGTCAAGTACATATCTTTTGTGACCCCGTTGGGACAGTACGAGTTTCTCAGAATGCCTTTTGGGTTAAAAAATGCTCCGTCCGTGTTTCAGCGCTTCGTTAACAGGGTTTTTGCAGATATGGTTAAAGATGGAAGGTTGATAGTTTATATAAGTAGATGACAAAATGATAGCGACTAGGGATGTCGAAAAGCATTTACAAATTTTGGAGAATGTTTTGGGGCAGTTGGTTCAGAACAAGTTAGTACTGCGAATGGAAAAGAGTGTATTTTTGAAAACGAATATGAAATATCTGGGCTACGAGATAGACGGCATAAGAGCAGACGGTGAGGGCTTACATGCTGTAAAGAATTTTCCGATTCCGATGAGCGTTCACTCAGTGCGTAGTTTCCTTGGTCTGACGTCATATTTTAAAAGGTTTGTTAAGGATTTCTCCACGATTGCTAAACCACTTTCAGACTTGACGAGAAAGGATAAGTGTTGTATTTGGGCCAGTGGAGTTACAGGCCTTCGGAACACTGAAACGAAGACTCCTATAAGCGCCGGTATTAGATATATACGACCCCAAGGACGAGACAGAGTTACACTGTGATGCAAGTAGCATAGGCTTTGGTGCTATATTGATGCAGAAGAAGGACGATGGAAAGGTGTACCCTGTGTTTTATTTTTCGAAGAGGACCACTAACTCACATTAAAATACCACAGTTTCGAATTGGAAACGCTTGCTATACTCTACGCTCTTAGACGTTTTAGACCCTATCTGCAAGGGAAATCTTTCAAAATTATTACAGACTGTAATAGCTTGACGATGACCCTGAACCTAAAGGATGTGAACCGTAAAATTGAGAGGCGGAGTTTGGAATTCCAGGATTATGACTACGTTCTGGAACATAGGGCAGGGACTCGAATGCAGCACGTTGACGTGTTGAGTAGAAACCTACACGTAATGGCAATTGAGAGCAAGTTTTGAGATAGGGATAGAAAACTAATGGAGATAAAAGATAGCCTTCAGAAAAAGCAAAGTAAAATGTTCGAAATGAGAAATGGAGTTCTTTATAAGAAGACTAATAAGGATGATCTAGTTTTATTCTGTATGCCGAGGCAATTGAAAGACACGTACTCTAAAAAGATTACGACGAAATGGGTCATGTTGGCGTCGATAAAATGGTGGATCTTATATCACAGCTACTGGTTTCCACAGATACGTAACAAAGCATGTGAAAAATTGTCTAAAATGTATTACTCATTTCGTAAAATCAGGAAAAGGAGAAGGGTTTCTGAATAACATCCCCAAGTCTACTGCCACTTTCGATGTTATACACATCGGCCACTATGGACCGGTTGATAATGGAAGGAGTTTGCAACACATACTGGTTGTAATGGACGCTTCTCCAAGTTTCTAAGGCTTTATCCCACGAGGATTACGCAGGCGAAAGAAGTAATTGGACATCTGAAGGGTTATTTTAGGGCTTATAGGCTCATTGTGAGCGACAGGGGAACGGCTTTCACTTCGGCGGAATTTTCTTAGTGAGTACGGTATCAAACATGTAAAGGTCGCGACTGGATCCCCACAGGAAAACGGGCAAGTAGGAAGAGTTAATAGGAGTCTAGGTCCGAAACTAGCGAAGCTGGTTCGACGCGAAAAGGCTGTTTACTGGGACATGGTATAAGACACTTTGAACAATACTGTTTATGGGACAGTTGGCCAACATCCGAGCGTAATGCTGTTCGGGCTGGGGCAAAGGGGGCCTGTGATGGATTCGCTGAAGGAGTGCATTGTTGCTGATGTCGAGCGCAAAGGTCAGGTGGATCACGTTGAAGTTATGCAGGAGGCCTCAATAAAGCGGAAGTCCGTACAAGATTATAATAAGCGACATTTTGATAGCAGGAGGAGGGCGGGTACGGAATACATGGTAGGTGAATACGTGATGATTAGGAATTTCAATTCACATGCAGGAGTGTCGAGGAAACTGACCATATATGATGAAGGTTTTAGGGAATGATAGGTACTTGTTGGATGACGTCGAGGGCTTTCAACAATCAAGAAATCCGTACAGGGGCGTATGGACTGTTGGTAATATGCGTCCGTGGTTTAACAGACGACTTTCTGTTGGTCCAACTCGAGGTCAGGTGACCTTGTTTGTCAGGATGGCCGAGTTTTAGCCATTGTGTATACTTCCCAATAATGGCATGCTTTCCCTTGTTCAACAGACATATTAAACCGTTATATTTCCACACAATGTACTTGTTTAATATCTATATCATCGTACACGTTTGTATTGATTATCACATGCACGACCACTTTCGGTTGTTGATTCTTGACCAATGCGATGCCGCAAGTTTGTATGATTTAATTATAAACTATTTTTATAAAAACAACATTGGTTTTGCCGCAAATGGAGCATCAGTTGTGACCAGAAAGATACATTGAAAATCCTAAGTTTTGAAAAATTATATACCACTGTCCAAACTTGTTTGGACAAAACACTTTATATATATACATATGTATATATTTATAGATTAATAATTTATTATTTTAATTACTTTTATATCTTAAAAATAATTTTTTATATCTAAAAAGGTTGTCATGGCTGTATACTTACACTCGCTGTAATTGCAACGAGTTGTTTTATTTTAGTTTGGCCATTGTCTTTTTGCTTATAAAATTTATTACTCACTTAAGGCCCAACCATAATGTGCTTAGGATAGCTTAAACAACTATGCGAATGAATGCAATTAAATGTGTATAACCATAATGTACATACCAAACGTTTCGTTGAGTTTCGTTCAATTTCATTTGTTTGTGTAAACAATAATAAACAAAATACGGCAGTGTGCAATAGAAACCGAGGATAACTTTATTGAAAATATATAAAAAAAAACGATTTCTCTGTGACAAATGTGTATTTTATTCATTTTCAACCATTTAAATATTTTTCATTTCTGTTCATTTTGTAGCACATTAATAACAAAATTTAAACAAATGTGCTTGTGTTTACAATTGGAATGAACGCACGGTTGCATTTTTTATTACTATTTTTTATTTATGATTTATTTTTTTTTAATTAACAAAAATAAATGTAACTGACGTGTTTTCGGTAAAATATTTAACCGTTGTAGATATTAAATAACAGTTTGTGATAAATATCTGTATATTTATGAAATATAGAGACAAATCAAGTTTTACATAAGTACTAATGTTTGCAACTAAGAACAGCTTGCACTTAAATTCAAAAAGTACATTATAGCCACTCGAAAGCTTCGTTAGATTTTTGACAGACGTTTCGTTGATTTTTGACATTAGCATACGTCTACGAAAGTACATTATTGTTGGGCCTTTACTTGCCATCGTTAACACATCATAATCAGCGACGACAACCTTAACATAACAACAACAATATATTATATTAAATTAATCTACCCTACACTACATCTACAATATATTACAACATTAACTACACTACTCTAACTTGTAATCTACTGGAATATATACTACTACTACTTCTAATTTGGAATTTTTATATTTAGTGAATATGTGAATAAAAATAATTTATAATATACACATATTTTATCCTTTCTGTAATTTGTTGTTGCAGTAAGTACAATTACTTCTTATTTTTAGCCCGTATATTTATATTAGATT
Source organism: Metopia argyrocephala (assembly GCA_963576795.1). Lineage (NCBI taxonomy): Eukaryota > Metazoa > Arthropoda > Insecta > Diptera > Sarcophagidae > Metopia > Metopia argyrocephala. Next base: position 34,048,420 of record OY756211.1, read on the forward strand.
GGTGTCTAAATCCACACACCAATACAACCACATTTAAAATTAAATGTGATTACTAATCTTTGGGTTTGTGTTCCCCCTACGTACGCCTTTCCATCAGCCATCGAAACTCTTAAAAGAGTTGTGTACAATTATTGAAAGAATAGTGTAAAAAAGGCATAATCAGTTTATTAATATTCAAAAGTTATTGAAAAATAAAATCTACAAAATTATACATCCATGCAATGGCCAAGAAATAACTTACAATTGTATAAAATTTTCTTTACAGATTTTCAAGAGATTTGATTTTGGAAATCAATTTAAATTTAAAAAAAATTATTAATTTTATTTTAGACAAATACAAAATAATAAATAAAGGATAGATTTACAGTTTAGAAATACAGTTATTTTCGGTTAATTGAGCCCCGCTTTATTGAGTTTCCCGCCTAATTGTGCTAAAAATCATGAAACGAAATCATTCTGTATAACCTCCTATGCAAAAGTACCCGTTTAATTGAGTTCCGCTTAATTGTGCCTCCCGTTTAATTGATTCATAAAATGAGACCGCATTGTGAAAAACACAAACAAATGTTTCAGTTAATTGATTTCGTCTACTTAATTTTTTTCTCCACAAACTTAAAACCATTTATGTTGCACCAAAAAAATTTTTGTCATGTTTCTGTTCACCATGTAAAAGGAACGATATAGAAAAACGAATCATCGAAAACCTCAACAAATCTAAAATTCAAATGATGACTGATTTTTTAATCATTGTTTTACTTATGTATGTATAAGGTTTTTTATAACATTTAATGTACAATCGCAGCACATACATATGTAATGTAATTATTTTAAATTTTGATCTCTTTTTATATAGAATTTTGTAATTTTTGATGCTTTTCAAATATTGCACGATGAACATACCTGATTTTTGTTTTGTTTTAATAAACTAACACTATTTTTTAACTTAATAAATAAAAAAATTAATTTCATTTTTTCTATACACGTGGATGTTTCGCTTTATTGCTCGTCTGGCTTAATTAAGTGATTTTCGTTTTAATTGCGTCGGCGAATCTATTAACCGAGTATCGCTTAATTGAGTTTCCCGTTTAATTGCACCAAAAATCGTGCATTTTTAGAGACTCAATTAAGCGGAAATAACTGTATAATATTTTTAGATTTGAAAACATTTTTTAAAGAAAATAAAACAAACTTTATAGAATTTTGAAAAAAAAAAGTATTCGAAATAAAACCACCGAAATAGAGGTTGATGAGAAATAAAATATCGTTTCCTTTTTCCCAATTTTATTTCCTCAACATAAGGAACAATTTTTATTTGTCTAGTATATTTTTTACAATTTTGTTTTTTTTTTGTTACTTTTTTCGCTTTTTTTTCAGCCAATTTGTGAATATAGTTGTCAATTTTTGCTTTGTTTTATGTACATTGTTTTTGTTTTCATACTTTTTGTTTTGGTTTTTTTGACAGTTAACTACCCTAACAAGCATCAAAATGCTGTGTTGTTTTTGTTACTGTTTTACTTGTTGTAATCTCAAAGGCACCTTATGATAATTGCGCCATGACCATGATGTTATTTCAGCATAGTGTTGCACAACAAAAGCTATCGGTTACTTCGGTAATATTTTAATATACATAAAAATAATGTAATAGTAACATAATTATACATAAAATAGATGTGATTGAAGTAATATTTACTGCTGTTAAAAAATAACTAAAATAAACTGAAAAAATAAAAAAAAAAATTCCTTTGAAGCACGTTTTTTTAATTCATGTATAAAGTAATCGAATACTACCATTCTCTTTTTGGTTTGTGCATCACTATTCTGTTTACATTTTTTTATATCAAACTTTGATAAAATGGAATTGTAAACTGGAGAGAAAGAGAAAGAAAGATTTACATTCGTAATTTCTACAGGCACTGATGACAGAGCCTGTAATGGAAAGAGATGAGATATGTAATACAAAATGAAAACAATTTTTTGGCCATTTAGAAATTTAATTTTGTACAGAGACTGCAATCATTTGCTATTATACGAAAATTTTTAATTATCGGCCCTATTCCCGTTGGCGTTTTTATTTTAAAACGAAATAAAAACGACAACTTGGTATCACCGTTGTCGTTATCGACAATAATCGAAAAATGCCGGTATTCTCTATTTAAAAACGAAGATAGAAACGATAAAGAAACGCCTGTTTTTTGTCGCTTTTATTTTTAGTAGCGACATTAGAACGAGAGGTTTGAAAAATAGTAAATTAAAATTACAACGTTGCAACAATTTGAAATTTTAGTATCAGAAATTGAAAAAAAAATCGTGAAGGTTTCAAAAAAGGCATAAAACCCTTAAATTTTAACAGTTTTTGGAAGGAAGTGGCTGCAAAAATAAATCCATTTGGACCTCCATTCCGTGACGGAGATGGTTGGCACAAAATAAGTAAAACTAAATTAACAACAAAATATTACTAAAAAATTTTAAAATATGTATATAAATTGATTTGACGCGACTTTCTATACGGATGTTATTGCCCAAAACAGACCTACTTCCATCACTCCTATATAGATGTGAATTATTTGCAAACTGTGACAGAATTGACTTACGTAAACTTAGGGTAACTTATAATAACATTGCTCGATATATTTTCCTCAGAGGTCGCCATGACCATAGTATCTCTAGTTATTCGTTTCAGATTTTTTATATCAATTTTGAAGATTTAATGAAATACAAGTGTCTGACCTTTCTGCACAAAATTATTGCTTCAAAAAATCCTCCCTACTTTTATAACAGAATTGTATTTGCAAGGTCAAATCGTGGAACAAAAATTATTGTGCCGAAATATAAGAGCCTTTTGTCTCAACGGCAATTCCATGTATATACTATAAGTCTTTGGAATAGTCTTCCTAATAACCTTGAGAAAATGCGCAATGCTACCACATTTAAAAAGGAGTTACTCAAATATTTTAATTCTTTTTTTTAAATTCATGTTAAATTCAACAACAAATATAACACCATTTCATTTGATTTTTAATTAAAAAAAAAACGAAATTATTTGGAAAACAAAACCACATAATATTACAGGTTTTTTTCTAGTGCTACCAAGTTTTTCTTTGGTTTTATTGTAGTTTTCGATAACTTTTTATCGTCGTCTTCGTTTTACTTCAGGAATACCATTTTAGAAATGAAGCGACATAAAAACGACAACCAAATAGAAACGACATTTAAAAAAAGAACGCCAACGGGAATAGGGCCGTATATGAATTTAAATATGTACATACATATGTATCTATCTTGCAACTATATAAGTTTTATTCATTGTAATACTATATTATTACACTTTTATTTATACAATATCCAATCTAACTCACAAATGTCATGTTATTGTACGGTTAAAGTACCTAGAAACCTACAATAAAAATTTCTTATTCGGCCCTATTCCCGTTGGCGTTTTTATTTTAAAACGACAACTTGGTATCACCGTTGTCGTTATCGACAATAATCGAAAAATGTCGGTATTCTCTATTTAAAAACGAAGATAAAAACGACAAAGAAACGCCTGTTTTTTGTCGCTTTCATTTTTAGTAGCGACATTAAAACGAGAGGTTTGAAAAATAGAAAATTAAAATTACAACGTTGCAATAATTTGAAACTTTAGTATCAGAAATTGAAAAAAAAAAAATCGTAAAGGTTTCAAAAAAGGCACAAAACCTTTAAATTTTTATAGTTTTTGGAAGGAAGTGGCTGCAAAAATAAATCCATTCCGTGATTCTTTTTTTAAATTCATTTGATTTTTAATTAAAAAAAAGAGACGAAATTATTTGGTAAACAAAACCACATAATATGCATTACAGGTTTTTTTCTAGTGCTACCAAGTTTTTCTTTGGTTTTATTGTAGTTTTCGATAACTTTATATCGTCGTCTTCGTTTTATTTCAGGAATACCATTTTAGAAACGAAGCGACATAAAAACGACAACCAAATAGAAACGACATTTAAAATAAGAACGCCAACGGGAATAGGGCCGATTTATTAATGGTTTATGAGAGCGTTATGACACTGTTTCTTGTTTATGAATACAAAATTAAGAGATTTTGCTTATAAAGCTCTTATAAGCACGTTTTATCTCATTATGAATTAGACTGTAAATATATTTCACATCGTTTAACATTCATGTATACATATTAACATACATAACTATAGTATACAAATCATGATACAAAAAAAAAAAACAATACAACTTTTATCAATAGTAAATGGAATGTAGGTACCGTAACAAGTAAGCTGGCAAAATATGTATAAAAATTTAAGTAGCAATAACATACAGTATAGATACAATCTATAGCACTTAAACGGTTCTTGAACATCCCGCGCCGCCCTGAAACATGGTTTCCGAATATAGGTAGCTTTACTAAAGCAGTGATGGGTCGGGTCATTTCATCATGTTGAGTTTTTAATTTAACTACACGGACATTACCATCATTGCCTTGTTATGCTCTGATCACCTTCGTCAGAAGCCATTTTGTCGGAGGCAGATTTTTTTCTTTCACTACAACCACATCACCTTCCGCTAGATTAGGGTGTACTTGCTTCCATTTAGGTCGTTGCTGCAGGGAGGTGAGATATGCCATCGCTGCCAAAATCCTTGATACATATTTTGAACATGTTGCCAATAGTCCAGTTTATTAACAGGTATTTCTGCAAGATCTCCATCTGGTAGTGAAGTATAGGGTCTGCCGGGGACAGATAGCCGAATTCCGTGTCTGGAGCAACACCAAGCGGTCTTGAATTAACCACTGCTTTGATTTGAGTCAGTAAGGTGTGCATCTGCTCAAATGTTAGTTTTGTGTTCTTTATTACACGTTTACGATGAAGCTTTACTGATCGTACTGCTGATTCCCAAATTCCACCCCAATGGGGAGCTAGTGGTGGAATGAACTTCCATTGTATTCCGTCTTCAGCTAAAGATGCGGAAAAAATTTCGTTATGGGCTTGTGACATGATTGCTTTGTGCATATCGTCAAGTTGTTGAGAGGCACCAAGAAAATTTCTTTCATTGACACTATAAATATGACGACCTTTTCCTCTTCTTGCTATAAATCTTCTTAAAGCAGCAATAAAACATTCTGTGCTCAAATCCGTGGTGAACTCTAAATGTATAGCCGATTTAGCGAGACAAACAAATAAACAGATGTACCCCTTGGATTTTCTAGAGTTTCTTCCAGAAAATTGTTTTAGCAAGGGAGGGCCAGCATAGTCGCAACCTGAATTTTCGAACGGAAAAGCTTGACTTAATCGTACACTAGGAAAATCTGCCATTAAGTGTTGTAAGTTGACGCTGACGAAAACACCTTAAGCATTTATGAGTCAGCTTTCGAATTAGATTTCGAGCACCAACAATCCAGTATGTTTGTCGAGCAATAACAAATAACACCAGGATGTAAATTTCGTTCATGTAAATCCTCTAGTACTAGTTGTGTTATTAGACTATTTTTCGGCAAGATAATTGGAGTTGCTTAAACGGCTACCAACCTGCAGTAATCCATCTTTGTTTAGTTAGTTTTGTTAGTTTGCACGTTGAATTTCATGAAAAGTGAGACTTAACACCACTTAACACTTAACTTAGTGGCATAAAAATATTTAAAAATTTAAGCTACTATTCGAACTGCTTTTGTTCATTTTGATGTTCGTGGCACAATTACTTCGAGTGGATTATAGTTCTCAACAACAGTAACCATTGCATCGGATATTGACTCTAATGGTGATAACCCTTCAGAGTCTGTAACTATATCAAAATTATTAGAACGATTTAAAATGTAATTGTACCTTAAATTATCGCTTAGCCAATCAGGTCCCTTCCACCAGAGGTCAAAGTTATATAATCTTCAAACAGGCATCCCTCGAGAGGCACAATCAGCTGGATTGTCCTTGGAAGCAACATGATGCCAGAATCTTCGGCAAATTTCAGATGTTCTACTGGCCTCAAAGGTTTTCAATTTAATAGGTGGCTGCGAGAGCCAAGACAATACAATGGTTGAGTCGCACCACGCTCGAATTTTTATATTATGTGGCAATGATTTACAAATGCGATCTAATAGGCGAGACAGCAACAGTGCACAGGATAATTCCAAACGTGGTCGAGATTTTTGTTTTATAGGTGCTACTCGAGTTTTTGCGGCAATCAGAGTCACATGAATTACTCCAAACTTATCCACAAATCGTGAGTAAACTGCGGCGGAATAGGCTTGAATGAAGGCATCTGAAAAACCGTGTAATTCTAGGATCTTATTACTATTTGGCACAGAAAAAGACAGATCTCCTACGGCGTGTAAATCCTCTCGATATTGCGACCATACCGCTGCTAGATCTTGAGGTAGGGGTTCATCCCATGACAAATCTTGAGACCAAAGCTCTCTGAGCAAAATTTTAAATCGCACCACTATTGGTGCTAGCAACCCGATTGGATAAAAAAATTCGAGAGACGTCAGAAAGTACTTGTCTTTTTGTAGACGTTAGTAAGAATTTTTTGACGTTAGTAAGAATTTGTAACCAAGTTTATTCGTTTTAGGTTTCCAATAGATACTTAAAACCTTTTTTACATCTGGATCTGGAGACGTTAAGAACGAGTGATCCTGAGAATTTTCTGATATTTTTGAAGAATTAGAAATCCACTTCCTTAATTCAAGTCCCCCATGCGATAGTAGTTCGATTAGATTGTTTCTTATAAAAAGGATTTCCTTTTCAGATGCTGCACCGGTTAAAACATCATCTACATAAAAATTTTCAAGCAGTATTTTTGAAGCTACTGAATAGTTTGATTTATAATCATGGGCCAATTGTTCTAGAACGCGAACGGAACGGACAGGTAAGGAGCACAAGTTGTTCCATATGTTACTGTACACAACTGGTAATATTTGTGGCAACACTTGTTGGCAGGGACCGCAAATAACAGTTATTGCTTAAAAATTAAACTAAAAAATCATCGTAATAGAGTCGACAGACATATATGATTTTATATACCAAATGAATCGTCTTGGAGAGCTCTCACAGAATCTGTGGTGATCTCGCATAAGTGATCATTAATCAGATTTTAACTGTTACTTTTTGACGGAAAAATAAAAGTTTAGATGAAACCCTTAAAAAGAGAGTTTTATTTTTCCGTCATAAAATAAAACTCATTTTGTGAGTTTTATTTTTTCGTCATAAAATAAAACTTATTTTTGAGTTTTATTTTTCAGTCGGAAAATAACCGTTATTTTTCGAGTTTTATTTTTCAGTTAAAAAATAAAACTCTATTTAGGAGTTTTATTTTTTCCGTCATAAAATAAAACTCGTTTTTATGAAAGATTTTATTTTTAATCTAATCCCGTTGCTTGTGGTATCTTTATTTTATTGTCTTTATAACTGAATACCTAAAATCTCAAGCTAAACGATTTTTAGAGTGCTTTAATATTAATAAAAGAGCAAATTTACACAACTAAAACCGATAATGGCCGGAACTTGCTAAAAATGTTACAAATATTTGACTAGGAGGATGAAAGCGGGTTCGATGACTGCATCTATTACGACGTTTTGCACGGAACAAAATATGATAGAAATGACATCTGTAATAGTTTGCAGACGATAATGTGTCAAATCAGGATTAGGTGTAAAAAAATTTTTTCATAAAAACGAGTTTTATTTTATGACCGAAAAAATAAAACTCCTAAATAGAGTTTTATTTTATGACGGAGAAATAAAACTCCTAAACAGAGTTTTATTTTATGACGGAAAAATAAAACTCAAAAAATAACTGTTATTTTATGACGGAAAAATAAAACTCACAAAATAAGTTTTATTTTATGACGAAAAAATAAAACTCTATTTGTGAGAGTTGTTTTTTAACTTTTATTTTTCCGTTGAAAAATAACTTTTTCTGCTGACCTTTTTTGGAAAAATTCTCAAAATAACCATTAAAAATTAAGTTTTTCGATATAACTTATAACCGTTACAGTCCCTGCTTGTTGGGTGTGGTCAGCCAATTACCAAATACCAAATACGCAACGATCAAAAGGATTTGTTACATAGCCGCCATCTTTCTTCTTTTTCAAACCTTTGGCAAAGCAACATGTTTTCATTTTTGATCGCTTATCGTATTGGCAAAAAAGGGCACTAAATAATTAAAACAATATTTAAACCAAATTCAAAACTACTTTATTATTAAAACTAAAAAATACTGAGTAAAAATAAATTTAGAAATAAAATTTAAATCATTAGCCTTTTTTGTTGGTTGGTAATCCATATTAATAAAATTACCTAATGTTTTATAGCCTCTGCCGGGGATTCTCTCCAAATTATTCGTTGAAAGTCTCTGTGGTTCTCAGGCATCTATATCTGACGAAACATGTCAGCTGAAAACACATAGCTATGAAAACGTAAGCAAACTGAAAATAAATCTCTTTGAATACTGGGTCCATTGTGCAACATGTTGTTAAGTGAAACTCCATTGGAGTCAAGCACAGATTCATGAAGAACAACGCGTAGTTTTTCTTCCACAACTCGATGATGGGGCAAGTAAAATATTTTACTTTCAGTAATATCTATTTCACTAGGGTTTATTTCACGCATGTGTCCCAGTCTCTCATATTCGCGCATAAAAGTTAGATATTGTTGCCGTAGGCTTGGTTTACTTTGTAATCGTCTTTCTATGGCGTACAATCGTGACAAAGCTCCCTTAAACGTATTTCCAAATCTTGGGTTTTCTACCTTGAATGGCAATTCCAACACATATTTACCATCACTAGCAGGAGAGTGAGTTGATTTGAAATGTATCTCAACATATTCCTCATTTGGGTTAATTCGCACATGGTAGTCATTTCCCAAAAACTTAAAAGACAGCGGTCAATATCAACGGGGGTGTTAATTCTTAAGAATGATTTTTCTTTTTAAAAATAAAAAAAAAAATACATTCTCAAAAGAATTAAAAATATTGTGTTTACTTTGGTCAAATAAGCAAATTAATACGTTAATGCATTGTTTGCATTTAATATTTTTTTTGTTTCTTTTGTTTCTTTATTTTTTTTATGCAAACCGTGAGAATTCACATGTCAGCGTAGTTGAGTGCACTGTGAAATTATTTTTACATGTGCTACTCGAGTTACTGGCCAGACAGTTTGAAATTCAATCAATGCTCTAGTACAGTGTATGTATGTATTATGTATTTTATTTTTTATTTGTTATTTTTATTTTATTAAATATTTGCTTAGATTGTAAGTTTTTGCTATAAAAAGAAAAATGTTTAATAAAGTAATTTGCCATTCTATTGATATCAATTGATTGTTGCCCATCAATTTATTTTCATCAACCGCTTCTTGGTGTATCACCCTGAAGCAAAAATTACAACTATTTTTTATCCGTTACCTTGGTGCATCACCCTGGTAACAACTCTTAACTAACCGAGGCAAACGAGCCTCTGATTGAACATTCTCCTATTTTTACTCTTCTGAGTTAACCGAGGCAAACGAGCCCCTGGTTTAACATATTTGGCGACCGTGACAGGACTCTCGGCTCTACTGCAATTTCAAAGGAAACTTTCCAGAAGAAAATCATGGGGACCGAAGTACAACTACTCCGTCATCTGAAGGAAACGGGTGAGGGCATTGCCACCCTGATTCGAAACTTCACAAAGGATTCCAGTATCCGCAAAACACGTACCTACTATCAGGACCGTCTGGGCCGCCTAAACACAGCCTGGAACGATTTCGAAAAGGCTGATAACCAGCTTAGAAGACTAAAGGATGTTGATACGTCCGATGAATACTTCATATCGGACTATTATGGCAAAATTCAAACCATGGCTACGAAATACATAGCAGTCATGGAACGCGAGCTTGACAACCTAAGTCAAGGCTCCGACAACACAAAGCCCCAGACCAAGCAACTAACAAAAGATTTACCAGAAACAAGTATGACCCAGCCACAGGCAAGTCCGCCTGGTGGTCACGACGGGCTCATCAGTCGCTGTCGTGGAAAAATGGCTGCTTTAACACGCCAATTAGAAGACCTTCAAACACAACCAGGACAAGATTAATCCTACTATGATGTAAAATCGGCCACAATTACACGGTTATGGCAACAACTTGAAACTCTCTATGACGAGGTCCTGGACAAATACCCTGATCCAGACCTCGCAGGATTCGACTTATCAAGATATGTTCACCTAGAACAGGAGACGCAGTTGGCGATTTTTCGGCTTGAGAGTTCTCAACCCAAGAGCGAAATTCAATCAACCCACAATAAGGAAAGTACGGCAAAACCTACTACGCTACCATTACCTACGATTGCCATCACCAAATTTAATGGCGATTATATGCAGTGGACATCGTTTGCAGACCTTTTTAGGAAAATTATCCATGAGCAGCAGATGTCTGATGCTCATAAAATGTGGTACCTAAGAACCAATGTTACAGGCGAAGCGGCGACCCTCATAAATCACCTCACGGTCACTGAGGACAGTTATAATATGGCGTGGAAATTGTTGGAAGACCGCTATAATAATAAGAGGATTATGGTGGCTACAGCAATTCAGAGGATGCTTGATCAACCAACTGGTGCATGTACCATAGGCAGTATCAGGCGGTTGCATGATACAACCAAGGAATGCTTGGCAGCCCTGTCTAACATGGGTCTCCAGACTAATTCATGGGATCCGATTCTCCTACACATTTTAATTAAAAAGGTGGACAGGACCGTACACACTCAGTATGAAAATTCAATTACTAATCCAAAGGAGCTACAAACCATCGACCACTTTCTAGCCTTTCTGGAGAACTATTTTCACACTCTTGAGGCAATAGGACATAAGGACAAAAGCTCTACTTACAGTGGCAAAGCTTGCGCACTTACTGCTCGACCTCATCAGGAAATCCGTCGATGCTCGATCTGCAAGCAAGATTCTCACCCATTGTATCGATGCAAGGAATTTATACTACTAAGCCCAACAAATCGACTCGATCATGCACAAAGGCATAAGCTATGTGTAAACTGCTTCAGCAGTAATCATCTTACCAAATGGTGTAATATTCCCGGCCGTTGCCAAAAGTGCGGAAAAAAACACCACACCCTCGTTCACCTGGAACAAAGTTCACACAATACTTTGGTCTCCACCAACCAAGGCAAAACTTCAACCAAACCAGCTCAAATTACCAAGGGGGAGCAGAAATGTCCAATAAAACAGTCAACACTCCAATCCACCGACCACGCCTCATCTCTATTTACCACACCAAGAGTAGAAGCTGAGAGCTTGACAGTGAGTTCTGTAAATAAACGCCCCTATATTCTACTTGGCACAGCACTAGTCAAGGTTCAAGCAAACGATATGGAAATTGAATGTAAGGCTATCCTAGACTCAGGATCCCAAGTCAACTTAATAACAGAAAGGCTAGTTGCTCGGCTTGGACTTCCAGCACGGGCTACATCCATTTCGATCAACGGCATCGGAACGAATCGAACGAAAATCCAACACCGGGTCAACATAACCCTACAATCACGTCTCAACAACTTTGCTGCGCGCTTGGAGGCATTTGTTCTGCCACAAATTATTGCTCCTCAACCTGCTCAGCTTCTCAACATTGATAAATGGTCCATTCCCAAGAACGTAACATTGGCCGATCCAACCTTCAATCAACCAAATAAAATCGACATTCTATTGGGAGCCGAATACTATCACCAACTACTAGCTATTGGACAAATTAAAATTGCTGATGACCTTCCGAGGTTACAAAACACTTTACTAGGCTGGATAGTGTCAGGAAAGGTCTCAGGTCAGCACTTATCCACAGCAGTATGCGGAATTTTGAGTGAAGACGAGCGGTTGGACATGGTTGTTGACCGATTCTGGAAGCTGGAAGAAATCGAAAGCACACATCAACAGCTCTCACCGGTAGACGCACAATGCGAAGCTCACTTCAATCAAAACACCACGCGGGATAAGGACGGAAGGTTCGTAGTACGACTTCCCTTCTGTACGGAAACGTCTGTTTTGGGAGAATCACACAGCATTGCTTTCAATCGATTTCTCTCATTGGAGCGTCGATTATCAAAGGACGCGTTCTTAAAGGAGCATTATACAAAATTTATGGAAGAATATGAAGCTCTAGGACACATGACCAAAACCGACATTAATAAAGTAGACAGGGCTAAGTACTTTATTCCTCATCACTGTGTTATAAGACCCGAAAGCAGTACTACCAAACTGAGAGTAGTATTTGACGCATCGTCTAAAACTTCGTCAGGAAAATCATTGAATGACATTTTGCACACCGGGCCACCCCTCCAGAATGAGTTATTTACGATTCTACTGCGATTCCGGCTGCCGCGATTTGTGTTCACAACAGATATAGAAAAAATGTATCGCCAAATCTTAATCCACCGTAAAGACCAGCTATATCAAGTCATTCTCTGGCGAAAAAATGCCACCGAGCCTATCAGTTATTTCAAATTGAATACAGTCACATATGGAACCAGGCCAGCCCCATACCTGGCAATTAGATGCCTACGAAAAATAATCCATGATAATAGCCTCCAGTTTCCCTTGGCAACTAGCTTCTTGGAGAAAAACTTTTATGTTGATGACGGATTAGGTGGAGCTGATAGCTTAAACACAGCTCTAGAAATCCAACGTCAACTGCAGCAAGTCATGGCAAGATACGGATTTAATTTACGAAAGTGGTGCGCCAATCATACTCAACTACTGCGTAATATCCCTGATAGTGATCAAGAAGTAAGCCTGGATCTGTCTACAGAAGAAACAAATTACACAAAAACATTAGGTTTGGCGTGGCTTCCCAAATGTGACCAATTAAAAATTAAGGTCAACGTACCGCCAATTAGGTCTGTAACCAAAAGAACTGTTACTTAAGACTTGGCCCGAATCTTCGACCCACTTGGTCTATTGTCCCCAGTGGTCGTTAAGGCAAAAATGTTTGTCCAGGAGTTATGGACTTTAAATCTTTCTTGGGACGAAGCTGTACCATCAGAGTTCGACTCCCGTTGGCGAAATTTCCGAAATAACCCCACCGAACTTGAGAAGTTCCATGTTCATCGACATATCTATAAGGGGCAGATGCCTCACAACACGCAACTGCATGTCTTCACTGACGCCTCAGAGAAGGCGTATGGGGCGGTAATATACGTCAGAACCGTTTTATCAGACAGAACACTTATTGTTCACGTGCTATGTGCAAAATCTCGCATAGCCCCTCTTAAACAACAAACACTACCAAGGCTAGAATTATGTGCTGCTCAACTGGGAGCAAATTTGGCGGCAAAAGTAAAAATGGAGTTGGACATGACTACAACGCCAACATTTTACTGGACTGATTCAAAAATAGTGTTAACATGGATACACTCAAGATCATCCTCATTTCACACATTTGTCGCGAACCGAATCGCATCAATTCAAGAAAGCACGACACCTAATCAATGGCGTCATGTAAGTTCCAAAGATAATCCAGCTGACATAATATCCAGGGGATTGGAACCCCACCAATTACTGCAGACACCTCAATGGATATACGGTCCATTCTTCCTTCACGGAGACGAAAAACATTGGCCACCAACCTTTTGCCTGGATACCAACCCAACGATCCTTGAAAAGAAGCAGCAATCCATAAATGTACTAGCTTCGGTAGAAGCTGAAAACCCGTTAGACCAGATAAATCATCGTAATTCGTTCAAAACGCTTCATCGAATTGTGGGATACATCTTCAGATTTATAAAAAATGCGAAAACCATGAAGACAGAGCGACAAACTCAGCCAGCACTTACACCTTTAGAGCTTCATGACGCCCTTCTTATCATCGTTCGAACTACACAGCAGATACATTTTATGGACGACATCAAGCAGTTGCGGACCCAAAAAGAACTCAAGGGTTCTAGTCAGATTAAGAGCCTGTCGCCTTTCCTGGACACTAACCACATTTTAAGAGTTGGAGGACGACTAGAGTCATCGACTTTAAGCTATGATGCAAAACACCCAATGCTCTTGCCTTATAAAGACAAAATAGTAAGACTAATCTTCAAATCAATTCATGAAGAAAACAAACATTGTGGTCCTAGCGCCCTTCTTGCGAATGTCAGACAGCGCTTTTGGCCTATCAAAGGCAAACATTTGGCGCGAGAAACTGTTAATGGGTGTATACTATGTGCGAGAGCAAGGCCGAAGCTCCTTCAGCAAATCATGGGAAACCTACCTGAAACAAGAGTAACCCCAGCAAGGCCCTTTATTAATGCAGGAGTGGACTATTGCGGCCCAATATGGGTACACTTCAAAACGAGGGGAAAACACCCCCAAAAATCCTATATTGCCATCTTCTGCTGCTTTTCGACAAAGGCAGTCCATCTAGAGCTAGTGACCGACCTTACGACCGATGCCTTCATTGGAGCTCTTAAAAGATTCATAAGTCGGAGAGGTCATTGTCAGAATCTGTACTGCGACAACGCCACTAATTTTGTAGGTGCTCGAAATCAGTTAGCAGAGTTGTCATCAGCAATATTGTCTCCGACATCCCAGACAACAATTCAACGAGAATGTGCACATAAAAACATTAATTTCCATTTTATTCCTCCGAGAGCCCCTCACTTCGGCGGTTTATGGGAGGCCGCAGTTAAGTCTGCTAAAAGGCTGTTGGTCAAAGAACTTGCTAATGCCTCTCTGACTTATGAAGAAATGGAAACTGTAGTAACAGAGGTTGAAGCAATTCTTAACTCACGACCATTGGTACCGTTGTCGAGTAGTCCTGATGATGAAGCCGCATTAACTCCGGGTCACTTTTTGATTGGAGAACCTCTCACTGCTCAAGTAGACCCAACTACTGAGTCAAGACTAATGACCCTAGGAAAACGATGGGAGCTGGTTTCCTGAATAAAACATCAGTTCTGTAAACGGTGGTCCCATGAATACCTCAATGAACTCCAGCAACGGAACTGGTGGCAAACTAAGTCTCAAAATTTGCAGCCTGGCACCATAGTTCTCATCAAAGATAATTTACCAGTCCTGACTTGGCGATTAGGTAAAGTAATCAAAACATACCCAGGTATTGACGGTATAGTCAGAACAGCAGAGGTTAAAACCTCTAATGGTGTCATTAAACGAGCAATTCACTCGCTAGCTCCTCTTCCATCGGAATCACCAAGCACTCCTGCTGGCCAAGACGAAACGTCGAAAACATCCCCAACTAAGAGAAGCAATGCATCCCGCAATATATGTACAGGCTCACCGATTCCAAAACGTTGTAATTTGGCTACAACAACTATACTCATGCTTCTAGCATTAATTTTTCCATTAATATTGTGTCAGTCAGTTATTTACACGCCGATCACTGGCAAACCCGGATTACATTTTGAACAAATTGGTAAAATTAAACCAATTATGTCCGAATGGAAACTTCTGGTCTACTTTGAGCTGGCTCCATTTCACAATGAATTACAGCTGTTGGCTAATGGGACAGACGCACTAACAAGAGCCTGCGAATCGTCTCACTTGGACTCTCACTGCCATGGACTCATTCACTACTTCCGCGATATCAAGAACGAAATGGAGGTCGGATTAGAAAATCTCAGCAAACGGAAGAAACGGGGTGCGATAGATGTCGTTGGAAACATCGCGAACTCTTTATTTGGTGTTCTTGACTCCAAATATGCTGATCAGATGACCGACACTATTAACACCATAAAAAGCAATGAAGCCTTTTTGCTAGTTATGCTTCGAAATCAAACGTCGTTCCTCGACTCTACTCTTAACCTTATGAAGCAGACTGAAAATCGCAACAAAATGAATTTTGCAGAGCTCAATGCAAAAATCAATGCCCTGCAAAACTTCACAACCAGCAACCATATCCATCAATCTCAACTCATCTTATCCATTAGCACTCACTTGATCATCATTGCAAATAATTTACAAAAGACTCACAGATCCATGATAAACTTGTTAGCTGATACTCATCACGGTCGGATCAGCCCTGTTCTCCTGACTCCAACCCAATTCTCCAACGAAGTTGACAACATCAGAGCAAATCTTCCATCAGATCTAACGTTACCAGTAGTTAATATTATGCATATTTATGGGATAGTGACGGCACATGCATTAATATCAGACCAGCACATTATATGTACGATGTTCATTCCGTTAACACATCAGACGGAGTACGAATTATTTCACGTAACGCCAGTCCCACAGCTGATAAATAGTTCTCTAGTGGCGGTTACACCCAAATCAACACTAATAGCGCTCAATGCCCACCGAGACGAATATTTTCCAATTGATGATACCAAACTTCTTGAATGTAGTACACTGGAGCATAACACATATTTATGCCCAAAAATCCAAGCAACATATCACAAGGGGGCACCTATCTGTAGCTGTGAGATACATCTATTCAATAATGAATCTGACACTGCATGCAACTTAGAAATCCTAGCAGATAACAATGTGTGGTATAAGATGTTCACACCGAATCAGTGGATCATAGCCACTCAAGAACAGCTCAAACTAAGCACCGTATGTAATGGAAAGGGTAGTTATCAGATTCTGCAAGGTACTGGGGTACTTACTCTTCCAGCTGAATGCACAGTAAAAACCGATGGAATCACAATATATAGTCTCCGAACGATTTCATCGTCTCTACATCAGTCCTACACGAATAGCGGAATATCATTCTCCAATCCAGTGCACAACGTGGAAAATCTTACACAACCATTTCATTATCAGTCAAGCATCGAAGACATTTATCGACTTCAAGAAGAAGTGAAGTCACAACTCCGTGACCTACCAGCATTAGCAGACCATCATAAAACCCACGGTCTAGTAGTAAGCTATACAGGATTGGCTCTTGTTCTGATACTGCTCCTTGTGCTGCTCAGCAAATACATATCAAGGAAGAAGACCAACAGACAACCTACGACACCACAACCTGCACCAAGATCATCCTGGAACATTTCGGTGGATCCATAAGCTGAGCACAACATTTGCCTATACAATTGAGAAGATGCCGGATATTATTCATTTTAACTGACTCAATCAATATTTGAACTCCCCTAGGGGCCGCAATATGTTAATTCTTAAGAATGATTTTTCTTTTTAAAAATAAAAAAAAAAAAAATACATTCTCAAAAGAATTAAAAATATTGTGTTTACTTTGGTCAAATAATCAAATTAATACGTTAATGCATTGTTTGCATTTAATATTTTTTTTGTTTCTTTTGTTTCTTTATTTTTTTTTATGCAAACCGTGAGAATTCACATGTCAGCGTAGTTGAGTGCACTGTGAAATTATTTTTACATGTGCTACTCGAGTTACTGGCCAGACAGTTTGAAATTCAATCAATGCTCTAGTACAGTGTATGTATGTATTATGTATTTTATTTTTTATTTGTTATTTTTATTTTATTAAATATTTGCTTAGATTGTAAGTTTTTGCTATAAAAAGAAAAATGTTTAATAAAGTAATTTGCCATTCTATTGATATCAATTGATTGTTGCCCATGTTGGTGTATCACCCTGAAGCAAAAATTACAACTATTTTTTATCCGTTACCTTGGTGCATCACCCTGGTAACAACTCTTAACTAACCGAGGCAAACGAGCCTCTGATTGAACATTCTCCTATTTTTACTCTTCTGAGTTAACCGAGGCAAACGAGCCCCTGGTTTAACAGGGGGTAACAAGAGATATAGTTCGGTTAGTAACTTGGGTTGCGTCAGCACAAGCCACGACCCAACCAAAAATTTTTGAAATGGCAACAACATTAATCTGTGAATCTAGATGTTTATTAAATGTAAATATGTTACGAATATGTTCGAGTCCAAATAAAATATCTATCTGTGATGACACGTTATAATATGGGTCAGCAAGAAGTAAGTCCTTCAAATGATGTGCAGACTGATTATCAAATGTACGTTGTGGAAGCGACGTAGTTATAATAGGAAATATATATACCTCTGCGTCCAAAGAGTCGTTTGATATTAAAGACCACGAGTGGTTTCTGCGTATACTGATGAAATCCCGCTTACTAATATCTGTCGAGGAAGTCCTAATCGCTGTGCACATCTTTCTGTTATATACGATAATTTTGGCCAAAATCATTTTTAACGTGTATTAGAGCTGTGGGCATAATGAATTCCATTTTCATAGTTTTTTCTGCAACACGAGTCTTTAGAGTAATCGAATTTAATGCAACTGGACATGCGACATTAGAAATGGTTGACCATTAGACATTAGAATCGGTTGCTGAGGCTGAAGTATTGGATAATTGTACAGGGGACTGTAACAGCATATTGATTATCAGTTGCAACAGGCGGCATATGCAATAAAGAGTGATGACGTCTACGACAGTCGTTGGACAGTTTATCACCGAATGTCCCGTTGTTAGACAATTGTAGCATAAGCCAGCTTCTTTCACAAAATTGCGACGCTCATTTAAATCCAATCATAAAAATAATGGACATTTAAAAATTGAATGATCAATTGATTTGCACTTGTAACAAGAATTGAATTTACCATTTGTACTCACCAGACACTTGATGTGATTACCTTGAGTTTAATTTGAATTACTTGACTTAACTTGAGAAACTGATTTACGACGGCAAAGTTCCAATTCTTCACACTTGTTGTCCAATAATTCAAAGAAGTCTGCGATTGTAGGGCAAGGATTATAATTTCTATTAGAAATCCATTGTCATTTGGATTCAGGGTCAATCTTGGTAAGTAGTAGATATATTAGCCACCAGTCACGTTCAGTTTTACCAATAGCATCGAGACCGCTTATTATTTCATTAGCTGAGTCAGAAAGTTTCCCACAGCTACCAATCGTACAAATAGAAGTAGAGCTGTTGCTGTATGACCTTGCATTTAAATTAAGTAGACCACCTCTGGCTTTGATAATCCTGCTTGCGATACCTGATGAAAGCCGCATTACGGAATGTTCTGTAAAATTGTGATTTAGAAACGGATATAGATCATGGTGGAGCGAATTTGAAGCTTTATGTAAATTATCCACACGCTCTTTTGTAATGAGCAGGTTTAAAACGATTTTTAAATTTTTGCACAGTGGAGTATTCGAGTATGTGGTAGTATATTGCAGCTCTCTTTGTAAATTCGACCATTCTATGGCCCAGAACACATTTTTGGCTAATATAGTCTCCGTTAGTATACATACGTGGCAGACAACTACGACTCATATTTAAAACTTTATTGATGTATGAGAAGTGCAGCTTTAAAGTGGATTCGTATAAAGAATGGTAATCAGTTTCTAGATATAACATATAGTTAGGTGTAGAGAAAGGCAGATAGAACATCTTTCTAATAAATAATCTGAATAATTTCTCTACCAAATCGAATCTTTCATAACCCTACGGAGGTTAGAAGAGATTCTTTTGCCAGCACGAAAAACAATTTTTGATTTAGACAAATTAGCTTGTAAGCATTAAGTCAAGCAATAGGAATGCAGTCGCCGTGGTCTAGTGGTTAGTGTGTTGGTTTACTAAGACATGAGCCCTGGGTTCGACACCCAGCTCTGACATCTTAAAAAAAAGAGTTATGAAAAAAAATATTTCTTTCGGCGACTACCTCTCAGCAGTCTTCTGGCAAAAGCTCTGAGAGTAATTAATTTCCATGAACAAGCTTCTCAAGTCTGTCGTTCGGAGTCGACGTTAAACTGTAGGTCCCGGTACTAATGGATAAAAATTTACACACACAACATGAGTGCTGCGAGAAGCTAGGCCGGAATCCTGACACAGGGTTGTAAAGGCCAGTTATGTATGTAATAGGAATGCAAAGAATTTATAATTTCCTGGAGATTAGATTGTGAATCCGAAAGTATGACAATATCGTCTGCATAAAGTGTAACCTCGGACTTTTTATCATTATATTTTTATTTAATTTTTTTTTTTTGCTGATTTTTGTTTTTTTATGAATACATACCTTTGAGTATCTGCGGAGAGTTTTTTTTTTGGAGTATTTCTGATTACTTGTACTGTTTGAGTCTAATATGCATATTAAATTATTTCTGTCTCATTTTATCATTACCGGGATTATAAAATATCATGTATGTCTCCATACATGGTAATAATAGTAGAAGTATTTTAGCACGTTTGATAATTAGTAACGTTGCTGTGTGAAAGGGATGGACTAATTCATTATTACAGGTAATAAATGGTCAATATTTTTGAATTGCATCTGTTAAAATACATGATGATTACGATATTTGGCGGGAATAGTACTATTAGGAAAATTTTGTTGAGGGAAAGAATAGCATGTTGTGATATGAAGAATTCTAATAGGACGGAATAGGAGAACAATGGAAATTAGGTAAAAGCTTTTCTTGTTCTAAAGTACCATACATATTTCAGGCAAAAGCCTTTTGATTTAAATCGATCCCATTCATTTATAAAGTTGTTCTTAGAGAATAAACATCGAACTTAACCCTTTGTCGACCGACGGTACTTATGAGTACCATATCAATAATTTGTTTGCACAGTGAAAAGGAAATATATTTTTACTATTATTGGTCAAAGGTACACTTAAGTACACTTTTGTCTTTGAAATAATATATTTTTTTTCCAATTAGAAACATCGTTTGTCTAGAATAACGGTAAACTTAAATGCGTTTCTGCTGTACACGTGAAGTCTTACGATACCATATTCAATTGCCGAAAGAAGTTATATTAACGATCTTATCATTACAAAAGTTTTTTTTTTATTGAAAATTATTTAGTTTTGTGCATAAAAACGAATTACGATTCAGTAAAAAGTGGTTGGATACCGTTTTTTTTTTTAAATAAAATTAAAGAGGACTGGTAAGTACCGTTGGGCTGTGTGCGCTTTTTTACACTACAAAAAATTATAGTATTGTAAATTGTCAATAATAGGACTATGGCAGGAATTCGTTCATTCTAGTACCATCCAAAAAATTAGAGAACTGGATCCAAATGCCGATGGAAATCGAAAAACCACGAAACTTATGTTCCTCAATTCTCTTTACCAGAGGGACCTGTAGGAGGAGTATTTGATAATTGTAGCACTCTTACTGAATATTTTCTTTTATTCATTGCTGATATAGAAGAAGAAGTAATATATCAGTCAAATGTTTACGCTACACAGAGGAATAAAATTTTAAATCTAAAGAAAAGTGAGCTTTATGCATTTTTCGGTATAAATTTTTTTATGGGCTATGTTAACCTTCCCGGGTGGAAAAACTATTGGGGCACAGGTTATGATTTTGGTTTTCCTATTATTGAAAAAACAATGAGTCGGAATAGGTTTAACGAAATATTGAGTAACTTGCAGGTTATTGACAATACGGAAATTCCTCAAGATAATAAAGACCGGCTATACAAACTTCGATCTATGATTGATGAGTTTAATAATAAGTTTCATCAATTTTACCATGATACAAGACAACTTGCCGTTGATTAATTGATAATTCTGTTTAAAGGTTGAAATTTAATGAAGCAGTACTGCCCAATGAAACCAATAAAAAGAAGTTATAAGCTATGGTTGCTTAGCTGACCAGAAGGGTTACATAAAAAAATTCTCAATTTATCAAGGTAAAGTTGAAGCTTTAGAGGAAAAGTAACCTGAATTTGAACTTGGAGAACGAATGGTTTTGCCAATGATGGAAAAGTATTGGGGAAAAAATAAAATTGTTTTCTTTGATAACTTCTTTACATCAGTTCGCCTTCTAGACAAATTAAAAAAAGAGGGAACACTAGCAGGAAATCTAGGAGCACATTGGCCAAATTTTCTCGAAACACGCGGAAGATGCGAGCTTTGTAGTATAAATAAAATTCAATCGAAGCCCTGTTCCAAATGTTAACATTGTGGTATTTATTTATGTTGCAATGATAAAAAAATTGCTTTGTTAAATACAATGGAATAAATTAATAAAATTAAATGTTATGCATATATAACAATTCACTAAACTATTGAATATTAAATAAAAAATTAATAAAAATCTTTATGTTTTGTTTTACTTCTTTGCATATGCTGACCCAACGGTACTTTAAAGTACCATGTCCTTTTCGGTTCCTGTCAAGTCTTTCACAAAGTTAAAATTTTGTAGATAGATTTCTAATGATCTTATTTTTAATATACCATAAAAAAATTTTAATTTTTTTATGATTTAGATCCTTGGTCCACAAAGGGTTAAGTGAGTGTATTTAAAAGTTAAATTACTAAGTGATTCTAGTGGAAAAGACTAGAACAATTTGTGGTGTTATTCAAACTAGAATTTTTTTTATTCTAATATCAAGTGAGACATTTTAAGGTGCGTAAATTTAGTGATGATATTAGTGAAAATGTATTTTAATAGTTTATAATTCACAATGTCTAGATTCTTATATTCGGGGCGCTAATCGGTCCCAACAAGGCTGGTTACTAAGTTGACTTCCCCGAAATACCACGTGGGTAGTGGCCCATAAAATACTAGAGGGAAATCACTACAGAGGGCATTGAGGCCTTGAAGCATTTTTTTTTTTAATTTTAATAAGCAGATTTTTTTTTCTGAAAAACAACCATGTCACCTAGTGTCGTACATGAACACTTATTTGAAAAGGTTATGGCTTAACCTAATTATTTAACTTCACCTTCTGCAATCACATGTTAAGTACCAGCTAGAGGGGAACAACTTTTAAGCAAAACCTCATATAACTATATTTATTTATATATAACACAAATATGGTATTTCTATAAATAAAAAAGAAAAAGAAAGAAACTAATAATTTAAAACAAAACCTAATTACAAACATAAAATTTGCATATAAATAATATTTTTTTTTTGTTGCAAGAGATCTAGAAACTACCATAGATATGTATAATTAATCTGGTATAATTCGAAAAACATACATGAAACTGTATTATTAAACTAATCTAAATCATCAATTGTAATATTTTTTTTTATTATATTAATTTACATTAAACTTACATTACACAAGACAAAAATGAATTAATGTATACTTATATATTTGCATACATATATTCCCTACTAAATAAAACTAAATTAGATTCTAATTTTCTTAACAATGTAAAAATTTTAATATAATTATTATTACCAATATGTTTTCTAACTTAATATTACTTACATTTTAACAATTATTCCTTTTTTTATTATGTCGTATAATACTACTGATGGGAAACTGTATATTTTAACCAAGTTATTAAAATATAGATTCGTCATTCAATATTAATTTTCTTTTATAACCTTATTTTGTACATAAAAGTCTCATTAACTGAAAACCCTATATTTTACTTAAGATTTTTATTATAATTATTTTTCACTCAATAATCATTACACTTTTATGAGTAAAAGTGCAACAGAACTAAAAGAGAATTTTACAACAACCACAACTTCATATGTTTGCTGAAGGCCTTTAAGCATCGATGGATTGATGGATTACATTTAATATATTTTTATAATTTAATTTTTTTTTATTCTGATAAATTACATACACATACATATATATTTTCTGCTTCTAAAGAGATTTTAAGAAAAAAAAAAAAAAAAAAGGGAAGAGAATTGATATTTGCAAAATTTACAATTGAGTTAAATAAATAAATTGATGCTTAAGCTCTCTTTAGTGACATGTTAGTTATTAACCTAATTATGTTGTTTTAAAATTTAAAAATTAAACCTAAATTTACACTTAAGAGAAAATGTTAGAAAACCAGGGAAAAGTTATAGTAGAAATTGAAAAAGTAGAAAGACAAATTATAATATTATTACTTTGATATTTTTTTTATTCCTATATATTTTTTTTATAATTTTTGATAGCTTATAAATAAATACTTGTTTTAAGATTATTTTTATGATCAAGAATTAATCCAGTCTTTTTGTGTCTTTGTCTTTATCTAATGAAAAGGTAAAGGGTGTTCGGGGTTTCTGAAATACAATTTGGGCCAGATGGAAACCAAAGGTAGGGTGGGTTAAGAGGCCGGGAACCATTTCAGCTGGGCTTCCTGTATAGAGTGCATAGAAAAATTTGGTTACTGACGTGTTTCTTGTAAAGGGCTTTAGTAAAGCGTACGTGAATTAATTTTTTGTAATCCTGCAAAGGGCTTTCATTTGGAACAAGATCCCCGCCCATTTATCTACAAGCGAGTTAGCTAGCATGCACGTGCGTACCGTTTCATGAAAACTTTTTCTGACTGACATCCCTTCTTTGTATGGTTTTTTTTTACCATCCTCTGAGGAGATGTGTTGAGGGCTGAGTGTAAACGTTGAGAAGAGCAGTCGTTACACAGACAGGCCAAAAGTATTACAAAAGCAATATCTTTATATTAGTACCGCAACATTTATACCATGTGGTAATATATCAACTAAGTCATTAACATTTAGGGAAAATAGTAGTGGACTCATAATACATCCCTGCTTAACGCCAACGTTCACAGGGAAAGGTGTAGAAAAAGTATTACCATCCCAGATACGGCTTTCATTGTTTTCATAGGTTGCTTGTAAAATTCTAATTATTTTAGATGAAAGACCCAAGCACGACAGTTTGAGAGCTCATTGGTATCATATCGAATGCACATGAAAATTCGACAAAAAAAATGCATATGTATTTTTCACTTCTACCTTGTTTAGGTTAACAATGTTTATTAGATGGAAGATATTATCTACTGTTGAATAATGTTTTCTAAAACCAGCTTGGAATTCATTTAATACATTATGACGATCAATCCAATCAGTTATTCTATTTAACAAGATGGTATTAAATATTTTACATAATGTATCAATCAGAGACAACCCACGGCATATAGAGGTATAAGTATAGCTTTACGATAATTGTTTGGTATTTTTTCATGTAAGAATACTTTATTAAAAACAGTCAAAATTTCCTTGACAAAATATATAGGTGCATATTTATAAAATTCATATACAATACCATCCTGTCCAGGTGACTTTTGAGGCTTTAAAGTCTTCAACAATGCTCTGATTTCTCTATATTCAAACGGGAAGTCTAAGAAGGCATCGATATAATAAGGCAATGACCAACTCATTGAAAGTATACTTGATGGTTTAGATAGCAAAGAAAAGTGTACCAGAAAATCGTCAGCCGTCAGATTGCCTCTATCTATGCGCGTGAGTGATTTCAATGAATTAGCCTGTTACGCGCCGGCTGAATACATACATACATAAAAATAATTAAGATCAAATGGGATATAGTATACAATATCAACCCATACAAAATACTAGGTTAAGTGGCATGGCGCACAGTGGTTGAAAAGTTGAAATTAATACTGAATTTCATGTTTTCCGCTCATGATGAAATTTATTAATTTCATTAAAAACATATTGAATATCATGTATCTGAAATGCTAGGGCGATATTTTCATTACTTTTTTGTAGGCGTTTCCTCAAAGTGTGCCAAGTCTAACACACAACATTTGAAAGAAAATCCTAAAAAATAGTAAGAAACTAAAAACTCTTGGAATGACTTTTAATATGTATTGTTGTTGTGTATTTTCCCATAATTTAGGTATTTAAGATGAAAATTAAAAAAAAAAAAATTAAAGAAAAAAAATTTTTTTGACAAAAATTTGCTTCATCTTAGGAGTCTAAAAATTATTATTTTCTTCAACTTTGATGGACTAGAAGTTTTGTGCGCGGTCGAGCGCGGTGCTTTACCTTATACCAAATGAAAGCTTTTAAAACACTCTCAATTTTTTACTAATATTTACATAAACATTTTTTTTTTTTCATTTTTGTTTTTGTATTTTTGTTTTTTTATTTTTTATTTATAATACGTATACGGAACTTTCATGGAAGTACTTTCATGTGTAATGGCAGGGTTAATTATGATACTGAAAATTATGATTTTCAGGATTTACAAAATTTTTGATTTTAAGGTTTTTTGCTTCTCATGTAAAAAAAAAGAACTGTAGTTACGTCCGTTTGCATTTAATATGACGATATGTATAGAGCTTTCAGTTGGTGTCCACATTTTGTATTCTAGCCGACTTTTTCATCTGTTCGTTGTAGATATGTACGCAAACATTGAAACTGAACGACTAAATTTCATACGTTTTAATCCACAGAAATTACGTTCAGAAGAGAATATCCATTTGCGTGATGCAATTATTAACAATGGTAATGTAAACGACCTCGGAAAAATGGTTATTTTGCCTTCAACATATACAGATAGCCCACGTCATATGCATGAATATGCACAGAACGCAATGACTTATGTACGTCATTACGGTCGGCCAGTTTCATTCATAACTTTTACGTGTTAACCACAATGGAATAGCTTCTCCGAGATTCTCTGACCGATTCTTATAAAATTTTGTCTGTATATTCAGTAGGGCTGACTATAGACGGTAATCTTTTTTTTATACATCCACGCCCACTTCTTCCATGAACTTAAAGCCCTGTTTACGTTCCCCATAAAGCCTTTAAACATGGTACGAATGCTTCTAGCAATAGCTGTTATGATATAGCTTAACCCGAGCGGGATAAGGGCAGAGGGTATTCCCGCAGAAGGTAGAACACATTTTATCACTCTTTTAAAGAAGTGTAACACATAAAGCTTTCAAGCTTAGTAGGAATACCAAGAATTATATTTTTAGGGACAGGGGAAGTTATTCCCTCCCCATTACAAATAAAATCGATTCATTTAGTGCACTAAATTTCCACTACCACTAAATTTGTATTTTTTAATGCACTAAATTTCCACTACCACTAAATTTGTTTTATTGAATGCATTTAAGTTCCACTACCACTTAATTCGTTTTATTTAATGCATTCATTTTCCACTACCACTAAAATGGTTTTATTTAGTGGTTTATTATTTCCATCTGCATTTAGTGGTGGCTGGAATATTGCTGCATTAATTAAGTCGTTCAATGAATTTTTATGCCTACCGCTTGATGATTCGCTATAATGTAGACAACTATTTGCTTCGGTTTCGCCGATTGTTTCAGCAATTCTGTTAACCATTTTACCAGCAACGTTCGTTGGCAGCCCACGTTATATGCATGAATATGCGCAAGATGCAATGACATATGTACGTCATTACGGACATCCAGACCTGTTCATAACCTTTACGTGCAATCCAAAGTGGATAGAAATTCTTCAACTGCTGCTTCCCGGCCAAACTTCAAGTGATCGGCACAATATCACCGCACGTATATTCAGACAAAACATCCGGTCGTTGATGGATTATATTGTTAAGCATCGTGTCTTTGATGATACACGATGTTGGATGTACTCAATTGAATGGCAAAAAAGAGGCTTGCCGCATGCTCACATTCTCATTTGGTTAATCGAAAGAATCCAACCAGACCAAATTGATGACATTATAAGTGCCGAGATTCCTGATCCTGAAATCGACTCAAACCTTCATGATGTCGTAATTACAAACATGATTCATGGGCCGTGTGGCGCCATAAACCCACAATCACCGTGCATGGTCGACGGCAAGTGTTTCAAGCGTTATCCACGAAGTTTGAGTGGTGAGGCTATCACTGGCAACGATGGTTATCCACAGTATCGACGTCGATGGTGGTAAAACAATAAAAGTTAAAGTGAAAGGAAATGATTTCATAGTCGACAACTCATGAGTTGTTCCGTATTCACCACTTCTTTCAAAAACATTCAAGGCGCATTGTAACGTGGAGTATTACAACTCTGTGAAATCTATTAAATACATCTGCAAATATGTCACGAAAGACAGTGATATGGCGACTTTTGGTCCTCAATTTTGATCCTCCTGACCCTAATGATGAAATCACGCGTTATCAAGTTGGTCGGTACGTAAGCTGTAATGAGGCAATATGGCGTATATTCTCATTTCCCATTCACGAACGCTATCCGACTGTTACTCACTTAGCCATACATCTTGAAAACGGTCAACGAGTTTATCTCACTGCAGTAAATGCTGCTCAACGTACTCAAATCCCATCAGCGACAACACTGACCAGTTTTTTTTTCGATTTGTCAAAATGATCCGTTTGCACGTACGTTATTTTACTCAGAAATGCCGCATTATTAGACCTGGAACCCTTCATCAAAGAAATTTCAACGTCGAAAGCAAGACGGTATAGTTCCTGGTTATCCGGATATGCGTTCTACTGAAGCTCTTGGCCGCATTTATACAGTTCATCCGAATAATGGTGAATGCTTTTATTTGCGACTATTTCTGGTGAATGTTCGTGGGCCGACATCATTTGGGTCACTTCGAACTGTCAATGGTGTAGTATTGC
Organism: Metopia argyrocephala; assembly: GCA_963576795.1. Lineage (NCBI taxonomy): Eukaryota > Metazoa > Arthropoda > Insecta > Diptera > Sarcophagidae > Metopia > Metopia argyrocephala. The sequence goes on from OY756211.1 coordinate 34,076,637, forward strand.
CAACCTTTCGTGCTGCATGTCAGGAGCTCAATTTGCTTGAAAACGATACTCATTGGGACATGACAATGGCTGAAGCAACTGTTTCTGCATCTCCAAGTCAAATACGCACATTATTTGCGATCCTTATTGCTACATGTTTTCCATCAAATCTACGTGAATTGTGGGATAAGTACAAGGATAACATGTCAGAAGACATTCTGCATCGAGTTCGTGTACTTTCAGAAAATCCCCATTTTGAGATGAATAAAGAGATGCACAACCAGGCTTTGATTTTGATCCAAGACATGTGTTACCTTATATGCGGCAGTCTGATTAGGAATGACATCACCAGATCGTCGACTAAATGACGCTTTCGAACGAGAATTTCAGCGTGAATATGAATACGACCCAAATGCATTAAGCAATTTGGTTCGAACTAATGTACCTTTACTAAATCCCCAACAAAAAGAAGTGTACGATACGGTGATGAACACAATTGATGGTGGAAATGCTGGCATGTTTTTCCTTGATGCGCCTGGTGGCACTGGCTACAGTTCGTGCAAGGTCAGAAATTGCCATAACAGTTGCTTCTTCTGGAATAGCGGCTACGCTGCTGGAAGGTTGTAGAACCGCTCATTCGGCATTGAAATTGCCATTAAACCTTCAAGCGGTTGAGGAACCAGGAACATGTAACATAGCAAAACATTCAGCAATGGCTAAAGTTTTGATAGCAAGAAAAATAATTATCTGGGACGAATTCACAATGTCGCATAAACGTGCGTTAGAAGCTCTGAATCGCACCATGCAAGATCTGCGTAATGACGCAAGATATTTTGGCGGTGCGTTGATTTTACTCTCAGGTGATTTCCGGCAAACACTACCAGTATTACCACGATCGACCGCAGCCGATGAGATCAATGCTTGCCTCAAATCATCGACATTGTGGCGTTATGTGAAGAAACTTCAGCTGACGACAAACATGCGAGTTGCATTGCAAAACGATCCATTTTTCGAAGTGTTCTCCAATCAACTGCTAACTATTGGTAATAGTCGTATTCCTGTCGACGCATCGAATGGATTGATATCCTTTCCTCTGAATTTTTGTAATTTCGTCTCAACAAAAAAAAGAGGAGCTCATCAACAAAGTGTTTCCTAATATAATTGCTAACCATAAGAACTGCGATTGGTTGAGTAAAAGAGCAATTTTAGCTGCAAAGAACAAGGATGTGGATCACATAAACTTTAAAATTCAAGATAAAATCGTTGGTTCCCAGTTTTCTCACATGGATCAAAGCAACTCTTTTGTACATACATTTATGCCCGGCAACTCCGGGTCACACCAGCTAGTATAATATAATTTAAAGTATTTATATATTTTGCAGACAGTTGTGGGAGAAAGAGAGTGAGGCTACCCCACTATTTCAATTCATATGTATTTTAAATTTGAGTTAAAGTCGTTAATAAACATAGTAAAGAAGCACCAAATTTGTATATAAGTACTTAGAACAAAAAGTTTAAAACTTTCAAAAAAAATTTGGCGTAAAAAGGTGCATGAAAGGGGGCGGGGCGTAAAAAATTTGTATTTCTATCTCGCCTAGAGTAGTAATGTGTATACAATTTGAAGTATATCTTTTAAAAACTATATGGAAGCAATTATATAATTTTAAAAAAGTGGGCGTAAAGTGGGCGTGTTTGAAAAAAAGTATCCTATTAATCATGCCAGAGTCCCAGTTAAATGCTGAAAAAATTTCTGGAAGATTGGTCCAGAGGTTTGGTCTCCTATAAGGTACAAACAAACAAGTAAACAAACATACATTCAATTTTATATATTTAGATTATCATTAATATTTTTTTTAATATATATTAATTTTTATTAATCCTTTATATATGAAATATTTTTTATATATGATATATTATTTATTACATTTTTTATGTATCTACACGTACACTTGTGACACCTTTTTCCAAAAAGACTACAATATGTATGTAAAGCATATGTAATTTATTAAAAGATGAGTGGGTTATGGACATATGTATATATATATGTATATACAATATATATTTATAAGTATATAGATAGTTTATAAGATATATATTTTTAATAAATTATATAATGTAATTAAAAATATGTATTGTTGGCATTTTCATTTAAGGAGTGTTGAAAATAAATATACCAAAGGGGAGAAAATTAGACATAAATTGCCTAAAATATTTAAACATTTTTTGTTTAATTTTAGACATATTTTGCTTGAAAACTAACCAAATGTCTAAAAAAACTAGATGCCTAATTTTAGGTCGAAAACAGTCTGTAAAGTGTTGCCTACTATTATCGACCTAATTTTCAGCAAAAGTGGTTTAGAACAGGGGTGAGCAACCTTTTTAATCAACGGGCCACTTATAAATTTCAAAAGTTTTTGGCGGGCCGCACATAAATACTAATAATTTACAAAGCTCTATTTATAATAAAAATTAGAATAAAAAAATATAAAATTTAATGCCAAAAAAAAAAAGTATTTGCTTGAAATTTTTAATGAGAAATTTGGCACTGTTTTTTCGATACAACCTGATCAATATCAGCCGGAATTGATGAGGTAGGTACACATACACAAGTTTCTAATCGTGCATTACTCAGTCTTGATCGGTGGTAATTGGTCAGTGGTCGGATTTATAAACATTCTCGATGTTTACTGAGAGAAATACATTTTTTATATCAGTATTATTCTGCATGTCCATCACTTCCCTTTGAAAGTCTTCGGGAACTGTATCCACATCGATAATTAATGGTTAGGAAAACATTTTCATGGAAACTGCTCTCTTCTCAGTTTCTTCGTAATTGAAATTCGTTGATTAATGTGTCTATGTATTGTGTATTTTTGAGAAGTAGCAACATTTGTTTGGCGGGCCGCATAAATAGGTTGAAAGAGCTACAAGCGGCCCGCGGGCCGCGAGTAGCTCTTCCCTGGTTTAGAGTGTATAGCATTAAACACATAGACAACAGCAAGCAGCATGACAGCAAGCAGCAAATGTAGCCGACATTATTTGCTGCCATGCTATCGGCTACATAATTATTTTCAAGGCAGCAGCAGCAAAACAATAAAAAAACAAATAAAATAATTAACATGTGTTTGTTGTTGAAAAAATATTTCAGTGATACCACTTTCAAGTGTACAAAATCGCAAAAATAAAAACGCTTGTTTGAAATGTAAATATGTGAATATATTTTTTTTATTTTAATTTTTTTATATATTATTAGTATTAAAAAACTTTACAAAACTCATTAACAAAATATATTTCTCGCTAATTTTACACATACTCTTTAAAAAAAAATTAAAATTTTGCTCTCATCTCAAATTATTTAGCAATGTTGCCCGTTGAATTTTGAAATGATGTGTATTTCTCAATTGGTATTCGTCAAATATGTTTGAAGTTTAATAATCTTTATCATTTAATTGATCTTTCTGACAGTAATGATTCCTTGAAGAGAAAAATTATTTTGTATTTAAATCATTATGTAATTATAAAATATTGTTTGTAAATTTTACTTTAGTCTGTAAGAAACTATTATTTATAGACATAAATAAATAAATAAAAAGATATTTGAAAATAAATCTCCTGTTCACAAAGATATTTCGATGCATGAAAACGTATTTAGTTCTTTGTTTTACATTCAGCTACTTTATCGCATTTCACATCATACTATATAAGCATTTTTAACAACAATGCATATTGATCCCTGTGGATCACCAAACATAACTTTAAAATCTTAAACTTGATTAAATAAATACCGCCTTGTAATGTTTAAAGTGTTTGTTATTATCTTTATTAATAAATAAATTTTTTTAATTGTAATAAAAAATATTTTTTAGGTCGTATTTATTTAACATTTTATATTGTATTAGCATCACTAATTAGTTTTTGCTGCCTCAAAAAATAGAAATTATTCTAAGTTGGGCAGCAGCAGCAAAGGTTTTTGTCTGGGGTTTTGCTGTGCTGCCTTTAAAATAATCGTTTCCATATAAACGTGTGTATTCTAATTTTGACAACTTGCTGCCTGTTGCTTGCTGTCGTCTATGTGTTTAATGCTTATATATGTATATAGACATTATACTTTTAATATTTTACTGATTAAAAGGAACTTTTTGATATTATAAAAATAAGGTAGAAAAATAAGTAAGATTGATCATCGCATTATACAAACAGTACATATACTTACTTATATGTATTTATGTAGTATTGTTAAAAACACTATAAGTATACAATATAAAACGAAATGAATGTACTTATTGCAGAGGTGTTAATCTTTTAATTTACCGCTGTTGCATATTTTTACTATTTGTTTCTAAGCCAGTGATTACCATTTCATAGCACAATTGTGCAGAGAGCATTCACACGTATTGCTTACGCTCTTTTATTTTTTTCAGGTTTACTCAAAAAATCTGATCGATTTCACTCAAAAAATATTTTATGTTAAAAAATTAAATTTTTTAGAAACATTAAAAGCTTGGTTAGTAGGTTATGAACCAAATTAAATCCTAAATTGAAAATCGCGATTTCAAGCTTAATAAGCTTAAAAAAGAAAGGGTAGATTATTTAGTGATGGTGTTTTTATTAAGCAATTGTTGGAAAAAATTTGGAAAAAGCCTAATTAAAATACAAATATTTTCCGACTTAAAATATAGTTGATCAAGCAATGCAACAAATTATATTCTACAAATACGAAACTGTCATATAAGTATAAATGTAGAAGATTTTATCTTCTAAAAGTCTTATTTTATCTTTTTATTTTATCCCAGTTATATATATATTTGTACTTTTAAAGACTATTTTTTTAAGAAGAAGAAATGGATTTTTTATTTCCCAGCAAATATATAAAAAAATGCCCTAAATATAGTCAAACATTTACAACTTTATGTATTTTGTTAATGAAATTAATGTCAAAATAGCGTATGTTACTAAAATTTTTCTATGACTGTAAACAAAAAAATTCTCTCAACTTCTTTTTTTCTCTTACTCACTAATACACAATCAAAAAATTTTTGGTAAACCCTGTTCTAAGCAAAGATTTCACGCAATTCATGAACGAAATTTATGTATGAATTGTCTAGACGGTGGTCATACATATCAGACTTGTACTTCCGAGAAATGCAGAGAGTGTAATTCATCGCACCATACTCTTCTCGATTACAACTGATTTTAATAAAACAGAAATAAGGGTGGGACAAATCTAAAAACGAAGATGACGGTCAACAAAATTTACAATTACAGCAACAAACACCATTAAAAACTAGCTCTACTGCTTTGTCATTTTCGTCCGCAACAACACCCTTATCGGTATCACAAAAAATTACAAACAAAGACCCACCTACTGTTGTCTTAACTATTTATATTCGCTTATTTATGTATATTCAAAATCAATATGGTTTAAAAATGATATGTAGAGCATTACTCGACCTAGGTTCTCAGCTGAATTTTATCACTGAACAGATGGCTGTCCAACTTGGAATTCAATGCCAAAGGTCGAACGTCAACTTAAGCGGCATTGAGTATTCTACATTGTTTGTTAAACATTCAATAACAATAATAAAATCACGCAACTTGAATTTTTGATTATGTCTCATATATGTGAACATTACAGAGTTCATTACTAGGGACCTGGTGGCTGTAAGCGTCAAACTTATTACTGATGTTGGTATAAGGGAGGTAATATGCGCCTCTGCTTATTTCCCAGGGGATATGGAATCTGTACCACCCTTGGAAGTCCAAAATTTCATCAGGTACTGTCGGGAGAAGAACCACCACTTCGTAATTGGATGTGATGCGAATGCTCATCATATGGTATGGGGCAGCACGGATAACAACGATAGGGGTGACCTTGTCAACTTTCTGGTTAGCAATAATGTGGCTGTGCCCAATAGGGGCAGCAGACCTACATTTGTTAATGCCATAAGGTCGGAGGTATTGGATATTACGTTGTGCGATACATTCACGTCTAATCTTGTGAGGGACTGGCATGTGTCAGACGAAGTATCCTTATCCGATCATATGCACATTAGATTTTATCTGGTTAGCGTTGCTAGAATCGATGATAGGCCAATAGTCTCTAGAAAGGTAAATTGAAAATGCTTCAGAGAAAATGTGGATAAAGAAGTTGACTGGCTGCCAGATTCTCTATCCAAGTGCACAGGTGATTGGCAGATTTACAGGGTTAGTCTCACTGAGTACAATAAGGAGATAAGAAGGTCTAAAAGGGAGACGTGGAGGGGATTTTGTCAGTCCATTGAGGGCTTGCCGGTATTAGCCCGCCTTCAAAAGTCTCTCACCATAGATCATTCTAATGGCATAGGGTCCCTTAGTACAGGTACCGGAGGGTACACTCAGTCTAGAAGGCAAGCCTTGGATCTCTTGATAGGAACGCATTTTCCTGGTTCCCGAGAGGTGGCACCTGTACGCGAATGCTGAGATATTCCCGCACCTGTACGTTTTACCAGAAGGGTCAAAAGTCTCGCGAGTAGAATATTCACTCCGGACAGGGTTTTGTGGGCTATTGGCTCCTTTAACCCTCTGCGACTGACGTGATATAGTTGTTAAAATTCTAATGACGTGTAGTCTACCAGACACCATTTCCATGGCTTATATTTTCCAAAGTTCCGATTTGTAAAACTAATAAAACCAATTTTTTATTGTTTATGAGTATAAGGTATTATTTATATAATTAGTTTTCTAATTTATAGCGAAAATTCGTATTTATTGTTATTAATCGGCATGGTATGCATTTTCAAAATACTATTTTGTCTTTGTTGGTGTCTGATGGACTACCACATCAGTCGCAGAGGGTTAAACCCTATAAGGCTCCGGGCAGAGATGGAATTTTTCCGGCTCTCCTACAAAGAAGTTCTGACATAATAGTGTCTAAACTTCTTGTAATTTTTAAGGCCAGCTTCGGTTTTGGTTATGTACCACGAGCTTGGCAGGAGGTTGCGGTTATATTTATACCGAAGGCAGGTAGGCCTAGTGATCTTCCAAAGTCGTATAGACCCATAAGTCTCTCATCCTTTCTTCTGAAGACAATGGAGAGGCTGGTGGATGTTTATATAAGGGAGACGTGGAACGTCCCCTGCACCCGAGTCAATTCGCGTATGTGAAGGGCGGATCGACTGAGGGTGCAATTTTCTCTCCTTGGGAGTATTGAGAAAGCATTCTCTGACAAGGAAGTTGCTCTTTGCTCTTTCTTGGATATAGAAGGTGCTTTTGACAACACAGGCTTTGACTCCATTACTGGTTCTTTGGAACGGAAAGGGGTGGAAAGGCCAATTATAGCTTGGATCGGCTCCATGCTTGAAGGCAGAATTATCAGCTCATCCATTGATGGAGAGGAATTGACCGTGATGGCGTCGAAGGGATGCCCTCAGGGTGGAGTCCTATCTCCATTGTTGTGGACGCTGGTAGTTGATGACTTGCTTACCATGTTGGCTCAAAAAGGAATCAGCGTAATTAGTTATGCTGATGACCTTGTTATAACGGCCCGTGGGAAATTTGAGAGTACATTGTGTGACCTTATGGCTGATGCTCTGAGGGATGTGTCGAATTGGTGCTCTCAAGAAGGACTCTCAGTGAATACTTCAAAGATGGTTGTTGTACCTTTTACGAAGAGATACAAGCTGACGTGCGACTGTATTTCTTTTAGAGGTACCACTATTATGTTTTCTAAGGAGGTTAAGTATCTAGGCGTCATTCTGGATAGAAGACTTACGTGGAACTCGCACATTTCTGCTGTACAGGCTAAGGCGACAAGGGCACTTTGGGCATGTCGCTCTTATAAGGTTATAACAGGGATAATACCGGATCGCCCTATAAAGTTATAACAAGATCGCCATATAAAAGGTTAAAATGTATTTAAAATGACCTATCGGTATTGCATTAGTATTCTAGATACGACTTATGCAATAGAAGCCTTGGTTTGTAGAGCGAGGCTTCAAAAACTCGGCAGACGAGCAATAAATGCCCCTTTTGAGTTCAGTAAAACAAAAGAGTTCTAATGTTAAACTGTAACTAAACTTTTATTTAAAATTCAACAACTTATATACTAATTTACAATTTATCTTAAAATTATCTGACATATTTTGTATTTCATTCATATTACCAAAATGCCCTATTTAACATGATGTTTAACTTTTCATTTACATTACAAATGCATTTACTGATCGATTGACCAATCAGTTCATTAAATTGCATTTCCCCTATTTATGATATTTGACACAACAAAATTAGTTTTGCAACAACAAGAAATTTGTTTTGCTTTTCTTTATTCTTTACACAGAAAAAATTATTTTTTTGATTCAGACACGAAATTCACTGAGTTAATAAATTTTTTGTTTAATTTCGGTCCTACAAAGAAATTTGTGAATTCGAACAACAAATTTGTAATTTTTTGTTTGAAAAAAAATTGCGATATTTTCAATAAAAATGTTGCGATATTCAATGAACCTTTTTATTGGAGTCACAAAAAAGAATCAAACAAAAAATGTAATAGAAGTAGATAAAAGTTTTATTGAATATTACGGTTCTAAGCAAACAAAAATTTTATCAAACCAATTAATATATTTTTTGAAAAAAAAAATTTGTTTTTAGAGAAAGAAGTTGCCAATTAAAAAAATAAAATGTTTAAAAATGAATGCAAATGTTCAGAAATTTGACAGAAAACTCAAATAATTTTTTTAAAAATTTAAATTTTTTGTGGTAAATTATTTTTATATTTTATTATTATTAATAGCATTATTAATATTTTTATTATATTGTTTATTTTAATGTAATATGAAATGTATGCTTTTGGGGATAAGCATGTCTCTATGACCATTTCGTCTCTGCTTAAGAGACTCGTCAGGAGACTTTTTCCCAAAGGTGTTATTCAAAACTATAAATACTTATGTTAAAATAGTTATAGACTAAATGCGAATCATATTCCATTTAGTATATAACCAAACAACATTAATACTTTTAAAATACATTCAAACAAAATTATTAATAGAATCAAACAAAACTTTATTTGAAAACGAAATAAAAATTGAACAAGCGTTTGTTTGAAAATATTCCAGCAATAATTTTTTCTGTGTATATACGGTCAATTACCTGAGCAATGAAATGTACGGTCAATTACCTAAGAAATGAATTGTCTGTACAGCAAAATTAAATAATAAAAAAAAATAAAAATACTCATGTTACAATTCGCGGATGGTATTTGGGTATATGTATGAAATGTTGTTGTCATATGTGCCTTAATGTTTATAAAAATAAAAAATAATAATTTAAGAATTTGTTTTTTTTCTTTTAGTTCTTTTTTTTTCCTAAAAAATATTGTGTAGAACAGGGATGGCGAACCTATGGCACGCGTGCCCAAAGTGGCACGCAGATAAATTTTCGTTGGCACGTATAATATTTTTCATTTTCATACATATGTACTGACTAATCCAAATGCATTTTTGATATCGAAAAAATTGTGAACTCAAATCAAATTTAATGCATAAATTTTGATATTTAAAAACAAACTTCCAGATTTCTGGCGCCTTTATTCATAACGTTAAAATATAATTATATTATTTGCGTATGTAGTAGAGGTGAGCACAAGACACTAAAATTGTACAGTATTGTATTTTTCTCATGAACTAATACTGATTGTAGTTGCAAATATAAATAAGAGTAATGCAAAAACAGGTAACAAAAGACAACAGCACACAAAAGCCATTGTACAACACTTTAAAATACAGTTGGTTCAGAGTACAATAAAAATATTGTACTCTTCATAGTGTAACAACTGCATTACTTTTTAAGCAGGGTTTAGACGGTAACACAAATCGTACGTAAAATCAAAGAGAAAATATTATGAAATTCCATTCGTATTTTAAAAATGAGAGTAAAAATCTTACGACAGATATTTTTTGCGTTTACACGGTTGGTAAAATACCAAGACAAACTAAAATGAAAACATAAAATGCACATACACATGCACACAAAGTCTACATGCATTGTGAATACATTTAACTTAAACAAACAAAAACATAAAAATGCATCCCTGATCTAATGAAATGTGATGGTTTTTTAAAAAATTTCAAAAAACAAAGAGAGCCGTACGACTGTCAAATTTTCATCCGTATTTTCTCCCAATGTCGTACGCTCTCATTACATGTCAAGTTTACACGATACTATTCATTCTCTTCTACACAAAAATTTGACATGTCGTACGACTTGTATTACCGTCTAAACCCCCCTTTAGTAGTTAATGGGAAACAGTGTTGCCACGACTTTTAAATTTTTGTAACCAAATTTCAGCAAAAACTTACCAAATTTTTAAGTCCTAATTCTAATAGAAATAATTAAGAAAATTATGTTAAATCAATTATAACTATTTGGTTTTTGCAATATAATGTAATAAATTAAATTGATTAATCCGTCAAGATAATTTTACTTTCTGGTTATATGGGACAAATGGCAAAATATATAAAACCTCTATTTGCATTCACATAATCAAGCTCATGAGTATATTCAATCAACGCACAATACGACAAAAGATAGGTTTAATTTTACTAAAATTAATGTTTTTAACGGATATTTCCAAACATTTAAATGAATTAAATATTAAATTGCAAGGTCGCGGAAAATCAATTGATGTAATTTTCGATATTATTGAAGGTTTTGAGTCCAAATTAGTAATATTTAAACGCGATATTGACAACAATAATTTTAAGTATTTTCCTTTGTTGAAAGATCACCTTCAAAAATTTTCTATTTTCATGGAGTCTATGTATTTAATATAAATTTTTATAGCCAAGTTATAACCCAGCAGAAAATTTTTAAGATTTGTAAGCAATAAATAAAATTGTAAGCAATAATGGAAGCATTATATTTTTTTTATACATTAAAGCTTCCAAATATGCTATAGAATAAGGTACTATTTTTGATTTTTTTTTACTATTTGCTTACTGGCTGCAATAAATTTGCATTTCTATTGCAGTTTAGCGGCTCATTTCATATAAAAATCATGCATTATTGATGCGCACGAGAAGGTTATTTTCACGATTTCTCCCTTCAAAATAGCTTACTCGTAAGCACTAATTTCTGCTGGGAAGTGACATACAAGACAATTTTGTTACGAGGTTTCAAGATTTCAAAAAATGTAAACCATTAATTAACTTTATTATACATAAGTATATCCAGACAAGTTCGATTTGGAAACTGCTAAAATAGATCAATTAGAATGGTTAAAGCTGGTGAATTTAGAAATGCAGTTGGTAGAGTTTCAATCAAGTCCTATTTGGAAGCAGAAATTTATAGAGTTGAGGCAAGAAATAGAAAATAGTGAAAAAAAAGATTAAATGAAGAAGAATACGAAAACATGAATAATATGTTGTTGAAGACACTTCGCTCCCAGAAACATTTAATGCGATGAAGAAATTGTTTTAAGCTATTCTAACAATATTTTCATCAACGTATAGGTGTAAAAGTCTATTTTCGATTATGAATAATATAAAATCTGATGTACGAAACAGACTAACCGATGAATGTGGGGAGACTTGTATTTCATTAAAATTGTCAAACTATGATCCGGATATTGATGCATTATCGAGAAATATTCACCAACAAAATTCCCATTAAAAAATATGTCAGCGTATTATAGAAATGAATCTACATATATATAATTTTTAAAATGCATGTATTTTCATTTAATAAAAATAATTTTTATTGGCACGCATGTATTTTAAGTTTATAAAAATAATATTTATTGGCACGCAGTCAAAAAAAGGTTCGCCATCCCTGGTGTAGAAAAACCAAAATGATTGTACATCACACCCTTACCCTTAAGATAATATTTATGAGATTTTGAATAAATTTAAATCTGAATACAAATTAATAGTTTTGGTTTTTTTTGTATTATATAGCTAATGTTAAATTATTATAAATATAAGTATGTAGGTATATTATTTTTATATTTATATATATTATATATTTTTTTAACTATTCTTTTTATACAATTTTAATGAGTTATTATGGAATACTTTTTCCTTATTATTTATTTCTAATATTGAATTACAATTTTGTCTTTTTAATATTCTATATGGACCAATGTAGGGACTCTGATTTTTCTTTCTACTTTCTAATTTTACTAGTACTAAGTCTCCTACATCAAAAGAACTTTTTATAATTTTCTTATCATATTCTAATTTTGATTTTTCTTTTGCTATATTTACTAAATTCTTAGCGTGTTCTAATGCTCTCTTAATCTTAGTCTTAAGTTCGTTAGCATAATTTTCTAAATCATAAACTTTAGTATTAGTGCATAATGCGTCTGTGGGTAAAGTTGGTAATTTGTCAAAAATCAATTGGAATGGAGAATAATTGTTATTTACATGAGGTGTGGTATTATACGCAAATGTATAATAAGGTATCCACTTATCCCATTCTAAATCTTCAACAAAGTTTAACATATATTCATTTAATACTCTGTGATTTCTTTCTAGCGTTCCTATAGATTGATGGTGATATGGTGCTGAGAATTTTTGATCTATATTTAATAGTTTGCATACTTCATTCATTAATTCGTTTTTGAATTCAGTGCCTCTATCTGATTTTAATACTTTAAAGCAACCATACTTCAAAATAAACTGTTCTACTAGGGTTTTAGCTATATTTTTCGCTTCTTTTGTTTCTATAGGGTATGCTACAACGTATTTTGTTAATTCGCATTGCATTGTTAATATATATCTATAATTATTAGAAATTCTTAATGGTCCTACTGTATCTATTTCTATTACTTCAAAACTAGTACTTGGGGTTTCGGTGATATTCATTTCTTCTTTAATATGTTTTGTTTGCTTATTTCTTAAACATTTATCGCAATTTACAACGTAATCTCTAACCATTTTTCTCATATTTTTCCAAACATATCTTTGTTTGAGTCTTAGTACAGTTTTTCTAATGCCTAAGTGTCCTGATAAAGGTGAGTTGTGAAATTCTTCAATCAATTTATTTTGTAATTTTTTATTTTTAATGTACTGCAAGGAATTATACAAGATGATATTCAAGTTTAGATTTTTATATTTTTTAGATTTTCTCAATCTTTGGTATACGTCATCATAAATTCTTTTCATATATTCTACTGATATCAGTTTAAAAATTTCATCGTCGCTAGCTAATGCGAGATCTTTAATATTCTGCTTATGCATATAGATTATTAGCTTCTCTAGAAACAAAACGTATTTTGCAAGATCATCACTAACATTCATATGATAGCTATTATTTATATATTCAATGGTACCATTTAATTTATCATTATTAATTTTCATATTTATATTTGTATTTATACCGGTATTAACTGCATGTTTCCAGGAGACAATTATTGTTTTTAAATTGTCAAAACAACAAACAATAATCATTTTGGGGTTCTATAAGACAAACGTAATTGTTTTACACAAATAGCGTAAGACTGTCAATTTTTCTGTGTGTAAATTGGTTTCTGTATAACAAAAGTAATTGTCTTACACAATATGAAATGTCAAAAATAGACGATCAGAAAAAACTCATTGTCATTGATTTGTTTGCTCTAAAAATTTGTTTTATTCAAAACAAAAAATTGTTTTTCATAAAATAATTAAAAATAATGGATATATCTAGTGATAATGACGTTAAAAAAGATATTTGTAGTACCCGTTTAATTGAGTTCCGCTTAATTGTGCCTCCCGTTTAATTGATTCATAAAATGAGACCGCATTGCGAAAAACACAAACAAATGTTTCAGTTAATTGATTTCGTCTGCTTAATTTTTTTCTCCACAAACTTAAAACCATTTATGTTGCACCAAAAACATTTTTGTCATGTTTCTATTCACCATGTAAAAGGAACGATATAGAAAAACGAATCATCGAAAGCCTCAACAAATCTAAAATTCAAATGTTGATGACTGATTTTTTTAATCATAGTTTTACTTATGTATGTATAAGGTTTTTTATAACATTTAATGTACACGCGCATGCACATATGTAATGTAATTATTTTAAATTTTGATCTCATTTTATATAGAATTTCGTAATTTTTGTTGCTTTTCAAATATTGTACGATGAACGTACCCGATTTTTGTTTTGTTTTAATAAACTAACACTATTTTTTAACTTAATAAATAAAAAATGAATTTCATTTTCTCTATACACGTGGATGTTTCGCTTTATTGCTCGTCTGGCTTAATTAAGTGATTTTCGTTTTAATTGCGTCGGCGAATCAATTAACCGAGTATCGCTTAATTGAGTTTCCCGTTTAATTGCACCAAAAATCGTGCATTTTTAGAGACTCAATTAAGCGGAAATAACTGTTTACAAAATGAAATTTTTTTCATGTACATTTGATGAGATGTGATTTTTCTTATGTATTTTCTTCCGCTGAATTCAAAAATCAAGGTTAAAAACAGAAACAGAATTACAAATTTATTTTGTTTTTGCCCTTTATTCCACCTTATCCACATTAGTCGACATGAATGATATGTACGACGGTGGTTGAGGTGGTTAGAGCGTAGCACCATAGGTGGAATAAAGGGCAAAAACAAAATAAATTTGTAATTCTGTTTCATCCAAATAAGATGACAATTACAAGAACAGCAATGATGGTAAGAAAAGGAGAATATGATATAAACTGTTGTGTGACTTTACTTCGACTAACTCATACAAATGTATGTACATACAGTAATAATTTCAGTATGCGATTTCCAAAAAAATGTGAGTTAAATAGTTGATGTTTGGTCTTGAATATGCACAGGACACAAAGAACTCTGATGAGACTACCGTAGCTGGAGTCGAAAACAATTGTTCAGTTTGGCTAGTGTACTATTCCTTCACGGACATCATTTCTTCTTTAATTACCAAAAAATAACATTGCAGTTAAATTTGATCTAATTAAAGCGTTTTCTGATTAAAACCAAAAATTAAATTGATCACACCTCTCCGGAGATTCGAACCCGAGTCTTCGGCTCTTAACAAGAAATTTGTTTTGCTTTTGTTTATTCTTTAAATACGGTCAATTACCTGAGCAATGAAATGTACGGTCAATTACCTAAGAAATGAATTGTCCGTACAGCAAAATTAAATAATAAAAAAAAATAAAAATACTCATGTTACAATTCGCGGATGGTATTTGGGTATATGTATGAAATGTTGTTGTCATATGTGCCTTAATGTTTATAAAAATAAAAAATAATAATTTAAGAATTTGTTTTTTTTCTTTTAGTTCTTTTTGTTCTTTTTTTCCTAAAAAATATTGTGTAGAAAAACCAAAATGATTGTACATCACACTCTTCTTTCGGTAAGACTTGGGGCAAAGACTATATAATATAAAGATGTTGCACTCAGTACATTTTGGTTAAGCACAAATTTTGCACAGCATAAGGATGTGTGGGACAAGTGACAAGGGAAGGGAAAAAATTTGCTCTTTTTCTAATTATTTGCAAAGATAAATTTTTTATAGATAACAAATAACGGGGGAGAGCGAAAGCACTTTTATTTTGCTCTCTTGCAAGATAAAGTATTTTATATTATTGTTGTTGTTATTCTTACTGTTTATGTTATTTTTTTTTTTCAATGGTTTATTTTCGTTTATTTATTTGGTTTATTTTTTAAAAAGAGTGATTGTTCTTTCTATTAAATTTGAGATTGAAAAATAGAAAGAAACAAGATGATTTCGTAGGTGAGGTAGGGAAAATCACATTTGTTTTGTTTTTGTGAAAACGAAGTTAAATTGATTCGCAACGAATTTATGATGCCCATTGCATGAAATTTATATACCAAATTTTTAAAAAAATTCTCTTGTAGTAGAAAATTAGGTTTACAAGTAATGTTAAAAATGAATAATACATTATATTTTACTTATTTGTATTCTGCAAAAGAGAAAAGAAGTTCTTACTAAAATAAAAAATTCAAATTAACTTAGATTTTAATAAAACTTTATTATTTAAAGTGTTATTAAGTTAATAGTGCAAAGTCATAATAATTTCATATTAACAAAAAAATGGTAAGAAAATTATTTTTAATTACATGTGCACATTAAACGTTTCGTATACATATCGTCGTCCCGAAGTTATCTGGACGTATATCACAAAATCTAAAAAAAATGAGTTACGACCATTTTTGAGGCTTAAATTATTAGATCTTTCGATGTGTTCAATCACCAGGACTTTATATCTTAAATTTTCTGAGATATTTAAGAGCCATTTTGCCGTATATCCACATTTGGTAAAAAAATTTTATGTTATAATGACGTACGCGCCACTTTCGTGGATATACGGCAAAAAATGTATGGAATTTTTCAAATAAAAAAATTTTGCGTTATGTTGACGTACGTACATAAATGAATATATTTAAAAGATTTTTCATAAGAAAAAAAAAAATAAATAAAACGTAATAAGAAATCATAAAGAAAAGATTTCTTTAACTTCACTTTATTGCTGTTACATTAAAATTATAATATACATATGTATATAAAATAAATTTTAATTCAAAATTTATTTCAAAAAACTTTTATGAATCAAAAGTATGTTTTTTAAATACATCATAGATAATTCTAGAATCAGTATCTTAAAATATGTTATAACTTATGTAAATAATTATGAATAAAACTGAACATCATTGTATAGAAGATATGGGAAAAGTCTTTTAATATAATTTTTTTTATATTCAGAAATATTTATTTTTGGACATATACTGAGTTGCTTTTCAAACATTTCTTCTGATTTTAAAAAAACTCCTTTTCTCGCTTGTTTTTTTAAATTTGATGACTGAAATTCATCTTTACTTACAGATGCTTTATAGGATAAAGAAAATAAATTAAATTTATTATACTTAATTGCTTTAATTTTTGTAAATGGAACGTTCTGAAAATTTAGTTAATGCGCAATAACTGAATAAATTTTTAAATCTGTAGGTAACATTTCAATAATATTCAATTTAAACTTTTTGGAGTGGTAATTTTTTAATTTTATTATTAAATCTAAAGGACTGTGAATTTCTTTTAATTTTAGAAATCGATCTATTGCACTGTGGGCAGAGTCAATTTCTTGAATTTGGAAATGTCCCGGCTCTGAAAATTTTTGAGTAATTGTTTTTTATCATTATTTTTATATAAAATGCCAAAACTAGCAGACAAAAATATTTTATTTTTATTTTTTGGCACACAAGAGTAGCTCCAAAGAATGATATTCTAAATATGATTAAAATCCTTCAATATATTTTCCAAAATTTTTATTATAGAACTATCGATATCATTACCAGAGCGACCATTCTGTGCTTCGTTCCAAATGGCGCAGTAAGTAAAATTTTTTTCGTTTGGATACTGAGTACATACTCGTACTGTTGCTGTTATATTAAACACTGAAAGCTTTCTTTTATAATAAAAGATGGATGAAATTCCTCTAGGCAGATTAAAAGTGCTTTGTTAATCGTAGTTTATTTATTTAGTAATGTAGTAATAAATACTAAATGTAAAAATTTTGCTTACTTAAGTATGTCTCATATACGTCAAGATAATATCAGACAAAAAACAGTCGAAAATTTCTATCGGTGTTATTTTGACGTATGTGCCAAAAATAAAGAAAATGTTCCCAAAAAGTGGCTTATACGGCAAAATGTTATTCTTTGTTTGGAGTTAAAAATGTTTAAAACTTAAAAAATGTTCTCCATGACTTAAGAATTTTTTGTACTATTCGATAAAGAATTATTAGCACTACATCTGATAAAAATTTTGAGTCACCTTTTTCGACTAAATTTTTTTCTATAAACTGATAAAACTTTAAATTCAATTTCCCAAAAAAATATTTTTTGGAGTTACGTCAAGATAACTTCGGGACGACGATATGTATATGTATGTATATACTGTTTGTACTCTAGGATTCAAATTCATCGGTCTCACGGAAAGCTGGCAACAAATGCAGTCTGCCCCATTGCCGCAGATCTAAAAGAAGTTCACCTAACGTAAAGCAATTTCGTTTCCAAATATGGACTCACCGTTGTTTAAAAAGTGGGCAGAAAAATGCAACTTTGACGTGCAATTTATTGCAAATTCTTCTTTATTGTTTTTGTGTGATAAGCACTTCTCATTAGCAGAGTTGGGTTTATTGCATTAGATTTCATTTTCCACTAAATTTAGTGGTAGTGGTAAAAATAGTGCATTATCGCCTTTTATATTTAGTGGTAGTTGAAATTTAATGCATTAAATAAAACGAATTTAGTGATAGTGGAAATTTGGTGCATTAAATAAAATAAATTTAGTGGTAGTGGGAATTTATTGCATTAAAAAAAAACAAATTAAGTCGTAGTGGAAATTTATTGCATTAAATATAAAAATTTTAGTGGCAATGGAAATTTAATGCATTAAATATATCGATTTTGGTGGTAGTGGAAATTTAGTGCACTAATTTTGAATAATTAGTGGTAATGGAATATAACTCCATTGGCACTATAGTGGAATGGAAATTTAGTTCCACTACCTCATTTCCACTATCGTTTTAATATACCTTCATATATGGATATAATATTATTATATGCATACATAGCTTAAGTCAATGTCAAAATAAATTGTAGTGAATGTTATTTTCTTAATTTACTAAGTCCGCCTGTATAAAGTAAATAATTGTTGTTATTGTTTTAATAAGAATTTTAGTACTTTCAAATGTAATAAATTATTCAATTCACCCTAGGTAAGATTTTAATGGCGCTGACTGTCAATATTGCCAGCCACTAATCATTTAGAATTAGTGCACTAAATTTCCATTACCACTAAAATCGATTAATTTAGTGCACTAATTTTCCACTACCACTAAAATGGTTTTATTTAGTGGTTAATTATTTCCATCAGCATAATGCATTATAAATTCACTGCAATAAACCCAACTCTGCTCATTAGAGCTTATTGGGAAGAAATTTTTGAGGCGAGATGCCGTGCCAAGTTTATACTTAACTGAAAATAACGAGGACATGAGTGTAGAAGGAATCGAAGTGTATTCTGAAAATAATTTGCAACTTTTTAGATCTTCGCCACAAACGCGTAGAGGATCAAAATCGTCTTCACTTTTATGTACAAATTGTGAAAAAAATGTAAAAAATGAAGCACTTTACCAAAAAAATACTACAATATAATTAAAGAGCTTAATACAAAAATGCTAACTATTCGTGATTTAAGGTAAAAAAATTAGTCTTAGAAGAAAAGAGTTATGGTTATGGAAAGAAGTTACAATTAAAGAAATCCATTGAAAGCGAAATTGATGAGTTGCATATTAACGTACTTGAAAAAACGCTTTGTAAAATGTTCATAAAACAAAACAGAAAATCAAATGCTCGATGGGAAGATCAGGAGAGAAACTTGACTGAAAGTATTTATTATAGATCCCCCTCTACGTATTTATTTTTAAGAAATACTTTAAAACTGAACCTTCCAACTCTTTCTTCCCTAAGCAGATGGAACGATATTAAGAATTTGCAGCCTGGCAATAATTTATGCATATACATATGTATAATGCACTGGAAGCAGCAATTCTTAAAATGCAGCATGCAGAAAAACAATGTATCCTAATTTTTGATGAAGTATCTATCCGGCGTAATTGTACATATAATAAATCTGAAGATGTTATAGAATTATTTAATAGGTAGGATTTTTTAAGCTACATACTTAAGCCAAGTTTTATATTTGGGCAGTAAAATTTTTTCCATTAATGAACTTATTCAAACCACCAAGGGTATAATGTCTCTATCAGAAGAAATGTTTCAAGAAGATGACATGCTTTTTATTTTAACCAGTCACTTTAATCAAGATCCATTAGAGAACCTATTTTCGTACCTTCGCGCAAAAGGTGGACACTGATATACCCCTCCGAAATGTACATGCGAAAAATTACAATGAAGAATCAGATTTTGGAAGTTTCTGTGGACCATCCGATTTGTTTTTTGAAATATGCAAGATACAAATAAAAGTATTTGAAAAAATATTCACAGAAGACAAAAGCATACGAAATATTAAGAAAACTATTGTCAAACAGTGCATACAATGCATCAAAAATACAACATATTCCTTTTGGTATGAGGAGAATGACGTATGCTATAAACATAGATTAGAGATGCTGAATCTTCTTGTGCTAACATTACTTCGTAAGCATTCTTCGTGGCAGACTCAAAACTACAAATCATCGAGTGCTGAGAAAGTCAAAATTTTAACTCATTAAAAATTAATTTAAATAACCTGTCCAAATGTAAAAACATTTTTGCCCGTATTTATAATAATAAAACAGTTTTATTTATTGCTTATTTGACAATTACTCCATAGAAATATGTCAAATAAGCACTCTATAAACCAATTTTATTTTTTATGAATACGGGCATTTATCTTTATTTCTTTGTAAAAATTTCTATATTGTAATAAATGCTTGTTAAAATTTTTATGTTATTTATAAGAAATCAGATTTCGGTGCGAGTCGATTAATTTTTATTTTTTACACCAATAAAACACATATTCTTTACCCTACATAAATATCAACTTTTATAAAACTCATTTTCTTGTTTACTACAAATATTATGTGGTTTAAAAAGTATTAAAAAGAAACAAAACACAAAAAGAACTTACGAGTAGACTACACATACATACATATATCCATACAAACATATCGCACACCCAGTTCAAAAGTGGCACAACTCAAAAATTAAAACTACACGTATTAATACATAAACTCGAAAAATACAAATTTTGAGTTGTGTCACTTACGAACTGGGTGTGCGATATGCATGTGTACGTCTGCTTGTTATAGCTTATTCTCTTTTTCGTAAAATTCGTCTCCCTTTTTATCTTTCAGAGAGACTATAAATGATTTTCTCTTTCATATAGGATTTTTGATAAATCCAATGCAGGTTTTTGCTATGGAAAAAATAATGTACTGAGTGCACAATCTTTATATTATATAGTCTTTGCTTGGGGTCTATCGCCAAGAATGACACTGTTGATTTATGCCGCCATTGTTCGGCCCATAATCACTTATGCGGCAATAGTTTGGTGGAGAAAGACTGAGGAGTCTACCACCATAAGGAAATTGGGTAAGATACAACGGCTTGCCTGCCTTGGTGTAACCGGGGCAATGAGAACATGTCCAACAGTGGCTTTAGAGGCCCTGATTGGATTAACACAATTTCATATTTATGTGATGAGGGTGGCCGCATGTTCGGAGGCAAAAATGTTCGTAAGAACACCCGGAAATGAGTCCAGGAACCTGGCCATTCTTCACAAGGTGGTCAGGAATCCAATTTCGGTCTTGGATACCATGCCTTTGGAACTTTACTTTGACAGGAGATTTAAGGTTGAGGTACCGGGCCGGGAATGTTGGTCTACTGGGTGTTTGGCTCGGAGTGAGTCTGATCTAAACTGGTATACTGATGGTTCCAAAATGGACAGTGGAGTAGGGGTTGGCGTCTATGGACCCAATCGAAACCTGTCAATTCCACTAGGGAAGTCATTGAGGTTTTTTAGGCTGAAATCCTGGCCATGACCGCATGTTTTGAGATTAACCTGGATATCAGGCTCAAGGGCAGAACAATTAATATATTTTCAGATAGTCAGGCTGCCTTAAAGGCGCTTGACTCTCATCGTATGACATCTAGACTTGTCAAACGTTGCTACGACACGTTGCAAAAATTATCGCTTAGAAACAGGGTGCAGCTGTTCTGGGTACCTGGGCACTGTGGTATAAGCGGGAACGAGGAAGCGGATACATTAGCTAGGAGGGGATCTGCGACGCCTTATATTGGTCCGGAGCCCTGCTGTGCAGCACCGCTTTCTACTATTCTCAGTCAAATTAGTGAATGGGAAACTGGCAAATGTTTGGAACATTTTAATGACCAGTCGGGTCTTAGGCACACCAAGGCTGTGATTCGTCCGCCATTTGGGGGTAAGTCTGATGTTCTTAAGTATAGAAGGCCAGACCTGAAAATCCTAACGGATTTTCTTACGGGTCACTGTAGTGTGAGAGCGCATTTGATGAGAATGGCGATCACAAATGTAGATGTTTGTAGATTATGCTCACAAGCATCAGAGACACCACAGCACATATTGTGTGAATGTGTGGCTCTTGATAAATTTAGATGAATGTATTTAGGGAAACATATGGTCTCACTGACGGATATATCCACCACTAAAGTTTCGGACCTGCTGGTGTTCGTAAGGAAGGCAGTTAGTTTGTTAAACAAACAGTAGACTCAAAGGGACACAATAGATCTTATAGGTCGCAGTGTCTTGCATTTGTGCTGGGTCTAAACCAGATAATAATAATATATGTATGTGAACAACAACCCGAAATTACTATTGATGTGTGAAAATGGATATTTCCTGCGCATCTTGAGCTTGCTGACACTGAATTTTTTAAACCTCAAGAGGTTGACGTGCTCATTGGTGCTAAAGTATTCGGTGAGATATTGTTGCAGCAACAGTTAGGTTTCCAGCAATATGCCTATACTGCAAAATACTTTGTTTGGGTGGGTGATTATTGGCAAGGTATTCGCAAGAACATGTAGCTTACAGTACTCAAAGTAGCCAACAATTATTGTAAAATATTGTACGACAGTTTTGGGAACTAGAAAGTCATAGCTCTCCAAGCAAAGCACTTACAATTGAAGAAAAATTATGTGAAGATCATTATTTGTCTCATATTGCGCGCTCGTCTGAGGGAAGATTCGCTCTCAACCGAGAGACGATTAATGAAAAATCCCGAAATACACAGAGAGTATGCTAAGCTCATGACAAAATATGAGAAGCTTTCCCATATGACAAAAATTGGAACATTAAGTCATGAGTTACCACCATGTCACTATTTTCTGCCGCACCACTGTGTATTTAAGGCTGAAGGCTAATCTACAAAACCTCGCGTCGTATTCGATGCATCTGCGAAAAGCTCCTCAAATATTCCTCTCAACGACATTCTCATGATTGGTCCAACCGTACAATCCGATTTATTTACTGTCATGACAAGATTCAGAGCCTATAATTACGTTTTTACTTGTGACATACATATCTAAGATGTATAGGCAAATTGAAGTTGCAGAATATGATCGCGATTTACAACTCATTCTCTGGCGTACAAATTCAAATGAAGAAATAAGCATCTATATATTGAATACCGTAACATACGGTACGGTACGGCATCAGCTTGATACGCGCTGTTTGAGAAAACTTGCCGAAGATGAAAAAATCGCATTTGCTTTAAGGGCTTTGCACTACAACACAAGTGGACGATATCAAGACTGGTGCGGACAACATTGTTGACGCTATAAAACTCTTGAATGAATTAGCTGCAATGCTTAACACAGCAAAATTACAGTTACGTAAGTACTTTTCAAATCATACTAATATTCCAAGAAAACACAAAGAGCCTTTTTTAGAATATCTGGTTCTGACGTGGTATATACTCTGGGAATCATCTGTGAGCCTGATAAAGATGTTTTCAGATTTAACTTCGCATTAGAAGATAGAAGTGCCACAACAAAACGAACAGTGTTGTCAGATTATGGTAAAATATTTGATTCGTTAGGATTTATTGGACCAGTAGTTGTATTGGGCAAGATATTCTTACTGCAGCTGTGGAAACAGCAAATATCCTGGAACCAGCCACTCCCTGATGAAATTGCAACTACATGGAAAACATTCGTTCGGATCATACTAATGTCAAATTCATGCTTTTTCAGATAGCAGTAAAAAGGCTTATGGAACATTTATATGCTCAAAATCAAGAGTTGCACCATCTAAATCAATATCAAAAGCAAAACTTGAATTACAAGTTGACCTTTTGATGACGGAACTAGTCGAAAGATTGATGGAAATACTACCATATTATATTCATAGCAGGCACTTTTACTCCGATTCTAAAATAGTATTGGCGTGAATCACTAAACCGTCATACACATGGACAACCTTTGTGGCCAATAGAGTGGTAAAAATTCAAGAGGTAATCCGTCCACAAGAGTGGTATTATGCGCATAGCGATGAAAATCCTGGAGACTTAATTTCTCGAGGTATGTTACCGAAGGATTTTGCATTGTGTTTTCACAAACAATGTCTTGCCACAACAAGTAGCTGTCATAATACCGAACAACGCACAGAAAAAAGCCTACTTTCTGCAATGAAATCTTCTTTTACTGATCTTATAACAACTACCAACACACCAAGGATTATACGTATTTAAAAACAACAGCAAAGTGAGAAAAGATGCTAAGCATACAAGTTTTTTGAAAATTCACGAGTTCCGAAGAGCTTTAGATGGGATCAATGCTCAACGCAGCTACCTTTGGGACGACTACACTCGTCTAGAAAAACATATACAGGGCAATTTCAAAAATTTTCGACATTTTGATATTTTTTTTTTTTTTCTAATTTTTTTTTTTTTTTTTTTTGATGACACGAATGACGCTTTGGTCACGTGAAGGGTGATATTTTAGCATACCAAAACAGTTCGCGTTAATCATTTATTGCAAACGGCGCGAAAGTTATGGAGGTTTTAAGTTAAAATTTCTTTAAAAAATTTAAAGTTAAATTTATTGGTTGGATGCATGAAACTCATTTCAAATTCATCAGTGCAGTCCAAATTCGTCAATGCACTGATAAAATACATAAAAAATATCAATTATAATTAAAATTCCTTAGCATTAAAAAACGCGAATTTTTGCAAAAATATGAATGTTTCACCGATTGTTATAATATGTGTTTATATAACTAATTTACAGAAAAACAATGTTTTAACTTGCAAATTTAAAAAATAAAAAAAATTTATACAAGAATTATTTTTGAGGTTAGAATTTTTTTTTTTTTGATCTGTAAAATTTAAAATCATGAAAATTTTTTAATGCCTATTCGGTTTTATTATTAAGCTTAAAAAAACCTTTCATTTGGTGTCAATTGCGGCGGAATCTATACATAACTGCAGATGTCATAAAGCAAAATGTGTTTGAAGAAAAATGCCGCTATACCAGCTAAATATGGACCGAATTCAACCGTATTTATATATAATCTTTAGTTCACCGCCGCACTTCATTTCCAATACTTTACATTGATTTTAAACCACTGATTAACCAAAAAAAAAAACTCGAAACAAAATCATGAAATTTCGCAAAAGTTTTATTTTCTTTATAAAATTTTTGCGTTTCAAAATATTTTAACGCCTTCTTGACGTTGAGGTGCCATTTACTAAGAAGTTTAGATCACGCAATTCATAAACCAGTTTTAAATATGATTGCAAATGTTAGGCGCGAAAAACTGTCATTTTTGACAAATTTACGCCAATTCTTTAAAAGTTTGAGGTCATGGTTCTCAGCAACTAGCAGCCTGACATCGACGTGATATGGCGCAAATTTTAGCAAATTGCACCATCTATTAAATACTCTTGACGAAACGCAATTTTCTTGAACGGCGCAAAAACGCTATAGAAAAAACTGCGAAAATAAAAAAATCTGAAAATTTTGGTTTCAAAAATGAACCGCTGTACAACTTTTTCCCAAATAGTAGTATTGGCATAACTTTTATAGTGAAAATATCTACAAAGTCTAGTGACTTTATTTTATATCAGTGAGCATCGGAAGTTTAAAACTAAAAGTAGAAAAGTGATGAAATATGAAAAAAACTCTTGTAAATTTCAAGCCTTTTTTTGACTTTTTTGATATTTGAGAGCCCATAACTTTTAAAAATAAAGAACTGATGGTCTGAAATTTTGAATTTCCTAGTTTTCTAGTAGGGCCTACCATTCCCTTTTGACCGTTTTGGTCAAT
Organism: Metopia argyrocephala; assembly: GCA_963576795.1. Lineage (NCBI taxonomy): Eukaryota > Metazoa > Arthropoda > Insecta > Diptera > Sarcophagidae > Metopia > Metopia argyrocephala. Next base: position 34,102,427 of record OY756211.1, read on the forward strand.
TCGAAAAACTGGAAAAATAATAAGCATCTGAACTCAGTTTCAACAAATGTTGAAAATTATTGAAATGAAGTGTGATTATTAACTTAATTCTATGTATTATATATGAAAGTTATATAAATGGAGTGAAAATTAACATGAATGTTAATATCAATAGAGATATTATATTGTTACGTTTTTACCTTTTAAAAACGTTTTATTTCTACAGACCTTTTCTATAGAAATAATTTTTATTTATGCGGGTTCTTAATTACAAATAATAAGCACTTGATTTGATTGTGTATTTATTAATTTACTTTATTTAAACTTAATACACTTTACAAGATATACACTGTCGAACAATACCACACGTAGGGATTCTCTGATGATCTTTACTCTGTCGCAGCTAAATCACAATTAACTTGATTCCCAATCTCTGCTCTGCCTTTTATTTAAATTTCTATGTGTCTAGATTTTTCTTTCAGTTTCGAGATCACTGCATATCGCAAAATATTTGTGTGTCAACATGTTAATTTACTTTTGCATGTATATGTGTGTGTATATCTCCAGCACATGTAGAAGCTTGTAGACAGAATATTTCTTATATTGTTGTTATTGAAATGATTTCGTAGTAATTTTTGCAGCACTAATATAAAGGTATATGTATGTGTGCATGTGTGTTTTTGTTTTTACTGGTAACAGCACAAGACAAAATTACGTGGTTGTTGTTATTACTTTTTTTTACTCTAAAATGTTACCATAATACGCGTTTTTCTTTTATTTTAGCTGTAATCTTTGGCGCTTTTTTTTACTTACTTTATTTTTCGTAACACTGCCTCCCACCAAAGAATATAAATCATATAGAATGCGCATCTCAACACTTATCCAAATATTTTGTCAACATTTTTTCAGACGCGGGAAGGAAGGGCAAAAGGCAAAACAAAAGAAAAGAGCGTAACAAAACAAGAGAAACCAAAGAGAAACTAATGTCACAGTGTATGCACTGTGCTAATGTGTGTTTTATTTCTTTTGCATTGTTGTTTAGGTTTTTTCGTTCAGCCACAGTACATACAGTGACGAAATTCCAACAACTATAACAAGAACATCACACAGCAAGATAGCCACAACAAAATTTTTGCACACACAACATCACAGTGTATAAGACGATAGCCACAACAAATTTTTTACTTCGTGTTTTTTTTTTTTTGCTTAAGTACAGAAACGGTATCATGCTAACAACAATATTCACATACAATACAATTTATGTGTTTGTGTTTCTTATTCATTGTGAGCTGTTTTCGTTTTTTAAATTTTAAAACTTAGAGAATAATGTTGTTGGTTCGAATATTTTTGTGTATTAAAGAATACAGTGCTCCGATACGACTATGTAAGTTAGTGTAGGGCAAAGCATATTTAATTTGTAGTTGCGCGAAGGAAAATACATTAATCTACATCGAATATATAGCGCCCTATTTAATATCGTAATAAAAGTGTAGTTAGAAATATATTTTATTATTATTATTTATTTAAGCTCAACAATTGATTTTATATTTATTTGAAATAAAAGGTTAACTAAACCAAAAAATGTAATTCCAAAAATATAAAAAAACAAGTATATATTCATTAATGACAAATTTTCGAATGATAAATTGATGATTTTTCAATTATTTATAAGAAAATTCTATTATTATTTTTAATTTATATATGTATGTATGAATTATATATATCTTCTAATATACATATAAAATTCTCATGTCGCGGTGTTTGTTGCCAAACTCCTTCTAAGTTACTCGACCGATTTTCATGAAATTTTGGGTGCATATCGGGTAGGTCTGAGAATCGGCTAACATCTATTTTTCATACCCGTAAATGCTAAACTGACCCGCCCCAAGGGAAAATTTATGCCTCACCTAAATAACGTACTGACTTCGTTGAAATTTTAAGCTAGATAGATCATCTAGATAGATCAGCATATATGATTTACGTTTTTTTTTTAAATACTCAGAGGGGGCGGTGCAAGGGCTACTTTTTCCTATCCCCAACCAACAAACTCATTTTGATTAAATTTTATTTATTATTAAATTACAAAACTTTAGATTAACAAATGTAAATTTTCACACCTATTTTTTATACCCCTAAATGTAAAGGTACCCGCCCCAAGGGGAAATTTATGCCTCACCTAAATAACGTACCAACGTTGATGAAATTTTTAGATAATATATATCTGTGTACCGTAGAACACATATGGTTGAGGTTTTTTTTTTATTAAGTGGTACTCAGAGGGGACAATACAGGGGATATTTCTCCTTATAGCCAACTATCAAACTGAAGTACAGAAAATGGCGGATAATCATTTATTAAAATTATAAGTAACGCAGACATGGATTGCTCATATCAAGGTTGACTTTTGCAGTTCGGTGAAGATTATCAAATATATTTGAAATAAAAAAATGTTTCCTAGAGCAAATTTATATGGCAAAACAACGTTTGCCGGACAGCTAGTGTACGTATATATACATTTTTAAAAGAAAAGACACTTTAATTTTTTTATGTTAAAAATAAATAATAAATAAATAATAATCAAGATTAAAATTATTTCTTACTTTATACTTCAAAGCATCAAAAAGTATGTATATTTTGAGGATTTTCATCTCCATAAAAAGGCTAATAAAGTTAATTTTTTTTTAAAGATTATTTATTGGATAAAATATCTAATTTTCTTTTTTTGGAACTTCCTTTTTCTGTAGTCCAAGAGCAATGTTTCCGAAGGAGAACCAATAATAGAAAGTCCAATACCTCTATTCTGTGTTGAGAACAAGTGTCGGCAAACCACTCTGGGGTCATTCGTTTACATGACTCAATAATAAAAGATTTTGTACCAATTTTTCGCGGTTCAGATTTAAAGACAGAAAAAGTGTTCTAATTTGTCTTGATTGAGGGACTTTGTCATTAAGAAATATAAATCACCACCTTCCCTTAAAATTTCATTTGTTAACATAAGAATTGAATTTAGGGTGAGTTTCATTTTATTTGAAAAGAAAATACGCTTGTTTTGATCTACAAACTCCACCTTTTTTAAATATTCTAAAAAGAACTGAATATATTAATATACTTCATTGTTAATCTGAATTGCAGATCTGTAGCAATTATCTCGATAAAGGGAGCCACTATTAAGACAATCAAAAATTTGGCAATTTTTTCCATAAACTGAGCTGTTGATAAAGCCAATTCTGCGGAACATGTCTTAAATTTTGTGGTTTCAGACGTTGTTTTAATAGCAGCAGAAACAAGCCTGCTGAAAATTTGTGTGGAAAATACTACAAGCATTTTTCAAAAGTGTTAGGAAACATATGTTGCCGTGTTAGTTTTGGGCACATTTTTGTTTTTGCATTTGCTTCCATTTCTTACAATTCCCTAATTACCTGAAAGCTTGCCGTCCCATCCGGGGTTTTTATGTCACATTTCAGCCACCCATTCCGCAAAGATTTAATTGAGTGTGGGAAATCATAAAGGCAAAAAACATTTTGATCGCTTAATTCAAAAAACGGTTTTTTAGCAGATACTTTAAGATTGGAAAATCATTTTCGGTTAGTCGAGCCTTCATCACATATAAGGGCATAAACATTAATACCAATGCTTTTTAAAATATTTACATTTACTGTAACAATTTCACTTAAAGAATCTGCAGATAAACCATTTTGGGAAGTAAAATAATTTAGAATGATAGCAAAATGTATGCAAGCAAAAAACACATTTTAATATTTCATAATGTCTTTAAATCTGAACCTCAAAAATTGGTATAAAATCTTTTATTATTGAGTCATGTAAACGAATCACCCCAGAGTGATTTGCCAACACTTGTTCTCAACACAGAATAGAATTGGATTTGCTGCTCCTTCGAAAGCATTGCTCTTGGACTACAGAAAAAGGAAGTTCCAGAAATAGATATTCTATCCAATAAATAATTTTTAAAAAAGTAGCCTTATTAGCCTTTTTATGGAAATGAAAATCCTCAAAATATACTTTTTGATGCTTCAAAGTAAAAACTAAGAAATAATTTTAATTTTGATTATTATTTATTTATTATTTATTCTTAACATAAAAAATTGAAGTATCTTTTCTTCTAAAAATGAATATATACATACAGTTATATATTTTAAACATACATAAATTAAAAATAAAATTTTTTCAATTTTCTTATAATTGAAAAATCATCAATTTATCATTCGAATATTTGTCATTAATGAATATATATTTGTTTTTTTTAATATTTTTGGAATTACATTTTTTGGTTTAGTTAACCTTATATTTCAAATAAACATAAGAATACTTGTTGATCTTAAATAAATAATAATAATAATAAAACTACACTTTTATAACGATATTAAATAGGGCGCTATATATTCGATGTAGATTAATGTATTTTCCGTCGCGCAACTACAAATTACATATGCTTTGCCCTACACTAGCTTACATAGTCGTATCGGAGCACTGTATTCTTTAATACACAAAAATATTCGAACCAACAACATTATTCTCTAAGTTTTAAAATTTAAAAAACGAAAACAGCTCACAATGAATAAGACACACACATAAATTGTATTGTATGTGAATATTGTTGTTAGCATGATACCGTTTCTGTACTTAAGCAAAAAAAAAGACACGAAGTAAAAATTTTGTTGTGGCTATCGTCTTATACACTGTGATGTTGTGTGTGCAAAGTAAGAGAATAAACGAATTCTCTTTGCTAAGTAAGAGAGTAACAATTCTTTTTGCGGGTTCCAACATTACGACCCGCCATAAGAAATTTTACTTGTACGTGATGCACATTCTATATGATTTATATTCTTTGCTCCCACTTAAGCCTGTTCGTCCCGAATAGGCTCCTTAACTACTTTCCCATAGTTTGCCAGTCGCTCTAAGTGTACGACTTTCATCTTGGACCTCGGACTGTTGTACTTTTGAATTCTGTAGACAACATCATTAAGCCTTTTGATTACCTTATAAGGTCCTTCCCAGTTAGTCTGCAATTTGGGAGACAATCCTTTCTTCCGCTGTGGGTTGTAAAGTAGAACCAGTTGTCCTTCATGGTAACCCTCACTATTTGCTGCCTTATCGTATCACGCTTTCATTTTGTCACTGACCATCTTTATTCGAGTGCGTACAAAATCATGTAATTCGTTGAGGTTTTCTTGTGTTACTTCATAACTCTCATCTGCGTCCGCTGTTGGTTTGGCGCCAAATTCCAAGTCACCAGGTAATCTCAACTCAGTGCCATAAATAATCTTGGCAGGTGTTTTTGATGTCAAATCATGCACAGCTGATCGGTATGCTAACAGAAATTTTGGTATGTGCTCGTCCCAATCTTTTTGATGCTCACTCACCACTTTACGTAGGTATTCCTCAAGTGTTCTATTAAATCGTTCTACCATTCCATCAGATTGGGGGTGTAGTGGCGTCGTCCTGGTCTTCTTTATTCCGTAGATTTCGCACATTTCTTTAAACACCATGGACTCAAAATTTCTGCCTTGATCGGAGTGCAGTTCAATTGGTACACCATAGCGACAAACCCAGTTGTACACAAATGCGTCTACAATTGTGGTTGCTTCTTGATTGGGTATGGTGTACACCTCTGGCCACTTGCTGAAATAGTCCATCACTACGAGAACGTATCGATTACCCTTGTTACTGATAGGAAAGGGACCTGCCACATCCATCGCTATCCGCTCGAATGGTGCGCTTGAATTATACTGCTGTAACTGCCCTCGGCTTCTTCTCACTGGTCCTTTTGCTGCTATACATTGCGCACAGTTTGCTATCCAATCGGTGACAGCTTGTTGACAACCAACCCAGTAAAACCTTTGTTTAAGTTTTTCTAAAGTTTTAGTTACTCCAAGATGACCTCCACTAGGACCATTGTGAAATTCATTAAGGATTTCACTTATCTTGGAGGATGGCACTACTATTAAGTCGGTTGTTGTTTTGCCATCTGCACTCTCCCAGGTACGATATAAGCAGCCATTAATCAGCTTTAAACTATTCCACTGAGCCCAATAAGCCTTTACTATAGGGCCTTCTGCTGATATATCGTTTCGGGTTGGTCGTTGATCCTCTTCTTTAGCTGTTATAATTTTTAATAACACTGGATCATTCCTTTGCGCTGTTGCCCAGTCCTTGTCCGCCTCTATGTGAGTTAGCCGAATGTCGACGATAGATTCCTTGCCCTCAGCCTTAGTACAATGTTTACACTCTATGGCCGCCGCGATAGAGCATCTGCATTACCATGCTTGGCGCCTCTTCTGTGCTCTATGCTAAAATCGTAGCTTTGGAGACGTTCGATCCAGCGAGCCAGCTGCCCTTCAGGGTTCTTAAACTGCAACAGCCATCTAAGTGCAGAGTGGTCAGTCCTCAGGAGAAAATGTTGGCCATATAAGTACTTGTGGTAATGTTTTATGCACTCTAATACCGCTAATAATTCACGTCGTGTTACACAATAGTTCTTTTCAGGCTTTGAGAGTGTTCGACTGTAATAGCCCACAACCTTTTCTATTCCATTGACTACCTGTGAGAGTACACCACCTATAGCATGTCCACTAGCATCACTGTCTAAGACAAATTTTTCACCCGGCACAGGATAGGATAAAACGGGTGCTGCACATAATAGATTTTTCAATGTTTGAAATGCCTTCTCTTGTGGTTCGCCCCAGTGGTACGGTCTTGATTTCTTGGTCAGCTCATGTAGACTTGATGCTACGCTCGCGAAATTCGGCACAAAACGTCTGTAATATGTGCAGAGTCCTAAAAAGCTACGTAACTCTAGAAGATTCTGTGGTCGAGGCCAGTTCTTTACTGCTCGTGTTTTATCTTCATCTGTAGTAATGCCATTTGCTGTTACAAGGTGTCCCAGATATTTTACCTCTTTTTGGAACAATGCACATTTCTTTGCACTTAACTTTAGACCGGCCACAGATATCCGCTGTAAAACTTCTCCCAAGTTTCTGAGATGTTCGTCGAAAGTTCTACCCATCACTATTATGTCATCGAGATACACCAAGCAAGTTTTCCAGTGCAGTCCTTTCAATACTCGCTCCATAAGACGCTCAAATGTGGCCGGCGCATTGCAGAGCCCAAACGGCATCACCTTAAATTGCCATAAACCACCGTTCGCACTAAAAGCGGTTTTCTCTTTATCTTTCTCTGCAATCTCCACCTGCCAATAGCCACTTTGCAAGTCCAATGTGGAGAACCATTTCGTTCCTGCTAGCGTGTCCAGTGTATCGTCAATCCTTGGTAGCGGGTAACTATCTTTAACGGTGACATCATTAAGTTTTCTGTAGTCCACACAGAATCTTGTACCGCCATCTTTCTTCTTCACTAGGACTACAGGTGAGCTCCACGGACTGAATGATGGCTCTATTACACCGCTCTTTTCCATTTCTTTGACCAGGTCCTTTACCTCATTTCTCTTGGCCAAGGGTACGCTTCTGGGTGCCTGTTTAATAGGTCTCGCTTCACCGGTGTTGATTACGTGCTTAACAATGGCCGTTCTACCTTGACAGTGATCTTTTACGGCGAAGACGCTGGCATGCTTCTTAAGCAGCTGTTTTGCTTTATTTTTATCCGAAGCTGCTAAATCTTTCGCCCATTTCTCCACATAGTCCTTAAATAGAGCTTGGTCCTTGGCAGGTATATTTTCAGGATCCCCCGTGCTCTCATGATTTATTACCGCTTCTACTGGAACACATCGGCCTACATCGGATCTTTCTGTGATGATTTTTTCTTGGGCCGATAGGTTGAGCACTCTCACTGGTACTATGCCTTCTTTATTAGCTTTAATAAGGGCTTTTGCTGTTAATAATTCTGCCTTTATTTCTTCTGGTTCTACTACCCACAAGCGGTTGTCCACACAATCTCCCTTCGCACGCGCCCATATCAATGTTTCTGCTTGTGGTGGTAATTTTTGTCGTCCAACAGCAACTAGTTTTCTAGCGTGAGTATTGTCGTCATAACCCACATCAAGCGGTATCTCGACATTATGCCAACTCATAACCTGTTGCCCCATATTCAGGTTGATGCCATGGGTTATCATAAAATCGGCACCAATGATAACCTCATCAACAATATCGGCAACAATAAACACATGTCTCACGCTAATGTTGGCCATAGTCACCTTAGCCTCTATCTTCCCGTGGATAGTGGCAGATTCTCCCGTAGCTGTTCGTAGTCTAACGTTTTGTAGTGACTCACATCTTCCGTTGACTATATCGGGCCTGATGATCGACTGTGTTGCCCCAGTGTCTATAGTGAAGATGTCTCTTCTGCCATTTATGTACCCACTAACTGTTAAGTTGCTGTTATTTTGCTGCATCACTGATATGGAGATCGTGGGGCACTCGCTTGTGGGAGCTAGCTCTTGCCCCTTAGTGCTAGCTCGTTTTAGTTTAACGGGGACTCTTGTGATGGTTGCTGGTGGTTCACCCGTTTGTTACTTTTGGATGGCGAGATAGACCTTGCTCTTTTTCGTGGCGCTTTACAGTTTCTTTGGAAATGGCCAGTCTTACCACAATTGAAGCATTTAGCGTTCGTCTTCTGCTGCATGCCGGCACAAATTTGCTCCATCATCGCTTTGAGGTCATTAAGCACGTCATGTGCTTCTGGCTCGACATCCAAAGCACGCACTTTGTGTACCTGTGGCCTAGATATAGCTCTAGCGGTTTCCTGCCCCAATGCAAACGCTACCGTTTCAGCGAAGGTGTTCCTTTGAGTGCTGCATACCGCGAGCTTCAAGTCAGGGTCACGTATGCCATTGACGAACGCTTCGGTTTTAAAACGATCTACCAATGGATAATTTTCGCCTGGGTATGTTAATTGTACCAATTTTTCAATCTCCATGGCGAATGCCTGCAGTGACTCATTGGGCTTTTGCGTTCTGCATCTCAACTCCATTTGGTACAATTCTCGCTTGTGCTCATTACCGTACTTACGCTGCAACGCTACCATTATGTCTTCGTAATTATTTCTGGAGCTTGCTGGAATTGTCTCCAGGACTTCTGCGGCTGCACCCTTTAAGGCCAAAATTAGTTCTAGAGCCTTCTCTTCGTCGTCCCATCCATTTTTGCTTGCTACCGTTTCAAACTGAAGTCTAAATACAGAAAGTGGTGTGTTACCATCAAAGCAAGGGGTATTTATTTTGCTGGTAAATTCTGGAACAACACGTACTGGTCCAGCTTGTTGGCATTGAATACTATTGACCTTTTCTTCAATTTCATTCATTCTATCGTCTAAGTCAGCCATTCTTGCTTCCACCCCTTCTACCCTCTTACCGAATGTTTCAGAAATTTCCACTAACTTCTCGTTTGTTGCTTTAACTTCGGCCAGCAATGCGTGGTTTTGAGCTCTAGATGTTTCTTTTACCTCTGCCAATAATGCTTGGTTTTGAGCAAATAGTGCTTGATTTTGAGCTCTAGATCGTTCTTCAACTTGAGCAAGCAATGCCTGATTTTGAGCTCTAGATATTTCCATATTCGCCTTTGTTGTTTCTTTTACTTCCATTATGGCAGCCAGCAGCGAATTTATGTCTAAACTGCTGGTCTTTGCAGGTTCATATATCTCTATTTCGTCATCATCAAATTCATAGGCGTCGATGTTAATGCCACGCTGCTTGAATTCTTCCAATAGTCTCTTCTGCAGCTCCGCCTTATTACCAGTAGTCGGCAATTCCATTTTACTTAATTCACGTTTAAGCCGGTCTACCTTCAGATCTTGAAACTTCATGCTTATTATTTTGTAATTTCACTTCTGACACCAATTGTTACGTTTTTACCTTTTAAAAACGTTTTATTTCTACAGACCTTTTCTATAGAAATAATTTTTATTTATGCGGGTTCTTAATTACAAATAATAAGCACTTGATTTGATTGTGTATTTATTAATTTACTTTATTTAAACTTAATACACTTTACAAGATATACACTGTCGAACAATACCACACGTAGGGATTCTCTGATGATCTTTACTCTGTCGCAGCTAAATCACAATTAACTTGATTCCCAATCTCTGCTCTGCCTTTTATTTAAATTTCTATGTGTCTAGATTTTTCTTTCAGTTTCGAGATCACTGCATATCGCAAAATATTTGTGTGTTAACATGTTAATTTACTTTTGCATGTATATGTGTGTGTATATCTCCAGCACATGTAGAAGTTTGTAGACAGAATATTTCTTATATTGTTGTTGTTGAAATGATTTCGTAGTAATTTTTGCAGCACTAATATAAAGATATATGTGTGCATGTGTGTTTTTGTTTTTACTGGTAACAGCACAAGACAAAATTACGTGGTTGTTGTTATTACTTTTTTTTACTCTAAAATGTTACCATAATACGCGTTTTTCTTTTATTTTAGCTGTAATCTTTGGCGCTTTTTTTTACTTACTTTATTTTTCGTAACAATATGTTAAATTTGTAAGTGTTTTAATAGCAAAAAATATGTAAATGACATTAAGAAGGGTATTTCTTAACATGCCGGCCTCCTTGATTGATAATTTAGCAATTGCACATCGATAAACTCCCTGTTGCAAAAAAGCATAATTTGACTTTAAGAACTATTAGGCTTTTTTTGGCTACTAGGTCCAAAACCCCGTTTAAGTCCACAGAACAAAGTTTTGATTTACAAAAAATACTTAAAACTAGTTTGGATTTATGGAATACAACTTTGGGGAACAGCTAGCAATTCCAATATTGAAATACTGCAAAGATATCAGTCTAAAACTGACAATTGTCAGTGCACCATGGTTTATATCGAACTTTTCAATCCACAACGATCTTGGTATTCCAAAAGTTATAGAGGAAATAAAAAGGTTAAGTGGAAACTATTGTATTTATAGAGGTTAATACACCATAAGAAAAACTTTTAAATACGGTATACGTAATAATGAGCTGAACTGGTTTCGAATATATTTAACAAACCGTCGACAAAGAACAAAAGTGAACAATATAAAATCAAGTGAATTAATAAATGAGTACAGATTCCCACAGGGTTCAATATTAGGAGCCCTTCTAATCTTAATATATATAAACGACATGCAGAACATACTAGAAAACAGTGAAATTGTATTATACGCCGATGACACGCTTATCTTTTCAAAAGACGAAACCAAAGAAAAATGTTATGCAAAACTAAAAAAAGACATTAACAATGTAAATTTGTGGTTAAAAATGAACAAGCTAAAATTAATGAGAGCAAAACAAAAATAAGGGAAATAAATATGAACACGAAAATATCTTCTGTAATAAATAATGTTACGATAGAGAAAGTTAATGAAATTAAATACTTGGGTTTCGTCATCGATAACCAGTTAAAATTAAAAGAGCACTTAGAATATATATGCGAAAAAATTGTTAAAAAAAAATTGGCTACTTCAGAAGACTAAGAAGTAAAGTAGAATTACGGCAATTAAAATATATAATCTAAATATATAAAATTGAATGTGTGTTTGTTTATTTGTTTGTTTCTACCTTATAGGAGACCAAACCTTTTGACCGATCTTCCTGAAATTTTCACAGCATTTAACTGGGACTCTGGTATGATTAATAGGGTACTTTTTTTCGACCACGCTCACTTTTTTATAATTATGTAATTGCTCCCATGTAGTTTTTAACATATTTACTTCAAATTGTATACACATTATACTCCAGGCGAGGTATAAATAAACATTTCTTACGCTACGCCCCCTTCACGCTAAATTTTATTTGAAAGTTTTAAACTTTTTGTTCTCTGTATAAATTTGTTCCTTCCAACGGATTTTTTTTTATTTGGTAGTATATTGCTTTTAATACTGTTAACGTCGCCATATAACTATGAACCACATCAAAGCCATTAATTATATTATATAACGAAGGGATAGCGAAGCACATCGGGTTCCGCTAGTACGATTATAAAGCCACATTTTGAATACGATTATACTATTTTATATATGTATGTACGTGCTGTTCGGAACAACAAATTTCAAGGTTGCAGAAGCTACAAAATAAAGCTATGAGGGCTATTCTAAAATGCAATCGATATACCTCGGTTAACATGATGCTAAACACATTAAGATGGCTCAACATAAGACAAATATTACAACTAAACACAATTTTATTCGTACAGAAGATGAAGAGGGGTGAAGCACCGGAATATTTAACTGACCAACTGAGGTACTTTGCTGATGCTCAACCTTACAACTTAAGGAATGCTGCAGATTTCAGAATAAACCAAGCGGCTACTATAGCAATGCAGAAATCTTTATTTTATAAGGGTCTGAGTATTTACAATAATATGCCAAACAATATTAAAAGTATTGAAAACTTAAATATATTTTGAAAGAATGCTGTCAATTTTATTAGATACTAGCTGAACCCGGTGTGCTTCGCTACCCGCTCGTTATATAATAAAATTAAAAGTATTTATATATTTTGCAGACAGTTGTGGAAGAAAGAGAGTGAGGCTACCCCACTATTTTAATTCAAATGTATTTTAAATTTGAGGTAAAGTCGTTAATAAACGTAGTGAAGAAGCACCAAATTTGTATATAGAACAAAATGTTTAAAATTTTCAACCAAATTTGTCGTGAAAAGGGGAGTGAAAGGGGGCGTGGCGTAAAAAATGTGTATTTCTACCTCGCCTGGAGTATAATATGTATACAATTTGAAGTAAATCTGCTAAAAACTATATGGGAGCAATTACATAAATTTAAAAAAGTAGGCGTAAAAGTGGGCGTGGTCGAAAAAAGTACCCTATTAATCATGCGAAAGTCCAAGTTAAATGCTGTGAAAATTTCAGGAAGATCGGTCAAGAGGTTTGGTCTCGTATAAGGTACAAACAAACAAACAAATAAACAAACACACATTAAATTTTATATATTTAGATAACAATCTTCATTAAACATAATAATCTTATTATGTTCAAATATTTTTATTATGTTCAAATTTTTATATGAATTGTTAAGAGTATTGGAAATACTACTGAATAATTAAGTAAGTAAATAAAAAAAGAACCCATTAGCCATTGCTCTCCTCGATGATACCAATGAAGTAAATCGATTAAAAAGACATCAAATTCTGGAATTGCCGTTCAGAAATTAACTTTCCTATTTTTGTTAATATACAACAAACCAAAAGAAAAATAGATGTTATTATTGTAATGTTATCTATCGATACAGAAATTGTTTTAAAATTTACTGGGCGTATGTTTTTTATAGCAATTACCACCAAGGTAATTTACTAAGTTTTTTATTCTTTAAAGCCCCTATGACACCTACTTTTTTTGTATTGAATTGTTATAAAATTGAAAGAAAGAAACAACAAATGCTAGAAAGAGTGGAATATAAAAAATGTAAACAAAATATTTATTTTTGTTTTTGTATTTATATTTATTTCAATGTTGATACTTTTTATTTTGTAAAAAAAAACGCTACCTTGAAGGCAAAAATACCCTAAAATCGCTTAATTGTAGAATAACACCATAAAGTTAGCAACACTATAATATTTTAAATTCTAAATGTCAATTTTAATGTAAAGTATTTTAACTTGTTTTTGACACACTCCACTTTTTTATCGATAACATTTGTAAATTTTTTGGCAATTCTGTATTTATATGAATATAGTTGAACTCTTTACACCCTTTATACTTTCTTATTATATTATATTTGCACTGTTCTCCAAATCATTTTTAATACAAAAAAAAGTAGGTGTCATACGGGCTTAAGTTACAGCCTGTTTCTAGAACACGAATGGTGTTTGACATTCGTCTTTTTATATGGAAAACACTAACAAATTTAAGTGTTTTTGTTGTTGTTTCACATATAAAAAGACGAATGTCAAAAACCATTCGTGTTCTAGAGACAGGCTGTTAATCAAGATTTTGTTTTTATTATATTCAAAAGGATGTTAAATTGAATAACAAAGAAAGTATTATGGGTTATTAACGCTGTATTGTAGGCCAATTAAATTTTTTGGATCAAAATAGAATCCAGAAGAAGTGAATAATATTTTCAAGAATATTGGTGAAAAGATACAGAATTTAGAATGTTGATATGCATTTCATATGATATGCATTGCATTATGATAGATAGTTCAAGGCTGTAAACTTCTGAGTATACATATATAATAATAAGACCTAATCTATAATGTACCTTACACTAGGAATTCAAGTTAGTTTATCCTTTAAGTAAATGGTTTTTGTTTGAAAAACTTTCAAATTATTTATGAGAAAAGACAAAGAGATATTAAAATGATTTCCAAAAATTAAACATTTGATGAACAAAAAACAGGGGATTGGAGAAGCTGAACACTTTGCACTATTTGATAATTCGGATTCGCTTAACTTAACTGTGCTAAACACAAAAAGTGCTCTGGGAAAGGTACGAGTAGTTCGCAAAAAATATGTGATTATTCGGAATCAAGTCTCTTATTTCATTAGAGCACCTCCCATGGAAGTACCGATAGAACAATGAAACTTACGCCACATTGCGCCAAAGCTCCGAATCGAAACCGTTGGATACTTTACCGTCGCTGATAAGCACCTTCGCCCTATCCTGCAGACTTTGAAGCACCGGCCCATACGTGAGAGTTGTATTCCATCCTAGGTCGGATAAAGGTCTTGTAAATATTGGCAAAGTCGGATGGAGCGAAGTATTTCTAGCATCGTTTTTAAAAACAGAGACACTTGAATGCTTCTTTCGACACTCGAATATGTGATCATTCCAACGGACCTCACAATTAATTCTCATACCCAGAACGTCAAGAGCGTCCACCTCCTCGATGTTTACATTACCCATCGTCACAGATGACAAGAATTCACCATCCCCATCATGTCTATGGGTGATAAAACAACTTTGGGTCTTGCGCGAATTGAATTCGACCCTGTTTGCGGGACCCCACTCAGAAATTATCTGTAGGTTATTTGTAAGCGTGTCATTCATATTCAGCCTCCTCACAACAATGTCCATAGGGCTCGGCCTACGATTAAATGAATATGAATGACAAATGTTGCTGCCAATTGCGAAGGAGTAAATAGGATTGGAGGTTGAAAGGAGAAGATAGTTTAGGAAAATCAGGAATAGTGTAGGAGATAGAACAGAGCCTTTGCGTTACTCCCGAATTTGACCTCAACTCGTTAAAAGTAACATCATTTATAACCACTCCTATAGCGCCATCCCTTAGAAAGATCGTTACGAAACGACAGAAATGATTACCGACACCAAAAGCAGCAAGTGGGGAAATAAGAACCTCTTGCCAGACTTTTAAGATACTTATATAGAGCAACAACTTTACTTTCACCAAAGTAGTGAAGAGACCCACTCTACCCCTCAGAGAGCAGTGCCAACTTTGCTCTCGGCTCTCGCACATTGGAAAATTAATACGAGAACAACCCAACCTAAACCAAGAGGCAAGCTTCAACAGTTAGAAAGAATCCTAGTAAATATATACTTTTTTACATTATTTTTTTGTCGCAGTGATAGTTTTCTTCTTTAAGTATGATTTATGCTATTTTTGTTTGTTGTGATTAATATTGTTGTTTTATTTTATATATAATAATTTTTGATGTTGTATGCTTTGTCTGGATTTTTGCACCTATGGAATTTGTAAATTTGCTAATTATGTAATTTATATTTAGTTTAAACCTTTAACATCACACGCGTATACTATGAACGAAACACCGAGCAGACAAAGGGCAAATATTTTCATCAAACAAAAACAATGACTGTTCATTTTGAAAACAATAACTATTATTGTAATGACTACGCCTTATTAGCCCCGTCTTGTAAATGTCAGTCAAACTGTGCTGGTTATAAACAATCGTATTTTTTAATAATTATTTATGTGACTTCCATTTGAAATATTAATTTTATTTTGATATAATGACTTTACGTTCATTTATGAAAAGAAATTTTTTGCCGTTTTATTGCATTTGTTATGGCAAACGAAAAGATACATGGAAAAAGACCAGATATTGTAGTAGTTTCGCGATTGGATCATTTTGTACTTGGTTATTGTGTAAATGTCTATTAAAGTCTTTCATTGTGCCAGAGATATATGAGAACGCTATTCTGTGGCCCATAGTTATAATAGTCGGTATGATTGTACTTATGTATTTGATAATTATGTATTCATTTATCTAAATGTTATCTTTTTTTTTGGCAGCCATTGGATTTACTATAACAGATGCTATTAAATGTATAATATTAATGATTTTTATAACAATGATGGGTAAATCTGGTCGTAGTTTTTTGCGGGCATTGACTTTTGCCTTTATTATATCTGGTACGTAAATACTAGTGTGGATTTAAGTAAAAGTAGTGAGAATTTTTAAAATTTTTCAATTATAAGGTCCTATTAATAATCTTTCAAGAAACTCTGAAGAGATAGTAAGAGCATTTTCTTGTTCTAAAATATTGGCCATCAATTTAACACGTGCACGTTTCGATTTGATGACCGTGCCATTTCGTAAAACGTTAGTCCACATGAAAGATGATATTAAAGAAGTTCAAAGTACATTTAGAGAACTAAGAGGTGTTACAGATATTTTAAATAAAGAAATAATTGACAATGATTCTGACACCACGATGCTTAGGCATAACAATGAACAATCCTATAATGCGGAATTTGTTGAGAAACTGTATAAAAATAAATTTAAGACACGTTGTTTTCGTCAATTAGATAATGGAAAAAATCGGTGTAAAATAGCATTTTCTAAAGCTTTAGAAAATTGTTACGAGAGAATGCCATTTATTTTAAAGACTCTAATCTGCTGGCCGTTTAAAATAGATTTTGTATGTAAGATCAATATATTTGGCGATCCCGAAAAAATATGTGATTTTTCGAGTGTTTTGCCGACAAATTTTGGGGAAACTTATGTTGAGTTAGTAGATACCGAAAATAACTTGTATGATGAAAGTGCTGGCTTTAAAGTTAATTACACTATTATAAGTTCAAATGATATGCCAGAATTAAAGTAAGACTAGTTTTTATGTAAATTTTTTTGAGTTTGAGATTAAACCCAGGTTTAGAATTTAGTCTACTACAACAACAACAATACTTTTTGCGTGTGTATTACCATACTGAATAAGAAAAATTGCATGCTCTTTTTTGCAAATGTCAAATATATAAGTACATACATATGTATATTTTCATAAAATTCTACTTATGTATACCATACATCTACATTTGTACAACACTTTTTTTTTGTTATTAATGGGCCACTTCACACCGGATGAATAGGGAACAATTTTTCTCATATAAAGCCTGGTATAGTGTTCAAAATTTCGTACGAAAAGCTGTCAAATTAATCCTGGTATTGAGTTTAAAATTTCTTTCGAAAAGCTGTCAAATTACATATAAAAATCTTTCGTTTGAAATAGTTGTGAAATAATGTTTCTAAAGTAGTACTCTGTTCTTGCTTTGAAAAACATGTGAAATCTACATATCAACATTTTTTCTAACGTTTTTTTGAAATTTTTGTATATCCTGCATTTTATGTACAAAAATTTCAAAAGAGCGCCTATTGTAATTCGAATATCCAATATAACTCTAAATAACCCAACACCAAAGCTATATCAACAGTAAAAACTCTATTCTAAAATCTTGCTCATTATAATAATAATATAGGCTGGTGTAAATAAAATTTATTTCGTTCGAAAGAAATTGGTGGGTCTAGGTGACTCCTATTCCCAGTTAAAGATTCTTATATTGGGTCTAGGTGACTCCTAATCCCAATTAAAGATTGCTTTTTTCTCAAAATAAAAAATAAGTTGGTAATTTTATTCTTATTGATTTTTATTCCATGAAATTGATCTGCTTACTTAGAGCTATGAATTATAACTAACTTAAAAGAAAAAAATTCACAAAAACCGTATTAAACATTTACGGGATCTTTCGTTAAAAAAAGCAAAAACAAAAATTAAAGACCTCTTGTCCTATATGCATATATAGACATATATGCACATATATAATATATAAAAAGAATAAAGAATATATAAATAACATTAATTTAAATCCAGGTATGACGAAGTCATGGCACAGTAATATATAAATTATATAAAAAAAATTTTTGTTGAACTGGATTCAACATATTCCGGCCGCCGCAGTGTGGCAGATACAGCCCTTCCACTCCCCAGAAACAATCCAGCCGAAAGTGGACTTCTGCTCGGTAACAAAGCTGGAAGCAGTTGGATTGGGCAGTGGCTTTAATATCAATTTAGCGATGTCATTACCTATAATCCCATCTAATTTTTTACATGTGGCTTGTATGCTTTAAAGTGGGCTGATATAGTTGAATCTTCAATAGCTTTAGGCTGGGAAACAGGTAAGTCATCCACCAAACGTACATTTATGCTTAAATCATCTTGTTCAGGATGAGGAAACGCAGGCTCAAAAATAAATCTTCCAAACAGTTCTCCCTTGGAATTTATTGTGGGCTTAAAATCTGGAAGCATACGGGCAACGTCGTGAAGAAGGCTAGATTCTTGTGTACTCTGGTCTACCAAGAAGGTAGCAAACATTTTGGCCCCACCATAATTTAGGTTTACTCTTATTAGAGGGACAATCATCCTAGAGGTGGTTAAAACTGGTATTGCAAAATGTACCTTATGGGGAATATTGGTTGTTTTTAATAAAGCGGTATCAATTGGAGCACTTAGCCTAGTGGGTTGGCCTTCTTTGACTTGCAATTCGGAGTCCGTCATTTGGGTTAATTCGAAGCTTGGCCCCTCTTGATCCTCAAAGCTTGAAGAGTAGGGGTTACGTATCGAGCGGTGGAGATACGTGTGATGCCGGGCGTTACAGAATCGACCGTTCTCATATTGGACACCGCATCGGCCTCTAGATGTGCACCACGAGCGATTGTGGGAATGCGCTAAACAATTTAGGCAATACCCCTTGTTTTCAATTGACAAGCGCCGAAGTTCAACACTCAATGTTAGCAGTTTTTTGCAGTACTTTATAGGGTGATTTTGACCACAGAGGTGGCATCGAGGGCGTCTCTCTTCCATCTGAAAAACACAAAAAGGGAAACAAAAGAAATATATACAATGGGAAAAGAATAAATTGTGCGGTTACAAGTGTTGGGATTGATTTGTTTTTTTTTTTTTTTTTTTTTTTTGGTGTGTATGTGTGAATTATGGCTTTTAAGTCTAGTGAGTGGATTTTCCCAAACATGGTTTCAACATCTGTTGGCAGTATGCACAACTTTACGATTGATCTCCGGATTGTACCATTCTGAGTTAAGACATCTGCGACTCGAACCTTATTGTCTTTACCATAAATTACGTTAATGATGCGACCAAGCCGCCATTCAGTAGGCGGGAGGGAATCGTCCTTTATTATTACTATATCGTTCAATTTTATATTGTCTTTCTCTGTTTTCCATTTATAGCGACGTTGTAATTCGGTTATGTATTCATTTTTCCATCGTTTAGCAAAGATATGCTGTAGAGCTTTCAGACGCTCCCAGCGTTTCATAAGGGAAAGATTGTTACCTTCGTAGTCGTACACACTTTCAGGTGAAGCTATAATAGGTGCGCCTCGTAGAAGATGGCCAGGGGTCAAAGGTAGAATTTCGTTAGGATTCTCGGTTATGGAAGATAGCGGTCTTGAATTCAGTACTGCTTCAATTCAGATTAGTAAAGTGGTGAATTCCTTGAACGTGAAAGATAAAGAATTGGTTAATTTTTTTAAATGTGTTTTCATGCTCTTAACAGCCTCTTCCCATATGCCGCCCATGTGGGGTGCATACGGCGGGATAAAAGACCATTTAAATCCAAAAAGGCTGTACTTGTTAATTATTGCCTGCTCTGCCGTTTTAAGAAATTCATTGTGGCTCTTAAGAAGGGCAGTATTTGCCCCAACAAAGTTTTTTCCATTATCGGAAAATAATGTTTTAGGTAGACCTCTCCGTCCCACAAATCTGCTAAAACAGGCAAGAAAGGCATCGGTAGACAGGTCAGAACATGGCTCTAGATGAACTGCACGGGTTGAAAAACAAACAAAAACTGCTGCGTAGGCTTTAAGACACTTAGCATTTCTTAAAGAAGAGGACTTGATGCTAAAGGGACCAGCAAAGTCTACACCTGTGTATGTAAACGGTAAAGAAAAGTTGCCCCTTTTGAGGGAAGAGCAGCCATTATTTGCTGGTTTACCTTTTGTTTATAAATTGTACAAGTTTTACAATTACCAATACATTTTCGAACCATATTCTTGAGTCGGGGGATATAAAATTCCTGTCTGATCACTCGTAGCATAGTATGATGTTCTGCGTGAAGTGAAATTCGATGTGTAAAATCGACAAGTAATTTGGAAAAGTGGCACTTTTCTGGTAGAATTATTGGATGCTGCTCGTTGTAGCTTAGTCCCGCATTTTGAAGTCGTCCCCCTACACGTAAAAGCCCTTTATCATCCAGAAATGGATTCAGAGATAAAAGTCTGCTTCTTCTAGAAATAGGGGTTTTTGCTTTTAGGCACTTATATTCAGAAGAAAAGTAAAGTTGTTTAGCGATATTTATTAGCTTGTTTCTGGTGGCAGTAATTTCTTCTGCACTTATGTACTTTTCAGTGGAAAATGGTTTTTTCATTAGACGATAAATAAATCTCAGTCTATAACTCATGATTCTTAAAGCTCGATCGAATGATGAAAATTCCTTTAGAATGTCGTCGGGCTCATTAATATGTAAAGTTGATTCATTTGAAGTGCTGACGGCTTGATCAATTTGCAAATAAAAGTTAGAATTAGTTTCCACACAATTAAGTTCGTTGGGGATATTTTTACTTCCTTTGGTTTCCAAATCGGTAGGATCAAACGTCCGAGGTGTTGGCCAATTGACCATTGGTTGGCTCAACCAAGGAGGGCCATTCCACCAGAGGGTGCTATGTATTACTTCTTGTGGGTAGCAGCCGCGACTGCCTAAATCTGCGGGATTTTCTTCTGTTCTTACGTGTTTCCATTGCTTGACTGTTGTAATGCTTAGAATTTCTGAAACTCGGTTTCCAACGAACGTCTTAAGGGTATTGGGATCTTTCTGTAACCAACCAAGCACAATTGACGAATCCGTCCATAAAAATAGGTCGTATGAGAATTTGGTGCGCGTCATAAAATTCTTGATCAATTTTGAAAGCAGCAAAGCTCCGCATAATTCGAGTTTGGGGATCGTTGTTCTTTTTATAGGTGCAACCTTTGTTTTTGCTACTAGAAGATTACTTTTGATCTTGCCCTCTGTGCTTTCAGTTCTTATAAATATCGTAGCACAATACGCCTTCTCCGACGCATCGCAAAATCCATGAATTTGGATCTTAAAATCTGGTGCGAACTCAATCCAACGAGGTATTTTAATATAGCGTATATGGGGTAAGTTTTCTGAAAACAGCTTCCATTTGATATAGATTTCTGAGGAGGCTTCCTCATCCCAATCAGATTTTTCTTTCCATAACTCTTGCATTAAAACTTTGGCTACAAGTATAATTGGGCTCACCCATCCTAGTGGGTCAAAAGGCTTTGCTATTGTTGATAAAATTTTTCTTTTCGTAGTGGACGGTAAAATTTCTATCGGATCTATGAGATAATAAAAATAGTCCTCTCTAGCATTCCAGCGAATTCCTAATGTCTTTGCTGTACATGAACCATCTAACATTAAAAATTCTTCATCTAGAAGATCCTCCCGCGGCAAATGTTGAAGAAGAAACCGATCATTTGATGCTATTTTTTTAGGGGAAAACCAGCAGAAGCAAGGGCTTCGATAAGTTGTTGCTGCTTTTCTTTTGCCTCTTGAAGAGTGTGGCCGCCAGACAGTATGTCGTCAACATAAACTTCACGTTTCAATATAGAAGATGCTTCTGGATACAAGTTTATGCAGTCCTTACTAAGCTGCTGCAAGGTCCTAATTGCCAGAAAGGGGGCACAGTTGACTCCGAAGGTCACGGTCTTCAATTGAAAAGATTTTACCGCATCTTGTTCATCAACCCGAAAAAGGATTTGCTGATATGGCCGATCTGCTTCGTTTACCAAAATTTGTCTATACATCTTTTGGATATCACCGGTAAATACGTATTTATAATACCGCCAGCACATCACCATTTGCATCAAGTCGGTTTGTAGGGTTGGACCCTGATGTAATACGTCGTTTAAAGAGAACCCGCTGTTGGTCTTTTTTGAGGCGTTAAATACCACACGTACCTTTGTTGTTTTGCTCTCAGGTCGGATGACCGCGTGGTGTGGAAGATAAAATGAAAACTGTTTTTGTGTTTGGGGCTCGAAGTGGACTACCGGTTGCATGTGGTCTAGGTCTAGATATTCTTGAATTACCTTGGAATATTCTTCCTTAAGCTTAGGATTTTTTGTAAGTGTTTTTTCCATACGATAATATTGGGCAAGTGCCAGGCTCCGTGAGGGACCAAGGTATTTTTCTTGTGGAAATTCTTCCTTAAAAGGGAGTCGCACCACATATTTACCATTGCGCTGCCGTGTTGTAGTCTCTTGATAAAATTGTTCACAATATCTGTCGCTTTCAGATTCTAAATAAGTCTTTTCTACCTCCTCCAATTCCCAAAACTTTTTTATTTGATCTTGTAACAACATATCATCGAAGGTTTGAGTTATAGTTGAAAAGAAATTAATTTGAGTGCTTGGTACGGGTCCTGACAAATACCACCCAAAATGTGATTCCCTCGCCTCGAGGCAACCCGCAAGATTTGTCTTAACGCCTGATAAATTGATAGCTGGTAAATAATCGCTGCCAATTATCATATCAATAGCTGCAGGCTGGAAAAAGTATGGGTCCGCTAGATTTAGACTTTTAATTTCTTTAAAAGTTTTTATTTTTAGAGGCCTTGAGGGCAGAAAATGCGACAGTTTGGGTACCACAATTGCCCGCACTTGTAGCTTGAATTCAGATAGCCTTGATTTTAGGGTTAAGTAACATCTCCCCTTGGAAACTCCTACTACGGTACCACCTAGTCCTGATATTTGAGAATTGTGTCTTTCTAACGGTAGAGAAAGATTTTGTTGAATTCTAGAGGAAATAAATGTTTTTTCAGACCCTGCATCTAAAAGAGCTCGAACTACAAAACTTTGTCCCATTTCTTCAATATAAAGCATTGCGGTAGGTAAAATGGTGGCTGCTTCATTACGTGAAAAGTGGGTCAAAATACTACTGCCACCTGAAGCGGTATGTTCAGTTGGGCCGTCCTGCGGAGATGTTTCCGAATTGAAGAAAACATTAGAACCTTTACTGCCCGATGTGGTTGGTTTATCATCTTGGGAAGATTGTTTACCTGGTGTTTCTATATTTTTACAAATCTTTTCCTGGTTGTCGATATGAAGCATAGTGTGGTGCTTCTTGTTACATTTATTGCACAAACTTGTGCTTTGACATTTATATTTAAAATGATGTGGTGAAAGGCAATTGACACAGTACTTGTTGGCAAACACAAATTTAGCTCTGTCGCTGATTGACAATGCTCTAAATTGTTTACAGAACCGTAGAGGGTGATTTTGTTTACACATTTTACAATTGAATTTTATTTTATCCTGCTCCACTTGTGTATGAAATGCTTGGTTTTTTGTCAAAAAGTTTTCTTTATTGCAAGGCTTTCTCATGTCTGGCACTGTTTCTAACATTTCTATTCTTTTTGAGAGATAGTCAGACATATCCTGCCAAGTGGGCCAATTCTTGTGATCAGTCAAAGAATTTTCCCATGCTCTCATTGTCTCCTCAGGAAGCTTAGAAAGACATAAATATATAAGTATTGCATCCCAATTTTTTGTGAGATTTAGTGAATCAAAAATAGCCAAGCTTTCCTTAAGCACACTTTGAATATTTCTAATGGCCTTAGCGCTCTCGCTAGGTATGGCCTGAATGCCGAACATTTGCTTCATTTGCTGATGAGCCAAAATTCGAGGATTTTCAAATCGAGTTTTCAAGGCCTCCCAGGCTAGGGAAAAATTCTCATCAACCAAATCAAACCTTTTTACAATTTGGTTTGCCTCCCCCCTCGTTTTGCTGCGTAAATGGTATAACTTCTGAGCTTGAGATAAATGGGGATGATTTCCGACTACAGCTTGGAACATGTCCCTGGAAGCCGGCCACTTCGCATAACCTCCTCCAAAAATTTCCACTTCACATGGTGGTAGCTTTAGTGTCATAGGAGACTGATGTTCCAACGTTGTGTTTCCTCTTTGAGACTCATTTGCTGCTATAGACGAAGCAATCAAGCCCATAATTTTTGCTATGGTTTTGTGAGCCTTGTCGCATGTTTTCTCATAAATTACAGACATTTCTTCTTGGTGTTGCTCCCCATCTTTATCAGTTTCTACCATATAACTCTCAAAGGATTCATTTAACTTTTGCCACCTTCTATCTAATTCACCTATGGATACCTCTAAGTATGAAATTGTTTGATCTTCAGGTGCTGCTTGCTCATAGCCCCTGCAGAACGCTTCAACCTGGCTGATGTCAAACTTGCACCTTCTTCTTGATGTCATAGTAAATCGTAATTCTATGCTAGCTTCTTATTTTTCTTCTATGAAAAAAAAATTCTACCTCTTTGTTGCACTCTGAATTTACTGTATTACCTGATAAATTTTCATTTGTTTGTTTTGTTCTTAATTTTACTAAATTAATACGCACTCCCAGTGAAAAATTTAATTCAAGCGTTACGTGTACAAGGTATTAATTTTTATTACAATTTCGTTCTCTTTCTGTTTAAAACGTACCTCTAGTGGAAAAATACAAATAAGTACCACTTGTACAATACCTTTAGTTTTACCAAATTAATACTCCCTTCTAGTGGAAACTTTAATTTAAGTGCTGCGTGTACAAAGTATTAATTTTTGTTTAGTTTTACTCTTTTCGTATAAAACGCACCTCTTGTGGAAAATTTTAATTTAAGTTCTACGTGTACAAATAATAAATTTTTATTTTCGACTTCGTTTTTAAAACACACCTCTAGTGGAAAAATACAAATAAGTACCACTTGTACAATACCTTAATTTTCCTTTAAATTTGGTTTCTGTTTAGTTAAGTTTCAAAAAAAAAAAAAACTCAATATGTTTGTCTACCACACACTTTTGCCCATTTAAATTCACAGATTTGTGTATTCTGTTTCTACATATATTTAATTGTAATTTTTTCAAGTATTTTACCACTCACCGTTTGATACGTTGGGAACTCCTGCCTTTTTTTTCAAATGGATTTACTTGCAATTTACCGTTTATTATAATTTGTCTTGTTGAGTTTTTTCTTTCTGTAGGTATTTTAAATTTTTATGATTTTGTTGTTTCTTGGCTGTATTGTATTTTTACTTACTGTATATTTTCCTTTTTTGTTGTTTCTTATTGTATGTTTTTTTTTCAACCTTCCAATTTTAAGAATATGTTTATGAAAAATGTATGTATTTATTTTATTTGCGCAACTTCTTTTGCTAAATGCACTTTTACAACTGCTGCCTTACTTTATTTTTACTTTTTGTTCTCTCGTTTTCTAAGTTTTCATTTAATAGAAATAAGAGAAAATACGAACATTTGTGTTTAAGTACTAAGAGTATGTATCATTTGTTTCTACTCTTGCGCATGCTTAAATTTCTTTTGTTTCGTTAAATTCTTAACTATGATGGTACTTTCAAGAGTGAATGATACTTTTAACGTGAATGGGACTTTTTCAATTGTGGTGGTATTTATTTAATTTATTTTGTACAATATTTAAAATGCTTTATTTTTCCCTTTTCTTTAACACTTTCTTCAATTAGATTAAAAGTAAACGCACAAAATATAATTTTCACACTGTACATACCCAATTGATTTTCCTTTAAAGTTGTTCAACAGATGTGGAGATATACTTTCCAACCCTCTGGATTATTTGATTACCTTCTTTGCCTGGGAGACGTCTTGATTGGTTTAGATGCTTTCGTTGGTAGTTATTACGCTCGGTAGGCGACTTGTTTTTATTGTTCCTCTTGAACAAAATTCTGGTTGCCTTTGTTGTTGCGGTAGAACAACAAATAAGTGGGCAAACACGTCTAGATCTATCCAGCCCTATCTCTTATAGGACTCCTCGAAGGACCATATGGTGGGTCTAGGTGACTCCTATTCCCAGTTAAAGATTCTTATATTGGGTCTAGGTGACTCCTAATCCCAATTAAAGATTGCCTTTTTCTCAAAATAAGAAATAAATTGGTAATTTTATTCTTATTGATTTTTATTCCATGAAATTGATCTGCTTACTTGGAGCTATGAATTATAACTAACTTAAAAGAAAAAAATTCACAAAAACCGTATTAAACATTTACGGGATCTTTCGTTAAAAAAAGCAAAAACAAAAATTAAAGACCTCTTGTCCTATATGCATATATAGACATATATGCACATATATAATATATAATATATAAAAAGAATAAAGAATGTATAAATAACATTAATTTAAATCCAGGTATGACGAAGTCATGGCACAGTAATATATAAATTATATAAAAAAAATTTTTATTGAACTGGATTCAACAGAAATCTTGACTATGTTGTTCCGTACATGAACCAAAATGTTGACAGAACCAAAATGTTGAAGTTAGAAAAAATGTTGATATGTAGATTTCACATGTTTTTCACAGCAAGAACGGAGTACTACTTTAGAAACATTATTTCACAACTATTCCAAACGAAATATTTTTATATGTAATTTGACAGCTTTTCGTAAAAAATTTTGAACTCAATACCAGGCTTTAGGCTTAAAATGTGTATGCATACAAAGTTTTGTATGTGTAAAGGCCGTGATACGCTGTCCTATCGAGTCGCACGATTAGTCAAAAAAATCGTGTGTGTTAATAAAGTATAACAGTGTATCATAAAAATGCATCTGTATAACAGATTTTTCTACATGTCCTCACCTCATAATCTTTTGGAAAAATTCATAAAATTTTTTTTTTCATGCGATTAGGGTTGCATTTTATGAGATGTTAGCAAAAAGCAACTCTGCATATGCTTTGCATCTTATTTTGTGTGATGGTGTGGCACTAATGTTGCAATTTTGGTGCGACTTTTAAAAGCGTGACAGAAATCTATAAGATTTACTTGTGTATGAATCGTAGGACTGTGTATGATAGTGTATTATGGCCTTAAATGATTTTTCTTATTTGATTGCACACAATGAAAAAAATACACGTAGTTATAAGATGTTAACCCTACGACGCATAATTTTACGAAGGTTAAACAGGATGTGTCGATAAATTCAGGACGCCCAAAAATTTTCGTTCTCAGGTCCCCCAATGCAGGACAATGATAGAGCAAATGTTCTGTTGTTTCCTCTTCTTCTTCGTCATTACAGCTTCTACAGAAGTCATTGTGAGGTATTTTCATCCTACGATTGTGAGTAGCTATGGGCTAATGGCCCGTTATCACTGATATAATACTTGAGAGATGGACTCTGTTTAGATTCAACGCGAACTTCGTTCTACCCATATCCATGTTCGGCCAGATTTGTCTGGTCATTAAGCAAGTAGGTTCATTCTATCATCTTTCCTCCGCGGGCAAGTGAAGTCTGTGCGAGATTAGCTGTTTTCCCCTCAAAAGGGGAACGCCGATCTCGCAACTAAATTCGCTCGAATCAGTGGTGGAACCAGCCTTAGCAAGTGCATCAATTACTTCATTTCCTTTACAATTGAATGCCTTGCAATCTAGAGATGCCCGGCATTCACGGACAAGCTTAGAAATGGTGTAAACACCCTCAAGGGCCTTAATAGCCGCTTTACTATCAGTAATAATATGTATATTCCTATCCGATATACCCCGATACTGGATCTGAACGGCTGCTGTTCTGATAGCCATTATTTCAGCCTGAATGATGCTACAATAATCTGGTAGCTTAAGGGACAATCTAAGATTCATCTGTTCCGAAAAGATGGCACATCCGACTTAATCGTGTGATTTGAATTCATCTGTAAAAACTTGGATAATATCACCCGGGAGATATAGACCATTTTTATAATAAGATCGCTCCGGTATTCTCGTTACGAAACCAGGATCAAAAGTAGGTTCAGGTATCGTGTAGTCAACAGGTTGCTGCCGATTAATTAGAGATATTCTCATGTCCGTAATTTCTATACTTCCATGCTTTGGTGGCGTGAAGTCTTATTGCCGCATTTGCAGCCATTTGTTCCGATAAACTTAGTTGGGGTGATTCTTAGGGCACCCGTGATCATAATAGCCACCATTCTCATAATGCGTTCGGACCGAATTAGATGGTTTTTCTTGCATAGAGCCAACCACCAAACTGCAACTCCGTAGAAAAGAGTTGGTTTAATTACAAAGTCGTACAGTCAGTAAACGTTCCTAGGTTTCAAACCCCAGTTAGGGCCTATTGCCTTCTTACAGCAGTATAGAGCGTTTACCGCCTTAGCAATTGTGGACTATTTAATTTGCTATCCAATATAATTCCAAAGTATTTGGCATTATAGGATAAAGTGAGAGCTACTCCATTGATATTAGGTGTAGAGAATTTAGGAATTTTGTATCTTCTTGTGAATAGTACCAACTCTGTCTTGACCGGATTAACTCCAAGCCTACACTCGTTGCACCATTTAGATTTAGATTCAAGGATTTCTGAGAGCATTATAGGGCCCTTGCCTGTAGCTGCAACTGTGACGTCATCCGCATAAGCGATTGTTGTGCAGCATGTGCACTCCAAGGTTCTCAGTAATATGTTCAGGTTGAGGTTCCATAGCAAAGACGAGAGGACACCACCTTGTGGTGTACCACGTACTTCCACTTTGGGAAAGTGTAAAGCGACTAACGGAGATTCTATGCGCCTCTATCTAAGTAGTTTCTCTGCAAATGCGATGATCACAGGATTTATATCCATTCGTTTAGTGGCGTTAATAACCGACTCTGGTTCAACATTATTAAAAGCACACTCTATATCAATAAATGCTATCAAAGTGTATTCCCTGTATTGAAGGGACCTCTCTATATAACCAACTAGTGAGTGTAGTAGAGTTTCAGTAGACCTACCTTTCGTGTAAGCATGTTGTGCTCCCGATATTATATGCATTCAAGAGCCTTTGTTGTATAAAGACAGGCCTTGCGGTTCAGGTAAGACCAGATCTTGTATCATGGTCAAAAATTCTATTAAGGCCTTTATCCTATCTGATTTTAGCGATAAGGGTACATGTACTATTGCCATCAAAAGCAAGATGGGTGTAGTCTGGATCATGAGTTGCTATATGGCACATGACCAAGGAGACGATAAACTAAACTTCATAACTAGGAAGTAGATATCCTATGCAAACAACAGGATATGTTGATATGTGCAGATGCAAATGCACACCAAACTATCTGGGGCAGAACGAACATCAACCTAAGAGGTGAGTCACTTTTCAACTTTATAGTACAGAATAAACTAACAGTTATTAATAGTGGTACCGAACCCACCTTTATTGAAGGGAACTTCTTAATATCACTTTAATAAATGATAGACATAGGAATCTGATCAGAAACTGGAATGTTTCGAAGGATTGTTCCTTTTCTGATCACATGTATATAGATTTTGACCTATTGTTAGAATCAAACCACGTGGATGCCTTTTTGAATAGGAAAAGACGAATTGGCCCACTTACGCCAGGGTACTGGAAGACGAATTACCGTCGTGTCCATCCTGCATTGAAAATAGATCCGAATTAGACTCCAAAACGGAGTTGCTTACCAAAGCCTTGCCTAAGGCGACTGAACAATCCTGTAGAGAAACTGTCAGGAAGGGTAAATCTAAGCCCACATGGTGGAATGCAGAAATTGCGGAAAAGCGCAAGAATAAGACAGTCGAAGAATAAGAGCAGCTGACGTTGCCTTAGAGTGATGGAGATTAACCTGAGTAACCCTCATCATCATAATTGGTCGTTATTGACGACAGTAATATCAGCATCCTTTGGATCGTCGTCAGATTCCAGGAGGACGTCCTCATTCTCTGTCTCAATTATGCCCTCAAAGAAGTCTCCCACAAGTTCAGAGACCGATTGAGTGTCTTCAGATCCAGAAGAGAGAGCAGACTCAGACGTCATAACTCTCTTTCGTGGTGCGCTCTAGAGCTTGAGGCTTCTTCCCTTCATCTTCCACTTTCCCCTGAGTCTTTCTGAGCACTGTTCAGTATAACAGTAGCTTTCCTGTCATCCTCGACAGGTTCAGAAACATTCGCCACTCTCCAGTCCTGTTTATCCCAAAATAACTTTTAAATCTTAAAAAATTACAAGAAAATTCATTATTTGTAAAACTTCTATTTTAAATATATAAGTAGTATGTATGACTTACTTTTCGTCGGACAAATTAAAAATTACAGATTTCTGTCTAAGCAGTCTTTTTTCCACTTGTTTATTCTTAATAGTTTTTAAGACTTTTAAATATGTAGGAGAAAAGGTTATAATGTAACTATTAAATTCATTATTTATTTCTATTATTATTATTATTATTTTTATTATGAAACTAATCATAAAGCCTGTCCCTGCCGGGCGTAAACCTATTCTACATGCACATGTGGAGTAAATGAGCTTTAAGTATGCAAAATTTCAGTTTTCTGCGACGTCAGACGGCTTCAAAAAGCTGCGGAGAAAGAATTGGACATACATCCGGACAAACAACGAAATTATTTGTATAGATACAATTAAATATGCAAATATATACTATAATACGGCGCAACACCACATTTGTTTTTTTTTTTATTTTCTTCGTCACTGGACGAGTCTAAATTAGAAATAGACAACATTTGTATCTAATTCTCTTGCTTTTGAAAAACAATAAACAAAATGTATCAGCTGACTTTAACATTTTATATGTGTGCTGTATTTTATTTATGTTATCGATAAGTTGGCAACGTTGCCATAATGCCCTTGTAGAATACCAATTTAACATTCGGCCTTATTCCAATTGCCGACGTCGTTGTCGTCTGACGACATTTTTGTAGCAGAATAAAGAAAAAATGTTTCTCTTGCCTTTTTTAATCTATTACAAAAATGTCGTTACACGACGACGACGCACAGTGGTTCAAGATGCAAATCTAGCTGTCATAACTTCTCTTTGGAAGCAGCTAGAACGATGAAATTTTGGTATTATGTACTTCTTATCGAAAGCATTCCTTGTGCAAAAAGTGGGCGTTGTAGGTAAAATGGGCGTGGCAATTTTTAATGGCGTTTTTAAGAATATCATAATGTAACGACTTAGAATATTAATGTATTAATTAAGAAGTGAAGAAAACCCTTTTTGGAAATTTTAAAATTCGACTGCATGTGCGCAGTCGAACGAGGCTTTCGGGCACAGCTTTTTAATATTAATAGTAAATATGAAAAATTTTAAAATAACAAATTCTTTGTAATAGATAATTGCAATATATAATTGAGTGTCCACTACTACCATCACAACCCCATTTAAAAATCAAAGTCAATTCCGTACAATTCAAGTTCTTTATGACCTCTTTTTGTAACTTTACAATTTTACATGCAGTGTGATCAACTGTCCTGCAGAAGCACTTCTGCTATATAATCCGATACTTTTATTCCATTACTTGGATAGCACTTTTGTTTAGCTTCCAAAATTCGATGATATGATAGGTCTATGTCCGCATTACGAATCTTAGCACCAGTAAGCATCGCATTATAACTTGATTTGTATATTTTCCATCGATAAACAGACGTAGTGCTTCTTCATCTGTATATGGTACTGGTTCCTTCGATTGTGCATTAAAAATACATATTTTTAATTTTAGTTGCTCTTGTTGGAGATTCATTTATGTTTTTTTAGAATCGCGGCAGCATCCTTCTTGTCAGATTTATAAAGACTAACGCCAGCAGCGAAAGCTAGTTTCTCAGGTGAACATTCACTAACTAAAGCAGACACTTCCAAACGCTTTTCTTTTTCAAATTTACCTAAAAAATCTGATCGAGGTCTACGAAAATTTGACGTTGACGGTTGGAGCCCAAAATCTTCCGGAATTTTTAATACGTTTTCAGAAGGTAGACAATAAACTCCATCTAACCAAATTTTGTTGGAGTCTTCAAAATATTTTTTAGATCTTTTTGCTTTTATCCATCTTTCGCGAATTGAATACGTTAATCTCCGTATAGCTAACTTAACTTTACCGCAATAATCTTCTGTTTTTATTTTCTGTAACCCACTCTTAGCAAAAAAAACATGTAATAACAGCATTTGCCTTTTCTTTGCTTTGTACTTTGGCAATCCACACATCACATAGTTCTCTCCGTGTTATGGGTATGTAATCTATTTATGTATATAAAAAGTTTACCGGTTAATAATTGCAGCTAATTTTTTTCTCATCTAAAGTGGACATTACACAAATAAACAAGGCACAATTCATTTCACGGGAATCCATAGGAATCCTATTTAAAAGTTACTCTAAAAACCATAAAATGCTAAATATTTACTTGACAAAATACATATTTCCTCTTACCCATTATTTTACATACAAAACATTTAAATTCAAAATTTATTTATAATATATGTAGGTAGAACATACCTGACATAATGCAATATAAAAAAAAGAAACTCAAAATGTGTTATTGTTTGATGTTACGAACAGTTCAAAAGTGATGCTGTGAATCGACTGGCCTCCTATAACAACAGGCACAATGCAATTGAACATTTTCGAAACATCATAACAAAGCAAATAAGAACAAAATAAAAAATCTGATATACACTTATGTACAGTGGATAGTTGTCTATCAAATACCAAACAAATTATGTGAATTTTGATATATAAATTGATATATTGACTTTTTTCAGCTAGATTTGCATCTTGAACCACTGTGCGACATCGCCAATTGGAATACGGCCTTTTATATTGCTGTTGCCGTCGTTTCATATTGCTATTGCCTTAAAATTGTCGTTGCTGTTGCCGTCGACAAATGGAATAAGGGTGATTTAATGCTATTTAATGCCAGTACTGACTATCAGATTTAGACAAAAAATCCATGTGTGTGACAGATTTTCTGACAAGTGTATCCCATTTTATAATTTTTTTAAAAATTTCATAAAATAAAATTTTCTATGCGATCAGAGTTGCTTTTTAATGTAAAGAATTTTTATTCTTATTTATTTCACAAATTACAATTAGTACTGAAAATATTTTATTCCGGAATGTAAATTTTTTTATTTTTGTTAATTTTTAATAACTCAAAACAAAAATAAATTTTGGTAATATTTACATTAGAAAAAAATATAGTTGAATTTTTTATGACAGTGTGGTACTTCAACACACTCTTTTAAGCGATTTTAATTTGTAGGACAGAATTTCCTCAGATTTTTGTGTGCCAAAAACAGCAAAAGTTGTTCACTTAAATATTCATCCGGTGTGAATTGGCCCAATGAAAAGATAATTCCGCCAATAATTTTGAGCAAAAAAAAAAAAAAATAAAAAGTCATAGATGTTTTTAAACATTGAACAATAAATATTCAATATAGAAAGCTAAATATACATCGAATTTTATTTCTAGTGAAGGAAACTATTTATTAAAGTTATTGGAGGAAAGAAAAAAATTATAGTGCAAAAAATGTATTCTTGTATGTGATTTAAAACGATTTTGATCGAAATTGTAATCAACTAAAGTTTCAAGATTCTATAATTTTCAAATCTTTTTATACTCGTTATTAAAATGACTATTAAAACTACTTCCGAGATTATTTAAATTTTAAAATAATTAAAACAGACAAATTTCATATCACTTTGAAAATACAGACGATTTCAATTTCGATCAAAATCCGTTTTTCATCACATACCGGATTATTTGTCTTATTAAGGATTTTTATATACATATTTCGTGATCAGTTAAATCTTCATTATCACTTGAATAATCCATTTTTATTTAACTTTTAATTTTTGTGTTTTCATCTTTCAGTTAAATGAATAAATACAGCTGCATTTCACTTACATAGTTGTATTTTTTGCCTATCTGCACAAAATTAAAACTTTTGTGTATGACGGCTAAATGTAGTACGAAAAAAAATCGTTTACATGTATTTTGCTTAACTGCATATTGTGGATAAAGGCCTGGTTAGCCAAAGGTTGATGTCGTAAAAACGGTACGTTAACTAACGTACGTTTGTGCAGTTATAAAAACGTGTCATATGTCAATAGTAAATGTAAATAAAAACAAAACAAACTAAAAAATTATAAATGCATTCATTTGCCTGTACCAGTAATATTAATTTTTCGCCGTATATAATTTATTATATTTTTTTTACTTACTTTTCACAAAACACAGCACATACAAAAAATTTAAATTTTTAAATGGCAATATGAAGCGAGCTGTTTAGAGCAGTGATGAATATTGTTAAATTAACACAAAGTTAAAAAAAGTACCAGAAGTACCAAAATAAGAGCATATTATATTTACTTTTATATTATACTTCGTAAAGATTTATTCTTATACTACTATTGAGTATTAAATTTTTGGTTTAAAGTCATTATTTATTGAATCGGATCTATTGGTCCATTCTGGACCGGAAACGACCGGAAAGTAAATTTTTAAGTAGAACTTAAAAAAAATTAAAAAAATTTGAATTATCTCGGCATGTAAGTCAATCAACAAAAACACTCAAATTTGTTAGTGTTTCTCATATAAAAAGACCAATGTCAAAAACCATTCGTGTTCTATGAACAGGCTATTATTATTTTTCACAACAGTAGTAGATGTTAAAATCTCAACACATTCTAAAAATCGACCCCCTACAAAGGTCTCATCAGAGTTCTTTGTGTTGTACATATTAATTTTCTACATAATCTGTTTAACTCATAATCTATCGGAAATAGATTTTGTGAATTATAATGTTTTTACTCGAATGCAAATTCTAACCAGTTTTTTGTGTTAACTTACTTTTATTTACAACTATATATTGAAAGCTCTTATGAGACCTTATTAGCGGGGGTAGAAACTAGTACAGTTCCACTAGTGTTTGGATCCCAAAACCGATATATTAACAATAGATTTATAAAAATAAAGATCGAAAAGTTATTTCAATTAG
Source organism: Metopia argyrocephala (assembly GCA_963576795.1). Lineage (NCBI taxonomy): Eukaryota > Metazoa > Arthropoda > Insecta > Diptera > Sarcophagidae > Metopia > Metopia argyrocephala. The sequence goes on from OY756211.1 coordinate 34,137,432, forward strand.
GAATTCAAGAAATAAAAAAAATATCTTTTGGATCTTTAAAAAATGTGCGTTTTACTTAATTTCAATCTTTTTAAATTTGTACGATAAATATATTAATTCATTACTATCTATTCAAAAATTTTTCGGTAAAGCCGGTAATCGGCATTATTGAGTAAATGTTTTTTCGGACTTTTGTTTTAGAATATACGGTTAAGTTTATTAATGTCATTTAATATAAATTTTAAAAACAGTAGACACAATTAAAATAAAAATGAAAAAAAACTGCAAAATCTGTACAATTTAAAGAAAAACTGAGTTTTTAAGCAAAAAACTGCAAAACCGGTCAATGCTTAAAAAAATTGCAAATTCAAGATAAATCTGCACACTTGGTAACGCTGTTAGTAATACTAAAATACAAATTAGTTTGATTTGGCAGCTGTTATTGTTGTGTTGTGTTCAGCGTTGCCACAGAAGAAAATTTCTTTTCTACCAAAAAATTTTAAACAACCTACCAGAATCCTACGCAGCCTACCAAAGGTCAATAATATAAAAAATTTTGAAATAATGTATAAAAAAAATGTTCAGTTAAGAAAATAAAAAACTTAACAAAATAGTTTACAATTAAACTGGGAGCATAAATAAAGCAACATAATTTGTAATACTAAAAGTAAAATTAATATATGGGTATTTCCAGACGGACGGACGGAAAATTTCATAGTTTAAAACTACTATATTTTTAACCAATTTTTTGTAATCATATAGCCAATTTGTTGAACTTTAACAAAACAAAGGATCAGTCATTTAAAATTTTTTCTAATGCTTTTCACAGCCTTCAGTAGTTACTTCGACTTCTCTTTTTTACCAGATATTTCAATTTAAATTTAACAACATTGCATTTAAAATGTTTAATGAGTTGTAGGTGTTGCTTTCAGTGTGAAGAAAAAATTCAGAGAGTTTGCATAACGGTAAAATTCATGATTGGTTTTAGGTAAAGTTTTTCGTGTGTCCGCAACGCAAAATTTTTATTTGTTATTGATGTCAGTACAAATAAATATATTTGAAACGGCGGATGTGTTTTTTCGCAACTTCTTTACTAGAGTAAAAATTTAATCTATAAAAGCTTTTAGCTTACCTGTCATTTTAAAGTACAAATTTTAAAATTTGTGCGTCCGCAACAGGAAGTAAATAATTGACAATTTTTTCAGTAAACAATTTAGTTTTTTCTATTCTTTTTATCGTATTTAAGATGGAAATAAACCCTATTACTGAATCTACATCTCGTTCGAAAAAGTTTAAGGATAAGAGCAGATGAAGAAAAATGGAAAGCATTTTGCAACAAGGAGTCAGAAAGAAAGCGAATGATTCGTAAGAAGAAAACTAGCTTGTAAGCAATTAAAAGAAAAGAAAAAATTGTTTACGAATGAAAAACTTGCGAAAAAATTGGAAAGAATCTACCGTACAAAAGCCTTATAAGTAGTTGTAAGCAGACGTTGGCGAAAGCATTAAAAAAAGCCGAAAATAGTTTTCCAAAAAATCCGGTTAAAAAATATGAAATTATAAAGAAACTATTTGAGACATATTTATGCCAGAAAATGTCTAGTAAACCAGTTTGCACATAAATTATTGATTTCTATTGTCGAGATGATGTAAGTGATCAAGCGGCTGGCAAAAAGCGCTGTTGCTAAGCGTTTCATGATAATAACAGTTTCAGAAGCTTTTGTCCTGTATGAAGAAGAATTTCCTGAGGAACGAGTAAGTAAAAGTGCCTTCTTTGAAAATCATCCATCACACGTTGTGCTATCAACTTCGGTACATGTTTGATAGCTGTTCGAATGTAATAAAATCTTTTCCCTCAAATTTTTAATTATTTTGGAAAATGTTTGCTGTAACACGAAAAATGATTTATGTATGGTGAGCGAATGCAAAAAATGTACCTACGACATCAAAGATGCATTGGTTCCTAGAGAATTTATACCAAAATTGAACAAAACTGTTAAATGGAAGCATTGGCGAAAAGCAGACAATCGGTTACTCTTAGACTACACAGAGGCAACTTTGGCGGATCTTGTCCATGAAATCGAAACGCACTTAACATCGCATTTAACTGAGTTTCAAATAAAAATAAGAAAAAATAGGTTTTCAAATACTGTTATTCATAGATAAATGTGTGCGTCCGCAATGTGCATCCGCAACACCCATTTAGATTGAAGTTGCATAAAAGGTAAAAGTATTTTTAATGTAAAGTAAGTTGCTTATAAAACCCCAACATGTCTTCTTTAAATAAACAAAAATAATTATATTTTTCACATAAGAAATTTCGCTGAATATTACAAATTTTCATGGACACTTCAAATATGTATGTACATATAGAAAATTTTGTGCGTCCGTAACTTGCTGTTGTGTTAGTCATAATTTTCAGTACAAAATTTTAAGTAAAGTTTCAGTAAAAGCATATTATAGTACTGTCCAAAATCAAAATTTTTTAAAATGGACTTAGTCCTCAAAATATTTCAACTTTTTAAGAAAACTAAAATAAAAAAAATAAAAAACGTGCGTCCGCAACGCAGGAAATACCCATATACATATGTTTCGTAAAGTATTTAAACACAAAATTTTATATAAAAAACATACAAAATTTATTTAAGGTAAAATTTGACTATGAAACAAAGTACTAAAAAATGTCTTCCTTGGTTTTTAAGTTTATTTTTATATATTTAAATTTAACTACATACACTATATAAATATTGACAGATGCTTCCAGGCAAAGCACACTTGGATTCAATAAGGTTCCGTTGTCACAGTGTATACAGTGATAAAGGAGATGACAGCTCAAAAAGTTTAAAATCACCTGTGTTTTGTTGTGGCTATCTTATTATACACTGTAATTTTGTGTGTGCAATTTTGTTGTGGCTATCTTGTAATACACTGTGATATTGTGTGTGCAAAAATTTTGTTGTGGCTATCTTGCTGTGTGTTGTTTTTGTTATAGTTGTTGGAGTTTCGTCACTGTATATACTGCACCGTGGTTCAAGTCTCTAAGGAAGGCGGTCATAGGTAGTTTACTTAGCTAGACTCATCCAAATTAATATGAATGTTTGAGTTTACGCTATTTAAGGGTCAAGTAGGGTAAAATTATATAAAAAAAATCATTAAGGATAATTTTATTATAATTTATTTATCAAAAATTTTAGTCCTTAATTAAAGAAAAAATAATAGAAAACAATAAATTTTGTAACGCCAATTTAACACAACATTTTTATATTGTTTTTAAAAACTTAACATACTTAAGGCCTCAGGTGATAGCATAGACTTCTTCTTTTCTGGTAATTTACTTAAAGAAGAAATTAACGGGTCGGAATTTAGAAGAAGTCTATGCAAAAGATCAGTGTTAGTGACAACACCAGACATTTTTCGCGTGTTGTCTCCTCTGAATAGCTTAAATAATTTATTACAAGATTCAGCGGCTTCTTCAGATAGCTCACCTATGGAAACTAAGCAATGATCAATTACTTCCGAGCTGAAGGATGCAAATTGTGCCATGAATACCTACTAGTAAGCATTCGCGCGATCCCTAATGAGTAATCTTTAAATGCTAGACTAGACAATGTTTCTTTGCCTCCAACACTTTTTGATTAGATGGCAATGCATTTGTTAATTGTGAATTGAGAAACTCCATTATAACTAAATACTGGTATTTTACTTATGTATTACTAATAATACTTTGTTTGTAGTAAATTCCACACAAGTGTTGTTACATCGGGTAGAATTACTCATTAAATGTTTTATCGTGGAATCACCTACCACAGCTAACTTAGCTAATCTTCGGCGTTTTGTTCTCTTACTGCAGTCCATGAACTCTTTTCTATGTAGTAAGCTTTTCGAGGGCTAGTTACCTTCTGCAGGCTTTAGAGTATGTTCCCTGACTATCGAAGGTAGTTCTCAAGCTTCGATGTCGTCATTTCAGTCACTATATTCAGTCGCCATACGCAAACGTGATTGGTTAACTTGTATCCAGTATGTTACCAATCTTCCACCAAGGTTGGTTATTTTAATTTTAAAACTACCATTGTTTAAATGTTCGACATCTGTCAGTAACTGCGTTAAAGTTTGACACACATGATTACGCAGCTCACTTTCAGTCGAACTTACCTTAATCGACAGCGAAGTATCAAATACAAGCATTCTTGTAAAAGAGCACTTAATAACAGCACCATAAATATGTTTAATATATTTTTCTCAAAAAAGTAGAAAAAACATAATAATAATAGACGGTACATACCTTCAACTTGAATATCCATTGTAACACAATAGGTCACACATATAAAAATATTATAAAAAAATACAATAAAAAATATTTCGTTATTTACTAAGTTCGTGACTTATTTGGCTTTCATTTTGTTTGACAGTAATTGTATATTTGGATCAAGCTTCGTAACACACAGCTTTAATTTGTTTTTATTTTTGACATGAGAAAAAATATTCAGGGCGATTCGGCAATACTTTCTTTATAATGTCGAATGAGACCATTCACTTTCGACAACTAAAGTTCTATACATTCTTAAATACTTGTGATGAATTATCGATAACAACTGTCATATTTTTGTCACCACTGCTTAAAATTTTATTTTTATTATTTGATTAAATAAAAATACATGTAAAAAACATAAAATTTAATACAAAAATATTTAGAAAATCTTCGTACTACCCTCAAAATATTCCCTAATGGCTTTTTCAAATTTCATTAGATGATGAAGTCCTATAACTACAATAGTAAGAAGTAATTTTTACTAGAAAATATAAAAATAAGAAATAATTTAAAGAATTATCCAGTTATTTTTTTAAGATATCCCAATTATTTCTTTAAAGTAACTTACAGCCTGTTTTTAGAACACGAATGGTTTTTGACATTCGTCTTTTTATATGTGAAACAACAACAAAAACACTCAAATTTGTTAGTGTTTCTCATATAAAAAGACGAATGTCAAAAACCATTCGTGTTCTGGCTGGTAATTTTCATAAAACTCTTCTAATTGCTGCTGCAAAAAATTCGGTTGTTCAAATTTTTTCTTTTTTTTTAGATACTGGCTCTTTAGCAGGACTGTTATTGATATTTAAACTAACTCCTTCTTCTAATGCTTCCGGTTTTTCAAATACTCCAAGTGAATTTACATTTGAAACACCTTTCACAGATGTTTTATAATTTAATAGTAAACACTGCCTCTTCCAAATCATTTAACGCAATGGTTGTGTTAGAACTTCACCTGTGGCCTCCATTTGCTGTTTATTTATTACCAGCTTGCTTTTTGTATTGGTCTCGCCAGACCTTAGGAATTAAATATTTTAAAATTAGGATGTGTGCGGATATTGCTATTACCCAGTTTGGAGATATGAAAAGTCATTTCCAAATGGGATTTTACAGAAATTTCACAACTCATATTCACATGTGGTCGATAATTGGAAGTAGAATTCAAATTTGAGCCTTTGATTAGATCCACTTACCTTTGTCCATCCTGCTACTTCTCTAGCAGGAGGGACATTTATATTAACATTTTGTGTAATTTCTTTCCGTAAAGCATTTTAATCTTCTGGTCGTAATGTGCTGACTCATCTTCCAATGCCCTTATGTTCCATCAAAAAATCAACCATCAATTTAAATTGACCTGACGTTGTTTGTCTTTTAGCCCTAAATATTGCAAAAACAATTTTCCAATAAGTTAACCAAATACTGTGTTTTAGAAAACAAATTTTTATATATTAATTTATTTATTTATTTATTTTTATTTATTTATCATAGAGTATAGCACAACAAGATGGGTATCTTATAATTTAAAGTGCTAATGAGTATGAGAAAGACTTTTAAATACAAACATTAAAAATTAAGTGATTGAAATAACAAAAAAATAATAATTTAATTATATAAAAAAAGTAATTAAACCAATTTAAAAGTATATAAAATTTAAAAAAAAATATAATTTAAACAAAAATTGAAAATCAAAATAATTCTTGCACATCACATTTAAACATTCTATTAAAATTATAAGCAAGCAATATATTTTCCAAGCTCTATTTTAAATCTTTTCGCGTTGCAAATTAATTGAATTTTCCCTGGGATTTGGTTCCAAAGATGAGTGCAATGAATAAAGAAATGACGCTCAGAAAATGCAGTTTTATATTTGTGTTGAAGTAACGTTAATCCTCTAGCCGATCTACCGAATTTTAGGGTTTTAAAAAGATAATTGGGCTCTCCAGTATAAATTATTTTATGTAAATAAATTAAATTTTTGAATTTCAGAAGATTTTCAAAACTCATCTGATTAATTTGGTACGAGTAATGAGATATTGAATCACGCATTCTTTTGTTATAAATATATCTCGCAGTATTATTGTAGGCTACTTTGAGTTTACGCAAGTCAGTTTCAACGCAATTTCCATATATTTCGCAGCCATAAAGAAGAACTGGAACCAGATACGTCTTTGCAAGTAGCATCCGTATTTTAAAAGGCGTTGAATGTTTTACAGCCCAAAGGTTTCGCAACATGCCATAAACTTTACCAACCGCAGAGGCAATATGGTCGGACCAAGTTAATTTATTATTAAATATCACTCCCAGATTTTTTGAGGAATTTACGAGTTCAATAGCATTATCATTTATTTTGATCTGAGCATCCGTAACTATTTTCCTGTGACTTCTATTGATTACAATATACTTCGATTTAAAGGGGTTTATACAAAGACCATTGTTTTTAGCCCAATTTTCTATTTTCAGTAAATCAGAGTTTAGATTGCTTACACATGTGTCAATTTCATTTAAAGCACAACTCTTGTATATCTGAACATCGTCAGCGTACATATGTATTTTGGCATGTTCTATGACATCTGGTAAATCATTAATATAGATACAAAATAAAAGCGGTCCAAGTACGGATCCCTGTGGGACACCTCTATTAACAAAAAGGCTTTCAGAATGTGTACCATTATATGAAACAATCTGAGATCGACCTGTAAGGTATGAACGTAAAAGGTTACAGGCTGTTTGTGAAAAATAAAACAGTTTTTCCAGTTTCTTTAACAGTACGGAAATAACTGTATTAATTTCAAAAAGTTGGGATTAATTTCGTCCATGCCGACAGCTTTAGATTTAATGCTAAGTAAACTTCTCAGAACTAAGTACCTGTTGGCTTACGCATTGAAATTCAAAAGTGTTCTCAACTTGAACACTGCAAAAATCATCATAAATGTTGTAGGTCGGTGGTAGTATATTATTGTTTAAAAATGTTTGATTTAGGCTGTTTACATCCACTTCACATGAAGAAGAATGTTCTTTTCCAACTCCAATTTTGCGAATCTCTCTCCACTTAGCACTACTATCAATAGCTTGTGAAAATTTTCTCTCATAATACAACTTCTTTGAGTGTTGTATGCTCTTCACAACGGCTCTACGACTAGATTGGAATATTTCACGAAGTTCATGAGTTTTGAATCTTTAATAATAATTTTTTTATGTGCATGTTAAACCATGGCATCTGATTTTTAATTACTCGGTTTGTTTTTAGAGGAACTGTTGTTTCATATAAAAAGTTGATATTATCCTGTAAGAAGCGGAGTTGATCATTAACGTTTTCATGTAAAAATATTCCGCTCCAATTAATATTATCCAAATTCTGCCGCAGGATGTCGAAGTCAATGTTTTTGAAGTCTCTATAAACAAAATATTTCTCTTTCTTACTTACGCCGAGATCATAAGTTACGAATAATAAATCATGATCAGAGAAGACTGAGGCCGAGATTTGATCGTACAGTAGGACTTTAGATATGTCATTTACAAATACTAAGTCTATAAAGGTGTTAGAGCATCTATGATAATGTGTTGGCGTAACAGTATTTATAGGAAATAGACCTAATGAGCACATTGGGTCAATCAGAGGATTATTCGTTAATAAATTGTTATTGAAATCACCAAGAATTATGATATCATTGTATTCAACAGTTAAATTTTCCAAAATATTGATGAATGACTCAATCTGTATATCCCTGTGTGGTCTGTAAATACTACCAATCAGAATTTTTTTTTATCCTTCGTAATAATTTCAATAAACAGGTATTTGATATCACTGCCAGCTAGCGTTCTCATCTTTACAGCACAATTAATACCACACCTGACATATATCGTAACTCCTCCACCTTTAGCTTTTGTTTCAACTCCGTTTATTACAACCGTTCTGTCTGAGCAAAATAATTTAAAACCTTGCAGATTAAAAACAGAATCATTAATATCTAACGGGAAGCAAGTTTCGGAGATACAAATTATATCAACATCAGATGAGGAAAATATATATCGAAATTCGTCGATTTTGTTACAAAGGCTCTGAGCATTCAGATGCACTACGTTTAGCCCCACTTTTTGCTTAGTTAAGACTCGAAGCAAGTTATATGCACTCACCTTAGAACCATAATTATTATTCATATGCATAATAAGGGAAATAACCAACGCAAAAGTAAATATTATTAATCAGATATCTATCAGTATTAAGCAAAAAAATGTTATGAAAACCAAATTGAAAAATAGATAAAGTTAAAAATATATGTTTAAAAAAATTTTTTGTTAGATTTAAAATCTTATTCATGAATATATAATTGGTAAATTTATTGTACAATAGAAATAGCTGCATAATATTAGTATAAATAAACTTATTCTTCAGAGCCAGGAAAAAGCTGATCCAGCAACTCAATATCATCAATTTGTATGGGGTTATCATTAATGTGTTTCTTAACGTGCACAAGACCTCGCTTAGTAAATACGCTGGTAAGGATTTTTTTCTTCTTAAGACGATTTGCCGATCGTAGTATATTAAAGCTGGACTGTGTCAAGTTTTCATTTATATAAAGTTTATTATCTGAGTTCAGACCAATATCCAGAAGGGTCAATGAGTGACCTTTATTTCTTCTTCTAAACTGCGCAAGGGATTTTAAGAAAGAGCTTTCTTCTTAATAGATTTACTTCTAGCAAAATTCGGTAAAAAAGCCTTCTCTTTAATTTTTCATGATATATTTTTTCCGATTGTTTATATAAAACACAGAAAAATTTTTGACGAAGAAAAACGACTGGTTGTGATGGTGAAAACGTTTTTTAGAATATATAGAAATTGAAAAAAAACCATATTTTCAAGTTGTTCATCCCTAACGTATTATAGAATTAAAAAATAAACTCTATGAGCGTATTTGAGGTGAAAGCGAGAATAGGGATTGCCCTGATTGTCTCGCAACAGTGGGTACTTCCGAAGCAGGAAAGTAAACGGTGAGCATGTTCTCGAAGACATGGATATTCAACAGCATTTTTCCGGATTTATATGGGATCCTTTTTAGCGTTAAAAAGGGATTTGATAATACTATCTTCCCCTAAATCAATTAACTCCATTTGTGGTTCTGAAGGAGCCTCGGATCTATCTATTAAATGTGGTTCAAATGCCAGTTTCCTAGCAGGAGTGTGCTCATCAAAATCAGAAAATCTGTTAGTATACTCTTCTATTAAACAATCCAAGACACCTACATATTCATCGAATATTTTATTTTCACAAGCAATGTTTTGAAAAATGATAAATTACTCAACAGGGAAGCGTTGAGAGATGCGAGTCAGAGAAGCTAAAGCAAGGTGTGACACTCAAATGGGAGATCTGAAACCGAGTTATGTTTACTTCTTAGACAAGGTAGTTGGCGCTGCTAGCGCTAATTTAAATTTTTTTTTGCAAACACAATCAGCTGACTATGTATGACAAATTTTGTAAATAATGTTTTATAATTTTAATTTATTTTCATATAAATAGTACATAGAACATTATTCGTTTTTTTAGATATGTAACCCTAGATTTAATATAAAAATTTTCAGCAAGAATATTACACAGAAAAGCAAACATAAGAAAGAAATTTTTAGCAAATTAAAAAATTTTGGCCCAACACACAAATCCGCATCCATATTTATTTATGTATTTGTCTTTTAATTATTTGAAAAAAAAAAATTTATAAAATACACACTATGAGTAAATTACTTTTTCCAATATATTTTCTGTTTTGTATTTTTGTTAGTTGTTTATGTAAAAACATATGACACGTTTTTAAATCTTCTATAAGTGCACTCACGTTTTTACGTTAGGGGGACGTTACATTACGATACAGAAACGTTTGGCTAACCAGGCCTTTAATCATTAAGTGCACGAATTTTTATGCAAACTTGAATATGCAGGTACATAAACGAAAAATACTGTGATAATCTCATCGGTCGATTAAATTATCAATTTACAATAAGAATATGCCAACTCAAAAACTTAAATCAAAGATTAAAGTTAATTTAATCTCAAGCTCAGAAAGTGGCCCTTAAAGTTTATTTATTTTGTATTTTAAAGCTATTTTTACACCACCTAAGTTCTCATCTGAATATAATAGATTATAACAGTTACAACTCAGATGGAAATAGTGTTGAAAGTAGAAAATGCTCTATTTTCAACTAAACTCAGGCAAAAACAATAAAAATTAAATTAAATTTGTAATTAAACTATCTGAGCCTATCTGAGTGTGCTTCTGATATAAAACTTAGATGAGAACTTAGGTGGTGTAAATATAGCTTAAGCTAATATAACAAACACATTCATTGCAGATCATCTAAGGAAACAGCTAGGGCTGTTGCAAAGGAATTTAAAGTGCGGAAAGAAATCTTTGGTGTGATTTTTCAAATTTTGCAGCAATTCCTGGCACTAATTATATTTATGGTTTTATATGGTATGATATGATTTATAATTTTATATTACTATTATAATCTAATGCTATGTTCACACGACGATATGAAACACTTGGTTTGTTCTCTGAACCACGATTGCGAAACTCACTGTTCAGACGACAGTTTAGTATTTCGGTTTGGCATTTCTGTTTTATGTACATATACAGCAATGTATACTGTACATACCACAAAAATATACATACTTACATATTTAGGGCGGTATTTTGCTTTTGTATGGTCGCGAACCGCTAATGAGAGAGCGAACCTCGATATTTGCTATTCGTGTAAACATGGTATAAAACCTTTAATTTTAAAAGTTGTCAACTTGTATCCACTTAATTAAATATTTTTACACTACACTGAAGTTTTTTAAATTACAAATTTATCCCCTTTTAATTTTATAGTATAACATCTAATAATCAAAAAAGTTTAGTTTAGCACAAAATTCAATTTTTAACTTTGGGTATAAATAAATCGCAAATCTTGAAGACTTTCTTGAAAGGGTTATTTTTTTAAAATGAGTTATATTGTTTTAAATGCGTGTAACTTCCTTTAATTCAATTTCGACGAAAGGGTTATTTTTTTAAAATGAGTTATATTGTTTTAAATGCGTGTAACTTCCTTTAATTCAATTTCGACGAAAATTCGAACCGTTACATTTTTTTGTTGTATCTTAAAAGATACAGTGCGCATTTAAGGGTTAAGCTTAAAGAAAATATCTTATCTTAGATTTTGTTTATTTTTCAATTTGACCTTATTTCGACCTACTATTCATATCAATAAATATAAAGAGTTATCCACTTTGTGGTTTCAAAAATAAACGTAAAGAAAACACATAAAATATTTTTTTCATGATATTTCTTTTTTATTATAAAGTTTGAACGTTGACATTATTTGTGAAACACTACATCATTTAAATGACCTCCACCCGAAGTATTGTAAGCATTGATTCTTTTGAGGTAATTTTCGACCACTTTTTGACACATTGGGAGGTATCTCAGCCATAACTTGACGAATGTTGGCTTTTGTTGAAGGTTTATCTGCATACACGGTCTTTCGCGTAACCCCACAAGAAAATCCTAATGGTGTCGCATGATCTTGGTGACCAGTTGATATCGCCACGACGAGAAATTACGTGACCAGGAAATGTCTCTTGCAATAAAGCCATATTCGCTCGAGTTGTGTGGCATGTGGCACGGACTTGTTGAAACCACATATTCTCCAAGTCGTATTCTTCAATAGCAGGCAAAAAAGAAACGGGTAATCATATGACCATAACGCTCCGAATTGACGGTGACAGTCGTCCCATCGTCGTTTTCGAAGAAGTAAGGTCCAATCACACCTTCGGACCAAAGAGCGCACCAAACAATGACTTTTTCTGGATGTAATTGTCTCTCTTCAATTACTTGAGGATTCTCAGAACCCCAAATACGACAATTTTGTTTATTAACATACCCACCGAGTGAGAAATGTGCTTCATCGCTGAAGAAAATTTTGTTCGAACAATTGCCGTCCACGGACGTTGTGAATGGTCAGCTGGCTTTAGTTGTTGCGTGAGCTGGACTTTATATGGATGTAGGTGTAGATCTAAATGCAAAATACGCCATAATGTGCCGTAAGACAGTTCTAATTCCTGAGAACGACGAGGAATCGACACATTCTGGTCTTCTGCAACACTTTCACTTACAGCAGCGAATTTTCAGCGGAACGAGCGAAACGATGATGCACAAGCCTTACAATATTTGTAACCGCTCCAGTCTCTTCAAATTTCTTCACAATTTTGCCAATTGCTTGCGTAGTTGGACGATTATGTAAACAATAATCTCCTCTTAAAGCACGATTTGGGGCTGTGGCAGAATCACCATTTTTGTAGTAAGTTTTGATCATTTTTATGCGTTGTGTGATAGTTAAGCGATCCATTTTCGTCAATGTCAGACTTTCAACTGAAAAGAAAAAAATTGGTTTAACAACTTAGTTTGCCAGATGTCGAATTCCAGTCCCATACTTTTGAAACCAAGAAATGGATAACCCGGTATTTTGCTTTTCAACAAATAGCTTAAGTTCACTTTAGTTTTTATTTTCTGCGAATGGACTTTTTATACCGTTTTGTAAAATAGAGTTTATGTTTGTTAAGCAATATAAAAAGACTTGTGTTCTTTTCTGTAGCTCAAAGTAAAGTACTCAATACTGGGTACTATATACATTAGGTAGGTAGGGTAGGTAGGATTTCAATTACAAGTAAAGGCACCCTTACACGATATGTTTTTTACACGTGTTTTTTAAATTTAAAATACATAAGTTTTTTGTTGTGTATGTCAAAATTAGTCAATTTACATAAGGTTTATAATTTTTACTCACAAACGTATATGTACAATTACATATGTAAATAAATAATAAATTTTTAGGCACACAATTTATAAAAAAAAAACTCTTGTACAAATAATTCATTGCCGACTAATGTTTGTGCAGAAATTTAATATCATATGTGTGTACATACGAAATTAGAGCATGCTCTAATTGAAATTTTGTCATAAGACTTTCCTTGTGTTTTTTACACAAGCAATGTTTTAAAAGTCACACACGACATGTAACTGTTTACTCATGTAAAAGTTGACAGTAACAGTGTAAAAAACATGTCGTGTAAGGGTGCCTTAAGTCTAGTTGTGTCTGATGTTTTACGAATAATTGATTTTATTTAAGATTATTGGTGGTACGTGTATCAATCTGTTTTGCTCTTTGTGTAGTGCAATTTGGGATGCGCTTCCTTTATATCTTTTCGCAGAATATTGTATTTTTTCCGATAGATCTTAATTTATGTAGGTATAAAACAAATGCTTTATTCACTGACAAACACTTCTGTTCGGGATTTTTTTCTTGGAAAATTGGACTGGATTTTCGATTTAATTTAATTTTGGCAGCATATTCTATTTCTTGTAATGAATAGTTTTAAATTATACATTCCAACTTACGAATATTTGTACTTGTTGAATAAGAATGACTGTGGTTCACCTCTCTTTCTTATTTTGTCACTTCTCAGCGGGAAATGGTAATCAATGAGAATCGAGAAGGTAATACAAGGAATGTATAATGTATTGATTACGGAAAGCATTGCGCTTAACACAGATCATGTCCTACGAAAGTAATAAGTTCTAGAATTCATTATTTGTAATGCAAAAAGTTATTATTTATTAATAATTTGAAGGAATAAATTCTATGATGCATTATTTTTAATGCATTATATTATTAATGTATTATATTTATAATATATTAAATTATGCATTAAATTATTAATAATAAATTAATTTCCCCCATTAAAAATGAAATAATAGTACCTTTCCGGCATATTTGTTACGCTTTTAACCACTTTAAAGCACCTGTAATATCATTTTATTAATAAACTCCTAATTTTATCATGTTAAAAAGAACAATTTAAGTTTTAAAATAAATATAAAAAAACAAATGAATCCACAAACAAATATACGCGGAAACAATAACTTCTTTCTTCTATATATCTGGGAATGTACATGGTAATCGATATGTAAAATAGAAAAAAACCAAAATAACGGTCTTTTTTTTCAACAAAATATACGAAAAAGACAAAAACCAACAAACAATAACTTCTTTTTTCTATAGATGTGGGAATACACATCGTAATCAATAGTTAAGTACTTGTGTGCCACATGAAATTATCTTATCGATTCCAAAAGTTATATATTCTGAAGTAATATATTATATAATTGATTATAAAATAAGGAAATCAATCTTTTCCCGCTGGGTTGTATCAGATAATTGAGGTATGGAAGTTTAATTGCTGCGAAAAATATTACTAGTGCAATGTTCCTAGATACGAATTTTCTTTTTTACTAAACACACAAAAGTATGTACATTCATATAAAACTTACGTTGTCAATATCCAAATACGTATGACCTAACGATTGACAATTTTTGTTTTCGAAATACTTTTTATTAGTAGCTTTCTTTCCAAAGCGTGCCCATTTAGAGATTAAAAAACTTTACTTTTTTAATAATTTATGGTTACAATGCGAATTTTTCGTTTTGCATTTTACATATTCATATAATCTAGGTATTTTATTTTTTGAAGATACCGCTAAATAGTAATCTACTAAGTCGGAATTATTTTAATAGAATCCATCACTAACTAAGACAAACAAACATAATTGGCCATTACAACCCAGTTTCAAGTTAAGGCCTAGCTTCTCGCAGCACGCATGTTGTGTGTGTGTCTATTTTTATCCGGGTACCTACAGTTTAAATTCGACTTCGAACGACAGACTTGAGAAGCAATCAGGTACCATCAGAACTTTTGTCAGAAGGTAGTTGCCTAAAGAAATACTTTTTCATATTTTTTTTTTCAGAATTATAGTTAAGTTAGAAACTAAAATTATGCTTATAAAATTGATGGAATAATACAATTCAAAATCACAAGTAGATTCTCAAGTTATTACCAAAAATTATTTTTTAAAGATTGTTTCTCATGATATCGTCTATACTCAAAGATATAAAAGTCAGCTGCTACACTTTTAAACAATAACGGCTATAATCCAAATTTTAATTTTTTATTTGCTTCAACTTATTAAAATCTATAAAAATATGAGAAATTATCTAAATTATTCAGTTTTAAAATTTCAAAAGTTGTTGGATGAAATTGGTTCTATATGTATTTTCAAAAACAAAAATAAAAAATACCAGCTTTGACGTTTCTTTTTTAAACTTTTTCAAAGTTTGTTATTGTATTGTAAAGTAATTAAAAAACCAAAGACCTTAAATATTCTTTAAAAAAAATAAAGCTTTTACAACTACATATTTTTCCGAAGCATCAATAATCTTTTTCTTACAAAGTACCTTTTATCAAAAATTAGTTTAGTTTAGCGCCCTCTTGCGACAATATAGAGAAGTAAACGGAAAAAAATATTCCGGTATTTTATTCATCAGATAATTAGCTTTCAAAAAAAAAAAAATATATATATAAGTATATATTATTGAAATCCGTTATAAGTGATTTTTTGATTTTTGTTCATGTGTGTAGTACAATTTAACACATTGCCACGGACCTTTTTTTGTAACCAAAGTCTAACAAAAGGTACTAACTAACTAACAAAAGTAACTAAATTTCTTACATAATAATTCTGACTAAAACATTTAAGGAAATTGTCTTCGTCCAAAGTTTTGAATTTTGTACCGTATATGTTATTATATTTTGTTATTGCAATAATTTATGTATGTAACTAAAATTCTAGAAGTACTGTGTTAATTTTGTCGCACAAGAGAGGTCTCTATTACTAAACTGCCTACTGAGACCGTAGTAGCACCTGTTGGCCAGTGTGATTCTTCGTTTGATCTCCAGACTGACATCACTCTTGCTGGTAATGGCGGTGCCAAGGTAGATGAATTCCTTGACCACATCGAATGAATAGTTGCCAGCTGTAACCTGGGAGCCGATACTTTCAACATCCCTACTCGTCGACAACATGTTCTTCGTCTTGCTCTCATTTACCGGCAGACCCATTTTTGCAGACTCCCGTTCAATAGTATTAAAGTTGGGGTGACATCTCGCTTGGCATGCTCATACGCAAGGGGCTGGACTCTTTTGTTAAATATAGTGCCATTTCGATGTACACCGCCTTTCGCAAAATACTCTCCATGACGAAATTGGAAAGATCGCAGCATAAGGGATCGCCCTATCTAACCTCGCTCGGTATTAAAGGGTTCGGAGAGGTCCTTTCCTACTGTAGTGAGTCCATCACTGCTACCTACCATAACATATAACTAAGTAATTCTATACATATACTAACAATCATGTACTATAATTTAATACTCTTAAATACAACCGTGTAATATAGGATAAGTTTATAGAACAGAAGACAATAAAGAACACTCTTGTTGTAACCGTCGAACTATAAAAATCGTGTTTGATTTAAAACTTACTAAATGGCGACCGTGACAGTTACACAAGAGGCAAAAAAAAAAAAAGAAGTTGTTGTTGGTTAAAACGAAAGTGTTGAATATGAAAAAAAAATGTGATGCGTTTTAGTTTACGGTTTTTTTTTTAATAAAATTAATATGTAATTTAGAAAAAAAAAACGAAAAGTGAAATTAAAAATTACAAATGTATATGCAAAAGAAATAAAAATGACATAAAACAAATAACGAAAAAGAACAAAATACCTATAAGATGTACACATAAGTACATACATATATTTACATAGGTAAAGCTGGTGAAAAAAAATGTGTTCATAAAATTATTAATACATAGTAAAACTAATTGCGTTTTAAAACAAACAAACAAACAATCAAAAACTTAAGTGCATCTTGTGAGAAAAATGAAGAAAAAAAGACAAATGTGTTCTGCAGAAAAACAAAATTCAATTTAGAAAAACAAAAAGAACAACAACAAATGTTAAATATGCATACCTATTTTTGCGAAACAGAAAACGTAATTAGAAAAAAAAATGAAACAATTCCCTTTTTGTTGAAAATAAAATATTAATCTTAAATAATATGGTAAATTCTTATAACGGACATATTATAAATACATATATATACATATATATATATATATATAAAAAACAGTACAGTTGACTCTGGAAACATAGCAACATTTAAAAAAAAATATATATATAAAACAAGTGCACAGAACACAAAAAGAAAAACCGTTACATTTTTTTATACAACTAAAACAATAAGTATACCTCCTAGCAACGAACCAACAACATAAGTACATCAACTGTAAAAAGTAAGAAATCAAACAACAGCGAGTAGATTTCCTATCAAAGAAACAACAACATACATCAACTGCTAAAAGTAAAATCAACTAACAACGAGTAGATCTCCTAGCAACGAAAACATCAACTCTAGAGAAGGAAGAAAGAACAACAACAGACAGATCTACCAAACGCCAATGTAGAGCAAGACAACATCTTCTGCTGATAAACTGATGTACATAGAACAACTTTAAAAGCTTTATAAAATTAAATATGTAAAACTGTGAGTTATAATAATTAAAAAGTTATTTACTTATATTAGAGTTTCTTTTTCTTATCAAATATAAATAACCAACCTAAGCTTAGGTACTTTGTATGTACATATATAAAATGTAATAAAATTAGTAAAATAAACATATGTAAATGTACAATAAATTATTCATGAAACTACAAACATATTTGTTAATGCATTCATAGTTAATAAGTGATATTGTATACTGATATATATAGGTGGTGTACATATATATATGTATGTAATATACATACATATATATGGGTAATATACCTATATATAGGTAGTATACATACCAATGAGAAATATTGTATATTGATATAAATTGTTAATTAGTGATAATAAGTGATGATATACGAAATTTAACAATATACATTTTATATACATATGAAATATTTCATCAAAATTAAAAGAAATCAAAATTACATATTAAACGAAAAATAAAGTACAAAATATGTTAACTATGGCAAATTCTAAGAATTTTTTTTAATTACATCTTTAATATATAGTTTGAATTGTAAAAATCTCTAAGTACAATTTACCTATGTTAACTCAACATAAAAATGTAAAAAGTTGATGAAAGCATGAAAGTTTTTAACATTCTCTTTCATTTCATTTCTCTTTGAATTATTCTACTTAATAAAATTGACTTAACAGAATTTTTTTTTAACATAAAGCTTTATTCGGAAATGCAAAATGTTAAAATATAGAAGATACATAGACTTGAATTTAACATAATAGAAATTAACGCTTAAAATTTAAAATAACTGTTAACTACGCGTACAAATATGGAAAAGTATGGTAACACATGGAACATTCTAGAAGCTTTATTTTAACGGGAAAATTTAACGAAACGAATATATATATATATATATATATAAGCGCACAACATTAAAAACGTTATTCTTTTTCTTAGTATTAGTATTATAAATCCTTTTGAGAACACTTGTTCAGTAATATTTAAAAGAAAAGTTGAATTAAATAAATCATTTTGTTTAACAATAAATAAAAGAAGAGAATTTCTAACAATCAGAAGTGGGATAACATTATCCATTGGCCAAGAAGAGATTGAAAGAAGAAAAAGTGTTGGCGCATTGAAGTTATTCTATGGTTGTTGGCTGTTGGTTGCTTTTTTTTTCCTTTGCCGGCCGTTTGTATATTGCTGTATCGTTGTTACTGCTGTTGCGTATTGTGGAGAAAGTGTGTAAGGCCAGTAAGATTTGAGGTTGAACGCTGGGTTATTGCTGTGGTACTACGTGGTTGTGGCAAGTAGCTTGGGTTGTTGAATACAGACAGTTATTGTGTTGCTGTACGGACGGTTTTGTGGTGCAGTATATAGTGAGTTGTTGCTGTTGTGGGGTGGCATAATACTGGTAAGAAAGAAAATTGTTTGATACTAATTTAATCAGTGAAACGGTCAGTAAAATGAGTACAAGCGAACACAGTATTAAAGATCCGTTCGATACAACACAGAATGGGTTGTCGGGCGATTTGGTGGCAAAATTGTTGGAACAGAATGCAGAATTGATAAAAATGATTAGCGCTAGTAATAGTTTAGCTGAAGCACGTAGCCAGGCTCCAAATTTTAACGTTGTGCCAGATTTGCATAAATCAATTAAAAAATTTACCGGAAAGGGGTCAGAAGAAGACGCCAATGAGTGGTTAGAATGTGTGAAGGGTATGAGTGAATTACATAATTGGTCTGACTCTTTTCGGCTTGAGTTGGTACGTTCAAATTTAGTAGATGGCGCTATCGACTGGTTTTATTCTTTAAATATAAGAACTTGGCAAGAGTTTGAAACAGAATTTACTAATACATTTATAGGCAAGGTCAGCATCGCCGAACAGTGGTCATTATTGTTGAAATATATGCAAGGAAAAAATGAAAATGTTTTTGATTATTATTTTAAAAAGAAGAGATTGTGTGATAATCTAAGGTTATCATTCCCGGAAGCAAAAGTGCAGATAATGCAAGGGTTGTACGACCGAGAATTGAGAACATTTTTACTATGCAAAAACAACACAGACTCAAATACGTTATTAGCTGATATTCGAGATTTCTACCGAACCATGGGCATACGGACAGCTAACCAAAAAGATTTTGGTGTAATGCATACTCGAATACAAACACAGGAAAAGACGCTCATGAAATTGTACCAAAAAAGGTTGATGTTGTTTGTTTTCGCTGCAATATGAAAGGTCATTTAAAACAAAATTGTAATTCGCCTGTAATTTGTTTAAAATGTAACAAGCCTGGTCACATTAGGAAAAACTGTTTAGCAAATAATGAAACCACTGTTAAAAAACAACAAAGTGTAACTCAAGTAAACAGCTGCGCGTTTGTTAGTAAGCAACTTGATGGAATTTGTCTGAACCAAAAATATTTCTTTGACGCTATACTAAATGGTAAGACAGTAAACTCGTATGTTGATTTTGGCAGTCAATGTATAATGATAAGAAAGTCTACGGCAGATGAGCTAGGTTTTAAATGTGATAGCGATCCTTCAAAAAGTTTAATGGTAAGAGGTGTTGGTGGTGGTATGGCTCGTACATTGGGTGTATTCGATGCAACATTAAAAGTCGATCAAGCTACCGCTGATGTTGTAGTATTTGTAGTGGATGATAGCGTTATTGATATACCAGTGCTAATAGGTCAGCCATTTACGGAACAGTCACACATAGTTTACTTCAAGAAGGGAGAACAATTACGAATTTTTGAGCAAGTACATCTGCCTGAAAATAATATTGATCGTATGGAAATACCAAATCTACCAAAACTTAAGACAAGCTTATGGGCCAAGGAGGCTACGGTTTTACCACCTAATCACGTCGGATTTGTTGCTGTTACAGCTGGTGAATTTTTAGAAGAGAAACAGGATATTTTTATAGATTCAAGAATTAATCGAAATGGATGTATTATTCCTGCCTGTGTCATAAATTGTAATTCAGACGGCTTAGCTGTACCCATTTTGAATTGTTCGACGGCAGAAGTAATTTTTAATGAAGGCGAGCGTGTGACAAAGGCCGAATTGTGTATACTAGATGACTTTAAAACTGAAAACGTTAAACCCAATGAGGCTGAAAAAGATTGGTTAACGTTAATTGACATTAACAAAGAGATCACCGAAAATCAGAAGATTAAATTGTTAGAGCTGTTACAAGAGTACAGAGATTGCTTTGCAATGAATATCAAGGAGCTTGGATGTGGAACTAACACCGAATTCTCAATTGAATTAACTGACGAAACCCCCATTACTTACAAACCGTATAGGTTAAGTGAATCTGAGAGAGCTTTTGTTCGAGAAGAGATGAAACAGCTGAAGGAAGCAGGTATTATTATGGAATCCGATTCTGAATATGCTAGCCCAATTTTAATAGTGCGCAAAAAGAATGGCGATAAACGAATTTGCGTAGATTACCGAGCTTTAAATCGTGTTACAAAAAAAATGAAATATCCACTACCAATTATTTCGGATCAAATTAACCGTCTGCATGATATGAAATATTTTAATGTACTTGATATGCGTAGTGGCTATTACCAGGTGAAGGTGGCAGAAAAGTCTCGCCATGTAACTGCTTTTGTGACTCCCGATGGACATTATGAGTTTTTAAGGATGCCATTTGGTGTAGCTAATGGTCCAGCAGTATTTCAGAAATTAATAAATTCGGCATTAGGTCCGTTGCGTTTCACTATAGCTATGAGCTATTTTGATGACATTTTAATACCGGCAGTGTCTATTGATGAATGTATAAAAAATTTAAAAATTGTTTTGGATTCTTTAAGAAAAGCAGATTTAAAACTAAACGTTCTTAAATGTAAATTTTTGATGACTAAAATTGAATATTTGGGATATGAGATTTCTAATGGTGTCGTCGCCCCAAGTCAAATAAAAACAGAAGCTGTCGTTAATTTTAAACGCCCAACTAATGTACACGAAGTGCGCCAATTTATTGGCTTAACTAGCTATTTTCGTAATTTCATAGAAGGATACGCTATTTTTGTAAGACCACTTACACATTTAACTAAAAAAGAAGTTGTTTGGAAATGGACTGAAACAGAGGAAAATGCTTTTGAAAATTTAAGAAAGAAATTAATCAAAAAACCGGTATTGTCAATATATTGTAAAGATGCAGAAACAGAAGTTCATACGGATGCTTGTAAAGATGGTTTGGCAGGTGTTCTACTACAGAAACAAATTGATGGCAAATTCCACCCAATTGCTTATGCCAGCCGTCAAACAACAAAGGAAGAATCTCGTTATCACTCTACTGAATTAGAAGCGTTGGCAGTTGTATGGGTATTAGAACGTTTTCGTGTCTACTTAATTGGAATTTCATTCACCATTAAGACTGATTGTACTGCTGTAAGAAGCGCTATGACAAAAAAAGATATTTTGCCAAGAATTGGAAGATGGTGGTTGAAGCTTTCCGAGTACAATTTCGAAATACAACACACTCCGGGAACACAAAACAGGCATGCTGATGCACTTAGTCGAAATCCAACCAGTCCGCCGGAAAATACCAGCCCTGTAGAAAATATTTGTGTCCTTCATTCAAGTTTAGAAACATCAGATTGGGTAAGATTACTGCAAGAAACTGATCCAAAAATTAACTATATTAAAGAGGTTCTACAAAAGAAGTCTGAGCTGTCTAATGATGATCACAGAATTCAGAAAGAGTATGCACTCGAAAATGGCCGTGTTGTTAAATTAGAAAGCGAAAGAAAACTGTTATATATTCCAGATGGAGCTAGATACAAAATTGTACAGTCTTGCCATGATGAATTAGGTCATATTGGTGTGGACAAAGTTATATCTAAAATTAAAGAAAAATACTGGTTTCCACGATTGAGAAACTACGTCAAAAGATTCGTTGGTGCTTGTATGGAATGTCTTTATCATAAGCAAACCGCAGGAAGAAAACAAGGATTTTTACATCCAATTGATAAGGTTGGATTACCATTTCACACTATTCATGTCGACCACTTAGGCCCCTTTGTCAAAGGTAAATATGGAAATATGTATATTTTGGTCCTGATCGACGGCTTTACTAAATTTTGTATTTTGAAACCTGTTCGTAACGTACGAAACGAAACTACTGTGCGTGCACTGAACGAAGTTATTTCCATATTTGGAGCCCCAACCCGCATTATGTCAGATAGAGGTACAGCTTTTACTGGTAGCGCTTTTCAAAAATTTTGTAGCGACAAAGATATCGTCCACATCCTAAATGCCACTGCAACCCCGAGAGCAAATGGTCAATGTGAAAGGTTAAACCGTACCATAACTCCCATGTTGGCGACCTTATGTAGAAAATCAAATGGCAGCGATTGGGACCAGCACATTGGACTTGTTCAGTGGAGCGTGAACAATACAGTCCACAGCGTCCTAAAAACAACCCCGTTCAAATTACTATTCAACTATAACCCAAGAAGGCTAACACCAAACAAGTTAGATGATGAAATTGTCAATGTTGACGAGCAAGACATAGATACATTGCGTCATGAAGCTATTGATCGCATAAGAAAAGACCAGGAAAGACAAAGAATACAATTCAACAAGAAAAGGTGTGCTGCTGCCGATTATGTACCTGGTGATACCGTGATGATACGCCGAAGTACTGTTAATCCAGGAGAATCAACAAAACTGTTACCACTCTATAAAGGCCCTTATGTAGTGACTGAAGTATTACCCTGCGATCGTTATCGTGTTGCTGATTTTCCTGATACTCAACGATGTCAAAGATTTTATGAAGGTGTTGTAGCTGTAGAAGACATGAAGCGATTTGTGCCTCCTCCTGACGATCTAGCTGTTGAATCCTCAAATGAAAACAACGACCCAAAACCTAGCAGACCAGTTAGAACGAGAACAACCCCTAAGTACTTGAAAGATTATTTGCTGTAGCCGATCGAGGTCGATCGTAAGATAGGATGGCCGAATGTTAACTACGCGTACAAATATGGAAAAGTATGGTAACACATGGAACATTCTAGAAGCTTTATTTTAACGGGAAAATTTAACGAAACGAATATATATATATATATAAGCGCACAACATTAAAAACGTTATTCTTATTCTTAGTATTAGTATTATAAATCCTTTTGAGAACACTTGTTCAGTAATATTTAAAAGAAAAGTTGAATTAAATAAATCATTTTGTTTAACAATAAATAAAAGAAGAGAATTTCTAACATAACATAACATTGAAAGAAAGAGAATACAAAGAAAAAGAAGAAAAAGACAAAACAAAATTTTTTTTGTCTTTTCCAAAATAATATTAACGAAATACAAAACAAAATTTTGCAAAAATAATATTGATGTTAACAAAGGAAATAACACAGAAAAGAAAAGTGAATGAAATACGATATCAAAACAAAACTTTTGCTAAATGTTATTTCAATTGATAATTATAATTAGAAAATTAAAGACAAAAGTAAAAAAAAAAATTGAAAAGGAAAAACCGAATACAAA
Organism: Metopia argyrocephala; assembly: GCA_963576795.1. Lineage (NCBI taxonomy): Eukaryota > Metazoa > Arthropoda > Insecta > Diptera > Sarcophagidae > Metopia > Metopia argyrocephala. The sequence goes on from OY756211.1 coordinate 34,161,663, forward strand.
AAAAAAAAATATATATAGAAGAGAAATAATAAAAATATATTAAATATATGAATTTAAAGCAGTGGTCTTCACAAAGAGAGTCACACAAAAATACACTGAGAGATGAGATTGGTTTCTTCATTTGTATTGTTTTTAACAACTTGAATGAAATTTGTGAAAATTTTCGTTTTAAAAACCTTTAATTTCAAAATTTAAACTAATTTATTAAAATTATTCATGAAATAAATTGTTTGCAAATGCTATTAACAAATTGAAATGTAGTTAAAAGAAATATAAACATTAATAAGTTTATGTTGCTTATTATCATAACTTCTCAGTGTCTGACAAACAAATTTAGCTCTCTTGAAAACTAATAAAACATAAACACATACGCAATTTTTGTCTCACACACATGTTTTTGTAATAATTGTGGTTGTCGTTTAGCATGATGAAAACAAAGCGTATGGATTTCTTTTAATGAAAGATTTTTAACAATGCAAATTTTTTTATAATTAATTAAGTTTTTCATAGGAAAATAAAACAAAAACTGGTTTCCAGGAATTCTAAAAGAGATATCTGTTAATAAAGTACGATACATTTAATTTTAAACTAATATAATAAGAATTAACGATACGGGTAGTTTTGGTATATTTTAAGAAGCTGTTTGCCAAAGTTTTTGTGGAATTAAGCAACCCTGGTTGTAATATTCACGAAGAGAGTAAGAAAAACTAAAAAAATATCCGAACATTTTATTTACCTGAGTAATACTGGTGAAGACCACTGATTTAAAGTAATATTAGCTACAAAAAAAAATTATTGAAATACATACTTACATATATGGTAAACTTCATACACACATACATTGCATATAGTATATGGACGTGTATATACTTATGTATGCTTATATTATGTAAGTAATTGACCCAACTAATGACGAAATTTGATCACGAATTATTTAAAGAAATCCTTAATAAATTTTATAGTATAAAGAAAAGAATTTTGCAAAACCGTCCAGTTTCCACAAGCGAAGGAAAACGGAAAGAATATATTAAACTACTTATTGATAGCTACAATAAAATTTTATCATATACTCAGTTATACATTGATGATTTATCAGATGGTACAAGGGCAAATATAGGATCCAGATTGTTACACTGTAGGGAACAATTGGTTCAATGTTTTAGGAAGCTAGACTGTAAAGTTAGAGTGCCAAAGGAAGTATTTATGTTTCAGTTAGTTGATGAAGAGACATTAATAGGGTCTGATTCGGATAATGAGTTCAAAGTAAGAGAAAGGGAAAGTGAAAATAGTAGTCAGGAATCTAGTAACAAGTTTGAGGATAGAATAATAGGTAAAAAATCATACAAAATCGCTGGCGAACGGGAAAATATTTTGGAAATTAATATGGCTACCACAGAACAAAAAAGGTCGTTCATAACTATGTGTGCAAACATACTACGGGACAACTATAATGGCAATCCTCTAGGTCTTCAGTCTTTTTTGGATAAAGTTGACTTGATTAAAGACCTGACTGATGATAATCTCAGCGTTACTTTTATTGCGTTGTAAAGTCGAAATTGGAAGGGAAAGCGCGTGAGGCATTACCAGAAAATATTAATAATATTGACGATATAAGAATTGCTCTCCAAAGTAAAATAAGACCTGAAAATTCAAAGGTTGTTGCGGGGAAAATTGCAGCTTTACAAATTAGGAACAACAATTTTGCGGACTTTGCAAAGGAAACGGAGGAATTGGCAGACGCACTTGAGAGGTCTTTGGTCATTGAGGGAATAACGAAAATTAAAGCTCACGAAATGGCCGTTGAGCAAACAGTTAACATATTCAGGCAAAACGCCAAATCTATTCTTGCATCAACAACCTTCGCTGAACCAAAAGACGTAATAGCAAAACTAATCGTTGAACAGACAAACGAAACGAATGAACGCCAAGTTTTAGCAATTCGAACGCGTACTAATAATGTTAGCAATTTTCCTAGATATAACAATAATATCCGTTTTAATAACCGTAATCAATTTCATAACAATTTATCTAATCGAGGCAATAATCACAGACGTTACAACAATAGCTCAAGAGGTTTTGTAAATTTTCAAAATAACAGTCACAATAACTATCGTAGTAACGGCCACACAGACCGTGTAAACAATAGGTATAGAAACTCAAATTACAACAGAAATAGAACAACTAATGCAAGGACATTACATTTAAACGGCGAGGACCCTCAGCAGGCGATGTTGGGGGATGTAAATTAATATCAGAAAATCAAAATCAATACACACAAACAAGACTTATTTACACCCTAAATTTAAATTATGCTGACTTTATCACCCTAAGTTGTACGGGTACCAAAAATTCTTGCACCTTTCTAGTAGATTCCCAAGCAGATATAACATTGATCAAAAAATCCTCCATAAGCCCCAAAGTTCAATTAAATAAAAATGAGATCATAAATATTACTGGCGTTACAAATCATTCTGTCTTAACTTTAGGTACAATTCGTACAAGTTTAATTGTCCAAAATTACTTGATATCGCAAATATTTCACGTTGTTGATGATGATTTCAACATACCGACAGAAGGAATTCTTGGTAGGGATTTTCTCAAAGCAAACAAATGTAAAATGGATTACAATAATATGTTTATTTCTTTCAGGCATTTTAATAAAAAATTGAAAATTCCTATAAGACATGGCACAGATTTCAATAATTGTATTATACCGCCTAGATGCGAGGTTTTTAGAATTTTAAAGCTAGATAATGTTACCGATCCAGTTTTCATAGATTCACAGGATATCTGTGATGGGGTATTTTTAAGTAAATGTATTGTAGATTCGAATACTCCTATGCTGAGGATAATGAACGTTACAGATAAAGTTAAGTGCATAGGCAATTTTAAGTTAAAACAGAAAATCTTTCAAACTATAATGTGTACTCAATTGATGAGATTAAATCGGATTCGAAAAGAATTCATGAATTAAAAAATATATTAAAAAATCAAATGCCTATTGAGGTAGAAAAGGATCTAATGCCGCTTTGCGAAAATTATGCTGATATTTTTGCACTGAAACAGGATAAAATGACTGTTAATAACTTCTACGAGCAAAAGCTTAGATTAAATGATCATTCGCCTGTATTTATAAAGAATTACCGATTGCCACATACGCAGAAACAGGAAATTGATAGGCAGGTAGAGAACTTATTAAAAAATGATTTAATTGAAGCAAGTACTTCTAACTATAATAGTCCTCTTATTTTGGTGCCGAAAAAGAGCATTGATGGCCAGAAGTCATATAGGATGTGTGTGGACTATAGGGCCGTGAACAGAAAACTTATCGCTGACAAATTTCCACTCCCGAGAATCGACGACATTCTGGACAACCTTGGGCGTGCAAAATATTTCTCGATATTGGATCTCTTTTCCGGGTTCCATCAGATACCTCTTCATCCAGAATCTAGGGATATTACGTCATTCAGTACCAACCAGGGGTCTTTTCGATGGAAAGTTCTACCATTCGGGTTGAACATAGCCCCAAATTCCTTTTCGCGCATGATGAATATTGCTTTCTCCGGACTTCCACCAAATCAAGCATTTTTACATGTCGATGACATTATAGTGGTAGGATGTAGCTTGAATCATCATTTGAAAAATTTGGAAAACGTTTTTAAAATTTTCAGAAAGTTTAATCTGAAAATTAATCCCCATAAGTGCAACTTTTTTAGGCCAGAAGTCACATTTCTTGGCCATAAATGCACCGCGAATGGTCTTCTACCCGACAACTCTAAAATAGAGATTATTCGACACTATCCCGTGCCTACGACCAAAGATGAAGTAAAAAGGTTTGTAGCCTTTGCAAATTATTATAGGAGCTTTATTCAAAATTTTGCTTTTTTGGCAGCACCACTTAACTTTATTACCCGTAAAAGTACACCTTTTAATTGGAACCAGGAATGTCAGAATGCTTTTGAAAAACTAAAATTGAGTTTGATGTCACCACGTTTGCTACAGTACCCAGATTTTTCTAAAAAGTTTTTAATAACGGTAGATGCTTCGAAAATTGGATGTGGCGCTGTTTTAAGCCAGGATTTTAATGGAAACGATATGCCAATCTATTTCGCTTCAAGATCTTTTAACAGTGCGGAACAAAAGAAGTCGACAATTGAACAGGAACTGTTAGCAATTCATTTTGCCATAACACATTTTAGACCTTATATATATGGCACTAAGTTTACAATAAGATCGGATCATAGACCTTTAGTTTATCTGTTTAATATAAAAGACCCATCTTCAAAATTGACAAGAATAAGATTAGAATTGGCGGAGTATAACTTTGTAGTGGAGCATATAAGAGGTAAAAGTAACGTGGCGGCGGACGCACTATCCAGGATTTCTATTGATGAATTAAAAAATTCAAGTAAGGCAGTTTTAGCTGTAACAACTCGCGGAATGTCTAGTAAAGTACCGTTAGAAAAAGCCAGTCAAATTATTGATCCTATAAAAATTCCCATCTATGACAAATTTTCGCACGAATTTAGCAATCGAGTCCCAAAAATCAGGTCCGAGTTAATTTATACCGGCAACAAATTAAATAACTTGACAATAAATATTTATGAGAAACACAGGAGAAAACTATCGTTAGATATCCCAGTTGATAACGAAACATTTCATTTAGATGAGATGCTTTTGAGGCTGCAGGAATTAGCTGTCAACAGGAATATCAAACTGATAGAATGGCCAAAAGATGATGTATTTTTCAGTATTTGTAGCATACAGAAATTAAAAGACCATGGCATTAAAATATTAGATACTTTAGAAATTGTTTTGACTGATCCTATCATACAGGTACCGGATAAAAATGAAAGGGAGAGATTAATGACGATCTATCACAATGATCCACTCTTAGGAGGGCATTGTGGACGTAAAAAATTATACGCGAAATTGAGAACTAAATTTTTCTGGAAGAATATGTCAAGGGACGTGGCCATTTTTGTGAAGAAATGTAAAGAGTGTAATATCAACAAAGTTAGACCGGGTAATAAGGAAAAATTAATACTGACACCTACTCCGGCTCGCGCATTTGAAGTAGTTGTGTTGGACACAATTGGTCCTTTTCCTGAATCTAAATTCGGTAACAAGTATGCTTTAACATTAATGTGCGATTTGACGAAATACTTGGTAACCATAGCAATACCGGACAAAAGTGCTAATACTGTGGCTCGTTCAATTTTTGAGAGTTTTATTTTAATATATGGATCAATGAGCACCATTAAATCAGATTTAGGAACCGAATTCAGGAATCAGGTCTTGGGTGATTTGTGCAAGCTTTTGAGAATTAAGATGAACTTCTCTACAGCTTATCACCATGAAACGTTGGGCACAGTTGAGCGTAACCATAGGGTTTTTAATGAAAACTTAAGGGCCTATGTGAATGGGAATTTGTCTGAATGGGATACGTATTTAAAGTTTTTTACATTTTTTCATAACACTACTACGAATACTGTTTTTGACAATAAATTTTCTCCATACGAACTGGTTTTTGGCAAAACTCCGTCAATGCCTAAGGAAATGGTGAAGGGGACAATTGATCCCATATATAACGTTGAGAACTACAGTAAGGAAATTAAATATCGATTACAGAGAACACATAAGTTAGCTAGTGAGATTCTTGAGAAACATAAAATAAGGAATAAGGAATTTTATGATAGGCATGCGAAACCATTGTCGTTGAAGATCAACGATAGTGTTTTAATACAAAGACAACCATACGATAAATTCAGCAATATATATGAAGGTCCATATATAGTTAAAAATATCGATAATGATAACAATATAACTGTATATGATAAATCAAACAAAAGAAATAAGACTGTCCATAAAAATAGAATCAGAATATATTAATTTTAATTTGCTCACAGGGTGATCAGGGTCAATTACACTACTTTAAATAGACATGCATTGGTATGTATGCCTATGTATACACATATATTGATTAAATGAATATAATACATGGATTATATAAATATAATATATAAATAAACACAGTATATTGATTATATAAATATAATATATAGTATATATGTAATTATATAAATATGTAAGAAAAATAAAAAAAAAAAACAAAAAAAAAATATATAATTATATAAATAAAAAGAAAGCAAGATCTAAACGAGTCTCGAGCTCCTTGTTTATATCTTTCTTCTTTTTTTTTTAGGAAAGGGAGGTGTAGTGAGTCCATCACTGCTACCTACCATAACATATAACTAAGTAATTCTATACATATACTAACAATCATGTACTATAATTTAATACTCTTAAATACAACCGTGTAATATAGGATAAGTTTATAGAACAGAAGACAATAAAGAACACTCTTGTTGTAACCGTCGAACTATAAAAATCGTGTTTGATTTAAAACTTACTAAACTACCTTGAGCGAGCTGCAGGAGTTGCTCAACGTCATTCTGCACAGTCTTATAAGCTTTGCAGGAATACCGAGCTCAGACATTGCGGCATATACGCGATCTCTTATCGAGCTATCGAACGCCGCCTTATAATCGACAAAAAGGTGGTGTGTGTCGACTTGACTTTTATGGGTCTTCTCCATTTGGCGCAGTGTGAATATCTGGTCAATGGTGGACATACCAGGTCTGAAGCCGCACTGATAAGGTCCAATCAGTGAGATGGCGAATGGCTTCAGTCCTTTACAAAATACGCTCGTAAGAACCTTATATGTGATAGGGAGAAGGCTTATACCCTTGTAGTTGGTGCATATCGTGGGGTCTCCCTTTTTCAGGATGGGACAGAGTGTACTGAGATTCCATTCTTCGGGCATACTTTTCTCCAGGCATATTCAGCAAATGAGCTGGTGCATGCTCCTAACCAGCTCATCTTCTCCATATTTAAAGGGCTTATGCGGGCAGACCGCAGGTCCAGCCGCTTTGTTACTTTTCAGTCGCCATATGGCAACCTTTACCTCTTCATAGATGGGTGACGAGATTTCAATGTCGTCGTCATTGATTGGATATGGCGCAACATCTCTAGAGACGGAAATTGTGTTGTCATCGCCTTGTAGTAGATTAAAGAACTGCTGTCTTCACAATCTCAGTGTCCCTTGTGCGTCTGTATCCAGATTTCCATGTTCGTCTCTGCAGGAGGTTGCTCCGGGATTAAAACCAGTAGTAAGACGCCTTATCATTTTGTAAAAATTTCGAGCATCATTCCTACTCCTGCACATCTCGATTTTCTGACGATCACGTCTTTCATGCTGCCTTTTTTTCTTCTAAACAGGCGCCTCTCTTCCCTCCTCTTCTCGCTGTAAACCTCCACCATTGCTCTCATAGTAGTGGACTGCAACGTTCTTCTATAGGCAACATTCTTTGCTGCAGTTGCCTAACGACACTTCATCATACCATTGGTTTCTGCGGGAAGAACGCTCGAAACCAAGAACTGCTTCAGCACTGGTGCGTAGTGAGTCAGAGATGTGAGACCACTGTCCACCAATACTTTCGAGAAAGAAGCTTATTAGAAAGACGATCGGAAAATGACCTAGCTGTCTCCTGTGATCGCAGCTATTTTGATGTCCAGCTTTCCCCGGATACTAGAGCGTGCCGTATTCGATGCGCATATGCGCAACCGCATCTTGGCTGCGACAAGATGATGGTCGATGTTCGGACCTCTAAATGTTCGCACGTCTAGAATACTGGAAACATGCCTTCCATCAATCACAATGTGATCGATCTGGTTGTTGGTATATCGATCAGGGGAGAGCCAGGTGGCCTTATGGATATCGAGATGCTGGAACCTGGTGCTACAAGCTACCATGTTTCGCGCCGCTGGAATCTGGCAGCTGAAGTAGATGTCATATGTTGCTTGCCTTGTACAACCTTGCCCTATCCATCGCATTTCCTGGATGACGGAGATGTCAGCCCTACATTTGTTGAGAGCATCCGCCAATTGGATAGAGACACCTTCCCTATAAAGGGTTCTCACGTTCCAGGTGCATATCCTTAAATCATAGTCCTTAAAACGTTTGCCAAGTTCGTCAACACAGAAGGGTGTCCGTTTAGAGGCTATTGCATTTCTTTTACGTGGTGGACATCAAGCCCTACGCACAACCCAAATTTAAATGCTTTATAAAATTATTTCGTCGTAAAAATATATGCCTGTATTCATAAAAAATAAAATTGGTTTATAGAGTACCTATTTGACATATTTCTATGGAGTAATTGTCAAATAAGCATTTAATAAAACTGTTTTATTTTTTATGAATACGGGCAATAATTTTTAAGCATAATAAAAAACAAACACAGATTTAGATTAAAATAATGACGATTATGTAAGGAAATGAAGACAAAATCCAAAATTGTGATGATGCTAAAGCTACAACAATATTAAAATATTTTAGTCTTTAATACTTTAATTTATAAAGATGTGCATATTTTTTTTATTTCAGCCAGTGTCAAATACCATAAGCTTTATAAAAGGGATCTGGATTATGACAATATTTATATAACGAATTATTTTAAACATGTGGATAAATCTAGAGAATTATTAGAAAAACAGCCACTATTACCGCTTAAGAAGGTATAGTGAAAATTTTAATTTTCTTTTAAAATAATTTTTTAAGGTTAATTAAGATTTCATATCATTTATATTATTTTATAGTTAGTGTTTTCATATTCAAAACCTTTTAAGACTTTAACCTTTGGTTTAATAAAACTTTATGTTGTTATTTTTACTAACTTTTTATAAAATTTTCAGGTGTATAAGTATGTATGTATATGCTCTTATTATGGCAGGAAGTAATATTTTATAGATCAGAACGAAAACATATCGTCGTGCGGGAGTTTATATGCTCTATCCGCCAGTTAATACTTTTTATATAACTTGAGTAAATGATGCCACTTTAGGTTTTCGACCCAAAATTTTTCAAGTCTGTAATCCGTTTTCGGATATCTCGTCCAGTTTCGGAGATAAATAGCCGAAAACGGATTGCAGACTTGAAAAATTTTGGGTCGAAAACCTAAATGATGGTAGTACATTTTTTTAGTGATGACACAAAAATTATCGCAAGATGTTGAATGAAACAAAATAAGATAGGAACAACTTTTAAAGATGTTGAACATTCAGCCCCGTATACTTGTTATAACAAGATGTTATCTTCTTTGTGAATTGATGAAAGATGTGACCAAGTGTAAAAAGCCTATAAGTGACAGTATGCACTAGGGTTACCAATCTTACTAAAAATTATAGTATTACATATTATTACATTTTGTATGTACTATTTTTGGTATATATATTTTGTCATAAACGTGGTTTTAATTTTTTTAGCATCATCCTACGGTGCCGAGTAGGGTCCAAAGTTCCCTATATTAAGAAAAAAAATTTAGTTCTCAAAAGTTAGAGCAAAATCGTAGGACGAGATTTTGTTCACGAAACAAGTTTTTATGGACGGCAATTTGAATACCGAGAATTATTAATTGCTGCAATAAAAGAGGTGTGGTCCGAAATTTGATTGCAATATTTTTCGCAACTTTATAACTCCCTTCCAAATAGAATTTATGACGTCATTTTGTCGAACAGCGGAAGTACACATTATTAAAGACTAATAAAAAGTAAAATAGTGAAGAAATCTTCAATGTTTTCGTGTTTTATTTAATTTTTTTAATATGCAGTAGTAGTATGACGCAAAAATAAAACCTATTTGTTTACAAACAATCACTGATAAAATCGAACGGAACTTTTTCGAATGTACTTTCTTCACACTCTTTTCCTCAATTGTCAAACCTTTAATAATAAGTACAACAAAATTCTCTCCATGAATTATCTTGAGAGCAGCAAGTTTAAATTGATTGCTAAAATACTGCATCTAATCATGTGAACGCATATTTATGTATATATAGATATGTACACCAAATCCTGTTTATTTTGGACCTAATGTTATTTAGTTTTATTATTCGTTTTTTAGCATACAAAATAAAAATTAAATCAATACTTGTACTTAAAATAATAATAAAAAAGTAGTTTTTGTTAAAATAAATCATATTCTTAAGAATCAGTATGAGTTTCTAATATCTTTTGCACTGCGGTGGTTCAATGTCAGTATAGTCGGAAGATATGTCTAGTACGTTGTATTCTTCGCTGCCAATATCTGCTTCAGTTACAACTGGCTTAATTATTTTAAAGGCGAATTCAGGTATGGAGCGCTGTGATCCCACTTTAGAGATCTCTTTATACAGCTCCTTGTATCGAGTCATACATGGTTGCAAGTCTGATTGAAATCTTTTAGCTCTTTCGTGCTCACGATCTCTTGCCAGAAAATGTTCCGCTAATTTATTCTCCATTTGAAGGCTATCCAGAATTGAACTGGCGGTTATTAAAGGCTGAATTATGAAGAATTTTGTTACCACATAACAAAATTTGTAAAAGTTTATTTTAACCTTCATCTAAACTATGTTTGTACGTTTACGAATTTATGCACCGCATACACTGATAATTTTTGTAATATGTTTTTATTCGTGTAAAAACAGGATAAAATTTTTTTTAAAAATTGTGTTATTTCAAAACCGTTCAAAATAAGACCGTGTATAAACAGGATTTGGTGTCTATAATTTTTTTTTATTACCGACACATACGAAATTATTTGTACATATTGAATTTATTTACTGAAAAATATCAGGGACCGTAATCATTATAAGTTATTATAATTTATGATTACATTATGAGCTTTAAGGATTTTCTTCAATAACTATTTTTGAGTAATATTAATAAAAATAAATTAGTATGCCATTCCCGCGGACACCCTGTATTTTTTTTATCTTTAAGGCCAGCTATCAGGGGACGGTTCCTACTTATGCAGTACATTGTGCTGGTCTCGGAAAATTTGTTATGGGAAGGGGGAAAGAGAGAGTAGTGCTTGTGGACATTTGATTTATACTTACTGATATCGTAATAGGCAGGAAAAATATTCGCTGGAAGATTGTTCCATAAATTAGCGGTGCGGCTTAAAGATAATGTATTGTGAGATACGCTAAACAATCAACCACAAATCGGTGCGGTCTAAGAGAGGTACGTGTAGTCCACAAGAATATGCGACCACCCGGAATCAAATTCCTTATCTTATCAGAGCACTTCCCATGGTAGTATAGATAGAACAATGAAACCCACGCCACATTGCGCCGATGCTTCAACGAGTTGGCTACCCTACGGCCTACCTTCGCCCTTTCTTGTGCGCGGTCGAGAAGCCACAAAATAGATTTTGAAACACCGGCTCATACATGAGAGTTTTATTTCATCCTAGGTCGGATGACGTCTTGTAAATATTGAGAAGGTCAGATGAAGTGAAATATTTCTTGCACCGTTTTAGAAAATCTAGGCACTTGAATGCTTCTTTCGAAACACTAAATATGTGATCAATTCAGCGGACATATCAATTAATTCTCATGTCCAGAACATCAGGAGCATCAACCTCCTCAATATTTACATTACCCAAAGTCACAGATGGCAGGATTAAAGCATCACAACGCCTATGCGCTATAAAACAACATTAAGTCTTGCGTGCATTAAATTCGACCCTGTTCGCGAGACCCCACTCGGAGAATCTTTACAGGTCATTGAGAGTGTCATTCATATTCTGCCTTCTCACCTCGATATCCAAAGGGCTCGGTTTACGATCAAATGAGTATGAGTGACAAATGTCGGCCACGACGGAAGCCATACTGACGGTCGCTCTGCAAGTTATTACACTCCAACTACCTCACAAGGTGAATATTTATCATTGTCTACATAACTTTGGAGAGTGTTGAACATACAGTGAACTCGCGGAAACGTGATCTAATTTTTACCAAGGGTGTTTACATTTTCAAATTTGTTCACCTTTTCGATCGGTAAGATTTTAGAACTATAATACGCATTTTAGCAATAGATATTGGCTAAAACTCAATCAGATTTAGAAATTTTATTAAAAATAAATATTATATAAACTTTTATTCAAATTTGTTTGCCATTTTTTACATTTTCGTGAATATGAAACAAAAAAATTGTAATTCAAACGAATTGAATACATACATACATATATGTATGAACATATAAAGTTTTCTACTACTAAAGTTTCTATAATTAAAAAAATATATAATACAAAAAAGGGTTAGGAATACTTATATGGGTGTGGCCAAAGATTTCAGTCTTCAATAAACTCCTTTTAAAAGACGGATTTTTTCCTAAATAGTACTTTTATTGGAAGAAATCACTTATCTCTTTTTGATATGTGTTTTTTTCAACCATCTTAAGTATGGCCTTTTCCGTAAGATTTCTTAACTACACATGTGCATGTTTTGTTGAAATAGATAGCTAAGTATATATGTATGTTGTCTTATGCTGGGATTCCCCAAATTTAAACGAATTCAAGAAATAAAACGAAAAAAATGTAAAAACTATTCAAAAAAAAAAAAAAAATTGTTCACGTTTTAGAGTAGTCAATACAAACATAAGTGTTCACGTTTCCGAGTCGTTCATGCTTCCGAGTAATCACGTTTTCGCGAGTTCACTGTACTGCCATTGGGCGGTAATTTTCGAGATTACTAGCCTTACCCCTTTTAGAGATTGACGCTACATTTGCTAATTTCTTCTTTGTAGAAGAGTTGGAATCGAACTAGCAGTATTCCTTATCCTTTTAATAAAAGGCCAAAAGCTCTTACTTCCCCGGGGTAAAGAAATAACTTTAGCACGAAGCGAATCAGTATGTGCGCACTTATTATTGAGCCAATTTCTGATCACACTTCCAATCTGCACGTCTGATTAAACCAGGAATTGTCTCCTGGGTTAGTCGATATATTTTCGGTTAAAATATAGATCGCCATCCCCAGTTTTATTATATTCACAACCATTTCTGCCATGCCATTTGAATCGAGGAAGCAAAGTTCCCAGTTAAAGTCCCGAAAGAAATCATTGAGCTTGGCCCAATAGGCTTTTCCGTAATTACAATCGGAGGTTTCGTAGTTGTTGTTAAAACCTCATGAAGACTAGATAACGGAAAAGAGGCAGAGATGGTACAATGATCCGAATTGCCGAGAGGTGCAAGAATATCAACTTCATACTTGTTAGGGTGTGTAGTGAGAAAAAGGTGGAGTGTATTATTCTGGTGATCATCAACACACGATATGTGAGTTGGTTCATTCTAGTTGAACAAGATATTAGTGTGCGGCAAACAACTCAACATATTGGCCTTCTGGAGTCGTGAGGCGAAAATGGTGGAACCAAGACGAATTATGAACATTGAAATCACCAGCAACAACAATTTCACTATTCGGGTAATTTTTTAGGACTCTTGAAATGGAATCAGTGGGGACCCACAAGGCTCGATGGACTCGAACAAAAACCTAAAACCTTCGCGCACTCAGGCTGGTGAGCGGAGGAAACTTTTTAGGCAAACAGTTGTCAGTCCAACCTCTTTCTCCTTTATCGGAGGAGGACGATGCCAACGCCACTTTCATTGTCCCTTATGATGAGGGTCATCCAGATAAATCTTCATAGATCCAAAACCGCGTCCGCGGCCCTGCTCCTACTTCTTGCGAATGAAGACTGGGAGCTCGTGCTAGTCCAGGAACCTTGGACCGTTGATGGGAAGGTTTGTGGACTCAACGCCGTCGGTTACAGGACGGTGTATATTCAGGACACAGGCAGGCCTAGGGCCTGAATTTTGGTTAAATCCTCAATTGATCCTTTTCTCCTTCACAGGTTCAGTGACAAGGACACCGTGGCTATGGTGATTATCTTGGGCAACTCATCACTATGGACAGTGTCCTCGTACTTCGCCCATGACTACGGGTCAAATCCCACGCAGGAACCCGTGGGTCAGCTGGTTACAGAGGCGCATAGACAAGGTATCCCGGTTGTGATTGGATGCGACGCCAACGCACATCATGTGGTGTGGGGCAGCTCGGATACCAATGAAAGAGGTGAGTGTCTTTTTGACACATGATCTCAGTATTGCCAACCGTGGCGATGAACCGACTTTCTGGACTTCAACTAGAAGGGAGGTTCTTGATATCACCCTGGTTAGTGGGCACTTCAATGACAGGGTCATGGATTGGCATGTATCTTGTAAATGCTGCTTCTGGGATCACAGATACATTGTCTTCTCTCTCGACCTAGCTATCTCCCCTTGCAGGGAGATTTTCTATGCTAATAGGAGGCGAACGGACTGGTCTCTCTTTAGGGATAAGCTTCGGCAAGGTATTCCTGAGTCTCCTCCCATCATCCACAACTGCCCGGACATTGACAGGGCAGTGGACTTATTATCCGCTGCCCTCGAGAATGCTGCTTCATCCTCCACTAAGACTCCTGTGTACAGGGGTAGGCCAAGGCCTAACTGGTGGAACCAGGATATTGAGGACCTTCGTCATCTGTGTGGTAGGCTCTTTAACAGAGCTAAGTCAACAGGCGAGTGGGACCTGTACAAGGCGAAGAAAAGGGAGCTGAAATATGCGATTAGACGGTCGAAACGAGCTTCGTGAAGGGACTTCTGTAATAGCGTTGAATCCTCTGCGGAGGTCAGCCGTCTTCGCAAGGTTTTGAGCTCCTCCAAGGGATCTCTCGGAAGCATTCGGAGATCTGATGGTAGCTGGACTACCTCAACTGGTGAGACGCTGAACCTGTTTCTGGACACTCACTTTCCTGGGAGTGTCTACGCTGCAGGCAAGACCGTCTTCGGCGAGGTTTTGCCCATTTCGGGGCACCTTTCCTCAATTCGCATAACCTCTGAGCAATTGCACTGGGCTATATGTTCCTTCGAACCATTTAAATACCCTGGTCCAGATGGCATTATTCCGGCTGATCTGCAAAATGGTGAGGATCTCATTCTCCCCTGGCTTCTGGCGGTCTATAATGCCTGTCTGGATCTTATTTACATTCCTCTGCGCTGGAGGATCGCAAATGTGTTCATTCCCAAAGTCGGAAAAGCATCACACGTGCACCCCGGGGACTTTAGACCAATTAGTCTATGTTCCTTTCTGTTGAAGACGTTGGAGAGAATTCTGGACCTCCATATCAGGAACTCGATCAACCCTTCACTATTATCTACCTCCCAGCAAGCCTACACCAAAGGGAGATCGGTTGATACTGCTCTGCACTCACTGGTCTCTCAGGTGGATAGGTCATTGCATTTCAGGGAATTTACGTTGGTGGCCTTTCTTGATATAGAGGGCGCCTTAAATAATATCTGCCCTTCGGGTATTGTGAATGCTTTGCTCGGTCTTGGACTGGACTCTGGTCTGGTTGAATTTATCGGGCTTCTTCTTAGGTCGCGATTGATATCCGCCACAATTGGGACTACAAGGTGCCAGAGGGTGACTGCTAGGGGCACCCCACAGGGCGGTGTACTCTCTCCACTTCTCTGGAATCTTGCTGTTAATACTCTCCTCATCGAGCTGGAACGCTCTGGTAACAGAGTTGTTGCTTATGCTGATGATATCGCTATTGCGGCGTCTGGGATTTGTCCACAGACATTGTCTGATAAGCTCAACCTCGCTCTTAGGATTGTATCTAGGTGGTGCCGGGAATTTGGACTAAGTGCTAATCCTGGCAAGACGGAACTGATGCTCTTTACGAGACGGTACAAGGTACCTCATTTCACTCTGCCTAGTTTAAACGGGGTTGAGCTGCACTTGACCACCACGGTTAAATATCTTGGTCTCATTCTGGACCCTAAGTTGAACTGGGGGCCTAATCTGGCTGAAAGGGCGCGTAAGGCTGCCTGCGCCATCTACTGCTGCCGCAAGGCAGTGGGGGCAAGATGGGGACTACGTCCCCGCGTAGTTCGCTGGATCTACTCAGCGATCATAGAACCCAATCTTTTATACGGAGTGATCTTTTGGTGGACCGCTCTCGACCGGAACTGCAATGCTAGACTCCTTGATACGGTCAGGAGGTCTGTGGCAGTGCAGATTACTGGTGCATTACGGACCACCCCCACAAGGGCACTCTTTGTTATGTTGGGATGGATTCCGTCTAATATTCTTGCCAGACAGCAGGCCAAACTGGTAGCGGTAAGACTCAATGCACTAACACGGTGGAATATTTTCCCCTTCGGGCATTCCTCTATTCTTTTAGAGGAACCTCGGATACAGGACAATATTGACTACACCTCACCGAGACTGGAACTACACAGAGACTTGTACACGGTTATCCCAAGTAGGGAGGACTGGGCTTCTGGCAGGGTCGTCCCCAGGGGATTCGTGGAAGTCTACACTGATGGTTCTAAGATGGCAAATAGAGTGGGGTGTGGGATCTACTCGGAGATGCTCGCCCTCTCCATATCCCTTCGCCTCCCTGATCATTGCAGCGTTTTTCAGGCCGAAATAGCGGCTATATATCACGCTGTAAAAGTGATACTTCAGAGCGGCACTCCCACTGCTAGTATCACCATACTATCTGACAGCCAGGCGGCGGTCAGATCCTTGTCGAGTTTGACCACAAACTCTAAAATTGTCGGCGACTGTCGCAAAGCCCTTGTGGCACTCTCTACACAGTGCGTCGTTAATCTGATTTGGGTTCCTGGTCACAGGAACATCGCGGGTAATTGTACTGCGGATGAATTGGCTAGGACGGGTACGTCTCTGCCGGATGTTCATCCTCACGTGGAAGTGGGTATACCTCTTTCCTCCGTTAGGCTCCTTATTAGAAGGAAACATTTATTGGACGCGGACCTGGCCTGGTCGCTGGAGGAGTCTTGTCAAGTTGCTAGACTCACCTGGCCTAGGCTGGATTTTAGGCGTACCAATCAACTCTTTAAACTGGACCGCAGGGATATCTCTTCTGTTGTATCTATCCTCACGGGTCACTGCGTGATGGGCAGGCATGCAGAAAGACTGCGCTTGCCCTCGAATGACTTTTGCCGTGGCTGTGGGTCGGCTGAGGAAGAGAAGACTGTGGTTCACTATATTTGCCAGTGTCCATCTCTGGCTCGACGTAGATTTCTTACATTAGGATCCCCTTTTCTCGATGGCTTGACTGACCTATCGATCCTGGACATTGGGTCAATTGTCAAATTTATTAGGCTCTCTGGCTGGTTTCCAGCATAATTTTCTGGGGAAGTAGTGCTTCTTGTGTAGAGCCCCTGCCTATCAGGGCTCCCCACATCATGTGGTATCACAACGGGCCGCCATGCGTGCTCAAGTGTGCCTTGTCATTACGAGGCTGCCACTTCCTCCTATCCTATTCTAAATGGAATCAGAAAGAGATTCGAAGGCAGAAAAGGTAACCTTTCATTCTGCATTTGGACTTCTATAAAGAAACCCAAAGTGCAAAAGATGTGCTCTGATTTTGAACTTAACCCAGAGGCAGTTAAGCGACATAAGTAATATGTTGCAGTGTCTAGAAATTTATGTTGGGTGTAAATAATAAAATAATTCTGCCCATCGAACTAGGAATATTATTATTCAATTGAAAAAGACACAAGTTTGTAACAAAATCAATATAAGGCGCTTAATATCACATCTTCACATCTATCTATATATTCAACATTCCAATAAATTCACTAGATTTAGTAGGGGTTTAATTCTTAATATTTGCCTTAAATAAAAAAGTGTTAGATTCTGTACTAGTTGACGGAAAAAGTGTTCCATAGGCTTTAAATCGAATTATTGGGCCAGTAAATATAATTTGAAGACACATTATCATTATCCTGTTCATATTTTAATATCTATCTATCGATCTGTGCGGACGTGCTTTTATCTTCTTGCAATCATTATAAGTTTAAAAACAAACAAACAAATAAACAAAAACAATATTATCATAAATAGAAACATTTTCAATATAATATACATACATAAATATATACTCAAAAAACAAAACAATAAAAGTGAAAATAATACAAAATTAAGTTAAAACAATTTTGATTCCAGTGATACAACAACACAAATTATCAAGTGACAAAAAGTAAACATCATAATCATCAACAAAAACAATTTCAGTGGTACAAAAACACTAACAGATCATTAAAGTATTCAACAAGCATAATAATAAGAGAGGTCTAAAGGCCCAACCATAATGTGCTTAGGCTAGCTTAAACAACTATGCGAATGCATGCAATTAAATGTATATAACCATAATGTACATAACAAACGTTTCGTTGAGTTTCGTTCAATTTCATCTGTTTACGTTTGGAGCGAAGCCGATCGCACCAAACGTACGCAAACAGCTGTTTTTATGTAAACAATAATAAACAAAAGACGGCAGTGTGCAATGGAAACCGAGGATAACTTTATTGAAAATTTGATTGAAAATATATAAAAAAACGATTTCTCTGTGGCAAATGTGTATCTTATTTATTTTCAACCATTTAAAAATTTTTTTTCTGTTCATTTTGTAGCACATTAATAACAAAATTTAAACAAATGTGCTTGTGTTTACAATTGGACTGAACGCACGGTTGCATTTTTTAGTACTATTTTTTATTTATGATTTATTTTTTTAATTAACAAAAATAAATATAACTGACGTGTTTTCGGTAAAATATTTAACTGTTGTAGATTTTAAATAACAGATTGTGATAAAAATCTGTATATGAAATATAGAGACAAATCAAGTTTTACATAAGTACTAATGTTTGCAACTAAGAACAAAAAGTACATTATAGCCACTCGAAAGCTTCGTTAGATTTTTGACAGACGTTTCGTTGATTTTTGACATTAGCATTTGTCTACGAAAGTACATTATGGTTGGGCCTTAACTGTTATCAACTACTAAACAAAACTGTTTAGGATTAAGCAAAAGAAATTAAAGCACGTTCACTTTTTTGGTTTTTTATAAGTATTTTTGTAGTTTTATTTATTATATATATTTCTTGTTTTAATTTAAGAATAATTTTAATTTTATATGTACATAAATTTTTATAATTTTCTTTTATCTTTGATTTTAGGGTTTGAATAAATTCTACTTCTACTTTGTTTTAATTTGTATGTATTAAAATTTAATTTATATTTTAATCACCCTTATTACAAGTGTCAACAGTAGTTTCGTTGTCGCTTTTGAGTCGCTTTCACTTTCAGTCAACATCACTTCACATCGACACTAATTTGGTATTATGTAAATAAGTTGTGTTGAGACGACTGATTATCGATACTAATAACCACATCTCTAATGTAAATAAACAGATCTCTAATATACGAAGTATTTTGATTTATTAAACTAACTTTTTGAGGTAAAATTTTAGTGAAAATATGTTGTTTATGATGGATTCAAGTGATTATTCCAGCGATAAAGAAAACCTTAAGCTTCAAAGGAAAATTATAAGGCAAAATTCAGATATTTTTAATTTGCCAGATAATAAGTAAGTGAATACAAAAACTTGCCAAATACAATTTAAAAAACAAGAAAATAAATATCTTCTAGATTTATTGAATATTTTCGATTGAGTAAAGCGGCTTTCAAATTTGTTTTGGATAAAATTGAACCTCAAATGAAGAGTGGTGTTAGAAAAACATTTATTTCGAATGATTTAAAACTAGCAACGACATTACGTTTCCTGGCACAAGGTTCGTAACAATTAAGTGTTGGAAATGATTTTTGCCTTGGATTATCACAATCAGCAGTATCCTTAATTTTGGAAGAAGCTTTGGAAGCACTGCAGTTGTGGAGCATCATGTAGTAGAGTATTATGTCGTTTTGTGCAGACCCGACATCCAAATTCGTTTCTACAACCTTGTACAGTATGGGATCGTGCAAGGCAATTTATGCAATAGTGATGCATAACGACCACATCATACCTCTCACCAGCGCTACCGTTTAAGAACTTGCGACAGGTCTTTAATGCGTGAACTTGTTTATATGGGCTGCATTACCACTGCCAGTGGGGAGATTTGGGCTGTAAATTTGAGGACATAACTGAAAGAATGAAATAAATGTTAGTTACTGTTTTAATTATTGAATAATACGACAAGTTTTGTAATGGGTCGTGTACATAAACCATTTGCAGTTCGTATGTCAACTACTCTAACATTTTTATCTTGTCCGAAATAAGTTTTTACGACTCGACCTAATTTCCATTCATTGAATGGCAAATTATTATCTCTGATGACAACCAAATCTTTGACCTTGACATTTTCTTTAGGGTACTTCCATTTTTATCTGCGATGTAATTCGGCCAGATATTCAACTTTCCATCTTTGGCAAAATGACTGGTAGATGATTTTTATGCGTTTCCAACGATTCGCATTTTCATCTGAAAGATCTCGTTCAGGTGGGATCATTATTAGAGTACCAATTAGAAAGTGTCCAGGGGTCAATGGAGTCAAATCATTGGGGTCATCGCTAGCAGGACTTAAGGGTCTAGAATTAAGGCAAGCTTCAATACGAGTCAGAATTGTAGATAGCTCTTCGAAAGTGAATTTCATGTTGGGAATCATTTTTCGTAAGTGTGTTTTAAATGACTTTACGCCAGCCTCCCAGAGTCTTTGGGTTTGTAGATTTTTGATGAATTCTAAACGATCCCTTTGTATGAGTTCAGCAGCTACAATGAAATTTCTTCCATTGTCCGAGTAAATACAGGCAGGACATCCACGTCTTCCGATGAAGCGCGAGAAGGCTGCTAGAAACGCTTGTGTCGATAAGTCACTTACTGCTTCTGAATGTATAGCTTTTGTTGCAAAGCATACAAAAATGCAGACATAGCCTTTTGTGATAAGGCATGCACGTCCTGTGAAATTACGGATGTCGAAGGGTCCAGCGTAATCTACACCCGTGACTGTAAAGGGTCGAGACAATGTAGTTCGCTCCGGTGGTAACGACGCCATTATTTGGCTTTGAGTGTGTTTTTTATAAATTACACAAGTTTTGCAATTATTGATGATTGTTTTCACCAATTGTTTTAATTTGAAGATCCAGAATTCTGTTCTGATGATTCGGATCATGAGTTGGTTTCCTCCATGTAGAGTAATTTTGTGGGTGAATTCTGCTACGAGTTTAGCTAATTTCGACTCATAGGCTAGCAATATGGGGTAACGCTCATTGTAGGTCAGTGACGTTGATTTTGTTAAGCGACCATTTGCTCTTAAAATTCCATTTCAATCTAGAAAGGGGGTTAGGGTCGACACTTTGCTTTTAGACGATATAGTTTTCTTTTCTTTCAAGAGATTGTATTCTTCTGAAAATGACATCCTTTGTGTGCAAATGATAAGGCGGGTTTTTGCATCATGAATTTTTTCTGGGGTGATTCCTAATGAACAAACTCGCAGATGTTGTCGATTTCGACCAGTATTTCTCCAAAACAGTAAAACATATGAGACAACTCGTAACGCACGAGTTATGTCAACCAACCATTCCAATAACAATTTAACACATTCTCTACCCATGACCATTAACTGGAAACAATAACAATTTGCAGTATTAATTTTTCTAGGTCAATAAACTAAATTTTTGCTAATCAGCAATTAACTAAATTTAAAGTTTAATAAACTGAATACTGCCCATTCAACAGTATTTCGCAATCACTATTATTTTGTTACTTTATTTTAATGACAATACTTTTCATTAAAGTTCAATAAACTGCATACTGCTCATTTAACAATATTTCACAATCATCATTATTTTTTGCAATACTTTTCAACAAATGTCAGCTGAATTTTTAAGTAGTATTTAGTTTTTAAATATTGTAATAATTTTAAGTTCTGGCAGTTCTTAATTTGAATTCAATAAATAAAAATGAAAAACTAAAAAATCTTTTCCGTGGTTTTTTTTTTTTAAAACGAAACGCTCGGACTCGTAAGTGGCGCAGTCGATAAACGAACCAAAATAACGGGAAATCCTGAAGGACACCGTTTGACAAAAATAAAAAATAATAACCTTGTGAAAAGTCTAAAGACTTCAGAAAGAGGTATTTTCTTAAGAAAAAAAAAGAATTTCTAAAGAAAAAAAAAGCCATTAAAAATAAAAATATCCTTATGAAAAACTAAAAGTGAAAAGTCTAAAGACTTCAGAAAAGTATACTCCTTTAAGAAAAAACAAGAAAAAGGAATTTCTAATAAAAAAAAATAATAAAAATTTAAAAATAAAAATATCCTTGTGGAAAACTAGAAACGTAAAATCTGAATAAAAAACACTCAAATTAAAATCAAATTAATAAATATGTCCGTTGAAAGTACACGATCAGCAGTATTATCCGGGTCTGATCTTCTAAAAGAAGCGGCTCGCATCAAGGAGTTCCATGGCACAAAAGAATACGACTTGTCATCGTTCATCAGAGAAGTAGAAATAATATTGTCGCTGTTCCAGGAAAATCCCATTCTGCAGCAGTTTGTATTTGAAAGATACATAAAGAACAAAATTCAAGGACCAGCTCTACACGTAGTGAGAGTCTTAGGATCAGAAGCAACATGGACCCAAATTAAGGCAGAACTCATCAAGAATTTCGGCGTAAAGGACAGCTATCACTCTCTCTATCACCAAGCTATAAATATGAAGAATAGTAATGTAAGTGAATATTTTAAGAACCTTAGAGATATATTAGATAAGTAAAATAGTAAATACGAATTCGATATAAATAAACCTCAGGAGTTTTCACCCTCTATTAATGAATCAATTATCCTTAAAACATTTTTAAATGGTATCCATCCTAATTTATCTAGCATTATTTATAGTAGAAATATGTATATCCAAACTTAGGGAAGCTTATTACGTTTTAGAAGGAACAGGAATACTTAAACAATATGACAATAGATTTCAAAAATATTCATATACACGTCAACAGTACCAACAACAAAAAAACTATAACGACAATGGACAGAACAAGACATATCAACAAAAACTGACTTTTCAAGAACAGCCATTCCAGAATTCATACAATAATAGTCCTTCTCCAAATCGTCGAAGTAACAATTCTACTCAATCTCGACAAAATTTTTTCACAAATAATTCTCAACAATCTAGACGTAGCCAATATTTAAACCGAACTTTTGGTCATACTAATAACGGGCCAACCCCAATGGAAATAGACCATATCGAAAACAATAACACAGAAGAAGTAAATTTTCAGTGTCCAGCCCAAAAATTCGTTTCGTCGAACTAAGAATAGAAAATACAAACCTCAAATTTTTACTCGATACAGGATCAACAACATCTTTACTTAATAAAAATTTATTACCTGAATTTAAAAGAACAAAATTAAAGAAACCAATATTTTTTAATACAATAAATGGGAACTTTTATATTGAAGAAGAAGTTATTACACCTCTTCCCAAAGAATTTAAAGAAGATAATCTAATGTGTTGGAAACTAACAAACTTTAACGGAAAAAATTTCGATGGTTTAATAGGGCAAAATATATTAAAATCCTTTTCAGCAATTATAAATCTTGAGGAAGACTTTCTTCAAATTAATGGAAATATAATATAATTTAAAAGAAATACAAACTTTAGAAGCACAATCAGACAACATTTTAGATAAATTAAAACGTGAGGATATGAATAAAGAGGAAGAAAAATTTTTAACAGAACTAATTTCTAAAAATTCTGACCTGTTTTTTCAAGAAGGCAACTTACTTACCCACACTCATGAAGTACAGCATGAGATTCCAACAACGATCAACAAACCAGTATATTTAAAAATATACAGGTACCCCCAGATTCATGAAGAAGAAATCAATAGGCAGATGCGAGAAATGCTAGAACAAGGAATAATTAGGGAAAGTGTATCCAAACATTGACACGATCTTAGAAAAATTAGGTCGATCACAGTATTTTACTACACTCGATCTAGCCAAAGGCTTTCATCAGATCCTAATTAAAGAGGAAGACAGAAAAAAAACAGCATTTTCCACTCCACTTGGACATTATGAATTCGTTCGTATGCCTTTTGGACTAAAAAATGCACCTGCTACCTTTCAAAGACTCATAAATTCTGTATTAAGAGAATACATCAACAAGATATGTGTAGTATATCTCGATGATATTTTAATTTTTAGCAGTACAGTACAAGAACATAGGGATAATATTCAACGAATTTTTAATGCACTTCGAAAACATAATCTTAAGATTCAAGTTGATAAGTGCAAGTTTTTTGCAAAATCCACAGAATATCTAGGACACATTCTTACTACTGAAGGCATTAAGCCTAATCCAGACAAAATCGAAACTATTCAAAAATTGAAACTTCCCGAAACCCAGAAACAGATAAAATCATTCTTAGGCATAACTGGCTACTATAGAAGATTCATAAAAGATTACGCCAAGATCGCCTACGGTTTAACAAAGTATTTAAAAAAGGATACAAAAATAAATAAAAATGATCCACAGTAGACAGATGCATTTCATAAACTTAAGAGATTACTAATCGACACACCCATACTTAAGTACCCAGATTTTAAAAGAAAGTTTAAGCTAGCGACCGATGCCAGTGAATTCGCAATAGGAGCGGTACTATCACAGGACAACCACCCCATCAGCTACGCCAGTAGAACTCTTAACGAACATTGTTTGGTTCGTGAATTACTTTAGGCCATATATTTATGGGAGAAACTTTGACCTCATGACGGATCACCAACCACTGAAATGGCTACAAACAAAACATAAAGGAAAGGACATAAACCCCAGACTTCAACGTTGGTTACTCAAACTTGGCGAATATGATATCAACATCGAGTATATCAAAGGCAAAGAAAATACTCTAGCCGATTTCCTTAGCAGAATCAATGCAGACACAGGAGAAATTTGTGCAGTAGACGAAAGTTCAGGAGATAATGACCTAGACAACTTAAGTACAACCGCTACTATTCATTCCCAAGAAGAAGAAAGAAACGACCATTTTCCCATATTAGACTCTGTTGTGAACCGTTTCCATACCCAAATAATATTGACAGAAAGCAAAACAGAAGAAATTAAAATAGTTGACAACAAAAGAAAAATCTTTGTAAGCCTAGACGATATCAGAAGTGGATTCATGTCAGACATTTTTAGGAGATTAATAAAAACAGGAAAAGTAGGAATTTATTCAGGTATTTCAGATTCTGATTACAATAAAGTCCAACAAAAACTAATAGAGTTATTTAACACAAGTGTAAAATTCTATAGATGTTCATATCATGCTAAAGACATGAGAAACGAAGAAGAAGCCTACAGATATATTCAAAAATACCACAAACAAGAAACTGGTCATGCTGGAATAAACGAAAATTATCAAGGCTTAAAAAACATGATATACTTTAAAAACCTCAAAACTCTTATCCAAAAATATATAAATAATTGTGATGTCTGTTGCAGAGGTAAATATGACAGAAAACCATACAAACCAAAATACTTCATAACAGAAACACCCACAGACACGAACGAAATAATACATATAGACACTTACGTTATTAAAAAACATAGTTTTCTAACTATCATAGACAAGTTTTCGAAACAAGCTACCACCATTTACCTAGAAGACAGAAACAGCATAACTTACTTACTTACTACTTACTTAGCTGGCCATAACAACCCGTTAACGGGTTTCGGCCTGCCTCAACACTAGTCTCCAGGCGTCTCTGCTAAGCGCACGCCTTCTCCAGTTGGTTACACCAATTGATGACAGGGCTCCATCTACCTGTTCTTTCCAATGTAAACATGGACGTCCTCTACGCCGACGTCCAGTGACCTTCACATCGAAAACCTTTTTCGCTGGAGCAGATTCTTCCATCCGAACAACATGGCCGAGCCAGCGCAGCCGCTGGATGTTAATGCGCTGGACAACATCTACGTCGCCGAGGAGCTCATACAGCTCATAGTTGGTCCTAATGCGAAACTCATCGCCTTGCTTCAGTGGACCAAAGATCTAGCAAAGAATTTTTCTCTCAAACACTCCCAGGACCGCTGCATCGGCACAAGACAGCGTCCATGCTTCCGCACCATAGAGAAGCACCGGAAGAACAAGCGACTTGTAGAGTGTTAACTTCGTCGCACGAGAGAGGTCTCTGTTACTAAACTGCCTACCGAGACCGTAGTAGCACCTGTTGGCCAGTGTAATTCTTCGCTTGATCTCCAGACTGACATCATTCTTGCTGGTAATGGCGGTGCCAAGGTAGATGAACTCTTTGACCACATCGAATGTATAGTTGCCGGCTGTAACCTGGGAGCCGATACGATCAACGTCCCTACTCGTCGACAACATGTACTTCGTCTTGCTCTCATTTACCGCCAGACCCATTTTTGCAGACTCTCGTTCAATAGCATTAAAGGCTGCGGTGACATCTCGCTTTGTATGCCCAATGATGTCTATGTCGTCGGCATACGCAAGGAGCTGGACACTTTTATTAAAAATAGTGCCATTACGATGCACACCTGCCTTTCGCAAAACGCTCTCCATGACGAAGTTGAAGAGGTCGCAGGATAAGGGATCGCCTTGTCTGAAACCTCGCACGGTATTAAAAGGCTCGGAGAGGTCTCTTCCTACCTTGACGGAGCTGCAGGAGTTGCTCAGCGTCATTCTGCATAGCCTTATTAGCTTAGCAGGAATACCGACCTCAGACATTGCGGCATAAACGCGATCCCTTATTGGGCTATCGAAGGCTGCTTTATAGTCGACAAAAAGATGGTGTGTGTCGACTTGACTTTCATGGGTCTTCTCCAGGATTTGGCGCAGTGTGAATATCTGGTCCATGGTGGACTTACCAGGTCTGAAGCCGCACTGATAAGGTCCAATCAGTGAGATGGCGAATGGCTTCAGTCGTTCACACAATACGGTCGTAAGAACCTTAAATGCGATAGGGAGGAGGCTTATACCCCTGTAATTGGTGCATATCGTGGGATCTCCCTTTTTCAGGATGGGACAGAGAGCACTAAGATTCCAATCGTTGGGCATACTTTCCTCCAGCCATACTCTGCAAATGAGCTGGTGCATGCACCTAACCAACTCATCGCCTCCATACTTGAAGAGTTCAGCTGGCAAACCATCAGGTCCAGCTGCTTTGTTGTTCTTCAGTCGCCATATGGCAACCTTGACCTCTTCATGGCTGGGGGACGGGATCTCGACGTCGTCGTTAATGATTGGGTCCGGCACAGCATCTCTAGAGGCGGAATTTGTGTCGCCATCGCCCTGCAGTAGATTAGAGAAGTGCTGTCTCCATAATCTTAGTGTTCCTTGTGCATCTGTAACCAGGTTACCATGTTCGTCTCTGCAGAAGGTTGCTCCGGGCTTTAAACCAGTAGTAAGATCTTTTTATAAAAATTTCGAGCATCATTTCTACTTCTGCACATCTCGATTTCCTCACGATCACGCCTTTCTTGCTCTCTTTTCTTCTTTCTAAATAGGCGTCTCTCTTCCCTCCTCTTTTCTCTGTACGCCTCCACCGTTGCTCTTGTAGTGGTGGACTGCAATGTTCGTCTATAGGCAGCGTTCTTTGCTGCAGTGGCCTCACGGCACTCTTCATCGTACCATTGGTTTCTGCGGGGAGGACGCTCAAAACCAAGAACTGTTTCGGCAGCGCTGCGCAGAGAGTGAGCGATGTGAGACCACTGTCCACCAATACTTTCGAGAGAGGATGGGATGTAATTGAGCTCGTTAGAAAGACGATCGGAAAACGACCTGGCTGTCTCTTGTGATCGCAGCTTTTTGATGTCCAGCTTCCCTTGCACACTAGAACGTGTCGTATTCGACGCGCATATACGCAGTCGCATCTTGGCTGCGACAAGATAATGGTCCGAGTCGACATTTGGACCTCTAAACGTGCGTACGTCTAGTATGCTGGATACATGCCTTCCATCAATCACAATGTGATTGATCTGGTTGTTGGTAGATCGATCAGGAGAGAGCCAGGTGGCCTTATGGATATCGAGATGCTGGAACCTGGTGCTACAAACTACCATGTTTCGCGCCGCGGCGAAAGCGATCAGTCTCATGCCGTTCAGTGAGGTGGAATTATGAAGACTGAACTGTCCGACAGTGGGGCCAAAGATACCTTCACGTCCAACTTTCGCATTGAAATCGCCGAGGACAATTTTGGCGTCATGTGCCGGACACCTATCATATACGTCCTCGAGCTTTGCGTAGAAAGCATCTTTGACCGCATCATCCTTCTCTTCCGTCGGGGCATGCACGCAAATAAGGCTGATATTATAAAACTTTGCCTTTATTCGGATCGTAGCAATTCTTTCGTTCACGGGGGTGAACTCCGAGACAAGTTGGCGAAGTCTCTTACTTACTACGAATCCGCAGCCAAATTCGCGTCTCTTGTCATGGCAGCTGTAGTAGATGTCACATGTTGCTTGCCTCGTACAACCTTGTCCTATCCATCGCATTTCCTGGATGGCGGTGATGTCAGCCCTGCATTTTGTGAGAGCATCCGCCAATTGGATAGAGGCACCTTCCCTATAAAGGGTTCTCACATTCCAGGTGCATATCCTTAAATCATAGTCCTTAAAACGTTTGCCAAGTTCGTCAACATAAAAGGGGGTCCGTTTAGAGGCTATTGTTTTTGCTTTCATTGAAGAACGTTTTTACGTGGTGGGTTTCAAGCCCTACGCACAACCCAAATTTAAAGTCCAGGGGATTGGACAATCGCCGCTTACATTAGTTAACAAGCTAGCGGGTGCTAGTATGTCATCCAGGAGGGCCACGTGGAGGCTGTATGTCGACTTGAATACAACGGGAACAAGGATCGTTCTGGAGGCCGCCAGGTTGACCCCAATCAGAGACTTTGCCTTGTCCGAAGTATCCCATCCCAGAAACAGCATAACTTTTCTCTCAATTCGAAACCAAAACGAATAATTGCTGATAACAATATTTTGCATTCAAAGCGAACGGTTGTGTTTAATAAAGTGTCCACAAATATTTTACTTTTAAATCAGCCAAAGACGAAAAACTTACAAAACATAGCAAATGTACACAAAAAAGTTTCAAAAAATAAATTGTTTTAATCTAAAGTGATAATCATTTTGTTTTCTGTTTTTTTCGATTCATATATGTATATACATATAAATACACTTATACATTAATTACATTTTACTTCGTCATAAAATAAATTCTACATAAACATACATACTTACATATAAATCAAATAATAATATAGAAGAATTTACATACATAAAGACCAACAAAAACCAAAATAACAAAAAACGAAAATAAGAAAAAAGAAATATGACTTCAACGACCGAAAAAATTATATGCAAATAATGCAATTGCAATATAAAAACAACAAAGTATGTTACATGTTCGAATTGCGATTCTACTTTCCATTTCTCTCCATGTTGTTCTATTACAGAAAAAGAATACAATAACGCAACAAGTGAAAAAAGATCGGAATGGACATGTCACAGATGTAAAGTTCGAACTAGGTCGGAATCGAACAATGCGTATCAAACCATAGTGTTTGAAGACATATCCACCAAGCAAAAAAAACATAGAGACGATGACGAAGAAAGTAATAGCTCCAACAAAAAAACTAAAAATGCAGTAACAATTAGCTCATTAAATTCTGGAATGGCTACTATGCAGGCAGAGTTAAAAGAAATAAAAGCCTCAATTGAAACTCTAAATAACACTGTTAAAGCTAGTAATACTCAAAATGCCAATATAATTAACGAACTAAAAAATTCTGTCACGGCAATGGCAGCTTCAGTGTCAACCCTTTCAATACAAATAAAAGAACTACATAAGAGAGAAACAGATCAGAAACAAATGATAGATCAGATCAATATAAAATTAAATCAAATGGATCAAACTCTATTAAGAAATAACATAGGAATAAAAAATGTTTCGGATTCAAAAATGACCGCAACTGAAATTATAACAACAATTGCACGATCTATAGATGTCGAATTAAAGGAATGTGATATTAACAATGCATATCGGGTTGAAAAGGCCGCAAATAAAACAATAATAGAATTTACAACACTAAACAAAAAAAAAACGAATTTATGAGAAAAATAAAAAGACATAGAATTGATGCTAAAATTATAAATAAAAATGAGAACTTCGGAAATTACATATATATAAACGATCAACTTACCTCTTATAACCGGAGCCTACTTTGGGCTACTAAAACTAATGCTAAGGATTATGGCTGGAAATATGTATGGGTCAGAAATGGAGCTATATGTGCAAGAAGAAATGATAATACTCCGATTATAATAATAAAAAGTAATACCGATATTGAACTAATTAGTAATGAAAATTAAAAATCAAAGTTTATGCAAAAACAATATTAAAAGTGTAATACTTATATGTATATGAAAAAAAAAAAAAAGTGAAAATGAATTTTGAAAAAACATTAAGCTATGATCACTTTAGCCAAATTAAAAATCAATACCTAAATTATCCCTTCACCATGATATGTATGAACATTCGCTCATTAAGAATACACTTCCATACATTCTTAACAACAATTAATAATATTATAGACAAAATAAAATGTATAGTGCTAGTCGAAACGAACATTACAAATGATGAAAATCGTTTTTATAATATCAAAGGTTTCAATTCAATATTTTTAAATAGAGAAGGAAAAGGAGGGGGCATAGTAATATATGTAAAAGAAAGCATTTCTAAATGCACTCAAATAATGACAGACACAGAGCATTGCGAGCTTATACAAGTAGTAATCGAAATAAACAAGCAACCTCTCTCCCTCCTTGCAATATACCGCCCACCTAAACAGCACAAAAAAAGGTTTATAATCGAATTGGAACAAGTAATCAAACAAATTCGAAGAAAAAACGATGTAGTGATTGTGGGTGACATAAACATTGATATTCTAGAAAATAATAATACAACTATAAAGTATATGGATATGTGTCTGTCAAATGGATTGCAAATATTAATAAACGAACCAACACGTATTGATGTAAACAAAAACTCAAAAACATGCATTGACCATTGCTTGATTAAAACAACAAGAAACCAAACGGTGGTTAATAATGCAATAATAAAAACAGCCATATCAGATCACTACACTATTTTTTGTTGTATGGAACACATTACATCAAACATAAAAACAAAACAACAGAGATCGCCAAACCAATTTAATAAAGAGACATATATCAACACGCGTAAAGTAAATTACATGATAAAAAATACAAATTGGAATAATTTAATTAACGAAAGCGACATAAATGATTTCTATGATAATATAAATAATAAATTTAATGAAATATATATAAAAGCTAAAGTTAATACAAAATTAACCAAAAGAAGATCCAATAACCCATGGATAAGTGAGGAATTAGTAAAATATTGTGAATATAGGGATAAACTATTTATAAAGTGGAAAAATAATAGATACAACAGAACTTATGAACATGAATATAAACAATTTAGAAATAAACTAAACAAAAAAATTTTATATGCTAAAAACAATTATTATTATCAAAAACTAGTTGAAAATAGGAACAACCCTCGCGTAACTTGGCAAATAATTAATGAAATCAAGGGCAAAACAGTAAAAAATATTGATGAGAACATTATAAAAAGCTTCAAAGATCAAAATGTTGAAAACACTTTAAATAATTTTGCAATAAACTTTAATGAAAATGTATTGAAAATTATGCACATATGTAAAATTAAAACAATAAATACTAATAGTGAAAAAACTGTATCTAATTCAATCTATATCGAACAAGCAAGTCAAACTGAAATTTTCAATATCTTAACAAGACTTAATACAAGAAAGAGTTCGGGATATGATGGTATTAGACCGAAGGACATCAAGAATAACGCCTCCATTCTAACAGCAATAATAACTACCCTAATAAATCAAAGCATTCTTACATCAATGATTCCCAAACAATTGAAAACATCAATCATCAGACCTATATACAAAAGTGGAGAAAAGAATAACGTGAACAACTATAGACCAATTTCAATACTTCCGGTCTTAGAAAAGGTATTAGAAGAAATTATCGCTAATAGACTAAATACCTTTTTAAAAAAATACAAAATAATAAATGATAACCAATACGGTTTCCAAAAAAATAAAAATATTAATCAATTGTTGGGAAGATTTGCTAATACAATTAATACAGCATTAAGCAAGGCTGAACATTGTTTAGTGCTGTTCATTGACTTTAGTAAAGCATTCGATACTCTGTCCCATAAAAAGCTTCTGGAAACTGTTGAAAGAAGTGGTGTAAGAGGTGAAGCTTTGTCTTGGTTCAAGGATTACCTTAATCTTAGAAACTATAGGGTTAAAATAGATAATAAAATTAGTGATAAAGTGATGACAAAACAAGGTGTTCCACAGGGATCTAAACTTGGTGCGCTGCTGTATATCATATATGCAAACGATATGATAAACACGATTAAGGATTGCCATACATATGCCTATGCCGATGATACAGCAATTATAGTCACAAACAAAAATATTGAAACGGCAACTATAAAAATGCAAAACCAGCTCATTACAATTAGCAAATGGTGCGATGATAATGGGCTAATAATAAACTCATCAAAAACTAAAATAATGCATATAAGACAACCAAACATGGGTAGACTAACATACAACATAAGATTAAAATACCATGATATAGAGTGCATACATAACAAAACAAACAACATAAATGATAATTGCAGAACCATAATAGAATTAGTTGATTACTATAAGTATTTAGGAGTACACATAGATTATACTTTCAAATGGAGGTTGCACATAACAGAATTACAAAAAAAAACTACGGAAAACTGCATATTCATTATATCATCTTAGCTATTGTGCACCATACAACGTACTTCGTCAAGTGTACTTCGCACTAGCAGAATCATACTTAAGACATGGCATAACAGCTTGGGGAAACTCTTGCCACTGTAAAAAACTGCAACAAACCCAAAATCGCGTCCTTAATATTCTATGGCAAAAACATAATAATACAATCAACAACAACAACCACACCAACAACATCAATAACATCAACTACACAACCATCAACAACAACATTAATGTCAACAGCACATATAACAACATTTACAGAAACTTAAATAACGTTAGCGTACATTATACAAGCGAGGCCAACTCTTATTTATTAAACGACAATCAGTTGATTGAAAACAACAGCAGTAATCAACTATTTAATGCAAACAATTTGTCTACAAATAGCCAAAATAATACATTTCATTCGAAAAACCTTCCTCGGGAATTGAAAATCCTAAACGTTAAAAGTATATATCGTTTAACGGTTCTAAATGAATTAACGAACGGCATCAATCTAGAAAAAATAGATCACAGACATAACACCAGAAGGAAATCAAGAGGAAGATACAAAGTGAAGACTACAAAAAATAGCTATGGGGACCGAACACTTGAGGTCTTCTTACCAACAGTTCTTAACGAATTCCCAAGCAACTTAACAGATATGGGAAATAATCCAAAAAGAAGGAAATTATTTAAGAGTTTCTTATTGAACATGTAATGAAGTTACTTTAAATATTTCTTTTTATGTTTTCATTATTTTACATTACTGCCTTTTTTTTTCATTATTTATTAGAATTCACCTGCAGACAAGCCTCAGGCTTCGCGGGTTTTTTTAAACTAAATTATTGAAAATATTTTTATTCTTCTTATGAATATGAGAATAGTTAATGCATAGTTAAATTGAATATTTATATTTTTGTAAAAATTGTAAATTAATTATATCTGGAATAGATATATGAAATAGAAATAGAATTGTAAAATAAAATAAATAAATAAATAAATAAAAAATAAGATAAGATAAAAATTCGACAAATGTAAAAGACTTTCTTAGGCAAACCAAACTCCCATACAGGAAACGCAGATATCGAAAGATTTCATAACACCTTAGGAGAAATATTTCGAATGCTAGAAATTGAAAATTCCGATTTCACAGTCCAAGAAAAAATATACAAGTGTACTGAATGGTACAATAAATCTATCGATTCTGCAACCAGGGCAAAACCAATAGACATAGCAAATGGAAAAGTTGAAAGAAATAAAATTTATAATTTATTAAAAACCACAAAAGAAAAGCAAATTGCAAAATTAAACCTTAACAGAGAAGAATATTAAAATACATGTCAGGAAGTGTACGTAAAGAATTATAAAGCTGTTAGGCATAAGCAGGAACCTAGATATAAAAAAATGAAACTAGAAAATATTCATCCAACGAATGTAAAAAGAACAAAAAAATTTGCAGATACATATAACGCTGTTAACGATGATAATAATGACACTTTTTGCTGTGAGTAATACCACCTTAGTTGTTGAAAACATCAATAGCACCAACGGTTTCGCTGAGATTGTATTAGAAGACGTAGACATAACATACAGTTACAATACTATTTTACACATAATTGACCCTAAAGAAATTCAGATTGCCATAGAAGGACTGGAGGAAAACATGAAAGTAATATCAAATATCAACGACAAACACTTTTTGAATACGGAGCTAGAAAAAGCAAAATCAAAATTCCATACTATCATCCCTACTAGACATCCAAGAGGACTTATAAATATTGTAGGAACCGGAATGAAATGGTTATACGGAACAATGGACGACTTTGACAGAACAGAAATAGAACGACATTTACAGACAATCGATGACAACAACCATGAAATAATAGAGAACCTCAACAAAAATATTGAAATAAACTACGTATTTAACAAAACAATTTCGAAGCTAAAAGAAGCAATAGAAAGCGACAGGACACAAATTACTTCTAAATTAAATCAAATATCTAAAAACAATGAAGAATTCGAAAATAAGCTCCTATATTTGGATATATTGTTAAAAATTAAAATTTTACTAGATAATATCGAGCACATACAGAATAATCTTGTAGCCGCAAAAACAAACACTATGAATAATAATGTATTAACAAGTGAAGAAATAATCCGTTACAATATCGATCTTTATAAAATGCAAAATACCAAATTAAGTGCAGCCCAATACAAGGGAAATAAAATAATTTTTGTAATTCAAATACCTAAAGATATACGGAAAATAAAAAGCTAATTTTTTATACCTATACCTAATGAAAACCAAGAAGAACTTATTTTTGAAAATAGAGAAATTTTAAAGATAAATAATACAATGTATGATTTTACTAACGATGTAAAAAGAAGTAATCTAAAAAAGTCTAACCTTTGTATTTTCGCAAATAATTGTTTAAGAAAAAAGAACAAACAAATTGAAACTATAGAAATAAAACAAGGTTTAATAATAATAAAAAATCATGTAAATTCTATGGTTAATAGTAGTTGTAATAATAGACAGTTCAATTTAAGTGGAAATAAACTGATAACATTTAACGATTGTAAATTAGAAATAAATGGAGAAATTTATTGTAGTTATGATGATAAGTTTGAACAACATTTTTTAATAAACAATAACTTTAATCTTAGTAATATTACGTCTCAGCTAACATTTGATGAACTAATATCTAATCAGATCGAAAATATACAAAAAATCGAAGAAATCAGATTTCATAAAAAATTCAACTACACTTTTAATGGCCTAGCCTTAACATTCAGTCTATTAGCTCTAGGTATAGTAATTACATTTTGCATACACAAGAAACTAAAAAATAGTAAAACAATAATAATTGCAAAAACTCAGGAGAGTTTTCAGTCAAACGGGGGAGGAGTTATGTCAACCAACCATTCCAATAACAATTTAACACATTCTCTACCCATGACCATTAACTGGAAACAATAACAATTTGCAGTATTAATTTTTCTAGGTCAATAAACTAAATTTTTGCTAATCAGCAATTAACTAAATTTAAAGTTTAATAAACTGAATACTGCCCATTCAACAGTATTTCGCAATCACTATTATTTTGTTACTTTATTTTAATGACAATACTTTTCATTAAAGTTCAATAAACTGCATACTGCTCATTTAACAATATTTCACAATCATCATTATTTTGTTACTTTATTTTTTTTTTGCAATACTTTTCAACAAATGTCAGCTGAATTTTTAAGTAGTATTTAGTTTTTAAATATTGTAATAATTTTAAGTTCTGGCAGTTCTTAATTTGAATTCAATAAATAAAAATGAAAAACTAAAAAATCTTTTCCGTAGTTTTTTTTTAAAAAACAAAACGCTCGGACTCGTAAGTCACGCGATAAGGAGGAAAATCTATTTAAAGGGTCTTCTTCGATGTTGACTGTGAGAGTTTTGACAGATTTTGACTCTAATTTTGTGTCTGGAAGTTTATTTTGAACAGGCCACTATTGTACTGGTAGTGTCAACCATGATGGTCCTTTCCACCATAAAGTATTTTTCTCCAGTTCTGCTGGGGAACAGTCTCTACTTGCAATGTTTGCAGGATTGAATTTAGAGTCGACGTGCTTCCAATTCGGTGTACCGACTTTTCTAAGAAACTCGATTTCCTACAAAGGTGTTCCAGTGGCATTGTGGTTTGTTTAGCCATGACCACACGATCGTAGAGTCGGTCCAAAAATGGGTCTCTAAATTTCCTATTTGTAGCTTTTCTAGCATAACTGATTCTAGTTGGGCTAACAATACAGCACCACAGAGTTCTAAGCGTGGTAGAGTTAGATTTTTTAAAGGAACTACGCGGGTATTGGCAGCAAGTAGTGAAATGTGTGTCATATTATCGGCCTCTTTTACTCGAATGTATATTACCGCTGAGTATGCCTTTTCAGAGGCGTCACAGAACCCATGAATTTCTACGACGCAAGTTGGGGTGAAATAAATCCAACGTGGGATTTTTATAGAGTCAATTTGATGACAATTTTTTACAAAATTTTTCCACCTGTTGTCTGTGACTGGCTTTAAAACTTCATCCCAACCTACTTTATCTAACCAGATTTGTTGCATTATAAGCTTGGCATCAACAATGACGGACGCAAGCCATCCGCATGGGTCAAAAAATCTGGCAATTGTGGATAAGACTTCTCGTTTGGTGTATATTTCTTTTTGTTGTGTTTCTGGGGCGGTAAACGTAAAGGAGTCTGAAGATATGTTCCATTTTATCCCAAGAGTTTTTGTGCTATCTTTTTCGGATAGATTTAACCAATCAAGTGGTAATAATTGTTCTCTGGGTAGGTCTTGGATTATTTTTGGGTTATTAGAAGTCCATTTCATTAGTTCGAAGCCGGCTGATGTTAGCACTGTAATCAGTTCTTTTCTAGATCTAGATCTGCTAGGACGTGGGTATAAAATGTCATTAAGACTATTCTTGTTTGACGAAAACTACACGAAGCTTTGTAGTAAGCCTATCCGGTTTTATTACTGCGTGATGCGGCAGGTAATAGTTTGGAGCCTTATTTATAACCAAGGGTGAGATTTTCTTCAGGTATTCAAGTATGACTTGATTGTATTGTTGCTGAATGTCAGGTTTTTTACTGAGCAATCTTTCCATTCGTAAATATTGAGCCATTGCGATATTTCGCGAGGAACCTATTTCTTCGCCTTTTTTGAAGGGTAGGGTAACAATATACCTCCCTGTGTCGTTTCTACGTGTTGTAGATTTGAAATTGTTTTCGCAAAATGTGTCCTCATCTGACCTCAAAATCTGTTTTGGGGTTTCCTCCACCTCCCAAAAGCGTGTGAGGATTTGGTCAAGGGACGATACTGTAGTTTGTGACTGAGTCACTTTTGAAATTGGTCCCCCACAATCCAGCCAAATGCTGTTTTTTGTGCCAAAAGGGATCCAATTGACCGCATCGGAGTCTCCATACAATATATGGATGGGCCTAAGTCGAGGCCTATTACGAGGTCGATGGGTTGGCTCTTGTAAAAATGAGGGTCTGCTAATTCCAATTTAACAGCCTCAGTGATGATTTCGTGATTCCAAGTTTGTGTGGATAAATTGGATGGAAGGGTCTTGAGTACTGGTGCCCAGACTTCCAATTTAAAGTTAGGGTCTACGCGGGAACAAAGATTGAACAAACACGCTTTGGTGGATGTTTCAGAAACTGTTTGATTAAAACCTGTTACATGTACCACGTTGCGTTTAGTGGGTAAGTAATCTCTTTTGCAATTTATCTGAGACAAAAGTTGATTGGGATCCAGGGTCGATGATAGCTCTAGCCTGGTATCGCAGACCTTTAACTTCTATTTGAAATGCTTTTGCTATAAATTGTGTTGTTGTTGTTTTTTTTTTTTTATTTATCTTTTATCATTATTAAAATATGAAATATATATATAAATAAATATATTTTCTTTTTGTTTAAGTACAGTAAAATTGTATATTTTTTATTACCTATAATAGTATAAAATTTAATTTTGCCAACTTGTCTCAATAAGGCCCTACGGGAGCTGAGACCCTTTTTTTGTAAAGAAAAATGAATTGTACAATTAAATGAAATAAGAAAAAAAAAAAAAAAAAACTACGGCGGTAAACAATAAAGTGTCTCTGTTTTGTAATTCTGTATGTGAGTCAGAATTTTTTTGAAAGGTCAAAGACGTGTAGTGAGGAGTGAGTGAATTTGGAGTGGACAGTATTTTAGTAGTTAAAGCTGTAGAGCTTGTTGATGGATATTCTCCTATATTTATTTGTGTTAGATTGGCAGAATGGGTCACAGTAGCTTTATGTAACAATGTGTTATGTTTCTGTTTACATAACCTACAACTATATTTGCTAGGACAATCTTTTACACTATGGGCCCCTGATAGGCAGTTGTAACATAAATTTGTTGTCCTTACTACGTGTATTCGATCATTGACATTTTTTTCTAAAAATAAGGGGCATGATCGTAATAAGTGTGCGTCATTGCAATATTGGCATTTATTATTTGTAGCAGAGGGGTTTTTAAGTGTCGGATTAGTGGTTTGTTTCGACAAATTTGTTTGCAGCGAGTTAATAATATTCTTTTTATTTGAGGCAGGTTTTTTGACTTCGGCGCTATTCTGTGCGGATTTATTTTTTGACACGATATTTTCCACGGACTCTAAAGTTCTAAACTTGTGGGTTAAAAATTTGTCGAATTCGGACCAGGTAGGGATTTCGGCGCAATCTTCCCGAGAATTTTCAAACTCCTGTACTAAACTTCTGGATAGATTTTGTGAGCATATGAATATTAAAAACGACTCCCAAGTTGTTGTGTGAACGCCTAACATGCTGAAGGTCTGCCTAGAGTAATTTAGAGTACGCTGTAATTTTTTGATTGATACGCCTGAGTTTGCAGATGCCTGAGGTAGGTCTAAAATTATTTTATACTGCTCGTTAACCTCCATACATTTGTTTTCATACCTGCCTATTAAATTTTTCCACGCTAAAATAAAACCTTCATTTATCAGGGGTACGTTAGAAATTATATCTTTAGCTTCGCCACCTGTTTTTTGGGTCAAATAGAAGAGCCGTTCTACATTGCTAATTCGAGAATTTTTGATATATATCGCGGTAAATAAATCCCGATATCTGGGCCATAATTTATAATCCCCAAAAAATGTGTCGGTGTCGCAGGGAGGGAGTCTTATTGACAATGTCTCACTTTCTTGAAAAATCGTTGATCGATGTTCTATTTTTTCAACGGGTGCCGAAAGTGTGTTGATTTCTGCATTTATGGATGAATAGCATACCTTGGGGGTTACTATGTAATTCGATTCGAAAGTATGAACAGCTCGAAAGTTGTATTCGATCCGAATTTAAACTCTT
This sequence comes from Metopia argyrocephala, assembly GCA_963576795.1. Taxonomy (NCBI): domain Eukaryota; kingdom Metazoa; phylum Arthropoda; class Insecta; order Diptera; family Sarcophagidae; genus Metopia; species Metopia argyrocephala. The sequence goes on from OY756211.1 coordinate 34,201,194, forward strand.
ACCATGTAACACTTTCGGATCGAACGAAAAGTGCTGCCACTAATTGAAATAATTTTGGCGCTACTTTCGAATGTATTATTCAACATTAACAGCACTTATTACGCAAAATGTCAAAACAATGAAAAATAAAAAAAAAAAATAAACTAGAAATATTTGTGCATTGTAAAAATGGATACGGTTGCTATTGAATGTATGCTGTGCACTACACAATATTTGTTTAGAGCATAATGTCGAACTACCTCCAGAAATAGTGTATAATGAAGAAGAAATGGAATTGGCCTCAACAACTGCTTTAGATTCTGAAGACAGAAATCAGTTCTTAGCCTTATCCCAAGCCTTAAGAGATCAAATAAAAAACAATTTATAAAATGTTCATTCATTTATTTCCAATGAGGTTTTTCTAATTCATTTATAGTGGTTTTAGGAAAGAAAAAAATTTTAAATGGTAATATCACATACTTAAATACTAGACAAAAAGGTTAGATATAACTTATGAATTTCGGCTTTTTTCAATTTCTAGCATCTCTCTCTTTAAATTAAGCTTTTCAAGTTTAGGTTTTTGATTTTCTATGCTCAACTTCATTTCATGGTCGAATTTTCTTTCTGCAAGCTTGTAATTTTTTTCTTGTATATCCACTTGTCTTCTTTTGTATCTAACTAAAGATTTTAAATTGCTGTTGACCTCTTCCAAGAGAGATATAGAGCGCTTGTGGTACTCCATTTGACCATTCACTTGCTTTTCCAGCAATGTCTGCTTTTTTGGCACAGTGCGATTGAATGGTGATCGTCGTGTGATGGGCGTGCGGGCAGCTAACGAACAACGCGGTGGGGAAGGAGCAGACGCCAATTCATCCGTCTCCCTCAGATCATTTATGCAGTTGAGCATATGTGTAACATCTTGCTCGACGTCGTTACTACTTGTGGCCGTACCAGTATCGTCGCCGGTTGTGGAGGTACTGTTGTTTACACCTCCTTCATTTCAAGTAAATTAATTACACCTTCTTCGAGTGCGGTAAAAGAATACATTTTCGCTGGTCCACCGCCTGTGCCCAAAAAATTAATGCGGTTCTTCCGCAATTTGGCCTTAAGATGGGTCTTGTGATCTGCCCAAACCTAAACAAAAAAATTTATTTCCATTTATGGGTAAACTATATATTACTTACTTTTTTCCAACCGATTACTTCCCGCATTTGTGGACCGGCTGCATTCAAATCTTCTGCTAATCGTGTCCATAAATTGTTTGGCGTCCGGAGCTTTTATACAGCCCTTAGCCATCTGCGGATGGCCTGTCATAAAATTGAGCATAATTTCAAACTGCCTTTGCTTCGGATTGATATTATTCGTAGCATTTTCCCTATTGAAAAAGATTTAATTTTTATCTATAAATGTATGTACATAAATTTAAGAAATAATTACATTTTCAACGTTTGGTGTCGATGTTTTGATTTATTTGATTTTTTTTATATTTTATCCGTTACCTCAACATCAAACGAGTGCAAATGACAACTTTCGAGCGACTTTGACATTTACATTCGAAATACATAGTGATGCACATCCGATAGTAGAGTACGAGTATCCGATAATTGAATAGGGCAAACCGAAAGTAGCAAATGTATTTACGAATTCGAGTTAGTTGGTAGGAAAAATCCGTATCCGAAATATTTAACTATCGAATCGACTTACATAGTAACCCCCCTTATATGCCGACAGGGTTGTCTGGTATCGTTCCCGAAGTTTATTTCGTTCGATTGGTTGGTCCCCCTCCTTCTCTATATCTCTACATTCTTCATAAGACCGTTTTACTTGGGTCCAGAGCGAATCTAACTCTACGCGAAGAATTTCCAGCGCATGAATATTGTCCTCTGCATAGCTGGCTGAGTATGACTTTTCAAATTCAATTAAATCATTTGTACAATTTACAAACTTTCTAAGAGACATCTTGAAAAGTTAAAATTTTATACTTTGTAAAATTAGGGAGAGGTGTCGAAAAAAATTGGGTCAAAAAATGCCTGCTAGCGATTTAACAACAAGTAATATTGAAATGATATTAATATATTCAAATCCTATTTACGATTTGAAGTTACCCGAAATAAATTAATTTTTGGCTCGTTGGTAACCCTTTTTATTTCTCCGTTACACCAAATGTGTTTTTTCTTATTATGTTTAATACAAGTGTCTCATTTGCATTTATATTTATGTACATCTAATATATAAAATTCTCGTGTCGCGGTGTTTGTTGCCAAACTCCTCCGAAACGGCTCGACCAATTTTCATGAAATTTTGTGTGCATATGGGGTAGGTCTGAGAATCTGTCAACATCTATTTTTCATACCCCTAAATGTTAATTAAGGTGACCCGCCCGAAAGGAAAATGTATGCCTCACCTAAATAACGTACCGATGTTGATAAAATTTTAAACTATATATGTACCGTAGAGCATATCGATGGTTTACTAACGCAACCTCGTAAGTCGATTTTTTGCGATTTTGTGTTTTAACCGGAAAAGTAATCAGTTAATACCAAACAACAATTTTGCAAAGTTATAAGTGAATATGTTTATTAGTTTTGTTTTTATTCAATATTATTCAACCTCGTATCTCAACTGATGATAATTTTGCATGCGCAACCTCGTATCTTAAAGTAAAAGGCGACGCATAATTTTACTGTCTTCACTAGAAAAATTACAAATAATTTTATTCTTGCTTTTATGTGAAATAATTATTAATAATTAACTCTTAGATTTATGGTCTTTTAATGAAAAAACAAATACTATGCAGTTTATTAACCATAGCATTTACATTTTTAAAAATTATGATTTTTTTTTATTTATTTATTTTATAATGATTTGAAAGTCGAATTGGTTTTAGAAGATAAATATTTCAAACTTTTTTAATAAGTTATCCAAAATAGAGTCATACTACTGCAGTAAAGATACTACTAAAATGTATATACATATATAGAAATGTTTATAGATCAGCTCAAGATGTTTACCGTGATTTCTTAAAAAATTACAAACGTTATATTGCAGCTAATGAAAGAGCTAGCTATAGATTTTTTATACAAAAAATATGTCAAATATAGCAATATTTCAATTTCGAAAAGATTTTTGATATATCTGTTTCCCTTATAAAAATAAAAACATGTATGTAGCTGTGACGCCCTGTAACTATCAATTGCCTAATTTCACTTGTAATCAATAACCAGTTTGCACATGTTTTAAAATAACTTCTTATTAGAATGCAAAAAAGTAACTTTCTTCTTCTCCATTTGGCATCGATGCAATAAGGTTGGGCCTTTAAATAATTAATCATTGATGAAATATATTTTTTAAGATATAAAATAATAAAACTAAAAATATAAATTAATCAACATATTTTATTAATAAAATATAATATAATAAAATACACCATCTAAATCCACATATCTATAATGACAATCATGTTATAGAAAAAAATCGTGGTAGGGATGAAGTAAATAATGATAAAATTAAGGATGTTGCTGAATAAATAAAAGCTTTCACGGTACATGTTTCAGCTGTGCAGATAATACCATATTTACCTGCAAGTGCAAAAAGCACAAATTAAAATGTCATCAGTTCAAAGTATACAACCTAGTTAACAGGTGTGTATTATGCTACGTCTGGCACTAAGGTGAAGGCGGTATGGATGGAAACATTTTTGCTTCCTGTCTAATTGATTTTCTTAAAACCGAAGTCGAGCTTACCATGCCGATTGTGTTTTACAGTGCAGTGCTCAGAACCTTAACGTAACAATTACTAATGCTTTATTTCAATTTACTGCAAAAAACAATGTAGATGCCTATTAAAAATATTTAGTTAAGCGTAGTACCCATTCTGCTATCGAGAGGCGTACAAAAAACCAATCATACGCACCTTGTAATTTTGTTAAAAAAGAACTTGGATTTTAAGTTTTTTTAAAAACTATTCTTCTACTGTATTACAGAAAAGAGGATTGAAATACTGCAAGGATAATATAATGTTTAAACTATCTTTTGATAGTGAGTGGAAAATTCTTCTTCAACGTTTAAATATGAAATATCCTATTGACGTCGAAATTAAGGTCTTATATATAGAAAAAATTTCATTATCTAATCAAAAGTACAAATATTTACGGTAACCAAAACAATAAATACCACTAAAATATAAGTACATATATTTCATACTGGAACTATGTCAGAACAATATACAAACATTATTTTATTTTCCATTAAAATGTATGTAAGTTATCTATTTTGCTATTATTAATAATAAAAAATAAACAATATACAAATACTTACTATAATAGTAAAAATATCAAATATAATTTAACTTAAAATATTTAAACAAAAGTATTAAAAAAGTTTGTAAATGTGGTTTTATTTAAAAAAAAACGCAACCTCGTATCTTACATTTTAAAACATTTTTTCAGTGCAGCAAAATCGTATCTCAAAAAAGAGTCAATATCTTACAGTTAATTATTTTTAACAGAATAGTTGTCTTGAAAATAAATCAAAAGTTTTACATTTTCTACGATTATGAAAAAATATCTTGTAAAAATGATCAAATATTTGTTAGAACAACTTTTTTGTCTCTCCTGAAAAGTAGTAGTTTTTGAGTTACGAGGTTGCGTTAGTAAACCATCGATATATGGTTTACTTTTTTTTTAAGTACGCAGAGGGGGGGGTACAAGGGCTATTTCTTTCTATCCCCAACTAATAAACTGAATCTGATTAAATTTTGTTGGTGTCTTAACACAACCTTAGATTAACAAAAGTCAATTTTCATATCTATTTTTCATCCCCTAAATGTTGAGGTACCCGTCCCAAGAGGAAATTTGTGCCTCACCTAAATAATGTACCGACGTTGATGAAATTTGAAACAAGATATGTATATCAGGGTACCGTAGAACATATATGGTTTAGGGTTTTTTTTAAGAAGTATTCAGAGGGGGCGATAGAGGGTATATTTTTCCCTATCCCCAACTATCAAATTGAAGTACCGAAAATGGCGGATAATCATTTATTAAAATTATTAGTAACGCAGGCATTAATTGCTCATATCAATGTTAAGTTTTACAGTTCGGTGAAGAGTATTAAATATATTTAAACTAAAAAAATTTTTCCTAGAGCAAATTTATATGGCAAAACAACGTTTGCCGAGTTAACTAGTTGTACATATAAAATATTATTTGTACTTACTTGTTGTTGTTGTAGGGTCTTGTTGCTTGCTGGTACTCACTGTTGTTTGTTGTTCTATTTGCTGTCACTACTGCTGCCACTGCTGATATTTCTTCTTTGAATATTTATTTCAAGGTTATTACTATTTTTTGTTGCAATTTTATAACTGTTTTTATTTTACCCTGCCATTACACATGAAAGTACTTTCATGAAAATTTTAAAACACTCACAATTTTTTACTAATACATACAAATTTTTTTCATTTTTGTTTTTGTATTTTTGTTTTTTTATTTTTTATTTATAATACGTATACGGAACTTTCATGAAAGTACTTTCATGTGTAATGGCAGGGTTATATTTGTTGTTAAGTCTGTGTCTGTAAAAATTTTTTTCTTTTTAAACTTTTTTATAAAAAACCAAAATCTGGTTCGAAGTGACCATAAAATGTTTAGGATTAAGCAAAAGAAATTAATGCACTTTCACTTTTTTGGTTTTTTATAAGTATTTTTGTAGTTTTATTCATTATATATATTTTAATTTAAGAATTATTTTAATTTTATATGTATGTACATACATTTTTATAATTTCTTTTATCTTTGATTTTAGGGTTTGAATAAATTCAAATAATAATTTTTGCTTGTGTTTTCTTACAGTTAGTTCTACTTTGTTTTAATTTGTATGTATTTAAATTTAATTTATATTTTAATATGTTTTTCAATCGTGTTTTTTTTTGTTTGTCTATAATTGTTCACACTATTAATATAAAGTTTAGTTATTTAAATTCAAAAATATTTTTAAGCCTTTTATTCTTTTTTGTCTTTGATATTTATTTATTTTCACAATTAAACTCCACTCGACTCCGTTTAACTTTAGCTGCCGTCACTATTCTTTACTCACACAAGAATGATTTGTTTGTTGAAGATGAAGCAAAGAAAAACTTAGTTGACAGAATGTCAAAAATTTTCAGTGTTGCACACTTTAGCGTGTTTCTGAACAAAAACAATAACAAACATTTAAAAATCAAAATAAGTACAACAGTGCTGCTAAGTTCAAAAAACCCGTTATAAAATTTGAATTTAAATTTGTAATATTTAATAAATTATTATTTTTACTTAATAAATTATTATTTTTTAATGGATTGCCGTAAACCAAATTGCAATGTAACCGGTGATGAGCGAATGGTCTCATGCTGGTTATGTTTGGGAAATTTTCATTTAAAATGCTCAGGACTTAGGGTTCGTGATGCTGATGCCTTAAATGATTCATCGAAATTGGACTTGTCCTGGCTGCAAAAAGATAAATATTGATTTTTACAAGTTTTTTAGAAGCTACAGCACAGACTTTGAAATTCTTAGCAATGAATTATCTGCATTACAAAACAAATTGCAGAAGTTTAAAAAACTATTTTCTAACTACAAAAGTTTGGATAAATTTTTAAATAACGATGATAATAGTTGTCAAATAGGGGGGAAATCAACAGACGATTTCCTTACTGTACCCTCGAGTTATATCAATACCAATACTAGTTGTAATACTAGTTCTACGTCTGTTACTCCCAATAGCGCGGCTATTGTTGTTCTAACAGTTGCAGGTCAGCCTAACAATACCCTATTATATAATACTGATAAATTTTATTTTCCTTCGGAACAATCCATATCTACCGCACCTATTCAATCATCATCGCAAACCTGCAATACTGATCCAAAACAACTTAAGATATTTCCACCACGTAAGTCCATTTTTATATCCAGATTTGCATTTGAAACCACCCCGGATGATATTAATCAATATCTAAATTATAAAATTCCTAACATTTCGAATATTTACGTAAAGAAATTGACTTATTCTTGTCCTAGAAATGTTACGTCGTTTAAGTTGACAGTGCCGTTTAATTACTACGATAAAATTATTAATCCTTCTTTTTGGCCGGTCAATACATATGTACGTGAATATAATACTAAGGATAACTTAAATTCGGATAGAATAGTAAGGCTATCACCAAAAGATAATCTTACTTCAAAAAACTAAGTTTGCCTGCAGAACTCCAACTCAATACTATCTATCAAAATGTTCGAAGCCTAAATACCAAACTAGTTAAATTATTTGCAAATAGTTTCGGTTTTAATTATCATCTGATTGTATTTACAGAAACCTGGTTAAAGGAAAATATTTTTAATACGGAAATATTAAGTCAAAATTATAATATCTATTGAATAGACAGAAGCGACAATCGTGTTGGAGGTGGCGTATTAATAGCTGTATCAAATTGTTTGTCTTCCAAACTCTTTTGTTGTGGTGACAACTATGAATTAATTGCTATAAATATTAAATTTAAAACTAGAAATTTATTTATTAGCTGCTCTTATATCCCTCCTTCTTCTGACTACTCTATTTATGAAAATCATCTTGAATCCATTAAATATATTGTAAATGCAGCAAATCCTGTCGATTACGTTTTTGTCTTTGGTGATTTTAATCTACCGTCAGTATCCTGGAACTCAGCACCAGATTCTCCATTTATACTTCCGTTGAACTATAATGATTTTCTTAATAAAATTTCCGACTTATCCCTCTATCAAATTAATGGAGTTTATAATATCAATAACAAGCTATTCGATTTGGTTTTTGTTAACGAGCCGATCGACTGTACTACAAACAGATCCTGTCCAATCACAAGACCTGAAGATTCCTATCATCCCACTCTAGAAATTAACTGTTCTTTAATAGGTCCTCCTTTACCTGATTCTCCCAAAAATCAAAAAGTCTACAATTTTAAAAAAGCCAATTATGAACTAATGAACTATCAATTAAATAATACCGACTGGAATAATTTATTAAAAGGAAATAATGGCGGTCCCTTAATTATGGAAAATATGGTAACAACCTTTTACAACATTACTTCATCCATTATTGAAATGTGTGTACCGAAAAGTTTTGCCTATAAGTGTCCCGGTCCTCCTTGGAATACCAAACAACTTTCAATGTTGAAAAAAAAGAATAAACTTTATAAAAAAAAAAATATGGTTGTCGAGCCAAGTACAATCGTTTAAATATTGTTCTTTATAAAAATTATATTAATAGAATAAAATCTAATTTTAAAAATAATCCTAAATATTTCTTCAGCTTTGTAAAATCCAAAAGAAAGTCTTGTTGTTTTCTTCCAGTCATGAAATACCAAAATAAGGAATCTGATAATTGCTCTGTAATAGCTAATGTGTTTTCTGATTTCTTTTCAACAACTTACTCTGATTCTAAATATCACAATACTGATTATCCTTATAAAATTTCTTCAAACTCAAATATCATCCTTCCGAAAATTAGGGTTGCTGAAATTGAGCTCGAATTAATAAAATTGACTCCCACTACAAAACATGGACCAGATGGTGTCCCGAATTGTATACTTAAATATTGTGCTACAAGCTTCTCTAAGCCGTTATTGTTGTTATTTAACTCATCAATTGAGTATGGATATGTTCCTAGTCACTAGAAGTCGTCATACATTATTCCGTTATTCAAATCCGGTTGCAAGTCTAATGTAAAAAATTACAGAGGTATTGCTAAGCTAAACTCTATCCCTACGGTCTTGAAGAAACTTATTACTAACTATCTAAGTTACAATTAATCGCACCTGATATCAACATGGTTTTAGGAAAGGGCTTTCAACAATCACTAATCTACTACATTTTACCACACTAGTTAAAAATGGACTCGCAAATAATCAACAAACTTATACCATATATACTGATTTTAGTAAAGCTTTCGATAAGGTAAATCACCAGCTACTTATTCACATGTTAAATATGATGGGCTTTTTACCAAACAGTCTTAACTGATTATTTCTTACCTAAAAGATAGAAAACAAAATGTTCTCTTTAAATACCATCTGTCCAAATCTATAAATGTTCTTTCTAGGGTACCACAAGGGAGCCATATTGGACCAATGCTTTTTTCCTTATTTATAAATGATCTGCCAACTGCCTTGAAACATTCTGATATCTTAATGTTTGCCAACGATGTAAAAAATTTTTACACCTATAATAACATAATTATCTACAACAGGATATAAAAAATTTTTATATATGGTGTAACGTGAATTTAATGGAATTAAACTTTAAAAAATGCAAATATACGAGATTCTATCGTAACAACTGCATTCCGAACACATATCAAATCAACACAATACCGCTTGAATCTGTAAACTCCATTCTTGATCTTGGTATTATGCTCGATTCTAAACTCAGTTATAATCAACACATAAATCTGACCATTAATAGAGCCAGAGGCATTCTTGCCTTTATAAAAAGGTGGAGTAAGGAATTTACCGATCCATATACTTCTAAACTATTATAAACATCATTAGTTAGACCTGTACTTGAATATGGTTCGGTATTATGGGATCCCGTATATAACATTTATATCGATCGTATTCAATCTATCCAAAAACAATTTCTTCTATTCTGTTTGCGAAGTCTACGTTGGAATTCGTCCATGAGGCTACCATCTTATAATCAAAGGTTAGCTTTAATTAAACTACCCACTCTAAAAAGTAGAAGAACAATGCTCAACGTTACTTTTCTAGTGAACGTTATTAATGGTGATGTATGCTGTGAGTTTCCTCTGAGAAATATATTCTTTAATATACCTCAACGTCCAACCCGTTTCTTTCATCCCCTATTAATTAAATACTTTCGAACCAACCATGCCAATGCTGATCCAAGTAGAAGAATTTGCTTATACTACAATACCCTTTATCATATTATAGACTTTTCATCATCTGTGAACAAAATTAAAAGTAATATTATATCTTTTCTGAATTCTAGATACATATGTATCATCTTGAAAGATTTATGTAATACATATATTCATTTCTAAAACTTGTTAAAAATGAATTAATGTAATGAAGTCTGTATAAATTTAGTTTGTAGACTTATATAAATAAAATAAAAATAAACAACGATGTATCGTTTGCATGCCTATTTATAACCAGCGCACAGTGGTCCAGTAGTAGGACATAGGATTCAAATTACCATGTTCGGTTTTTTCACCGTTAGTTTGTTGTAATACTTACTATTAGTGGCTCTACTAAAACATGCAAAAAGATTTACAATTAGTTGTTTTTTACATTAACTTTCGTGCATTGAAAGTGAACATATTAAAACAACTCTCTTTATCTATAATGTAATGTGCTAATGAAGTTAATATATAGTACGTGTTTTTCAAGGAAAAAATTATTTGTGACCTATTGTTTTACAATGAATATTCAAGTTGAAGGTGTGTACCGTTATTATTATGTATTTATTAATTTTTTTAAGCAAAACATATTTTGCTGAAAGTGGTTTTACGCCAAGTCCATATTTTAATGAAACTTTTAACTATGATGACGACGTATGCCGCGTTTCAGTTATATATCAAAATGTTAGTCTATATCTCTACTTTCAATGTAAAATCAAATTATCTGTGTTTGTTTGAGTTTGTGCATGGTACAGAGGGTCTAGGTTTCTAGGACTAGATTCTTAGCACATTTTTTTCACATAACTTTTATAGTTCGTTTTACAAATTTCTATGCAATACTTGTTAAAAACAACCCTCAATAAATCTAAAATATTTTTTACGGGCAATATAGTGCTTGTTTTTCAAAGAAAAAATTATTTGTGACCTATTATTTTACAATGGATATTCAAGTTAAAGGTATGTACCGTCCATTATTATTATACTTTTTCTAATTTTTTTGAAAAAAAGTATATTTAATATATTTAAGGTGCTGTTATTAAGTGTTCTTTTGCAAGAATTTTTGTATTTGATACATGGCTGTCGATTAAGGAAAGTTTGACCGAAAGTGAGCGGCGTAATCATGTGTTTCAAATCTTAACGGAGTTACTGCCAGATGCGGAACATTTAAACATTGGCAATTTTGAAATTAAAATAACTAACCTTTGTAGAAAATTAGTAACCTACTGGAAAGAAGTTAACCGATCACTTTTGCGAATGATGACTAAATATAGTCACTGGCATAACGAAATCGAAGTCTGAAAGTAATCAGCCTTGTGTACTAGAAATAAGTTCATTGACTGCAGTAAGAGAACAAAACGCCGAAGATTAGCTAAGCTAGCTGCGGTAGATGATTCCGTGATAAGCCATTTGATGAGCGATTCTAGCCGATCTAACAACACTTGTGTGAAATTTACTACAAACAAAGTATTATCAGTAATAAACAAGGCGAAATTAACAAAACCCCAGTATTTAGTAATAATGGAGTTTCTCAATTCACAATTATCAAATGCATTGCCATCTTATCATAAAGTGTTGTAGGCAAAGAAACATTGTCTAGTCTAGTCTTGCATTTAAAGATTACTCATTACGGACCGCGCGAATGCTTATCATTACGTATCCATGGTATAACTTGCCTCCTGCAGTTCATAAAGTGCTAATTCATGGTTCGGAAGTAATTGATCATTGTTTAGTTTGCATATCTGAAGAAGTCGCTGAATTTTGTAATAAATTATTTAACCAATTCAGACGAGACAACACGCGAAAAATTTCTTGTGTTGTCACTAACACTGATCTTTTGCATAGACTTCTTCTAAATTCCGATCAGTTAATTTCTTCTCTACATAAATTACCACAAAAGAAGAAGTCTATGCTATCATCTGAGGTCTTAAGTATGTTAAGTTTTTGAAAATAATGTAAAAATGTTGTGTTAAATTGGCGTTACCAAATTTATTGTTTTCTACTATTTTTTCTTTAATTAATGACTCACATTTTTGATAAATAAATTATAATACTATCATCCTTGTTGATTTTTATTCTATAATTTTACCCTTCTTGCCCTTAAATAGCGTTAACACAGACATTCATATTAATTTTGATGAGTATAGCTAAGCAAACTACGTATGACCGCCTTCCTTAGAGACTTGAACCACTGTGCAACGCCCCGTTTTTTTTTTCTTTGCTAAAAGTTGAATGTGAGAAAAACATAACTGAATTCGTTTTTATTGGAATATTCCAATAGAAAACTGTCAAAATATGTAAACGAGCAACAAAATTTTAAACATCGAAATAGTAAAAAAATTATAACACAGTGCGACAGTGAAACAAATACGCGGAATCCACAGTATAGATTCGATTGTACTACCACAGGTTAGTAAAACCTTGTACTCGGTTTGGTCAGATCTATACTGTGGAGTTCGTGCATTTTTCAAAAAGTCTTCATTTGTCGCATAGTGTAATTATTTACTTATTTACTTAGCTGGCCATAACAACTCGTTAACGAGTTTCGGCCTGCCTTAACACCAGTCTCCAAGCGTCTCTGCTAAGCGCAAGCCTTCTCCAGTTGGTCACACCAATTGATGACAGGGCTTCATCTACCTGGTCTTTCCAACGTAAACATGGACGTCCAGTGACCTTCGCATCGAAAACCTTTTTCGCTGGAGCAGATTCTTCCATCCGAACAACATGCCCGAGCCAGAGCAGCCGCTGGATGTTAATGCGCTGGACAACGTCTAGGTCTCCGAGGAGCTCATACAGCTCATAGTTGGTCCTAATGCGAAACTCATCGCCTTGCTTTAGTGGACCAAAGATCTTGCGAAGAACTTTTCTCTCAAACACTCCCAGGACCGCTGCATCGACACAAGACAGCGTCCATGCTTTCGCACCATAGAGAAGCACCGGAAGAATAAACGACTTGTTACTAAACTGCCTACCAAGACCGTAGTAGCACCTGTTGGCAAGTGAAATTCTTCGCTTGATCTCCAGACTGACATCATTCTTGCTGGTAATGGCGGTGCCAAAGTAAATAAATTCCTTGACTACATCGAATGTATAGTTGCCGGTTGTAATCTGGGAGCCGATACTTCCAACGTCCCTACTCGTCGACAACATGTACTTCGTCTTGTTCTCATTTACCGCCAGACCCATTTTAGCAGACTCTCGTTCAATAGCATTAAAGGCTGCGGTGACATCTCGCTGGGTATGCTCTATGTCGTCGGCAAACGTAAGGAGCTGGACACTTTTATTAAAAATAGTGCCATTACGATGTACACCCGCATTTAGCAAAACACTCTCCATGACGAAATTGAAGAGGTCGCGGGATAAGCGATCGCCCTGTCTGAAACTTCGCACGGTATTAAAAGGTTCGGAGAGGTCTTTCCTTCCTTGACGGAGCTGCAGGAGTTGCTCAACTTCATTCTGCACAGTCTTATTAGCTTTGCAGGATTACCGAGTTCAGACATTGCGGCATATACGCGATCCCTTATCGGGCTATCGAATGCTGCCTTATAGTCGACAAAGAGGTGGTGTGTGTGTCTACTTGACTTTCATGGGTCTTCTCCAGGATTTGGCGCAATGTGAATATCTGGTCAATGGTGGACTTACCAGGTCTGAAGCCGCACTGATAAGGTCCAATCAGGATGGGACAGAGGGCACTAAGATTCCAATCATCGGGTATACTTTCCTCCAGCCAAACTCTGCAAATGAGTTGGTGCATGCACCTAACCAACTCATCGCCTCTATACCTGAAGAGTTTAACTGGCAAACCATCAGGTCCAGCTGCTTTGTTGTTCTTCAGTCGCTATATGGCAACCTTGATCTCTCCATGGCTGGGGATGGGATCTCGACGTCGTCGTTAATGATTAGGTCCGGCACAGCATCTCTAGAGGCGGAATTTGTGTCACCATCGCCCTGCAGTAGATTAGAGAAGTGCTGTATCCATAATCTTAGTGTTCCTTGTACATCTGTAACCAGGTTACTATGTTCGTCTCTGCAGGAGGTTGCTCCGGGCTTAAAACCAGTAGTAAGATGCCTTATCTTTTTATAAAGATTTCGAGCATCATTTCTACTCCTGCACATCTCGATTTCGTCACAATCACGCCTTTCTTGCTCTCTTTTCTTCTTTCTAAATTGGAGTCTCTTTTCCCTCCTTTTCTCTCTGTACACCTCCACCGTTGCTCTTGTAGTGGTGGAGTGCGATGTTCGTCTATAGACAGCGTTCTTTGCTGCACTGGCCTCACGGCACTCTTCATCCTACCATTGGTTTCTGCGGGGAGCACGCTCAAAACCAAGAACTGTTTCGGCAACACTGCGCAGAGAGTGAGCGATGTGAGACCACTGTCCACCAATACTTTCGAGAGAGGATGGGATGCAATTGAGCTCGTTAGAAAGCTGATCGGAAAACGACCTGGCTGTCTCTTATGATCGCAGCTTTTTGATGTCCAGCTTCCCTTGAACCATCTTGTCTGCGACAAGATAATGGTCGGACTCGATATTTGGACCTCTAAATGTGCGCTCGTCTAGTATACTGGATACATGCCTTCCATTAATCACAATGTGATCGATCTGGTTGTTGGTAGATCGATCGGGAGAGAGCCAGGTGCCCTTATGGATATCGAGATGCTGAAACGTGGTTGTTCAAACTACCATGTTTCGCGCCGCGGCGAAATCAGTCAGTCTCATGCCGTTCTTTGGAGTGGAATTATGGAGACTGAACGGTCCGACAGTGGGGCCAAAGATACTTTCACGTCCAACTTTCGTATTGAAATCACCGAGGACAATTTTGGCGTCATGTGCCGGACATCCATCGTTATTGTTTCGATTCGATGTGAGAAGCTTCCCGATAAGAGAGTTTAAGGACACTGGCGTAGTAATCATTACAATGAAGTAACGAATATCGAATTATTTTATTATATATTACGAATTTTACACAACGATATTTATTTATGAGTACTGATCGAATATATCGAGCCATAACAGCGAAAAAAGCTCAAGCGACATTTTTTCATATAGAGTTTTTTTTTAATAAATCAATTTATTAGCATCTATTGCATTATCTATTAAGGTTTGAGAGCCACACTGTATACCGTTATGAATTTATTTACAAAAAAAAAATAGCTTAAGTCTACTATGAAAATTTATTTGTTTTTTGTGACAGCGACTTGTCGCTTAAGCTAAAATTTTCTTAATAAAAAAGTAAAAAATATTACTTTTTTTTTTAAAGTTTTAATACAATAATACTTAAATATTGTTTTAATATTCCTATGTAAATACGTTATATATTGGAAAAATTTATAAAATATGACAGAGGTGAATATTGTCCATGGATATGTTAAAGTTTTGTGTTAAATGAAACAATTTTTTCTTTAGAAGTTGAATAGGCACCTCCTCGTTCCGCGATTCAGACACTTCTTCTACTGAAGAAGAAACCTGTGTGGGACAGAGAAGAAGAGTACCTAAAAGGCTGCAAAATGTAAAGGTTCGCAACACAAGTGTTATGCTGAATCTGGGTAAAAATAAGAAAATGTGGTAATTCGTGCGCCGAAAAGTTTTCCGAACTTACAGGATACAAATAAATGAACACTTTTGGGGTATCAGCAAACTGCGACAAAAAGCTTTTTGAAAACCTATACAGCCCAATTCTGAATAAATATTTCCCGAGAAATGTTTTCCCTTTCCTATTTTTACAATTGAGTTTATATGGGCAAAATGGGAGAGGGAAAAAAACTCCCGGGGAATTTTTATTTAGAATTGGGCTGATATTGAAAAAAACAGCTTCTGACACTGTTAGATCAGATAGCAACAAAAGGCAGTACAGTTTTAGATATTATATACATATATTTCAAAGAGCCCAATGTTAAAGTATGTCAACAGTTTCTTCTGAAAACACTTCATATTTCTCAAATGCTTTTAAAGTCTGTAAGAGATGAAAAGAGCTGCCCACTTAAAATACACTTTAAAAATGCCAAGAAACTCACTCCTCACAATAAATCGGATGAAACAAGTGTTTCGTTGGTAAAATCCATCATTAAAAGATTGCCAGCAGTCCCATCGCATTACTGTCGAAATAAAAGCAATAAACTGTATCTATCCCAGGATTTTAGGAATATAAAAGGTGTATAAAAGCTTTACTTGGAGCAGTTGAGAACTATAAACAAAGAATCGTCCTAATTGTCATTAAGAGTGTTTAAAAGCATTTTCAAAAACAACCACCATCTCGGATTCCATATGCCTAAGAAAGATAAATGTACTACTTACTTGTGAAAGTGTTAAGAACTTGAGTAGCGAATCGAAAAGTAAATTGCAGTCGACAAAAACATATCAAATGTATATAATGAATAAGGAAAAGTCAAGGGAAATTTTTTCAGCTGACCAGGAGAAGAGCAAAGCTGATTCTTAATTTCTGCGTGTTAGTTTTGATCGGCAAAAGGTACTTAATACACCACAAGGAAATGCTATAACACTTTTTTACTCTAGAAAGCTTTTATGAAAGTGGCACCAGTACCGCGATTCATTAACTTTTAACAATACGATATTCGCAAAAGAAGTCGACAGTTTTTATTGCTTGCAGTAACGATTATGTGATTCACTAAGTACATTTTATCGACAGTCGACAACTGTAGTTTGCTTTATGTTTAAATTGCAATAATGGGGCAGCACCGTATAAAATTAGTCAGTTTTTGAGTAGTTGGCAATTAAAATGGGTAGAAATTTAGCAAAGCTACAAACATCTAGTTTCTTTGGGTATAAAAACACACAAAAATGGGTCTTAAACAAACCAGTTAATAGCGTAGGCACATCTCTCTACAAAATTTCAATATAAAAAGTTTACGATTTTCCAACTGAATAAACAGCATAAAAATTTTTGGCGTTAGTTTACGACAACAGCCATCGTAAACAAAAGATAATGAATAGCAATATCGACAATTCTGTTTTTTTTGTTGAAAACAATGCGATTATCGTAAAAATATGTTACTGAATCGCACCACAGAATTGGTTATTGTTTTTTATGGGGAGAAAACAATGGAAAAAGAGTTTGTAATGAAATTCCAACACTTGTCTTCAAATATTTAAAACTTGTTAACGAGCAAAAAACTTGTTTGTCTATAAGTCTTTATTGTGACAGTTATACTGGACAAAATCGAAACAGAGCTGTTCTTGCGACATTATTCTATTTTATTGAAAACTCCAAATACATTAAAAATATAAAAATAACGTATTTGTTACCCGGCCATACAATGATGCCAGTGGATTCAATCCATAGCACCATTGAATCCTTTACACGCAACAGAACTATTTGGGCGCCAAGTGAATGGTATACTCTCACATCTAATGCACAGACTAATCCAAGAGAATACGCTTGTGTAGAAGTGAACTGTTCCGAGTTCAAAGATTGGAAAACATTTGCATGCACAATATTTCCTAACGCAGCAAAAATTTCGTTCAATAACTTACGTTCTGCTATACATATTTGAAAGGATAACCCGAATATAGGTCTTAAATATTGCTATCTTGAAAACTCCGAAATAAAGTATTATGATACAAATTCGATTTTGCGATTAAGACGACATCCTGAAATACTACATGTTGCCTGAAACTGAATACAACTCCCCTTAGATATAAAAAATACTATGATTTTTTTCATTTTTCTTTAAATAAGCATATATAATAATATGTCATTTATTTTTCATTGTTAATAAAAACAAATTTGAACTAAACTACCTCCTTGGTTTTATTTTGTAAAGTTATCTCAACCGACACTATTTGTTCCCAGTAGTTCATCAGAATGACAGCAAAAAAAGCTTAAGCGCCAAAAATTACTGTTATTATGGTCATATGAGAAAGCAATTGGATTCATTTTAAGCATTGGAACAATATGTGTCTCCGTACAAAATCTGGTTGCTCTAACTTAATTTAAACAAGAAATAAATAATAAAAACCTTCCCCTGTAAAATTTCGTTTTTGACGCTTGAGCTTTTTTCGCTGTTATGCACAGTGGCCAATTTGGCTTCGCTAGCGGCAATTTATTCATAGCTTCCAAAGTATTTATTCATAGCTTCCAAAGTAAAGAAGATATCTTCAAAATTTGTTTTTCTCAATTCAGAAAAAAATGAAACAATTTTTGGAAAAAAAAATATAAATTTTTTTTTATTTTTAATTTTTTTTTAATTTTAAATTTTTTATTTTTAATTTTTTTTTTTTAATTTTTTATTTTGTTTTTAATTCCATAAACATTTTCCACCATATATTCATATATAAAATAAAAAAAAATTGTCAACTCAAAGAGAAACCATATTATAAAAGACATATTAATCAGATTCTTCAGTATCAGATTCAGAGAAATCATCTTCAAAATGATGCATTATAAGCAAGCTTTTAACTTCCTTATCGAAAATAATATTTCTGGAATAGGAAATTGATGAGCCGTTGGACAATGAAGATATTAAGGGATCAGAAGAAACAAAAAGAGCGTTAATTATATCTTCCATTGTATTTTTCCTGTAATTTTTTCTGGTATTATTTTGACGGATGTTCCGATAATCTTTATTTCTGGCTTCAAGCGCTTCCTCGGATATCATACCAATTGGAAGCGAAAAATGATTGATTATCTCTGCTCCATGAATTAAATGCATCCCTTCTCGTAGCTTCTGCTGTATATTTGTTTTATTTTGTCCAACAATATCCTTGTCAGCACCACGAGTTTGCCACTTTTTTATTGGTATTCTATAGGATATGTGCAAAATACATTCAAAAAAACTTATCCAGGCGTGGAGACTGGATAGCCCATATTGAAAGAGGTTCACTTTATTGGAAAGCTCTTCACCAAATTTAAGTCATTCATATTTTTCGGTGTTGCGTTGCAGATTCCGCATATTTGCGAAGAAGATTCTGAAATGACGCTTGAATTTTTTCCATCAAGCATGGTCATGTGAAATTGGTGATCAATAATCAATGTGTTTACATATGGTGGTACAATATTTAATATTTAGCTCCTTAATATTTTCAATTTCCCTGCGACTCAGGTCCGCCGTTTCCTTCTCGCAAAGTATTTTGATTGGTCGACAGTGTCGTGTAGAAGAAGGTCCATTGTTTTTCCATAAAACTGTCGGTCCGTTCTGCACTTGCAGTGGTACAATACAAATTGAAAATAAATATTGGTCTCTCATGTTTCCTTCGCAGTCGTTAAATTTTTGGCTATATGTGGAATGGCCGCTGCTGCCATCACAACCCCATTTGTAGACAGCAATTAAATGGGTGTTATTATTACTTGTAGATGGGATTTCAAAACTTTCAGGGTGTGCTTCCATGATCCTATTTATTGTATGGTCCACAAGACTTTGTAGTAGCACTTCAGCATAATAGTCAGTGACTGTAATGTCGTAGCATGGATATATATCGGCGTTTTGGTTTCTTGCTGATTTCTTGTTCAAGTTCCAAGTGTATCTGCTATGTCCAAGATCTACAAATAGCGCAAGCGCTTTATCGTCCGAAAATTTTGATGGAAGGGGCTTTGGTTTTTTTATATTTTTTATTACCTTTCCGCTAAAATCCTCATCGCCTTTTACCATTTCTACAACTTTGGAAGCACTGCGCTTTCCAGTTTTATATAAACTGCAGCTTGCAGCTACCAACAATCCTTCACATGACACTTCCTCTGTAAGCCCTGACATCTTATTGATTTGCGTTTTTCTGCAGCACTTGGAAAGCTCTTTTTCCGGTCGTCCAATATTTTCATTTGCTTTTTTTACCAATAATACCAATGGTGTATCTAGCCATTCTTGGTTAATTTTTTCGGAAAACACCTTACTTCTGCCACAGGCCTTCCACTTTTGGATAAGCCTACTAGCAAAATTTCGCAGTTTCCTTCCAATATCGCACTTCTCCTTCTCAGTATAGATAATTTTGCTCAAAACGGTACCAAGAACATAATTTTCCACTGCGAGAAACTTCTTGGTGGGGATCGCTTCTTCATGTCATATTAAAAAAAGGGTGCGTTTTGTCACTGACAAGGCTCGCAGGTACTCGCAGTAAATTTTGGACATTTTGGACACACAATGTCTTACACATATAGGAAAATTTACAATTACACTGAATGCAGGTGAATTTTGTAAGTTCTACTCCACGAAAAACAGGTGTACGTTACAATGGGCGAGTTGTTAATACACTTAAACACGATTACGTTTTATAAATAACATAAGTATACACAGATCACAACCACAGTTTTTTATGTAATACATACCTTGGCGTTAGTATATAACAAAACTTTTAATGAAAATACATAATAAAATTTTCAAGTTTAACACGAATAGCAAAACGATGATCAAAAAGGCGGAAATATTTTGCACAACACTTGCAGAAACATATGCTGACTTTGACAGCTCACAGCTGTTCATCACCTGTAAGCTGAGCTTTTAAAAATCGATACAAATCTAATGAATGTATTTGTTATCGATTGTTAAAAAAAATTAACGGTTTTTTAAATTTGAAAATTTGAGTTTAATACCGCTAGCGAAGCCAAATTGGCCACTGTGTTATGGGTCGATATGTTGTAGTGTCACTTATGTTCACCACTGTAAAATAAGACATAGTGTGTGTGGACTTATGCTCAGCACTATAATGTAATTTAAGAACTTTGTTTATTAATCGTACGTTTAATAGAATTTATGTTGGTCAGCATTAATTCAAAGTCAGTGCATTGTATTTGTTTGTAATTGAAGTTTTGTTTATTAATGGAATTTCAAAGTTATTATTTCTTTTTATGAAATGTATTCATACAATTGTAGAATATGTGTTTTGACCATTAATGCTGACCTATGCAATAAACTATTATATAAGTTGATAATTTTAATAAAGAATTTAAGAATTAATCTAGAAACAAAATGAAACATTTGTTTTTATTTTTATTCTCAAAAAAGGGCATTTTAATGCTCGTTGAATAGCGGCTGCAGAGCTAAGAAAGTACTGAACAATTTTTTTAAAACAAAACTCATTACCATGTATATATGTATATCCGATATATGTATGTACCTTAGTGTGTCCCAAAAAAAATTTTTTTTGGGGATCACGCTTATTTTGAACCACAATGAGGCAAAGTATTTTTGAGAATTTTTTCAGATTTTTCGGAAGTGGTTTAGAGGTCGCGCAAATTGATTTTTAATCAAAAATCGAGCTTTTTAGGCTCTATTTAAATTTTGGTTATGAATTCGTAAAAAATCGATATTTTCTCGACTTTTGAGTCAATATTGTTAAAGAAAATATTCCGATCTTTAATTTTATGTGCATAAATAATAAGTTTCGGCAATGATTTTGCACATTTTGATACATTATATCGACGCCTACATTCTATAACATTCTAAGTCGAAAATGTGAGTTTTGAGTTACGAGCTCTCAAAGTTTTCACTCGATATCTCATAAACTATAAAAGATACGCCATTTGTTCTTTCACTGTTTTTAGTAGAATTTGAGTAAAATTTTTATAGTACTTTCTGAATTTACAAATTTTAATTGGATCATAGCTAAAAATTATATAAAATGTTTTAGCACGGTGAAAACTTTGGCTATTGGTCGTTTAAGTGTACTTAGCATGTTTTTGGTAGGTCTATTGTTTTTAAGTTAATCACCTAAGTATAGATATAATATTTTAGTTTGGACAAAAATTTTAGAAAATTATATTTTACTCCATAGACGAATTTTTAGTTAAAATGTTATAAAAAAAACTATTATGATTTAATTTTTGTTTCGTCAGAAACGCTTTAATTAGATCAAAGTTAACTGCAATGAATATTTTTGGTAATTAAAGAAGAAATGATGTCCGTGAAGGAATAGTACACTAGCTAAAGTGAACAATTGTTTTGGACTCCAGCTACGGTAGTCTCATCAGAGTTCTTTGTGTCCTGTGTATATTCGAGACCAAACATCAACTATTTAACTCATACTTTTCTAGAAATCGCATACTGAAATTATTTTCTTCCATATGTATGTACATACACTTGTATGAGTTAGTCGAAGTAAAGTCACACAACAGTTTCTATCATATTCTCCTTTTCTTACAATCATTGCTGTTCTTGTAATTGTCATCTTATTTGGATGAAACAGAATTACAATTTTATTTTCGTTTTTGCCCTATTATTCCATTTTATCCACATTAGTCGACATCGACGACATGTACGACTATAGCCGTGATGGTTAGAGTGCAGCGCCAGAAGCGAGCGCATTAAAAAAAAAACTTTTCAGGGTTGTTGTAGAATCTGATTATTATCAGAATCAGAATTGAAACCGACAGAATTCTCATTTTGGTGTCACAGAAACAGATGATATCGGTTTTATATTCGAATCAGAATTGTTGTCAGAATTTGGTGTCATCGAATCTGATTTTATCGGTTTTTTGTCAGAAACAATCCGATCAGTTGTCAGATGTCAGAAACACACTTGTTTTGATTTTTGTTGTAGGCGGTTAAACGTATTTTGCTGCACAATGCAAGTAAAATTAATTTAAATTTCATTTTATATAAAATATATTTATGTGTATAGGGGAAAACATAGAAATACAATATAATTCAAAATGGGATATTTGTAAAATTTATAGAGGAACACGAAGATATCGCAAGGGATTATACAAAACGAGATAAGGCTGAAGTTGAGTCTCTCTGGCAGGAACTTACACAGTCTTGAAACAGTGCTGGACCACCCAGCAAAGATGGCAACGGATGGAAGAAGTTAAAATGTTTAAATTTCTTAAATGTGACACTATTATTTAACAAACATTTATTTTTATACAAAAGATATGGACGGAATGGAAAACATCCATTCCATTGGCCAACATCCGGCCTAAACTAACGGTAGAATCGTTTCCAATTGACTTTTGATAACTGCCTTCTGCCAAAAATCGTAATGTTGCTGCTAGCTGAATAACACACAAAATATTTGACGGAGGCAAGTGAATTTCAACAATGTTCATCAACATTTGGAATGCTTCTTTATTCACACGGTATTAACTTACGAATCTTTAATAAACTTTCATACAATTCAACTTTTCGTACTTTGTTGCAATATGTACTTACGCTATCTCCGGAAGTTCCAAGAGATTGCTGTAATCTCTCAATATCTTTCGTTTACCTTTTTCATTCGATTCTTCCTCCATTAATAAAAATAAAATGACAGCCTCTACCATTTTTAGTTCCGTATAATTTAAATTTCTTTATAAATGTTGGTGTTGAACAACCAAAAGAAGAAAAATTTTTTGATAAAATATTTCTAAAAAAAAATGTAAACAAAGCAAAAACAGCTGATTCGATTATGGGTTTTATTTTCGAATAAAGCCAAAATCCACACGGTTTTATGACACCAATTGAAATCAGAATCGATTTTCATTTCTGATAAATGACAATTCCGACTGGGATTCTACAACAACCCTGATTATTTTCTTTGTAAATTAATTTTATTCGTAAAACAAAAAAGAAAATTAAATATGTATACTAATTCAGTTCAAACAAAAAGTAGTTATAACATAAATTCAAGGTTACTTAAAAATAATTATAAGAATAAAGAAAACAGAAACAGTATTAATTCAGTATAAAATTAAATAAGTAGAAACTATATTGTATTATTTAGTCATTATCTGACACGACTATATATTCTTTTACATTAAAACCATTTAGTTGTCTGTAGAAATTTTGGTAAAATTTTGGAATTAAATTTTGATCACACAGATATAAAATATCTTTTCGTTTTTCTTCCGTTATAGGTAATCCGGATATGTATGCTTTTGGTATTTCTTCAATAACAATTTTATTTTCTTTTCTTCTCTTCTCTTCTCTTATTAGTTTCATCATATATCTTTATTTCTTCCTCTATGCTTCTAAGAAATCAATTACTTAATATAAAAAAATTTATATATATTAATATAAATATATCACATACCTATTGAATCAAAATTTTCACTATTTTCATTATCAAATTTAGACGATTTTTCGTTTGGTGGACTAGTTTGCTCTTTATTTTCTGACAAAAAATCCAATATAAATAAGCAGAACATTTAACTTAAGTCGTGAATTTCTTACCAACACTTTCCTCACGGCTATATGACATTGAACTTATACTTTTTGATTCATCTTTTCCTAATAAAAAACTTATTAATTATTTTAGATAATATGGAAATCTAATAAAGGTGGTTTTACACTATCCCACTGAGTATAACGACATGTCAAAAACTCAAATAAAATGAAAAAGTATAATAGTGTGAAAGCAATTTGTAATGAATTGTCAAAAAATACGAAAGAAAGAAATTTGACAGTCGTATGCCTCTCATCATTTTTAGAAATTTTTCTAAACCATTAGACTTTTCATTTTATCAGAGTTGCTTTTTTGCGCAAATATAAGAAAAAATCAGGGTTGGAAAACTAAACATTTTTAGCCATAATTTTGCTTATTCCTTTTTTATTAAATAACTACAAAAATACAAAATATAGTTAACATTTGAAGTTCTTTCTCTTTAACATAAAATAAATTACAAATATTTGTTGTAAAAAATAATTAAATATGGCTTATGTTATGAAATATTAATAAAACATATATTGCCGTATTAATATGTCCATCCTTGGAGAAAGAAAAAAACACAAACAGCTGTTGTTTCCATTTTATTTTAAATGTGATAGTGTAAAAGCAAAATGTAATAAAAACATTTTACGTTTGATTTTTTGACAGTCAGACCAAAAGCCATTAGATTTTTTTTCGACAAAACCCAATGAAAGTCTTAAGACTTGTAGAATAGTGTAAAAGCACCTTAAATAATACCTCTCATGTTATTTTGTGCTAAACTTATAATTTTTCTTGCACGCGAAATCATTTTATATCCGAAAATACAAAAATTAGGCGTCCGATTTGATTGACTACTTTTTCCAAACTAAAACATCTTATGTACACTTACACGCACAAAACACTTTTTTTAATTCGGGAAAAAACCTTTTAACTACACTTACAGACACTAAAAAAAGCACACTAAACATACCAAATACACATAGAACACACAACGTTAAGAAATATCCCTTCCATAACATACTAAGTCAACTTGATTTTAAAGTCAATTTAAAATTGTCCAAGCAAAAGTATTCTAAGTGTACTTACTATATTGTAGAATGGAAAATTTTTACGACTATGTGTGTAGTCTAAGTATATTTATGCCTATAACTTTGGACCGGATCGGCCCATCTTAACCAAATTTTGACAGTATTTAAATTAGAGAACGTAGGATTCAAAAATTCAAGAACATTAAAAACGTTCTAAGTACACTTAGAACGTTATAGAATGGAGGCGTCGATATAACAATTTTTCCTAAATTTTCAACAAATATCGAAAACAGTGGTTTACAACTTTTAAAAATTGTATAAAGATTAAAAAAACGAATGATGCAGTTTAAAAGATTATTAAGTTTTAAGTAAGTTAGCAGAAAAAAAAATAAATTTTGTTTTACCGTTCTCGAGTTATACCCTTTTAAAGCTTTGTACCCACTTTTAATACTATAAAGTGTGAACTAGGTTCGCATCGGAATTAAATATACAACAATTCTATAAACAACAATAAAAAATTAGATTTGTTATAAATCATTTATTGGGGTTCTTGCGATGCTGCTCTATGCCCTGCGGTAAATTCTGAAAGTCTGTTTCAGAAGTTGTGATATTAAAATAACTACTAGCCAAGGCCACACCACGTTCTGCGACATCATTTACAACTTGCAATTATTAAACTTTGTGTTTTGCTTCCT
The DNA here is from genome assembly GCA_963576795.1 of Metopia argyrocephala. Classification (NCBI taxonomy): domain Eukaryota; kingdom Metazoa; phylum Arthropoda; class Insecta; order Diptera; family Sarcophagidae; genus Metopia; species Metopia argyrocephala. The sequence goes on from OY756211.1 coordinate 34,226,892, forward strand.
GGAATGCCTTAAAAAACAGATAAGTGAAGGACGGTAAAATAGCGGTTTTTGATTAGTGTTTGAGATAAATTTTATGGCTTGAGATAAAAGGTTTTATGATGGAATCTAACTGAAAATGTGCAATTTATGTGTGCGGACACGACAAGCTTCAATATAGGACGGCGGATTGGGGCATGCGTTTTACTTCTCTAAAAAATAAAAAAAGACGTCATATTTTTGACATGTCGCCACCATATGTTGGAACTAATTGCTGGATCAGCGTTTAACGCCCTTAACATTGAGGATCAAATTACATCTCCACAAATTAAAACTTTCGTCACTCTTCAGCAAAGGTGGTCTAAAAACAATTTTTCGGATTGTACGAACGACGAAATTGTTGGAAAAATTATCCCAATTAATTATTATTGGCACGAAAAGATTTAATAATTTCTGTAAAAGGGCAACTGGAGAATATGCAACTAAGGGAAGATTATAAAGAAATGCACAATTGAGCCTTATTTTTTTGGGTGATAGACCTGAGCACCATCCAACAATAAAATCTCCTGGAGCTATTACCCGAGCTCGCTGGATGATAAAAATTATATACTCTCTAAAGAAATGTATTTTTCCAAAGCAGATACAGCCTTTCATTCAAAATTCAGAAATTGATGCCTTCTGAAACAGACTTTCAGAATTTATTGCAGGGGATAGAGCAGCATCACAAGAATCCCAATAAATGATTTATAACAAATCTAATTTTTTTATTGTTTATATAAATGTTGTATAACCTACACAGAAAAAATTATTTTTTTGATTCAGACACGAAATTCACTGAGTTAATAAATTTTTTGTTTAATTTCGGTCCTACAAAGAAATTTGTGAATTCGAACAACAAATTTGTAATTTTTTGTTTGAAAAAAAATTGCGATATTTTCAATAAAAATGTTGCGATATTCAATAAACATTTTTATTGGAGTCACAAAAACGAATCAAACAAAAAATTTAATAGAAGTAAATAAAAGTTTTATTGAATATTACGGTTCTAAGCAAACAAAAATTTTGTCAAACCAATTAATATATTTTTTGAAAAAAAATTTGTTTTTAGAGAAAAAAGTTGCCAATTAAAAAAATAAAATGTTTAAAAATTAATGCAAAATTGAACAAATAATTATTCGAGACAACAAAATAATGTTCAGAAATTTGACAAATAATTTTTTTACAAATTTAAATTTTTTATGATAATTTATTTTTATATTTTATTATTATTAATAGTATTATTAATATTATTATTGTATTATTTATTTTCATGTAATATGAAATGTATTCTTTTGGGGATAAACATGTCTCTATGGCCATTTCGTCTCTGTTTAAGAGACTCGTCAAGAGACTTTTTCCCAAAGGTTTTATTCAAAACTATAAATACTTATGTTAAAATAGTTATAAACTAAATGCGAATCATATCCCATCTAATATATAAAAACCAAAGAAAAGTATTTACAAAGCAATACATTTCTTTTTTTTGTTTTCTTTATATCATGTTTTATCAACATTGATACTTTTAAAATACATTCAAACAAAATTATTAATAGAATCAAACAAAACTTTATTTGAAAACGAAATAAAAATTGAACAAGCGTTTGTTTGAAAATATTCCTGCAATAATTTTTTCTGTGTAGTTCACACTTTATAGTATTAAAAATTTCATGCAGTGGGTACAAAGCTTTAAAAGGGTACAACTCGAGAACAGTAAAAGAAAATTTATTTTTTTTTCTGCTAACTTATTTAAAACTTAATAATCTTTTAAACTGCATCATTAGTTTTTTTAGTCTTTATACAAATTTTAAAAGTTATAAACCATTGTTTTCGATATTTGTTGAAAATTTAGGAAAAACTGTTATATAATGTATCAAAATGTGCAAAATCATTGCCAAAACTTATTATTGATGCACATAAAATTAAAGATCGGAATATTTTCTTTAACAATATTGACTCAAAAGTCGAGAAAATATCGATTTTTTACGAATTCATAACCAAAATTTAAATAGAGCCCAAAAAACTCGATTTTTGAATAAAAATCAATTTGCGCGACCTCTAAACCACTTCCGAAAAATCTGAAAAAATTCTCAAAAATACTTTACCTTATGCGTATTCAAATTAAGAATGATCTTTCCACGAATTCCAATTTTTAATTTTATTTGGGACACCCTAATGTACCTATCTGTTAATTTCTTTAATTTTTTGTTTTGTTCTTCTTTAAGCATGAAAAACGAAAACTTATTGATGTGCAAGACTCATGGAGACGAACTCAAGAGGAATCAAAAGCTGTTACATTTTACTTACTACAATTTATTTTTGAAATATTATCGGGTTGTTTCTTTCTATTTCTCGACTATATAATTGTTTCCGTTTTAATGATCATACGAAACAATTCGGAAATGTCTTTTGTTCAAGAAGGTGAACATACTATACGATTTCATGTAAGTGTTATAATATACCTATAGTTTGTGTTGTTGATTCATATTTTAGATGTTTTCTACAAATCTACGAGAAATTATTATGTACTTAATTACAGGAATTGAGGAACAGAAACCTAATGAAGTATTTAGAAACAACTGATTTAATTGAGAATATTTTAAATGTCACATTGATTCTTAATGCTATTGATACATGTACGCGTATATCTATATAATAATTGTTTATGAGGGACTTACATGTACATACATATGTACTAGTTTAGTAATAAGATTAAACACTTTTAAAAATCTTCAGTTTAGCAAAAGAAATAAAACACTTTTAATGTTAACTGTTAGAAGACTTCTTATTTATTAATCTTGTTTCATTATCTTAAGCAGTATTTATATGCTAAACAATTATATGTAATTTAGGAATTAAACAGTTATAATATAAGAAGATGAAATTACATATACAAAATTAACTGGATCTAAAATATTACATATATACATACATACATAACTGGCCTTTACAACCCTGTGTCAGGATTACGGCCTAGCTTCTCGCAGCACTAATGTTGTGTGTGTCAATTTTTATCCATGAGTACCGGGACCTACAGTTTTTAATGTCGACTCCGAACGACAGACTTGAGAAGCTTGTTCATGGCAATTAATTACTCTTAGAGCTTTTTTTCTTCTCTTTAAATAAAAATTCTTTGGGCTATGTTTTTACTGATATACCCTTAAAATAAAATATAGTAAACTCTAATATATAATACATATGGGCATTTCCACAGAAAGGTCAACCAAGTTTGAAAAATAATATGTTGACAATAATCACCTTTTATTGTTAATAATTATAAAAAAGGGTCTATATTTTTATAATAGAATGATTTCATGGCATATCTCTGGTATTTACTTGAGGAAATTGGACCGGAAATTGGAAAATATTTTATTTTCTTTTTAAGCTACTTCTAAAGACATTTTTATATTTAATTATTTTACATGCAAAAAATATGTTATGTTTGCACTCTTTATCCAAAACCTCTCTTTTCAAATTAATTAATAAGGAAAATGTGTATGGAGAACAAAAAAAGTTCGATTAACGGTTAATTTTTAATTTGTATCTTATCTAAGTTTTATTCGTACGTTCGCGACCGAAAACATCATTTTATTGTAATTGCTTTGCATCAAACGTCCACAGGGGTCGGACAAAACATATTTTAATTAAGTTTGGTGTCGCTAATTTGTACATGAAAAAAAACTTCAGTGTTATAATTAAATAAACTTTTTTTTACTTGCAAAGTTTCGTACGTTCGCGACCGTAAGGAAATTTTTTCATAAACAATATATATATTTATTTTCATTACACGATAATATACTTTCGTAGATGGGCAAAACGTGTGATAAATCGCAAAATGAAAAACAAAATCAAAAGCGATTCACAAAAATTAAACATTTTACGGGAAAAATCTGCTGAGAGGATGCGAAAACGACGCTTAGCATTAAAAAAAAACCTAAAAAGTTATAGAACAAATGCAAAATCGATGTGTACTTTTTTATAACGAAGATTTTTGATGATATTATAAATCAACAAGGCAAATTTCAAAACATATTGATTTTCTCGGACGGAAGTAGCTCTCAATTCAAAAATAAATTTATTTTTTGGAGCTTACCCGACTTAATGGCTAAATTTGCTTTTAAAACACTTGAGTGGCATTTCTTTGCAACATAACATGCAAAAGGTGCCAACGTAGGCGTTGGAACGATTGTAAAGAGAAAGGTTTTTCAAATAACCACAACAGAAAACATTACTTTAACTGATGCTTTGGCTTTTTACAACTGTGCCCATCACCACATTACTGGAATTAATATAATATACATTGGAGCTGATAAAATTTGTAAGATGTTCCCCACTTTTCTGGAAAAATGGAATGATGTACCGAATGTTCCAGGTATCAGAATAATTCATTCGATTTTCTGTGACTAGGTATTTGAATAAAGTATGGCTCTAACAGCCAATTCAAATAAAAAAAAAACAAAAATATCATAAATATTGTTAAAAATTCATTATTTCATATTAAATAAATTGGTACATTTCTTGTTATGAGTGTTACTATACGCTATAAATTGAGTGTTTAGTTTTTATTAATGACATTTGAAGATATTTATTGGAAAATGCATGGTGGTAATAGTAAAAAAAACATATGGAAATATCGTACGTTCGTGACCCGTACGTTCGCGACCGATACTTAAGCCAATTAAACAAAAACCAATAGAGATATTTTATTGTGAAAATACTGGATAGAGACCTACATTAGTATGCTTTAAAAATAAATTAATCGCTTTTAAATATTCCGTTCCATTTCGCAGAATTTTACATTTCACTACTGCCAGCCAAAGTTGACTTCTATTTTGCGTACGTTCGTGACCATGTGTTTTTAACTATTATTATGAAAACTTCAACTCAAATAAATCCGTCTTTTGCACTACACATAGAGCTTCCAAAATGCTATTTAATAGCAAAAAAATATGCTAGAAAAAGTTTTTTTTCCATGTTCTTTGTACATCAAAAGCGTACGAACGTACGTTCGCGACCCCAGGAAATGCCCATATAAGAAAAATAACTCAAATATTTAAATTCTGTTCTTTAGTTCGCCAAGTAAAATCAAGGAAATAAATGTATAGGACAAATGAAAATATTTTGAGGGAAAAAAATATTTATGATTAGGAGAATTATGTTTGAATGTGAAATTTTTTCATGCATGTCATTCTCCATAGAATTATCAAAAAAAGTCAACACAATCAGCCCTATTATGTAAGTCGCCGTCGTACAATCGGTATTACTAAAGTCAATGTCAGCATTTTTCTATTAATGTTGTCGAGTATTTGGTATTATGTAAGTCGCAGGACGCCGACACGCAGACAAAATGTGACTTTAATTTTTCGACACAATCTTTGGCTACGACTTAAACAACAAGTCATACACATAAACTAGCCTTTATTATTTTTTAAGTGATAATTAAAAGTAACGCGGAGCAAAATGGAAAAAAACCAATTACAAACAATTTAAAGTAACCCCGATTTAGCAAAGGGGCTCAAAGAGGTTCAAATGTGAACAGTTTAACAGCATGTTTCCAGGAGACAATTACAATATACTCTATCAGTCAGCTGATAAAATATTGCCTGTACCCAATTTTTTGGCTAAAATATTTTTGTTTGTATACGAAAGCATACATATGTATGTATCTCTAAATAGTGTTTTGTGAATATAGTGCTTTAATAAACAAATATCTTTTTTATTGTCATTATCACTAGATACATATGTATATCCATAATTTTTAATTATATTATGAAAACAATTTTTTTTTTTTCAATAAAACAAACTTTTAGAGCAAACAAATAAATGACAATGAGTTTTATCTGATCGTCTATTTTTGACATTTCATATTGTGTAAGACAATTACTTTTGTTATACAGAATCCAATTTACACACAAAAAAATTGACAGTTTTACGTTGTTTGTGTAAAACAATTACGTTTCTCTTATAGAACCTCAAAATGATTATTGTTTGTTGTTTTGACAACTTAAAAACAATAATTCGTCGTGCGGGAGTTTAAGTGCTCTATACGCCATTTTTTAAATATCGAGTTAATGATGCTAATTTAGGTTTTCGACCCCAAATTTTTAAAATCTGCATTCTGTTTTCGGCTATTTATCTCCGAAACTTGACGAGATATCCTAAAACGGATTACAGATTTGAAAAATTTGGGGTCGAAAACCTAAAGTGGCATTATTAACTCGAGATATATAAAAAATATGAAATGGCGGATAGAGCACTTAAACTCCCGCAGGACGAATTGTCTCCTGGAAACATGCTGTTAAAAAAAATAGGAAAATATAACAAAGTTAAGATGTTCACAGGTATTTTGCAAAGGCTCCGTGTCTGTTTTCGGAAAAGTTTGGAAAAATCCATTTAGAGTGATCAAGAAACTGTAATATATACAAAACAAATTACGCGGAACAATATATTTACGTTTAAATGCCCGTTTTGATCGATAAATTGTTTAAAATTGTATAAATTAAAATAAAACAAATTAAATTATTACTGGAAAAATTGACTTTTATATTAAGAAAATAAAACACTCAAATAATAAAAAAAATTAAGAACATAATTTTAAATGTATGCTTTTGGGGATAAGCATGTCTCTATGGCCATTTCGTCTCTGCTTAAGAGACTCGTCAGGAGACTTTTTCCCAAAGGTGCTTATGCTTATTCCCAAAAGCATACATTTCAAATTATATTGAATGTATTTGCCAATAAGGCGAAAAATATTTTTTGTTTTTTAATAATTAAGAACGTTAACAAAGCCACTACTGCATAAGAACTGCATTGCAATTTATTAAATATCGTTTATATGAATGTACTCTGTTATCAGCATTATACAACACATTATTAGTCAAAACAATGACATTAAATTACTTAGTTATTTAAAAAATCGATAATCCTTATTCTTAATGAACTATAGTCAGAAGAGTAATCAATAAGAGAAAAATGGTTGTTGAATTCTGAGCACATTCTTCGGAGGAAATGGAAGAAATCGAGAGACGTTACAAAGGCTGGTGCGTTGAATAAGATCCATTTGCGAAGATCCATCCGAAATAAAACGCAAAAGTTCAAGTCGCGCTTCATTTTAATTAAAATTTTTTGAATTTACGACGAACATACTGTGTGAGCAATGAAAATAAAAATATTGTCGTTCCACAAAATCCTTAATAAAAACTTTATTTTTCATCCGATTTTTTTCAAAATACGCTTAAAATATTTGTAATTAAATAAGCTATTTGGTAAAAGAATAAAACATTCCAGATATTCAGTATAACGTAGGAAAAAATTGAAATGAAAATGAAAAATTTTGAAAAAAACGTAAAAAATTGGAAAATTTTGAAATTTGAGGTGCCATATCTCAGCGATTTCTTATCAGATAGAATTTTCCAGTATATCGACGGAAAGGGCATTCAATTACCTTTCCATCGATGTGCCACTTATCTCGATCGAACTTTTTGGTTGGACTCCACAAGGGTTTGAGTGGGGTCATACACCGAAAAACACAAAAGTACCGTTATCTAAAAAACGGTACTTAGAAAAAAATAATAATTGCGTTTTTCGTGGTCAGGAGGTCCCAATTAACTTATCTAGGCATGTGGCGTTCTTGGTATTTTTCCAAAATAAAAATTTGTAAACCTGTGTTATTTACCTTAAAGAGCGAAAACGGAACTTTAAAAACTTTTCGATCGAAATTGAAATAATTTGTATTTCCAAAGTCATATAAAACTTGTCAATTTTAATCTTCTTAAAATTTTAATAATCCAGTATGTAGTGGCAATAGTCAATAACGTAGTTAGGTAAAAATGAATTTCAAATTTGAAAGCATGTGGAAGTTATACCAACTTGAAATATCATTCGATTTTAATTTCGATTGAAATCTATTTCCCTCACATTCAAGTAAGTCTAGTAAAAAATCAGATAAAAAAACAAGAAAAGTCGGCGGTCGTTCATGAAATTCGAATAAACGGTGTACCTTTCTAAAAAATCGAAAATCTTAATAATATATTTACGAAAATTTGTGATGCGATTCAAATAAACCCTTCAAATATAAAAAACATTTTTCGCGTTAAAATAAACAACAAAAGTGGTGTTTTTTTCGATACGTATAGCCGCTTAGATAAACTGCTTCGAAAAAAACGGCATAAGTGCTTAAGAAATTAAATTGGGCATTACTCACAATTTTTATAAAAAAATGTCTAATTATTTTTTTAAAAACAATTCCTTCACCTCAGCCATATTTACAATGTTTATTCTTTTTTTATTTATGAAATGTCATAGAATTTTAAAAAGATAATGTCAAGATAAAAAAAATCCAACTTGGTAGCATTTTTATATGTGCTTAATTTTTAAGCAGTTTTAAAATTAACCGCTTATATAAGCGGATATAAACAAAAATTTGTATGTAATATTTATATTCGTTTCGAAAAAAACACCACTAAAATAATTTTAATCTGAATAGAAAATTGGATACGCCAATCATTGTCAAGCTCACATGCCCATACGACAAAAACTACGTCCTTTCAGCCATTAAAAGACATATTCGGTTGCATAAGGATACTTTGCGATTGAATAATATTGGGTTTAATAATTCGGCGCCGTTCTTTGTTAACGAAAACCTTTCATCGGAGAACCACAAAATATTTCTTCGAGCACATCGGTTACGAAAGGAAAAAGTTTTATCAGCAGCATTTACGTATCGACGTATTGTTCATATAAAAACAACTGATACTGATCAGCCAATTCGAGTTGATGAAATATATTTGATTTTTGTTAAAATAAATAACAATTTTAATTCTGGTTTTTCGAACTTTATTATTTACATAGATGGGCATTTTTCAGTACCAGTACTTTTTCAGTATTTTCTTTTTTTACTGATTATTGAAAAGAAAAATCAGTATTCAGTAAATTTTACTGATTACTGAAAAGAGAAATCAGTATTCAGTAAAAAGTACTGTTTAGTCTATGTCCACATTTGGCGATTCCAGTCGGGCAATTCTCCACCAATTCTCTTTTAAACTTGTCTTCGTGTCCACACTCGACGAGTTTAGTTGCCCAACTTTTTGTTGTTGTTCAGCAACTTTTGTGTTTTCTTTTGGTTGCTTTTTCTTACAATTTGACTTTTATGCTGTGTTGCCACAGAAATACTTACAAATTACACAAAATTTTATAGATTGTCCAAAATATATTCATACCTTAAATACAATGCTTTTTATTTTTGTAATTATTTTAATATGAGAATAAATATTTGTGTATTTATAAATTTCCCTATAGAAGACAAAGCCTTAAAATTATTACTAGAGCAATTTGAACAGCCCAAACAATATTAAAGTATTTATAGCTGAATACTAGTGCTAATGAAGACTAGGTACTTGAAGTAGTTCGGGAGCACCGCTTAAATTTTGAAGAAGTTTTTATAATGTCTTATGATAAGACATAATATATCTTAAAATTAGGGAATGTTAGATATAAAATAAGCTGCAAATAATGAAAATCGGTTGATATAAACAAAATATTTTCTTACAATGTAATATCGTTATGCTTCACAATTAAATTTTCTATTAATGAAAAATAAAAATATTTCTCTTCCCTTGTCTCTTAACAGCTAGATTTTGTATTCACGTATTATGTGTCGATTAAACATTCAGCAATTTAACGGTCATATACAAAATAACAAAGTGAATTTGCTGACCTTATTCACCATTTGAATTAAAATCTATTTTAATTTTTTTGCATACATTTACTTTTCATTATGATTCGTAATATTTTAACACTAGAAAGACGGGCAGGGGTCATTTGACCCATTGGCAAATTTGACTGTCAATATTTCTTTTACCAAATATTTTACAAAACTGATATTCCGTGACTTTTATTTAAATTGCATCATATTTAATTTAAAAGCATTCTTATTTTCTTGAAGTGTTCCAAACGTAAATAAATAGCACAACTACCTTAAAAGACGGATAGGGGTCATTTGGCCCATTTGCATATTTGGACACCAATATTAGTTTTTTCAGTTACATTTCTGAATCGGCACATCTGGCAACTGTCTAAATGATGGTGTACGAAAGTTAATTATGTTATTCCCTGACTTGATTCTTCTTGCTGATATGAATAAATCTGCTTCTTACAACACGAAACTTTTTTGAAAAATTACTACCGGATTGTAGAAGGTGTATTTCCATTAAAATTTATTTTAAATCAGCGCGTGATAATGACTCGATCCCTTTGCGAAAAAGACATTGCAGCTTATTTGCAATCTATGTCAGAGGACCAATCTGGCAGTGAGAGTGAAAATGAATCGTCAGTAAATGTGGAAGATGGTGATAGTTATATTCCAGTATCGAGTTCAAGTGATAGTTCGAACGATGAGACACTATTAGGTATGATGTTTTTACCTACATACATATGTATAAAAGAAATAATATTAATTTTTATGTTAAATTCACAAAGCGCATCTCGTACAGAATGCAGTCCTTGAAGTTCCAACAATACATGTCAGTGAACACGATATGCGGTCAGCAGGCGGAACTTTTTGGAAGCCTTTTTCACAAAATATATCAGCTCCAGGGCGCCGTGCTGTTTATAATATATTGGTTGAACAACCACGGCCTACTCACTATGCAAAACAACGAATTAGTGTCGAGTTTGTAACTGCTTGGAGACTGATGATTGATGACACAATTTTGCGTCACATCCAAATGTGTACGGAGGCTGAAGCGCATAGGAAACTTGGCCATACAAACTGGAATTTGTCTTTTCAAGAGATAGAGAAATTTATCTCTATTTTATACGCTAGAGGTGCTTGCGGCTCTAAGAATATATCTGTAAACGATTTATGGAACAAAAAATGGGAAATGGCATTCTTTTCAAAAACAATGCCTAGAGATCGATTCAAAGAAATAAAGGTACATTAGACTTCAAACAGATATGGGTACCATAAGCAGAGCAAGGCGCGATATTCCACCGTATGTAAAAAAATTAAAGTTAAATTTGCATGCACATGAGGTTTTAAAAACGGAAAATAATCAGTGCCTTCTGACAGTTTATCAAGCAAAAAGGCACAAATATGTTTTAGTGTTAAATACTTTGCATGATACAGTTTTTACAGATGAAGTAAATAACAAAGGTAAACCCAATACTGTAACCTTTTATAATGCAACCAAATTTGGTGTTGATGTTATTGACCAAATGGCTAGATTATATAGCACAAAGTCATGCTCAAGAAGATGGCCAGTACAAGTTTTTTTCAACATATTGGACTTAGCTGCAATAAATGCTTGGGTGTTATACCAAGCAGTAATGCAGAAAAAAATTCGCAGAAAGGAATTTATTTTACAAATGGCATCTGAACTCAGTAACTTAAAAGAAAAAGAAGAGCCAGAAGCCGTGAATGTTCAACCAAATCTTGTAAAAAGGCGACACTGTCATACAACTGGTTGCAAAAACAAAACAAGTGAAATGTGTGAAATCTGTCAAAAACCCCTCTGTGGAACCTGCAATAAATCAAGACGCTTTCTTTGTGGTGGCTGCATGTAAACGAAAGATTTTTAGTGAATATTAAATTAAAATTTATCTGGTTCATAAGTATGTTATTTTTCAAAGCAATTGTTATTATTATTTTCGTTTTTTTTTTTAAATGAAATCATTTATTATTATTATTTTTTTTAGAAACTAAGAGTACAAAGTGAAACAATTTAATTTTTATAATACTTTAAAACTGAATTATTTTTTTTTTTATTAAAATAATAAGCTTTTCGCAACTAAAATTAATTTCAAATTAGTTGGGTCAAATGACCCTCATCCGTCTTTCAAGGTATGTCATGTTTCCCGTCTTGCTAGTGTTAAAAAGCATATTGTCCCCACTGAAAGGCAATTAACTTATAGTTTAATAATTTCCAAAAATGTTTGCTTTAGCTCACTAGTGGACATATTTTAAAATTGGTATAAATTTTGAAAAAGTCACCTTGAAAATATTTAAATGTTTTACTATTAATGCTTAAAGAATTTTTTTTATTACTATTTATTCCTTTATATTATTAGCATATCAAATTAAGATTGCCTCAGAATCAGGTAGTCGCCGAAAGAAATATTTTTTCATATTTCTTTTTTTTTTTTGAAGATGTCGGAGCCTGGAGTCGAACTCAGGGTCTTAGTCTTAGTAAGCCAACACACTAACCACTAGACCACGGCGACTATTCTATATATGTATGTATATAATTTACAAAGAAAGACACAAAATTTAATTATTAATTTATAGGATATTGTATACGATTGCTGTAAATCATATGAGAAGAGTTTCTAAGTCGTGAAGCAAATATTCCTTTATTCTTTTCGTGAAAATTTAAATTCTTTGTATATATTTAATATCTTGAGGGCGATTATTAAATTCCATACTATCCGTATATTCAATGCGTTGCTTCGTAGTTTCTAACCGACATCTTGCTATCATAAGATTGACATTGTTTCTGGTATTGAATAATATTTGATTTTTATGAAATGAAATTGTATGGTGACCAATATTATGGGTTGACTTAAAAACAAGAAGAATTGAATTAAATTATTATAAATAATTGTTTCTGGTATTGAATAATATTTGATTTTTATGAAATGAAATTGTATGGTGACCAATATTATGGGTTGACTTAAAAACATGAAGAATTGAATTAAATTATTATAAATAATTTAATTGAAATAATGGTGAGACAAAATAAAAAAAAATGTATGGTCTAAAAATATTTAAAGAAAAAGTGTTCTCTTCCATTTGTGTAATTACACATAAACTGGCAACGCTGCAATTTGCAACACAAGAAAAACCAACGCTGCGATTGTATGAAAAAGACGCGTACACTAAAAAGCGAAAAAAAATATGAAAGGAAATGTCAAATAATCAACTACAAAGACAAAAAACGAATGACGGAATATAAAGAATCGCCGAGAACGGGCAAGTATTTTTCTTCTTTTGTTCCCCTCACCGTAATCGTCTACAAACTACAAAAGTTGCCGACTGGAATCGCCAAGTGTGGACATAGACTTACTGAAAAAAGAAATCAGTATTCAGTAAATTTTACTGATTACTGAAAAGAGAAATCAGTATTCAGTAAAAAGTACTGATTACTGAAAAGTGAAATCAGTATTCAGTAAAAAGTACTGATTTGTGTAAAAAAATTCAGTAAACATTAAATGACTGATTGTAGATACTGTGTGTTTTAAAAATGATATGTACGCATTGCTCACTTACATGAATATTGGCATAACTGAAAAACTGAATTTCGAGGAATATTTCTTTTTTGTATGTTTTTACTTTTTTTAATTATGAAATGTGTTATTGGGTAAATAAAAACTGATTTATATAGCTGAGAATTCAAGTTCAGAAAATATACTGAAAAATGTAAAATAAAATAATTTTTTCAGTTCTTAATTTTTTTCGAAATGCAGTTTTTCAATTATGCCAATGCGTACATATCATTTTTAAAATACACAGTATCTACCTACTAGTGCTGGCGAAGTATTGAATAATGGGTACCGAGTATCGAGTATTTGTACTAATTTTTGGGTACTCAATACTTAAAAGTAACTACTCAATACTTTAAGAGTTATATATTTCCCTCGAAGTTTTATGGAAAATTTAAACGGCCAAAATAAAATTATTTTTAAAAACACAATACCTTATGAAATTGTTTTCTCTTAAAAATAAAATCCGTTAAAAGTATTGAGTATTATTGAGTACCCAAATAAAAGCACTCAATACTATCGAGTAATGAAAAGTAGTAGAATTTGACAGCACTACTACCTACTATCAGTCATTTAATGTTTACTGAATTTTTTTACACAAATCAGTACTTTTTACTGAATACTGATTTCACTTTTCAGTAATCAGTACTTTTTACTGAATACTGATTTCTCTTTTCAGTAATCAGTAAAATTTACTGAATACTGATTTCTCTTTTCAGTAATCAGTGAAATTTACTGAATACTGATTTCTTTTTTCAGTAAACAGTACTTTTTACTGAATACTGATTTCTCTTTTCAGTAATCAGTAAAATTTACTGAATACTGATGTTAAACCAGGGGCTCGTTTGCCTCGGTTAACTCAGAAGAGTAAAAATAGGAGAATGTTCAATCAGAGGCTCGTTTGCCTCGGTTAGTTAAGAGTTGTTACCAGGGTGATGCACCAAGGTAACGGATAAAAAATAGTTGTAATTTTTGCTTCAGGGTGATACACCAAGAAGCGGTTGATGAAAATAAATTGATGGGCAACAATCAATTGATATCAATAGAATGGCAAATTACTTTATTAAACATTTTTCTTTTTATAGCAAAAACTTACAATCTAAGCAAATATTTAATAAAATAAAAATAAAAAATAAAATACATAATACATACATACACTGTACTAGAGCATTGATTGAATTTCAAACTGTCTGGCCAGTAACTCGAGTAGCACATGTAAAAATAATTTCACAGTGCACTCAACTACGCTGACATGTGAATTCTCACGGTTTGCATAAAAAAAAAAAATAAAGAAACAAAAGAAACAAACAAACAAAAAAAATAATAAATGCAAACAATGCATTAACGTATTAATTTGATTATTTGACCAAAGTAAACACAATATTTTTAATTCTTTTGAGAATGTATTTTTATTTATTTTTAAAAAGAAAAATCATTCTTAAGAATTAACAACTGATTTTTCTTTCCAGTAATCAGTAAAATTTACTGAATACTGATTTTTCTTTTCAATAATCAGTACTTTTTACTGAATACTGGTTTACGTATTGCAATAAAAAAGTAATGCAGTATGCCCATTAGGGTGACCAAAAAAAACCGATGTCGGAATATTGTTCGTCTGGACCCCACAAAACGATTGCCCTTTCCAGATATTGGGATAGCCAAAATTTGAGCTCGATTAAACAACGTTAACCCGTGCCGCTCGTCGATCAAAGTTTGAAAAAATCCAAATTTTTGGCCAAAAACTTGACATATGGAGCCATAACTCCAGAACCGTAAGTAATAGAAACACGATTAATATCTCAAAAGAAAGCTAATGTTGTTTTTCAAAATTTATATTACATACATAATTGTTGTTATTTTATATAGTACACACTGGCGAAATTAAAAAAAGCGTTAAAATATCTTCACTGGATAATTGTTCAACCTAACCAGCTTAAACGTGTAGGATGACTTTCGATATAAAACGACTTTATTCAGTTTCAATAACCATACTGACCTCTTTTTAAATTTCTTTTTTTTATACACATTGTTTCTCTATTCTAAAAGCGTACAAAAGTAGAATTCCTACTTACTAAAAGACGTTACATAAATAAAATCTAAATTTTTTCAGATGTTCCGTCCGAAACTGAGATTGAACCGCGGACCTCGTGGTTGATAGGCGGATGTATTACCCATCAAATTGAGTTCTAAAATACTTTTTAACAAAAAATGGTTACTCCGAGACAAATTATGTAAAAACCTGTTAAAATCTCAGAATAATCCCAAACAGGCTCCTGCTGGATCCAAGTCACGTTTTTGGACCTAAAGGCTGTTGTAACTCGGGTTGACTTAAAATAACAACAATTATGTATATAGTATAAATTTTGAAGAACAACATTAGCTTTCTTTTGAGATATTAATTGTGTTTCTATTACTTACGGTTCTGGAGTTATGGCTCCATATGTCAGGTTTTTGGCCAAAAATTTGGATTTTTTCAAACTTTGATCGACGAGCGGCACGGGTTAACGTTGTTTAATCGAGCTCAAATTTTGGCTATCTCAATATCTGTAAAGGGCAATCGTTCTGTGGAGTCCAGACGAACAGGATTCCGACATTTTTTTCCCCCATATAAGATTTGGTCACCCTAATGCCCATGTATGATTATTTAATGTAAAGAATTACTCAAGCTTAACCCTTTCACTACAAGTTTTTACTGGATGGATGAAAAATTCCGATTTCTTGGATTTCTACTATTATTAAGTCCGGGAACAATATTCAATAACCGGTTTTTCAAAATTATTACCCTAAATGTGTTTTTTGGAATGTATCCATATGGATACAAAATTCACTAATGGTAAAGAAAAATGCAAGCATTTTGTTTTTCATTCATATATAGAACTTTTTTATTTCTATTATTGGATGGGATAGATGTCGAGTTTTTGATGGAACAAACATATTACAGTGTTTTAAATGTCAGGGCTATAACCATAAAGCTTCTGAATGCAGAAATGAGGAAATATGTTACAGATGCCATGGAAAACACAAAAGTAGTGAATGTAATAAAGAAATAATAGCTAAGTGTGTTAACTGCATAAAAGAAAATAGAAGATTAAATTTAGGACTAGATGAAAATCACGCTACAAATTATAGAGAATGTCCTGTGTACCAAAATAAACTTAATTTGAAAAGGAAAAGAATAGGCATTGCAGCCTAACAATCAAAGCAATTAATAAAGATAATACATGGAATATATACAAACATTCAAGGACTTCTAAATAATTTTGTTCAATTAGAAACAATTGTCGAAATAAATAAACCAGATTTTATAATTCTGTCGGAAACTCATTTGCAATAGATGAATCAGAGTTTCTTATAAAGCAATATAATCATTTCAATATATTATCCAAATCATCAAAAACCGGTGGTGTAACTGTGTATTTCAAAAAGCAATGTAATATACACAAGTTAAGTGAATATGTAAAAGAATCAAAATATTGGATAGGTGCGTACAGAGCAAAGATTGAGAAAACAACTTTTATATTAGCAATAGTATATAGATCGCCAAGTGCCCAAAAGCCTGAATTTTGCAACGATTTTGAAGAAATAATAGAAGAGTTATCGGAAGAAAACTGCAATATGTTAATAGTCGGAGATTTTAATATAGATTGGAAAAAAGACTTTTATAAATCTAAAATAGAAAACGTTCTAAATGATAACGGTCTAAAGCAAATAGTTAATGAATATACTAGAGTAACAAAAAATTCCAAAACTTTAATAGACTTTGTTATAACGAATAATGAAGGAATTATAGCAAGAACTAATATAAACAATAAAATATCAGATCATGAAACCATAGATATATTTATCAAAAACGAAACTATTGTAAATGATCAAGTTCAGGAAATAGAAATATTTAAATATAATAAAACCAGTTTTAATAATGAATTAAGTGCAATATTAAGGTGTAATGAAGTTAACAATTTAAACTTTTACGTCCATCATTTTGATAATAGTATAGAAAATACAATAAAAAGATTTACAATTAAAAAGAAATTACATGAAAAATATAATAATAAATGGTTTAATAATGATCTTAGGAACATGAAAAGAGAAAAGATTTTTAAATACCAATGCGCAATTAATGAAAATACAAATGAGGCATGGAATGCCTATAAAATAATAAGAAATTTATACAAAGTAAGAATTGAAAACGAAAAAAATAAGTTTATAAATAATAAAATAAACGGTGCAAATAACCAAAAAGAAATGTGGAGAAAAATAAAAGAACTAGTTTTAAGAAACCCCAGATCTGTGATAAAATCTGTGATTTTTAAAAACAATGAATATAAGGATAATTTACAAATAGCGGAAAATTTTAATGGTTATTTTATAAGCAGTATTAAGGAAATAAATAACTCCATTGATTATGTTCAATATGAAAATAATATACCTGTGATAAACAGTAGATTCAAATTTCGTGCAATAAATTTAACAGAGTTAAGAAGTATATGTAAGGATATCAACAACAAACCAGACTATAATAAAATAAATAATAAATTAATATTAGATAATTGGGACATAGTTGGCAATAAAATTCTTAATATAGTAAATAAATCTCGTATTAATAAGTTTAGTTGACCTTATTATTGATTAATAAATAAGCGTTTATTTATGCCCGTATTCATAAAACCTATTTTAGGTTTATTGAGGACTTATTTGACAAATTTCTATAGATTACTTGTCAAATAAACCATTAATAAACCAAAAATAGTTTTTATGAATACGGGCATTAAGCTTTAGATCTATTATAAAATTATTTTTTCGATATTTCGCTACTTCTCTGCGTAGCTTCTTCAGGAAGAAGAAGAAGAAGAAGCTACGCAGAGAAGTAGCGAAATATCGAAAAAATAATTTTATAATAGACCTAAAGCTTAAATAAACGTCTATTTATTAATGAGTAAATAAATCTCTTGAGAGTGGAATAGTTCCTAGTAATTGGAAAGAATCAGTAATAACACCAATTGAAAAAGTTAAAAATACAGTGAATTGTGAAGAATATCGGCCTATAAACAGTCTTAAAACATGTGAAAAAATTATGGAAAAAATTGTTAAAAATCAACTAGAAGAATATATAGAAAATCATAAAATACTGTCAAGATTTCAGTCAGGTTTTAGAAAAAAACACTCATGTGAGACTGCTGTGAACTATGTTATAGATAGATGGAAGTATGTGAAGCAAAATAATAAAATTGTGGCAATTTTTCTTGATTTCAAAAGGGCTTTCGAAACTATAGACCGAGATATATTGATAGAAAAACTTAAAAAATATGGAATAAAAGGTAATGAAATAAAATGGTTCCAATCTTATTTAACTAATAGAAGGCAAATAACAAAGGTTAATGGTGTTAAATCAGAAGAAAAAGAAACTGAGCTTGGTGTACCTCAAGGGTCAATTTTGGGTGCTCTGTTATTTATTATATATATATAAATGATATGGAAAATGTCATTGAAAATAGTGAAATAGTGCTTTATGCAGATGATACTCTGATTTTCGCGGAAGCCCAAACAGAAGATAGTTGCTATGAAAAACTAAAAATAGATATGCATAAAATAAATAAATGGCTGAAAATGAACAAATTTAAATTAAATGAAAACAAAACCAAGCTAATGGAATTAAATATGAACAGTAATAGAGAATTGAGTATTAACAATGTGATAATTGAAAAAGTAGATAAAATAAAATATCTGGGGTTCTTAATAGACAAAGAATTAAAATTCAAAGAACATTTAGAATATATGTGCAAAAAAATTGGAAAAAAGATAGGTTTTTTAAAACGTATAAGAAACAAAATGTCTATTATTACTGCAATAAACATTTATAATACTACGATAAAACCACATTTTGAATTCGGATCAACTATAATGTATACATGTTGCACGGATAGTCAAATAAACAGATTACAAAAACTACAAAATAAGGCAATGCGGTCTATACTAAAATTCAATCGTTTTACATCGATCAAATACATGTTAGATACATTAAGATGGATGAATATAAGCCAAAGAATGGAATATAAGACATTAATTTTTATAAGAAAAATGGAGATGGGAGATGCGCCAGACTACTTAAGAGAACAACTAAGATATGTTGGAGATGTTCAAACGTACAATCTACGAAATAATCATAATTTTAGATTGAAGCAGTCAAATACTGTTAATACACAAAGATCTCTATTTTACAAAGGACTTAAAACATATAATATGATGCCAAATTATGTAAAAAATGAAACAAACAATAATATTTTTAGATAAAAGGTAGTTGAGTTTATTAAAAATGTTAATGAAATTTGAGCCTAATAAGAAAAAATGATGAAATGTAATTTAATGAATTGTAATGAAAAAGTATTAAAATACTACTAACAAAAATAAATAAATAAAAAATAAAATTAAGTTTTTAATTTTTTTTACATAAGAATAAATTTTTTTAATAAAAAACAAGCAGAAAACTAAAACTTTTCATAAACTTAAGCAATACACATAAAAATTCACATAAAAACCTTAATAAAGCTGAAACTGAAATAAAAAAAATATTCATATACTTACTACAAGCTTATTTATTTGAAATGTAATGAAAATCCTTGAAGCAGTTCCTGGATCCGTTTGGAATGCATAAGGAAGTATCGCACTTTGAGCACTTATATCTCGTTTGTCCCTTACATCCTTTAAATTTACATCTGACTTTATCTTGCGTGTGTTCCGGCCAATGTTGATTCTCATCATAGCGAACAGATAGTGGAGGAGTATATTTTGGTCTTTTCTTTGAAGTCGATGGACTTTCAGGAATTTCCTCATTTAAAGACAACGCTGGGCGTCCTCGTTTCCGAGAACAAGCCTGTTCTAAAAGTCCATTCGCAACATCATTACGAAAGCTTAGCAAATCCATATATTTCTTTGTACACTTATTGCTTTCATGATCCATTCTATATTCCAACCACCAAATTGGAATCAATGAGGTGGTCAAATATCTTAAGCGTCCACTATCTAATCTGTACAAAGAAAGCAGAAAATCCATCTTATCAACGCCACCCATGTTCTTGTTATATTCTTTTATTATATTTGGCTGTATTATTTCCACATTTTTCTTCCGCATTGAATCGGCGTACAAGTTGATGGGGTTCATGTCCATGGATTGATGACACCATTTGGACAATGCCGCCATCAAACCAATTAGGAGAAATATATTATCGGATCTTTCTACACGGTAGTCGAAGCTTCCACGGGCTTCCTTTTTTAACTCCTTATCAGATTTAAAATTAATTTTACCATATCTATTTCCTCTAATTGTACCTGTTGCCCAAATTCCTCGTTGACGTAAATTCAATACTAAATTAAGAGTGGAAAAATAATTATCGAAATAGATTTTATGATTTTTTCCTTCTGGAATTGTCTTTGAAAGGTGAACTACAATATCGGAGCAAAATCCTAACTTTGCGCCACCTAATAATGTACTTTTTCCCTGATAAATCTCAATATCGTAAACCATTCCTTTTGAGCTACATAGACAATAAATTTTTATTCCCCATTTGATATGGGCTTTTTTGGCATATATTGCTTCATAGTAGTTCTTCCTTTAAATGGAACCATCATCTCATCTACGCAAAGATTTTCATCTTTTGGAATAGAATAGGATTTTTTAAGAAACATATTTATTAAAGTCCGTACCTTGTACAACTTGTCATTACCTGTCATTAACAATTTCAGATTTTTCCGGTTCGTCTGTATCGGAAACGTCTGAATCTGAAAAATTCGTAAGAATTCTTTCAATCTCAGAATCTCTTATTTTTCTAGGCATTTTTAATTCTTCGACTTTTAACTAAACCAGAACTAAAGTTTACGTCTGAATTACAACAGCATCAACAATAAAATGGTTTATTTTTTTTCCCTCTTTATATACACAGCTCAAGTTTGTATCCATATGGATACATACAATTTTCAAAAAATTCCTGGCGACTATACTAATCCTTAAATGAAAAAATAATAATTGAGATCAACGCAACAAATGTTTATCTTGATCTAGGATTCACTTATTTACTAAAAATGTATCCAAAAGTATATGTAATTTAAGATCCAAAAAAATGATTTTTTCATGAAATAAAAAAATAAAATAAACGTTTTTTTTAAATTGATATATTTTTGACAAATTTTGAAAAAAATGTAAAAAAAAAATCAATTCTTTTAACAGCCAAGACTTCAAAAAATCATAGTTGATTAAAATTTCAACCAGTATTATCAAATCGAAGCTGTGAGACGCCCTCAAAGTTGACTGTATCCATATGGATACATAGGAGCGAAAGGGTTAAGGTCTTTTTTAAATAAAAATCGTTTATTTCTTTATCAATATTTCGCTACTCCTGCGTGTAGCGTCTTCAGGATATATTTATTTATAAATTATTTTCAAATTTAAAAATTTGAAATTTAATTGAATTTAAAAATTTGAAGAACGGGATTGGTTTTTGACATTCATCTTTTTATATGTAAAACAACAACAAAAACACTCAAATTTGTTAGTGTTTCTCATATAAAAAGACGAATGTCAGAAACCATTCGTGTTCTATGAACAGTCTGTAAACAACAAACTAGATGAATTCCAGTTGATTTTTGAACATAGAAACATTAATATAGTATTCATCTCGGAGACGTGGTTCCATCCAGACATCTGTTGTCATATCAACAACCTAAGTGGTTATGAACTATTTCGCTCACCCCCTAATGGAGAAGGCGTTGTGATATATGTTAAATCTAATGTTATCAGTAAAATGAAAGACAAGAGTTTAATTGGTGATAACTTTGCGTATGTACTTACTTACTTACTTAGATGGTCATAACAACCCGTTAACGGGTTTCGGCCTGCCTTAACACCAGTCTCCAGGCGTCTCTGCTAAGCGTGCGCCTTCTCCAGTTGGTCACACCAATTGACGACAGGGCTTCATCAACTTGGTTCTTCCAGCGTAAACATGGTCGTCCTCTACGCCGACGTCCAGTCACCTTCGCATCGAAAACTTTTCTCGCTGGAGCAGATTCATCCATCCCAACAATATGGCCGAGCCAGGGTAGCCGCTGGATGTTAATACGTTGAACAACGCCCACATCGCCGAGGAGCTCATACAGCTCATAGTTGGTCCTAATGCGAAACTCATCGCCTTGCTTCAGTGGACCAAAGATCTAGCAAAGAATTTTTCTCTCAAACACTCCCAGGACCGCTGCATCGGCACAAGACAGCGTCCATGCTTCCGCACCATAGAGAAGCACCGGAAGAATAAGCGACTTGTTGAGTGTTAACTTCGTCGCACGAGAGAGGTCTCTGTTACTAAACTGCCTACCGAGACCGTAGTAGCACCTGTTGGCCAGTGTAATTCTTCGCTTGATCTCCAGACTGACATCATTCTTGCTGGTAATGGCGGTGCCAAGGTAGATGAACTCCTTAAACACATCGAATGTATAGTTGCCGGCTGTAACCTGGGAGCCGATACGTTCAACATCCCTACTCGCCGACAACATGTACTTCGTCTTGCTCTCATTTACCGCTAGACCCATTTTGGCAGACTCCCGTTCAGTAGCATTAAAGGCTGCGGTGACATATCGCTTGGTATGCCCAATGATGTCTATGTCGTCTGCATACGCAAGGAGCTGGACACTTTTGTTAAAAATAGTTCCATTTCGATGTACAACCGCCTTTCGCAAAACACTCTCCATGACGAAATTGAGAGGTCGCGGGATAAGCGATCGCCCTGTCTGAAACTTCGCACGGTATTAAAAGGTTCGGAGAGGTCTTTTCCTTCCTTGACGGAGCTGCAGGAGTTGCTCAATTTTATTCTGCACAGTCTTATTAGCTTTGCAGGAATACCGAGTTCAGACATTGCGGCATATACGCGATCCCTTATCGGGCTATCGAATGCTGCCTTATAGTCGACAAAGAGGAGGTGTGTGTCGACTTGTCTTTCATTGGTCTTCTCCAGGATTTGGCGCAGTGTGAATATCTGGTCAATGGTGGTCTTACCAGGTCTGAAGCCGCACTGATAAGGTCCAATCAGTGAGATGGCGAATGGCTTCAGTCGTTCACACAATACGCTCGTAAGAATCTTATATGCGATAGAGAGAAGGCTTATACCCCTGTACCATATTGTGGGGTCTCCCTTTTTCAGGATCGGACAGATGGCACTGAGATTCCAATCATCGGGCATACTTTCTTCCAGCCATATTCTGCAAATGGGCTGGTGCATGCACCTAACCTCCATCGCATCCATACTTGAAGAGTTCAGCAGGCAGACCGTCAGGTCCGGCTGCTTTGTTGTTCTTCAGTCGCCACATGGCAACCTTGACCTCTTCATGGTTGGGGGACGGAATCAGCGGAATTTGTTTCATCATCGCTTTGCAGTAGATTACAGAAATGCTCTCTCCATAATCTCAGTGCACCCTGTGCATCTGTAACCAGATCTAACCATGTTCGTCTCTGCAGGAGGTTGCTCCGGGTTTAAAACCTGTAGTAAAAAATTTCGAGCATCATGTCTACACCGGCACATCTCGATTTCCTCACGATCACGCCTTTCTTGCTCCCTTTTCTATCTTCTAAATAGGCGTCTCTCTTCCCTCCTCTTCTCTCTGTACACCTCCACAGTCGCTCTTGTAGTGGTGGACTGCAACGTTCTTCTGTAGGCAGCATTCTTTGCCGCAGTGGCCTCACGACACTCTTCACCGTACCATTGGTTTCTGCGGGGAGGACGCTCAAAACCAAGAACTGTTTCGGCAGCGTTGCGTAGAGAGTGAGCAATGTGAGACCACTGCCCACCAATACTTTCGAGAGAGGATGGGATGCAATGGAGCTCATTAGAAGGACGATCGGAAAACGACCTTGCTGTCTCTCTTGTGATCGCAGCTTTTTGATGTCCAGTTTCTCTCGAAAACTAGAGCGTGCCATATTCGCTGCGCATATGCGCAGTCGCATCTTGGCTGCGACAAGATAATGGTCCGAGTTGACATTTGGACCTCTAAATGTGCGCACGTCTAGTATGCTGGATACATGCCTTCCATCAATCACCATGTGATCGATCTGGTTGTTGGTAGATCGATCAGGAGAGAGCCAGGTGGCCTTATGGATATCGAGATGCTGGAATCTGGTGCTACAATATACCATGTTTCGCGCCGCAGCGAAATCGATCAATCTCAAGCCCTTCGACGAGGTGGAATTATGGAGACTGAACTGTCCGACAGTGGGGCCAAAGATACCTTCACGTCGCATTGAAATCGCCGAGGACAATTTTGGCGTCATGTGCCGGACACTTATCGTATACATCCTCGAGCTTTGCGTAGAAAGCATCTTTGGCCGCATCATCCTTCTCTTCCGTCGGGGCGTGCACGCAGATGAGGCTGATATTATAAAACTTTCTCTTCATCCGGATCGTAGCTATCCCTTCGTTCACGGGGGTGAACTCTGAGACAAGATTGCAAAGTCTCTTGCTAACTACGAATCCGCAGCCAAATTCGCGCCTGTTATCATGGCAGCTGTAGTAGATGTCACATGTTGCTTACCTTGTACAACCCTGTCCTATCCTTCGCATTTCTTGGATGGCGGTGATGTCAGCCCTACATTTCTTGAGAGCATCCGCAAATTGGATACACCTTGGACACCTTCCCTATAAAGGGTTCTCGCGTTCCTTAAAACGTTTGCCAAATTCGTCAACATAGAAGGGGGTCCGTTTAGAAGCTATTGTGTCGGTTTTCATTGAATTTTTGTTTTTACGTAGTGGGTTTCAAGCCCTACGCACAACCCAAATTTAAAGTCCAGGGGATTGGACAATCGCCGAATACATTAGTTAACAAGCTAGCGGGTGCTAGAATGTTATTCAGGAGGGCCACGAGGAGGTTGTATGTCGACTTGAATACAACGGGAACAAGGATCGCTCTGGAGGCCGCCAGGTTGACCCCAATCAGAGACCTTCTAATTAAAAACGACACTGGTCCAAAGTTTTTGAAATATAGAGACTTTAAGAATGTTGATAATCAGACGCTGGGTATTGAACTACCAAGTATGTGCTGGAATGATACTGTTTACGTGCCGAATGTAGATGAACAATTAAATCTTTTAAAAAATAATATAAAATGTATATGTCAAGTATGTTCCCATAAAAACTGAAATTTTACGAAATGATAAGCCATTGTTCACCGCTGAAATAAAAACCTAATTGAAGACAGAAACATAGCGTACAAAGGATGAAAGCGGTATAGAACTCCTGACCTTTTCGTCGTTTTTAAAACTACTAAGACTGCTGTTAACTCCAAAACAAGGATAGCCAAATCAACGTTTTATCATAATTAGTTTCAATCGTCTATTGATTCAGTCAAAAAATGGAGAGAAATTCGTAAAATGAATATTATTGAAAGTAGTAATTGGCGTAAGTCTTCTTAACCAACAATTTGCTAATATACACAAGCCTCCTATAAATACCAATTTTTATCAAAACATTGGCATAAATCACCAACATGATAATCTGTTTAACTTTACGCACTTAAGTTCATTAAACTTTACATTACTCACTTTTTTAATATGATATTGATAACGTCAACTTTTCCTTCTGATTGGAAACATGCCAAAATTATACCTATTACGAATTCTGATAAAACCTATAGACCAATTACAATATTACCCTATTTGTCAAAAGTGTTTAAAAAACTGGTGCATTCATAATAATAACTTAATGAATCAGTGGCAATCTGATTTCAGGCTCAAACATAGCTGTCTTACCATACTTGCTGATGTTACCGAAGAAATAAGAAGCCAAATAGACAAAAGCCAAATGTCATTTCTTATATTGCTTGACCTCACTTGATTCTTTGTCAGAAACTGGAGTTCATGTTCAATTTTTTGTCACAACATTAAAACTTTTAGTTTTTATCAGAAAACGCTTTAATTAGATCAAATTTAACTGCAATGTTATTTTTTGGTAATTAAAGAAGAAATGATGTCCGTGAAGGAATAGTACACTAGCCAAACTGAACAATTGTTTTCGACTCCAGCTACGGTAGTCTCATCAGAGTTCTTTGTGTCCTGTGCATATTCAAGACCAAACATCAACTGTTTAACTCGCACTTTTTTGGAAATCGCATACTGAAATTATTACTGTATGTACATACATTTGTATGAGTTAGTCGAAGTAAAGTCACACAACAGTTTATATCATATTCTCCTTTTCTTACCATCATTGCTGTTCTTGTAATTGTCATCTTATTTGGATGAACCGAACCCGAGTCTTCGGCTCTTAACATAAAATTGCACCCGACTATGGTGCTACGCTCTAACCACCTCAACCACCGTCGTATATATCATTCATGTCGACTAATGTGGATAAGGTGGAATAAAGGGCAAAAACAAAATAAATTTGTAATTCTGTTTCATCCAAATAAGATGACAATTACAAGAACAGCAATGATGGTAAGAAAAGGAGAATATGATATAAACTGTTGTGTGACTTTACTTCGACTAACTCATACAAATGTATGTACATACAGTAATAATTTCAGTATGCGATTTCCAAAAAAGTGTGAGTTAAATAGTTGATGTTTGGTCTTGAATATGCACAGGACACAAAGAACTCTGATGAGACTACCGTAGCTGGAGTCGAAAACAATTGTTCAGTTTGGCTAGTGTACTATTCCTTCACGGACATCATTTCTTCTTTAATTACCAAAAAATAACATTGCAGTTAAATTTGATCTAATTAAAGCGTTTTCTGATAAAAACCAAAAATTAAATTGATCACACCTCTCCGGAGATTCGAACCCGAGTCTTCGGCTCTTAACATTAAAACTTTTAGTTTCGTATCTAAATGACAGAAAACAAAGTGTTTGCTATGCTTCGAATGTATCCAATTCCTGTTTTATGCCAAGAAGTGTACCACAAGGTCGATTCTCAGACCACTCTTATACTCCATCTCAACAAATGATATATCATTACAACTAAAACATTGTAAGATTCAAATGTATGCCGATGATGTGCAACTTCATACATGTTGTGATACATTAGATGCCCCAAACTGTATAAATTATTGTAATAAACGAATATCTGAAACAAATCCATTTATGGGCATCTGAAAATGGTTTCACTTTAAACCCGAAATAGTCAGTGGCAATGGTCATGGGACAACGAAGAAACATCCCCGTTGAACTTCCACCAAAAAAAATAGGCAATACGATTATTTACTACGTTGATACAGCAACAAATTTGGGCGTCATTTTTAATAAACAATTTAATTGGTCTGATCATATTAAAGCAAACTATGGAAGAACTTTTTCTATGCTACGTAATCTTTAGATGTCAAAGTATTATACACAGTATCATATTCGTATGCTAATGGGTAAAACTTATTTATTACCACCTACTTTGAAGTATGGCTGTGAATTATTTGGTAGTTGTGATGCAGTCTGTAAACGAAGGCTTAACGTTACATACAATAATATCGCCCAATATATTTTTGGCATCCAGAGAAACCGAAGTATCTCTCAATATACAAAACGAATTTATAACGTTAGCAGTTACATATGTATATGTATATATGAACGTATGTAAAGCGTGTATTTAATATGTATATAATGTACAGTTCTATCTGTAAAACGGCTTTTATATGCGTTTATATATACATACATACGTACATACATAAATTGTATAAATCAAATAAATTCCGTTTCTTTTATGCTCTTGTTACTGAGCAAATAATATCATGATTGAACATGCACAGTTTTGTTACTTGCTAATGTAAAAACAAGTTTTATATTAGTAAAGTGATAATTCTGCATTCCCTTCTACAGTCGGCTTAATGCAGTATAAAAAACAATTAAATTCGGTAGCAGTTCTGCAGTTGATACTCTAAGAGAAGATTGCGATATTTGCCAGAAGGTTTTTTTTTACTTCCTAACTGGTTAATTATAAATGTCTGATTTTTTCCTTACAATTTTTCTTTTTATCCTACGTTACGATTTTTTATGTTCTGTAGCATAATTGGATACTTCTAGGTGCATGTCTATAAAATAAGCATGATTGCACACATTTAAGTGCATGTTTATGAAATATTGGGTGCTATTCTTGATTCCGCACGGAAAGGAAAGCTGAACGGAAAGAAATATCGATCGATAAGCAAATTGCAATTATTCATTCCTGCGGTATGAGCTTTCCGCGACTTTAATATAACATTCCTGTATTAATGAGTTTAGAGTTGATTCGTTGTTAAAATACAAACAGTATGGCAATAATACATAAATATTTTGGTGTGATATTTTTTTTATTTAGTCAAAAAATATAAAAGATTTTTATAATTTGTGAAATCAAAATATATGTACATATCGTCGAAAGAATTAAAGAACGCTGTAACTGACAAAAAATCGACAATACGTTTTTTGCATCATTTTTATCAGAAAAAAAAATACACGTGGATTGGTTCCGGTTCCAGATTTATACGATAAAAATAACTAAATTCACTTAAGGCACCCTTACACGACATGTTTTTTACACTGTTAATGTCAACTTTTACATGAGTAAACAGTTACATGTCGTGTGTGACTTCTAAAACATTGCTTGTGTAAAAAACACAAGGAAAGTCTTATGACAAAATTTCAATTAGAGCATGCTCTAATTTCGTATGTGCACACATATGATATTAAATTTCTATGCCTGCACAAATATTAGTCGTCGATGAATTATATGTAAAAGAGTTTTATTTTTTATAAATTGTCTGTCTAAAATTTTATTATTTATTTACATATGCAATTGTACATATACGTTTGTGAGTAAAAATTATAAACCTTATGTAAATTGACAAATTTTGACAAACACAACAAAAAACGTATGTATTTTAAACTTACAAAACACGTGTAAAAAACATATCGTGTATGGGTGCCTTTACGCCGTCTGCGAAATAATAAATACCAGTTTATTTGTTTTACTTTCATATAGGTTTTTGGCTCTGGTGAACATTTAAGGTTTTGTCAGTTACAGCGTTCTTTTATTCCATCGACGATATGTACAAAATATAAAAATTTCTTCCGCTGTTTTAATTTCTTTACTTGCAATATTTTCAGTCGGCATGCTCTTCTTGAAAACACCAAAACTGCTTACATTTTGTATACCATGAACCGCGGTATTAATCTTCAGGAAAGCGCTTACTTCTTCCTAAAATTTTGTAAAATGATTTTTTTTTTTTACATGGACCACAGCCTGTTCCAGTCAAAAGCTATATATTCTTTGACAGCTTCTTTTCCCACTCTGTTTTTATAATCAGTCAATACCTACAGTATAATACAAAAAAATCAAAGATCAATGAAGAATATTTTTTCCAAATACCGACATCTTTTATTCGCGCTCGTTGGCTTAAACCACATAAAATATCTTTCTTAGATTTCATTATACGTATTTACCATTTCTCCCAACTGCTGTTTGTTTGTATATTTTTCTAATTTTATTTCTAAAGAAAGTCCTTATTTCGATTATATATACATAACACAAAAAATTAAACTTAAAAAAATTTTTTTTGCAAAATTTTATTTTGTCTTAAAGGCCTATTAGACGGGCATACTTGTCTGCATACATGTACGATGGCATTCCAAAACTCACTGTCTAATAGCATGTATTTCGAGTATGTCAGACAAGTACGTTGGTTTTCAAAAATTTTTGATTTTCTGAGTCTGTCGCATACAGTGTTGCCACCAACAACTGTATGAATTACACACAGCCTGGACCGAAATTACACATATAAAAAAAAATTACACACAGAATTGTGTTTTAATATATATATTATGTATATATATGTATATGTATGTATAAACATGTACATATGCACATGTATTTACAAACCTACATATTTGAACATTAAAACTTCATTATAAAAAATAATATTTTCAATTTGTACTGAAACATGAACAAACACGTATTTTATTTTAATATTTCTCGTACATCAGTAAATAAATTTGTATAGGTACATACATATGTATGTATAACACGAATTATTTTACTTTTTAACAAATGCGATAAAATTAAAATTTCCAATTCTTTTTGTACATTTCTGCAGAAGGTTCAAAATGTTCGCTTCCATTTCTAAGTATTCCTTCTTTTGTGTAAAAAATTGCCGCAATTGTGTCAGAAGATAATTTATTTCTATGGCCAGTTTTGCAGTTCTTCAAATTGCTAAAAATTCTTTCTGCTGAAGCGTTCGAAAAAGGCAATATTAGAATATACTGAATTACTTCCTGTAAATTCGGGAACAAATCTTGTTCTAAAGAATTTTTTAACATAAAAACCTTCGGCCAGTATATGTCTGGTTCCAAGTCCACGTTAAGTCCAAATTTTTCGTAATCCAACAACGCATGTTGTCTCCATTCATTGTCAAGTTTTTGTAAATCAGTATTTACAGAAGGAAATCTCTTTTTAAATGATGATAATGTCTTCAATTGAAAAGCTTGTGCAATTTTGGGATTTACTATATCAACAATAGTATAAATCTCATCACTAAAATCAAACCTTAGTTTTATTTGATGGATTACCTCTATATAAAAATTTCTGAATTTTTCTATTATGATTGTCTTTTCTGCAGCGGAACACTGTAACAATGATTCATAGGCGGCAACTCCAATATAAACCTCATTTAAATTCAAAAAAATATTTTTATCAACTTTATTGATGTTCCAAATATTTTTCGTTTTTAGTACTTCAAACTTTACATAATTTGAATAAAATATTTCCAATATACTTGTAACTTCATGTTTAACTTTATACAAAATTGGCTTTTCAGATTGAAAAATTGCGTTGAAAGAAACTAAAATGCCTAAAGCATATGACAAGAATTCAAAGTATACCTTAGTTTTTGGGTCATCTAATGCCTCTAACATTGAATTTGTAACATTTGAAGGATCTTCAAAAACTTCTAATCGTAAAAAGCTTCGTAAAGCTTCATATTGTTCCAAAATGCGTAGAACACATGAATGTATTGAAAGCCATCTAGTAATTGTTGGTGATAGTATTTTGTGCACTTCAATTTTGAAGTAATCTTGAAATTCTTTTAGCTTCCTCTGGCGGATATAGCTTCTATTAAAATACGACCCCAAGTTACGCAATAAATCTTCCAAATATGTAGGTAGTTTCAAGCAAGACTTGGAAGCAACTAAATGCATCAAATGGCAAGAGCATTTAATTAGGACAATATCCGGATTCGCAATTTTTAACAGCTTCGCTACAGAATTGTATTGTCCAAACATAACGTTGGGTGTATCGGATGCAAATCCTACTAAATTTTCAAAGTGTATGCATTTTTCTTCAATAGAATTTTTTAAAACATTAAAAATTTCAACAGCAGTGGATGACACACATTCTTTAAAATCAAAAAATGAGTACTGGATATTTCTGGTTTCCTTATTATAAAATATAGTTGTTAATACAATTTGTTTCGTTGAACTTATATCTGTTGTCTCATCTATTATAATAGAAAAAACTGTCTTTTTTAAACATTCATGCAACTCCTTAGCAAAGGTGGCTCCTAAAACATTTTTCATTATGGCAGTTGCTTTTGTCCTGTGAAGATTTATATCTTTCAATACGTCAGAATCTTTGAATGACATTTTTAAAACGGGTACAAGTTCATCTAAAAGTCTAAAGGCGAGATTATTAGTAGCTATTATTCCAACGAGTTTTAGTTCAGCTCTTTTAACAATATTTTTTTGCTAGTGGACTTTTGCAAAGCAGTGGATATATTAGATGTCGATTTGATAATAGATGCAGCTAATTTATGTGAATTTGTTTCCATATGTCTTGAAAGCACTAGTTTATGACACTTTAATCTCTTATTACAGAGCTTGCAAAATGCTAAATCTTTGTTCCCATCATTTATTTTAGAGAGCCAGCTTTTGAATTCAGCTTTAAGTAGCCAATCTGGTTGAAATCTGAATCTGTTTTTTTCATCCATCCTTTTAAAAATTATTTAATATGTATTTACACCAAATAAATATTAAAGTATCTATGTTTTACATACTTACTTGCCGATAATTATTTGTAAATGATGTTTTTTTTTCTTCTTTGACGAAAAACTTTTATAAATTGCTAATTGCAATATGTTTGCGTATGTATGTATTGACATATAAACAGCAACAAGGCAGAGCAGTATATATATATATTTATATATAAAACGAAAAATGTAACGGAAAGTTAAGAGTATATTGTTGTCTTTTTTTACCAAAACACCTGCAGTAAATGCGTTATGAACATTACATCTAGTTATATTAAAAAAAGAAGGTTATATGTTTTTGATTTTTTTTTAAATTAGTGTTGGAAAATTAAATAAATATGAATCAGTGTTGAAAAAATTAGGTGTTAAAATTTGGCGATTAAAGAAAGCGTTAGAAGTAAAATTACACACAAATTGCACATGAAACAAATTACACACGGGCTACACACAGAATCAAAAATTACACACAATATGTGTAATTACACACAAGGTGGCAACACTGGTCGCATACCAACATACTCGTCTAATAACGTGTCCGTCGTACTTTATATAAAAAAAAATTCAGTTTGCTTGTTGTCGCTGCTGTGTGTACGTCGGAAATTTAAAAAAAATGTAAAATGTTTAATATTATTTTCTGGGAAGAGTTTATTGAGAAATATAAAAGCTTCCCACAATTGTGGCAAATAAAATCAGATTTGTACCACAACCAACAATTGAAAATTAATGCATTAAAAGAAAAATTAAGTGTAAACATATTTCATTTATAACTAAAGCCGCTACAACCTTCCGTTTCATTGACATGTTTTCCCTTCGAAAATTTTTGTGTACTGAAGTACGACGGCAGCGTTCGATAGTGTAATAGCAAAACCCAAAGTATGCCATCGTACATGTATGCAGACAAGTATGCCCGTCTAATAGGCCTTTTACATTTTTCATTTTCATGTTCAAATAAGCGAATTAAAATAACAATTATTAAATTTCACTTTTTATGTTATTAGAAACAAATGTAAATATGTTATAAATTAAAATTTAAAGCACACAAATTTTAATTTGTACCCTTTTTATTTTTCTTTAACTCTTTCCGTGAGCTTTCCGTTACAAATTTTGTGCGTAAGCAAAATGAAGAAAATTATCTATACTGCGGAATCAATAATAAGGCAATACCGCAGTAACGATATGATACCACAGCAACGGAACGATATGACAACAACGGAATGAATAATAGCAAATTTTGCTTCCGCGCAAAATATGGCTTTCCGCAGCCACGAAACGGAATCAAGAATACCACCCATTATTACAGTGCCTACTTATAAAAGTCATTTAAAAAACTCACACGAGCAGTACCGCTGACAATCGTCACTCACATATAACATCATGACTGCACTCTATATTAATGTAAGCATATGACTCGTTTCATTCTTCTATAATTAGGCACTTTAATAATATTTTATAAACATAAATTTTAAAGGGTTACAATCATGCTACAGTTCTTCATTAGAACTTTCACAGGATTCCCATATAAAAAACTTTTTTTAATAAAATTTTATAATTAGTGTCACAAAACTTGCAAAATATTAGGGATGATAGTTTTTCATTTTTAATTATCGATAATAAGTCGAAGCCGAGACAGCTGTCTATTTCGGTATCGGTGTGACAGCGGTGTCGTCTTAATATGACGGTTAAAGCCAGTCAAGTCTGGCAACACTATGCTTAACTAGACGTGTGTTTTTAAGTCGCCTGATTTCTTGTGTTTCTTCTATTTTCGTATAGTTTTTAACACAACAAACTCTTGTGCTGGAATTTTAATTAAATTTTATTGAAATTAATTTATTAAAATTAATGAAATTTATTATTGCTGTGGCAATTTTCTTTTGCATTATATATTCTTGCTTTTGTTATTGATGTACTTTTTTTCTGGTTCATCGCCATTTTTCTGCCATCTTGTTTTGTGAATAAAAAAGAAAAGCTATAACATATTCTGTTTTTTTTTTCTTTATTAAATTAATATATTCAAGTGAACATTATTTTATAACTACATATTATTATTATAATTTGAATATATCCAACATTAAGTAAAATCCCGCTAAGCCATTAGCTTGTCAGCAGGAGAAAACAAAATATTCTAATATATCATATATAGTGTGAACATATTTAATTTATTGTGAACTTATAAAAAATTTCTTTAAAAGTTTTCTTCTCAAAAATTCATTATTTTCATTAATAATATAAATCGGTATTTTATTACAAATGGTTGGCAAAGACACGCTTAGTTCATTTCTACCATATTCGTTAAAAAATTGTTTTATTTTATACCTTCCCTGGGCTCGATGTCTTATGTTGTGACCATGAAAAACAATTTTAAGGAATCTGTTGTCCTTGTAGAATTCATTTATTACAGTGAAATGGTAAATACTCTTAACATTCCAGATATTGAGCCTTGAGGCAAGATTGTTTGAACTGATGTTTATATTTGCATTTTGTTGTGTGTTTATTGCTGTATTTGTTGTTGTATTTTCTGTTACATTCATTACTGTGATAATTGTTGGTGTTGTATTTGTTGCTCTGTTGGTTGTTGTTCTTGTTGTTGCATTGTATGTTGTTGCTGTTGAAGTGTTGCTTGTTTGAGTATTCCTGTTTACTAACAATGCGTTGCTATTGGTAAATGTGTTGCTGCTTGTGCTGACTGAAGTATTGTGTTGTGTTGTACCTATTATGTTGCTGGTTATGTCAAACGACGTATTATAGGAAGTTGTTGTGCTGTGTTGAGTGTGATTGCTGTCAATATTTAGTGAATGATCGGTAACTTAGGTGACAAAGCATATATGCTGATTGCCGGAGTTTTTTTTGGAGGTTTATAATGTGTGTTTTCCACTTGAACTTGTTATCAACATATACGCCTAAGTATTTGTATGTTTCCACCAAATCTATAATTGTGTTACAGCTGTTATCTATTGCGGTAGGATTTTTGGCTTTTTTATGAAGACATTCGTAATTATGAAATTTTATTTGTATATTTGAGTTAGTAAGATGAGGTGGTTTTATGTGCATTATTTTTGTTTTTGTTGCATTAATAATAAGGCCGTTGTCATGGCACCATTTTGCTGCTGTATTCAGTTGTTCTTGCATCAATTCTATCGCAAATTCCAGGTTTTTATCTGCAACCACTATTGCGGTATCATCTGCGTAGGCAAATGTTGTGTTTCCTTGAAGAGCACTTAGCATTTCGTTGGAGTACAATAAATACAGTATTGGTCCAAGTTTAGAACCTTGTGGTACACCACAGTCTGTTGCTACCTCATCACTTTGTTTACTGCATATTTTCACACGGTAGGTTCTGCAATCAAGATAGTTCTTAAACCAATTTAAGGTATTACCTCTTATTCCACTTCTCTCTAGCATTTGTAAAAGTTTATTATGTGTAAGTGTGTCGAAGGCTTTGCTGAAATCTGTATATAGCACTAGGCAGTGCATATGTTTACTAAGGCAGCTGTTGATGAAATTTGAGAAATTTCCCAGTAATTTATTTATGTTTTTACCTTTTTGAAAATTAAATTGGTTCTCATTTATTATTTTATATTTCTTCAGGAATGAGGTTAATCTTCTAACTACAACTTCTTCTAAAATTTTTTCAATACCAGGTAAAATAGAGATAGGTCTATAGTTGTTGAAGTCTGTCTTACATCCGCTTTTATAAATTGGTCGTATCAACGAAGTTTTAAGTAAAGATGGTAAAATACCACTTTCCAGGCTTAAATTTATCAACTTCGTTAAAACAGGTGCGAGGTAATGCGCATTATCCTTCAAATCACATGGTCTTATACCGTCCACACCTGGGCCTTTTTTTGGATCTATAGACTTTAAAATATTTAAAATTTCCACTTCATTTGTATATTTCAAAAAGAATGAGTTCTGAAGCATTATTCCCCCACTATTTATTGTTTTTATATCACAGTTATGTTTTATTTTTAATATATTTTCTTTAAAATATGTAGCGAAACCATTTAATATTTCATTTATTGTCTTGGTTTTAAAATTTTTCGTTATGGTTTCATCAATATTGTTTGATTTTGTTTGGCGTTTTTGCCTGTTAAAAGCGACGAAAACAGTGGTTAAGTTTTTTGCTGCCGCCTTTATACAAAATTTAAGGACAGAGTTAAAATGGCTGAAAAAAATTTTAAGTATGAAATTATTTTAATTTTAAAAATATAATTTGCATATTTTCACGATTATTTCCTTTTATTTAATACATTTTAGAATAAAAATATCTACTCCAGAACAATTTGCAAAAATGGTCGAAATAATGGAAAAAAGCCGTACTTGGCAAGAGGTTATCATATCATTATCCACTTGAAAAGACATCCATCTTGGACAAAGCTCGCTATACATAGATTCAATACTTCTTCGCTCACCTGACAAAGATTCACAAAAATATCATTTCCAGCACCTTTTTTGTAACTGCCTTCAGCAAGTATCCTCATTGTTGCTATTAATTTTGACATATTATGAAGTCGGAAAGACGTGTCAAAAAATGCATTTTTATTGTACTACTCGATAGGATAGTGTATCACGCAGAGCTGTAAACGAATCATTAATTTTTTAATTAATTCGTGAATCATTCATACACTGCATTGGAAAACTTTTGACTTAGTTCTTTTCCCAAAAAAAACCAATTGAATGAAATTTGAATTAATTCATTTGAATTACGCAAACATGAATTGCAATTCATTTTAGATTTAAATGAATTGAATTGATTTTGAGTTAGAAAAAAAGAATTGCATTTCATTTCCAATTCATTTGCATTTATTTGATTTTAAATTCAAATCAATTATAAAAGTAGCTTGCAATCAAATCAAAAATGAATTGCATTCAATTGAAGAAAATGTGGTGTTTGGTTCTTCAAGTACTATTTAAACTAAAACTTAACTTTAAAAAAACACTAAACCATACGTTTGAAACCGTAGCAAGTCACTCCAGCAATCTAATAACACTATGTACCAAAATTTGACTTATTTCTTCAAAACAAAAAATGGCTGCGAAATTTTTTTATTCCTTAAGTTTTTTTTAAAAAATTTTAGCCGTTTTTTATGACCAGCAATACGTTTGTACATTTTTTTTTATACGAATAATACTTTGAGAGTTATTGAATTTGATTTTACAAAAATAGTAATTTTTTTGCAAAAACTTACCAAAATGACAAATTCAAAATCAATTCAAATGAATTGTAAGTGAATTGCAATTCGTTTTTCTAACACCTTTGAATTAATTCAAAATCAATTCAATTGAAATGAATTGAAAATTAATTGCAATTCAGTTTGCCAACTCATTTCAATTAAAAATTAATTACAAAATTACAAAAGAATTAATTCAAAATTTAACTAATGAATTGAAATCAAAAATGAATGATTCGTTTACAACTTTGGTATCACGGCCTTAAGTATACATTCAAAGTAGATTCACAGAAAGTTGCATTGAAAAGGTAAAACAATTAATTTTGGTATTTTTCTGATGAATATATTTGCTTAACCGAGTTATCTTTTACCTTTAAATATTCTTTAAACTCTATACAACTACAGATTAACTTAGTGACCAAAATGGCCATGATAGTTTCCATTTTCATTTGAGTTTTTTCATTGGTCCATATATTATTTAATATAGAAAATACCATTTCTGTTGAAGCATTTGAATCATGTAAACACAAACTGAACTCGACAAGCGTCAATATATTTTTAAATTTTACATTTCCTTCTTCAAAATGTACATACATATGTATACGAAATGTATTGCATATGGGAATAAGCATGTCTCTATGGCCATTTCGTCTCTGCTTAAGAGACTCGTCAGGAGACTTTTTCAAAGATGTTAATCAAAATTACAAATACTACTTTGAGGCATGAAAATACAGAACAAATACTGAACATTAAATAAAATACAGAGCATTTTTATATTTTTCCCCAATGAATAATTTATACAGAACACGAGTTTCAAATACAGAACTGGGGGTCAATTCTGGTTCTGTGAAACAGTGAAACGAAAAATTTTTTATCATTTTCGTTTTCATGAGCACTTTTCGCATTATCATATCACAATTACACTATTTGCGATTCTGGTGCATGTTATGAAAAAATTGTTTCATTCCAACCGTAGTCGTGAAACTTTTGCTTGTATGTTATTGAAATTTTATGTCAAAATGTCAAAGCAAGAGTACGAAGCCAACCGATTTAAGGAAGCGGCTTACCCGCCATATATTTTTTTTAACTGCTTCAAATTTTACTGATACTGTTTTTAGATATTAATAAAATGATAATAATGTAACAAATAAATATGTATTTCATTGACACCACTTTCAGTTTTACACATTCGCAAATACATGCGTTTATGTATATCACTTTCAAACCGAAAAATAAATTAAATCAACACCGACTTGTAATGTGGACTTTTTTGCCTGCACTAATTTATCAGCGTACATGAAATGATGGTAAATTAAGGGACTATTTTTATGTACCTAAAAGTATAGTCGCACACTAAGAACTTATTCATAAAAAAGTTGCGATAATTGTTGCTATTCGCTCGTGGTACTCAAAGTATTTACCTAAATGTATAAATCTACGGTCACATTAGGCAAATATTTGACGAAAAAAACGTAACCACTATTTTATTAAAATATTTATGTTTCAATTTTTCATTTCTTAAAGTTTAGTTAATTATATATCCAAATATTTTTTCTTATAAAATATCGATTTTAAAAAATTTTTGAAGAAATGTTTACATAAAAAGAAATATTTTCATAATATATTTAAAAAAAAATTGTGGTTACGTTTTTTTCGTCAAATATTTGCCTAATGTGGCCGTAGCTTAAGTATATGTACATACAAGAAAAATTTAAATGACTTTGTGTTGCATAAACATATAAAACAGAGCGTCCGCCGGGAAGGTATACGACTTTGTTTTGCCGCCATTTTGGTAAAGATTAGTCTTGACAGTTCATTTTTGGCAATCGTGAAGTAGAGACGTGGCAAATTTATTATGGAGAAATATGAACTGGCGGACACCCTCCACATATGTATGTACATACTTAAGTTCGTTTTGAAACAATTTTTTTTGAAAAAGTTTGTAGTTGTATGTATGCCAATCTTTTTCAATATGAAATATGTATGTATGTATGTACATATGTTTATTTTACCAACCGCAATTGCATACATAGCATTTGTATATTTGTTTATCTAATTGTTACCATAAATATAAATTGATAAGATATGTTTTGTACTGTTTTTTCTGTTAAAAAAAATTAATCAGATTTCTGCTGGATACAAAATTTATATTAAAAATAATTGCAACTATCGCCGATTGATTTTTTGTGCTGCCGGTTTCGCCGCTACCGCCGTCAACTATATTTATTTGGCTCTGTGTTCTAGTACAAACAAAACACCAATGTGACGCCATACTTGTTTTGGTTTTTGATATAAATATATGATTATTAAATACTATATTAATATAAAAATATGAATATATGAAAAATATTAAATATTCTTTTTTATTTTTGCTAGCACGCTTTCCTTTTGTAGGTTTTTCATGGTTTTAAACCTCTATGTTATTTTTTCACATAAACATTTTCTGTGCAAACTTGTTACACATATGAAACAATTTTGACAGTTAATTTCATAGTTACACAAAACACGAATCAGGGGGCTAATTCTGGCAGTCGTGATCGAAATTACACTCGAATAGAGAATAATTTCGACAACGAACAATTTTCTAATTCTGTTATTCGATACGATACGAATCGAATTTTTGTTTAGTGTTGTAAAACAT
The DNA here is from genome assembly GCA_963576795.1 of Metopia argyrocephala. Taxonomy (NCBI): domain Eukaryota; kingdom Metazoa; phylum Arthropoda; class Insecta; order Diptera; family Sarcophagidae; genus Metopia; species Metopia argyrocephala. The sequence continues at coordinate 34,266,986 of OY756211.1, forward strand.
GCAAAAAAAGTCATTTTACAATACTGACAAAAATACAACAAATAGTAAACAAAAAACATATATACATACATACATACATATGTAAAAAAATTAAAAAAGGAAAAAAAATTTAAATCAAAGTAAAAAAAAATAAAGCAAGTTTACAAGGAATCCATCATTATTTTTTACTCATCATCTTCCGATACTGATGTGAATTTAAATATGAATCTTGTTCGGCAAAAATGCGGAGTACCAGTGATCCCTTAAGTCTGCCAAGCAATGCGTAAATCTTGATATAAGCATTTTGAATGTGTATTATGTTTCGAGAATGTAAGTATATCAAACACCACTAGAAATAATAAATAAAACAGAGTATGACACTGAAACCAACACAACAAATATTGGAAAAAAAAAATCCGCGAAAATATTAAAATAAATTTATGTAGGGACTGAAAATTGCTTTAAATTCATATTTTTTATTTAAATTTGTATTGGTGGACTAGAAGCATTCAATTTTAACGCTATTTGTTCCTAAAGATGGTAAAGTCTTGCCTTTCCTTGCTAAGTATTCGGCAATATGTTCTTTGCCAAGTCCGTAAGTTATGACATGAAATTTCCTAGAATTTCTTTGTGCATAATTTATTTTTGACCTGAAATATATTTTATAATTTGAAGAAATTAAAAAAAAATTTAACTTACATGTTTATTTTTTGTCTTTACTTATTGTATGTATATAGAAAAACGTTAACTCGAATGGCTTTTTGTTTGCGAGTAAAAACTCGCAACACTGCATTCGAACAAACATTCGTTATAGAATGGCATCATTAGAAATTCCGATACATGTTATTCAATAACGACTCATAGAATCCCAAAAGTAAAAAAACTCGTACATACGAGTAAGAATTCGATCGTAATCGAATGACAGAATTAGACCCCAGCATTCTTATGAAACTGTGAAAATATTTTGTTTCATTCCACTTGTTGTTAAATGAAGAAATGATGTGTATCTTTTAAGTTTTGCACAAAACAAGAATCAAAAACGCTGTGTAACAGTGAAAAAATTTTACATTTCACCGTTTCACAGAACAAGAATTGACCCCCTGTTCTGTATAATACAGAACGGATGGTCACCGTACCTATATTAGAAGAAAGTAAGATATTTTGGTTAAGTTTAATAGTCTCTGGATTTGTGAGACTCTAATGGGTGAGTATTTTAAAACAGTAAAGCATAAACCTCTGAAAGGTTTACATTTTATTACTGGCTCAAATATTCCAATGAGCCTGCTTGATCAGCGTGTATTCCTAAACGATCATTACTAAGTTTAAAGTGATTAATATGGCTAAACCTATTGAGAGATTAACTAAGCCAAGTAATGAGATTTTGCGGCGTGATGGCCACGGCTGTGCTGATTTATGGAAAGGTAGTAATAATAGCTCATCTGGTTCATCTTCTTGATATTTTTACTCACTACTTTATACTTTATAATTAATTTACTGTTTTTTTCTTTTTGAACTTGCTATTGTAGCCATATGTATGCGCATTGTTTTTTTTTTTGGAAAATTACTGGATTTTTGGTTCCTTTGCTTATGGCATCTTGTCTTAGCTTTGTTTGAACTTTTTTGTCAGTGCGCATTCAAATGGGTTTCTTTTTTCCTACACATTAGTTTGTTAAAACTTATACTACAGTTGTTTTCGGTTAATTGAGCCCCGCTTTATTGAGTTTCCCGCTTAATTGTACTAAAAATCTTGAAACGAAATCATTCCGTATAACCTCCTATGCAAAAGTACCCGTTTAATTGAGTTCCGCTTAATTGCGCCTCCCGTTTAATTGATTCATAAAATGAGACCTAATTGCGAAAAACACAAACAAATGTTTCAGTTAATTGATTTCGTCTGCTTAATTTTTTTCTCCACAAACGTAAAACCATTTATGTGCGCCAAAAAATTTTTGTCATGTTTCTGTTCACCATGTAAAAGGGACGATATAGAAAAATTAATCATCGAAAGTCTTAACAAATCTAAAATTCAAATGTTGATGACTGATTTTTTTAGTCATATTTAGTTTTACTCATGTATGTATAATGTTTTTTTTATAACATTTAATGTACACTCACATGCACATATGTAATGTAATTATTTTAAATTTTGATCTCTTTTTATATAGAATTTTGTAATTTTTGTTGCTTTTCAAATATTGTACGACGAACGCACCTGATTTTTGTTTTGTTTTAATAGACTAACACTATTTTTTAACTTAATAAATAAAAAAATGAATTTCATTTTCTCTATACACGTGGATGTTTCGCTTTATTGCTCGTCTGGCTTAATTAAGTGATTTTCGTTTTAATTGCGTCGGCGAATCAATTAACCGAGTATCGCTTAATTGAGTTTCCCGCTTAATTGCACCAAAAATCGTGCATTTTTAGAGACACAATTAAGCGGAAATAACTGTATATACTTTTTTAATTTGATCTCATTTTATTTTGTTTTATTATCAGCCGAACTGATTAATATTAAATTGATTATAATTATAAATTGTTATATAATATTATTTCATATTTTTCTACTATTTTTATTTAGTTTATATTTCTTTTTTGCTTTTTCTCTGCTCCTGGCTTTACTAGATTTTATATAAACAATGTTATCTAATAACAATCGTGGTCCGGTAGTAAGCGATGCTAATTATCTTAGGATTTAGGAGTCAATTGAACGTTGCCCATTTAAATTGTTGCAGTATCAAGCTTTCATTTGGGTCACCTAAATTTGATAGTCTTGATATTATTGGCATTTCGGAAGCTTGGTTGACTCAAAATGTCTCCAGTAAGGCAGTAGATATGTATACCTGGTTACAAATTTGTGCGTAACGATAGGGCCGAAATGAAAGGTGATGGTGTCGGTATTTATATTTTAAATAAATTTAATGTTGACCACGTTAATGAATTTTTTGCTAGCTGCCCTCTTTCTGATGATATGAATCAGTTTGAAGACACTGAACAAGGTTAACAGCATGTTTCCAGGAGACAATTATTGTTTTTAAATTGTCAAAACAACAAACAATAATCATTTTGGGGTTCTATAAGACAATAGTAATTGTTTCACAAAAACAACGTAAGACTGTCAATTTTTCTGTGTGTAAATTGGCTTCTGTATAACAAAAGTAATTGTCTTACACAATATGAACAGCCAGGCCCACGATATCGAAAGAAAACTTAAGCGAAAGAAACTCAGTCACTCACTGTGAATCTAAACTGCGGCCCAGTAATTGTCACTTTATCGTTCGCTTTGCTTTACGTTACCAACGTAATGCAAATAAACAACAAAGCTGCCATATCAACATATCAAAAAATAATCGCGAATATACACGAAAAAAGCGCTGAAATGCTTAAATTGTACAGTAAAAAATGCAACCGTGTGCTAGTTTAACTTGACAGAAATGTAGAAACAAACTTATTCCGATTTTGTTTATTTATGTATATGTCTGTAAAAAAATTTTGTGTTACCAATCGCATTTATTTTTGGCGACACAAAAATTAGTGTGCCGCAAATCAGCTGTTTGTCGCTTAAAACTACACGATTCGATATCGTGGGCCTGGCTGGAAATGTCAAAAATAGACGATCAGAAAAAACTCATTGTCATTGATTTGTTTGCTCTAAAAATTTGTTTTATTCAAAAAAAAAAAAAATAATTTTTCATAAAATAATTAAAAATACTGGTTGCTGGGGTAGTTCAGCGGCGTCCAGTGGTTACATAAAAGAAACACTTCGTTGAAGTTTGTTTAAATATTTATTTACAAAAATAGTTCTACTCACTAAACTATTATAGAATTTAAATATTTAATAAAATGAAAAAAAAAAGAATTAATTATATGCCCTAAGCCGGCAAACGGGTGTCAGAACAACAATCAAAAGGCCTACGCACAGAATGACCGTTGCTCCAACAGCCTGTTAGTCTACGTCAGTCCAATTTGTCCAATCTATTGGGAGAATCAGAATAACAATCAAATGGCATACGCACAGAATGACTGTGATTCTTAATGTCCCAATAACGGACGTCAGATCAAATTTGTCCAATCTATTGGGAAGATCAGAAAAACAATCAAATGGCCTACGCACAGGATGACTACTGTTCCTTAGCCTCCACGTTTTATGTAAGTCAGTCCTAGGAAAGATTTTCCCGAACAACAATTGTACGGCGTACGCACAGAACAATTGCTGTACAGGCTCTCCCAGTTAGTTGACAACGCGCCACTGATAAATAAATTTTATACTAGTGTGGTCTACCACGCCACTAGTATATTCATTTATTTTTCTCTAAGCGAAAGTCAATGTTATTTTACAGAAAATAAAACCGACCTCACTTAACAGCAGCTTATCACCAACTGCCCCTCTACTCAGTTGCGCTTGCTTATTAATGCAAAAATATTTACAGACAAATGTAAGCAAATGTGTTCGAATATTCGCCCATATCAAACATGTTGTATCATACTCTACACACATCATTGAGAGTAAGCAACCACCACTGAGCAGAGAGGCTTTGTATGTAAATTATATGTGATACAACAACCGTTAATAAAAGCAAATAAATAAAAGTATATAATAACTCTTCATAACAATTTTATACAAAATTCCTTTTGCACAATGGGACTTGTAAACTCAATAATCAAACTACATAATAATTACAATAGGAAATAATAATAATACAATAATATTTGGAATTATTATTAGAATAATAATAATAATGCTAAGGACAGTAGTACATATAATTCAATAATACTGGTAAAAGTAAAAATATTAAAATCTTCCGGACCAGTCGGTGGAAATAGGTACGGTGTGGACAAAAACAAGGTAGCCGCCTTTTGTCGTCACACTTGATATATCTAGTGATAATGACATTAAAAAAGATATTTGTTTAGAGATACATATGCCTGCTTTCATATACAAACAAAAATAATTTAACCAAACAATTGGGTACAGACAATATTTTATCAGCTGACTCATAGAGTTACCATTTTATAACATAAAAAAGTATTTTTTACAAGAAAAAATGTAAACAAATACTATAAAATAAAGTAATGGCAATAATGGTTTTGACAAAGCAAAACTGTATAACGTAAGCCAGCCAAAATATTCTGTTGTGTTACAGAAACCCAATTTGTTACGTTATTGTGACAATCGTTTGTATGGTATTGTAATTGTCTCCTGGAAACATGCTGTAAATCTAAAGCTACTGGTGTTGATAATATTACTATTGAATTGTTAAAATTGGTGTATCCACATATTTCTCAATTTATTCTTTATCTTGTGAATACAGTATTGTTGTGTACGTTCATGTCCCTATCACAAGAATGATTTATTCGGTACTCATAGTAGCTGATTATCTGGTTACTGTTTACAATCCATATGACAGTGTTGCCAGATATATATTTTAAGTAAATTATAAAGTTATAATGTATGATATATTACATATACAACATCTCCCTTCCTAAAGATAAATAAAGATAAATACAATGTATTATCATGTAAAAATAGGTATAAATAAAATACAACTTATAAATTTAGCTTTTTTGGTTGTCTTACAATTCTACCTTTCCTTGTAAAATAATTTTGGCAGTCACTGTTTACAACAACTGCTGGTTCTGTGCATTATTATTATGGTTTTATTATTTTCTCCGACTTCATTGCTTCTTTGATTTTTAACTGTTATACTATCTGGTGTTTTCTTAATATGGTCTTGGTTTCTTCTATAAAGGTTACCATTGCTGTCTTGAACAATAAATGAATTTGGCTCTTTACATGAGTCCATAATTTGCCCACTACTGTTGGTTTAGTGTAGGTGTTTTCTTAAATAAAATAGGGTCTCCCGTTTGGACAGGTTTTTTTCTCTTAGCGGTTTTGTTGTAGTAATTGGTATATTTTTGTATATTTAAATTTAATTGTTGTCTATATTCCCGTTTATCGACAACTTTTGGTTCAAGATTTTTAGCAACGAAGGAATTTTTGTCCTTAAAGATCTTGACATTAACAGTGTTGCAGGACTAGGTAATGTACCCTTAATTCTTTAGAATTAAATGGGGGTCCATTATTCGTTACTAAAATGTACGGAATTCCATGTCTGGAAAACATAGATTTAAGTTTATTTATAACTTTAAAACTGTTATATCCTGAATTTAGTAATTCTATCTCAATATATTTAGAGTAATTATCAACTACGAGCAAGTAGGTTTTCTTATTAAATTCAAAAAGATCACATCCCAGCTTGAACTATGGGATATCCACGTTGTCATGAGGAACTATTTCCGATTTAGTATTAGAATTTTGATGACGCATACATAATTCACAATTTAAAACTATATTCTCAATATCGTTATAGATATTTGGCCAATAAATAGATTGCCGAGCTAAATCTTTGCACCTTTGAATTCCCAAATGTCCCTCATGGATTCTTGATAAAATCGAGCTACGTAATGCTTTAGGAATCAAAATTTGATGATTTTTCAATAAAATTCCATCTAACACCGATATTTCATCCTTAATACTAGAATATGGCTTCACATCTTGTTCGACAATACTTTTATTGTTAGGCCACCCATTTTTTACATATTTAATAATTTTTGAAAACAGTTTCGTCAGATTTCGTTTGTTTCCTAAAAACTTCTATTTTTGCGAATGGTGTCTCCAAACAGGAGGACAAAAAGTTACAAAGTGATAGATCCTCATCCATTTCCTTTGTGATTTCTGACAAAGGCGCCCTTGATAGTGTGTCCGCAATTTGTAAATCTTTTCCAGGCATATATATTACTGATAAATCATACATTTGCAAACGCAACATAAACCTTTGAAGCCCAGTTGAAATTTTATATAGAGGCTTATTACACAAACTTACTAACGTTTATGATCCGTTTGAACTAACACGTTAGACCCATAAACAAACTGATGAAATCTAGTACATCCAAATAGAATTGCAAATAATTCTTTCTCTATTTGCGCATAATTTTGCTGAGATTCCGTTAAAGAAATTGATGCATAAGCAATTGGCTGTTTATCGTGCATGATTGTAGCGCCCAGTGCGAATTTAGATGTATTCACTGACAACGTTTACTTTTTATTTGGGTCAAAGTATGTTAATACTGGCGACTGCGTTATTTCCTTCTTAAGATTTTCAAATTCCCTTTGATGGACTTCGGACCAATGCCATTCAATTTCATTTTTTAAAAGTTCCCTCAAATTCTTATTCTTTGAAGCTAAGTTATCTATAAAAGAACCTAGATAATTGATCATGCCTAAAAATCTTTGTAATTCCTTTACATTCGTTGGTTTAGGTATTTTCACAATAGATTCTATTTTATCTGCATCTGGTTTATCACCAAAGTTACTGAAAACATGTCCTAAGAACTTAATCTGTGTTTGGCATATTTTGCATTTTGATTTATTAAATTTTATTCCTGCGTCCCTTGCTCTTTCAAAAACAATTTCTATAATTGTCAAATGTTCTTCTTTAGTAGAAGAATATATTAAAAATCGTCTATGTAAATTATGACACCCGGAATGTCACCAAACAGTTTGACCATTCTAGAATGAAAAATTTCCGGTGCAGCGTTAATGCCGAATGGCAATCTTAAAAACTGATAACGTCCAGAAGGTGTGTTAAATGTACATAGTTTTGAAGATCTTTCGTTTAATGGAATCGTCCAAACCCCACTGTTTGCGTCAAGCGAAGTAAAAAATTTTGAACCATTAAGTTTTGCTTTGCAGTCTTCGATATTGGGAAAAGGATAATGTGGTCTCAATATAGCTTTGTTTCAATGTCTGGGATCTAAACACAGTCTCAAACTTCCATTTGGTTTTGATACGAGTACAATAGAATTAACCCACTCTTTTTGTTCAGTAACCTTTTTCACAATATTAAAAACTCTCCATTCTATCCAATTTCGTTTTCAACCCATCATATAACTTAAATGGAATTTTTCGAGGTGGTTCTACTACTGTCTTATTTGTAAATCACATTATTCATATAAAAGACCAATACCAGAAAAAACATCAGAATACTTTTCAATAATATTATTCAAAGTTAAAATATTTACAGTTTTTATCAAATTCATATCTATGGCTGACTGAATGCCGATAATATTTTTACATTTCATATCTACAACAAAAAATTTCAAAATATGCGTCTCATTTTCATAAACAACCCTTAGTTTTATAGTTCCCAGAACTGCTAATTTTTCACCACTAAATGTAAAAATATTAACAACAATATTCTTTAATAAATTTAAAAAATTCAACTTTTTAGCAATTTCCTTTGAGATTATATTGGCTTGTGCCCCTGTGTCTACTTGACATGTTATTCTGTTATTATCTACCTTTAATTCAATATTCCATTCAGTTGCTATTGTTTTTGTTGCTTTAGAAATGGCGCCAATAAATAAGTCTTCTTCTTCTTCACCATCGTCTACATCTTCGCCATCTTTTTTTACGTTAATGTTTTTAACAAAACGTTTTTTTACGAAACACATTTTTGCAAAATGGCCACTTTTACCACAGTTGTGACATTTTACACCCTCTGCTGGACATCTGTTTTTGTGGGTTTGACCACAACGGGTGCAGATAGTATTTTGCTGTTTGTTTTATGTAGAAGATTTTCTCCGTAGCATGTTGACAAACGGCTCATCATCCTGAGTGTCTTCCAGTTTCAATGCATTTTCCTTGGCTATTGCTATGGCTTTAGCAATAGAAACTGCCTTTTCCAATGTAATATTTCCTTCAGCCAACAACCTCTCATGAATATTTCCCATTTTTTGAGATAAGCCACACGTAAATATGTCACGGACTAGATCTTCTCTCAACGCTCCGAATTCACAGTTTAAACTCAAGTTTTTTAATATGGTGACATATTCATCAATTGTTTGATTCGGTTGCTGTTTGCAGATGAAAAATTTACGACGCTCCATTGCAATGTTAACCTTTGGTATAAAAAATTGTCCAAACTTGTCTACCAAGTATTCATAACCAATAGAGTCGATGTCTTCATTAAATGAATAAAAAATTTCCAGACATTCGCCTCCCAAAGGGTGTAAAAGCAAAGCCACCTTCGCCCATCCGTTTGCGTCTCCAAATTTGAGGTTGTCATGAAAATTTTAAATTAAGTGTACCACATTTTCCACTCTTTCGCTAAATTTGCAGCTTTTAGGTTAATTGGCGACAACGTAGTTGCAAAAAATTGTCCACCCTCTACCAGCTTCATTTGCGAAGAACCTGGTAAAATTTGTTCATCAGGCATTTTTATTTTATTTTGAACTTTTAAGAAAATAATTTATAACTTTAACTCTTTAATAATTTTATTTTTCCAATCCCACTTCTGACACCATGTTGTGTACGTTCATGTCCCTATCACAAGAATGATTTATTCGGTACTCATAGTAGCCGATTATCTGGTTACTGTTTACAATCCATATCATAGTGTTGCCAGATATATATTTTAAGTAAATTATACAGTTATAATGTATGATATATTACATATACAACAAGTAGTAGCAACATCTATTTTTCCGGCTTTGTTAAAGTTAGCTAGGGTTGTGCCCTCACCAAATTTAAACTTATTACCTGTCCGGATGATTTGAGACTAATCTCAATTTTGCCAGTCTTATCGAAAGTTGTTGAGCACATTATTAAGAATCAGATTATTTCCTCCTTTGAAAACTATATAACTGACTCTCAATTTGCTTTTGGGCGCGGCTATAGTACAACCACGCTTTTAGTGTGTCTGACCGACACTATCAGGTATCATGTTAATGAGATGAAAAACTGTGTTTTCGTATCCTTGGGCCTGAGGAAAGCTTTTTACTCAATACTTATGTTTTTCCACTTTACTAACTACGCTTAAGGAAAAATTTGGTTTTTTGAGATTTGCCTGTAGCTTAATTATGTCTTACTTATCTGATAGGTGGTAATTTGTTGATACGCTTGGGAAACGCTCCTCTTTATTACCCCTACAGTCAGGAGTACCTCTGGGCTCGGTTTTGGGTCCATTACTATTTTTACTTTACATTAACGATCTACCTTTTGCAATTAATGGCGTAAACTGTATACACTATTTCTATGCAGATGATATCTTTCTATTTTTTAGATCTGATCGTGATTTTCCTGATGTTTTGGAATCCAATATAAATTATTGTCTTGAAAGAGTCACTACCTGGCTAGGTGAAAATTCCCTTTTTGTAAATCCTTCCAAATCTAAAGCTATGCTTTTTGCCCCTGTAGGGCTTCAGTCCCCATTTTTTAATGTCTTTATTCGAAATTCTCCTATTGTTTTTGTAACTCAACGGAAATGTTTGGGTGTTTTAATTGATACTACTCTTAACTTTGTGTCACATTTCAATCATGTACATAGTAAAATTGCCTATACTCGACGTAGGAATCTATTTACCGGTTGTTATTAAGAAAAGACTTGCCTATTCATTGATGATGCCCCATATGTTATATGGACTTGAAGTCGTATCTGGTGCTGGTGTTACTAATTTCAGAATACTTGATCGTGCTGTAAATTCTATTGTTCGGGAGCTGTTACTCTTAAATAATTAGTGAATGACTTCTATATTTACCTTTGTTATATCTTTATTTATGCTACATTTGAATATATACTTATGTAATACCACTGCCAGCAAATTAGTAGTCGACTACAAATAAAGCTAACTTATAATTCACTTTTATGGACTGACTATAAGCTAACTACATTGTAATCCAGAACTTACCAAAATCAAAGTGTTATAGCTAGCTACAAAAAGTTAACTTTAAGTTAACGGCTAGGTAACTAACTTAAAAGTTAATTGCAAGCAATGTTAAAATAGTTAGTTGTTTTCATATAAAAGTAATCCAAGTGTCAACCACCACTACTAGAGAAATAGTTAGTTTTAAATTAATTGAAAGTTAACTGAATTGCCTGCAGGGACGTTTGTTTGGCCTTGATGCCTTTGTATTACTTTGAGTGGAATTGTAGTGGTGTAATCAGTGCCCTGCCAGCAAATTGGTAGTCGACTACAAATAAAGCTAACTTATAATTCACTTTTATGGGCTGACTACATTGTAATCCAGAACTTACCAAAATCAAAGTGTTTATAGCTAGCTACAAAAAGTTAACTTTAAGTTAACGGCTAGGTAACTAACTTTAAAGTTAATTGAAAATAATGCAGAGTTGGACAATTGACTACTTCCTAGGACATCGCAATGTTAAAATAGTTAGTTGTTTTTATATAAAAGTAATCCAAGTGTCAACCACCACTACCTGAGAAATAGTTAGTTTTAAATTAATTGAAAGTTAACTGAATTGCCTGCAGGGTATAAATATCCATGTAAAAAGTTATGTAAATAAACTCCCACACTCAAAAAAGTTTTTAACTAAATTTTAGGAAATTTTCCTAAAATTAAGTAAATTAAGGTTGTCGTATGGCGCCAAAGCCGTTTTGTACCTTTTTTAAAAAAATATTTCCTTCATTGTAGGAAATAAAATTTATAAATGTATAGAAGTATTACTTCATTTGAGTAAAAGATTATTTAATTTTTCTAAAATTCATCCCAAAAGAGAGAAAAAATTTACTAAAATCTAGTTTGCAATTTAGTTATATATTTCTTTACTTTTATAAAAAATTTATATTTTCACTTGGCAAACCCCTTAGATTGATTCCAAATTAGAAAAAAAAAATATATAAAAAATTTTAGATCGTTTACATAATTATTGGGCGTGCCTTCAGCCCACAAAGTTTGCTAAAAATGCTATTTTTCTCACTATGGCTCGCTTTAATTGTTCATAACTTTAGTAGTATTTATTTTAGAGAAAAACCTTATTCACAATTATTCTGGGGCTATATCTGATGAACAATGTTGCTCCGTATCAGTATTCTTTAACATTAATATTAAATCCAGAAAAAACGAAATTAGAAAATAACAGCGAAATTTTTACATATCTTCGCCTGGTAATTATTGTTTTATTAAATGGTGTAATTATAACAAGTTTTATGTTAAAATCTCCTTCGTGCTCATAGGAAATTGTTTTTGATAGTTTTTGACTACTAGCAAATGCGCGGAATTATCGTATGTACCAAAATCCAAATTTTACAGGAGAGCCATTTTTCTACTTTTCTCTGCTTTCCCTTGCAATATCAAAATAAAAATTTACATGTGCTAGATGTATATACATATATAATATAATTACACCTAAAAGTATTCTGGTGAAAAAGTTAAAGTTTTCCCAGAAAAACGTATTTTTTGGTGTATACGATAATTTCGCTTACAATATTTCGAAGATGCGTCTGTAGAAAATGGTACTTACGATAATATTATTTGTCAGTGTAAGAAATAATTTAAAACAAATATTTATTTATGGTTTTATGTATTTCTTAATTATTTTTTTTTAAGACCAATACTCAGAGGTGAACCACTACTCATGCAGTGCATTGTGAAGATGGTTGATAGAATGGTACAAATCATTGAATTTTTGCAAAGAGATACACATAGGTGAATTATACAACTTTTGTAAATTAAAGGTAAAATTAAAGTTATTTGCAGTCTTGTTAGTAGAATTTTCGGAATATCAGTAAATGAGTTCAATTGATTTTGATTTTTTATGTAATAAATCTATCCGAACTTTATTTATGTTTAGTTTAACTTTTTTTGATAGTAACAGATTGCAAAGGACTTCCAGTTTTCAAACTCTCAGTGGCCTATTTCAATACAGTTGTACCCCAATGGATTAGTTGCGAATAATTGTGGGCCATTCACTTGGCGCCTAAATGTTACTGTACGCAGGCATACAGAATCATGTACAGAATCAACTGGCATTATTGTATGACCGGAAAGTAAATATGTAATTTTAATTTTTTCAACGAAGTTTGAACAATTTAAGAAATGTGACAGCATAGCTAATACATCCACATCAAATTACTTTTAAGTTATATTATTTACTTGCGGTTTTGGAAACTGATAACATTATTAAGGCAATGTTTATTAATTTGTCTGTAGAAAATGTGTTACTTGGAGTGGTTCGCAATAACTGATTACCTCAAACACATGATTCGAAAAAGAATCCATGCTAAATGTTTTTGTTCCTCGTCTTTTGTGAGCATTGGGTTGCAGTCTTGCATCAATTTCATCGCTCGTTTAGCTGTATCGTTTACCACGTTAATGTCATTAACAATTTGAAAAGCAGTTGTAAAATTGTTATCCGCAGGCCATGTAGTTGGATCATTTTTCAAAAATGATATATTGATTTTAAAGCGAAGAAAAAAATTGTTTGTCTCAGACGAATTGAACTGATCCATTCCGCCTTCAAGAACCTGCGGTTCACTTAAATTTTGAATTCTGCTCTGCTACTCAGTAAGAACTAACGGTAAACTGTTACAAATAATTCGCAAGAAAATCACAACAATTTGAGTATTTGCTCGACTTAACAAGCCAGCGAATGAAGCTTGTTTTGTTAATTATTACTCATAATTATTGTTATTCTGTTTTGTTTTTGACTTTTTTTTAATAATGATGATTGCGAAATAAAAAAAACATAACGCAGATGAACAAAAGCAATAAAAACTAAGAAAATAAGTTCGTATGCAAAGAATGCGAAGATATGTAAAAATTTCGCTGTTATTTTTTAATTTCATTTTTTCTGGATTTAATATTAATGTTAAAGAAAACTAAAGGTAAAAATTAGCCACACGTAACGTAACGTATCTTAACGTTGACGAGTCAGCTGATCATTTATTTTACATGCAAAGTAATGGCAGCACTTACCGAATAAAAAATGTAACGTAACGGCGCGTAGCAATCTGTAGAAAATAGAAATTCTCTACGTTTTTACGGGACAGTAGCAAACTGCTGGTTTATTTAGGCTTGCCAAACGTACTTTTTTAAGCAGTAAGGGTAATTTTTTTAGTTCAATGTACTTATTCCTGCATAACACCTAAAAAAGTACCCTAATGTACTTTTTTTAATCTTTTGTATTTCTTTTTTGTTCTGAACACTTGAAACTAACATACATAATATTAACAGCCAGGCCCACGATATCGAAAGAAAACTTAAGCGAACGAAACTCAGTCACTCACTGTGAATCTAAACTGCGGCCCACTAATTGTGACTTTATCGTTCGCTTTGCTTTATGTTACCAACGTAATGCAAATAAACAACAAAGCTGCCATATCAACATATCAAAAAATAATCGCGAATATACACGAAAAAAGCGCTGAAATGCTTAAATTGTACAGTAAAAAATGCAACCGTGTGCTAGTTTAACTTGATAGAAATGTAGTAAACAAACTTATTCCGATTTTGTTTATTTATGTATATGTGTGTAAAAAAATTTTGTTACCAATCGCATGTATTTTTGGCGACACAAAAATTAGTGTGCCGCAAATCAGCTGTTTGTCGCTTAAAACTACACGATTCGATATCGTGGGCCTGGCTGTAAAGAACATTTGCCACCGTAGTACTATAATTTTGAAAAGGTCTATGTTTTCAGTCTCAATTCAAAAATTTTATTTTGTAATTCTACAGAAGTTATTGAATAATTTTTTGTCAATAACATTGACATGGATCTACTGTTTGATGAATTTATTTATTTCAGAATTGGGGTTATTGCAATAGATTTAATTTTCCACTAAATTTAGTGGTAGTGGAAAATTAGTGCATTATCGCCTCTAATTTAATGCACTAAATTTTTACTATCACTAAAATGGTTTAATTCAGTGGTTAATTATTTCCGTCTGAATTTACTTTACGTACGTAAAATCATAGAAAGATTATTATGACATTCCATCCGTATTTTAAAAATAAAAGTCTTACGGCAGATTTTTTTACATTTACACGGTTGCTTAAAAATCAAATCAAAGTCAAATGAAAGAATAAAATGCACATATACGTCCACACAAACTTTAAATACATTGTGAACTAATTAAACATAAATAAAAAATAATATAAAAGTTCATCACTGATCTAATGAAAGTGATTGTTTTTTTTTTTTTTTTAATTAAAAAAAAAACAAAGCGAGCTTTACTACTGTCCAATTTTCATCCGTATTTTCTCTCAATGTCGTACGTTCTTATTACATATAAAGTTTACATGATACTATTCATTCTCTTCTACACAAAAATTTGACATGTATGTATTACCGTCTAAACCCGCCTTTAGGGGTAGTGGAAACGGTAATGCATTATAAATTCAATGCAATAAGCCCAACTCTCATTTAATTAAAATTATTTACTTAAAAAGTATTAAAAGAAAATGTGTAGAATTGTTAAATAATAGATTGTTTCAAAATTTTGAAAAGAATTTGTATGTTTATATTGGCTATACCGCATTCAAATGGAAGGAGGAAATGAAAAAACAAACTTTTAATAGAAAGTTTGTAATGTGAATTGATATTTGAAACTAATTTTAACACACTTGTGCCAAGTTTTACAATTTTCTTACATTGGCAAAAATGGCATTGTAAACCAAGTTCAAAAAAACTAGTAAGTATGTATTTGTAAAAGTTTTCCAATGTATTCTTTTACTAAAATGTACGTTTTTTTTCCCTCAATGTACTTTTTTCAATTCAATATTTGGCAACCCTACATTTATTATACAAATTTTCAGCAAGAATATTACAAAGAGAAGCAAATTTAAGAAATTTTTAGCAAATTAAAAAACTGTAGCCCAACACACAAATCCGCATCCATATTTATCTATTTGTCTTTTAATTATTTGATAAAAAACTATTAAGTGCACACTATAAACAAATTACTATTTCACAATATATTTTCTGTTTTGTTTTTTTGTTAGTTGTTTATGTCCAAAACATATGGCACGTTTTTAAATGTTCTATAAGTGCACTTACGTTTCTACGTCAGGGGACGTTACATTACGATACAGCAACGTTTGGCTAACCAGGCCTTAATACGGAGCAACATTGTTCATCAGATATAGCCCCAGAATATTTGTGAATAAGGTTTTTCTCTAAAATAAATATTACTAAAGTTATGAACAATTAAAGCGAGCCATAGTGAGAAAAATAGCATTTTTAGCAAACTTTGTGGGCTGAAGGCACGCCCAATAATTATGCAAACGATCTAAAATTTTTTATATATATTTCTTTTCTAATTTGGAATCAATCTAAGGGGTTTGCCAAGTGAAAATACGAAAAAAATAAAATAACGGCCACCCTAATGTACATACATATGTTAATTAACGTAAAAAAATACAAATTTTGTAAGAACCACGAAACAATACCTTTATGCGATTTGCATTTTAAAAATTTAAACGAATAAT
The DNA here is from genome assembly GCA_963576795.1 of Metopia argyrocephala. Lineage (NCBI taxonomy): Eukaryota > Metazoa > Arthropoda > Insecta > Diptera > Sarcophagidae > Metopia > Metopia argyrocephala. The sequence goes on from OY756211.1 coordinate 34,283,253, forward strand.
AAAGTATGTATATAAATTTACAGTCATGGACATAAGTATAGGCACAAGCAATACTTTCAAATAAAATAAAAATGTTTACGTATTCCCAGACTTAAAATAATAATGTTATTAACTGATTATGACTACAGGATATGTACATTAACAAAATAACAAAAAAACTAAAACAAATTACTTAGTTTCAGGAACAAAACAATATCAAAAAGTACTAAATAAACTCAGTTTTCTATAGGACAAAATTATAGGCACAGCCATTCTTGTGCAGGCAAAAAGTCATACAGAAGCTTGAATTAATATTTTGTTGGCATTCCATTTTGTTTTATAACAGCCTTTAACCTATTTGGCATGGAATGTACCAATTTTGTTGTGATATATTCGCCTATTTTATTCCATTCTTCAATCGACGTTGCCTTAAGATCAGCTTTGCTTAATAACTTCTCTGTTCGAATTCTTCGGTCCAATTCTTTCCACAAATGTTCGATGGGATTTAGGTCTGGGGACTGTGGAGTATGTGGCAAGCCATGTGCGGTGTTATAAATAAGTCATTACTTCACGTCGTGAGCCGAATGTTTCGAATAATTATCGTGCTGTAATGTAAATGACTGACGTAAATATCATTTCTCTGCGTAAATTTACTATCAAAAAATTTTCCTAAAGTAAAATTGTGTTTCCCAAAATATAGTTAATTTTTATTCAAATGTAAACATTTTTTTCTTAGGAATTGAAAATGCTTTCAAGTAAATTAATTTACCGTTTTCTAGTTTATAAAATATTTTCTTTTTACTCAAAACTAATAAATTTAAAACCTTAAAAAATTACTTAGTTTGAGGAAAAGTTTACTTACAACAATACAATTTTTGTACTAAATATAAGTATTTTTTTTCCCCGGAATGAGTTAATAGAATTTTTTTGAGTGCACACAGAAAAAAAAAACGTAGTAATGGCAAATGTTGTTAACCTTACCGCAATTAGAATTTACATTCGGATCGTTTCCAATAGCAGTTTCTATTTGTTGCAACTACAAAATTGCTGTTACGTTAAATACAATGCCGCAAATGTAAATATCGTTTTAACAAAAGCAATTGTCTTTGCCCCAAATACAAATTGGCAAATACAAAAGCTGTCCCACCGAATGCAATTGTCTTTGCCCCAAATACAAGATGGCAAATGCAAAAAATTTCCTACCAAATGCAATAGTCTTTGTCCCAAATACAATTCGGCAAATGCAAAAATTTTTTTTAAATTTTTAGATTTTATTTATAAACAAAAATAAAAAATTATAAGTTTTTCAGGACTACATATATATGTACAATGTACGAGTAGTCTAAAATATTAATATAATACAAAGTTAGGCAATTAGAGCACAATATAATAATACATACATACATATATAATATTATATAACACATATAAATAATAAATTATATAATATACATACATATATTATAGTACAAACTATATAAATTATATTTAAAATCTTAAAACTAAAAATTCATAATATTTTACACAAGAACAGTATACCACATACTTATGTACGGTGACCATCCGTTCTGTATTATACAGAACAGTTCTGTATTTGAAACCCGTGTTCTGTAGAAATTATTCATTAGGGAAAAGCATAAAAATGTTCCGTATTTTATTTAATGTCAGTATTTGTTCTGTATTTTCATGCCTCAAAGTAGTATTTGTAGTTTTGATTAAGCAGAGACGAAATGGCCATAGACACATGCTTATCCCCATAAGCAATACATTTCGTATACATATGTATGTACATTTTAGAGAAAGAAACGTAAATTTTAAAAATATTTTAACGCTTGTCGAGTTCAGTTTGTGTTTACCTGGTTCAAAGGCTCCAACAGAAAGGGTATTTTTGTTGCGGTTGGGGAAGAGGACAGAGTGTAAACAGGAATTTTAGATTACTCCTGGTAAATTTGGGACGAGAACATCTAACCTTATCACAGTGTAGCCAACGGTGAAACGAGAACATCTTAAGGGAGATTAACAACCACTTTTATTTATATGCCATATATTAGATTTTATTTTGCAATAAATTGCTTCGCTTTTGCATAGCAAAGGCACTTTTTGGCAAAAGTGTTGTGTTGCCCTTAATGTTTTTGTTGCAGCTTCGCCACTGCATACACTGTGGGTGATATCAACGAACCATGATCGGATATTGATGACACGCGATATTGTATGTAAATTGTACACATAATTTGTTTGGTGCAATGACGATCATTTGTTGATGATTAGAAACACCCAGCCCTGGCAGAAAAGAATGTGTGTTTCACTGATGTTTTGGCCCTATAAGAATGTTGTTGTGAATAACCTGAAAGAAAAGATTTTCATTTATTAATTTGTGTAGGAAAGGGATAATATTTTTATGATACATAGTTACCTATATGGATAGAATTTCATCCAATTGACAGGGACTATGCTATCTGAAAATAAAAAGTGAAGAAAATTTTGCATGTAGAAGAATACTTACCAAACCCTTTGATAGTTGTACATTAAATGAATGCCTGCTGTTTTTAACACATTGAATGTTCGTGAGTGAGAGAGGGATGCATAGATATTTTTAGTAAAAAGTAAATTTGAGTAAATTTCATGTGAAGGGCGGTATTGCACTTCATTGATAAATTAAGTGTTGTATAGTAGCGATTTTGTTGTTGCATATGTTTTGTTGGTACGTTTTTTTTGTGTTTTAGTTAAAAATATTATGGTATAGAGGAAAATAGAAAGCCTACTGAACTTTATGGTAACCTGATATTAATAGGATGCAGATGTAAAAATGTCGGAAGTAGGATCAGGCATTATAGACCAGTAATGTTGGGTGAGATAAAGGGAAGGTGTGGTGGTAATTGCGAAAAAAACCTGAAAAGATGGAGGAAAGTGATAATTTTATTTATTGATATAGAATATTCTAATAATAGTAAATAGATACCGTAGAAAAATGGCGGCAGTATAAAAGGTTACTGCGGCATAGAGAAGAGTTAGTCGTGCTGGGTACAAGTTACCGAAAGGTAGAAAAAAAAGGAGAAAATTTAAATCTTATAGAGTGCGGGTAAATGAAGTGTACGTGAAGATATGAATGTCAAAAGTTTTATTTGATTGTGAGGGTGCAGAAAATTAATAGAAATTCCAAGTGACGGTATACTTGTAGACTATATACAGTGTTTTCTTTAACGAAGAGGTAATATATCTAATAGCATAAGAGTATATATGGAAAAGTCCATAAGAACCTTGTTTTATACCAGCAGGAAAGCAAGAATCTAGAAGTTTATACAGTTCAGACGGAAGGAATACGGACAACACATATTGTACACCTACGTAGGTAAACCATTATCTAAAAGAAGAGAAGGAAGATAATTAGATTATAATGGGGTTTCTTAATTATAGCTGGTAGGATTTATAAGACCCCTGGGAGCGGAAAAGATTTCAGAGGGGGAAATCGATCTACCAGGTAGGCAATATAATGCACCTATTAAATTTTCAAATAAGCGTATAAATTCATGTACGTGAAGCAAAAGGAAGAAAGAATCTTTAAAAATAAACCCAGCCGTACTCAAAATATTGAAAAGAAAAACAAAAAGAGAAAAAGAAAAAGGACCATTAAGAAGGATAAAAGTGGAAATAGTGTTCTTAAAACCCGAAATCTTTAGTCCAGAAGAGAACGGGGAAAATCCATACCGTAATCCTGAAACTCCCCAAGATAAAATTTCATTTTATTCAATTTGTTTTAGTAATATTTAATGTGTGTTGTATATTAGTGTTTATTGTTTCTTTTTGTGATAAAAAATTATTCTTATTTTTAGCAAAAAAAAAAAAAATATTACCTATATATCGTTGGTCTCAGGTAGAAAGGCCCTAACTCGCATTTTTTCAAAACTTACTTTTTTTCAGTAAATCTAATGCATTTTAGAAATATTCCGCTCCTCACAAAGAATGTTTACAATATTATTAAAAATAACGTTATTACAAGCAATTGTACAGCATTTAATAAAAAGTTATATATTAGTAATTACAGTCTCTGTTGTATTTTTACCGCCTCCTGTAAATTTTAAATTATTTGAGTTAGGGCCTTTCTACCTGAGACCAACGATAGATTATATAGGTAATATTTATAAATAAATAAATAAAATAAATTACTACTATTCTATTTTACATTTGTTCAATACTTAAGTTTTAGTAAAGGGAAAGTGTCTTAATTGCCAGTTCTTAATTGAAATTCATTAAGTGATTGCTTTGTAGGATTATATCGCTGGGAGAAGTGGTGGCTAATTGCGAAACGATAAACCATCTCTAGGGAGCTCCTTAGTTATAGGGTATGCAGGCATGATGCCATATCAACAAGAGGTACAGGCCTATAAAAATCGAAAAAAAATATAGTAAAAAGGAAATTCAAAAGTGGAAGGCAACTTGAATTTTATATAAAGGCAAAGGTAAAGAATAATAGTAGATTAAAACAAAAGTAAAAATAAGAGTAATTTTTTTTTTTTTTTTGATAAAAGTTAAATATAATTTTAAAGAAAGGAAAAGGAGAATTTTGTAATCTCAGTTGGAGGTTATATTGGTTACGCAATCAAATCTAGTAGATTATTAAACTTCCTATCATCTTTATTTTAATGTATTTTATTGCTTATATTTATAAACAATCCTTAGATTTTGTATTATCTTTGTTTTTTTTTTATTTATCTGTAATAAATATGTTGAATGTTTTTAAATGAATTTCAAGTGTTAAGAAACTGAATATGGCAACTTAAGATGATACAGTTAAGGCTATGGTGATCGGCTAAATAGGTAACAGTTACAGCAGTAGTTGGGTCATAGCATTGGAATAGCATGGTCATGGCTATGACTTGGATGGGAGGGCTGGAGAGTTACACCTAATCTCCCGCTGAAAACTGCAAGTAGTATTGTGTGTAAGTGTAGATGACAGAAGCAGACTTTTAAAAATTTTTTGTGTGTACGGATACGCGGCAAACGAGAAGGGTTGAAACCTCCTGAGACGGGTAAAGGCTAGTCGGAACACTCGTCTGTCAACCGGTCCGTAACATTTTCTGTATTAAATAATATATGGACCAATCAAAAAACTCAAAAGAAAATGGAAATTAAAAATGGAAAAGCCATTTTGGTCACTATGGTTGTATAGAATTTAAAGAATATATAAAGGTAAAAGACAACTTGGTTAAGCAAATATATTCATCAGAAAAATAGTTGTTTTACCTTTTCAATGTACCTTTCTGTGAATCTATTTTGAGTGTTTACTTAAGGTGATACTAGAATTGTAAACTAATCATTCATTTTTGATTTCAATTCATTATGAAATAGTTAAATATTAACTTAATTCCTTTCCAAAAAAAAAAAAAAAAACGAATTGTGCAATAATAATTTCAATCCTTTTTTTTCTAAGTCATTTGAATTTAATTCATTTTGAATTCAAATTGAATTACAATTCATTTCTAATTAATTTAATTTCTTTTTTTCCCTAATTTTGTTAATTTTTCATTTAAATAATCAATATAATAAAACATGCCTATGTACTTATGAAAGGTTGTTTGTTTGCATTTTATAGTTGTTATTGCTCAAATATTTCCTTGTTCTGTATTTTGGTTTAACAAATATGGTCACCGTACACATATGTATGTATTTATATGTATTTGTAGCAGTAAAATTTATATTTTTAAAAAGGGCACAATTTATTCATTTTATTCGAACAACAAGGTAATGAAAACTTTTAAATTTTTTCAATATAGTAGCAATTAAGTGCTCTTAACCCATTAACGCCCAAATGAAAACCAAGAACAATTTTTAATATTCAATATTTATAACTAGATTTAAACAACATTTTTTACAGTACAGTAAAAGAAAAAACCAAAAAAAATATTCTGAGTTGTGTTTTTTCAGGTATACTAAGCTTAGTACAGCAGCACTTAATATGCTATAGCTCAAAAAATTCTATACGAACTAAACCGTCTTATATTGCTTTTATTAGAATGTGATGTTATCAAGTAAATAAACTGCTATTTATCGTTCTTCAAAATTAACTGATGTAAAATAAACTACATGACCATTCACAATCTCACAAGAAATAAATCACCAAAATGGAGATTCCTGGATAACTAGCCAAAATGGAGATTCCCATAATTGATATTTTTAAACAACAGCTACGTGGATGTCTTATTGACTGATAAAAAGCGTTTCCAGGGTAAAAAACTGCATTTTATAATTTTTACTTGAACTTTAAGTTTTGTACTATATATAGTACAGCGGGCGGAAATGGGTTAAAATAATATGTGATTGAAATTTTTTTGAAAAATGGGTTTCTATTTCCTGGCCGATTAAATATATTTGATCTGTAGATTGATAAAATATATGTAATATGGTTAATAAAGCTTTTTGTAATTTTATAATGTCTCCTTTTTCATAACAAACACCTTTAAAAGACAAATTGGATACTTCATGGCCACTTGTGGAGTTACAGGTTAAATTAGTATAATATTCTAAGGGCCATTATTACAACTTGCCTATAAAGTGTCCGATAGTTAAAGGTAACTTTCGTTAACGGGAGGAATAAAGTGACCTTTAAATGCTTTTCGTTATTACAACTTACCTTTAAAATAAAAGTTATATTTTTTTAAAATACGGCAATACCAGAACAAGAACCGATTACTTTTTGCATTAAATTTGTTTAAAAGACACCAAGTGGCAACAACACGCATGTTTACATGAATAAATAAACAAAAAAATTTTGCAAATTGTGCACTAAAAAAACTTAACAACAAAGAAATGTGTTTTACTTTCCATTTTTATTGAATTTACTTCTTTGTTGACAAAATAAATAAAATATGTTTGTTAATAATTCAACGAACAAAACAATATGGCAGTCTCAATAAAATATGGTACGCTCAAAAATTTAAACCTCAGGGTTATAATATGAGCGTATTTCTTGGAAACGGCATGTTTGCCTTCAAATCTGAAACACCATTAGTTCTTCAAAGGACCTAATTTCCTAATGATCGTAGGATAATATGTCATAAAATGATATTTCGTCTTTAAGGTCTCATCAAAAACTCCTTGAAGAATTTATTATGTTCAGAAATTAAAAATTGTAAATTTGTTGTAGTCGCCGTGGTCTAGTGGTTAGTGTGTTGGCTTACTAAGGCAAGGGTCCTGGGTTCGACTCCAGGCTCTGACATCTTCAAAAAAAGAAATATGAAAAAATATTTCTTTCGGCGACTACCTCTCAGCAGTCTTCTGGCAAAAGCTCTGAGAGTAACTAATTGCCATGAACAAGCTTCTCAAGTCTGTCGTTCGGAGTCGACATTAAACTGTAGGTCCCGGTACTCATGTATAAAAATTGACACACACAACATGAGTGCTGCGAGAAGCTAGGCTGTAATCCTGACACAGGGTTGTAAAGGCCAGTTATGTATGTATGTAAATTTGTTATAATAGATTCATCAAAATATTCTAATAAAACGGTATCAACTATTTGAATAAAAACAATCAAACATTTATATACAGGGTCAGATTCATCAACCAAATCGCCTATTAATAACAAAATCGTAGAGTTGCATCTGTGCTGCATTCATTTTGATATTATTATGTTGAATATGAATTTTACTTAACGATCTTTTCTCCAAAATTTTGAGCTTTTATGAAGTGGTTCAATTTATTTGATGAATTTATTGAATTTATATTCTCAAGGGTGATCTACAATATATTTTGTGATTCAAAATATTTTTGGAGCTGATATTTTACAGAACAAAGGCAACCTTCTATGATATTTTATTTAAAAGTTGGGCGGCCACATTCAAAAACTTCATCTAATTCTTTAGATATGGTAAATAATTTTGGTAACTGAAACAAATCTAACTAATTTATTTAATGATATATCTGAAATATTTCTAATTTTTTTCTTTGTTATTTTTTAAGAAAACTGAAATTGCAACCAAATTGAAATAAAGAACTTTGATTATTTTTTAACTTGAATAAAGATTTAAATCAAAATAATACCTTTTAAGAAAATATACGATACATTTCTATTTCAACTTAAAATACTACCATCTTGTTGATAAAATAGTAGTCAATACTTTATCACAGAAATGGTCTTTAATGTGGTTTCAAAGATGAAAGAGTAATCGGAATATATTGAAATGTTCACATCGATGATGTTATTTGATTTCTGGCAAAAAGTAAATGTCTATACAATATTTATTTCGATTTATTACATTTTGTCTTCTCTTAAAAACTTTTGAGAAAAATTAAAGCATCCAGTATGTCATCTGAAAATAAAACAACATTCAAAGTCAATGATTTTGAAAGAATTGTCAACAATCTGTTTCGAATTACTTCTCTCTATCTTAACCTAAAACACTTTTATTTCGTTATCAATATATGTCTCCATTTCATCATTAGAACCTTTTGCACTTTCTATCACTTTAATCAATTTTTTTATTTAGGGATAGATATGAGTATTATGTCATTGTCTAAGGGCGAATCGAATCTATGGTTTTCAAGAAGGTTTTGTAAATGTTCTTTGCCATGAAATTTCAAAATAAACTTATTTAGTTCATCTTTTATAAAAAGCAAAAACTAAAAATTTAGCATATATTTATTTTCGGGTTTTCGGGATCCCGAAAAAAAATCCCGGGTTTCGGGATTTGGCTAATCCCCTAAATCCCGGGATTTTTCGGGATCGGGCTTGGCATCCCTACTTCCACCAAAGGTCCGACTATTTGGCGGACAATATCATCGAGGGTGGAAGGAATATTATTGCGAGCAATATTGGGCTTTGCATGAAGTTTTAATGCAAGTTGTATAATATTATAAATAATTTTTTTTCTTATTTCTATTACTTCAATAATTTGCGCAGTGTTTTGAGTTGTTGGGCACCTTTCTTTTATACAAGGCTTTCCATCTGGCTAAACCATAGTTTGGGATTAGATTTCCAAAACGGTGGGATTTTTACAGCAACACGAGAAATTTCTAATGCTGGAGAAACTGCGGGTGTTACAAATTCTTCCTCTGATTGCGACATATTCAAAACTGAGGAACGTCGGGGTCACCAATGAAGAATCTGAAATAATTGTTTTTTAATTTACATATTATATAAAAATATTTATTTAAGCTACGGTCACATTAGAAAAATATTTGATGAAAAAAGCGTAACCTCTCCTGAGGCTCGAACCCGAGTCTTAGGCACTTAACATAAAATTGCGCCCGACTATGGTGCTGCGCTCTAAGCACCACGACCACCGTCGTACATATCATTCATGTCGACTAATGTGGATAAGGTGGAATAAAGGGCAAAAACAAAATAAATTTGTAATTCTGTTTCATCCAAATAAGATGACAATTACAAGAACAGCAATGATGGTAAGAAAAGGAGAATATGATAGAAACTGTTGTGTGACTTTACTTCGACTAACTCATACAAGTGTATGTGCATACGGTAATAATTTCAGTATGCGATTTCCAAAAAAGTGTGAGTTAAATAGTTGATGTTTGGTCTTGAATATGTACAGGACACAAAGAACTCTGATGAGACTACCGTAGCTGGAGTCGAAAACAATTGTTCAGTTTGGCTAGTGTACTATTCCTTCACGGACATCATTTCTTCTTTAATTACCAAAAAAATAACATTGCAGTTAACTTTGATCTAATTAAAGCGTTTTCTGATAAAAACAAAATTAAATTGATCACACCTCTCCTGAGGCTCGAACCCGAGTCTTAGGCACTTAACATAATTAAAATTTTTTTTTTCTTTCATTTTTATTTTGAAACATTTGTTAAAAAACGAATTACTACGGTTAGAAATTAGGTAAAAATTTTAAATTTTTTACCTAAAAAATTAAAAAAATGTTTTTTTTTTTTCAAAAGTATTTGCGGTTAATAAAAAATAATAAAAAAAACACTGTTTCAGTCAAACGATTTAACTTCTTAGTTGAGCTTTAATGAATCATTTGAGTGTTTTGTATACAAAGGAGTGTTTTATATGTTGTTATTGCTAACGGTATCTAAAAAAAGATTAAGAATAAACAATGCATTTACAAAAGTAAACTCTACAAGCCATACAGTTGCCACTGTTGATGAATAAAAATAAAACAAAAGCAGTAATAATAGGAATAGGCAGTAAAATCGAATCAACTCATGTCATTCTCTGACTGTTACCACAACAGCAATCCACATTTGGAGTAAGTAATTTTTCTCATGTAATTTCAAATAAGAAAACATTTGATTTTAATAAATTGCTGTTGACAGGCATTTTTAAATGCAATTACATTTAACTTAACGAAACTTCAATTTGGATCAAATAATTTTGCTCTTGATTTATGTCAACTGCAATTTTGTTGTTGCGACAAATGCAATCTATTCGCCGAAATTCTTTGTGACAAATAAAATATCATTTAAATCAAATACTTTTAATTTGCGACAAATATAGTTGGCTCAGCAGCAAAAAGTATTTGTCATAACAACACTTTTTTTCTGTGCATCCTTGATAAATACTAATTAGTACAACTATGGTATAGGATATGTATAAGACATATATAAAATGTAAGACTTAACCTTAAGACTAAAATGAAATAAAAGGGCATTCTAGATTAAACCACGAAGCCGTCAAGAAGTGTTTTAATTAAAAAATATATAAGAAAACTCTTAAATGGCGACCATGAAAAAGAAGAAATATAGAATGTGAGAAACTACAAAGTAAAAGTATAGGAGTATTTATTCATAGTCAGAAATATCGAGGGATGTAACGTAAACGTCTGCGATGAGGTAGCAGGAAAGGAAAAAATAGTACATAAGAACAGGATAAGGAAATTAGGAAAGGAAGAAATAGGTGACATATATGACTGATAATTTACAGTACGCAATGGAACCCTGATGAAACAAACCAAACAAATAATTAAAATTTTAGAAAATGTATCTTGTATTGGGAAAGTAAAAGAAAATTCCTCTATTTTATCTTCTAATTTTAAAGATTTTAGTCTATAGAAAAACAAAATAATATTTATTAAAAATAAATGGGTATATAGCCTAATGTAAAATAAATTAAGTTTTAAATTTTAATGTAGTGTATTGTAAATATAAGATTTTTTTAAAGATTTATTATTTTAGATTATCTGAAAAAGCAAGAAATAAACAAGGACGGTACCGCTTCTTTACTTCTTTAGAAAAAGGGAAGTGTAGTGGTATAAGCAGTGTAAATATCCATGTAAACAATTATGTAAATAAACTCCCATCACTGATAAATACTAATTAGTACAACTATGGTATATGATATGTATAAAAGGCCTATTAGACGGGCATACTTGTCTGCATACATGTACGATGGCATACTTTGGGTTTTGCTATTACACTATCGAACGCTGCTGTCGTACTTCAGTACACAAAAATTATTGAAGGGAAAACATGTCAATGAAACGGAAGGTTGTAGCGGCCTAATACATTGTATGCATTAATTTTTAATTGTTTGTTGTGGCACAAATCTGATTTTATTTAATGAAAATAATATTCTGTGGCTGATTTTTTATTAAAACTACGAGTATAATTTTGTGGCATTTTTTTATTCAAAAAAGAACAAAAAATACATAAATAAATAATGAGACCTAAATCGACGGAAAAGGCAAGTGCTCATAAGTAGTCCATTAAGTTTCTGTTTCTGCTTAACCTATAGAGATCCATAAATCATTGCTCCGGAATATTAAACAGATTGGTAGTATCCTTTAGTTGGCGACGATGAACTCGCAACATATTACGCCGGTCATTTATTTCAGCAGCAATTATCACAACACCATACATATTTTTTAATTTGATTTCTTTTAGGTTTTATTGTTTTGTTAAGTTTTGTTTAGCACAAATGTAGTTTATATTTTTTCTTTTTATAGTTTTGCTTTTTTTTCTTTATATACATTTTTCTTTTATTGGTTTGTTTACATTTTTCACAATTAATATTTTTTTTTTGCTTTCGTTTGAAACATTTAAACTGGAAATATTCCAGTTGGAAAAGAATTTGTTTTGATTGTTTTCGCAGATAGATACAGAAACACTTTTTTAATGACGATACGAAAAACGATAGGATTTTTGGTTTCATCACACATGTGAGAAATTTCTCGAGTCGAGTAATACAGAAACAAGGCACTGATTTACCATTTGGAGGAAATGAACACAACAAATTTTAGTTTTTTATTGTCATTTCAATGTAAATTTCCCAATGGAATTATACTAATTCTTCCAAAACTGTAATGATTTTTGGAGAGCTTTAAATTTCCAATTAAACTTAAAAATGTTTCTGTTATAATTATCGAATTGCCAGCTTTAATTTTCTGACATTAGGGTTTACAAACAGAGATCTAGTGGATAAATACTAGAACGAGATACCTGAGGTCAATGATCTCTAAGGGGATACTTTAAGATCGGATTGTAATTGCCTCAGATATAACAAAAAAACGACCCTACGTTCGGCAAAAAAATTATTTTCGATACCTTGCAAAAATACATTATATTGGAGAGGGTGAGGGAAACTTTTTTCTTTGTAAGGTGGTACCCTAATGGCTAGTGTTAAGTGTCAACACCCAAGAAGCCCGAACAGTAAAGTTTAAACTAGGGGTGGAATAAAAGATTGTAATAATATTGGAGACGATATTGTTGTTGTTCTCCTTGATCCAGCCCCTGAGACATTTCTTAGTTACTGCTCCTCAACTACCTTTCTGGCATAGTAAACCTCGCCAGAGATTTATTACTTTCCGCGGGTTTAGTCCTCGCAGGGTAATCCTCAATACCATTATCCAGTAATCCAATATCCCAAGTAGATTTTTAAGAAACTCAACGAATATTTTGAAAGGGATTCCAAGTCCCCAAACAATTGAGAAGTTTATTAAAACGAAAGAATAGAGTTTGGGAAACTGAAAGATTATTAATGACCATTATTCTGCGTTTCGATTAAGTCTCCGCATTCCGTTCCGTAACGATCGAATATTGATATTCCATAAAAAAACGGAATCGAAAGAAAAGGAAGAAGACAGCAAGGTATAACGAATTAATAACATCAGTGTGGAATGTGGAAATGAGACAACAAAAAGTGATAAAAATAAATTGTGGATAAAAATAAAAAAAGTGCAGAAATAAAATTAAAAACGGAAGAATATTAAGGGCTGATCAGTAAAAAAGATGTTTTTGGAGCAAGTGTGACAAATTCAAAAAGCCAAAAAAAATTATTTGTGAATAAATATTCCAGTGTGAAGAATTCTGTAGAGCCGGAGGTAATAAAAAACAGTAGTGAAGTATTGTAGTATAATATGGAAAGGTGAAAACAAATTAAAATATAGAACGTTCAAATTCAGTGCTTTTGCTTTTTTACTTTAATTTCAAGGAAGAAATGAGCCAGTCGCAGCCGCATTATTGCTGGAAGAGGTAAATTAAAATGCAGAGAAAAGGCTTGAAAAGCCAGAATTAAAGAAAGCTGGAATCCATTCGTCTTTCGGTCCCTGGTGGTATCTGCTAGCAATATATGATTTCGCCTTTATTAAGTTGATTAGTTTTTTCTATTGCTCTAGTGTCGTTGTTTTTGACATGTAATAAATAAATAAATAAAGTATTCAGATTTTCATACAAAAAAAAAAAAAAGAAATTTAAAACAAAAACAATAATTTTTAATGTTGTTTGAAAAATTTGAGCTAATATTGTTGTACATTATACTTACATACATTTTATAAATTTATTATTTGTTGCCTAAAAAAACTAAAAAAGCAATTGAGAAAAACGGAACTCCGACCGAAATGAAGAATATCTACAGTCGAAAGAAATCGAGCAGAATCGAAACACAGAATAAAGAATGTATAGGAAAGCGAAAGCATATTAAACATTAAGAAAAGTATTGGCGAACAATCTATTCAATTCACCAATACGGATTATTTCCTTTGTTATAGATATGTCATAAGCATAGACTAGACATACTAAATCTTCTTGTGTTAACATTACGGTAAACTTTATTCATGGTAAAGCAAGTAAAAATCGACTGCTTTTAATGTACTTTTGAGCTCACCATGTTTTTTTGAGCTTCCCATATTTTTTGTTCGTTGAATTAATAACATAAAATATTTTATTCATTATGTCAACAAAGAAATAAGAAGTGAGAAGCAAATTACGACTTTTTTTATTCACCACTTTTAGGGCATAATTTTTGAAATTTTGGCGTGTTGTTGCCACCAAAACTTTTTCTTTCTTTTATATTTATATTTTTCCGTTACTTTTTTTATTTTTATTCTTTTAAAGTTAAAGATTGCGTATCAAATTTTGGCCAGTGTAGTGAAAAATTCATTAAAGCAAAATTAAAAAAAGTGTTTTGAATACCTCAACAAAGTTAATTGACTTGCTTGACATACATACATACATAACTGGACTTTACAACCCTGTGTCAGGATTACGGCCTAGCTTCTCGCAGTACTCATGTTGTGTGTGTAAATTTTTATCCATGAATACCGGGACCTACAGTTTAATGTCGACTCCAAACGACAAACTTGAGAAGCTTGTTCATGGCAATTAATTACTCTCAGAGCTTTTGCCAGAAGACTGCTGAGAGGTTGCTTGAGTATTGTTAAATTTGATTAAATTTTATAAAATGTAAGTATGATATTGCAATAAAATTAATTTTTACACGTGCTCTACGACTAATTATATCATATCTGCAATTTCATGAGTTTCGCCGTTTCTGAACTGTCATTGCACATATGTCATATAATTGCATATTGTTATATTATGACCAAAATTCAATTTAAAGAAACTTAATAAGTCCGATCCAAGCGACAGTTTCTGCGGATATTTTTATATTATGTACTTTATTCAACAATAATTTAGAGCAAAGTAAGTTGTCATATTCAAGTACAAAGAAAACAATACATAAATTCAGAAAGAGACTTCAAAAGAAATAAAGAAAAAATGTAACTGTAAAGTTGTAGAAAATTCTATCTCGGTATAAGGCAACTTATAATTCACGCTATATTTTTCACATATTATGCCTTCAATCCATTATTGTTACTAACAGGGTACTTACCGATAAGGTGATTGAAAGAATTATAGAAAGTTGGGATGAAAATGAAGGTGAATATTTTGATTATGAAGATGATGGAGATATTAACATGGAATTAGATGGAGGTGCAGGACAAAATTTCGCTTTAGATGAGCATCTGTATGAGAAGCAACAAATTGGTGGTACACTCTCTTTCAAAGAGAGATATAGTAAAATTATTTGGAAGCAAAATGATTTTGATAGTGATGGCCTAGATACAAATTTTAAGGGTAGTTAAAATCTGTCAGATCATATTTTAAATTTAATCAGACCTATTTTTTTCTGTTGATCTTTTAACGCCTATTGTTTACCAATTAAACTTATACAGTTGTCAAAGAATTTCAGCAAATCCCGATAATATTGATGATGTGTAACTACAAAAATTTTTTGGTATGTGCATTCTCATGTCAGTAATCCAAATTCCAAACAACCGACGATATTGGACAACTTTTATCGAAAACAAAATTATACAGGAGACAATGTCTGTTAATAGATTCGAAAATATTAAATCAGTGTTACATTTAAGTAACAATGATGAAATGAAAACAAAAAGTGATCCAAGCTCTGATCGCCTTTTTAACAGAGTGGGCAAACAAACAAAACATTTCGCAAAAGTTTCAACAAAGTCATACATTTTTCAAAATTTTTTTAATGGCATTGTACATGAGCAAAACAAAAACAAATACTTTCTAAAAGAGAAAGCGAAAATGAAACAATTAGTTTTTCGCTCTTGTGCTTGCTTTGTTTTTTGTTGTTTTTTTTCTCTTCTTCTTTTCTTTTTTCTCTTCTTCTATCCTTTTTCTTTTCATTCATTTTTTGCTGTACCTACGCACATTTGAGTTAGTGTATTTGTAGTACTCAAAACAATATACAAAATTAAATGGGACAATCTTTCTCACAATTTCTGTTTTATTTTTGTTTTACTCATTGTAAAGAATACAACAAAATGAGATCAAACGTTCAGTTTTGTTTATTTTCCTACTCTGCCTTTTAAAATAAAACCCGTAGTCAACCATTAGGTTGAAAAATTTAAGTTGTTGCCCTACGTAGATGAGCAACTATGCTCCACAAAATGCAAATCATAAATGGGGTTTAACAGCCAGTTTCTAGAACACGAATGGTATTTGACATTCGCCTTTTTATATGAGAAACACTAACAAATTTGCATATACTTTCTGCCGAACCAGATTTGGGCTCTAGTTCAAATATTGTTATAAGACTATTGCGAGATGTCCCATCTCAACAAAATTTCAAAGTTTATTTTGACAATTATTACACATCTATGCAAGTACTGGAGACATTAGCTAAACGCGGAATATATTCACTTGGAACAGTGCGGAGGAATAGAGTTCCAAATTTTAAATTTCTGGATGACAAAGTTATTATGGAGAGACCATATGGAGAATCCTTTGAACACGTTGCATTGGTTGACAACTTTTATCATATATCTTATCTCAAACTATTGTAATTGGGCGTAACAAAAACAAAATTCGCTCTAAAAAATGGTACTTGCGACTTTTTTTTACCACATAATGGTTAACCAGATCCTTGGTTAATGTTTTGCTTTTATATAAAGGTGCTGAAGCCCAAAAAGGCAATGAAGTCAAGGAAAGTTTGGCAGATTTTCGTTTAAAAGTCGGCGAAACCCTTTGCTAAATGGGGAAAACATCAACACTGCGAGGAAGTCCTCCAGAAGTTACAAAAAACATTGCTATAAAGGTATTTACTACAATATTTACGACATAATATTTGGGTATAAGATTGAATTATTTTCTTAAAATTTTATAGCGAAAGCATCAAAGAAGCTTAACTATTCCGCAAAACTAAATTTCGCTTGATCACGTAGATCATTGACCTGTATGGTCAGATAATCGTCTAACGTACAAGTTGCCGGGTTATAGTGGATACACGTACGTTAAATGCGATAAGTGTGACAATAATTTGTGCTACAATAAATCTAGAAACTGTTTCAAAAAACTTTATTTGGAATAACAGTTTATTGAGATACATTTTGACTTAATAAAAACTATGTATTAGCAAACTTTTACTTGGAAAAAAATAATTTGAAATATCAAAAGTTTAGCTTTTTAACTTTGTTGCTCCATAGCTTTATGGTGTAATAATAAAATAGTTCGCATAAAAAATTTGATTTGTTACTGATCTTCTGCATGAATTTGTATATATGATATATTACGTAACTTTTTCTCAAAAAATCGGTTTTTGGTACCGTAACTATATATAGAACAGTTCTAAGATACCAAAACATTTTTATCCCTGCAGAAATTTAATTATGCAACGAAGGGTTAAATTAATTTTTGCCCCCTGTACATATGGTCTTTGCCGACAATGTTTTTACAGACAATGTTTTTACAATTGTGAGACAAATTTGAATGCTTATTCGAATTTGGCCAAAATATCTAAGTTAAACAAGGGCGAAACCTTGTTTCAAAAAATTTAACGGTCAGGCCGCCCATGCAAGGGTCACTCTAGGTTTTTATCTGTGCCTTATGGTATTTTTTATTGGTTGTAGTATTTATTGTAACCTTATTATTTTTTGATACCTTGTGCCGTTTGTATAGGGGTTTATGCTTTGCCTTAATTTGTTTGTCCCTTACAAATACCTCTTGATTTTCTTCAAAATTAACAGGATCTGACCTATTCTTATTCAAACATTCATTTGTCATTTTCTGATTAGCCTCAATCAACCCTCGAATGTCCTGGTTTACCTGATCCCTGAAATTAATTAATTGAATCGCTCCGACCGGTTGAAAAATATGTCAGAAGGTTTTTTCTTAATTACCGAATGTATCGTATTATTCAGGGACGGTAACAGTTATAAGAGAAACTACGAAACAGTCATATTTAACGATTAATGACAATGAATTTATGTAATGGTTATAATTAACCATTAACAAGAAATATATTTTATTTTGGTCATCGTAACCAATTAAAATGAGAAATATTTTTTTTTGGTTGAAAATAACCATTATATCAACCTAAAATTTGTTTTGGTCCTAAATAACCATTATACTAAGTAATAAAAAAATTTTTTTGGTTAAAAATAACCATTATATTAAAAAAAAAAATTTTTTGGTTAAAAATAACCAATATCAAAAAAAAATTTTTTTTTTGGTTATTACCCCACAAAATGCAACATTTTTTGTATATTTTGGATGATACAATGGAAGCTATTGCAAGAATGATTAAAATCAATAAAAAGATTTTAAAAATTCAGGATGTAACCAAAATTTTTTTTAGGTCAAATGGTTATTTCTAAACAAAAAAAAGTTTTTGATTGAAATAATGGTTATTCTTAACCAAAATATTTATTTTGGTAGATATAATGGTTATTTCTGACCAAAAAAGTTTTTGATTGAAATAATGGTTATTCTTAACCAAAATATTTATTTTGGTAGATATAATGGTTACTAATAACCAAAAAAATGTTTTTCTCATTGTAATTGGTTACGGTAACCAAAATAATATAAATGTACTGATAATGGTTAAAAATAACCAAATGCAGATAAAGGGCATTTTTGCGCAACCTTTTTTCTCAGAAAAAATAAATAACAATTATTTCCGGTCCCTGGTTTTATTATATCGGTCAACAGCGAGGTTTATTCGGTCCTTAGGACATAAATTCCTCATTTCCTTCGATATGCAACGATAAATTTCTATCAATGTCGAATGGAATCTCTCGACCTGTCCATTCACCTCGCTTCTTTGAGTTGGAGTAAAGTAAATTTCAATGTTCAGTGATCTGATAAAATTTAAAATTGTTGGTGTTAGGAACCCTCTTTCATTATCCGAAACAATTATGCGGGGTACAGTAAAATAATGAAGGACTTTAGTTAATTTTTTTCTAAGGTGAATAGCTGATCGATTCTTTATAGGGAATAGTTTAGCAAACTTCGAAAACTTGTCTATGCAACTGATAAATTTTAAGCCTTGCATTTCAAAAATGTTAATATGAAGAATTTCGCAGGGATAAGTTGGTATAGGACTTGGTTGAAGTTTGGGAACAATTGGATGTCTGTCATACTTATTCAATTTACACACCTCGCAATTCTTTGTATATTGTTTAATTAAACTTCTCATTCGAGGAAAATAGAATTTTTCCAATATCTGTTGCCCATTTTCCCTAGGATTGTGATGCGCTCGCTTATGTTCATTCTCAATTATTCCGCATATTTTTTCCGGATTTTGTACGTCCTCAACTAATCGCTGAGTTATCCTGATCTTATATGTGACAAAAACCTCATTTAAAAGTGCGATAAAGTTTTCGGGTATTTTGATGCCATTGATACAAGTTGGCCTTAGACACTCTCTCAGAGATTCAGTCAGCGATTCTGAAGTAATTTGCTCAAGAGTCGCATGGAATCTGTTAAAACCCGGATGTGGTTGTATGCTACTATGTAGCTCCTTTTCTAACCTTATTATTATCTGATTTCTAAAGACGTTTAAGGGAACCTCAACGTGAGGAATAAGATCACTACCGTCTTGGTCAGCACTGTGAATGGTAATATGAGAATGTCGAGATTCTTCTTCCAAGCCCTCATCTGCGGTTATAGTCTCGGAGCCAATTTCCGATGCAGTGAGAGTACCCTCCTCACTAGGAGTATCAATATGATTTAAACTGGAACCCAGTCTAGAAAGAGCATCCGCCACTATGTTAGACTTGCCAGGTTTATATATGAGTTCGTAGTTATATTCTTCGATCCTCGCTTTCCATCTTTTCAATTTTGCGTTATGGTTCTGATTTCCCAGCGCATAGGTAAGTGGTTGATGATCGGTAAATATTTTTATTTTCTTCGCACCGTATAAATAAGAGCGTAAGTTGTCCAATGCCCAGACAATGGCCAACATCTCTTTCTCATTAGTCGCATAATTTTCCTCCATTTTGCTAAGAGAACGGGAGATATATGTAATAGGTTTATCACCACCCAAATGATCCTGAGATAAAACTGCGCCAATTGCATAGTTCGATGCGTCAGTAGTAAGCAAAAAAGGTTGATCAAATTCTGGAAATGCTAGCACTTCGGATGACATTAACAAAGCTTTTAATTCATTAAAGGCTCGCAATGCCTCCTTCGTAAGAGTAATAGGAACCTTCCTAGACATATTGGCCTTAATTTGTGCGTTCTCTCCCCTCGTGAGGTTTGTCAAAGGCTTAGCAATCTTTGCGTAATCTCTTATAAATTTCCTATAATATGACGTCATGCCCAAAAAACTTTTCAAATCCTTAAGTGTCGCAGGAGGAGCTAACCTCTGGATTGCTCCCACTTTATTTGGGTCTGCTAGTATTCCATTAGCTGAGACTATATAACCGAGGAAAGACACCTCCGTTTTCAGAAATTGAGTTTTTTCCAAATTAACCCTAAGATTTGAGATTAAAAGTTTTTCAAATATGGTTTCCAAATTCTTCATATGATCCTCAATGTTTTCCCCGAAGACAATAATGTCGTCAATGTAGACGTAGCAGATTTTACCGATGAATTCTTTAAGGACATCGTCAATCATCCTCTGGAAAATTGAGGGTTCATTTTTCAATCCAAATGGAAGGCGCAAGAATTCGTATTTGCCGTTTAAAGTGGAAAATGCGGTCTTTGGAATATCAGATTCTTTCATTGGGATTTGATGGAAACCCGACGTCAAGTCAAGCGTCGTAAAATATTTTGCCCTGCCTAAACTGGCCAGTGTAGAGTTTATATCGGGAATCGGATATGTATCCGAGACAGTGACTGCATTCAATCTTTTAAAGTCTACCACCATTCGGTACTGCTTTTCTCCGTTCGGTTTAGGTTTTTTTGGCACCACCCAAATCGGTGAATTGTATGGACTTTCAGATGGTCTTATAATTTCCTGTTCTAGGAGTTCAGAAATTTGTTCTTCGACAAACGAGCGAAGATTCGCCGGATAAGGATAACTTTTTGTATAAATCGGTTCATCCGTAGATGTCTTAATTTCGGCCTTTACAGAAGTCAATGCTACTTCGCCGGCCTCGAGAGGACCAAAAAGAGGAGAAAATTTTCGCAATATACTCTTTAATTCTTGTGTAACATCCGCAGGCATATTCTGAGTTATATTGTTGACTTCGTCCGAAAATTTTTCTTTAAGTGGAATTACGATTCCGGATTTAACTGTTAGGGTATTATTTCCCCTATCGATAATAGCTTGCATATCTTTTAAGGTGTCGTCGTCAATAATTCCATCAAAGGATCTCAACTCGGGTAAAACATAAAAGATTATAATAGTATTTAATCCGACCGACTCAAAAAATTTGCCCTCCACCTTCCGATTTATAGTTAAATTACCTGCTGCTGTTCTTACTGGAAAAGGTTTAAGGAGCGGTATAGCAGTAGTACTAATATGGGACCCTATGAAATTTTTATTCGCTCCTGTGTCAACCAAAAACTTAAGTAGCGTCCTATTTGAACTGCATTCTATATATGGTACGCTTGAAGGGAGGCCCCTGACATAAAATTTAATTCAGAGTCCTTACAGTTTTCTACCTCTGGTTCTACTGATGGTTGGAGTGTATTTTCCTGATTTACTCGGGTTTCGAACAAATCTGGTTGTACATAGGCTTGCTCAGGTATTTCATCCCGTTCAGCGTAGCTATGGAACAACCTTTGTTGCTTGAAAGGATTATGTATATTTTCGGATTTTGCATTTCTTTTAAACGCACCCGGTCTGTTCATATAATTAATTCTCTTCGATTTTATTGACTGGTCAACCTCCATTTTTTCCTGTGGTTTTGGTGCGAAAGGCCTTGGAGGAGCATTTGATTGGTTTGGAAAATATCTCCATCTGGGATTATTAAAGTTAATTTTATCAGGTATAAATTGTCTAGGAGGCAATTCAGGCTTCACATTCTGACGAGACATTGTATTTATGGAAATGCTTATCTGATTCCGAGAAAAAGGATGTAGAGATGTGCTTCTTAAATTAAGGTTCTGCATCTCCATGCACATCGCATAAGCCTCTGGAAGTGTTTTTGGTCTCTGTATAATCAGAAGGCGGGATAATTCCCCGTTTAAGCCTCGGACAAATACGTCCAAAGCTCTATTCCCTTAAGTTTCGATTAAAGCACTTTGAATAATTCTGTGTTTTAATCTTATTAATAATAAGAGAGAATTGATGATTTACAGCCGCGTAAAACTCATCAATTTTCGACTCCCTCTGAAGTAATTGATTCAATTGATGCTCAAGAGTCCGAATATCCCTCTTATCAGCATAATGGAGCGATAAGCACTCTTTTATTTTACTCAAATCAGCATCGAATATGTTGTAGGACACCAATGCAGAGTCTACCTCTAACTTTCTGCCTTATACTCTGTAAAATGGCTCTGTAAATAGGCTTAGTTCTCACTATCTCATAGTCGCTAAGGATCGCCTGAACACTATGAACCCACGAAACATATTGAGTTGGATCTCCGTCGAATGATTGTAATTCCTTCACACAGTCTGGGAGTCTACATAATTCCCTGAGTTCCAATTCGTTCCGAGGAGCTCGAGGTAGTTCAACTTCCCTATTTTCCACTATGGAAGGAGAGGTTTTTTCCTCCAATGTCCTTACTTTTTCTTCCATTGCTTTTAATTGATTTATGGTGGCATTGAGTGCCCCTGTCATTTCTAGCACATTCTTCCTAAGTTCTTCCATCCTGATTTAAAACACAGAACCCCACAAACAGCAATAAGAAATGTCTTTTCAATAGAAACTTTTATTAGTTCAAGTTTCCTTTTTTTTTATCCCTTTTTCTTTTTTATCTTACTCAATATTAAATTCATATTCGCGTATTTCTGAATTGGTATATTTTCTTCTTAATTTGTTATGTTAAGTTTAAGGTTAGAAAATTTCATTTTTAATAATGTTAAAAAGAATTAGGCAATATTAGCAGACAAAAATAAAAATACTTCCTTGCACTTACCCGGAATGGTCCAATTCTAGGCTGATTTAATATAATTTTTCTATTTCGTTAAGAAGTTTCTTTATTATTTTAAACATACGTCGGTATTAAGTTGTACATGTGACACATAGTATGTATTCGTATCTAAAAACACATAAAATTAATCTTTTAGTATTCTTTATTTTCTTATTATTTTTTCTTTTAAAACTTGGCTTGTGACATTCCTTTTTTTAATATTTTTTTCAATATATTCTTCTTCCTTTTTATATTTTTTATTTGACACTTTTTATTTTTCAAGCTTCTTTGGTAATTATTTTTTCATTTTCTTTTCTCATTGACAATTTTCCATTATATGAATTTTATCTTCAATCATTTATTTTTAATTTGATTTGTGGAATTTTCATTTTATTATAATTTTTGTATAATTTTATATAATTTTATTAAGAATTTTCCATTATTTTATTTTCAATCATTTATTTTTAATTTAATTTGTGGAATTTTCATTTTGTTATAATTTTCGCAATTTGCTTATTTTGGAGGAATGTTTAATTCTCATGATATTCCAATGTGAATAATTCCTTCCAATTGTGTGAAATCTTTTAATGTATTTATCGTGGCTTGTTTATTACATTATTTTCTTTTATTCTATTATAATAATCCTTAAGACGGAGGACCGTTTTACCCCTTTTCGAACAGTAAACACTGACGTACTAAGGAACGATTTATCTCACCCCATGAACCTTCCAACTATGTTTTTGTTACCCGATTAAGGCGAAAAAGCTTCTTTCATACTGAGTAGTGTAGGTTCTTAAGTTTACTACAACTTGTAATGATATTAGAGCCCACCTTCGCCTTTCGTAACTTACTAATAAATTTTCGAAGGAAAGTTGCATGTTTTTCAGAAGGATTTTCATTATTTTTTATTTTAGTGACAGAAAACATTTTTTACGCCCTGGAGTGCCTGGAGTTCACAAAAAAAATTAATCTTTTAGTATTCTATTTTTTTATTATTTTTTCTTTTAAAACTTGGCTTGTGACATTCCCTTTTTTTTAATATATTTTTCAATATATTCTTCCTTTTTATATTTTTTATTTGACACTTTTTATTTTTCAAGCTTCTTTGGTAATTATTTTTTCATTTTCTTTTCTCATTGACAATTTTCCTTTATATGAATTTTATTTTCAATCATTAATTTTTGATTTGATTTGTGGAATTTTCATTTTACTCTAATTTTCGTATAATTTTATATAATTTTATTAAGAATTTTCCATTATATGAATTTTATTTTCAATCATTTATTTTTAATTTGATTTGTGGAATTTTCATTTTATTATAATTTTCGTATAATTTTATATAATTTAAAAAACAAAAAATATTTTTCGCCTTATTGGCTGGCAAAATACATTCAATATAATTTGAAATGTATGCTTTTGGGGATAAGCATGTCTCTATGGCCATTTCGTCTCTGCTTAAGAGACTCGTCAGGAGACTTTTTCCCAAAGATGTTATTCAAAACTATAAATACTTATGTTAAAATAGTTATAGACTAAATGCGAATCATATCCCATTTAGTATATAAAAACCAAACAAAAGTATTTACAAAGCAATACATTTCTGTTTTTCAAAAAATTTAAATTCTATTTCTCTGTTCCACCACAGCATAAGTATTTATAGTTTTGAATAACACCTTTATATAATTTTATTAAGAAATTTCCATTATATGAATTTTATTTTCAATCATTCATTTTTAATTTGATTTGTGGAATTTTCATTTTGTTATAATTTTCGTATAATTTTATATAATTTTATTAAGAAATTTCCATTATATGAATTTTATTTTCAATCATTTATTTTTAATTTGATTTGTGCAATTTTCATTTTATTATAATTTTCGTGATTTCCTTATTTTGGAGGAATGTTTAATTCTCATGATATTCCAATGTGAATAATTCCTTCCAATTGTGTGAAATCTTTTAATGTATTTATCGTGGCTTCTTTATTACATTATTTTCTTTTATTCTATTATAATAATCCTTAAGACGGAGGACCGTTTTACCCCTTTTCGAACAGTAAACACTGACGTACTAAGGAACGATTTATCTCACCCCATGAACCTTCCAACCATGTTTTTGTTACCCGACGAAGGCGAAAAAGCTTTTTTCATACTGAGTAATATAGGTTCTTAAGTTTACTACAACTTGTAATGATATTCGAGCCCACCTTCGCCTTTCGTAACTTACTAATAAATTTTCGAAGGAAAGTTGCATGTTTTTCAGAAGGATTTTCATTATTTTTTATTTTAGTGACAGAAAACATTTTTTACGCACTGGAGTGCCTGGAGTTCAGGATCGCAGCACGCTGGAATCTGTTTAGGATTCCATATTGGTCACTTTTTTATTATTATGCACGATACTTACATATTTTCATTAAAATCATTAGGCTTTCCTTTTTTCAGGAAACCAATTTGTTAGCCGTTATTTGACTAATTTGCCTTTTTATAAGCAGTAAAAAAAAATTTTGATTTTCCACAAATCACCTTTTATTATTACAATATTTTTTTTCACATTCGTAAAAATATTTTTAGCAATTTCTTTTTCTCTTTCACGTATTCCACAAATCGGAAAAAAATTCTACAAATAACATTACATAGATTTTTCTTATCACTAAAATTTTTAACAATTTTTTATGTTTTCTCTTTTAAGGATTTTACACTTTCGTTAACAAAGATTTTATTTTATAATTTTTCCTTAAACATTATTTTTTATAAAATTTTTCATTTTCATTTACCAAACATTTTATTGAAAAATTATAATTATATTTTTTTTAAACACTATCTCTTTTTTGTTAAGGTTTCACAAGCCAAGATAGGACCCGGCACGTCCTTTAAACCAACTGGCCGGTCCCTTCTCGGGCGCCAGTTAAACAAGGGCGAATCCTTGTTTCAAAAAATTTAACGGTCAGGCCGCCCATGGGGCCTGACCGGACTTTTACCTGATCAATTAAACACAAGCGAGTTTTAAGTTTTACATACATACATACATAACTGGCCTTTACAACCCTGTGTCAGGATTACGACCTGGCTTCTCGCAGCACTCATGTTGTGTGTGTCAATTTTTATCCATGAGTACCGGGACCTACAGTTTAATGTCGACTCCGAACGACAGACTTGAGAAGCTTGTTAATGGCAATTAGTTACTCTCAGAGCTTTTGCCAGAAGTCTGCTGAGAGGTAGTCGCAGAAAGAAATATTTTTTCATATTTCTTTTTTTGAAGATGTCGGAGCCTGGAGTCGAACCCAGGGCCCATGTCTTAGTAAGCCAACACACTAACCACTAGACCACGGCGACTACATATTAATATGTACACACAAATAATTATTTGTTTACTAGAAATATTAACAATACGAAAACAGCTGTTCCACGTTAATTATTGATTAGTTAAAAAAAAAAATATTATCAAATAAGAGTTGACACCCATTTAGAGCCAACTTAACTTAGATCATAGTTTTAAGTTTTACTTCTGATTTATTTCAGTCCTAGAATTGGAATGACAAAATTATCAAAAGAACTTAATAAAATTAATAATTGTTAAAAGCTTAATAAAGTACAAAATGCTTAGGTTAACTTAAATTAATGGGAACGTTTAGTATTCCATGTTCCCATGCATTCGTAATTAATATTTCACAATCTGGGTTTCGTATTACAGAACACTTGCCAGTAATATTTGCTTTGCTTGCAATCTGTAATATGCGCGTGTACGAGGTGAGTCAATGTAATGACGGTTGGTTAAAGTGTTGTACGTTAACTTCTATTATATTCGAAAACAAAACAAAAGCGAACGTCTGGTCATGTTATGATAACCACTACAAAAGTGCCACTTATGTTTTTCTCTGGCGGCGTATTTCTCACTTTGCTAGAAAAAATTCCCATATTTCACACATATTTTGATGTAGTGTCACAAAGTGCAAGAATTTTTATGCCATATTAAGCGCGCTTTGACGGAATGGAAAACTGCATCCGCCTAGAAAGAGGACCAACTGCTCATCTATAATTAGTTTAGTTTGTTAGTATATGGGATATTCCAAGTCAAATCAACCAATGGTTTTAACCTACCCCCTCCGAATTTTATGGTTTTTTGTAGAAATATAGTATATCATAGAACTAAATTAAATACAAAGTTTGGAAGCACTGATACATCTGGATCCGGAAATATGAGGTCTTGAAAATCGGAAAACAGTACAAAAATGCACAAAGTTACACTTACTTAATTGTAATTTTCTTGAAAAGTATTATAGCTACGCATCTCGTAAAAGTCGCATTTGGAAGGGTATTAAATTACCTTTGATTTAATATGCGACATGATTTTTTCTTTGAAAAAGTCAAAGGTCAATTTTCTTTATCTATAAGTCGGAAGCCTATATCTCCGAAAGAGACCTTTTTAAAAATTTGAAAAAAAATTATGCCAAAGACAGTTTCGTTCTCTACAGCTGTGAAAAATTTCAGAGTGGAGGTATTTCTGGATCAAGAAATAAAAATCAAATCGCAAAAGAATGTGATTAAAACTAGTCTAATAGTGGTGGGATGGTATACGATTTTTCGATTTCGATTAGCTGGAACCGCTTATTTTGTAACTTTCTACAAAAAATACATGAAACAAAAACGGGGGATGTGGGATGGGGGCAAATAGTTCTTCATCGGGGTCAAAGGTTGGCTTGAAAGAATAAAAATCCACAAAAAGCTTCACAACTGCCCTGGAGTAGCCCCTAGAGAGATAAAATGTAAGACCGACCCTTACTAATATTTTACCCCCAACTTTTTTTTCGAAAATACCTACCCCCTATCTCCACTCCCTAGAGTGGTAGGAGCACATTTTATTAACTTTGTAATGGAGCCTCCTTAGGGAGTGGAAATAGGGGGTAGGTATGTAGGTAGGGTTAGGTATTTACCCCCAACTTTTTTTTTTGATCATAACTAACCCTTATCTCTACTCCCTAGATTGGAATGAGCAAATTTTATATAAAAATATAACTTTGTAATGGAGCCCCCTTAGAGAGCAGAGATAGGGGATAGGTATATAGGTAGGGGAAGGTATTTACCCCCAACTTTTTTTCCGAACATACCTAACCCCTATTCCCACTCTCTAGAGTGGTAGGAGCAAATTTTATAAACTTTGAACTAGAGCCCCCTTAGGGTTTGGTGATACGGGGTAGCTATGTTCGGAAAAAAGTTGGGGGGTAATATATTAGTAAGTGTCGGTCTTATATTTTATCCCTCTAGGGGCTAATCCAGGGAAGTTGTGGAGCTTTTTGTGGACTTTTACTCCTTCAACCCAACCTTTGACCCCGATGAAGAGCCATTTGCCTCCATCCCACATCCCTTCTTTTTGACTTATGTATTTTTTGTTGAAACTCACAAAATAAGCGATTCTAGCTAATCGAAATCGAAAAATCGTATACCATCCCACCACTATTAGACTAGTTTTAATCGCATTCTTTTGCGATTTGATTTTTATTTCTTGATCCAAAAATACCTCCACTCTGAAATTTTTCACAGCTGTAGAGAACGAAACTATCTTTGGCATAATTTTTTTTCAAATTTTTAAAAAGGTCGCTTTCGGAGATATAGGCTTCCGACTTATAGATAAAGAAAATTGACCTTTGACTTTTTCAAAGAAAAAATCATGTCGCATATTAAATCAAAGGTAATTTAATACCCTTCCAAATGCGACTTTTACGAAATGCGTAGCTATAATACTTTTCAAGAAAATTACAATTAAGTAAGTGTAACTTTGTGCATTTTTGTACTGTTTTCCGATTTTCAAGACCTCATATTTCCGGATCCAGAAGTGTCAGTGCCCTTAAATTTTATATTTGTCTTAGTGTTATGATATACTTTATTCATACCAAAAATTAGCAAATTCGGAGACAGTCATTTTAAAAACGGCATATTTTAAGTTGAGTTGATATGGTTTAACCCATATATAGCTTCTTTCAAGATGACAGAGCTGGAATGGTACAATACTGTTGCATATTGTAAATTACATTACCACTTATGCGTAAAATCATCGACAATGCAGACAATTTCCTTCATTAAAGCCCCTATGGCACCTACTTTTTTTTGTATTGAATTGTTATAGAATTGAAAGAAAGAAACAACAAATGCTAGAAAGAGTGGAATATAAAAAATGTAAACAAAATATTCATTTTTGTTTTTGTATTTATATTTATTTCAATGTTGATACTTTTTATTTTGTAAAAAAAACGCTACCTTGAAGGCAAAAATACCCTAAAAACGCTTAATTGTAGAATAACACCATAAAGTTAGCAACACTATAATATTTTAAATTCTAAATGTCAATTTTAATGTAAAATATTTTAACTTGTTTCTGACACACTCCACTTTTTTATCGATAACATTTGTAAATTTTTTGGCAATTATATATTTATATGATTATAGTTGAACTCTTTACACCCTTTATACTTTCTTATTATATTATATTTGCACTGTTCTCCAAATCATTTTTAATACAAAAAAAAGTAGGTGTCATACGGGCTTAATTAAATGACGAAGAACTTGAAAATCACAATAATTTCTTCAGTATTAAAGGCCCAAGTATAATGTACTTTTGTTGACGTAAGCTAATGTCAAAAATCAACGAAACGTCTGTCAAAAGTCTAACGAAGCTTTCGAGTGGCTATAATGAACCTTTTGAACTTAATGCTATAAGCACAACAAAGACTATCGAACACACGACTACAAAAATCGATGGCTACAAAAGTAGCCAGCTACTTAATTATAATAACGACTACAGCTACAAAATAAACATCTGTTTTGAGACGTTGAACATAACTTAAACAAAATATAACAAACTTGTTTTATGTAAGTGAAATTGTGAGGAAACAAAAAACAACAAATGTCTGAAGAAAACTTATAAAAATTTGAGAAAACTAAAAAGGTTATTAAATAATAAATTTGTTTAACTTTTCTACACAATGAACAGAAAAGAAAAATATTTAAATGGTTGAAAATGAATAAGATACACATTTGTCACAGAGAAATAGTTTTTTTTTTATATTTTCAATAAAATTTTCAATAAAGTTGTCCTCGGTTTCCATTGCAAACTGCGGTCTTTTGTTTATTATTGTTTACACAAACACAAAAGCAGCTGTTTACGTACGTTTGGTACGATCGGCTTCGCTTCTAACGTAACCAAATGAAATCGAACGAAACTCAACGAAACGTTTGCATGTATGCATTCGCATAGTTGTTTAAGCTAGCCTAAGCACATTATGGTTGGGCCTTAATACGTGGTTATGTAGGTACAACATATTAAATCGAATTGTTTGATTCGAAAATTGCATTTAAAAAAAAAGGAAATACCTATACTGTTTTGACTGGTGTCATGGCACATTTGCAAACACTGAATTTACAATTGTAGGAGAAAGATAAATAAAATATCTGACCTTTTACAGTGTATATTTAATTTTCAAACTAAATTACTACGTTTCAAAAGGGGATGAATATAATATAAAACAGGAAAAACTCAAATAATATATGAAATATTTAGTCTGTGTGTGAGTCTACCATTTCCAATATTATTATGACCCAAAAAGGAGTTGCTGTTAGCCTTAAATGCGCACCTCACTATCTATCTTTATAAAAAAAAAATGTAGAATATATATGTATATAACCATAGAATTAAAAATTGAGTTTTAATATTTTCAAATGGCCCCTATTTGCTAAAGTAAGTCTTTAAATAAAAAACTCTTACTAAGGTTTTGGTATTCACAGTAGAGTTTTTTTTTCCCGGGGTTTTGTGGTTGCCGGGAAAGCGGGAAATTTTTTTTAATTTCCCGGGATCCCGGCCTATGAAATAAATACAAAAATTTATTTGTTTTTAGTTATAATTTTTTTATTTAGAAACGTAAAAATTTTGGTTTACACGAAGTAAATACTTGCATAACTAAGTAAAAAATAAACATATGTATTTGTTTTTTGGTTTAAAAAATAACTACCGTATTCATAAAAAATAAAATTGGTTTATAGAGTGCGTATTTGACATATTTCTATGGAGTAATTGTCAAATAAGCAATTAATAAAATTGTTTTATGTTTTATGAATACGGGCATAATTTTTTAATATACTGAGTGCATTCATAGACTCATCCTAAAGTCTATTTCTTATTTTATTAACAAATTGTCCTACTATCGAAAAAACTCTCTCACTTTCTACTGAAGTTGGACGTATGGTTAAAAGTGCTTTAAACAAATGTTCAATATTTTAAGTTCTTTGGCCACTTCCTTCAAAAATTTTCAATTCTTTTTTTATAGAGACCTTGAATTTATTTTTGGAGGTAGATTGAGTACAATAATTTACGTCACTAATGGCTGCATTTAAGACTTCTTCAAATGTTTTTTCTTTTGCAGCGGAAAATTCTTCAACGTCATCAAAAGTTTCAACTTCTCCGAAATTATGTTCACTAAAGAGTCGATTATAAAGATTTTCAGCATATCCAACTACCAAGTCCTTATAAGCATAAGAAAACAAAATATGTTTATGATCACTGTTAAAAAAATTTGGATCTTTTATTTTACTAGAGTGTACAGTTTATTGTCTCTTTTTTATCTATACGTTGATGCAGAGGCGAAGAATGGAAGGAATCGACTGAATTTCTTTACATAAGGTGTTAAGTATGGCATCAGCTGTTAATATGTTTGTATCACGGCTACTTAACTTTTCCACTGCCAATTTTATAGGTTTTAAAACTTTAACCATGTTGTTTAATGCAACTATATTTTCCTCAACCCATAGTTCAGCCATTTCTAAATCAATAAGGCTCTTTTTTATTGAATTCTTTATGAGCAGAAACTTTTCTATCATTGGTACTAACGAATTCCAACGAGTTACAATATCTAATTGGAGACATACTTCCTTCTTGTGTTCTGCGACGACATATTTTTGAAGTATAGCATTTTTTGTTGGACTTTTTTTGAAAATTTTGATAATACGACGTGCCTGAGCCAACACGTCTTTGTAGTTACTATTTATTGACATACAATTTTTTTTTCCCGGGATCCCGGAAAATAAATCCCGGGATAGCGGGAAATTTTAACAATTGAAATTCCCGGGAATTCCCGGGATGGGATTTCTCTTGAAAAAACTCTAATTCACACTCAAAATAAAATTATGATCTAAGTTAAGTTGGCTCTAAATGGGTGTCAACTTTTATTTGATAATATTTTTCTTTTAACTAATCAATAATTACAAAGTGGCAACGTGGAACAGCTGCTTTCGTATTGTTAATATTTCTAGTAAACAAATAATTATTTGTGTGTACATATTAATATGTAGTCGCCGTGGTCTAGTGGTTAATGTGTTGGCTTACTAAGACATGGGCCCTGGGTTCGACTCCAGGCTCTGACATCTTCAAAAAAAGAAATATGAAAAAAATATTTCTTTCGGCGACTACCTCTCAGCAGTCTTCTGGCAAAAGCTCTGAGAGTAACTAATTGCCATGAACAAGCTTCTCAAGTCTGTCGTTCGGAGTCGACATTAAACTGTAGGTCCCGGTACTCATGGATAAAAATTGACACACACAACATGAGTGCTGCGAGAAGCTAGGCCGTAATCCTGACACAGGGTTGTAAAGGCCAGTTATGTATGTATGTACATATTAATATACATACACACACTATTAGAAAACATAAATCAAAAGTTTGAACAGTATGCGTTTTAATTTTTTTTAACAAAAAATAAATAAATATCAGTAATAAAATAATGAAAAAACTGGAAATGGGAAGTTTTAACCGCATATTTATTGGTATACTGGCTGACCCGGCAAACGTTGTTTTGCCTAGAAAAGTACTGTTTTTGTATATACATATTCAAAATACAGGTACAGGATCAGGTACAGATAATATTTTAGGGAGATCGGTGAAAATGAAAATTAAAATAATGAAAATGTGAATAATAAATAAACTATTGAATAAATTAAGAAAATATCATTGAAGCACTCTGTGATAAACAAATTTTTCGTTTTGAACAAAGATGATGGCTTTCCGACATGGGAACATGCGACATAGAGTTGACCATGTGAAAAACAGTCATTCTCCAAATTTAGGCCACAGAACATAATTTACCCGTTTGCCCCTAAAAAATATAAATCTAAGTATTCCTACTAAGCTTGGAAGATTTATGTGTTACACTTCTTTAAAAGAGCGATAAAATGTGTCCTACCTTCTACGGGAAAACCCCTTCCTCTACTCTTATCCCGCTTTGATTAAGCCGTATCATAAAAGCTAGAGCTGGAAGCATTCGTACCATGCTTAAAGGCTTTGTGGGGATCGTAAACAGGGTTTTAAGTTCACGGAAAAAGTGGGCGGTGAAGTGGGCGTGGACGTATAAGAAATAGATTACGGTCTATAATCAGCCCTACTGAATTTACAGACAATATTTTATAAGAATCGGCCAGACAAACATTGGGACATCACTCCATACAAAATGTATGGGAAAATAAATTTTTTTAATAATTTCTTTTTTCTGGAATATTTTAGAAATTTGCTATTCCGAATTGGTACGAATCATCGAAATCGGTCCAGGCGTTCTTGAATTATAAGCGTAGTAACTAACGCCACTTTCTTTTATATATACACAGAAAAAAAACGTAGTAATGGCAAATGATTTTAACCTTACCGCAAATAGAATTTACATTCGGATCGTTCTCAATAGCAGTTTCTATTTGTCGCAACTACAAAATTGCTGTTACAAAAATGGTTTTAACAAATGCGATTGTCTTTGTCCCAAATGCAAATTGACAAATGCAGAAAATGTCCTACCAAATGCAATAGTCTTTGTCACAAATACAATTCGACGAATGTTAAAATTTTTTTAAATTTTTAGATTTTATTTACAAACAAAAATAAAATTAAAGATTTTTCAGGAATATATACAAACGTATGTACAATGAATTAGTAACTTAGTTTTAATTATATCGAAAATATTAATATAATACATAGTAAGGCAATTGAGAGCACAATATAATAATACATACATATATATAACATATATAAATAATATAATATACATACATTACAGTACATAGTACATAAACTATATTTATATGTACATATACAGTTTTTAAAGTCGACTCCGAACGACAGATTTGAGAAGCTTTTTCATGGCAATCAGTTACTCTCAGAGCTTTTACCAGCAGATTTTTGAAAGAAAGAAATTATTTTTTCATATTTCTTTTTTCAAGATGTCAGAGCTGAGATTTGTTCCCGGCACTATCGTCTTAGTAAGCCAACACACTAAATACTAGACCACGGCGAAGATATACTCCTGTAAAAAACTCACACATATTTGCTTTTTTTTCACACGCACGTGTTTTTAATACCGCAAAAAAAATTCAAACGAATGAGAGAAAATGCCTAAACAATAAAACAAAACTAACTGCGGATTGCATTTGAAAATACAAGACTACTGTTACCACAACAGCAATCCGTATTTGGCGTAAATAATTTTTCTCATGTAATCTTAAATAAGAAAACATTTGATTTTAATAAATTGCTGTTGACATGCATTTTTAAATGCAATTACATTTAACTTAAAGAAAATTCAATTTGGATCAAATAATTTTGCTCTTGATTTATGTCAACTGCAATTTTGTTGTTGCGACAAATGCAATCTATTCGCCGAAATTCTTTGTGGCAAATAAAATATCATTTAAATCAAATACTTTTTATTTGCGACAAATACAATTTCCTCAACTGCAAAAAGTATTTGCCATAACAACACTTTTTTTTCTGTGTAGAAAGATTACTTCAGTTTTTATTTATTTAAAACTTGTGACAATTTTAATTATTTTTGGATTTCATTCATGCTTTGCATTAAAGTGTGCAACTGTGTTGTTTAAAATGTTAAAAACAGGTTTTGCTGGTTTTAACTTTAGAATCGGTTTTAACTTTTATCTATCGTTATTATTTGAACAATAGTCTTTGTCATATAATTTAATAATACAAATAAATTTTCGCAATTCTAAAGCATCAAAAGAAAATCTTTCATCTATTCCAGCATATCGCAGTCTCTTCAACTATTGAGTATTCCAAACTCTCAGGTAATAAGTAACGCCAACCTTGATACAGACTAACTAATAATTTTATTTCATCAGGAAGAGAGCTTTCGCTTTTAAACCCTACTTCCTCAAGGACAAATTGCATATTACACTGTTTTCAAATGCAGAGGATTTTGGATCAAAGGATACATTTTAAAATTTTTGAACAAGTCATCGACTAACACTCATAGTGATCGGACGTTTTTTCGTTACAGTGCTTGATTTTGATTGTTGGTGTATAACGGTTTCATACTTTTGTAATTCGTTTTGTGCTATTTTTCGCTTTCTTTAAAAAAAATTTTCTGCATGGTATATATACTTAAATAAATACATTTATAGCATAGCACACAGTATATAGAATAAAATGGCTCCTGAGCCACCTGACAAAAACACCAATAGGTTTGCCATTTTAGGCGACTTTATTGACCAACCGTTTGAAAACTTTCCTACTCTGCCTCAACCAAAATCGAATGTGTTAAGTGATCCTAAATATTTAGTAATTTCTTCGGAAAACAACCAACTGAGAAAGTTAAGTCCATTTATTATATACAAAAGCTTACATGCAATTTCTACCCTAATAGACTCAATCAGCCAACTAAGAGACGGTAATCTCATATTACTTGTTCGTAATCAGGTTATTGCTGATAAATTTCCTAAAACTAAAACATTTGCAAATATTTGCCTAGTAACCATCAAATTACATGAAACCCTTAACTTTGTTAAAGGCGTCTTATATGCGCCTTGTCTTATCGATGTTTCAGAAGAAGAAATAGTTAAGGAACTACATTCCCAAGGAGTAATTTCGGTATATAAATATACCGTTCGTAAAAAGAACAACACAAAAGAAACTAACCCAACAGTTACTGATGCTTACAACAAAAACAATCTAACGGAATATTCAGGTTTTATGGTTTTAACATTTAACCTTTTCAACCTACCAAAGGTCATTGACGTAGCATGGTACAAACCCAAGGCCAAAATGTATTTCCCTAATCCGATGAGGTGTAGAAGATGCCAACTACTTGGTCACACAGTAAACAAATGTAACAATCCTGAAACATGTGAATCTTGCAATCTGCCACCTCATTCCCCAAATGATTGTTCAAGACTACAAAGTGCAAACTGCAATGAAAAACATTCTGCTTCAGACAGAAATTGTTGATAACGAACACCAATATACGTAAATAATAATACAAATAAAATAGCATTGTGCTCGCTTCTATCAGTTGTAAACTTTAGTTTATAACTCGTTATGAATTTTTTCTTAATTATGACTATCTTCAGGATATTGATGGTTTCATGAACAATTTTAACGAACTACAAATTTTAATAAAAGAGCACAATCCAGATTTTAGTTCAATACAAGAAACCCATTGTAAAAATAATTTTAAACCTATACCTCCTAAAGGCTATATTGCTTACTTCTACAACTCCCAATGCAACACAATTTCCATACGAGGCATATGCATACTAATAAAGTATAATTTCCCTCATAAACAAATTCAAATTAACTCTAAATTATAAACAATAATAATCGAAATATATCTTAATATTAAATTTATCAATATATCAATATATATCAATATATATCCCACCTACAGAAACTTTTTCTGTACAAGATCTTTCAAATATATTTGATTCTGTGGCAATCCCAAAACTGATTGTCGGTGATTTTAACTCCTGGAATGCTTCATGGGGCTCTATTTCCACTAATAAAAGAGGACAAACATTGGAAAATGCTATATTTAGTTCAGATTTATGGTCGACCTACCCATTTCTCCACACACTCTACTTTAACACATGTTGATATCTCGTTTTGTTCACCTTATTTACTTGGTGGAATGTCTTGGATGAAATGTATAGCAGTGACCATTTTCCAATTGTTATTGACATATCTTTATCCAGTTCAACTAAATACAACTTTATTCGGAAATTCCTGCTAGACAATGCTAATTGGCCAAAATTTACAGACGGGGTTGATAGTGAACTACAAAAAAGATCTTATTCAATGAATATAAATAAAGAAGCTTCAAATATAATAAAAGCAATTAGAACATCCGCTAACGCTTCTATCCCACAATCATCTTTAAATACTAAAAAAATGTTCCTTGGTGGAATAAGCATCTAGCTTCACTACGCAATCACAAGATAACTGAATGGAAACTATTTAAAAATTCCCCTACGACTGTAAACCTCATTAAATATAAAGAGGAAAACTCAATTTTTCGTAGAGAAATAAAAAAAATACAAACAAATTAGTTTTGAAAAATTTACAAACACCATCAATAAAAATTCATCAATTAGTACCATTTGGAACAAAGTAAAACGTCTTACCGGCAATGCATCAAATAATAAAATAGTAGCGATAGAAAGTTCGAACACAATCATCACTGATTAATCTCTAATAGGCGAGACTTTTGCTGATACATGGTCGAAATATTTCTCCAACTGTAACTTTGGACAGTCTTTCATACACGCTCAAAATATCTCCCATAATTTAACCCCTGTTAAAAGAATTAATAAAAATGCCACCTACATAGAGAAAGACATAACATTACTTCAATTGCTACTCTGCTTATCCAAAGTAAAAGGTTCTACTCCTGGTTTTGACCGAATATCTTATGTAATGCTAACAAACATTAGTCTCCAATAGTGCTGGCAAAGTATTGAGTAATGGGTATCGAGTAATTATACGATTATACCTAATATTCAATAAATACAAATTTCTAGATCATTGTATTTATGCCGATGATCTATACACTTTCTGTAAAAGGAATTGCAATGCTGAAGCTAACACTCTACTACAAGGGGCATTAAACGAAATCAACTCTTGGTGTACAAAATCTTGTGCAAAAATATTTACGACTAAAACAAAAAAGTTTCACATATGCAGGAAAAAATCATGCGACTACAAATCACACAACTTAAACCTCAACAGTGTTGTTTTAAATAATGTCGACCAATTGAAAATTTTGGGTATTACCTTTACAAAAAATTACTTGTGGAAAGAACATTATCTAGCTCTAAAGAGACCTCTTATGCAGAGAGGTAACATAATTGGCTATCTTTCAAGTAAAAGAAGCTTTGTTCACATCAACACGTTAACTTATCTTGCTAAAACTTTAGTTCTTAACTATGGTCTGTTCTTAGTTGGTAATGCACCCAAATCGACGATTAATATAATCAAAGGCTTATATCACCGAGCAATTAGAGCAAGTATTTATGCATTCCGTACAACACCTTTGGAAAACTTATTTGCTGAATCCGGCTTACCTTCTCTCGAATTCCGTGTTAAGAAAACTAAATTCAAATTACTTAGTAAATTAATATTCTCTAATAATTCTGTAATTGATGATGATATCAAAAAAGATCAAGCAGCAAAAAGAACATACAAATGGCCCTCAGCTATACGTGAATCCAAATATTTAGCAAATAACCTCAATATAAATATTAATACGTTAACTTTTACTCCATATCTTCCCAACTGGTTGTTTAATTATGACTGCTGTGACTTATCTCTCAGCAAATATGGTAAAAAAAATACTTCAAATGATATATTTTCAAAATATTTTTTGGAAAAACAACACAACTTATTAGTTGAAGACTGGTCTTTTCTCTTTACTGACGGTTCAAAAAGCGAATATGGAACATCTTATGTTATTGTTGACGGTCTTGAAAATATCGTGATGCTTAAAATACGACCAAGTTACACATCTATCTTTGCAGCCGAAGCTTCTGCAGTTGTTAACGCCATATATATTGCAATTAAAACGCAGCGAAAAACAAGCTATACAAAAGTGAAACATTGTTAATAAAATTCGTGACCTGTTGATTAAACACTACAAAAAATTAAAAATCCTTTGGATTCCTGGGCATAGCAGTATAAGGCAATGTCCAAGCGGATATTGCTGCGAAGTTTGCTTGCATGTCCCCCATAATCGGGGACACTAGAACTGAGAAAACTGACATAAATAATCTAATTAAACTACACCTACACCAAAATCCACTTAATTCATGGTCTGTTTA
Source organism: Metopia argyrocephala (assembly GCA_963576795.1). Taxonomy (NCBI): domain Eukaryota; kingdom Metazoa; phylum Arthropoda; class Insecta; order Diptera; family Sarcophagidae; genus Metopia; species Metopia argyrocephala. The sequence continues at coordinate 34,322,367 of OY756211.1, forward strand.
CCAACATTCCCACTATAAGAATATAAATGCAAATCGTGTTTCACCTATCTATCCCACAAATATCGACAAAAGATAAATCAGAATTTTCTCTCGATTACGTCTTGGTCATACTCTTGCAACACATGGGCATATCCTACGGGGGGAACAATCCCCAACTTGTTCAAACTGTGGGTGTATTATCACAGTAGAGCATATTCTACTTGAATGCCCTCTCTACCAATCAAAACCATACTCCATATTTGGATATACCAAGCCAATATGCTTACTGAAGAGCCCCACCGAGGATAATATTAAGAAAATTTCAGTTTTTATTAATGGTATTAAAATTACAATTTAATTTTAATATACATATCTGTGGAATTTTGAATAAACGTCCTCTCGAGAAATAAGACAATTTTCCAAGATTTTTATAGTCCTTCTTTTGCTCTAATCCCCGTATTTCTACGACCTTTGGAATGCAAGATATGCAGTTGACTAATCGGCCTCTTTCAAACTTTCCCCAAATTTCAATTTGACAGAACGACTTCTTTCAGAGAATTCAGAATAATTTGAAAAATTTAATGTCTATAAAATATTTTATTTAATTTTTATTATTTTTTTTAATTATTTGCATAATGTAGGGAAAAATAAAAGTATTTTTTTTTAATAAAAGTGAAATATATTTTCCTGATCAACTTCTTTCATCTTTTTTTTCATATTCCATTTTAACAAAACAACTTGTCTTGACTTAAGCGATTAAAATAATTTTAACATTTAATCAAATAAATTTTGAGAAAACGACTTGTATGGTGGAAGCTAATTTTTTTCTTTAAAATCTATTTAACAAAAAGTCTTAAATTAATTTTTTGCCGTTTTAAAGTAAACTATTGCTTCTAGAGGGAAAAAAGGTCGCATAATGTTCTTTAAGTATTTGTGTATAATATCCAAGTTGAAAATTTCTTTAATTTTCTAAGCAATAACTTCTATTAGCCTTTTTAACTGTTTTTTTGTTCTACTGAAAAATTGTTGATTTTGAGAGAAGACGTTTTGTCAAATATCCACAGATATGTACATACATACATATGTATATATGTAGTATATATTATAACTTATATACATACTAAGTATCCTAAAAAATTTTAGACTCTCTCATTTCATGTAAATACCCAGCGGTAAAAATGTACCTTACGTAATCGCTGATGTAAGCAACACAAAGTAGCAATCAGTGGTGACACCTTCGCTTATTTCTCTGTTTAGATTTAACATATAAGTGTCATAGGCTGCTTAATCTGTGAGCTCTCGCTTAAAAAGTAAGTGACGTTGTCACCACGTACTACTACTAGTGCAATTACATTGTAAACGGAGTTATAAGCAGGTTTTATGATATCCCTATTAACAGAAGTAAATTGGAACGTAATGCATATGTATTACAATCTACTTTGCAACTGTAAGTTAAGGTTAAGCGCTGTCGCCACTTTTCCTACTGATTTTGTAATTGAAAACATAATGCATGTTAATTTGAATTCAGCCTAAAAAATTGCAATATTTTTTTATTATTTCAATAAAATTCAATTAAAATTTACAAATTATTTTAAAAATTGATTAATACAAAAAAAAAAAGAAAAAAATAATAATAAATATATAGAAAATATAATAACAAAAATATAAAATAATTATTAGTTACTATTTTTTCTTTCACTACACTTTTTTGTATAAAATCTGTTTATATGTTTTAAAACAGTGTTGTTATTGTTTTTTATACACGTCAATGGTATGGCCGTCTTTCTTTACGGCTTCTAAAAAATAAAAATTGGTAAATGCAAACACTTACATATGTATATAAATATATAGCAATTTTAAAGTAAACTTACCAAAAATTGCATCATGCAGGGCCTTTAATTCTGAAAATACAAATATATATATTATTATTATTTTCGGCCAAATGAGTTTATATCTTATATCTTCTTTACCAAGCTACTTAGGCTCAAATTGTTTCATATTAATAAAAAAAGTTTATTATACATATGTTTTCCTGACTTTGGATCTGTGTAATAATTGTAATTGCTGGGATTTATTCAACTGAAATAAAAAAATAACTTGCTATTTCTTTATTTTTATAAAAGGTTTTTTACAGACACTGAGTAAAGTTAAAATAAATAAATTAACGTACCTTTCAATTTCTCCAAATCACTTTAAATTTTTGCCATCTTTTAATTAATTAGTAATTACATATTATTAAAAATATAGTCACCAAAACACCTTTTTAAAAACCACTTTTCCACTGCGTAATGAACTTTGAACTAATTTAAATTGCAAAAATATTTTTTGTTTCACTTGTATTTCATATGTACATTGAAACTAACGGCATTTTATTATATAAAAAAATAAAATACGAGAACAAATTTTATACTGAAACAGTAACTGACTCAGCCGCTTACATCGTAAGTGAAGTTTTAATTTGGTATTTTAAATTTTTATATATATGTACGTATGGTAAACAAAAACAAATGCTCTATATAAATATATGTTTTTATATGTATATATGAAAGTAAAGTCCAAAATAGAAGAGCAAACAACTGAGCCCTTCGCTTACATCGTAAGTGGAGTTGTAATCTCGGCATATTGAATTCTTGCATTTAAAGTAAAAATAAAAACAAATACTCTGTATTGAAACAGTAACTGACTCAGCCGCTTACATCGTAATCCAAGTTTTAAATTGGGTGTATGATTCTTTAGGTTACGCACAGCTTATACTTTAAGCACGTTAAGAGTCCGCTTAAAATGTAATGCATACGTCATCGATGATTGCGTAGGTACTTCGTTTTTTTACCACTGGGTATTAATGTAAAATTTTCAATGTGTGTGAAAATAAATTGGAATTTAACTAGTCGAGACATATACCAAGTAATTTAATTCAGCGGTATTTTACGCTAACAGAGCTCTGTTAACACGTTTACAGTGGTTATATGCCAAAAGGGTATAATTACTGAGCCGATTTAGGAGAAACAGGATATGGTACACATATGTGACTATATACGAATGGTACTCAAATGATTAGAATATACAATGACCTTATAGCCAACCCAGAGCATATCTCACCAGAAATGTGCCTAGGTATTACCTACCTTAAACCTAAAGTCGATAACCCAATATCCGCCTCCCAGTTCAGGCCGATAACATATAAAAAATAATATACTCGCAGAGAACAAAAAGGATACCGACATGGAACAAAAGGTTGTAAAGACCAACTGGTGATCGATAGCATCATGACCAAGCAGGCGATTCGGAGTAAAAGAAATATATATACGGCATTCATCGACTACCAAAAGGCATTTGACTCTGTACCACACTCCTGGCTCCTAGAAGAACTGAGAATTTACAAAATCGATACAGCACTAATAAGGTGTATTGGGCAACTAATGGCATTCTGGCAAACAACGCTATACTTTCGCAATGGAAGTAATAACATTAGGTCGAGACCAATAAAAACACAGCCCGTTGATGTTCTGTATAGCACAAAACCCACTCTCCTTACTCCTTAAACAAAGCCAATATGGATACAAACTTGGCCCAGACACCAGAAAAATATCGCATTGTTTTTAGATGGACGATCTTAAACTCTACGCAAGCACAAAACTTCATTGGGACAGTCTTTTAAGAATAGTCGAAATATTTTTAAGCGATATAAAGATGAAATTTGGAATAGACAAATGCAGAACACAGAATATCACAAGAGGAAAATATACAGTGGGCGAGAACTACGAATGATATGAACAAATAACACCACTTTTAGGGGACGAACATTATAAATACCTTGACATAATGCAACATATCGCTATCGATCACAAAAAAGAAAAGGAAACCATCACGAAGGAATTCATAAATAGAGTAAATAAAGTATGCAAACGCAAATTAAATGGCAGAAAGCTTACAAAAGCAATTAACACCTACGCTATCCCATTGCTTACGTACACATTCGGCGTTATTTCTTAGTCAGACACTGACCTCGGTAACATGAATATGAAGATCAGGACAATAATGACGAGAAATAAATACCACCACCCAAGAGCATCAATAGACAGAACAAACACCTAGAACATTGGGAGGAAGAGGAATACTGAACATAAAATTACTACACGATCGTCAAATCGAAAAACTGACAGAATACTTTAGGGGAAAAGCGGCAATATCACACCTCTATAGAGGAATAGTAGACGCTGATGATAATATTACACCACTTAATCTAAAATAAACAACAATAGGAAATCTAATACACAACTGGAAGTCAAAACTACTACATGGAAAATATCCAAATATGATTGCCCAACCTTACGTAGACGTTACTAATACTAATAACCGGTTAATATACGGTAGCATTTTTGCGGAAACAGAAGGATTTATAATAGCTATACAAGATGGAGTAATCCCTACCAGAAACTATAGGAAATATATAATCCATATAGCTCTCCGGAAACCATCCCACACTTGCTTAACAGCTGCACCACTTTACTTCAGAGCCATTATAAACAAAGACACGATAATGTTGGAAAAATAATATATATAAACGTAGTCAAGCAGCTCCGGATAAAAGAAGAAACAACATACTACTATAAATACCAACCCAAACCAGTAATTGAGAATAACAGCCACGTTATCTATTGGGATAGATCAATATTGGTTAACAACACCGATAACATTACCATACCCAACAGACCCGATATGGTAATCATTGACAAACAGATGAAAATAGCCCAGATAATTTACTTTGCAATACCATACATATGATACCAATATACAGGAAACAATAGCAACTAAAAAAAGCAAATACATTCCATTAGCTCAATATATTAAAAATACACAGAACTTGGCACAAGTGGACATATTACCTTTCATAATCGAGCAGCAACAATTATGAGGGAAACAATACAATAACAAATAAACGGAAGGTCATAATTGTATAGATACATAAATCAACAGAGGGTAACCTTTGGTCTAAGACCCAATGCGTGAATTCCAGCTTCGGTTGTGAATGTCTAATTCTATAATAATAATAATAACAATAATAATAATAATAGGTGGTGGATAAGGGAAAACCGGTAACAGGTATTGGGGAAATAAAATACCCAACGCGAACCAAAACCACCAACCGGCCTTCGAGCCTGAAATTTAAAATGGATACAAGATTAAGAAGAAGAAACTTAAACAGCGTAAACGAGGTCGACTTTGAAATAGAAAGCGATGTCGCGCTCGGCAGGGGACAAGACGTAGTATCTAAGGTCGTCATCCATCGAAACCTACGTCACGGAATAACAAACCAAACGATCAGTTCAAGTTGTAACCAAACAGATGTACTTCAAGTTGGTCCAAATGAACAATCATCCAATCTGTGTACTGAAATACCAAACAATATACGAACTAACCAGAGAAATAAGTGGACAAAAGAAGAATTTATAGGAATAATTGAATCATATTACCAAACTATTGAAACAAAACATCCAAGTGGTATGATGGCTGGTATGTACGCAATTACGACATTTGAGATGGAAAGTATAAAATGTAGAATTAGTGATGCAATTAGGAATAACACGAACCTAGAAGGAAATGAAAATGCTAATGATGAACATAGCCTCAATAACCACATAGTAGAAAAACCAAGTCAGGCTCCAATACAACAGAACGAAATTGAAAATACCCCACAATTAAACAATGATCAGGCTGAATTTGAAATAAAATTATGGGAAAAAAATAGCCGAAGTAAACTGCATACCTATGAGCGAAAGGAAACCAGTTAATAAACTGAAACAATGTCGAAATACGCAGAAACAAATAGAAATTGCGAATGAAGTGATTAAAAGAATAATTGGAAGTGAACACATTGATCTAACTGAATTAAACCACATTATTTACGCAACTGCAATCTTAATACAGTTATTTCCGCTTAATTGAGTCTCTAAAAATGCACGATTTTTGGTGCAATTAAACGGGAAACTCAATTAAGCGATACTCGGTTAATTGATTCGCCGACGCAATTAAAACGAAAATCACTTAATTAAGCCAGACGAGCAATAAAGCGAAACATCCACGTGTATAGAGAAAAAGAAATTCATTTTTTTATTTATTAAGTTAAAAAATAGTGTTAGTTTATTAAAACAAAAAAAAACAAAAAAAAAAAACAAAAATCAGGTACGTTCATCGTACAATATTTGAAAAGCAACAAAAATTAAAAAATTCTATATAAAAAGAGATCAAAATTTAAAATAATTACATTACATATGTGCATGCGAGTGTACATTAAATGTTATAAAAAAAAACATTATACATACATACATAAGTAAAACTATGATTAAAAAAATCAGTCATCAACATTTGAATTTTAGATTTGTTGACGCTTTCGATGATTCTTTTTCTATATCGTTCCATTTACATGGTGAACAGAAACATGACAAAAATTTTTTTGGTGCAACATAAATGGTTTTAATTTTGTGGAGAAAAAAATTAAGCAGACGAAATCAATTAACTGAAACATTTGTTTGTGTTTTTCGCAATGCGGTCTCATTTTATGAATCAATAAAACGGGAGGCACAATTAAGCGGAACTCAATAAAACGGGTACTTTTGCATAGGAGGTTATACGGAATGATTTCGTTTCATGATTTTTAGTACAATTAAGCGGGAAACTCAATAAAGCGGGGCTCAATTAACCGAAAACAACTGTAGCAGGTGAAATGAAAGCTAATTGAGAAACCTCAAGAGCAGTTAACAACAATGAACCAATGTGGAGTAAACGAATAAACCAACAAATAACAAAATTCAGAAAACAACTATCAACACTGAGCGAATACAAAAAGAGAAGTGGTGTAGTCTCATCAAAAGTTTACAACAAATTAAAGAAGATAATGAATGAGGCCGTAATTACGACTGACAATGTAACAACTTTTGAACAAATCATCAAAATGAAACTCCAGCCTAAGTCTCAGAGATTACAAAGATATAAAAAGAGAAAATTACAATATGTTCAGAACAAGTTATTTGAAGAAAACAGAACAAAAACTCAACAATAAAGAAGAACCTATAGCAGATATACCGAGAAAGGAAGAAGTTGAACATTTCTGGCGATCCATTTTAGAAAACGAAGAGCAAAATCATAATGCAGAGTGGGTTAAAAGATTAATGCCCGTATTCATAAAAACTATTTTAGGTTTATTAAGGTTTTTTTGATAAGTATTGCATAGAAATTTGTCAAATAAGTCCTCAATAAACCTAAAATAGTTTTAATGAATACAGGCATAAGAAGATATAGTAATCAAATACCTCTACAGAACTGGTCAAGCATTATATGATAAGGATCTTGTTACTCTAATTAGAAAACTTCATAACTGGGAAGCTCCTGGATCAGACAAAATACAAAACTTTTGGATTAAGAAATTATCCTCAATACACCAAAGCTTAGCTAATGCCTATAACAAAATTTTAAACAACCCAAATAATATTCCAAAATGGCAAACTAAAGGTTCAACTTATCTGTTATATAAGGATAAATGCCCGAAAAATCCCAAAAATTAAAGACCAATTACATGCCTACCAACATTGAATAAAATCTTAACATCTTACCTCTCAAACAACATATATAAACATCTGATTCAGCACAATATTTTACCAATTGAACAAAAAGGGTGCCGGAAATTAAGTCAAGGTTGTAAAGGTAAACTATTGATAGACAAAATGGTAACAGAAAATGCAAAGTTAAAGAAACATGATTTATGTATGGTATGGATTGATTATAAAAAGGCATTCGACAGTGTCCCTCACTCCTGGATACTGGAAATTTGGGACATATATAAAATTAACTTTATAATAACAAAGTTTATCAGTAAATCCATGCAAACGTGGAGAACCCAGATGCACCTATATGGAAAAAATAGCAACATTAACACTACAGATATTCAAATTAAACCTGGAATATTTCTAGGTGATTCATTACCGCCGTTATTGTTCTGCATGTCTATGACTCCTCTCAGTCAATTGGTAGAGAAGTAAAATATAGATTACAAATTATCCAACCAAAAGAAAATAAACCACCTCTTATACATGGACGATCTGAAGTTATACGCTAAGAGTCAAGATCAACTAAAGCAAGCATTGGAAATCGTTCACGAACTAAGCAAAGACATAAGAATGGAGTTTGGACTGGATAAATGTGCTAAAATTACCCTGAAACATGGCAAAGCTGTTAATAAAGAAAACCTTATAATCAGTGAATCCATAACACTGGTTTACAGCCAAAAAATACCAAGAACGCCACATGCCTAGATAAGTTAATTGGGACCTCCTGAGCACGAAAAACGCTGTTATTATTTTTATCTAAGTACAGTTTTTTAGATAACGGTACTTTTGTGTTTTTCGGTGTATGGCCCCTCTCAAACCCTTGTGGTGTCCAACGGAAAAGCTATCTTAGCTGGAAAACAGTATTTAGAGAGGCACAACAGAGTAGCCACATATCGTTTAATTTAAAATTTACAGGAGGCGGTAAAAACACAACAGATACTGTAATTATTAATATATAACTTTTTATTAAATGCTGTACAATTGCTTGTAATAACGTTATTTTTAATAATATTGTAACATTCTTTGTGAGGAGCGGAATATTTCTAAAATGCATTGAATTTACTAAAAAAAAGTAAGTTTTGAAAAAATGCGAGTTAGGGCCTTTCTACCTGAGACCAACGATATATACATTGGCAGCTTTTGAAGGAAATCAATATAGAAGTCTGTAGTAAATGGTACGAACATCAACCAAAATCTGTATTTGAAAATAATGAAATCGTAATTATGTGGGATTTTCCAATAATAACTGATCGGACAATCAACGCAAATAGGCCTGATATTGTTTATCATTAACAGGAATACTCATGAATGCTTGCTTATTGATGTAGCTGTACCTGATGATCCCAACATTGCCATAAAAGAGGCAGAAAAGCTCAGCAAATATAAAGATCTTGAAATTGGAATAAACAGAATGTGGATGGCAAGAACATCAGTCATTCCAGTGGTAGTTGGAGCACTAGGTTCCGCAACAAGAAGACACCAAGAACACCTAAGCAGAATTCCATGCTTCATTAGTTCTAATGAAATTCAGAAAATTGCAATATTAGGAACAGCACATGTGATAAGAAAATTTTAGATATAAGATAGTATCTAGCAATGATAGATCCTTAGATTGTTTGTTACAATCCGGACTATTGTTTTTTTATTACCAGTTTAATTTGAAGCGTCGTAATTAACTGTGATAACAGAGTAAGAATTTGCTCGCTCTTTTGCTTGCGCCTCGAAAAATTGCGCATGCGCAAAGAGCGGAGCCACTAAAAAAGAGCAGTTGTTGGCTCTTTTGGCTCCTGCTCTTTTTTGTAAGCGCTGCTCTTTGCGCTATGCGCATTTTAATTTTTTATTTGGCGCTTTGCTCTGCACATTGAGCAAAATGAGCAGCGCATTGCGCATGCGCTTTTTATATCTACAGTGTCATGTCAGCAACAATTTTTTTAATTTGCGATTAGAAAAAATTTTTATGTGCAGTCAATCATTGCGGTACAGAAAATGACTTTATGCAGTACTACTGATGGAAATTTCCATCATAAATATACTTAAGAAAAGATGGATGGGGACATTCGCGTATGTTTTTAAGAAAAAAAAAAAACAAATTTATGATACACGTTTATTTGCATGAAGAAAATAAAATTTTTTTTACTAATTCTTCACATATGTATACTTAGAAAAAATTTGAATGCATATATTCGCGTGTGATTTTCAGAAAAATTTTGTTGTACTAATTTATGTGCGTAAAAAAAAAATAAAAAGAAGCCTTATTTTGTAACTCTCCTACGCTAAAACTCTATCGCTAAAAATTTATAACCTAGATTTAGGACTTTTTGGCAACGAATAGAATTCTTGAACGCTTATTGTAGTTATTGTATTGTATTGTATTCATGCCTATACCTCTACACTTTTTAATTTTATATATTCTAACGCCCAGCCTGTTTCAAAAACCCAAAACTTTAGAATTTTAGCCTAAGAGAATTACAGAATAATGCCCCAGTTTAATATAAAAAAGAAAACAATGTTTTATTATTTTACTCTAAAGAATATGAAAATACTAATATAAATTCTATTTACATTTAATTATTTCTTCTTTTTTCATATTAAAATTACTGACTTCAAAGGTATTTTACAGCACAGTAAATGCGCAATGCGCACTCTTTTGCGTATTGCGTAAAAAAAAGAGTGGCGCAAGAAAGCTCAAAATTCAAATGCGCCTTCTATGCGCAGCGCTTGTAATGCGCAGAGCAATAAAAATGGCGCAGAGCAAGAGCAACAAAAAGTTTGCTCTGCTCTTTGCGCAAAGAGCAAAAAAGAGCCAAAAGAGCGGCGCTGCGCTGCGTTTTTACTTACTCTGCTGTGATATTATGAAATAATAATAATAACATTTTGAACAATATCAATCAAATGACGATGTACATCAGGGATGAGCAACACGCGGCCCGCGGGCCACTTGCGGCTCTTTCAACCTATTTATGCGGCTCGCCAAACAAATGTTGCTGCTTCTCAAAAATACACATAATATATAGACACATTAATCAACGAATTTCAATTACGAAGAAACTGAGAAGAGAGCAGTTTCCATGAAAATGTTTTCCTAACCATTAATTATCGATGTGGATACAGTTCCCGAAGACTTTCAAAGGGAAGTGATGGACATGCAGAATAATACTGATGTAAAAAATGTACTTCTCTCAGTAAACATCGAGAATGTTTATAAATCCGACCACCGACCAATTACCACCGATTAAGACTGAGTAATGCACGATTAGAAACTTGTGTATGTGTACCTACCTCATCAATTTCGGCTGATATTGATCAGGTTGTATCGAAAAAACAGTGCCAAATTTCTCATTAAAAATTTCAAGCAAATACTTTTTTTTTTGGCATTAAATTTTATATTTTTTTATTCTAATTTTTATTATAAATAGAGTTTTGTAAATTATTAGTATTTATGTGCGGCCCGCCAAAAAATTTTAAAATTTATAAGTGGCCCGTTGATTAAAAAGGTTGCTCACCCCTGATGTACATGATGGTGAGATATGTGGACTAGCTTGGCACTGATTATGTTGCGACTCTTCTAAGCCTGCAGTTGGGGCAATGGGTACAATAGGATTTGATAATAAGCCATTTCTGGCAACAGGGGAATGCATAAAGGTAGAATTAGCCAAACGTTGTCGTAATGTATCGTGTCAGCTGTTCGTACAATTGTATAACAGTGATAAGCTTTTTGTTTGTTTCATAATATGGGGATAATTCCACTTTTTTTCGGTACTATTTTTTAATTATGAACACCAATTTAAAACAATTTTTAAACATAATAATATTAAAAAGCAAAATGTCTTTAAAGAATTAAGCACGTTTTCTTTTTATGGGAATGTTTAGAATTATACATAATTTAATAACGAAAAAATAAAATTTAGTTCTTTTGTAACAAGAATAACTATCTATCAATAATTTGATTTGTTTGTCACGCAGGTATTTGTCACATTTTCTTGCAACTGTGCCGGCATGGTATAATCATCATAAGGTAGTCCCGCTTTACCAAAACAATTACAGCTGCTTACTTGGGATTGTCAAAATCTTATTCTTCTTCCTTGTTATTTATTTTGACGTTAAGCAAATTTGAAATTAAAATTTTTTCTTTGACAACAAATTAAAATTTAAAATGATGAAATGCAATACCAAATTATCCATACCAAATTTAGTTTTTTATTTTTGTTTTCAATATAAATTGCAAAACGTTTATATTTTTATTTATTTATTTATATTTTTCGACATTCACACACATATACACAATATAAATGATTTTTTTTTAATACAAGTTGCATATTTAATAAAATTTTTACAATAAAATTTATCTATTCATTCAGAGCTACTGTTGATGCGACCATCCAATGCGCCATGAGGTAGCCTCTGGATAATTATATTTTACAACGGCGAATGTATTATATTGTTTATAAACTATTTTTTTACAGAACAAAACCAAAATTTTCAACTTTTAAAAAAATTTTTCACAAAAAAAAGAAGAGGAAGAGCTTGTTTACAACAATATATTTATTTGTGTACAACGGTCAACCACAGTGTTGCTTTTATTTGACAATTCTAAGAGCAGCAGAGTTGCAAAACCACAGAGTTATATGCTATTGCAAACTGGGACCCCCTTATGATGATTATACCATGTGTGCCGGGTTGAATTGAATGAAAATATATTTTAATATTTTATCTGTTTAATAAAAAATTATATTATTATCATACACACATGTATGTATATGCATACGAGGTATATTCACATATTTTAAAATATATACGTGCATGGTACGTGCAGCTTGTACAGGATTTATATACATTAGGGATGCCAATCCCGAAAAATCCCGGGATTTCCGGGATTAGGCTAATCCCGAATCCCGGGATATTTATTTCGGGACCGCGGGATTTTTTGATCATATACATTTTTATAAAATCATAATTCATGACTTTACTTATTGAAAAGGCATTCTTTGTGTAAACAGTGTTTAATAAACACCATGTTACACTTTTATATGACTCATCCTGTCAATACTGCAATTAGAAACAAGAAAACCTTTTACTTTGCAAAAATTTGTTTAGTCTTGGTCAACAATTAAAAACCAAATTTTATTTAATTACCTCAATTAAGTATATTATTTACTTCATAAATAAATAGACAAAACACATAAAAATAATGTCTTTTGTAAATCATAAGACCAAAAGTAACAACAAAAGTTCCGTGTGGTTTTATTTCTTGAGTGAATCCACATGTGCACAAAGGGGAAAATGCAAACTGTGTAATAAAATATTGAAAACTAATGGTGAATCGACGAAAGGACTGTTAACTCATCTAAAGATATTTATATAATATATGAAAAAATATAAATTAAAGAAAGATCAAAATTTATATTCATACTTTATAATGTATGTATGCATCTTTCAGAATTACAATATAAAATTGGAAGATGCACATAATGAACCAAACGCTAAGGTAGCAAAAATTACAAGCTTTGCAGTCTTACAAGAGGATTCTATTGAAGCATGTATCGCCCGAATGACTGCCCTTGATGGTCTTCCATTTTCTATATTTATAACATCTACAGAACTTCGTAAATCATTAGCATCTAGAGGTTTTGAAGTTTCTAAATCAAAGGAAACTGTAAAACCGAAATTTTTGGATTATTTCTTAAAATGCAAACAAAAAACTATTCAAGACGTAAGTAAGATTAAGAGCATTGGTTTAAAATTTAGCCTTACTTTTGACAAATGGACTTCCACCGCAAATAAGCGTTATATAAACTTGATGTTGCGTTCAACAGACAAGTTGTTTAACTTGGGATTAATAAGGATAAAAAAATCTGCGACTGCACTCGTTTGTATACGTTTGTTAGATGAACGTCTGAATGAATTTGGTATTTCTTTTTCTGATGACATTATTGGTATTACACAGGCGGTGCCGCTACTATGCAGAAAATTGGGAAAATAGTTAAATCAAAGCAACAACTATGTCTTGCACATGGTATACATCTGGCCGTTTTAGACGTTTTTTACAAGCCGGTCTTAGACATTGAAATAAATGAATTATCATCATCAGAAGACGACGAAACAACCCAAAGCTTAAATTTTTGTGAAACAAATATAAAAACTGATTTGACTGACCAATTTCATATATCACATCTTATTGAAAAAGTCAGAAAAATGTTCAGAAAATTTGGAAAGCAGATGCTAAAAGAGATATCTAAGTATGACTGTAAATTAAGTCAAGAGCTAGAAAAATCTATTTACCAAAGATTGAAAGAAAGAAGAACAATATATTCAACATTACCGAACTTTTTAAAAAATCCAAAACTAAAATCGAATTTTGATACTCATATTGAAATATTTACTATTAAAGATGAACTTAAAAAGCTTATTTTAAAATTTGATGGCGACGAAAATTTACAAAATGTTTTTACAAACTATAGCTCCGACTCATCTTTAGATGGTGACGTAAATGTAAATTCATATGCATCCATAAATGAAAAATTTAATAAAGCTATAGAAAGGTGCAAAAGTCCAAGCAAAACCTCTAAAGGGTTTGATGATGGAATTGAGACAACAATTGAGAACGAAATTAAAATTTTTATTTCAGGTGGAGAAAGAGGGAAGTTTTTGCAAAAAACATACAACAATTTGTTGACAATTCCTCCAACAAGCGTTGATTGTGAACGCTGTTTTTCTTCTGCGGCATATATTGGCAATAAAATGAGGTCTAGACTTTCAGATGATACTCTCGACGCTTTAATTTGTTTGCGAAGTTTTTTAAGAGAAGAACAAAATTTAGTAAAATCGAAGTTTGAATAAAACAGACTTAATATTCCATAGATGTTTATTTTATAGTATTGAAAACTTGTATGTACATAACATATGTATGTATGTGGATCTTAATACTTTAAATAAGTGTTAATTTATGAATACTGAATACTTTAATAATTTATTTGTTACTTTGTTTAATTTTTTGAACAATTTTTGTTTTTTTTATATATAATACAGTGCGAGCTTGATTTTCGCAACCCCCGATTAACGCAACACCCCGATTAGCGCAACAGGCAAATTTTTTACATTACAGTCTTTATAAGTGCAACGATTTTCAAAAATGAGTCTCAATAAGTGCAACAATATTTTTTTTAATATATTTACATTGATTTCTGTTTGTATTTCTTGTTCAGAAACGTATTTTTATAAAAGTAATAATATTTAATCAAAGAATTCTATTTCAATAGCATTTCTCCCACGTTAGTGCTGTCCCAAACACGTTTTAAAACGCAAATACAAACGCATCGGTTTTCTGTTTTGCAACATACTCGTATGTATGTTTACACAGATGCGTAGGCTAACATACATATATGTATCATTTCACTTTTTAAAACAAAAATTCCTCGCTACGCCAATGTTTCAACAAGAAGATAGTTTTTTAACATTTAATAATTAATTTGTTTCTTTTTATTAAAAATGGGGTATTTTCAGGTACAATAAAAATTGGTCGATAATTGCAACTTTTTCGGTAACTGCAACAGGCCAGATTTTTTCAATTTGCGAAAATCGAGCTCGCACTGTATTACTAATGGAATTAAAAGTTAGTTTTTTAATTTTTTTTTAAGATTTTTATTTGGTAAAAATTTGAATAAATATATATAAAAATTAATATACATATGGTTTTATGTTTCCAAAAGTGTGCCCTAGAGGTCTAGTTTATAGTGTGCTAGACTGCCAGTGCAAGGGTTGTGGGTTCGATTCTCACCAGAGACCACTACACCGAGCTAATGGTCTTTGTCACTCTGCTTGTTATAATTAATTTTAATATAATGTAATATTGTATTGTAGTTTGGTTAATAAATAAATATTTTTCAAAAAATCCCGATATCCCGAAAAATCCCGGGATCCCGAAATATCCCGAGATTTGAATTTTCAAAATCCCGAATCCCGGGATTGGCGTAAACCAGTCCCGTTTGGCATCCCTAATATACATACTGTTACGAGAAATAAATTAAGTAAAAAAGCGCCAAAGATTACAGCTAAAATAAAAGAAAAACGCGTATTATGTTAACATTTTAGAGTAAAAAAAAAATAACAACAAACACGTAATTTTGTCTTGTGCTGTTACCAGTAAAAACCAAAACACACACGCACATATATCTGTATATTGGTGCTGCAAAAATAACTACGAAATCATTTCAACAACAACGACATAAGAGATGTTCTGTCTACAAACTTCTGCATGTACTACAGATATACACACGCATATACATACAAAAATACATTAACATGTTGACACACAAGTATTTTGCCATATGTAGTGATCTCGAAACTGAAAGAAAAATCTAGACACATTGAAATTTACAGCCAGGCCCACGATATCGAATCGTGTAGTTTTAAGCGACAAACAGCTGATTTGCGGCACACTAATTTTTGTGTCGCCAAAAATAAATGCGATTGGTAACACAAAATTTTGTTACACACATATACATAAATAAACAAAATCGGAATAAGTTTGTTTACTACCAAGGCCCATTAATACAGGTCATTGCATCTCTACAACAATACAACTATAGAAAAAACCACATGTATTTTGTGTCGTGTGATCTATCTATATCTGTCAAAATTATAAAAGGTTTTTGTAGAAAATGGTGGAAAAGAAACTAAAATCAGTGCTGCCACAGTCCGTAAAATTTAGTAACCAAATTTGAATAAGAAAAATTCAATAAATTAAAACTAAACATTTAAATGTCGGCTAATTTTATACATATAAAATTCAATTTCAACATACGTTCTATGATATAAACTGTAAAATAAAGTGAAACTCTCCCATATAAAACATATTGTTACGAAGAAATAATTTTGTAAAACAAAATCATAATTGCATTCCCTTAAATTAGTATTTTCACTATTTCTAGCATTTGGGCTATATAAAAAAATATTACAATAAGAAAGTATATGTCAGAAAATCAAGTACATACGTTTAAAATTATATAAATTTTTAAATTATAAAAGATTTATTGTTGCTGTGGAATTAGTTAAATACTAAACAACAGAGACAATAACAATTAGTAGAAAAACTGTAGGTATTATAAATAAGGCTTCACATTACTCTTTTTAGTTATACAGGGTGTTTTTTTTAGAGGTATAGAACTTCGAATTGAAATAAAACACAAGAAAATCTTTTTTTTTTTCATCAATTTGGCTTTATTGGAAGGATAATTTTATGCTATTAATGTTTAAATATGATTTCGGGCATGTGGCCGCAGCGGCTAGCTCGAATAAAGCCAATTCTACAGGTCCAATTTTCAACCACTTTTTCGAGCATATGGGGCCGTATGTTGGCAATAACGCCTCGAATGTTGGCTTCCAAGTCCCCTAACGTTTCTGGTTTGTTGGCGTAGACGAGCGACTTCACATACCCCCAAAGAAAATAATCCAATGGTGTCAAATCACACGATCTTGGTGGCCAATTGACAGGACCATTCCGCGAAATTATGCGCTCATCGAATGTTTCCTTCAATAAATAGATTGTGACGTGCGCTGTGTGGCATGTAGCGCCGTCTTGTTGGAACCACAACTCATCCACATTCATGCCATCCAATTCGGGAACAAAATAGTCGGTTATCATGGCTCTATACCGGTCTCAATTAACGGTAACTGACTCTCCAGCATTATTTCGGAAGAATTATGGCCCAATGACTCCACCAGCCCATAGAGCACACCAAACAGTCAGTTTTTGTGGGTGTAATGGCGTCTCAAGGGTCTCATGTGGATTCCCTTCACTCCAAATGCGGCAATTTTGCTTGTTGACGTAGCCATTCAACCAAACATGAGCCTCATCACTGAACAAAATTTTGCGATGAAAATCAGCATCGAGATCAATCTCATTTTCGGCCCATACACCAAAATCACGACGCATTGCATGGTCTTGCGGCTTTAATTCTTGCACAAGCTGAATCTTGTAAGGTCGCAAGCCAAGATCTTTGCGCAAAATCTTCCATAAAGTTGATGGACAAAGCTCCAATTGCTGTGCACGGTGGCGAATCGATTCATTCGGGTTCTCTTCAACACTTTGCTCTACAGCGGCAATTGTTTCTTCGGTGCGCACTGTTCGACGTCTCTGCGGATGCGTATTATCACATGGAGTAAACGTAGTGCGAAAACGATCCATGGTTAACCGAATTAATTGCTCTGATGGACGATTATGTCGACCATAAAATGGACGGAGCTTGCGGTAAACTTCGCGAACTGAACCATTATTTTCGAAATAAATTTGCACGATTTGCAAGCGTTGTTCTTTTGTCAACCTGTTCATGATGAAATGGCAAACCAAACTAAATATTAATCGCTTGACAGCTGCCAAAATGGCCGCCAGTTAAAAAAGTGATGCCAACTTAAAGTTCTATACCTCAATAAAAAACACCCTATATATACAAGATTATAGAGTGTAAATAAAAGCTTTAAGATCCAAAAGTATCTGTATTTTTAGTTTGCAGTAAAGAGCCCTAGTATACAAAACGAACTATAAAGGACGATTCATAACAATATTATCCTGCTTGAACCTAAAATATTACAATGTTTAGTTAAAACTATTATTATTCATTTAATATAAAAATACCATTTTCTTTTTAAAGAAAGAAAAAACACAAAAAGAAAATATATATGTAAGAAAAAAGTAGCCAACTTTGATTAGATATAGCCAATATGGCAACACTGATTGAAAACATAAACATTCAAATAAAAACAAAAACGATAAAAATGTAAACAAACTTTGACATTTATAGATAGGTTTACATAAAATCAGCCTGAGAGATGCAATAACCTGTATTAATGGGCCTTAGTTTATTACATTTCTGGCAAGTTAAATTAGCACAAGGTTGCATTCTTTACTGTACAATTTAAGCATTTCAGCGCTTTTTTGTGTATATTCGCGAATATTCTCTGATATGTTGATATGGCAGCTTTGTTGTTTATTTGCATTACGTTGGTAACGTAAAGCAAAGCGAACGATAAAGTGACAATTAGTGAGCCGCAGTTTAGATTCACAGTGAGTGACTGAGTTTCTTTCGCTTAAGTTTTCTTTCGATATCGTGGGCCTGGCTGTTAAATAAAAGGGCAGAGCAGAGATTGGGAATCAAGTTAATTGTGATTTAGCTACGACAGAGTAAAGATCATCAGTGAATCCCTACGTGTGGTATTGTTCGACAGTGTATATCTTGTAAAGTGTATTAAGTGTAAATAAAGTAAAAATACACAAGCAAATCAAGTGTTTATTATTTGTAATTAAGAATCCGCATAATAAAAATTATTTCTATAGAAAAGGTCTGTAGAAATAAAACGTTTTTAAAAGGTAAAAACGTAACAATACATACATACATATACGTATGTATATATGTATTTGAGTATGTATATCAAATTGTAAATTATTTGTGTATAAATACTCGAAATACAGTTTTGATACTATTTACTCTCTTTGGTACTATTTCTTTATTTTTAAGTAATATTTTTAATTTTGAAGTACCATTACTGTATTTCATTTTTGTAATAAAAATTAAATTTAAAAACATAGGAACTTTTTTGAAATTTCAATTTCTGTTTAAAATTGTAATGTACATGTATCCAAAGCAAATTTAAATCGAATAATAAAATGAAATTATATATTATATAATTAGAAATATTTGAGATATTTAAGCGTGATACTTAATTTCAAATAATCCATTCACACACAAAGGAATTAAGAACAAGTATTTGATTTCAAATTATTAACTTACATAAGTATATGTAATTTTCATTTATTTCCAATAATATTTATTAATTGTACAGAGATAATAATCACCCCAATTCTAAACTGAAACTTTCTGGGAGTTTTTTCTCTTTTCCCAACTAACCTATTCCTAACCTCGCTGGGAGATTTTACTTTCCTCCTATTCTAAACAAACTTCGAAACAGGGAAACTCTTCCCGGTGAAAAAAGTAGCTATTACGAATGTCATAGTAAGGGAGAAAATTATGACAAATTTTGGGAATAATTTCGTTAAAAATTTAAAGAGGATTGCACCAGAAAATGTAAGTAATTTAAATTTTTCATTAAAAATTTGATAAATATCTCAATTTATTCACATTTTTAGGTCAAAAACAACAAATAAGAAACAGATAGAGATCAGATAGATGCAATGCAGTCCCACCCATATTTTGCCCGGTGATGGTTTAAAGGGAGCAAAGATGACTTAAATGCAATATGGCGCAATTTAGAGGCGGAATTAAACGCAGCTGGGCCATCGCTGAATGGAAAAAGGTATAAATTATTAAGTGGCAATAAAATTTCCTATCAGAGCAACAAATGATAAATTTATTTTTCAGGTTTGGTGCGACCAAAAGAAGTATGTGCGCCATAAGGCGGCACAAAATTTAAAATTTTCTCGGGCAACTGGTGGAGGCCCAGATATGGAGCAGGGTTTTTCTGCAAATGAGGAAATTATTTACAACCTGATTTGTATGAAAGACTCTGTGGAGAGCGTTTCTAAAAAATTCGGTTTAGGTGAATCTAGTGTAGAAAAAACGCTAGAAATATTGTTGGATTCCACACACAATGATGAGACTAAAAGCAGTGGTGTGATAATGAAGAAACGCCCCAAAAACCACCTGCGAAAAAGTTGAAGCTGGACTCCAAAGAGGATCCTAGCGAAGTTCTGCCATTGTTATCGAGTGACACAGAAACATCATAACCATCACACCATCAAAAGCACCGATAAATAAATCTACGCAAAAGCCAAAACAAAAAGGAGATCGGTTTTCAAAAAGATATGCTGGAGGTGATGAAGGAGCAGCTTCAGAGCACCAACAAAATATATCGCTCTATTGATCACCTTTATGATTTAAAGAAGGCAGAGCTGGAAGAGATCAAACGGCACAACTTGGTGATGGAGCAATTGAGGATAAGAGAAGTCGAGGACAAAATTGAAAAAAACCGTCGTCTTTTGGAGCTACAAGAGCTTAAGCACTGAAGGCAATTACATATATGCCATGAAGTACCTGTTATTTTTTTTTCTGTAATTTAAAAAATGAATATACGATTTATGAATTCAATTAAATTATTTATTTAGCTTTAAGTTTTTATTTATGAAATGTGATGAATAAAATGTGTTTATTTTTTAATTAACAATTTAAAAAAAAAGCGTTTTTTTATTTTTTTATTTTGAAATTTCAAAGAAAACTAAACTCAAGTTAAAGCAAATAAAATTCACAGATTGTTTCCTATATTATTTCTAATATTTTGGGCAACGATCAAATACTGGGGAGAGGCTAAGGATATTACATTATTATCTTGAACGCTGAGAGTTTCTACATTTTCTTCACCGTTAACTTCCATATTGCATTTGAAATAAATGCAAACGTTATGCAAAGCACAGCATATGTTTGTTATTTTAGCTGCCTTTTCTGGAGCATAGTATAATTCTCTAGCTCCAAGAATGCATCGCCATCTGTTTTTCAGAACACCATTTGTACGCTCAATAACATAACGACACTTGGAATGAATTTCGTTGAATTTTATTTCAACAGACCCATCTTGCGGACATCTGTGAGGTGTTATAAACCATGATTCTAATGAATAACCTGCGTCTCCTAGTAAAAAAATATAAATCTTTTAATATTTCAATATTGTTTTGTTAATATTTAAAACCTTACCAAGGAGCCAATAATTGCTACCGTTTCTGAGGTATTCTTGTTCAAGATGAGCTCTTAACTCACTGGTGTTCCAAATAAAAGAGTCTTGACACGCTCCAGGATGAGAGGCATCTACGTACTGAATCCTCAGCTCATTGTCACAGACCTGTAATTTTTTATTGTTTTAAAATTTGGGTTAACATATTTTTGACAACATTAATTTACCAGCATTACATTCAAGCTATAATATCCCTTCCTGTTATAGTATAGGTGCTTATTATTAGACGGAGCAACAATTCGGACATGAGTTCCATCAACACATCCTATAACGCTTGGAATAGCATGCTTTATATAAAAATTTAACGCAACTTTACGCTTTTCAACTTCTGTTTTGCAAAATGTTATCCACTTTTGACATAGATGCTCCTCAAATATATTTATAACTTCTGTCAAAATTTTACTAAAAGTGCTCTGCGCCCCAGACATATCAGAGTCCTTCCCGTTTCGTACGCACGTTCGACCATGAAGCGAAGCGTTGCCCTTAACTTTACGAGTGGGGAAACTGCAATTGACTGTCTCTTTTGTGGAATATGTGCAGTTAACATATACAAAAGGTAAATAAAGGCTGGTTTATTTACCCTGTAATATTTTTCAAATCTAAAAAACATTATTATTTAATTCAATTATAGTACTTTTTAAGGAATCTACTTACAAAGTTTGAGGTAGCTCAAGTGGGTTGGTGGCATCACGTAATATTTTTCTTGTTAACCTCTGTTGATTCTTGTCCAACACTTCACTTTCATCGTTTTCTTCTTCAGCTAACATTATACATACATGCCGCACTAAACATTTTTTTTCTCTAACCTCTTTTTCACTTCAAAAATTTTTATTTTTAAAATTTATAAAATTAATTTTTTTGTCAACAATAGGTAAAAGAAGCAAAACAGCTGACTTAAAATGTTTCGAATTCTCTCTCCCTTCCCAGACTGTTCAGAATTGGAGGATTTTATTCTCTGGGAATTCATTTCCCTGGGAGTTTTAAGAATTGGGCTGAATATATGTTAAACTTAGGACCGGCGCTTGGACTTCTACAAGTTGTAATTTCTTTGGAGTGCAAATTGATAATAATAATTTTCCCTACTAGCAGTAATTAATTAATTAATGTAGTCGCCGTGGTCTAGTGGTTAGTGTGTTGGCTTACTAAGACATGGGCCCTGGGTTCGACTCCAGGCTCTGACATCTTCAAAAAAAAAAAAAAATATGAAAAAAATATTTCTTTCGGCGACTACCTTTCAGCAGTCTTCTGGCAAAAGCTCTGAGAGTAACTAATTGCCATGAACAAGCTTCTCAAGTCTGTCGTTCGGAGTCGACATTAAACTGTAGGTCCCGGTACTCATTGATAAAAATTGACACACACAACATGAGTGCTGCGAGAAGCTAGGCCGTAATCCTGACACAGGGTTGTAAAGGCCAGTTATGTATGTATGTATGTAGCAGTAATTAATACAACTCTCGTTAAGTTAAAATTAATAACAAAAAAAATTCTTTAAAAAATTCACAATAGTTGAGCATAATTTTAAAGAAGCAGTTAAATTAAAAAAAAAAAATAGAAAAGAGTCCAAATTTTAATTAAAATAATAATTTAAATCAAAAATAAGAAGTAAATGTATAAATAGCAAAAATTGTTTAAAACATCTTTAAACATACTGCGCCTCTTGGCCAGAAAGGCCAATATATTTACAAGGTCTTTTGCAGGCGTTCGAGTGCCACCATTGCCTTCTGCAGAATTTTTTTCGCTTCATCCTTACGAGATCTGGATGACATCCGCCTTTGTTCAGATTGTTCAACCTTTTCGGTCCGTTGCTTATTCATCCTTCCTGGTCTTCCTTTTTTATTTTCGGATCTACCTGGCTTCTGCTCTTTTGAAAAATAACTAAACTCATTTTTTTGTTTGTGAACCAATGTGGAGAATGTACATTCATTTGTACGGTGCGACCTGGCCAAATAATTGCCGCAATAGCCGTGCTGCCTTACGTGGCGTTGACGCTCTTCTATTGACATGTTTTTAAGCGCTTACAAAATCTCAAGGGATGGTATAAGCGACAAATTAAGCAAAGATGTTAAACTGTAAAAAAAATATATATATCTATGGGAGTGTATACAGCTATGAGGGTTAGGAAACGTGTGTTAAATATTTGAAATGATATGAATTTTCAAAAGGGTTTATGATTTATTGTCCCCATATATAGCTCTTGTCTCAATACCAGTTTGGATACGCAAGTCGGCCACACGAACACTTCCATCATCACTAAAGTAAATTTTTATTGATCGAGCCAACTTCCATTCATTGGGAGGAATATTGTCCTCTTTTATAACGACAAGTTGTCCTACCTTTATGTTTTCTTCTACTTTCTGCCATTTATAGCGTTTTTGGAGTTCAGAGAGGTACTCCGTTTTCCAGCGTTGGGCAAACTGATGATGTTGAGATTTAATACGTTTCCATCGGTCACGGAACTTAATGTCTTCTGTGCGTACTTCAGGTATAGCCAAAAGAGGGGCTCCGCGCAGTAAATGGCCGGGGGTGAGTGCAAGCAGTTCATTTGGGTCATCTGACACTGGAGACCATACATGGGCATACTGCATTACTTTTTTACTGCAATACGTAAACCAGTATTCAGTAAAAAGTACTGATTATTGAAAAGAAAAATCAGTATTCAGTAAATTTTACTGATTACTGGAAAGAAAAATCAATATTCAGTAAATTTTACTGTTTACTGAGAAGAGAAATCAGTATTCAGTAAAAAGTACTGTTTACTGAAAAAAGAAATCAGTATTCAGTAAATTTTACTGTTTACTGAAAAGAGAAATCAGTATTCAGTAAATAGTACTGATTACTGAAAAGTGAAATCAGTATTCAGCAATTTCTAATGTAATGCCGAATGGAGAAACAAAATACTCCTCCCTTATCGTTCTCAACATTAGATTAATTTCGGCATGTAGTAAGAGGCTATGGGTGAAGCGTATAAATAGTTTACAATACGCTGATTTAACGGGCAAAATTATAGGATGTCTTTCCCGAAATGGCAATTCAGAGTTTGATATTCGTCCATTTACTCGTAGAATTCCGAAGAGATGAGAACAAATATTTTCTTCACTTTGTATTCGTACATATATCGCTGCACAGTAGGCTTTCTCTGAGGCATCACAAGAGCCATGAATTTTTAGTCTTCAGGAGGGTTCAAAGTTAATCCAACGGGGAATCTTAAATTGAGTGATAATTGTGAGATTTTCCAAAAATTCGTCCCAATCTGTTCCTTCCAACCAGAGTTGTTGAAGCAACATTTTCGCCTGAATAGAGATGGCTGAAATCCAACCAGCGGGATCAAACAATTTGGCGACCTGTGAGAGAATTTTCCTTTTAGTTATTGAATCAGCAGGTGGAGTAGGGTGATTGTGTAGGAGAAACAATCTGAAAGTGCGTTCCATTGTATCCCGAGCATTTTCGTTGCACTTGTCTCATCAAACTTCAAAAAATCTGTATCCAAAAAATTTTCACGTGGAACAGAAATCAAAATATCAGAGCAATTTGAAGTTATTTTTTTAAGGGAAATCCCGCGGATTCAAGAACTGATATCACCTGATATAAACATTCAATTGCGGATGATACATCGTGAGATCCTGATAAGATATCATCCACATACGTGTCATTCATGAGAATACGAGATGCCTGTGGATATTTGAATCACGAGCTAATTGAATAAGTGTTCTTATAGCCAAATAAGGGGCACAATTTACGCCAAAGGTAACTGTTTTCAGTGCAAAATCTTGAATCGGGCTGTTTGAATGTCTACGAAAGAGATTTCGCTGAAATTGGGCATCATCCTTGTAAACGAGAATCTGACGATACATGTTCTCTATATCGCCATTAAAAACATATATATGAAGACGCCACTTCAATATCGTCTGCATCAAGTCAGCTTGGAGTGCTGGACCTGTACATAAGGTGTCATTAAAAGAAAACTTAGAGCTTGTTCGCTTAGAGGCATTGAACACAACTCTTACCTTCGTGCTGCGACCTTCCGGTTTGAGTACTGCATGATGGGTTAGATAAAATGAGTTAAATCCATGACTCGAGGGTTTTTCAAAGGATGACGTCGGTTCCATTTGATTTAGTGTCAAATGTTCCTCGAAATTCTTCTTGTATGCGTCTGCTAACTCTGGTTTTTTCTTAGAGAACATTCCTACTGGAGATATTGAGCCTTAGCAGCTGCTCTTGACGCTCCCAAATTTCGAGATTCGAGTCGTTCTACAACCTCAAACCGGTGGGAAAGAAATCTGTTCATCTGTTCCCATTTGATAAATTTCCTACGAGATTCAAATGATTGCTCCCATAAGGATAAAGTCTGTTTAGGCAGTTTGCTAGAGCACAAAATTACGATAAACGGGTCCCACTCACCAATAGGAACAT
The DNA here is from genome assembly GCA_963576795.1 of Metopia argyrocephala. Taxonomy (NCBI): domain Eukaryota; kingdom Metazoa; phylum Arthropoda; class Insecta; order Diptera; family Sarcophagidae; genus Metopia; species Metopia argyrocephala. Next base: position 34,348,094 of record OY756211.1, read on the forward strand.
CCTGCGCCTTTATTGCCGAGAGGCAGTCGTTTATTGTGCATTGAAGATTTTGAAGCGACTTACTACACTCTACGGATACTGTCTGGAGGTTAAGTAACTTCTTTATCTGATTTTCAACGAGAATCCTTTGATTCTCATATCTATCTTTCAATGCTTCCCATGCTAGTGTGAAATTTTGTGCACATAGTTGATATCTCCTAATGATACTTCCTGCCTGACCTTGAACTTTTAGCCTTAAATGATACAATGCATAATAAACAAAAATAAGAAGTAAATGTATAAATAGCAAAAATTAATTGTTACTTCCATCAGTGCTATCATAGGGAAATTCTTCGCTGGTTCTTTGCAACCTTGCATATTTTATAAATTGTAATCTTGGATCTACCAAAGCATAATTTTAATCATTCACTAGGCTTTATTCACACCCTTTTTAAGCAAGCGCTAGAAAAACTAGTTTTTGCTACTCAGCATAAAGTGCTAGCTTTAGCTGAAATTTTTATTCACCTTCAAGCTAGTTTAAGCTTAAAAATTTACAGCATAAGCTTTAGCTACGTTTTTATTCACATGGGTCAATGCGTCTAAACGCATCCATAAATAGTTTCAAAATTGTAATTAGAATAAAATTAAATTTTCTACGCAGCGAACGAAAAGAACTTGTCGCATCGCATCAAATGCTAAAAGACAATACAAAGAGCGAATATAGAAGTAAAAGCTAACATTCATAATTTGTGTGGAGTGCGCAATGTATCTTATATGATACAACCACTATAAATAATTTTTTGACGGAAGAACAAATTAGATCGTATTGAAAATTTGTATATACTTAGTTTAAATATACTATTCTAATCAATATATACATATTCTCTTTTTTAGTAAATTTTGTAAAAATTTTGAATTTTTGAGTTTACGGAACTATACTTCTCAAAAACGTAACGCTTTTGATATAAGATCAGTCAGTATAATAAAAAAGAGTGCTATAAGAAATAATCGACAAACTTGTGTTAGTTTTTTTAATCGGTCTTATTCCAGTTGGCAACGTCGTTGTCGTCTTACGACATTTTTGTAGCAGAATAAAGAAAAAATGTCATTACACGACGACGACTTCGCTAATTGGATTACGGCCTAATAAATATATATGTATGTACTTATATCTGGAGCAGCATGAGTTTTCTTGGTTGTATCTTTAAAGATACACTGCCTTTTTAAGGGTAAAATTTAATACGGATGCAAGAAGACAAAGCTATACAATTAAAACACAGATAAGCCTACTCCGATGACTGAATTTTGAAAATTTGTGCTAGAACTGGGGGGTCAATTCTGAATTTATGAAAAAATTAAATGAAGAAAAATGTATCATTTGCACTTCACATCAGTTTATCACTTCACTGATTCATTTATACGGATTCTTATTCAAGTTATGAAAAATAAATTCATTATGAAAACTATCTGTCACTTTTGTTTCATTCCATTAGTTTCTTGATTATTTACCACGTATGTATATTTACAATAAAATAAAAAAATTTTTACCGCTGTTTAAAATCTGTATTTCTTTTAGATAACTTTAAAAATATTATGTTAGAAATACATCTCTAAGTACTTTATTAGGCGTGAAGGAACATCGAGAGTGCTAAAATATTTTTATTTTTGTTCTCTTTGCTTGTGTTTGTTTTTTTAGCGCTGCATATTATACCGACAAAACGCTTTCTTCTTGTAAATCAATAAATGTTTAAAAGCGTTTGTTAAAATTATTTTTTTTTACTTGGATTAATTTGGAAAAAATTTAGTTAAATATCTGAATATGTTAAATGCAGGGACTGTAACGGTTATAAGTTACATCGAAAAACTTTATGGTTATTTTGAGAGTTTTTCCAAAAGAGGTCAGCAGAAAAAGTTATATTTCAACGGAAAAATAAAAGTTAAAAAAAAACTCTTAAAAATAGAGTTTTATTTTTTCGCCATAAAATAAAACTTATTTTGTGAGTTTTATTATTCCGTCGTAAAATAAAACTCATTTTGTGAGTTTTATTTTTCAGTCAGAAAATAACAGTTATTTTTTATTTTCATCGTAGAGATCTGGGACTTGGACCAATCGACGCGTATTTTTTTGCTGATAAAAATGATGCAAAAAACGTATTATCGATTTTTTGTCAGTTACAGCGTTCTTTAATTCCATCGTCTATATATGATGTTATATACCAAATTAATCGTCTTGGAGAGCTCTCACAGAATCTGTGGTGATCATTAATCAGATTTTAACTGTTACTTTTTGACGGAAAAATAAAAGTTTAGATGAAACCTTTAAAAAGCGAGTTTTATTTTTTCGTCATAAAATAAAACTCTTTTTGTGAGTTTTATTTTTCCGTCATAAAATAAAATTTATTTTTGAGTTTTATTTTTCAGTCAGAAAATAACCGTTATTTTTCGTTATTTTTATTATTAAAACTCGTTTTTAATACAGATTTTATTTTTAATCTAATCCCGTTGCTTGCGGTATCTTTATTTTATTATTTTTTATAGCCGAATACCTAAAATCTCAAGTTGAACGATTTTTAGGGTGCTTTAATATTAATAAAAGCAAATTTACACAATTACAACCGATAATGGCCGGAACTTGCTAAAAATGTTACAAATATTTGACTAGGAGGATGAAAGCGGGTTCGATGACTGCACGGAACAAAATATGATAGAAATGACATTTGTAATAGTTTGCAGACGATAATGTGTCAAATCAGGATAAGGTGTAAAAAAAACTTTTCATAAAAACGAGTTTTATTTTATGACCGAAAATATAAAACTCCTTAATAGAGTTTTATTTTATGACGAAAAAATAAAACTCGCTTTTTAAATGTTTCATCTAAACTTTTATTTTTCCGTCAAAAAGTAACAGTTAAAATCTGATTAATGATCACCACAGATTCTGTGAGAGCTCTCCAAGACGATTAATTTGGTATATAACATCATATATCGACGATGGAATTAACCCTGCATTACTAACCTTAAATCATGTCGCATGGTTACTAACCATGGGCTTTATCGACCCTGAATTGTATTATCCATTAAAATCGTCTCAACTTATAAATTGATACAACGTATACTTCTTTTGGTAGATTTTAGTCTTTTATTGTTTAATTTTAGTATACAATGGTGTAAATTAAAATAAAAATATTTAAATTAAAATTAAGTTCGAATTCATTACAACATAGCTAAAAAAAGTGAAAAAAAAGTTATCCAGCCGAATTGCGCATAAAATTATGAGTTTTTAAGATATTGACGTCAAATAAAGTGCATTTGAAACCTGATATGTAATAGTAAAATGTTAGAAAGAAAAATTGGTACGGCTAAAGCAAACATTTTTCAGTTATGTACTATAAATGTTACCTTTTCTTGGGAATTTTCATCATCGAACATATCGTCATAAATGGATTCCTCTTGTGCAGAAGCAATGCAATTTGAGCACAGTGCTTCTGGCAAATATATTTTCCACATTTAGAGCACGTGGTTTTGGTTTTGCGTTTTAATTTTTTACAATGTGAATAAATGAACATATATTTTTTGTATAACGGTATAACTAACCTGGGTCTAATCGACCCATAATCTTTGTTACATTATTGCTAACTATGGGTATAGTCGACCCATAATCTTTGTTACATTATTGCTAACTATGGGTATAATCGACCCAGGCTGTTTTTTAAAATAATTTTATATGCATAATATCATAAATTTTCCTTATGTTTATTATTTATAAACGTTTAAATATAAACAAATTTAGATTACACATATATCTTGAGTTAAAATATCGTCATGTTTTTTTTTTAATTTAAAAAATTTGCGTGTCTGGGTCGATTCGACCCAGAGGTTAGTAATGGAGGGTTAAAGAACGCTGTAACTGACAAAATATCGAAAATACGTTTTCTGCATCATTTTTATCAGCAAAAAATACGCGTCGATTGGTCCAAGTCCCAGATCTCTACGATGAAAATAAATTCACTTATGCCGTCTGTGAAATGAAAAATACCAGTGTATTTGTTCTACATTTATGAACGTTTTTTGGCTCTGGTGAACATTTAAGGTTTTGTCAGTTACAGCGTTCTTTAATTCCATCGTCGATATGTCTGTCGACTCTAATACGATGATTTTTTTATTTTAATTTTTAAGCAATAACTGTTATTTGCGGTCCCTGGTTAAATGAAATATTTAAAAAATGTGTTAATAAAAATTTTATACATTTATGTATAAGCAATTCAATATTGCTTAAAGTGTATAACACTGGTTAGATATGATATCTAACTATTTGTTTATGAAAAAAATTTATCGAATGAAAAAAATTGTATAGATAGTTTTCATAAAACTTGAAATTAAAATCGCCTTTTTTATGAAAAAGTGAGAAAGACCCCCTGAAGTCTCCAGAAATAGCAAAGGCTTCTTGTCGACTTTTCCGCTGGGACTTTTCAAGTAATGGCACAAAAAGGGGATTTAATAAAAAAGTGGCACAAAAAGAGGATTTAAAAAAAAGTCGCATAATTTTCTTTAACGTTTTTATTTAAACAAAAATTTATAGTACAAAGACAAAAATAACTCAATAGTTTTAAGAAATAAATAACAATTCATTTACAATGTTAAAATTACATTTTTTATAATATATACTCTTAAAATACAGGGTGTTTTTTTAGAGGTATAGAACTTCGAATTGAAATAAAACACAAGAAAATCGTTTTAGTGTAAATCAATTTGGCTTTATTGGAAGGATAATTTTATGCCATTAATATTTAAATATGATTTCGGGCATGTGGCCGCCGCGGCTACCTCGAATAAAGCCAATTCTACAGGTCCAATTTTCAACCACTTTTTCGAGCATATGGGGCCGTATGTTGGCAGTAACGCCACGAATGTTGGCTTCCAAGTCCCCTAACGTTTCTGGTTTGTTGGCGTAGACGAGCGACTTCACATATCCCCAAAGAAAATAATCCAATGGTGTCAAATCACACGATCTTGGTGGCCAATTAACAGGTCCATTCCGCGAAATTATGCGCTCATCGAATGTTTCCTTCAATAAATCGATTGTGACGTGCGCTGTGTGGCATGTAGCGCCGTCTTGTTGGAACCACAACTCATCCACATTCATGCCATCCAATTCGGGAACAAAATAATCGGTTATCATGGCTCTATACCGGTCTCCATTAACGGTAACTGACTCTCCAGCATTATTTCGGAAGAAGTATGGCCCAATGACTCCACCATAGAGCACACCAAACAGTCAGTATTTGTGGATGTAATGGCGTCTCAAGGGTCTCATGTTGATTCTCTTCACTCCAAATGCGGCAATTTTGCTTGTTTGACGTAGCCATTCAACCAAAAATGAGCCTCATAACTGAACAAAATTTTGCGATGAAAATCAGCATCGAGATCAATCTCATTTTCGGCCCATACACCAAAATCACGACGCATTGCATGGTCTCGTGGCTTTAATTCTTGCACAAGCTGGATCTTGTAAGGTCGCAAGCCAAGATCTTTGCGCAAAATCTTCCATAAAGTTGATGGACAAAGCTCCAATTGCTGTGCACGGTGGCGAAACGATTCATTCGGGTTCTCTTCAACACTTTGCTCTACAGCGGCAATTGTTTCTTCGGTGCGCACTGTTCGACGTCTCTGCGGATGCGTATTATCACATAGAGTAAACGTAGTGCGAAAACGATCCATGGTTAACCGAATTAATTGCTCTGATGGACGATTATGTCGACCATAAAATGGACGGAGCTTGCGGTAAACTTCGCGAACTGAACCATTATTTTCGAAATAAATTTGCACGATTTGCAAGCGTTGTTCTTTTGTCAACCTGTTCATGATGAAATGGCAAACCAAACTAAATATTAATCACTTGACAGCTGACAAAATGGCCGCCAGTTAAAAAAGTGATGCCAACTTAAAGTTCTATACCTCAATAAAAAACACCCTTTATAATTATTAAATATGTATTGAAGTAAAAGCAGATGCATTTTATTAATATTCTACTTTTTAGAAACTTATTGTATTGGTGTGTGGGGTTAAGACACCAATATAAATAAACCATAGGGAATAGGTTGGGTAAAAACAGGGATTAGTAATTATGTGTACTTACTTCGAAATAAATTGATAGGGAAATTATAAAATAAATCAAAAAATAAAATCTTCTCCAGACATACACAGGTATATTTTATTAGCACATTATAAATTTAGTTGTAGTGTAAATTAAAGTAATCCCAGTTTTAATATTTCCAAAAGGGTATATAAAAGTTCAATAACAAATGGAAACAAAATTGTATTTGTGTACGTATTTATTTTGTGTTCACTGTCGATGTTTATTACTGGACTGCCAAACTGTAAGTGTTATATGTATTGCTATGCAGCAGAAAGCAAAAAGTAAATTATAAAATAACTCGTTGTAAATGTCAATTACAGCGAGTACTGTTCATCCACAGTGAGCACAAACATTTTATAATTAAATTATATTGGCTTAAATTATATATAAATGAATTCTAGTTATCAATACAATTCACTCTATGATAAAAATATTATAATGTTCATTAAAAGAAATATATTTGTCCAAACATGTTTGGACACTTATCTTCTGTAATTTTCCAGAAGTTCATTACTAGGATTCTAAATTTCGATTCCGTTATCAAGTAAATTTAGCGCCGATAACATAGAGTTACACGTTTCTACCTTCAATTTATTTGTTAAATTATTTCTCATTAAACCTAATTTGAAAAATTTGCTTTGGTTAATAAAAGGTTTTTTACAAGCAATGCAATAAGGCCTCTTTTTTTCCTCATCCAGTCTAACCCATTTATACCGCAGCTCCCATTCTTTTGAATAATATCTGGAAACTTTTCGTTTCTTGAAATAAATTGTGGGGGAATCAACATTATCTGATTGAAAGACACTTAATCATTTGCCAAGTCCTGAGTCGTCTTTCTTGGAGCTCCATTTTTAAAATTAATTTGTATATGTACTCCACAATGCACAATGTATCCATGCATATTCATTTTCGATTATGAAAAAAGGACAGATCGGCAACAAGTCTGAAGTAAAAAGCAACTTTTACAGCCAGGCCCACGATATCGAATCGTATAGCTTTAAGCGACAAACAGCTGATTTGCGGCACACTAATTTTTGTGTCGCCAAAAATAAATGCGATTGGTAGCACAAAATTTTTTACACACATATACATAAATAAACAAAATCGGAATAAGTTTGTTTACTACAATTCTGTCAAGTTAAACTAGCACACGGTTGCATTTTTTACTGTACAATTTAAGCATTTCAGCGCTTTTTTCGTGTATATTCGCGATTATTTTTTGATATGTTGATATGGCAGCTTTGTTGTTTATTTGCATTACGTTGGTAACGTAAAGCAAAGCGAACGATAAAGTGACAATTAGTGGGCCGCAGTTTAGATTCACAGTGAGTGACTGAGTTTCTTTCGCTTAAGTTTTCTTTCGATTTCGTGGGCCTGGCTGTTAATTACATACTAGTTATTTGGTCTGCAGGGTGTTTAACGCGGTATTTTGGTTTTATGTGTAATTTTATTGCTGTTTTGTATATCGTATCTACAATATCTTTCTGTTATTTGCAAAAAATATCTTTTGCTATTTTAATTTTCACAAATTACTGTTTTGCGTTTTGGTTTTGTCAGTTCACTTAAATTAGCCATTAATTCTTATCGAAATTAGAGATGATACCAAACTCTTCAAGGTTCGCAACAAGATACAAAATGAAACACAATTGTTCGCTCTCAAAATTTTGTATTATTATTTTGTTTTTGATAATAGCTATCTTTTTTTTTCAAGACCAATACTCAGGGGCATGGTGGAATTACTTACAAGGTGGTGGCAGATGAATATAGTACAAAAACAACAGGGAATTTGTTTTTGTTTTTTCAGCTCTTTAATGTCAAACAACGTACATGTCTCTACACCAAAACAAAAACACGAATACACACAAAGCAAAATGTAAACAAAACATAAATATAAACAAAACTTTTGACAGGAGCGGTATGACAAAAAAAAACCCAGCTGGGTTGGCAACACCACCTTGTAAGTAATTTCACCCCTACTCATGCAGTGTATTGTATTGGAATGTGATGATGGTTGTTGATAGATAGAGATTTTTTTGTTGATGAGACAAGTTTCTGTCAATTTGGCCACTCAAGAGCCAGTGTTATACCTTCACCCTTGAATGATCAAGCAGCAATTGCCTTATCTGTCGAAAGTGAATGGTGAGCGTCTTCAGTAGATTAGGTGTTATCTTCCCAGAAGGTGGCGCTGTACTCCTGATTATGGTTTCTGAGGAAATAGATTGAAAATGTCATGAAGCGGTGCCTTGAAGATAGATTTCTGAAGGGGTGGGGAACCTCTTATTTTTTTTTTATTTAATTTAAATTATAATTTTAGAAAACCGAAAATTTTTATTTTTATAATTTTGTCCTTCGCTGGGATTGAACCTTGTTCGTGTGAGTTTCTGTGCATGAGATCAGCCACTATACCACGACCCCCACGTGGGAACATGGTTTAGGGTACATGCCAACTGATTACAGTATTCCCCGGATAATTGCCCCACGCTTAATTGCCTTTCACGCTTATTTAAGTACTTCAATTTCTAAATCTAAAATAATCTATTTTTCGATAGTTATTCTAGTGATGACACTCAAATTTAATAGAGATGTTGAGTGGAACAAAATGATTTAGGAACATTTCGTGTAGATGTTGAATTTTAGCCCTGTACTATTCGTATGGGAAAATTTCAACGTCTTCGCAAATTGATGGTAGATGTTAGATGTTGGTAAGTGTGAAAAGCCTATTACCATTTTCTAATAAAATTCCACGGCCAATTAACTTTCGCTTAATTGCGCCATTATTTTTTTATTACCTCAAATATATTTTCCCCAAAGAGAAATTACCCCTGAAATTCCCTCGTTTAATTACCCAAAATAATTATTTTCTGAAAAGTGCATCTTAACTCAACTATATAGGCATAAAATGACCGTTAAATTTACTTTCAAACTACTTTTTTGATACAACCTTACAGTTAAAGTCTATCAAGTTTATGTATAAGTTCATGCATAAAGTTACTTGCTTTTCACATGTATGTAAGATGGTAACCCTACATGAGAAGTTAGTATTAGGAAAAGGAGTTAAAAAGAAGACACAGTTGTCGTTAAAGAAGTTTTAGACGGTAAAGGCCTATTTGCCAAACGTAAACGTAAACCCGTAAATGTAGTCGTGTCAGCTGATCGTTTCTGTTATATGAAAAGCTATACAAGTGGTTACTCAAGCGTAAAGTAATGTAAACGTATCGTAGCAACCTACTGAAAATAGAATTCTACGTTACTTTACGTGACATTTGCCAAGCAGTGTTGGGCTGTTTGTAATTTTTTTGGTACGTACATATATATTAAATAAATATAGTGTTTCAACATATATATAACATATACGTAAAATATATGTATGTATATAATATACATAATATATACATATGTACCTATAACCACAATACATTGTAGTTATATATGTATGTAAGTGGAAAACCAGAATTATAATTTAATTGCATATAAAAATTATTCTATTATTCTGGTTTTTCGACTTTTTTAATTAAATATTAATAACTATCCAAGCCAAGGATACTTTTTAATACGAGTATCTATTTGTGTTACCAGGTATTTGTGTTTACCAGGTTTAAATGCTCCAACAGAAATATATAGACAAATGAAAAAACTCAAATGAAAATGGAAACCATCGAAGCCATTTTTGTCACTAAATTAAACTATAATATAAATTGTAAAGAGTTTAAAAAATATATTAAAAATTATGTACATACATAGTATGTATGCAAGCTATGTACTTATTTAATGATCTCAGGAAACTTTAGTTATTTTTTAATTTTTGATTATGATTGCCATATTGTTTTCTGAAATTGATGGTTCGTGCGCGCCAGTGGACAAAAATCGTAAGAGAGCAAAATTTTTGCGGCAGTTAGCTTTATCTTTAACTCCAGACTACATGACACAAAGATCTAAGCTCCCTGCAAATAAATTTTCAGCTGAACTTCTTACCGAAATAAAAACATTAGCTTCTGATTGTACTGTATCTACATGCGGTTTACCAAAATTACAACAACTAGAAACCGTGGTGAATGGTCCTAAGATTCGCAATTTTTTATTTTTCTAAGTTCTATTTTATTATGTTTGGTTGAAAGTTTTCCAATAACAAACGTTTTATGTTGGTACGTTGCACCAGTCAAAGCAAAAACAAGAAATAAATTGACCAAAATGGTCCAAACCTAACAGCAGGGTTAGTTTAATTTATTTTGTTTTTTTTTTATATTGTTAATTTTGCATTTAAATAATAAATACAATAAATATATGCCTATGAAGGTTGCTTGTTTGCATTTTATAGTTGTTACTGGTCAAATATTTCCTTATTCTGTATTTTGGTTTAAAAAATATGGCCACTGTATATATTGTACATACACATTTATATGTGTATATATAAAATTAAAGAATTTTTATTTAAAATATCTTAAGCTTCAAATATTATTAAAATTTATATATAAACGTTTAAACTATTACTACTTAAATAATTTTCGTACTTTTTTCGCGTACTGTGCACATATTTCCGTACTTTTTCAAACAATAAGAAAAAAGTAAGAAACTGAACTGCCATCTCAATGTTTAGGTATGACCAAAACAGCTGACACGATTTTACGTTTGGATAAGTGCAACTACATTTACGTTTACGCTACATTTACATTTACGCAACATTTACGAATTCTACGTTTGGCTAAATAGGCCTTAATACAAGTCGTACGTAAAATCAAAGAGAAAATTTTACGAAATTCCATCCGTATTTTAAAAATGAGAGTAAAAATCTTACGACAGATATTTTTTACGTTTACACGGTTAGTAAAATACCAAAACAAAGAAAAATGATAACATAAAATGCACATACACATGCACACAAAATTAAAATGCATTGTGAATACATTAAACCAGTGATGTCCACTACTACATAAACACACTTGCGCTTGTGTATGAAGCAGAGAAAAGACTCTGCTTACTTCTACCAGAAATGGGAATGTTCGAATTACTTTCTGTTTATAACTTCATAAATTTTTCTTCATAATTCTGAGTAAAGTACGTAATCGATTGTCCGATAGACATGTGACCGATCTATTAAGAATAAAGGAGTACAGAGGTCCCATAAATTTGGAGGAAATAATGAATAATTATTTCAGTTAAATAAAACTGATACAAAAAATATGCACTATCCAACCCTGCACTATGTTGGAGAGAAGCTAAAATATTAAAAGAGCAAGAGTAACAATATTTCTTTTTATTCTGTACGTGTTTGACTTCGACGCAAGCAGAATTTGTTTTCCTATCACGCGTGATAGGGAAAGAGAATTGTGGACATCACTGCATTAAACGAACAAAAACATAAAAATGCATCCCTGATCTAATGAAATTTGATGGTTTTTAAAAAATTTTGAGAAAACAAAGAGAGCCGTACGACTGTCAAATATTCATCCGTATTTTCTCTCAATGTCGTACGGTCTCATTACATATCAAGTTTACACGATACTATTCATTCTCTTCTACACAAAAATTTGACATGTCGTAAGACTTGTATTACCGTCTAAACCCCCCTTAAGAAGTTGGTGAAAACAGTTGTTTGCAGTTGAAATAAAAAATTAAAGTTGTTTGAGGTTGTAAAACCGAATTAAATTGAAGTTAAAAGTTGTCAATAATTATTAAAGAAAGAATTACAGTGGTTTTTATTAAAAAAAAATAAGTTTTGTAATAATACTATTGATTACAAATATAGAGAAACCGCTTTTTGTGAGAAAAAACTCATGGACAAAAAATTAATGATACCTATGTCTATCTAATTCTGAAATTAAAATTTGGTTAAAACTTTTAAAAACTAAATTCTATTAATATAACCTAATATAAACTTTTAAAAAACTATAATAAAAAAAATTCCTAAACTAATAAAATAAAACATATTTTTTTTTTTGTGAGAGGGGAAATGTATTTACGCACTTAGGTGGTTTTGTGCCACCCGTCGTGCCGGACTCCACGCAGTTATTGCGTGTCTACCGGCTAAAACCTCTCTCTATATCACCAGGCTCCATCCTGGGACCGTCAATTTATGACATTACTTCAGGATGGAGCCTTATATTCCGGTCCATTTGGAAACTACGGTGCCACCGACCTTGCAAGGTCTCTCTCCTTCCGACGAAGGATCCCCCTCGCAAAAAAGGCGATTCTTCTCCATGCAGCAAGGTTTCCTAACATGACTCCCATGATGGTATAGGGAGTCAAGATGCCAAGATCCCTCTCCAGTGCACGCCTCTCCAACATCCACTTCTCACACTCAAAACATGTGTGGAAAGCAGAGTCGGATTGTGTTCCACAGTAGACGCATGTGGGACTTACAGCCTTTCCTATTTTAAACAGGAGAGACCGAAAGTGCCCATGGCCCGTCAGCAACTGCATGAGGTAGTAATCTACCTCACCGTGCTGACGATTTAGCCAAGCGTCCACTTGAGGGACAAGGGTGTAAGTCCACCTTCCGCGTGTCTCAGTATCCCACCGTAACTGCCAGTCACGGAGGGACTGAGACCTTTCTACAGATTGTGCGCCTTCTCTTCCAATTTCGCCCTTGTGTTGGTGGACGAATTGTCTCTCCCTGGCGAGGAGGTCGATGGGTATGACCCCGGCGACCACCAAGACAGCCCGCTTCGATACCGTGCGGTAGGAGCACGCTATGCGGAGCGCTGCTCTCCGTTGCACTGCCGCCATGCGCTTTCGGTACTTTTCGACCCTGAGCGCATCAGCCCAGACTTCAGCTCCATACAGCATCACAGACTCGGCGGTGCTCAGCAGCAAACGTCTTTTACAGGGAAGAGGGCCCCCAATGTTGGCCATTACCCCGCTCAACAACGTCACTACTGAGGCCGCTTTGTCTGCTCTGCTGGATATTTCGCTCCAGAAGGTTAGTCTGTTGTCCAAACTAACCCCCAGGTAGCGAACGGCATTCTTCGTCTGGACTGTAACCCCTCCTACCTTCATGCTTCTAATGAGCGGGATGCGCTTCTTAGTAAGAAGCACTATCTCGGTCTTAGTCAGTGCCAACTCCAAAACGAATAAAACATATAGAATTATCTGAAATACTAACAATCAATTTAAATATAAATAAAACAAATATTGAAAATCAAAACAATTACTTTTTTCATTCCTTTTTATATTTGGGGGCTCAACCTAACCTTAATAAATATAAAATAAAATTGAAATTGAATAATATTGCAGAGTAAACGTGAGAGAACAAAAAGTGAGAGTGATAAATTCAAGGAAAACCTACGGACACATAGTGTGGTGAAACAAGCAAATCAAATACATAAAGAAACAGAAAATAAAGAAGTATCAAAAAACATAAAAGAGACTGAAACTGAAAATAAAGATACAAAAGTAGAAAACAAAACAGAATACAGTTCGAATAAAAATATCAAAACAAAAACCGCGATTACTAAAATAACAAACATGGCGAAAAAATTTGCAGACAACGATTTAGACTTAAATGAAAATAATCAGTCGGACTTAAATAGTTTAATTCGGTTGCTTAAAATTAAAATAGAAAAAGACGAAGAATATAATAATAGAGCTAGCGTCACAGTTGACAATTTCAGTAAAATAGTGCCAAATTTTGACGGTGAAAACATTACAGTGGAGCATTGGCTCGAAAATTTTGAACAAAATGCTAACGCATATGATTTAAATAAAAAACAAAAATATGTTCACGCCAGAAATAAAATTGTTTGCACAGCTAAATTTTTTCTCGACACAGTTACAGTGAGTGATTTTGAATCGTTAAAAGACTGCCTGTTAAGCGAATTTAAAAGAAGTTACAGCAGTATTGAACTTCATAAAATGTTAGAAAGTAGAAAGAAACAGGAAAGTGAAAGTTTTCATGAATATGTACTAAAAATGCGAAAAATTGCGGCCTTGGTCAACATCGAAGAAAAATCGGTAATTCGGTATATTATAGACGGTTTAAGAATAAAAAGTGAATTAAAATATCAGATGTATGTGGCAACAAATTATAAAGAATTACGCGAGAAATATGAATTATGAATATGAAAATTAAAACCATTGAACATTGCTATAATTGTGGCTCTCTGGAACATAAAAGAAGCGAATGTAAAAGCCTATCAAAATGTTTCAACTGCAACAAGTTCCGTCATATTGCTATAAATTGCAATAAGGACAAAGATACTGAAAAAACTTTGCAATTTGTAATTGATCAATCTCGCTTTAATATTGTTTATGTCAATTATATCGAAATCAAGTGCTTAATAGATACTGGGTCGGACATTTCTATTATGAAGTACAGAATCTATAAAAAATATTTCGCGTCGCATTCGTTGTATGTAAATCACTGTTACGTGGCCACGGTAATACAAGACTCAACCAATTGGGTGTTTATCTGGTACGGTTCGTGTCGATAATATAGTGACAGTACACAACTTTTTTATTATACCGGATAATTGATTTTTGACGGAATAATTGGACACGATTTTATTACAAATTATATTCTCATGGCTGACGATAACAGTTATACCTTTAAAACAAAAGAAGTCTTACAAGATGAACTCAAAGTAAATAACGTAAGTGCTGAAGAAATTGATGTTGACTTCAAGTTCAAAGATACCGTAAGTAATTTAATTCAATACTATAATTCGAAAAATACAGTAGAAGAATGCCCGATTATAATGCACATAGTGCCAAACGAAAAAATTAAACCCTTCAGACATGCGCCCAGTCGATTAACACCAGCAGAGGAAGAAGCATTAAACTTGCAGGTAGAAGAATGGTTAAAAAGGGGTATTATAAGATATACAACTTTTGTTACGAAAAGAGGCCTTTTTGAATTTAATAAAGCTCCATTTAGATTTTGCAACTCACAAGCATGTTTTCTACGCTATGTAAATTATGTTTTTCAAGACTTGATTAACGAAGATATTATGAACTTATACATCGACGATATTATTATTTATGGAAAAATATAAGATGAGTGTATCAAAAAGCTCGAACGCGTTTTAAGTACAGCCGCAGTCTATGGATTAAAGTTTAATTGGTCAAAATGCTCATTTTTGAAACCAAAAATTTAATTCTTGGTAAAAAATACCCAAGCAGTGTGAAGATAAAAGCAGTTGCCAACGTTGCAGTACCGAAAAATATAAAGGATATTCAGTCTGGGTCTGGGTCTCACAGGTTATTTCCGCAAATTTGTAGAAGGATATGCTCAAATTCGTCCGTTAACCGATCTATTGAAAAAAGACACTGTATTTCGTATAGAACAGAAGGAACTTGAGGCAATAAACATGATTAAGCAAGCACTAATAAATAACCCAGTTTTACGATTGTATGATAGAGAAGCGGAAACTGAGTTGCACACTGACGCCTCAAAGAATGGATTTGAAGCAACACTAATGCAGAAATATCAAAATCGATTTCACCCAGTATTTTTTTATAGCAAGAAAACATCTCCACAAGAAAGTCGCCTACATAGCTACATATTAGAAGTTAAGGCAGCATATTTAGCCTTTAAAAAATTTCGTCATTACCTTTTAGGAATTAATTTCAAGTTAGTGACAGATTGTGCTTCATTTAAGCAAACTATCCAGAAGAAAGACATACCACGTGACGTGGCGCATTGGGTAATGTATTTAGAAGACTTCACATACACCGTCGAGCATTGCACCGCAAATCGATTAAAACACGTTGATCACCTCAGTCGTTATCCAGTTGACGTCATGATTGTATCTGCTGATATATCAGCTAGATTTAAAAGTCTGCAGAAAAAAGATGAATATACAAAAGCAATTGTAAAAGCGCTAGAGGCAGATCCGTATGAAAACTATAAGCTGAAAGGGGGTCTTGTGTATAAATGTATCGAAAGCAATGATCTGCTGCTGGTGCTAAAAACTATGGAGTCCGAAATAATTAAAAATGCACATACGGACGGTCATTTTGCAAAGGAAAAAACAATACATACAGTACGACAAAAATACTTCATCCCACATTTAGAGCGTAAAGTCGAACAAACATTTAATACTTAATTGTGTTGAATGTATTATTTATAATAAAAAAACTGGTAAAAAAGATGGCTTTTTGCACTGTATTGAAAAAGGTACGATTCCACTGCATACTATCAAAGAATATAAATCATATAGAATGTGCATCACGTACAAGTAAAATTTCTTATGGCGGGTCGTAATGTTGGAACCCGCAAAAAGAATTGTTACTCTCTTACTTAGCAAAGAGAATTCGTTTATTCTCTTACTTTGCACACACAACATCACAGTGTATAAGACGATAGCCACAACAAAATTTTTACTTCGTGTCTTTTTTTTTGCTTAAGTACAGAAACGGTTTCATGCTAACAACAATATTCACATACAATACAATTTATGTGTGTGTGTTTCTTATTCATTGTGAGCTGTTTTCGTTTTTTAAATTTTAAAACGTAAAGAATGGTGTTCGTTGAAATATTTTTTTGTAATAAGGAATACAGTGCTCCGATACGACTATGTAAGCTAGTGTAGGGCAAAGCATATGTAATTTGTAGTTGCGCGACGGAAAATACATTAATCTACATCGAATATATGGCGCCCTATTTAATATCGTAATAAAAGTGTAGTTAGATATATATATTTTTATTATTATTTATTTAAGCTCAACAATTAATTTCATATTTATTTGAAATAAAAGGTTAACTAAACCAAAAAATTTAATTCCAAAAATATAAAAAACAAGTACATATATGTATATTCATTAAGAAAAATTTTCGAATGATAAATTGATGATTTTTCAATTTAAGAAAATTAGAAAAAATTTTATTTTTAATTTATATATGGGCAATTTCAAAAATTTTCAACATTTGTTGAAACTGAGTTCAGATGCTTATTATTTCTCCAGTTTTTCGAATTGACCAAAACGGTCAAAAGGGAATGGTAGACCACACTAGAAAACTGGGAAATTCAAAATTTCAGACCATTAGTTCTTTATTTTTAAAAAATATGGGCACTCATATATCGAAAAACTTAAAAAACAGGCTTGAAATTTACAAGAGTTTTTTCATATTTCATCACTTTTCTACTTTTAGTTTTAAACTTCCGATGCCCACTGATATAAAATAAAGTCACTAGACTTTGTAGATATTTACACTATAAAAGTTATGCCCAAACTACTATTTGGGAAAAAGTTGTACAGCGGTTCATTTTTTAAACCAAAATTTTCTGATTTTTTAATTTTCGCAGTTTTTTCTATAGCGTTTTTGCGCCATTCAAGAAAATTGCATTTTGTCAACAGTATTTAATAGATGGTATAATTTGCTAAAATTTTCGCCATATCACGTCGATGTCAGGCTGCTAGTTGCTGAGAACGATGACCTCAAACTTTTATAGAATTGGCGTAAATTTGTCAAAAATTACAGTTTTTCGCTCCTGACATTTGCAATCATATTTAAAACTGGTTTATGTATTGCGTGATCTAAACTTCCTAATAAATAGCACCTCAATGTCAAGAAGGCGTTAAAATATTTTGAAACGCAAAAATTTTAAGAAGAAAGAAAATAAAACTTTTACGAAATTTCATGATTTTGTTTCGTGTTTTTTTTTAGTTAATCAGTGGTTTAAAATCAATGTAAAGTATTGGAAATGAAGTGCCTCGGTGAACTAAAGATCATATATAAATACGGTTGCATTCGGTCCATATTTAGCAGGAACAACGGCATTTTTCTTCAAACACATTTTGCTTTGTGACATCTGCAGTTATGTATAGATTCCGCCGCGATTGACACCAAATGAAAGGTTTTTTTAAGCTTGATAATAAAACCGAATAGGCATTAAAAAATTTTTATGATTTTAAATTTTACAGATCAAAAAGAAACTCCTAACCTCAAAAATAATTCTTATATAATTTTTTTATTTTTTAAATTTGCAAGTCAAAACATTGTTTTTCTGTAAATTAGTTATGCGTTATATAAACACATATTATAAAAATCGGTGAAACATTCATATTTTTGCAAAAATTCGCGTTTTTAAATGTTAAGGAATTTTAATTATAATTGATATTTTTATGTATTTTATCAGTGCATTGATGAATTTGGACTGCACTTATGAATTTGAAATGAGTTTCATGCATCCACACAACATTTATTAAAATTAACCAATAAATTTAACTTAACATTTTTTTTAAGGATTTTAACTTAAAACCTCCATAACTTTCGCGCCGTTTGCAATAAATGATTAACGCGAACTGTTTTGGTATGCTAAAATATCACCCTTCACGTGACCAAAGCGTCATTCGTGTCATCCAAAAAAAAAAAATTTGGAAAAAAAAAATCAAAATGTCGAAAATTTTTGAAATTGCCCATATACATATATGTATGAATAATAAATATGTACGTATACTTCAATTTTTTTATGTTTAGAATAAATAATAAATAAATAATTATCAAGATTAAAATTATTTCTTACACTATACTTTGAAGCATCATATACTTTTTGATTTGATTTTTTTAATATTTCATAATGTCTTTAAATCTGAACCTCAAAAAATTGGTATAAAATCTTTTATTATTGAGTCATGTAAACAAAATCACTCCAGAGTGGTTTGCCGGCACTTGTTCTTAACACAGAATAGTGGTATTGGATTTTCTATTATTGGTGCTCCTTGGAAAACATTGCTAATGGACTACAGAAAAAGGAAGTTCCAAAAATAGATATTTTATTCAATAAATAAATTTTAAAAAAAGTATTATTATTATTATTATTATTATTATTATTATTATTATTATTATTATTATTATTATTATTATTATTATTTACCCCAAACGAGAGTATTTCGGACTTCCAAACCAAGTTAGACGACTTGGAGGATGTCTTACGGAGCATGGGAGGTCATCTGGTAGTGGCTGGAGACTTCAATGCAAAAGCAGTAGAGTGGGGCGAGATTAGAACCGATTCGAGAGGTGGGCGAATTTTGGACTTTATGTCCAGGACGGGGTTGGTTGTATTAAATAACGGCTCCGTGCCCACCTTTCGAAGATCTGGCCAAAGGGGGACCATTATCGATCTCACTCTGGCAACTGAAAACCTAGCGGCACTCGTGCAGGAATGGCAGGTGATCGAGGACTTTACGGCCAGCGATCACCAGTATATCACATTCCGTGTGCGTGATATTGCGCCAGCTCGGTCCATCCAACATCATGGACCAGCTAGGTGGAATGCCGCTAGGATGGACGTTGAAGCTTTGTCTCTAGCCCTAGAACGGGGACGTATGACCACAGAGGGGATCCGTAATGATCTTCCGCCTGTGGAGAGGGCTGATGTACTTGTGGACTCAACCATGAGTCTTATACATCAGGCCTGTCAAAGCGCTGTACCGAGGAGGGGCCCGAACGAAGGGAGAAGTCCTGCTTACTGGTGGACGACCGAAATTGCGGATCTGAGGCGTGTTTGTCTCCGTCGTAGACGACTGGCTCAACGCGCTAATGGGAACGCAGATGACGCAGCCCGTAAAGCCGAAGAGTATAAGGCGGCGAAAAAAGATCTTCGCCGCGCCATCCAAAGAAGTAAGCGCCGATGCTGGAAGGACTTAACGGAGGACCTAAATAGGGATCCATGGGGGTTGGGCTATAAAATAGTGCTCCGCAAATTGAGGGCGTTTAAGCCAAACGCTTCTCTGAATGCGGATACTATTCGGCCCATAGTGGAAGCCCTTTTTCCGGATCATCCAGTGGTCGATAGAACATCGATCATGGAAGAAACGGAAATACCGCCTTTCACCTTGGAGGAACTGGAGTGTGCCTCTCGTTGTTTGCGCAGCGGGAAGGCACCAGGTCCTGATGGTCTACCAGCAGAGGTGCTGAAAGCCGTGTCACGGAGTCATCCAGAGCTCTTGCTCAATATGTACAACGCCTGTCTAAAGGCCGGGGTGTTTCCCTCCCGCTGGAAGATGGCTAAACTTGTGCTTATTGACAAGGGCAAGGGACCAGTCGGCGCTCCTGGGTCATACAGACCACTATGCCTGCTTGATAACGCGGGGAAACTCCTGGAGAAGCTTCTTCGTCCACGTCTGCAGGCTGCAGTAGTAGCGGCAGGCGACCTCTCCGAAAGACAGTACGGCTTTCGAAGGGGCAGGTCGACTGTGGCGGCTATCCAGGAGGTAGTTAATGCAGGTAGGAGCACGGAACGTGGAAACCACTTTTCACGTCCCGTATGTTTGCTGGTCACACTGGATGTGAAAAACGCCTTTAACTCTGTCCGCTGGCAGGACGCGTTATACGCGATGGAGAGAAATTTCAGGCTCCCAGGGTACCTCCTGCGTATCATGGGAGATTACCTGAAAGATCGATCCATACTCTATGACACGGAGGATGGCCGAGAGACGAAAGTCTTATCGGCAGGGGCGGCCCAGGGATCCATACTGGGACCCGACATATGGAACTATACATATGACGGGATTCTACGTATGGAGATGCCCGAAGGGGCATTCCTGGTTGGTTACGCGGATGACATCGCGGCGGTTATTATTGCCAAAGATGTTGATGCGGCCCAACTGCGACTCAACCAGGTTATGCGTCGAGTTACTCTCTGGCTGAGTGACCACGGGTTGGAGTTGGCACTGACTAAGACCGAGATAGTGCTTCTTACTAAGAAGCGCATCCCGCTCATTAGAAGCATGCAGGTAGGAGAAGTTACAGTCCAGACGAAGAACGCCGTTCGCTACCTGGGGGTTAGTTTGGATAACAGACTAACCTTATGGAGCGAAATATCCAGCAGAGCGGACAAAGCGGCCTCAGTAGTGACGTTGTTGAGCAGGGTAATGGCCAACATTGGGGGCCCTCTTCCCTGTAAAAGACGTTTGCTGCTGAGCACCGCCGAGTCTGTGATGTTGTATGGAGCTGAAGTCTGGGCTGATGCGCTCACGGTCGAAAAGTACCGAAAGCGCATGGCGGCAGTGCAACGGAGAGCAGCGCTCCGCATAGCGTGCTCCTACCGCACGGTATCGGAGCCGGCTGTCTTGGTGGTCGCCGGGGTCATACCCATCGACCTCCTCGCCAGGGAGCGACAATTCGTCCACCAACACAAGGACGAAATTGGAAGAGAAGGCGCACAATCTGTAGAAAGGTCTCAGTCCCTCCGTGACTGGCAGTTACGGTGGGATACTGAGACACGCGGAAGGTGGACTTACGCCCTTGTCCCTCAAGTGGACGCTTGGCTAAATCGTCAGCACGGTGAGGTAGATTACTACCTCACGCAGTTGCTGACGGGCCATGGGCACTTTCGGTCTTTCCTGTTTAAAATAGGAAAGGCCGTAAGTCCCACATGCGTCTACTGTGGAGCACAATCCGACTCCTCTTTCCACACTTTCTTTGAGTGTGAGAAGTGGATGTTGGAGAGGCGTGCACTGGAGAGGGATCTTGGCATCTTGACTCCCAATACCATCATGGGAGTCATGTTAGGAAACCTTGCTGCATGGAGTAGGATCGCCTTTTTTGCGAGGGGGATTCTTCGTCGGAAGGAGAGAGACCTGGCAAGGTCGACAGAGCCGTAGGGTCCAAGTGGACCGGCATATAAGGCTCCATCCTGAAGTAATGTCATAAATTGACGGTTCCAGGATGGAGCCTGGTGCTATAGAGAGGGGTTTTAGCCGGTAGGCACGCAATAACTGCGTGGAGTCCGGCACGACGGGTGGCAAAAACCACCTAAGTGCGTAAATGCATTTCCCCTCTCACCAAAAAAAAAAAAAAAAAAAAAAAAAAAAAAAAAAAAAAAAAAAAAAAAAAAAAAAATTATTATTATTATTATTATTATTATTATTATTATTATTATTATTATTATTATTATTATTATTATTATTATTATTATTATTATTATTATTATTATTATTATTATTATTATTATTATTATTATTATTATTATTATTATTATTATTATTATTATTATTATTATTTCTTTGAGTGTGAGAAGTGGATGTTGGAGAGGCGTGCACTGGAGAGGGATCTTGGCATCTTGACTCCCAATACCATCATGGGAGTCATGTTAGGAAACCTTGCTGCATGGAGTAGGATCGCCTTTTTTGCGAGGGGGATTCTTCGTCGGAAGGAGAGAGACCTGGCAAGGTCGACAGAGCCGTAGGGTCCAACTGGACCGGCATATAAGGCTCCATCCTGAAGTAATGTCATAAATTGATGGTCCCAGGATGGAGCCTGGTTATATAGAGAGGGGTTTTAGCCGGTAGGCACGCAATAACTGCGTGGAGTCCGGCACGACGGGTGGCAAAAACCACCTAAGTGCGTAAATGCATTTCCCCTCTCACCAAAAAAAAAAAAAAAAAAAAAAAAAAAAAAAAAAAAAAAAAATTATTATTATTATTATTATTATTATTATTATTATTATTATTATTATTATTATTATTATTATTATTATTATTATTATTATTATTATTATTATTATTATTATTATTATTATTATTATTATTATTATTATTATTATTATTATTATTATTATTATTATTATTATTATTATTATTATTATTATTATTATTATTATTATTATTATTATTATTATTATTATTATTATTATTATTATTATTATTATTATTATTATTATTATTATTATTATTATTATTATTATTATTATTATTATTATTATCGCTGGCAGGACGCGTTATACGCGATGGAGAGAAATTTCAGGCTCCCAGGGTACCTCCTGCGTATCATGGGAGATTACCTGAAAGATCGATCCATACTCTATGACACGGAGGATGGCCGAGAGACGAAAGTCTTATCGGCAGGGGCGGCCCAGGGATCCATACTGGGACCCGACATATGGAACTATACATATGACGGGATTCTACGTATGGAGATGCCCGAAGGGACATTCCTGGTTGGTTACGCAGACGACATCGCGGCAGTAATTATTGCCAAAGATGTCGATGCGGCCCAACTGCGACTCAACCAGGTTATGCGTCGAGTTACTCTCTGGCTGAGTGATCACGGGTTGGAGTTGGCACTGACTAAGACCGAGATAGTGCTTCTTACTAAGAAGCGCATCCCGCTCATTAGAAGCATGCAGGTAGGAGAGGTTACAGTCCAGACGAAGAACGCCGTTCGCTACCTAGGGGTTAGTTTGGATAACAGACTAACCTTCTGGAGCGAAATATCCAGCAGAGCGGACAAAGCGGCCTCAGTAGTGACGTTGTTGAGCAGGGTAATGGCCAACATTGGGGGCCCTCTTCCCTGTAAAAGACGTTTGCTGCTGAGCACCGCCGAGTCTGTGATGTTGTATGGAGCTGAAGTCTGGGCTGATGCGCTCAGGGTCGAAAAGTACCGAAAGCGCATGGCGGCAGTGCAACGGAGAGCAGCGCTCCGCATAGCGTGCTCCTATCGCACGGTATCGGAGCCGGCTGTCTTGGTGGTCGCCGGGGTCATACCCATCGACCTCCTCGCCAGGGAGCGACAATTCGTCCACCAACACAAGGACGAAATTGGAAGAGAAGGCGCACAATCTGTGGCAAGGTCTCAGTCCCTCCGTGACTGGCAGTTACGGTGGGATACTGAGACACGCGGAAGGTGGACTTACGCCCTTGTCCCTCAAGTGGACGCTTGGCTAAATCGTCAGCACGGTGAGGTAGATTACTACCTCACGCAGTTGCTGACGGGCCATGGGCACTTTCGGTCTTTCCTGTTTAAAATAGGGAAGGCCGTGAGTCCCACATGCGTCTACTGTGGAGCACAATCCGACTCCGCTTTCCACACTTTCTTTGAGTGTGAGAAGTGGATGTTGGAGAGGCGTGCACTGGAGAGGGATCTTGGCATTTTGACTCCCAATACCATCACGGGAGTCATGTTAGGAAACCTTGCTGCATGGAGAAGGATCGCCTTTTTTGCGAGGGGGATCCTGCGTCGGAAGGAGAGAGACCTTGCAAGGTCGGTTGCACTGTAGGGTCCAAATGGACCGGACTATAAGGCTCCATCCTGAAGTAATGTCATAAGTTGACGGTCCCAGGATGGAGCCGGGTGATATAGAGAGGGGTTTTAGCCGGTAGGCACGCAATAACTGCGTGGAGTCCGGCACGACGGGTGGCAACCACCACCTAAGTGCGTAAATGCATTTCCCCTCTCACCAAAAAAAAAAAAAAAAAAAAAAAAAAAAAAAAAAAAAAAAAAAAAAAAAAATTATTATTATTATTATTATTATTATTATTATTATTATTATTATTATTATTATTATTATTATTATTATTATTATTATTATTATTATTATTATTATTATTATTATTATTATTATTATTATTATTATTATTATTATTATTATTATTATTATTATTATTATTATTATTATTATTATTATTATTATTATTATTATTATTATTATTATTATTATTATTATTATTATTATTATTATTATTATTATTATTATTATTATTATTATTATTATTATTATTATTATTATTATTATTATTATTATTATTATTATCGCCAGCTCGGTCCATCCAACATCATGGACCAGCTAGGTGGAATGCCGCTAGGATGGACGTTGAAGCTTTGTCTCTAGCCCTAGAACGGGGACGTATGACTACAGAGGGGATCCGTAATGATCTTCCGCCTGTTGAGAGGGCTGATGTACTTGTGGACTCAACCATGAGTGTTATACATCAGGCCTGTCAAAGCGCTGTACCGAGGAGGGGTCCGAACGAAGGGAGAAGTCCTGCTTACTGGTGGACGACCGAAATTGCGGATCTGAGGCGTGTTTGTCTCCGTCGTAGACGGCTGGCTCAACGCGCTAATGGAAACGCAGATGACGCAGCCCGAAAAGCCGAAGAGTATAAGTCGGCGAAAAAAGATCTTCGCCGCGCCATCCAAAGAAGTAAGCGCCGATGCTGGAAGGACTTAACGGAGGACCTAAATAGGGATCCATGGGGGTTGGGCTATAAAATAGTGCTCCGCAAATTGAGGGCGTTTAAGCCAAACGCTTCTCTGAATGCGGATACTATTCGGCCCATAGTGGAAGCCCTTTTTCCGGATCATCCAGTGGTCGATAGAACATCGGTCACGGAAGAAACGGAAATCCCGCCTTTCACCTTGGAGGAACTGGAGTGTGCCTCTCGTTGCTTGCGCAGCGGGAAGGCACCAGGTCCTGATGGTCTACCAGCAGAGGTGCTGAAAGCCGTGTCACGGAGTCATCCAGAGCTCTTGCTCAATATGTACAACGCCTGTCTAAAGGCCGGGGTGTTTCCCTCCCGCTGGAAGATGGCTAAACTTGTACTTATTGACAAGGGCAAGGGACCAGTCGGCGCTCCTGGGTCATACAGACCACTATGCCTGCTTGATAACGCGGGGAAACTCCTGGAGAAGCTTCTTCGCCCACGTCTGCAGGCTGCAGTAGTAGCGGCAGGCGACCTCTCCGAAAGACAGTACGGCTTTCGAAGGGGCAGGTCGACTGTGGCGGCTATCCAGGAGGTAGTTAATGCAGGTAGGAGCACGGAACGTGGAAACCACTTTTCACGTCCCGTATGTTTGCTGGTCACACTGGATGTGAAAAACGCGTTTAACTCTGTCCGCTGGCAGGACGCGTTATACGCGATGGAGAGAGATTTCAGGCTCCCAGGGTACCTCCTGCGTATCATGGGAGATTACCTGAAAGATCGATCCATACTCTATGACACGGAGGATGGCCGAGAGACGAAAGTCTTATCGGCAGGGGCGGCCCAGGGATCCATATTGGGACCCGACATATGGAACTATACCTATGACGGGATTCTACGTATGGAGATGCCCGAAGGGACATTTCTGGTTGGTTACGCAGACGACATCGCGGCAGTAATTATTGCCAAAGATGTCGATGCGGCCCAACTGCGACTCAACCAGGTTATGCGTCGAGTTACTCTCTGGCTGAGTGACCACGGGTTGGAGTTGGCACTGACTAAGACCGAGATAGTGCTTCTTACTAAGAAGCGCATCCCGCTCATTAGAAGCATGCAGGTAGGAGAGGTTACAGTCCAGACGAAGAACGCCGTTCGCTACCTGGGGGTTAGTTTGGATAACAGACTAACCTTCTGGAGCGAAATATCCAGCAGAGCGGACAAAGCGGCCTCAGTAGTGACGTTGTTGAGCAGGGTAATGGCCAACATTGGGGGCCCTCTTCCCTGTAAAAGACGTTTGCTGCTGAGCACCGCCGAGTCTGTGATGTTGTATGGAGCTGAAGTCTGGGCTGATGCGCTCAGGGTCGAAAAGTACCGAAAGCGCATGGCGGCAGTGCAACGGAGAGCAGCGCTCCGCATAGCGTGCTCCTACCGCACGGTATCGGAGCCGGCTGTCTTGGTGGTCGCCGGGGTCATACCCATCGACCTCCTTGCCAGGGAGCGACAATTCGTCCACCAACACAAGGACGAAATTGGTAGAGAAGGCGCACAATCTGTGGCAAGGTCTCAGTCCCTCCGTGACTGGCAGTTACGGTGGGATACTGAGACACGCGGAAGGTGGACTTACGCCCTTGTCCCTCAAGTGGACGCTTGGCTAAATCGTCAGCACGGTGAGGTAGATTACTACCTCACGCAGTTGCTGACGGGCCATGGGCACTTTCGGTCTTTCCTGTTTAAAATAGGAAAGGCCGTAAGTCCCACATGCGTCTACTGTGGAGCACAATCCGACTCCGCTTTCCACACTTTCTTTGAGTGTGAGAAGTGGATGTTGGAGAGGCGTGCACTGGAGAGGGATCTTGGCATCTTGACTCCCAATACCATCACGGGAGTCATGTTAGGAAACCTTGCTGCATGGAGTAGGATCGCCTTTTTTGCGAGGGGGATTCTTCGTCGGAAGGAGAGAGACCTGGCAAGGTCGACAGAGCCGTAGGGTCCAACTGGACCGGCATATAAGGCTCCATCCTGAAGTAATGTCATAAATTGACGGTTCCAGGATGGAGCCTGGTGATATAGAGAGGGGTTTTAGCCGGTAGGCACGCAATAACTGCGTGGAGTCCGGCACGACGGGTGGCAAAAACCACCTAAGTGCGTAAATGCATTTCCCCTCTCACCAAAAAAAAAAAAAAAAAAAAAAAAAAAAAAATTATTATTATTATTATTATTATTATTATTATTATTATTATTATTATTATTATTATTATTATTATTATTATTATTATTATTATTATTATTATTATTATTATTATTATTATTATTATTATTATTATTATTATTTATTTATTTATTTATTTAAGTAATTTCATTTTAAGTACAATTTTCTTAATTCTAGTCCCCACGAAGCTATTAAGCTTGTCTGCAGAAATTCTATATTAATAAATAGTACTTGAAGAGTAATATAAGTTCTTAACTATAAAATTCGTATACATATGTACATAGTTATTATTCAAATAATTCATTGTGAGCTTATAAAAAAGTTTTTTATATATTTTTTTCTTCTATGTTTGTTTTGTATTTGTAGCAGATTTGTTGGTAATAAATTGAAGATTGTTGGTAGAGTTACATCCAGTGTACTTTTACCGTAGTTGTTCTTGAAACCAGGTACTTTAAAACGTCCTTCTGCTCGTCTTCTTGTGTTGTACTGATGATCAATTTTTTGAAGGAATCGTGAATTATTGTAAAATTCGACAGCTAGTGTTGTGTAATATATAGATTTTACATTTAATACTTGTAGTTCTTTCGCTAAATTAGTATTGGCATTGTTTATGTTGTTGTTGCTAACGAAGTTGTTGTTGTTGTAAAAGTTGTTGTTGTTGGTGTTATTGTAGTAGTTAGGTGAACTGTTGTTTATGTTGTTATTAATAATATTGTTGCTATTGTTGTTGTATAAGGAGTTGATATTCTGATTAATATTGGTGTTGTTGTAGTAATTATAAAAACTGTTGTTTATGTTGTTATTAATAATGGTAGTGTTGTTGTTGTTATGGTTGCCATTGTTGTTATCATTAGTGTGTATGATGTATCTGTTATTGTTGTTGTTTAAATTGTATCTTTGATTTTTTTTTAAGATTTTTAGTAGGCGATCCTGAGTATTTTGCAACAGTCTACAGTGTGTTGCACTTCCCCATGCCGCAATCCCATGTCGAATATATGACTCGGCAATTGAGAAATACGCCTGTCGTAATACGCTATATGTTGCACAATTGCTTAAATGGTACAACATAAAAGCAGACCTACGAAGTTTTTTCTGGAGATTGTCGACGTGTGTATTCCATTTAAATTTGTTGTCGACGTACACACCTAAGTATTTATATGAACTAACAATGTCAATATACATAAGTTGCACAGGTATCATTATTATTGTTGTTAATGTTGTGTAAACAGTTTAAATCGTGAAACTTGATTTTGATATCACTATCTACGAAGTGCGGTGGTTTTATGTGCATCAGCTTGGTCTTTTGAGCGTTTATAATTATACCATTATCATGACACCATTTGCTCGTAGTGTCAAGTTGATTTTGCATTATTTCAACACAGGTTAGAATATTGTAGCTTGATACTATTATAGCTGTATCATCAGCATAAGCAAATGTTGTACTATTTTGTAGAATATTGAGCATATCGTTGGCATACAATATGTAAAGGATTGGTCCAAGTTTGGATCCCTGAGGTACGCCATAATCTGTAATTACTTCTTCACTAAGAGTATGTTTTATTTTTACCCGATATGCTCTACATTCTAGATAATTTTTGAACCATTGTATAGTGTTTCCCCTTATGCCGTTTCGCTCCAAAATTTGTATAAGTCTATTGTGTGACAAAGTGTCAAAGGCTTTGCTGAAGTCTATAAACATAACAAGACAATGCATATTTTTACTTAAACAGTTATTTATATGGTTTGCAAAGTTTCCTAATAGGCCATTTATGCTTTTCCAAAAAGAATCCAAATTGATTTTTGTTTATTGTTTTAGAGTTTTCCAAGAAGTTGTTTAATCGTCTGACTACTATTTCTTCTAATATTTTTTCTAGTACTGGGAGAATTGAAATATGTCTATAGTTATTGTAGTCTGTTTTGGTTCCATTTTTGTATATAGGTCTTATTATAGATGTTTTTAGAATTTTTGGTATTAACGCGTTATCTAAACTTGAATTTACCAGCTTTGTTATTATTGGTGTTAAATAGCTAGCATTATTTTTTATATCTTTTGGCCTTATTCCATCGATTCCAGCTCCTTTTTTATTATTTAAGCATTTTAGTATATTATATATTTCAGTTTCAGTAGCAGTTTCAACAA
The DNA here is from genome assembly GCA_963576795.1 of Metopia argyrocephala. Lineage (NCBI taxonomy): Eukaryota > Metazoa > Arthropoda > Insecta > Diptera > Sarcophagidae > Metopia > Metopia argyrocephala. The sequence continues at coordinate 34,377,416 of OY756211.1, forward strand.
AAATTGAGTTTTGTGATGTTGTTATATTATTATTTATAGTAACCTTATTAGCCTTTTTATGGAGATGAAAATCCTTAAAATATACTTTTTGATGCTTCAAAGTATAGTGTAAGAAATAATTTTAATTTTGATTATTATTTATTTATTATATATTCTTAACATAAAAAAATTGAAGTATCTTTTCTTCTATATTTTAAACATATGTACATACATATATAAATTAAAAATAAAATTTTTTCAATTTTCTTATAATTGAAAAATCATTAATTTATCATTCGAAAATTCGTCATTGATGAATATATACTTGTTTTTTTTAATATTTTTGGAAAAACATTTTTTGGTTTAGTTAACCTTTTATTTCAAATAAACATAAAATTACTTGTTGAGCTTAAATAAATAATAATAATAAAACCAAAGAATATAAATCATATAGAATGTGCATCACTACGGTGACCATCCGTTCTGTATTATACAGAACAGTTCTGTATTTGAAACCCATGTTCTGTATAAATTATTCATTAGGGAAAAACATAAAAATGTTCTGTATTTCATTTAATGTTCAGTATTTGTTCTGTATTTTCATGTCTCAGAGTAGTATTTGTAGTTTTGATTAACACCTCTGGGTTAACAGAAGTCTCTTAAGCAGAGACATTCTTCTTCTCATAAGCAGTACATTTCATATATGTATGTATGTACATTTTAGAGAAAGAAATATACATTTTAAAAATATTTTGGCGGTTGTCAAGCTCAGTTTGTGTTTAGCTGATTTAAATGCTCCAACAGAAATATATGGACCAATGAAAAAACTCAAATGAAAATGGAAACCATCGAAGCCATTTTGGTCACTAAATTAAACTATAATATGAATTGCATAGAGTTTAAAAAAATATTTTAAAAATTATGTACATACATATATGTATGCAAGCTATGTACTTATTTAATGATCTCACGAAACTTCAGTTATTTTTGAATTTTTGGTTAACCTTTCTGCTAGGTCTAGAAAAACTTACGAATCTTAGGTATAGGACCATTTAGGTCCATATATATGTATGTGCTGCACCCAGTTTAACTTTGAAGTGTTTTAATAAGTTACCTTTATTTCTGGGGTTCCTCTTTGTAAATTTACATATCATTTGCGGTAGTTAACTTCAGTGTCTGATTTGTTGGCTTTGCTAAAACAATAGAAAATGGAAATTGATATGAGATGTAAAACTTTGATAATTTCCTTTTCAAGAGGTGTTGATACCGTCGATCAAATGATTGGACTACAGTGTAAAACGGAAAACAAACCGATGGCCAAATATTGTGTTTTCCAATATGATTGACATCTTGTTTTCTGAAATTGATGGTTCCTGGGCGCCAATGGACAAAAATCGTAAGAGGGCAGAATTTTTGCGGCAGTTAGCTTTATCTTTAACTCAAGACTACATGACAAAAAGATTTAAGCTCCCTACAAATAAATTTTCAACTGAACTTTTTACCGAAATAAGAACATTAGCTTTTGATTGTACAGTATCTACAAGCGGTTTACCAAAATTACAACAACTAGAAACCGTGAAATCTGCAGCTGTTGAAAAATTAACCCTTTCAGACCCACCACAAAAATATACATTTTCACGAAAGTTAAGATTTAAAATTTTTGTTTTTATAGAGGTTTAAAATTTGATTTTTAAAATGTTGGCAAAATCATGCATTTTTGAAAAAGGACCTCATACGTTTGTGTATTTTGGCTATTTACATGTAAAATAATTATTATTTTTCGAAAAAGACCAACCAAGACCAATGCACAATTGTGTATGCTGGATCCGAAAGGGACCAGTAAATTGCAACGGAAGATCATTTGCTCATCATACAGTGAGAAGATTTAATAAAAAAAACAATAACGGACCAAAATGGCCTTAAACCCAAGATTCGTAATTTTTTATTTTTCTAACCTCCATTTTATTATTTTTGGTTGAAAGTTTTCCAGGAGTAATAAAATATAAAAATATCCCAATACCAAACGTTTTATGTTGGTATGTTTCACCATTTCGTAGTCAAGGCAAAAACAAAACAAAAATTGACCAAAATTGGTCCAAACCTAACAGCAGGATTAATTTAATTTATTTTGTTTTTTTTTTTTTTAATTTTGTATACAAATAAATACAATAAATACATGCCTATGTAGGTTGCTTGTTTGCATTTTATAGTTGTTATTGGTCAAATATTTCCTTGTTCTGTATTTTGGTTAAAAAAATATGGTCACCGTATGCATCACGTACAAGTAAAATTTCTTATGGCGGGTCGTAATGTTGGAACCCGCAAAAAGAATTGTTACTCTCTTACTCAGCAAAGAGAATTCGTTTACTCTCTTACTTTGCACACACAACATCACAGTGTATAAGACGATAGCCACAACAAAATTTTTACTTCGTGTCTTTTTTTTTTACTTAAGTACAGAAACGGTTTCATGCTAACAACAATATTCACATATAATACAATTTATGTGTTTGTGTGTCTTATTCATTGTGAGCTGTTTTCGTTTTTAAATTTTAAAACTTAGAGAATAATGTTGTTGGTTCAAATATTTTTGTGTAATAAAGAATACAGTGCTCCGATACGACTATATATGCTAGTGTAGGGCAAAGCATATTTAATTTGTAGTTGCGCGAAGGAAAATACATTAATCTACATCGAATATATAGCGCCCTATTTAATATCGTAATAAAAGTTTAGTTAGAAATATATTTTATTATTATTATTTATTTAAGCTCAACAATTGATTTTATATTTATTTGAAATAAAAGGTTAACTAAACCAAAAAATGTAAAAAAAAATATCTCATCGACACAAGTTCGAAATTTATAGCTGCAGAATTATGGATAACATCTTCCAAAAAATAATCTGCATATATATTGCTGTCGAAATCAACGTCATCAATTTTATTGTAACTTGGTTCTCTATGTTCAATATATAAATCTGCTTCAAAGTTGGCATCAACTTGCGTTATCTCGTCTTGTAAATGCAGACAATTGCTGGACGAACTTGACTGAATTATTTTAGTTACCATTAATTTTGCCAAAATGTTATTCAATTCGGCTTCGGAAGGGTTGTTATTGTTGCCACCTTTTTGCCGTAATACAGAAAAATTGTTTTCTAGTTTGTCTTGATTGAGGGACTTTGTCATTAAGAAATATAAATCACCACCTTCCCTTAAAATTTCATTTGTTAACATAAGAATTGAATTTAGGGTGAGTTTCATTTTATTTGAAAAGAAAATACGCTTGTTTTGATCTACAAACTCCACCTTTTTTAAATATTCTAAAAAGAACTGAATATATTTATGTATATACTTCATTGTTAATCTGAATTGCAGATCTGTAGCAATTATCTCGATAAAGGGAGCCACTATTAAGACAATCAAAAATTTGGTCATTTTTTCCATAAACTGAGCTGTTGATAAAGCCACTTCTGCGGAACATGTCTTAAATTTTGTGGTTTCAGACGTTCTTTTAATAGCAGCAGAAATAGGCCTGCTGAAAATTTGTGTGGCAAATATTACACGCATTTTTCAAAAGTATTAGGAAAAATATGTTGCCGTGTTGGTTTTGGGCACATTTTTGTTTTTGCATTTGCTTCCTTTTCTTACAATTCCCTAATTACCTGAAAGCTTGCCGTCCCATCCGGGGTTTTTATATCACATTTTAGCCACCCCTTCCGCAAAGGTTTAATTGAGTGTGGAAAATTATAAAGGCAAAAAACTTATTGATCGCTTAATTCAAAAAACGGTTTTTTTTAGCAGATACTTAGAATGATAGCAAAATGGATGCAAGCAAAAAACACATTTTAATATTTCATAATATCTTTAAATCTGAATCTAAAAAATTGGTATAAAATCTTTTATTGAGTCATGTAAACCAATGATCCCAGAGTGGTTTGTCGATACTTGTTCTTAAAACAGAATAGAGGTATTGGATTTTTTATTATTGGTACTCCTTCAAAAACATTGATCTTGAACTACAGAAAAAGGAAGTTCCAAAAAAAGAAAATTAGATATTTTATCCAATAAATAATCTTTAAAAAAAGTAACTTTATTAGCCTTTTTATAAAAAAGTAAGAAATAATTTTAATCTTGATTATTATTTATTTATTATTTATTTTTAACATACAAAAATTGAAGTGTCTTTTCTTTTAAAAATGTATATATACATATGTACATATGTATATATAATACATACATACATATATAAATTAAAAATAAAAATTGAATTTTCTTATAAATGAAAGATCATCAATTTATCATTCGAAAATTTGTCATTAATGAATATACATATATGTATGTATGTATGTATTATATATCTGTGGCAATATGGAAGAGTAGCTTAAGTCGAAAATTGATGTTTTGAGATATCTTCAATTTTGTGTAATTTTTATTCTGTATGTTTTTTGCGAATAATTTATGAATTAATATATTGGTAACATGTTTATTAGAGAAGAAGGATAAATATTTTAAAAAAATATGGTTTATTTTAGAAGATTTTACGCCTTTTCTACTTAAGCGCTTTTTCGAAACTGAAATCTGTGTTTGACAGGTCCTTAAGTAACTTAAGCGCTTCTGTTGAAATAAAAAGTATGTATTGTGTAGTTTTAAGCAAACATAAGTAAGAGAATTTATTCAAGAACTTACATTCACTTAAGATAACTGTATACAAGAATCACATTTTATTAAAAAAACTTATGTAAATATAAGTTATATGATAAATCGAAAATCTGAATATGTAAACCAATCTATGTGTACATAAGTTGTTTTGTTCAATGCATTATTGATTTAAAAAACTTAGGCTAAAAAGTAAACGTACATAACATTGATAAAAAATAGAATTTTTCAAAATGGACTAAACACATTTAAGCGCCTTTGCTTCTGTAATGCCCCAAACGCCTTAACTCAATTCTCTCTTATGTCGACTTAAGCTACTCTTCCAAATTGCCACAGATATATATGTACATATATATAAATTTTTAAAAGAAAAGACACTTCAATTTTTGTATGTTAAAAATAAATAATAATTAAGATTAAAATTATTTCTTACTTCTTTATAAAAAGGCTAATAAAGTTACTTTTTTTAAAGATTATTTATTGGATAAAATATCTAATTTTCTTTTTTTGGAACTTCCTTTTTCTGTAGTTCAAGATCAATGTTTTTGAAGGAGTACCAATAATAAAAAATCCAATACCTCTATTCTGTTTTAAGAACAAGTATCGACAAACCACTCTGGGATCATTGGTTTACATGACTCAATAAAAGATTTTATACCAATTTTTTAGATTCAGATTTAAAGATATTATGAAATATTAAAATGTGTTTTTTGCTTGCATCCATTTTGCTATCATTCTAAGTATCTGCTAAAAAAAACCGTTTTTTGAATTAAGCGATCAATAAGTTTTTTGCCTTTATAATTTTCCACACTCAATTAAACCTTTGCGGAAGGGGTGGCTAAAATGTGATATAAAAACCCCGGATGGGACGGCAAGCTTTCAGGTAATTAGGGAATTGTAAGAAAAGGAAGCAAATGCAAAAACAAAAATGTGCCCAAAACCAACACGGCAACATATTTTTCCTAATACTTTTGAAAAATGCGTGTAATATTTGCCACACAAATTTTCAGCAGGCCTATTTCTGCTGCTATTAAAAGAACGTCTGAAACCACAAAATTTAAGACATGTTCCGCAGAAGTGGCTTTATCAACAGCTCAGTTTATGGAAAAAATGACCAAATTTTTGATTGTCTTAATAGTGGCTCCCTTTATCGAGATAATTGCTACAGATCTGGAATTCAGATTAAAAATGAAGTATATAAATATATTCAGTTCTTTTTAGAATATTTAAAAAAGGTGGAGCTTGTAAATCAAAACAAGCGTATTTTCTTTTCAAATAAAATGAAACTCACCCTAAATTCAATTCTTATGTTAACAAATGAAATTTTAAGGGAAGGTGGTGATTTATATTTCTTAAAGACAAAGTCCCTCAATCAAGACAAATTAGAAAACACTTTTTCTGTATTACGGCAAAAAGGTGGCAACAATAACAACCCTTCCGTAGCCGAATTGAATAACGTTTTGGCAAAATTAATGGTAACTAAAATAATTCAGTCAAGTTCGTCCAGCAATTGTCTGCATTTACAAGACGAGATAACGCAAGTTGATGCCAACTTTGAAGCAGATTTATATAATGAACATAAAGAACCAAGTTACAATAAAATTGATGACGTTGATTTCGACAATAATATATATGCAGATTATTTTTTTTCTAACAGCCCCAAGCGAGCTTTTCATATATTATAAAAATTATCAATCGCTAACAGATTTTGGAAATTTAGCTGCCCCATCAGATAAACTAATGGATGCAAGCGAAAAACACATTTTAATGTTTCATAATGTCTTTAAATCTGAAATGCAAAAAATTGGTATAAAATCTTTTATTATTGAGTCATGTAAACGAATGACCCCAGAGTGGTTTGCCGACACTTGTTCTCAACACAGAATAGAGGTATTGGATTTTCTATTATTGGTACTCCTTCGAAAACATTGAATTTAGATATTTAGATATTCTATTCAATAAATAATCTTTAAAAAAAGTAGCTTTATTAGAATTTTTATGAAGATGAAAATCCTCAAAATATACATACTTTTTGATGCTTTGAAGTATAAAATAAGAAATAATTTTAATCTTGATTATTATTTATTTATTATTTATTTTTGACATAAAAAAATTAAAGTGTCTTTTCTTTTAAAAATGTATATGGGCAATTTCAAAAATTTTCAACATTTGTTGAAACTGAGTTCAGATGCTTATTATTTCTCCAGTTTTTCGAATTGACCAAAACGGTCAAAAGGGAATGGTAGGCCACACTAGAAAACTGGGATATTCAAAATTTCAGACCATCAGTTCTTTATTTTTAAAAGTTATGGGCACTCAAACATCGAAAAACTCAAAAAATGGCTTGAAATTTACAAGAGTTTTTTCATATTTCATCACTTTTCTACTTTTAGTTTTAAACTTCCGATGCTCACTGATATAAAATAAAGTCACTAGACTTTGTAGATATTTACACTATAAAAGTTATGCCCATACTACTATTTGGGAAAAAGTTGTACAGCGGTTCATTTTTGAAACCAAAATGTTCAGATTTTTTAATTTTCGCAGTTTTTTCTATAACGTTTTTGCGCCGTTCAAGAAAATTGCATTTCGTCAAAAGTATTTAATAGATGGTGTAATTTGCTAAAATTTGCGCCATATCACGTCGATGTCAGGCTGCTAGTTGCTGAGAACGATGACCTCAAACTTTTATAGAATTGGCGTAAATTTTTCAAAAATGACAGTTTTTCGCGCCTGACATTTGCAATCTTATTTAAAACTGGTTTATGTATTGCGTGATCTAAACTTCTTAGTAAATGGCACCTCAACGTCAAGAAGGCGTTAAAATATTTTGAAACGCAAAAATTTTATAAAGAAAATAAAAATTTTGCGAAATTTCATGATTTTGTTTCGCGTTTTTTTTAGTTAATCAGTGGTTTAAAATCAATGTAAAGTATTGGAAATGAAGTGCGGCGGTGAACTAAAGATCATATATAAATACGGTTGAATTCGGTCCATATTTAGCGGGTACAGCGGCATTTTTCTTCAAACACATTTTGCTTTGTGACATCTGCAGTTATGTATAGATTCCGCCGCGATTGACACCAAATGAAAGGTTTTTTTAAGCTTGATAATAAAACTGAATAGGCATTAAAAAAATTTCATGATTTTAAATTTTACAGATCAAAAAAAAAATCCTAACCTCAAAAATAATTCTTATATTTTTTTTTTATTTTTTAATTTGCAAGTTAAAACATTGTTTTTCTGTAAATTAGTTATGCGTTATATAAACACGTATTATAACAATCGGTGAAACATTCATATTTTTGCAAAAATTCGCGTCTTTTAATATTAAGAAATTTTAATTATAATTGATATTTTTTATGTATTTTATCAGTGCATTGATGAATTTGGACTGCACTGATGAATTTGAAATGAGTTTCATGCATCCATACAACATTTATTAAAATAAACCAACAAATTTAACTTAAAATTTTTTTTTGAAGACATTTTAACATAAAACATCCATAACTTTCGCGCCGTTTGCAATAAATGATTAACGCGAACTGTTTTGGTATGCTAAAATATCACCCTTCACGTGACCAAAGGGTCATTCGTGTCATCCAAAAAAAAAAATTGGAAAAAAAAAATATCAAAATGTCGAAAATTTTTGAAATTGCCCATATATACGTACATTTATATAATTCATACAGACATAAGTATATAAATTAAAAATAAAAATAGAATTTTCATATACTTAATTGAAAAATCATCAATTTATAATTCAAAAATTTTTCATTAATGAATATATACTTGTTTTTTTTAATATTTTTGGAATAACATTCTTTGGTCTAGTTAACCTTTTATTTCAAATAAATATAAAATTAATTGTTGAGCTTAAATAAATAATAATAAAAAAATATATTTCTAAATACACTTTTATTACGATATTAAATAGAGCGCCATATATTCGATGTAGATTAATGTATTTTCCTTCGCGCAACTACAAATTAAATATGCTTTGCCCTACACTAGCTTATATAGTCGTATCGGAGCACTGTATTCTTTATTACACAAAAATATTTGAACCAACATTATCTAAGTTTTAAATTTAAAAAAAAACGAAAACAGCCCACAATGAATAAGAAACACAAACACATAAATTGTATTGTATGTGAATATTGTTGTTAGGATGAAACCGTTCTGTACTTAAGCAAAAAAAAAAAAAAACACGAAGAAAAAATTTTGTTGTGGCTATCGTCTTATACACTGTGATGTTGTGTGTGCAAAAATTTTGTTGTGGCTGAACAGTAACACAAAGTAAAGGCCTGGTTAGCCAAACGTTGCTGTATCGTAATGTAACGTCCCCTAACGTAGAAACGTAAATGCACTTATAGAACATTTAAAAACGTGTCATATGTTTTGGAGATAAACAACAAAAAAACAAAACAGAAAATATATTGTGAAATAGTAATTTGTTTATAGTGTACTTAATAGTGTTTTTTTTTCAAATAATTAAAAGACAAATAAATAAATATGGATGCGGATTTGTGTGTTGGGCTACAGTTTTTTAATTTACTATAAATTTCTTTCCTATTAATATATTTGCTTTTCTTTGTAATACTCATGCTGAAAATCAGTGGTGCCAACTTTTTGTAACCAAAACGCGCTGGTCTTCTTCCCAAAACGCGCTAGAATGCGCTAAATCATTGCGTTGACAAAAATGTATAAACAAAACGCGCCGTTTAAAAACGCGCTAAATTAAATTTGAATAAAAGTCGACCCATTTATTAGAAAAAATACAGTATTTATTGAAGCAAAATAAATAATATCTACATACATATTTTTTTTAATTAAATTCAGCTACAAAAAGTAGATTCTTACAAACTAACAAACAAACATTTAAACTATTTTTTTTTTTGGTATATCAATAAAAATGTAAATGTTTTAAGCATTACAAATAATCAGTCAAATAATAAAATTTAAAAACTTTAATGCACGTGTTCATAAAAAATATTTTAGGTTTATTGAGGGTTTATTTGACAAATTTCTATGCAATACTCGTCAAGTAAACCCTCAATAAACCTAAAATATTTTTTATGAATAAGGGCATTAATATTTTGCTAATTATAATTATTAATAAGAAACTTTTTGATAATATAAAAATAATATAAAAAAGTGAAGTTAAGATTGATCACCGCCAATTTCATTCAAACCCTCTGGCTCATCTTCTGACCACAAAACCGATTCTATATAATACTCCGAATTATTAAACTTGTTATTTGAATTTATTTTCACACATACATTTAATTGAATAACATAATTTTCACAACACGAGTTTTTTAATCTTAGGCCTTATTTGATGTGGAATTGACTGTGTTGCTTGCTTTAAAATAATTCATTATATTACTTTCTGCATTTGACAGTGGGAAGCTCAATAAATTTTATAACAAATAGAGACAGTTTGATAAAAGGATTGACATTAAGAGAATTCTTAAAAAGTTGAGATCTCAATCCAAGATGATAATTAACATTGTTGCTTACCATTATAGAAACTATACATATGTATGTATGTAGTTAAAAATAATATTACCAAAGTATTGCTAAACTCACTATAAGTATATCTACACTATGCGTATACTGAGTGACTTGCGTTTTGATTTTTTGATACTTAAATAAAATTATACAAAATTGTTTCTATAGTTGTAATATAGTACTAGAAAATTTATGAAAAAAACAAAATGTTGGCTTTATTAAAATTATTAAAAACACGTCAATTTAGCGCCGTTTTTTGTAAGCGCGCTAAGACGAAAAAAAACGCGTTTTGTATGGCTAAGTCCCGCTAAATCTAGCGCGAAACGCGCTAAATTGGCACCGCTGCTGAAAATGTGTATAACAAATGTAGGGTTGCCATATTTTGAATCGAAAAAGTACATTGAGGGAAAAAAAACGTACATTTTAGTAAAAGAGTACATTGGATTTTTATTGAAAACTTTTTTTAAAATTCATTAGGAAAAATAAAATGGCAAATAATAATACAAATAATAAGATCGAAACCATTGTTTACAACAAAGTAATATCCCAAAATTATTCGGATTTTTATTTTTAAATTCTAGTCTATCTTATTCAACTTTTCAAATGTAAAATAATTTGGTATAAATTTAAAAATAAATTTTATGCCCGTATTCATAAAAAGTATTTTAGTTTTATTGAGGATTTATTTAACAAGTATTGCATAGAAATACATACATACATACATAACTGGCCTTTACAATCCTGTGTCAGGATTACGGATTAGCTTCTCGCAGCACTCATGTTGTGTGTGTAAATTTTTATCCATGACTACCGGGACCTACAGTTTAATGTCGACTCCGAACGACAGACTTGAGAAGCTTGTTCATGGCAATTAGTTACTTTCAGAGCTTTTGCCAGAAGACTGCTGAGAGGTAGTCGCCGAAAAAAATACTTTTTTTATATCTCTTTTTTTGAAGATGTCAGAGCCTGGAGTCGAATCCAGGGCCCATGTCTTGCATAGAAATATATATTGTATATTTTATATACATTCATGTATTTATAGAAACTTACAAATACATACTTACTAGTTTTTTTGAACTTGGTTTACAATGCCATTTTTGCCAATGTAAGAAAATTGTAAAACACACTTGGCACAAGTGTGTTAAAATTTGTTTTAAATATCAATTCACGTTACAAACTTTCTATTAAAAGCTTGTTTGTTCATTTCCTTCTTTCAAAAGGGCAAAATCGAACTGAATGTTCTGTCAGATGCCGCGTTTGAATGCGGTATAGCCAATATAAACATACAAATTCTTTTCAAAATTTTGAAACAATCTACTATTTGACAATTCTATTCATTTTCTTTTAATACTTTTTCAGTAAATAATTTTAATTAAATGAGTGTAGGGTTTATTGCATTGAATTTATAGCTTTTTAATTTTTTTTTATTTTTTATTCCACTACAACTAAAGGCGGGTTTAGACGGTAATACATACATGTCAAATTTTTGTGTAAAAGAGAATGAATAGCATCGTGTAAACTTTATATGTAAAGAGAACGTACGACATTGAGAGAAAATACGGAGGAAATTTTGACAGTAGTAAGGTTCGCTTTGTTTTTTTTAATTTTTAAGAAAACAATCACATTTCATTAGATCAGAGATGCGCTTTAATTTTATTTTTTATTTATGTTTAATGTATTCACAATGTATGTAAAGTTTGTGTGGACGTATACGTGCATTTTATTCTTTCAATTGACTTTGATTTGATTTTTAAACAACCGTGTAGACGTAAAAAAATCTGCCGTAAGACTTTTATTTTTAAAATACTGATGGAATGTCATAATATTTTTTCTATAAATATACGTAAAGTATTATCTTCTAAACTGTCCTTAAACGATATTGCAGCCTCCACTAAATGCAGATGGAAATAATTAACCTCTAAATTAAACCATTTTAGTGGTAGTGAAAATTTAGTGCGTTATATTAGAGGCGATAATGCACTATTTTTTTTTCACTACCACTAAATTTAGTGGAAATTTAAATTAAAATGAAATAAATAAATTCATCAAACGGTAGATCCATGTTAATTGTATTAACAAAAAATTATTCAATAACTTCTGTAGAATTACGAAATAAAATTTTTGAATTGAGACTTAAAACATACACCTTTTTAAAATTATAGTACTTTGGTGGCAAATGTACTTTAATATTATATAGGTTAGTTTTAAGTGTTCAGAACAAAAAAGAAATACAAAAGATTAAAAAAAGTACATTAGCGTACCTTTTTAGGTGTTATGCAGAAATAAGTACATTGAACAAAACAAAATTACCCTTACTGCTTAAAAAAGGACGTTTGGCAAGCCTAAATAAACCAGCTGTTTGCTAATGTCCCGTAAAAACGCAGAGAATTTCTATTTTCTACAGATTGATACGTGCCGTTACGTTACATTTTTTATTCGGTAAGCGCTGCCATTACTTTGCATGTAAAATAAATTATCAGCTGACTCGTCAACGTTAAGATACGCTACGTTACGTTTGGCTAATTCTACCTTAAGAGAGTAAAGGAATTCTCTTTGTTGAGTAAGAGAGTAACAATTCTTTTTGCGGGTTCCAACATTACGACCCGCCATAAGAAATTTTACTTGTACGTGATGCACATTCTATATGATTTATATTCTTTGGTTATACGCAACACAAACGACAAGCGCAGTTGTTTGAGGTTGTAACTCGTCATCTGCAAAGTTGGTCAGACGTTTTTGGTTTTCCTCACCGAGTAATCAGCGACAGAGGCGCTGCATTTACATCAAAGCTGTTCGAAAAATTTTGCAGTAAAGCAGGTGTTGAACACGTCGTAACCACAACAGGTGTGCCACGCGGCAACGAGCAAATTGAACGTGTAAATCGAGTTATTCTGTCAATCATCGCCAAACTATCTCAAGACGAGCCAAATAAATGGTTTAAATATATTAGAAGAGTACAAAAGGCTATAAATTCATGCTCACACAGTTAGACAAAAACTTCACCATTCGAATTATTTTCGGTACAAAAACGAAAACAGATATTGACACAAACATACTTGAAATGTTGGAAAACGAAATAGTTGAAAATTTAAATGCAGAACGTCAAGAACTAAGAGAAGAAGCAAAACGGCAAATAGAAAAGGCGCAAGAAACATATAAACGTAATTTCGACTAAAACGCAAAAAGGCAGAAGTTTATAAAGTTGGTGACCTAGTCGCAATAAAGCGAACTCAATTTGTGTCCGGTCGAAAGCTTGCGAGCGAATTTTTGGGTCCCTATGAGGTTACAAAGGTCAAAGAAAACAACCGATATGAGGTAAATAAATAATCTGATGGTGAAGTGCCAAACAGTACATCAACCAGTTGCGACTATATGAAGCCATGGATAAACAATAAAAAAATCCTTTCATCAGAGACCGATGAATAACAGGATGGCCGAATGTAAGATGGTAACCCTACGTGAGAAGTTAGTAATAGGAAAATGAGTTAAAAAGAAGATACAGTTGTCGTTAAGAAGTTGGTGAAAACAGTTGTTTGCAGTTGAAATAAAAAATTAAAGTTGTTTGAGGTTGTAAAACCGAATTAAATTGAAGTTAAAAGTTGTCAATAATTATAAAAGAAAGAAATACAGTGGTTTTTATTAAAGAAAATAAGTTTTGTAATAATACTATTGATTACAAATATGAAGAAACCGCTTTTTATGAGAAAAAACTCATGGAAAAAAATTAATGATACCTTAAAACCTAAATTATATTAATATAACCTAATATAAACTCTTAAAAAACTATATTAAAAAAAAATTCCTAAACGAATAAAACATAGAATTATTTGAAATACTAACAATCAATTTATAAATAAAACAAATATTGAAAATCAAAACAATTACTTTTTTCATTCGTTTTTACATGTATTAACGGCAGTGTATATAGGTAATTAAGCGTATTCGTTTAATTACCTCAAAGGGACAATTAACCGTATCCGTTGAAATAATTTCCACGCATAATTGCCCCAAAAATTTTAACATTTTTGTCGAGGCAATTATTCGTGGAATACTGTATTTTATAGAAAGTTTTTATCTACCTCTTTTCAATATTTTTTTTCTTATTTGTTTATCAGATTGAGGGATCTGGTTTAATTGCACGTTTATTGAGAAGAACCATGAGAGGTTTTAATCTGAACGAATCTGTTGTTGCACATTTAAGCAATGAAGAATGTTTACCCCGACCAGAATTTTTACCAACCAGGTAAGAAATCAAGAATTACCAAAAATAGTCAAATTTCCAAATTATTATTCATTGCGTGTATGTATGCATGCACATATTAATTTATAATACTTCTATTTAGCTTCTATATAAAATTAGTAGCACTTTATATGATGGTTTTGGTGCTGATCTATAAAAGCAGTATATTTTTGCGGATGCGTCGATCAATCTGTGGATATTTCTATTATAAACGCGAAAAGAAACGAATTTTATATTTATACAATTCTCTGTTAAAGAGAAGGCGTTCTATGAGGGAGGAGCTATTAAAAGAGGCAAAACGAAACTTTATAGATCGCAAAATACGTTTAAAGGCAAACTTTTGTTTGGTAAGATAAACAGATAATTTAAACAGATAATTCTTCTAATGAGTTTAAAAATGAAGACATCCATACTATGTACATAACACATACTTAGAATAACTACTAAATTTTTTTGATATTTAAAGAATTTAGTCAGTAGATGTCATATTCAGCTGGCGAGTTGATAGCGGGGCTGGAATGTGTTCGAATAATACTTGGGTTGGGATCATTCTTTAGAATTTGTGTTGACTAAGTAAAGTATCAGGTAGAGTTGTAGCAATCAGGTGCATTATTTTGAGAAACCAAGATGGGTATTTCGTTGATATCAGAGGTTGACATAAAAACAGTTTTAAATCGGTAGATGCTGATTTTGCTCTGGCTATAGGTTCGAGGTCGCCAGAGCAACATCAGCATCTAACGACTCAAGATCCTATAGCGTAAAATATTTGATGTATATTTTAATTACTAAAAATGAACCATCGTACGAATGAGTAAATGATAGTTCGAAGAGTTTTTGCAATGAATACGCATTATTATACAGAACAGTTCTGTATTTGAAACCCGTGTTCTGTATAAATTATTCATTAGGGAAAAACATAAAAATGTTCTGTATTTTATTTATTGTTCAGTATTTGTCCTATATTTTCATGCCTCAAAGTAGTATTCCGTCATATTAAATGCAAACGGACGTAACTACACAAAATTTCGAATTAAGGTTTTTTATTATTTATGGTTCGTTTTATCAAAATACGGCTGACTTCCAAAATGTACATACAGTTCTATTACTGTATTTAAACTATATACATACGTATGCAACATTCCCAATCAATGCAACTGAGTACTTGGTTTATATTTACAATATGGAATGTGTGTAATCATACTAAAAAAATTAAGATGGAAAACAAAGCGATTAAAGTTTTATTTGAAAACTTTTTTTAAATTATCAGATAACAAAATCAATTAGAAGAAAAAAAGTGTATAAAAATTTGAAAAGAAGAAAAATACCAAAAACTTGCAATTTTTATGAAGTTTTATCAAATATGACGGACAATGTATTAAAATTAATTAGGATAAATAATTCAACTTAAATTTCTTTTCACTAAAAAATATATACATATATAAATAATTACTTTGTGTTGATATTAATTCTGTCATACAAAATTGCATTTATGAGTCCGGCATTTTTTGTTTGTTTTGTTTTCTAATTTGTGCGCGTGAAATGGCAAAAGCATCTACTATTAAACCGATGCGTAATTGCTTTTTGACTCCGTTAAAAATGCTCATTGGCGGCATTTGAAATACTAAGTGCATATTCACACTCGGAGAGAAGAGTCGGGCAATTCTTCATCAATTCTCTTTTAAACTTGTCTTCGTGTCCACACTCGGAGATTTTAGTTGCCCAACTTTTTGTTGTTGTTCAGCAATTTTTCTGTTTTCTTTTGCTTGCTTTTTCTTCAATTTGACATTTATGCCGTGTTGCCACAGAAATACTTACAAATTACACAGAATTTTTTAGATTGCCCAAAATATATTTCTTACATAGAATATAATGATTTTTATTTTTGCATATCATTTTAATATATGAATAAATATTTGTGTATTTATAAATTTTCCTGTAGAAGACAAAGCCTTAAAGTTATTACTAGAGCTATTGGATCAGCCCAAACAATATTAAAGTATTTGTAGTTGAATACTAGTGCTAATGAGGACTAGTACTTGAAGTAGTTCGGGAGCACGGCTTCAATTTTGAAGAAGTTTGTAAGATAAGACATATTTTATCCTAAAATTAAGGTATGTTAGATACAAAATAAGCTGCAAATAATGAAAATCGCTTGATATAAACAAAATATTTTCTTTTAATGTAATATCGTTATGCTACACAATTAAATTTTCTATCAATGAAAAATAAAAATGTTTCTCTTCCCTTGCCTTTTAACAGCTAGATTATGTATTCACGTATTATGTGTCGATTAGACATTCAGCAGTTTAACGGTCATATACAAAATAACATAGTAAATATGCTGTCTTTATTTTCCATTTTAATTTTGAATTAAAATCTATTTTAATTTTTTTGCATACGGGCAGAAGAATTTACATTTCATTATGATTCTTAAAATTTAAAAAGCATGTTGTCCCCACTGAAAGGCAATTTACTTATAGTTTAATAAATTCCAAAAATGTTTGGTTTAGCTCACCAGTGCACATATTTTAAAATTGGTATAAATTTTGAAAAAGTCACCTTGAAAATATTCAAATGTTTTACTATTAATGCGTAAAGAATTTTTTTGTTTTTTTTTTATTATTATTTATTCCTTTATATCATTAGCATATCAAATTAAGATTGTCTCAGCATCACTTAGTCATTATTGAGGCGAGCTGCTAAAATATTTACAGCTTTGAATTACACATGTACAATATATAATTGGGGTATTCAAACGGGGTCCTATCAAGTCATATTGTCATAATATCATACAATTTTAAAATAGTTTAAAAAATTTGTTGTTGATCTTTGAATAAAAAAGTCATAAAACAATTTCAATTTTCAAGAAAAGGATAAAGGAATATTTGCTTCAAGACTTAGAAACTTTTTTCATATGATTTACAGCAATGGTATACAATATCCTATAAATTAATTGTTAAATTTTGTGTGTATATATTACTATTTTTTACTTCTTTTATTTCTTTCCTTTCTTTTGTAAATTTTATAAGTATATAGAATTAAATATCTTAAAATAAAATATTTGGGGTATTCAAATTGTCGTTTTAAAGTCATATATCATAAAACAATAAAACGAAAAAATATGATTGCTGTAAACAACCCGTCATAGTTTAGTATAGTATTTTTAATTTTATTTTTTTGTTATTTTTTATTTTTCAATTTATGACAAAATGGTTAACATAGGTTGAAAAGTATTATTGTTTTATGACTTTTTTATTCAAAGACCAACAACAAATTTTTTAAACTATTTTAAAATTGTATGATATTATGACAATATGACTTGATAGGACCCCGTTTGAATACCCCAATTCTATATTGTACATGTGTAATTCAAAGCTGTAAATATTTTACCAGCTCGCCTCAATAATGATTAACTGATGCTGAGGCAATCAAAATTTGATATGCTAATGATATAAAGGAATGAATAATAATAACAACAAAAACAAAAAAATATTCTTTGCGCATTAATAGTAAAACATTTAAATATTTTCAAGGTGACTTTATCAAAATTTATACCAATTTTAAAATATGTCCACTGGTAAGCTAAAGCAAACATTTTTGGAAATTATAAAACTATAAGTAAACTGCCTTTCAGTGGGGACAACATGCTTTTTTAAATATTAAGAATCATAATGAAATGTAATATAAAGGATTATAAAAAAAAAGTATTTTTAAATGACCTATATGTATTGCATTAGTATCCTAGATGTGACTAATGCAATAGAAGCCTTGGTTTGTAGAGCGAGGCTTCAGAAACTCGGCAGACGAGCAATTAATGCCCTTTTGAGTTCAGTAAAACAAAGGAGTTCAAATGTTAAACTGTAACTAAACTTTTATTTAAAATTCAACAACTTATATACTAATTTACAATTTATCTTAAAATTATCTAACATATTCTGCATTTCATTCATATTACCAAAATGCCCTATGTAACATGATGTTTAACTTTTCATTTACATTACAAATGCATTTACTGATCGATTGACCAATCAGTATAGTTCATTAAAATGCATTTCCCCTATTTATGATATTTGACACAACAAAATTAGTTTTGCAACAAAAAGAAATTTATTTTGTTTTTGTTTATTCTTTAAATACGGTCAATTACCTGAGCAATGAAATGTACGGTCAATTACCTAAGAAATGAATTGTCTGTACAGCAAAAAAATAAATAATAAAAAATAAAAATACTCATGTTACAATTCGCGGAAGGTATTTGGGTATATGTATGAAATGTGTTTGTCATATGTGTCTTAATGTTTATAAAAATAAAAAATAATATTTTAAGAATTTGTTTTTTTCTTTTAGTTCTTTTTTTTCCTAAAAATATTGTGTGGAAAAACCAAAATGATTATACATCACAGTAAATTATTCTGCCCGTATGCAAAAAAATTAAAATAGATTTTAATTTAAATGGAAAATAAAGACTGCAAATTTACTTTGTTATTTTGTATATGACTCTTAAACTGCTGAATGTCTAATCGACACATAATACGTGAATACATAATCTAACTGTTAAAAGACATTCAGTTTGTATCTCAAAAGGTATTTGGTTAAAAGATGCTATCATTATAAGAGATGGGAAGAGAAACATTATTATTTTTCATTAATAGAAAATTTAATTGTGTAGCATAATGATATTACATTAAAAGAAAATATTTTGTTTATATCAACTGATTTTCATTATTTGCAGCTTATTTTATATGTAACATACCCTAATTTTAGGATAAATTATAAAAATATAAAATATGTCTTATCTTATAAACTTCTTCAAAATTTCGGTGCTCCCGAACTATTTCAAGTACTAGTCCTCATTAGCACTAGTATTCAACTATAAATACTTTAATATTGTTTTGGGCTGTTCCAATAGCTCTAGTAATAACTTTAAGGCTTTGTCTCCTACAGGGAAATTTATAAATACACAAATATTTATTCATATATTAAAATGATATACAAAAATAAAAAGCATTATATTATATGTATGAAATATATTTTGGGCAATCTATAAAATTCTGTGTAATTTGTAAGTATTTCTGTAGCATCACGGCATAAATGTCAAATTGTAAGAAAAACAAGCAAAAGAAAACACAAAAATTGCTGAACAACAATAAAAAGTTGGGCAACTAAACTCTTCGAGTGTGGACACGAAGACAAGTTTAAAAGAGAATTGATGAAGAAATGCCCAAATCTTCTCTCCGAGTGTGGACATACACAAATCGTCTACAAACTCAAAAGTTGCCGACTCTTTCCTCCGAGTGTGGACATACACTAAGCATTATAAAAATTGTGTACTGCTGCATTATAAAACACAATACTTTGTTCAAATACAAAGCAATTAACGTTTTGGAAGTCAGCCTACATGTTCGTGCTAAATTTTAGATTCCTACGATCAAAAATGGCGATTTTATTACGAAATTCAAACGGATGTAATTACAAGTGCGTGTATTTCTAAATGCAAGAAGACATAATTATATACATATTTATATGAAAACCTTACATACAAACTCATTTGTTGTACATAGGGATGCCAATCCTTATATGTCGATCATATAATAATAATTTTCAGGATTTTCAAAATTTTTGATTTTAAGGTTGTTTGCTTCTCCTGTAAAAAAAAAGTGTATGACGATTTGTAGTTTTGATTAACACCTTTGAGAAAATCTCCTAACGAGCATTAAAGCAGAGACGAAATGGCCATAGAGACATGCTTATCGCCATAAGCAATACATTTCATATAGGTACATACATATTGTTACGAAAATATAATTTTATAAAGCAAAATCATCATTACAGTCATTTAAAGTAGGTTTTGCTGTTATTGTTACAAGCACAAATATATTAGGAACATTCTCAAATATGTTTATAAAATTATAAATCATTACAAAAACAAATATACATGTAGGGGAAAATGTATATAGAAACTCACAAACAGAAATACATGTTGGTTTAAAATGTATATGAAAGTTTAAATAAAAAAAAATTAAATTAATAATTGAAAGTAAAATTGTTGTTGTATAATTATGTAAAAACTAATACATATGTACATAAAAACAAATGGAAATTACTAGAATAAAACATTAGAACTATAAATAGGGCTACACATTAAGGTTTACAGTCAGTAGTTAGTTGTATTTTAAACGTTATAGAATGTAAATAAAGCTTTAAATCGAAAAGTATCGGTGCTTTAGTTTACAAATATCGAACCCTTGAATAATCAAACGAATTATAAAGGACAATTCGTAACAATATGTATGTACATTTTAGAGAAAGAAACGTACATTTTAAAAATATTTTGACGGTTTATGACTTCAGTTTGTGTATATCTGGTTCGAATGCACCAACAGAAAGGGTATTTTCTGTTTTAAATAACATATGGACCAATGAAAAATCTCAAATAAAATTGGAAACCATCAAAGCCATTTTGGTCACTAAATTAAACTTTTCTATGAATTTTATCGAGTTTAAAGAATATTTAAAGGTAAATGATAACTTGATAGAACAATGTCAGTTTTTAGTGATTTAGGTCGGCTTGTGTCGTTCGTGAATGAATTAATTCAACTGAATGATTCCTTTAAAAGAAAGAATGAAATATTTCTGTGTTTTCTCTTTCCATCTTTCCTTCTTATTTTTTTCTTTTCTTGTGTTTTTTTTTTTCTTTCTGATTAGAACCTGCACAGAAGAAATTAGTCTCCCACAAAATATTTTAACACCATTTTTGTGTACGTATGAGCTAATAACTTTGAATATTAAAATTATGTGTAATCCGGCAAATTTATGGTAGGTTAAATAAAAAAGTCGTTACTTATTGTTCCTGGATATAAACTGAAGTAAAAATAATAAAAGAAAGTCTAGAGGTATACATACATAAGTATATACGACAACAATTTTTTTTTGCTTACCACTGTTTATTTTTAATAAAACAATTGCCGAATTAACAAAACCCTTGTATTCATTGTATTCGTTGTTTGATTGTACGGCACTACAATAGTTGTTGGTAATTTGCATATAAACATTTGATACAACTCATACACTTTTTTTCATATGTTTTAAAAAAGTTGTATTGGTTTCTGTGTTATTGTGAATGAAAAATATTGACAAAAATATAAACACAAAAAAACTCTTTTTATTGTCAGCAGCAAATTATATAAAATAAAAAAATATAAAAATGGAAGAAAAATGGATTTTGCTTGTAAAAATCAACATTTTAATGCAGTATTTCTTCTTATTATTTGGTTTTTGACGTTTAATACACAAAATACTTTCATATACATACAGTAGATGTTCACAAGCAAAAATTGTATTCAATACATGAATCAACGATACAAAACTTTGTGAATTCGGCAAATATTTATATTTTTTACAAAAACATTTAATACCAAATAAATAAGTAGTTTTTAATAAAAAATAATTTTCAACAAAAAATTTATTGTATGACCATATTATGCTTTTATTCAATTCACGATAAATGAAACAATTTCAAAAACAGATAGAATATGTGTAATTCATTCTGAAAAGTATGACATATTCAGAAAGCTGAACGAAAAGAAAGAAAAGAAACCTTACCTTTCTGAAAGAGAATGAATGATTCACACAAACGAATGACTTTGCCCAATACTAGATTTAGGTAATAAAATTAACACACGGGTAGAATTTCTGTCTTGTTTGCAATAATATGCAGCTATTTTTTTTTTTACCAATATCCAGGGTTATATTCTGTAACGATTCCAACCAGCGGTCTTGCTCTCTTGGAAATAGAAGCTACCCTATAAGCCGGCTGTGCTCAGTATCGGGCCTGGTTCTTTTTCCAAAGAGAGACAAGTGAAGGTAGCGTTTCATAAAAATAAAATTTTATTAGGATAGCTATCTTTTATTTCACTTGTGAGGATGATGAAATGAGATAACATCACAATTTTCCTTTCTTTTTATTATTTTTCTTTCCCTATACATATATTCTTGGGCCATCTTCCCTCTGATCCTTTCGCGAATAAAAAAAATTAGAATTTCATTGTGTAAAAACCTAATTTATTATTATAAAATTCAATGATAATTTTAACACAATAATATAAAAACAAAAAAAAAAAAAAAGGTAAAACAAATAAATTCTTTTTATATTCAATATTATTACGTTAGATTCTGGTATTTGTATACAAAATTATTTAAAAAACGCAAATATTTAAATAAAATTAAAGTATTCAAATAATAAAATATTTACAACTCACATTTTTTCTTTTTTTCCTCTGCAATATTTGGTCTTCAAGCGCTTAATGACGAAATTTGCTGTTATACATTTAAATTTGTTTAATAATACTATTAAAATTTTTAAATATTGGTAACAACAATAACAAAACAAAAGAACATTAATTTAAATCAAAATGATATTTAAAACAATATTAGAAAAAAAAATTATGCATGGGATACTTGTAAATCTGTAATGTAACCCTCATATATAAAAAAAAAATTATTTTTTTTTTTTTTTTATATATATACATATATTCTACACACCTATTTACCACTTATGCAATATGCTTTAATTTTAAACAATCTTTTGGTTTTTTTTTTTTTTAAACAAAATTTAAGGGTTTAACAAAATGAAATTATAATTTTAGCCAATCCAAATTTACCAATATATATACATATTTAAATTTTTTTTTTTGTCTTACATTTCCTTCATAGTTTTCAAAATTCCACAAAAATTGATTGATTCCTCATGTTCATCTGTACTTTCTTGGCTTGTTCTTTTTTTCTTCCTTATATATATTTTTAAAACTTTTTTTTTTTTTTGTTTTGCAAATTTTCTTGTTATTGCTCGCTGTTAATGTCGTTAAGACGCTTTTAAATCAAACGTTTTAATATCTTTTTTTTACGGCTATTTTTCTTGGTAACGTTTTGTGATATTGTTGTCAATTAAATACAGCAGCTTGTGGTTATTTTCCTTCATTAAATTTATGTAACGATTCCAACCAGCGGTCTTGCTCTCTTGGAAATAGAAGCTACCCTATAAGCCGGCTGTGCTCAGTCTCGGGCCTGGTTCTTTTTCCAAAGAGAGACAAGTGAAGGTAGCGTTTCATAAAAATAAAATTTTATTAGGATAGCTATCTTTTATTTCACTTGTGAGGATGATGAAATGAGATAACATCACAATTTTCCTTTCTTTTTATTATTTTTTTCTTTTTCCCTATACAAGTTAATTTTAAATTTTTTTATTTGTTATAAAAAAATTATTTATTTTTATACGAGCTTAAGCTCTTTATTTATTTATTATCAACTTAAGACTGATTATTACAAAATTGTTTTTCTTAAAAGTAACTTATTTTTCTATGCACTGAAATTGTGGACTCAGTCGTTTCCCACGAGTTGCAAAATTATTTGGTGGCGCGTGTGCAACGTCAGCAAGATGGACAAGTCAGAATTTTTTATAATGTTAATGTTGAAATATTAGACGTATGCACCAAAACGGAATTTAGACGGACAAGACAGAATTTTTTATAATGTTAATGTTGAAATATTAGACGTATGCACCAAAACAGAATTTGATGTGAAAACATTTTATGTGTTACAGAAATTAACCCTAGAACACTAACGCTAATTTTTACGCAATTTTTCAAGTTAGAAAATTTTCAATTTATTTACTTTAATTAAATTAATTTATTTATTTTTATAAAATAAATTTAATAAAAAAATAATTTTTACTATATTTACATTATTCAGTTATCGTTTTCCATACAATTTTGACAAATTAAAAAAAAAAGTGCACGTAAAATTTACGTAGGTTAGTATTCTAGGGTTAATGTGAAAATATTTAATATGTTAACTTCTCCCCTCGTAGATTTCAAATGTCCTCGTTTGACGAAGTTGTTTTGTTATAGTTGATTTAACCCTTCTATCGCTGCTGGTGTCAATTGAATTGATTTTTTATTCCTTGTAGTGGAAATAAATTTTCCAATAGCTATTATAACAATTATCAGCATTATCGTAACTGAGAGGCTGATACCGTATTTTATTTTGTCTTCCTTCTCCAAACTACTAATGTGCTTAGTATTATTAGCGTTTAATTGGTGTAGCATTTGTAAGGAAAGTATTTCTTCAACGGTATTTGATTTGGATAGTGGCTGAAGTATTGCCGGTAAGGGTCTGCTTGTTATTTTTCCTTCATTGCGATAGGTTTCACCTTGAATCTCAATAGTAATGTTGCTGAAATGTACCAAAAATGTTCCATTTAGTAGGGTTGTTTCATTTCCAATTGTAATATCTCCATTGAATCTATTCAGGAATAGTATGCCTGGTGTAATTTCCTCTATTGTTGGGATGTGTTGGTTATTTACCACAGTGCAGTTTGGTGTACGACTTTTAAGTAGATTGCTAATGCAAGTATCAGTGCTTAAATCTATTATATGATTACTTAAACATATTTCTAAATTATTATAATTTTTGCAATTGTTTTTAATTCCATATATTTCTTTTTCACAAATTAATATTTCGTTAAAATTTATTTTATTTATTGTCTTTTCAGCTCTTATTTCAATTGTTTTGCAAATATCATTCTTAACAGTTGGTAAACTTATAATATAAATAATTAATTTTCCGTTCGTAGCAATTTTTATTTCGGAAAATTCTAAAGCTTCATCTAAATTAATAAATGGCAAATTTTCTCTGTTTACAATGTTTTTGGCTATTCCAATTTCTTCATTAGATAAAATATAAGAATTTATTATATTAGCTTTTGCCCAATGTATGGTGTAAGCTATGTTCACAACTTCTTCTTTGATTACTTCTAGCTTAAACTTTAATTCTAATATAAGGTCATTATTTGTGTGTTCACCATTTTCTATTACTTTCAAAATTTTATTGGTTACATTCGTTATTTCATTAACCTTTTCTATTGTTAGCTTATTAATCAAAAGTTGATTGTTATTGTTTTCCAAGACATTATTCAATTTGTTTAAAACTATTTCATGGTCATGGTGATCAGGACTACCTGCTAACCATTTCCATGCACTTCCTAGAAAATCCAAAGATCTTTTCCTTTTTTGAATTTGCAAATTGCTTAAATGAGTTTTAATCTGAGATATTAATAGGGATATAAACGGGTAGTGTGGATTATTTTCGAATTCCGGGGTTTTTACTAAATGTTCTATGTTGCCTATAATGTTATTGTATTTATCGAGGTCCACTTCGTGAATAATTTTGAAATTTCCTGTCTGTATTCTTGCAACGGATTTTTCTACTGTGATTAGTTGAGAATTAGAATAATCCAGGATTTGTAGGTCCGCATAGTTAAGTGGTATGAGTAGTCTGTAAATCACGTAAAAATAAAAATAATTTTCATTATGTTCAATTACGTATTCTACTTTTGTGTATAATCTGTCCTTTTTCTGTCAGAACTGTACTATTTCTATCTTCAGCTACTATTTGTTTTGAATATGGCTTTGAAAGTTTTGTTCCTAGTCGTTTATTTCTTTTTACAAATATTACTTGCCCTGCTAAGTATGATTTAAAGTCAGTTCTGTCCCTATTATGATGTTCCAAGTCCTGTTTTTGTTTCTTGGTAAGTCTTTCTATATTGGTTTGCCTAGTTCGTTCTATGTCTTCTGGTGAAAAATTGACTGATCGTCCGAAGAATAAGTCAACTGGTTTCCTTTTTGTCACCGAGTGTATTGAGTGGTTATATTCAGCAACCGCTCTTTCTAATAGCTCTTCAAAATTACGATGCCCTCCATTAGTTTTTAGACACCTTATTATTTCAGTCAGAGTAGAGTGAAACTTTTCCACTTGACCATTGGCTCGGCTTATGTATGGGGGTGTTACGTAAGTTTCT
Organism: Metopia argyrocephala; assembly: GCA_963576795.1. Classification (NCBI taxonomy): domain Eukaryota; kingdom Metazoa; phylum Arthropoda; class Insecta; order Diptera; family Sarcophagidae; genus Metopia; species Metopia argyrocephala. Next base: position 34,403,660 of record OY756211.1, read on the forward strand.
ATTCTTAGTTCGTTTTCTAACATGAATTTTATTGAACAAGAACTCAGCGATGGCTCATTATCTATTACCAATCTTGTTGGTACGCCAAAAGAAAACAATATGTCTCGCAATGGTCTTCGTATTGAAAATTTGTCCAATGCCGTCATCACCGCCCTTCCTTCGGTCAAATAAATGTCAATGTGTAACATCTCTCCTGCGCGTATTGGCAGTGGTGTCTCGGTCAGTTTAGGTTTGTTCGGATGTCGTTCGTATTTGTTTTCCTTACATATTGTGCAATTCTGGGTTATTCGTTTAATTTTACTTGTCATTCCGGGAAAATAATACCTTGCAAGTATTTGGGCTTTATTTTCGATTGCATTTCTATGTGCCCTACAGTGAGTCTCTAATATAATTTCTTCCTGTTGCTGTTCATTAGTTATGTCCTCCACAATTGTTTGTGTGTACCTAGTTTTATAATTACGAAAATGTTCTGGATATAAATTTTGTATCATTCCCATGATTCTTTCTTCTGTGCAAATTCCGTTTATTACAGAAGGATTTAGTCTTCTTTTCAGATGCTGTATTAAGTTTTCTCTATTGAATTCCGGTTCGATAATGGTATGACGATGGACTGTAGGAAAAATAATTTGAAATTGATAACTTGATATATCTCCAATCTTTAGAAATAGTTGATTCTTAAAAACATTGATTGGGTTTTCTACGCAAGGCACAAGATCCTCGCTGGAACTTTCATCACTATGAACAGTTCCCGTTAAATTATTAATTTGTGTAGGCATTCTTGAAAGAGCGTCGGCTACAACATTTGTTTTACCCGGCTGATAATTCAACTCATAATTATACTCCTCAAGTATGGCTTTCCATCTTTTCATTTTGTTATTGTGGTTCTTATGGCTTAATGCAAATGTGAGTGGTTGGTGGTCTGTGGTTATTTTTACCTTTTTCGAGCCAGACAGATAATTGCGTAGGGATGTTAGCGCCCATATTATTGCCAACATTTCCTTTTCGTTTGTGGCATAGGCTTCTTCTGTTCGTGACAATGTTCTTTAAATGAAAGTAATGGGTCTTTTATTTTGGGAAAGGACTGCACCAATGGCATGGTTTGAGGCATCCGTAGTGAGTTCGAATTCGACCTCAAAATCCGGATGAGAAAGTATCACATCGTCTGAGATCAGAATGTTTTTTATCTTTTCAAATGCTTCTATCGCCTCCTGATCAAGTGAGATAACTTTGTTTTTTGATGCATTTTTGCCTACATTGCCAGCATCTCCTCTGAGCATGGCTGTTAATGGTTTTGCTATTTTTGCATAATCTCTAATGAACCGTCTATAATAGCCTGCCATACCAAGAAATGAGCGGAGTTCTTTCAAACTCTTTGGAACTGACATTTTTGCTATAGCCTTTACTTTGTCTGGGTTAGTTTTGATTCCTTCTATACTAATAATAAATCCTAGAAACTCGACCTCACTCTTCATAAATTCGCATTTATCAAGTTGCACTTTCATATTTGCTTCTGACAGTGTTTTAAGAATTGCTCTCTTAAATTTTGGAAATGCTCTTCTTCATTTTTCCCAAATATAATAATGTCGTCTATGTAGACGTAACATCTTTTCCCTATGTGTGGTCGGAGAATGTCGTCAAGTGCAGCCTGGAATATCGAAGATGCATTCTTGAGTCCGAAAGGGAGTCTCAAAAATTCATATTTGCCATTATTAATTGAGAAAGCAGTTTTCTCAAAATCTTCCTCTTTTAATCGTATCTGATGGAAATAGTAAAATATCTATTTTTCCCAAGATTCGCAAGAACCTCATTAATCTCAGGTATAGGATATCTGAAAGGAATGGTCACAGAATTTAATTTCCTGTAATCAATCACCATTCCATACTTTCTTTCACCTGAGGCGTCCAATTTTTTTTCCACGATCCATACAGGGGCATTGTATGGTGATTTGGACGGTCTAATTATATTATTGGCTAGTAATTCTTCAATTTGTTTTTCGACCTCCGACTTCAGGGCCATAGGATATGGATAAGGCCTTGAATAGATTGGGTTATCTGTAACTGTACGTATTTCACCTTTAATGTTGGTGGTGTAGGTTAACCTTTCATTTGGGTCTGTAAACACGTTATAACATTCCTCAACAATCTCACAAAGTTTATTCTTTTGCAATTCTGTAAGGTGGGATAGTCTCAACTCAATATTGTTGACCGATTGAGATGTTTTTTGTCTCAATGGGACTCTTATAGCGTTGTTTATAGTCATAAAATTTTTATCAGTATGAATAATCGCCTTGATTTCTCTCAATGTGTCATTTCCAATTATTCCATGGAATGTTTCCAAGGTTGGAAGGATATAAAATTTTAGCTTTGGTGTATCTGGACCAAAAATGTCTACGAATGTATGATGTGTTATTTCTATTGTTCCGGCAACTGTATTTATATGGAAAGGTTTATCATTTAAAATAGGATTGCGAATTCGAGTAGATTGGATATAATTTTTATTCGATCCGGTATCGATTAAAAATTCTAGTGTGTCCTCACCCTTTTTAAGTTCGAAGTATGGGAGTGAAGACGGAACTAATCTAAAAAATAAACGCTGTCTATTTCATTTCCGTCATTAGAGACAGAATTCGTATCCTCTAATTTTTCTGGGTTATCAAGTGGATAACAGGGGTCATAATAATTATGTCGGTCATAGTACTGGGCATCTGGTTGGTAATCTTTATTAAAATTTATGAAATGGTTTTGTTGTATCTGCTCTATGTTATCAAGCGGATAACAAGAATTATTATATTCGTATTTGTCATGGTATTGACCACCATACTGAGCATCGTTATTGGTGTTCATGAAATAATTTCGTTGCAACTTAGGAGGAATACCACTAGAGGTTGCGTGTGGGCGTTTCTGGGCAAAGTGATCATTTCTTTGGAAATTTTGATAATTTGCGTTCTTTGATCTTATTGATTGGTCGACTTCCATAGGTTGAGGCGGTTTCGGTGGAAAATTTTGCCTGTTAATAAACCCTGTAAAATTTGGTCTTTGATTTGATTGGCTAAACTGGTGTGGGGCAAATTGTCGTTGTATATTTTGAAAGTGTGGCTTGGGTGGATATTGTCTAAAATGGGGTGGCATGTGAGCCAATTCTGGATAAAATACTGGCCTTGAAAAACGATGTGGCTGCTGCATAACTGGTGGGGGTTTATGTATGTTGCCACGTGAATGATTATGAGCATAATTTGCTCTGAAATGCATATTGTCCAGTTTCTGGCACAAATTGAGTGCTTGTGGTAGTGAAGTTGGCTCCCTAATGCTTAGTAGTCTGGATAGATCGCCGTTCAGGCCTCTTACAAATGTATCGAGAGCCTTTTCTCGATAAGAATTTATCATGGCACCTTTCGCTTCTTCTGAAATATCCAAACACGATACTTTAAGCAATGACAGGTGTTCATAGACCTTTTTGTAAAATTCTGTTACAGCCATGTTTTTTTGGAGCAGGGTAGTCATCTGGTACTCTAATGTACCGATATCCCTTTTGTCTGCATAGTGCATCATTAGCACTTTTTTAATTTTATTCCAATTAAGTGGGGTTCTATAAGACTCCAGAGCAGTGTCTGCTTCACCGGTAATCTTATGTCTAACTGTATGCAATATTGCATTATGTTTTGGACTACCTTCTATGGTCTTAAATATTTCAAATATTCGATCCACGGACTTTCGCCATGAATTGAAGTCGCCACTTTTACCATTAAATTCTCTAAGGGAATTAACTATGTCGGGAATCTTATCAACATCACGAATGGATCCCCCTGGGAAATTATCATTGTTATCTCCTGCCTCAAATTTTTTAAAAGGATTTAAAATTTCCTGAACCCTAGCCGAAATAATCCTTTTCAAGTCAGCACAATTTACAGTAACTGTGTCTTGAATCCTTGCTGCTGCAGCGCTTGTTCCTGCGGCAGACACACCAGGACTATTTGTCGAAATTGACAGTCTAGAGAGAGTGTCCTGTATGCTATTTAAAGTATTTTCCGTCATGACTCAAGAAAAGGTGTTATTTTTTTGTTTAAGGAAGGAAAAGAAATTTTAAGATTGACCTGGATTTCTTTCTTTGAAATTTTCACAAAATTTAGGTTATTTACTCGGAACTCCTCAAACAATAAACCTTTAATAAATTTCTAACTTTAATTAATTCAAATAACAGTTATCTTAGTAATCTAAATATTCGCAACTTTTATGCAAACTAGTGTGATGATTAGTGGAAAATTTATTTCTTAAGCTAAGTACTTTATTTTCAATATTATTCTATATTTATTTTCAGCAAAATTATAAAAAAAATTTTTTCATGCAATTCTTTAAAAATTAATTTACTATAAAACTTTCTTCTTTCTTATTTTAAACTTCTTTAATTATTTTATTTTAATTATTTTATTTAATAATTCACATTAAACCTTTTTTTTTATTTTGAACTGTAAATTTTCTTTTGTAATTTTCACTTTTGTATATCAATATTATCTTTAATTATTTTATTTTGTTTTCAATTATCTTATCTAATAACTTACTTAACTTACTTAACTTAAAGTAATACCCAACATCGCTGAACTCCTTTTGTTTTGTAGGTAGGTGGGTGGATCGTTGTATCCTTTTCTCTCCTGGTACTCTGGAACGGTCACACTGCTAATTCCTTTATTTATTTTTGGAGTCCGTAAAGTTAAATGTTCAATTTTTCAAACTTTTTAGTTGTCTGAATTATTTCACTTTTAATATTTGTTAGTTAATTAATTAGCACTATTTCCAGACTTTGTTTAGCTTTACCTTTTATATTAAAACACTTTTCACTTTACCGATATTGGGTCCCTGCTCGGGCGCCAGTTAATTTTATATTTTTTTATTTGTTATAAAAAAATTATTTTTTATTTTTATACGAGCTTAAGCTCTTTATTTATTTATTATCAACTTAAGACTGATTATTACAAAATTGTTTTTCTTAAAAGTAACTTATTTTTCTATGCCCTGAAATTGTTGACTCAGTCGTTTCCCACGAGTTGCAAAATTATTTGGTGGCGCGTGTGCAACGTCAGCAAGATGGACAAGACAGAATTTTTTATAATGTTAATGTTGAAATATTAGACGTATGCACCAAAACGGAATTTAGACGGACAAGACAGAATTTTTTATAATGTTAATGTTGATATATTAGACGTATGCACCAAAACAGAATTTGATGTGAAAACATTTTATGTGTTAACTTACATACAGTGGCACAGAAAACTATACATACCCCTTAAAAAACTGAATTTTATGCAAAGTTTTCAACATTTTGTTAACTAAATTTATATTGTTCCATTTCTTGCAAAAAGTAAAACTATTTTGGAAAAATATTTTTCTTAAAAAATAAAATTTTATTCAAAAAATTAAGTAAAATTAATTTTTAAAACACAAAAAAGTATACATACTCCCATTGTTGGTCAACGGTACTTTTCCAAGAAAACAACTGATGCAAGCTTTTTTATTTACGTTGTTATTCTACATTATTCTCAGTTAATAATTAAAAAGGTTTGCAATCGATTGCTTTTGTTTTTTGTGATAATGGCTCCAAAAGTTAAAGAAATTAGCTTAGATATAAGAAACCTAATTGTGCAGCATCAAAAAATGGAAAATCGCTGAGTGAAATTTCAGAAATTGTTGGTTACTCAAAGTCAAGTGTTCAAACCGTATTAAAAAATTATAAAAAAAACAACAGCATTACTAGTAAACCAAGGAGCGGTCGTCCACCAAAAATTACTCCACGCATAAAACGACACATTTTGAATGAAATTGACAAAAATCCGAGAAGAACGGCTGTTGATATAGCAAAGGAGATGGAAAATATGTCTATTGTCACAGTTCACCCTGAATCAGTACGCAGTGTATTAAGTAGTAGAGGGTATCATAGCCGCGTACCCCGAAAAAAACCATTTATTAGCGAAGTAAATAAGGCTAAACGATTGGATTTTGCCAAAAAGCACATAAATAACGATGAACATTTTTGGAAAAATGTTGTCTTCAGCGACGAAAGTAAGTTCAACTTATTTGGATGCGACGGAAAACAAAAAGTTTGGCGCAAAAAGAATGAGGAGCTCCAATCCAAAAATTTGATCCCCACAGTAAAACATGGCGGCGGTTCCGTAATGGTTTGGGGGTGTATGTCAGCGGCTGGGGTTGGAAATTTAGTTTTTATTGAGACGACTATGGACCGTTATATGTATTTGAACTTGTTAAAGGATAATTTAAAGGATTCAGTACCCAAAATGGGTCTGTCTGGAAGCTGGTTCTTCCAACAAGATAATGACCCTAAACATACAGCAGCCATTGTAAAGGAATGGCTGCTGTACAATGTACCAAAACAGCTCCACTCTCCACCCCAGTCGCCTGACTTAAACCCCATTGAAAATTTATGGGACGAGTTAGACCGTAGAATAAGAAAAACAACAATAAAGAACAAGCAGGATCTTAAAAATGCTCTCGTTAAAGAATGGTCCAAAATTTCATCCGAAACCACAAGTAAGCTGGTCTATTCTATGAAAAGACGACTGAAGGCGGTGTTAGAAAATAAAGGAGGCGCAACAAAATATTAACAAATCATTTGAATTTTATGAAATAGGATTTTACATATAGAGTATGTATACTTATTTGTGTTTTAAAAACTGAATTTTCTTAATTTTTGTAAAAAAAACTTGTTTTCGAAAAAAAAACTTTATTCTGAATTGGTTTAATTTCTTATAAGAAATGGTACAATCTAAATTTTATTAACCAAAAATTTAAGGTTTTGGGTAAGTTTTCGTTTTTTAGGGGGTATGTATAGTTTTCTGTGCGACTGTATATTCTTGGTCCATCTTCCCTCTGATCCTTTCGTGAATAAAAAAAAAATTAGAATTTCATTGTGTAAAACCTAATTTATTATTATACAATTCAATGATAATTTTAACACAATAATATAAAAACAAAAAAAAAAAAAAAGGTAAAACAAATAAATTCTTTTTATATTCAATATTATTACGTTAGATTCTGGTATTTGTATACAAAATTATTTAAAAAAAATGCTAATATTTAAATAAAATTAAAGTATTCAAACATCATTAGATAATAATAAAATATTTACAACTCACATTTTTTTCTTTTTTCCACTGCAATATTTGGTCTTCAAGCGCTTAGTGACGAAATTTGCTGTTATACATTTAAATTTGTTTAATAATACTATTAAAATGTTTAAATAATTGGTAACAACAATAACAGAACAAAAGAACATTAATTTAAATCAAAATGATATTTAAAACAATATTAGAAAAAAAAAATTATGCATGGGATACTTGTAAATCTGTAAGGTAACCCTCATATATAAAAAAAATTATTTTTTTTTTTTTATATATATACATATATTCTACACACCTATTTACCACTTATGCAATATGCTTTAATTTTAAACAATCTTTTGGTTTTTTTTTTTTTTTTTAAACAAAATTTAAGGGTTTAACAAAATGAAATTATAATTTTAGCCAATCCAAATTTACCAATATATATACATATTTAATTTTTTTTTTTTTGTCTTACATTTCCTTCATAGTGTTCAAAATTCCACAAAAATTGATTGATTCCTCATGTTCATCTGTACTTTCTTGGCTTGTTCTTTTTTTCTTCCTTATATATATTTTTAAAACTTTTTTTTTTTTTTTGTTTTGCAAATTTTCTTGTTATTGCTCGCTGTTAATGTCGTTTAAGACGCTTTTAAATCAAACGTTTTAATATCTTTTTTTTACGGCTATTTTTCTTGGTAACGTTTTGTGATATTGTTGTCAATTAAATACAGCGGCTTGTGGTTATTTTCCTTTTTATAATTTTATTTTATTACAAAATAATTTGTATTCTATTTTTTTGTTTTTCTAAATTTTTTTATAAAATTTTTTCCTTTTATTTTATATATTTTTTTTTTATATCTTTTCGATTCAAAATTTTTCCAAACAATGACAAAATTATTTTTTTTTTCTACCCAAAAAAATTAAAACCTTAAATACTAGATATTTTATTTGATCAAATTTTTAAGGTATCAGATAACAAAGTATTAGCCTCACAAAACAGATTTAGTTCAAACTTAGTGTGAAGAACTAAATCTGAAAAAGGCAAGATTCTACTAAAAAAAAATTAAAAAAAAACATTAATTCTTTACATTTATTTCCAAATGTCTTTCACATGATATACCGCCACATTCTTATTTATGCAGTCTTCTAACTCATAATAACATTTTCTAATTTTTTTGATAACCTTTGCTTTCACACCTTTTGGAGCTAATTTGGAACAAAACTTTTTCGATAAACAACTCTGAACAAAACTTCTTCTTATAACTTCTTCGCCAATATTAAACTCTCTATTCCTTGTTCTGAGATTATACCTTCTTTCATTTTTCCTAAAAGCTTCCTTAATTTTAGCCTGAATCGAGTCTCTTAAAATATAAGTTTCGTCATGCCTTAATAAACAATTGTCGGTTTCCCTAAGTAAATTAAGATTCTTTAACAAACAATAATCTCCACCATGTGTTACCATAATCTGACCAAAGACAATTTCATATGGAGTTCTGTCTATGGTTTGATGATTGCTATTCCTAAGGGCACAATTTACACTACTAATATAAATATCCCAACTTTGATGACTATCCTTTACATAAGAACGTAATGCTTCATTAATTGATCTGTTCACACGTTCACTAGCGTTAGATTGAGGGCTGTACAGAGCTGTCGTCACATGCTTTACTCCATGCTTTTCCAAAAATGTCTTAAATTCTTTGCAACGAAACTGTGATCCATTATCCGACACAATAATCTCTGGTACACCATAGCAGTCAAAAATGTCTACCTTGAGATAATCAATAATACTTTTTGATATGAACTTACGAAGCGGTTTTAAGAAGGTGAATTTTGAAAAATGATCTAAAACCATAAAAATACCAATATTTCCTTTTTTGGTACGCGGTAATGGGCCTATAAAATCAATATATAACCTTTGAAATGGTCTTTGTGTTTCTTCCATTTGTCCCAATGGAGGTTTAAGTGACATGGTTGGGGTTTTTGAAGTTTTACAACTATCGCATTTTCCAATATAATTTTTAACATCAGCTACTAAACCTGGCCAAAAAAAATAGCTTCGTATACGCTCTAATGTTTTTGCTATTCCAAAGTGAGCAGACGTAGGAATATTATGCGCTGAATATAAAACATCTTTTCTCAACTTTGTGGGAACTAATAATTTTCATTTATTATTATCCTCAGTTAACTCCGTCTCAAAGCTAGTCCTTTTATAAATGTATTTACCAACAACCTTAAAATCAGGAGATTTTAATTTACTAAATTCATCACTCCAACTTTTATATTCATTACTCTCAAATTCTTCCGACTCCAGGTTAATCATTGGCATAACTTCTAACTGTATTTCGTTAATATAACTATCTTTATCATTTTCAAAAGCTCTTGATAATGTATCAGGTACAACATTATCTTTCCCTTTCCTGTGCTCAATTGTAAAATTAAAACCTTGAAGCTTAAGAGCCCATCGAGCTAACCGACCTGATAGATCTTTCTGTCGCATCAACCATTTAAGGCTTGCATGGTCTGTAATTACCTTAAATTCATGTCCCTCTATATAAGCCCTAAATTTTTTAATTGCTAGAATAACTGCTAAACATTCCAGCTCTGTTATTGAATAGTTACGTTGAGCCTTATTCAGTTTCTTAGACATAAACGCAATTGGTCTCTCATTTCCTTCCTTGTCTAATTGTGCCAGAACTGCACCGACACCAAATGTACTAGCGTCACATTGCACAATAAAAGGTTTTTCAAAATCCGCGTGAACCAAAACGGGAGCTGTTGTTAACTTTGACTTAAGTGATTCGAAGGCTTTCTGTGCATCTTCTGTCCAATGAAAGGTCTTCTTCTTAGAAAGTAATTCTGTTAAATGAAAAGATACTGTTGCATAATCATCTATAAACCTTCTGTACCAACCAGCCATTCCAAGAAATTGTCTAAGTTGACGAATGGACTTTGGTACTGGAAATTCATTAATGGCTTTTATTTTCCCAGAGTCAACCTTCATTGATCCACCTCCAACCACATAACCTAAATACTGAATCTCTTTAATAGCAAAGCTGCTTTTCTTGACGTTAGTGGTTAAACCTGCTTTCTTCAATTGAACTGCAACTGCATGTAAATGTTCCAAATGTTCATCAAAATCTTTCGATACAATAAGTAAATCGTCTAAATAGACAAACACATTTGTTTTCAAATTATACGGAATCACAATGTCCATAAGTCTACACATAGATTGTGGTGCATTACACAATCCAAATGGCATTCTTGTGAATTGATATAATGGCCGATTAGGAATAGTGAAAGCTGTTTTTGGTCTCGAAGTTTCATCCAATTTTATTTGCCAAAATGCGTCCTTTAAATCGACTTTAGAAATAAAATATACTGGGGGAAGCCTAGAAATAATCCCATCGATATTAGGTATAGGGTACGCGTCTTTAACAGTTACGGAATTTAGTTTACGACTATCCACACAAAATCGTACTTTCTCAGGTTTAACAATTAGTACTCCTGGTGACGACCACGGCGAACTTGGGCATTCTTCTATGACACCTAAGTCCAGCATCCTATCAATTTCTTTACATAAAATCTTCTCCCTAGCTGGTGAGATCGGATAATAGCGCTGCTTAATTGGAGTAGAGTTTCCAGTATCAATATGATGTTCAATTAAAGTAGTGCAACCAAGTCCATCACGTTCAGAATTAGGAAACATCTCAATAATCAAGTTTAATTTCTTTCTTTGAATATCCGATAAAGGTATTTGGTTAGAATCTAATTCACTTATTTCATTTATCATACTGTTGGTTGAAATATTAATACCAAATTTTTCCCAGAAATCGATTCCACATATAATATTCTGTGAAATTGTAGGTATAACTAAAAATTCAAATTTTTCTAAACGATTTGAAAAAGAAATATCTAAAATAACAGTCCCCACAATTTTCTGCTTTTGCCCATCAGCTGTTTTGACATTGCCGAAGCGTTTTGTAAATTTAGAATGTGAATGAATTTCTTTCGCAAGATTACCGCCAAAAACACTTTTATTCGCTCCACTATCAAGTAAAGCAAAATATAATTTATCACAAATAGTAAGATTAATAAATGGTTTCGAATCTATATTCTTCTCTAAAATTGATGCCACTCTATACTTTTTAAATAATTTCAACTTACGCCAATAATTTCACAATCTAACCGCACTTCTTAAATTTTTATATGTTCTCTTTAACTTTCCTTTGTCTGTAAGTTTCTTATCACTTTCCAAAGTTATAATTTCATCTGAAGAAAAACTTAATTTTGATGTATGTCTGGATGTCCTCTCTTTTGCTGAAGGACATCCTTTTTCAAGTTTCCCTGATTCTTACATTTCTTACAACTGGGTTTGTAGATATCCTTTAAACCACAACCATAGCAAAATACTCGTTTAGTTTTACTACAATCCTTATAAGAATGTCCTTTAGCATCACAATTCCAGCACGTAAGTATTTTAGTGACCGCACAGATTTCAGTATTTTCATTCATTACTCGTCTATCTACTATCTGTCGTGAATCAAAATCAATTTCAGCAACCTGACGTCTATAGTTTGAACTCTTAAACGATGTGTTCGTTTTTATTTCACTCATAAACTTTTCATGCTTGTGAACTTCATAACGTAACTGAGTTATTTGTGTAATATTCACATGTAATAATTCGAGTCTAATTTCTGGCTTGAGGTTTCTCAAAACGGTTTCACACAATTCTATCTCCGACATGGGTGTCCTTAATTTATCAGCTAAAGCCATAATTGAATCCAAATATTCGTCGAAAGGTTGATTTTGGTTCTGTTTATAGCGCCTTATATCATCCCTTATATCAAAGTCTGAGTAAACTGATTTGTATTGTCTTCTAAGGGCATTTGTTAACGAAATCCATTCTATATCTTGATTCCTCTGATGGTATTTCCAAAACCAATCCAGAGCCTTACCTTCAAAAATACAATACGCGTGATTACACAACGAGCTGAAATTTCCATTAAGGGTATTAGTAGTCAAAATATTTATTCTATAGATAAATTCGTCTACATCCATTTCATTAAAACGTCCACTAAACTTAATACGCCAGTTGCGAATTATATTCGAAACTTTCTCCGAATTTTCACTTGCATTTGGAATATTATTAGAATAGTCCCGACCCTGATTATGTAAAACAAAGCGACCTCTATCTTCACCACTATTGGATCCTGACTGTACATTTTCATATCTACTATTATTAAAAATAATACCTATCTCTGAAATTAAGTCACCACGAAAACTAGTGAGTGAATCTGTTATCATTTGACGTATTCGATCTTCATCAACCGAAGTTGAAGAAGTTCTATTTTCATCAACTGAAGCAATAACTTGATGAGGTTCCATATTGTCCGTATTAACAATATGTACTCTATTTGACCTACTCATGGACCTCGTAACAGGTCCGACGTTTGAATTACTTGAATTTCCCTCTAAATCGATGAAATATGTGTTAGAGGATTCCCTTCGATCTATATTCGAAAGGTCTTCTCTACTACGCGTAAGAGGCATGGCAAATTAATATAAACAAAATAAATTAAAGAAATTAGTTATAATATACCACAATATGGTATATATATAAAAGAAATTAGGTACACAAAATCTATTGAAGGTTTAAAAGTTAATTATGTATGCAAGTGTTAAATATTTCGCTACTAAGAAAAACAAAGATAGACCAATATATTGTACAAAAAAAAAATAATTTCAATCTTCACATCATCAAATCAAAATGATCGATACCTAAATGTTGTTTTTCAGTATTTATACTAAAAATACAAAGTCTTACTAAAGGTATCTATATGATAGCATAACCAAGTGTCATAAAAGGTTTTGAGTTTGGTTCTACACCATAATAAGAAACAAATATCTCAACAAAAAAAAAAAAAAAAAAAGTAAAACACAAGTATGGTAACGAAAATATCCATTGACCAAAAGTCTCAATGTTAAAACAAATATCTTGTTTGGAAATCACTTCAGCAATTTACCAAAAATCAAAAGTCTTATTGATAAAACAACTCATTTGTTTGGACATCACTTGAGCAATATACCAACAATCAAAATTGAGCTTTTAATTATAATACATATACATATGTAATATAAGAAAGGGAAACCTCAGCATTGAGATATTAAAGATGATAATTTAAAATATGCTTAAATAGCAATATTTGTAGTGCATGCTGAGGCCCCACGTTGGGCGCCATTAAATTTATGTAACGATTCCAACCAGCGGTCTTGCTCTCTTGGAAATAGAAGCTACCCTATAAGCCGGCTTATATATTATTGCAGTGCATATTATTGGAATTTTTGTGGAAAGGAGAAATTTTTTTATCTCTTATTAAGCGCCCAAGGTATGAGACAAGTTGCTGCCAACTGATCATTCAAAGACCAGTGTTGTATCTTCATCCTTGAATAATTAACAGCAATTGCCCCATCTTCAACTATTTAAAAACATTTATGAAAACTGTGAGTTGCTGAAATTACAGAAAGCTTTGACCAATACTACAAAAGCACTTTTTTATTCAAAAAGTGCTCTAATAAGTCCTTTAAAGGTCATACTTGCATTAAGGGAGACAAAGGATTACAATGTCTGAAAGGGATCTTTATGACAGAAAGAGGTTATAATATGTGATTATCAACGATTTGTTTCCAAGTTTTGAAATCCAAAGCTTAACTACAATGCAACATAAATTTAGTTGGGCAGTTTTCACAAATTTACTGGAAAGAAGTAAATCAACCAAGTTTTGCTCAAAACAGTTTTTGTTTTGAAGGAGTAAAGTCACGCAATCATCTATTCAATTACTTCAAACATCAATAAAAATAATTTTGTTTTAAAGCCCGTTAAAAATCTCATTTCATATGACTTTTCTATTAAATTTTATTTAAAAATTTATTAAGCAACAGGGACTATTTTTTTTCAGAAAAAAAAAATTTTTTTTCTTTTAATATTGTTTTCTTAGTTTTCGTTTCGCTTTATTGTAATAATTCCCTTAAACTACAACGAACATTTTAAGACACTAATTGTGATTGAATGTGAATCTACTCTGAATGTTTATGTATTTATTAAAATTGACGCCCATTATCTGATGTTATCCGCAATGGGACTCCAAATTTAGAAGTTCACTGAGACAAAAGGGGCTTTAACGATGACATTTCCGAAGACATGTCAGGAATAGGAACAACTTTTGTTCATCGTGTGAAACGAACAGTATCGTTGTCCTTCCCATAGTGGAAAGTGACTAACGATATCGATGTTTATATATGTATGTGGAACGGTCTTTGTTGATGTCATGTTAGAAATTGTTGTGAACATAATTAAGTTGTGGATCTTAATCCCATCCAAAAATATTTGGTTTAAACCAATACCTAGCCCTAACTTAATCAGACGAGCAGATTGGCAGCCGAGTTCAGAGAGGAGGCGTTCAGATATTGGTGCATCGATAACTGTGCGCATACTTATTCGCTCCGCAGACAGGTATGCCGTAGTACTGAGACGCGAAAAGTTTTCGCGGGGAAGTAAGAACTTTTGTAGTCGCCGTGGTGTAGTGGTTAGTGTGTTGGCTTACTAAGACATGAGCCCTGGGTTCCACACCCAGCTCCGACAGTTTAAAAAAAAGAAATATGAAAAAAAATATTTCTTTCGGCGACTACCTCTCAGCAGTCTTCTGGCAAAAGCTCTGAGAGTAACTAATTGCCATGAACAAGCTTCTCAAGTCTGTCGTTCGGAGTCGACATTAAACTGTAGGTCCCGGTACTCATGGATAAAAATTTACACACACAACATGAGTGCTGCGAGAAGCTAGGCCGTAATCCTGACTCAGGGTTGTAAAGGTCAGTTATGTATGTAAAGAAACATATAAAAAAGCCTGAAACTTGGTGGGATGACGTTATATTTGCGGACGAGAGCAAGTATAATGTATTTGGATCCGATGGCTGTGTAATGGTGTGGCGGAAACCAAATGAGGAGGTACAACCACAAAATTTAAAACCAACCGTAAAACATGGAAATGGACATGTTATGGTGTGCGGTTGTATGGGCGCTAAAGGGACGGGAAAATTAGTTTTTATTGATGGAATTATGAATAAAGAATCATATTTGAAAATCCTCCCTCAAAATTTGGAAGAAAGTGCAAATAACCTGGGCGTTTTAGATTCTTTTAAATTATACAAAGATAACGAGCCAAAGCACAAGTCACGTTTAATTCAAGAATGATTGCTCTATAACTGCCCCAAAGTTCTCCATCCACCTGCACAATCCCCAGACCTCAATCCGATTGAGAATTTATGGGATGAGCTGGTCCGGCGAATCCGCAACTACAAAATAACATTCATTGAAGACTTGAAATCACGGAATCGAATTCCTGCAGCTTATACAGCTAAAATAGTAAAAAACATGCCAAACCGTCTAAGTGAATTTATAAAACAAAAGAGTTATCCAACAAGATACTAAATTTTGTATAAAATCATTTTTCTATAGTATTATTTTTTACTTTTAAAAGAAAACCGAATATTAATGACACTAACTGTATGTCAAATATATAAAATTACTACTGTCGCTATACATTTCCTTAAGAAGTAAACAAACGTACACATTATCAGCGATGGTAGTAAAATGCGTATTGAGTTCCAGCCACATATATATTTAGTATACGTTTAACAGCCTTTTCAATTGAAAGCCATCTCGTATTTGAGACTTGAGTCACTTTGATTGGATTCATTTCATCTCCAGTGATAAGTTTGTATATTCTAAGATAAGCTTTTTGACGTACAGTTGAGTGGGAAAACCAATTATACGTCTCTTTGATTAGAAATTCTAGCTTACTTGGAAAGTGTTTATCTGTAGCAGAGCAGACAGCCAACTGAAGAGAATGACATACACAGCGAAAGAGTATTAAATTTTCCAGTTTATATTTTTCCTTTATTTTTTTATACAGCCCATTATGTCATGACCGAGGCGTTATCAGTGCCAATTGCAACAAGATTTTTTAAATTAATTCCAAAATTATTAGTAAGACGTTCTAAGCCTTCTAGCAATGCATCTGCGTTTCCTTCAACTAAATCTACTAAGCCAAGAAAAGTGGTAACAAATTGTTTTTTTGAGGAACTGTAATACCGAATGACTACTCCCAGAAGCTTCTCATATCTGTCCCATCATCTAATATTAGGCTAAAATATGCACTTTTTATATCATCCAATAAGTCCTCGATGAAATGTGGACCCAATACATTATTAATTATGTTAGCACATTTGGAACGATGTAATGAAAAGTTCGCAGCTTTGCTGTCACAATATACAGAATTACAAACTTCTCCCAAATGATTTACAGCTAGGAATGATAAATGAACAGCAACGTACAGAGAAAGTAGAGCTTGAGCTTTCTGTTTTTCATTTGCATCTTTTGTGTCAAAAGACAATCAGGTTGTGCAAAGTGGATACCATTATAAGGCTGTGTTGCTTTTTGATGCTTAAGAGTTTTGAATGTCAGCGTACCTCAGATGTTTTTTTGTTATCTTTAGTAGGCCGCAGCCATTTTTTAAAGAGTGGATCACGTTCCCAAATGTTTCTGTATTTTTGTGTGTTTGTGTCCATCTACATACAAAACAGTGTTTTAAATTTTCCACACAAAAGAATGTAAAACATTAAACAATATAGAAATGTATGTACTTACATTGAATTTTATTAAAATTTTTAAAATTCTGTTTAAATAATCACTTTTATTTTGAACAATATAGTTTGTTCTTACTTGTTTTTCTTAATGACTTTTTCATTATAAGGGGATTTCCCTTTTCAGACAATCAATGAACGTAAAAATTAAAATTTGTTATCAGACTACAATGAATAACTTAAAAAGGAGTTACCAATACAAAAGAAAAAAAATTTACAAAGATAAAGTAAAACAGCTACGAAAAATTTTTATTAGAAAACGTAAAAACATTAAAAAGCACTAATGGCACCATTGGAAAATTTAAAAAGCACCAAGTTAGTGCTTTTTTATTTTGTTGGCACCAAAGCTCAAAATTTGGAGAAAGCACTAAAAATAGTGCCAAAAGCACTAAATTGGCATCGCTGAAAGTATTCGATATTATTGTTGTTGTTATTCTTACTGTTTATGTTATTTTTTTTTAATAAAAGCTGTGGTTTATTTTCGTAATATATTAAAAAGAGAGATTGTTCTTTCTATTGTGAGTGAGATTGAAAAATAGAAAGGTAATGAAGAATTGTTATTGTTTTATCTGTACTGCCTCCAAATATACAATCCATAAAAATAAAACACCTTTTTAATGATACATAGATCTATATATTTCGAACGCTTTGGTTCATCATCAGGATCTATAAAATATGTACATAAATAGGTATTTTATTAACATTCGTCTTAAACTTTAAAAATTTTCTACAAACACTGTATTATCCTATTCATTACCTTTTTAATCCTCCATTACTAACCTCTGGGTCGAATCGACCCAGACACGCAAATTTTTTAAATTAAAAAAAAAAACATGACGATATTTTAACTCAAGATATATATGTAATCTAAATTTGTTTATATTTAAACGTTTATAAATAATAAACATAAGGAAAATTTATGATATTATGCATATAAAATTATTTTAAAAAACAGCTTGGGTCGACTAGACCCGTAGTTAGCAAAAATGTAACAAAGATTATGGGTCAACTAGACCCATAGTTAGCAATAATGTAACAAAGATTATGGGTCGATTAGACCCAGGTTAGTTATACCGTTATACAAAAAATATATGTTCATTTATTCGCATTGTAACGCAAAACCAAAACCACGTGCTTTAAATGTGGAAAATATATTTGCCAGAAGCACTGTGCTCAAATTGCATTGCTTCTGCACAAGAGGAATCCATTTATGACGATATGTTCGATGATGAAAATTCCGAATAAAAGGTAAAATTTACAGTACATAACTGAAAATTGTTTGCTTTAGCCGTACCAATTTTTCTTTCTAACATTTTACTATTATATTTCAGGTTTCAAATGCACTTTATTTGACGTCAGTATCTTAAAAACTCATAATTTTATGCGCAATTCGGCTGGATAACTTTTTTTAGCTATATTGTAACGAATTCATACTTAATTTTAATTTAAATATTTTTTTTAATTTACACCATTGTATACTAAAATTAAACAATAAAAGACTAATATCTACCAAAAGAAGTATACGTTGTATCAATTTATAAGTTGAGACGATTTCAATGGATAATACAATTCAGGGTCGATAAGACCCATGGTTAGTAACCATGCGACATGATTTAAGGTTAGTAATGCCGGGTTAATAAATAGTTTACACAATTGTATATTTATCTTTTTAACATTTACTAAAAACAATCAGATATAAAAACTTTTCTCAAAAAGCTATTTTTATGACTTTCGGTAAAAAGCTTAAAAGTCAATACAAAAATTACAAAAACAAAAATTAACAACAATTATAACGTGTATTCGTTGAGAGTAAGCAGTTACTTCCAGCGGTGGCAATTTAGTGCTTTTGGCACTATTTTTGGTGCTTTCTGATGTTCCAAAACGCCAAATATTTAGCTCTGGTGCCAAAAAAGAAAAAGCACTAAATTGGTGATTTTTAAATTTTTTAATGGTTCCTTTAGTGCTTTTGAGAAATTTTAATAATTTTATGTTTTCTGATAACGATTTTTTGTAACTTTATTACTTTATCTCTGTTAAATTTGTCTCTTTTTGTATTGGTAAATCCTTTCTAAGTTGTTCATTGTAGACTGATAACAAATAGTAATTTTTGCATTCATCTGGACAAGCCGGTTTTGATTGTCTGAAAGGGGAATTCCGTTATAACGAAAAATTCATTGAAAGAAACAAGTCAGAAAGAAATTATATTTTCCAAAATGAAAGTGATTTTTTCAAAGGAATATTGATATTTTATTTTAAAATACTGTTTTGTATGAAGAAGGACACAAACACTCAACGTGATCCACTCTTTAAAAAATTGCTGCGGCCCACTAAAGATAATAAAAAATCACGTTAAAATTTATAACGATTTGTATCGCTTTGCACAGGAAGACTGCCAAGAAATTAGGACATTTTGCAAAAACTTGCTCTTTTAAGTGTTAATATGGTAGTAACAATAAAAATTGTGTTATGAGTTTCGTAAGACATTTCACATTAAAGATGTCGATTCTAAAATAGAAAATGGCTTAAATCTCGTAATATTAAGCATTATGAGGAGAAAAGTTAGCATAGGACCGACCTTTTTTGGAAAGAAGTCAAGGATTCAATTAAAGAAAATTCATTTTTGGAATTATCTAATTTCACTGGTTTACAGCCAAAAAATACCAAGAACGCCACATGCCTAGATAAGTTATTTGGGACCTTCTGAACACGAAAAACGATGTTATTTTTTTTCCTAAGTACCGTTTTTTAGATAACGGTACTTTTGTGTTTTTCGGTGTATGGCTCCACTCAAACCCCTGTGGTAGTAAGGTAGGTCAAATGGCCAGTTGATCCGAAACCCTGATCAACTACAATTAGCACAAGGTGCCGTTTTGATGCCATCGCAGGACCAAACTAAAGTTACCTAAAACTAGAAAAAGAAGAGAAACTAACTACAGCCAACCAGAGCTGTCTATAAAGTGAAGTAAAGCAAGGGGGTCCAAGTTCGCACATTGCGCCAAGCCGTCGAAAAAGGGCACCCCAAAAAACCTCAAACGTCTGACCGCCAGACCTGGGCAGTCACAAAGAAAATGTTCCACAGTCTCCCTCTTAGAAGAATCCCCGCAACTTCTGCAGTGCGGATTAAAGGAAAGGCCCAGCCTCTCTGCGTGTCTACCCATCAGCCAGTGACCCGTATACACTGCCACGAGTCTGAACAAGGACTGTCGGGGAATCCCCAAGATTCCGAGAGTCTTACCCCGGTTATACCGCGGCCAAAGTGCCCTAAAAACAGAACAGGTAGTAATGGAATTCCACCTTACTTACTTACTTAGCTGGCCATAACAACCCGTTAACGGGTTTCGGCCTGCCTCAACACTAGTCTCCAGGCGTCTCTGCTAAGCGCACGCCTTCTCCAGTTGGTCACACCAATTGATGACAGGGCTCCATCTACCTGGTCTTTCCAACTTAAACATGGACATCCTCTACGCCGACGTCCAGTGACCTTCGCATCGAAAACCTTTTTCGCTGGAGCAGATTCTTCCATCCGAACAACATGGCCGAGCCAGCGCAGCCGCTGGATGTTAATGCGCTGGACAACATCTACTTCGCCGAGGAGCTCATACAGCTCATAGTTGGTCCTAATGCGAAACTCATCGCCTTGCTTCAGTGGACCAAAGATCTTGCGATGAATTTTTCTCTCAAACACCCCCAGGACCGCTGCATCGGCACAAGACAGCGTCCATGCTTCCGCACCATAGAGAAGCACCGGAAGAATAAGCGACTTGTAGAGTGTTAACTTCGTCGCACGAGAGAGGTCTCTGTTACTAAACTGCCTACCGAGACCGTAGTAGCATCTGTTGGCCAGTGTAATTCTTCGCTTGATCTCCAGACTGACATCATTCTTGCTGGTAATGGCGGTGCCAAGGTAAATAAATTCCTTGACCACATCGAATGTATAGTTGCCGGCTGTAACCTGGGAGCCGATACCTTCAACATCCCTACTCGTCGACAACATGTACTTC
Organism: Metopia argyrocephala; assembly: GCA_963576795.1. Taxonomy (NCBI): domain Eukaryota; kingdom Metazoa; phylum Arthropoda; class Insecta; order Diptera; family Sarcophagidae; genus Metopia; species Metopia argyrocephala. Next base: position 34,424,471 of record OY756211.1, read on the forward strand.
GTCTTGCTTTCATTTACCGCCCCCCCCATTTTAGCAGACTCTCGTTCAATAGCATTAAAAGCTGCGGTGATATCTCGCTTGGTATGCCCAATGATGTCTATGTCGTCGGCATACGCAAGGAGCGGGACACTTTTATTAAAAATAGTGCCATTACGATGTACACCTGCCTTTCGCAAAACGCTCTCCATGACGAAGTTGAAGAGGTCGCAGTATAAGGGATCGCCTTGTCTGAAACCTCGCACGGTATTAAAAGGCTCGGAGAGGTCTCTTCCTACCTTGACGGAGCTGCAGGAGTTGCTCAGCGTCATTCTGCATAGCCTTATCAGCTTAGCAGGAATACCGAGCTCAGACATTGCGGCATAAACGCGATCCCTTATTGGGCTATCGAAGGCTGCTTTATAGTCCACAAAAAGATGGTGTGTGTCGACTTGGCTCTCATGGGTCTTCTCCAAGTTTTGGCGCAGTGTGAATATCTGGTCAATGGTGGACTTACCAGGTCTGAAGCCGCACTGATAAGGTCCAATCAGTGAGATGGCGAATGGCTTCAGTCGTTCACACAATACGCTCGTAAGAACCTTATATGCGATAGGGAGAAGGCTTATACCCCTGTAGTTGGTGCATATCGTGGGATCTCCCTTTTTCAGGATGGGACAGAGAGCAATCCAATTCCAATCGTTGGGCATACTTTCCTCCAGCCATACTCTGCGAATGAGCTGGTGCATGCACCTAACCAACTCATCGCCTCCATACTTGAAGAATTCAGCTGGCAAACCATCAGGTCCAGCTGCTTTGTTGTTTTTCAGTCGCCATATGGCAACCTTGACTTCTTCATGGCTGTGGGACGGGATCTCGACGTCGTCGTTAATGATTGGGTCCGGCACAGCATCTCTAGAGGCGGAATTTGTGTCGCCATCGCCCTGCAGTAGATTAGAGAAGTGCTGTCTCCATAATCTTAGTGTTCCTTGTGCATCTGTAACCAGGTTACCATGTTCGTCTATGCAGAAGGTTGCTCCGGGATTTAAACCAGTAGTAAGACGCCTTATCTTTTTATAAAAATTTCGAGCATCATTTCTACTCCTGTACATCTCGATTTCCTCACGATCATGCCTTTCTTGCTCTCTTTTCTTCTTTCTAAATAGGCGTCTCTCTTCCCTCCTCTTTTCTCTGTATACCTCTACCGTTGCTCTTGTAGTGGTCGACTGCAATGTTCGTCTATAGGCAGCGTTCTTTGCTGCAGTGGCCTCACGGCACTCTTCATCGTACCATTGGTTTCTGCGGGGAGGACGCTCAAAACCAAGAACTGTTTCGGCAGCGCTGCGCAGAGAGTGAGCGATGTGAGACCACTGTCCACCAATACTTTCGAGAGAGGACGGGATGTAATTGAGCTCGTTGGAAAGACGATCGGAAAACGACCTGGCTGTCTCTTGTGATCGCAGCTTTTTGATGTCCAGCTTCCCTTGCACACTAGACCGTGTCGTATTCGACGCGCATATGAGCAGTCGCATCTTGGCTGCGACAAGATAATGGTCCGAGTCGACATTTGGACCTCTAAATGTGCGCACGTCTAGTATGCTCGATACATGCCTTCCATCAATCACAATGTGATCGATCTGGTTGTTGGTAGATCGATCAGGAGAGAGCCAGGTGGCCTTATGGATATCGAGATGCTGGAACCTGGTGCTACAAACTACCATGTTTCGCGCCGCGGCGGAATCGATCAGTCTCATGCCGTTCAGTGAGGTGGAATTATGGAGACCGAACTGTCCGACAGTGGGGCCAAAGATACCTTCACGTCCAACTTTCGCATTGAAATCGCCGAGGACAATTTTGGCGTCATGTGCCGGACACCTATCGTATACTTCCTCGAGCTTTGCGTAGAAAGCATCTTTGACCGTATCATCCTTCTCTTCCGTCGAGGCGTGCACGCAAATAAGGCTGATATTATAAAACTTTGCCTTTATTCGGATCGTAGCAATTCTTTCGTTCACGGGGGTGAACTCCGAGACAAGATGGCGAAGTCTCTTACTTACTACGAATCCGCAGCCAAATTCGCGTCTCTTGTCATGGCAGCTGTAGTAGATGTCACATGTTGCTTGCCTCGTACAACCTTGTCCTATCCATCGCATTTCCTGGATGGCGGTGATGTCAGCCCTGCATTTTGTGAGAGCATCCGCCAATTGGATAGAGGCACCCTCCCTATAAAGGGTTCTCACATTCCAGGTGCATATCCTTAAATCATAGTCCTTAAAACGTTTGCCAAGTTCGTCAACATAAAAAGGGGTCCGTTTACAGGCTATTGTTTTTGCTTTCATTGAAGAACGGTTTTACGTGGTGGGTTTCAAGCCCTACGCACAACCCAAATTTAAAGTCCAGGGGATTGGACAATCGCCGCATACATTAGTTAACAAGCTAGCGGGTGCTAGAATGTTATCCAGGAGGGCCACGTGGAGGCTGTATGTCGACTTGAATACAACGGGAACAAGGATCGTTCTGGAGGCCGCCAGGCTGACCCCAATCAGAGACTTTGCCTTGTCCGAAGTATCCCATCCATCCCGGAATTCCACCTGCTCTGTGCTTTCTCATGGAAAAACTTGGATATCCTTTCCTTAATGGTGGTCATAGGGCAGTGGACATTCAGGTAGGAAACAGCATGCTCTCCTAGCGAGCTCATCTGCCTTCTCATTTCCCGGGATGTCCCTATGACCAGGAACCCAGACCAAGGAGATGCCACAAACGTCACCAAGACGATTCAGCTCCTCCTTACAACGAAGGACGAGGGAAGAGTTTCCCATGGGCAAAGCCAGGGTTCTGATAGAAGCCTGGCTATCAGAAAAAAACCTAACTTCATCTCCTATGCACCGTTCCCTCAGTATCCTTAGTGCCTGCATGATTGCAAACACCGCGGCCTGGAAAACACTGCATGGGTCCGGCAATCTAAAAGACTCTTCCAGTTTGGCAGACTCGGAGAAAATCAGCCCCCACGCCGGAATCCATCTTAGAGCCATCCGTGAAGACCGAAAAACCGGGACAAATACCAACCCTTCCTAATGGCCATTCTTCCCTACTGGGAAAGGCAACCGTGGCACACCCCCCAAAATCCAACCTCCGGAGGTCCAGGTCAGTACGTATATCCCGTATATGAGGAGGAAGTAGCCCTAGAAAACCCTTGTGGAGTCCAACCGAAAAGTCCGATCGAGATAAGTGGCATACCGATGGAAAGGAAACTGAATGCCTTTTCCGTCGATATGCTGAAAAATTCTATCTGATAAGAAATCGCTGAGATATGGCACCTCAAAGTTCAAAATTTGCCTATTTTTTACGTATTTTTCAAAATTTTTTATTTTCATTTCAAGTTTTTCCTACGTTATATTGAAGATCTGGAATGTTTTATTGTTTTACCAAATAGTTTATTTAATTTCCAATATTTTAAGCGTATTTTGAAAAAAATCTGATGAAAAATAAAGTTTTTATTAAGGATTTTGTGGAACGACAATATTTTCATTTTCATTGCTCACACAGTATATTCCACGTAAATTCTTTCCCCTTGTTCATCACTTTCGGAGCCCAATTTCGTGGGGAAAATATTCAAATGACTGAACAAAAAATGTAGTATAGGTGTCATATTTGAACCTAAAAGTTAAAAGGAATAAATTTTCAAATTTTCACTCAACGCTTACCAATGGCATTGAATTTTTGCAGTAATGTATCGATCTTCTCAGCGTAATCAGGACTTCTGTAGTTTCCCAAAAAGTTGTGAACGATGTCCTGGAATGCTTCTCATGTCTCCAAATGAGCTGGACCTAACACTCATTAAATGCTTGGTCACACTATAGACTCCGAATTTGAGGCCCATCAAATATACTAGCTTCAATTTTGCTCTCTGTGGCTCTCGGAAATTTTTGGATAAGGTAATTCATGGCAGGACTATATTTTGGAAACTCTTTCACAATATTTGTAAATAACCCAAGCATAATATGTAATGGAGGAAGTATTATCTTCTCCTGAGGAATAAGTGGGTCATTTTTGATATTGTACTCTAGGTGCGTACGTCCACTTCGCTCGGGCCAAACGTTTCGGGTGTAGTGATTCTGACGGTCACGGCTGTCCCATAGACATAGAAAACATAGAAACTTCGTGTTGCCCCCTTGCACCTCTTATTCAGTCATTTGGAACTTGTTCTCCGAAAGTGATAAACACCAGAAAATGTTACAAATCCAGAGACGTTACAAAGGCTTATGCAGTTTCAAGTTTTACTGATGATTTAAAGCAAATATTAAGAAAATGTGCAGCGGTACTCATAACGGAACATTGTGTTTTTTGCAGGGTATGTATACTTATGTAAACGTGACATTTTAAGCATTTTAAAGTTTTTGTTGTTATTTTAGGAAATAGAACTAAATATTTATTGTAAATTTTTTTAATGTTTTTTGTTTTTTATTTAGAGTAATACAAATCAGTAAAACATGAAAAATATTTTTAAATTTACCAAAAAAATTAATTTTCTAAATCGTATGTAAACTTTTGTAAGACTGTGCACGTCTACAATTGTTGTTGCTTCTTGATTGGGTATGGTGTACACCTCTGGCCACTTGCTGAAATAATCCATCACTACGAGAACATATCGATTACCCTTGTTACTGATAGAAAAAGGACCTGTTACATCCATCGCTATCCACTCGAATAATGCGCCTGAATTATACTGGTGTAGCTGCCCTCTGCTTCTTCTCACTGGTCCTTTTGCTGCCATACATTGCGCACAGTTTGCTATCCAATCGGCGACAGCTTGTTGACAACCAATCCAGTAAAACCTTTGCTTAAGTTTTTCTAAAGTTTTAGTTACTCCTAGATGACTCCCACTAGGACCATTATGAAATTCATTTGGGATTTCACTTATCTTGGAGGATGGCACTACTATTAAGTCGGATGTTTAAAGCAAGAAAGAAATACAACAAAAACAAATTTTCACTTCATTTTACACTGTCAAGAAACTCTTGCACAAATATGATTTTTCAATTTTGGCTTTAGTGAAAACATTTAAAATTTGGTCTTAGACTATTTAAATACTTTATATGGAAAGCCTTAGCATCTATAGCATACTATACACAATTTTTCATTGAACCTATTCATTTCTTTAGGTCATAATTCTCTGGTATTTTCTGCCTCTCTTCTAATACTGCTTTTTTTCAGCGAAATCATATTTTTCTGTCGTTTCGCGCTTGTTTTTTCTAAAACACCCATAGACACTCAATAGGATTGAGATCGGGACTTTGAGCCGATGTATCGATAACGTGTCCGCAGTTATATAACAGCCACATCTGTACCTGGTGTAATTTACTTTTTACGTCAATATCTTATTAAAACTTAAGTTTTGGTTTGTGGCACCTTTAAGTGAAAATTTTTGCGAAATACTAAATAAATGGGATCGCAAAATTTCTAAATATTGATGATATTATTATTGACATTTTCAAATTTTACGGTTAGGATATTTTGCTGGTTTAGAGTTGCTAAGAGTTGCGCAACACCCTAGACGGTAGTATTATTGTAGTACAGCGTCATTTTCGTTTCGTCACAAAATATCACATTGTTCCAATAATAATTTTTCTGTGAAACTTTAAGAATAACGAATGGAAATCGTCGCTAAATACTTATTTTTTATCGTGGTCTGAGGAACTGTCTAGTGAAGAATAATAACACCAAGCTCTTCCTCCAACTCTGCCGCTAGTGGTCTAGTTGAAATTCTGGAATTTTGAGCCACTTTTCTTATAATAAAATGCTCGGCACTTTTGTTTATATTATTTTCTCACTCACCTCCTGACATTAATTCTAATCTATTCTTTTTTTCGGCTCAATTTATAACGTTGTAAATTGTTCTCCGTGAAACTAAGAACGATGGAATAGCTATATGATAATTTTTTTCCGTAATTTTTAAAATTTAAAATTTGTAAATATAAGAGGTGTATACAGTGCAAATTAATTTAAAAAATGATTGTTATAAAAAATTTGCTTAAATTATAACGGTAAATCACCGTTTAGTTGTAAAAATTACAGGTTATTAACTCCCTATTAACATCAAATGAAAGAAATCATTTTTGTGCAAACAGTTTCTTGACAATGAAAAATAAGGTAAAAATTTGTTTTTGTTGCATTTCTTTGTTTTAAAATATAAATTTGGTATACATAAAAAAAAAAAAATTTTTGGTAATAAAAGTCCCGTAAATTACAAATGATTGTAAATAAATGCTGGTTATTTTCAATGTGCAAACTTATTATTGATATATTGTTGGTACGCTGGCCAGAAAACATGGATGAAGTGGTATCTAAATTCTTCGTCATTAAAGGCTTGCCGTTAGTTTGCGGCTATTTAAACGGCACTTTAATACAATTAGATGCACCCAAAGAGCATGAAGAAGCTTATGTTGATACATTTTATGTATGGCGGTTAGTGGACCCGATCTTCAATTCTATAACTCTTATGTAAATTGGCCTGCAAGTACTCTCGCGTGTTGCGTAGTAGTTGTTTGCTCCGCAGAATGGATAACGGCCGGCGTCCAGTTCAGAACGGAATCATTTTGGGTGATTCAGCATATCCGCTAAAAGATTGGCTTATTCCTCCCTTATCAAATAACAGAAGGTTCCTGAATGCACACAAATCAATAAGAAGGGTTGTGGAAAATGCAATTGGCATTTTAAAGGAAAAATTTCCAGTTTTAAATTATTTGCGGGTGAGCTGCGAAATGGCCAGTTTAGTGATAAACTTACCAAATAGAAAGTCTTTGGCAGCTAAAATCTTCCGCACCACACTAACCTTATTATGTTGATATGCCATTACAAAATAAAAATTTTCAACTTTTTAAACACAAACGGCAAACAACTTTAAGCACAAGCTACATACATATGCTTTGATTGATTAGAGGTGTTATAACACTCAAAACAAATTATCGATATATGTACATTAGAGTACCCATAATTGCAAAAGTATTTAAAATAGCTTTTGAAATTTTCATAATTTCGTAAGTACTCTAATATATTGTAATTGTAGAAATTGTAGTTTACAAGTACAAAAAGCTACAATTGTTGTGAAAATTTTAATGAAACACAATTCGTCAGCACTTGTAAAAATTAGACTTGTAATTGTATCATGTAAACTAGTAGACTATGGTTATGTTAGTTGTCTTCACAAGGCTTAGACAAATTATTTAAAATTTTGTAGGTTATAATAATATCATAAATGCAAGACAAAAATTTTACTATGGCTGGCTACCACTAGTCAGAATTCTACCGTAGGTAGACCTAAGATAAAATACACGATTTAAAATTGTGCCTTATAATCACAGTACCACATTCTAATCTTACCAGCCATATAACGTTTTGAGAAAAAAATTTCCAAAACCAGCTCCCGAATGGTATGTCCAAGTTGTTCTCATATAAAATAAAGATTTCTCTCAAAGGCTCAAAAAGTGTAATATTAATTAATTGCACAATTACTGACAAAAATTTATGTTAAATTTTTGCCCTTAAAATTTAATACAACCCGGTGTCGAAACAAATTTAAAAAATTTCCACTATGAAATTTATTATATTTCTCTTTGAATAATATGTACTTTATTATTATTACCAAGCTGCGACTGAATTGCAGCACGACTTACAGGGAAAAGAACTTTTTTCACATCATTTTCGAAAATGAATACTCGTTAAGAGAGCTCATATAAAATAACCCACGTGTTGCATCATTACCGGTTACTTAAAAAGTACCATCTCAATTTAATTTATGACTTTTCATGCAACTAAACACATCTAAGATAATGACGTGAATAAATTCAAAGAGAAGAAGAATATGAGCAAATAAAGAATACATATAATAATTGAGTATAATTTTCTCAATGAAATTGTACAAAAAAATATCTTCGATTATCTAATGAGAGATAATTATAATATTCCATGTCTATAAAAGTATCGATAAAAATGTTCTACCAATAAAGACTCTCAGCATCATGTGTATAAAGGTAGAATTAGCCAAACGTAACGTAACGTATCTTAACGTTGACGAGTCAGCTGATCATTTATTTTACATGCAAAGTAGTGGCAGCACTTACCGAATAAAAAATGTAACGTAACGGCGCGTATCAATCTGTAGAAAATAGAAATTCTCTGCGTTTTTACGGGACATTTGCAAACAGCTGGTTTATTTAGGCTTGCCAAACTTACTTTTTTAAGCAGTAAGGGTAATTTTTTTTTTGTTCAATGTACTTATTTCTGCGTAACACCTAAAAAGTACGCTAATGTACTTTTTTAATCTTTTGTATTTCTTTTTTGTTCTGAACACTTAAAATTAACATAAATAATATTAAAGAACATTTGCCACTAAACTATAATAATTTTGAAAAGGTCTATGTTTTCAGTCTCAATTTAAAAATTCCATTTCGTAATTCTAAAAAAGTTCTTGAATAATTTGTTATTCAATAACATTGACATGGATCTACTGTTTGATGAATTTATTTATTTCATTTTAATTTAATTTTCCACTAAATTTAGTGGTAGTGGAAAAAATAGTGCATTATCTCCTCTAATATAATGCACTAAATTTCCACTACCACTAAAATGGTTTAATTTAGAGGTTAATTATTTCCATCTGCATTTAGTGGAAGCTGCAATATCGTTTGTAGTCGCCGTGGTCTAGTGGTTAGTGTGTTGGCTTACGAAGACGATAGTGCTGGGTTCAAATCTCAGCTCCGACATCTTTAAAAAAAGAAATATGAAACAATTATTTCTTTCGGCGACTACCTCTCAGCAGTCTTCTGGCAAAAGCTCTGGGTGTAATTAATTGCCATGAAAAAGCTTCTCAAATCTGTCGTTCGGAGTCGACTTTAAACTGTAGGTCCCGGTACTCATGGGAAAAAAATTAACACACACAACATGAGTGCTGCGAGAAGCTAGGCCGTAATCCTGACACAGGGTTGTAATGGCCAATTATGTATGTATGTATGTACTTAATTGAGGGCTGCGAAAGCATATGTAGCTTAAATGTCTTACAAGCAATCATCCATTTTTTTAAATATTTCATGTCAAGTACTTTCTCTTTATTATATAAATGTTTTAAAGAGAAAATATTTTGAACTACAAACAAAATCAAAAACATCAAAACTCTTGTAGAAAAGAATACAAAGCCTTTAAGAGAATAATGAAATAAAACAAAATTGCTATAAAACATAACAGAACTGAAACATAACTCAAACATAATTCACAGTCAATAAAACCTTGTGTTGGCGATAGGAGTATATTTCTTGTTGTTTTTTGTTTGTTTTCTTTTTTTTTCATTTTTTGTTTCGACACAAGAGAATGAGAGTAATGCCTTACATTATAGAATTAAAAAAAATCAATGTAAATTAAGCATAAATATTAAATAGGACATCATCAATGTTAATTTCATAACAATAATATTTTCATATTCCTTGTGACATAATTGAAAATGCCTTTCCATATTAAATTTTTTTGTTTTTAACAACAAGCGTTGACATACATAGATAGTATTTGGAATATTTGCGAAGAATTTGTCACAGTTTTTGCACCTGTTTAAAAGTTAACGCCTAAACTGATGAATTTAGGTGATTTTTATGGACTCTGGCTAAGTTTCAAATTAGAGTTGACAAAAGATTACCAAACAAAATCATTATCCAAAGAATTATATTCGAATAATAATAAAAGAGAACACAACTTTATTAATAATCCACTTTTGATTGCAGCAGTATATCTAGACAGCAGATTTAGATTAATGCTAAGTTCCGAAGATATATGCAATGCTAAGAGGCAAATTTTAAAAACTATAAAAATTTTAAAAAATTTACAAATGGAGAGAGTAGAAGAAAATTTTATAAGAACAGAAATTTCTAGTTCTTCAGGAGAAGATGAGGATACACAAGAACAAGTTTTAAAGAAGAAAGAAAAGTTTTCTCAAATTAATGCGACAAATATAAATGCTACCTCTTCAATTGATAGTTCAGTTAAAAATGATATGGAAATATACGAAAATTATCCAAGGCTGGCAAAGGAAAAAAATATTTTAGGATTTTGAGAGCAACATAAAATGGAAACACCATTATTATATCAGGTGGCCCAGATCATCTTTACAGTTCCTGAAACGCAAGTAAGCGTTGAAAGGGCTTTTTCAGCTTTGAAATTTATTTTATCACCACAAAAATCAAATTTAAAAGAAGAAAATTTATAAACTATTTTAATTATTAAATTAAATGAAATTTTTTTTGAAAAATAAATAAATGCTATTGTACTTTTTTTTTCTAAATTTTGAACCCGAACCTGAACCCTGGACCGAACCCGAACCCAAACTTTTTATTTTGATTAACCCGAACCTGAACCCGAACCCAATTTTTTCAGGGTTTCAGTCCCTGGTTTAGACTTAAGCCATTTGCAGTAGCCCATCTATATATCTTGCCAAGTTCATCATTAAGGTTATTAATTTGCTGCCTTATTGACTGTCTAGGAGAGCCAAGATATAACTGCACGTCATCTGCATACATATGAACACTACAGTGATGAATTTGAAGAGGGAGATCATTCATATACAAAGAAAACAAAAGTGGACCAAGTATCGATCCTTGGGGTACACCCCTCAAGATTTTCACGGGAGTGGATACATTTTCATTACAAACAACCATTTGCCTCCTATTTCTACGTCGGAAACCGGATTGACATTCTGTTAGAAGGTTATTGTTAAAAATATATTTGGAAATCTGGTCATGCATCAGACGCTCAAAAACCTTTGATAAATAAGGAAGGATAGAAATCGGCCGGTACACATTATCATTCTTGGGAAGTGCTATTACCTTAGCACATTTCCAGTCTCTTGGATAACAACTGGTAGTGATAATAGTGTTAAATATGTGACTGACATATTTAATTATCCATGGTAGTATTAGCTTTACAAATCGGGGTTGCATGTCATCATGGCCTCCTGCGTTTGACTTAATTTTACAAAAACCTTCGTATGTATCAAACAAACTCACACATTTGAAACCAAATTCTTCTGTTGAAAAACGGTGTAAACTGAGATCATAAAAATCATGTTGAACAGGCGGTTGTGGAATGCTCGCAAATTTGCGGTTCAATTCATTGACATGAATATTATTTTCTCTATTCTTATTCGTGTTTGTTCGAGCGCCAGTTACACCAATTTCTCTTATTTGTTTCCATGTTTGTTTACTATCAACTGCTGATTTAAACTTTTCACCATAATATGTATCTAATTTTATCTGATCTTATCTTTGACACGACTGCTCTTCTTGCAGCTTTAAAAGAATGTAGCAATTCAGTTGTTTTGTATCGCTTCCAACGTTTATAACATTCATCACGTCTCTCAATCAATACTTTAGCCTCGTTAGTAAACCACGGAGTAATTTTGCCTTTTATATTTTTAGTTTTTAAAACAACATTGAAATTGTGAATCCAAATTTTTGGCCTAAATATACGATAGTGCGGGAGTTTATTTTTCGTGAGGAGAATCTTGCACAAATACCTGCCTCTGCTGATCAAAATTCAAAAAACTAATGCATAATTCTATCTCATCTTTAAATATTATATATCAAAACGCCAGAGGATAAATACAAAACTGACTGATATCTACCTGTACAGTTTTGAGTCTGAGTTTGATATAATTGCCATCACTGAAACCTGGCTAAAGAACAGTACGTTTGACTCAGAAATATTATGTAATAAATATCAAATATTTCGATGTGATAGAAATGATAAACGTGGTGGTGGCGTTTTAATTGCAGTATCAATATTATATCCTGCTGAAGAGATCATTTTTCAGTGCTCATCTCATCTTAAGTTGGTTGCTGTTGTTATTCAAATTCGGAATATATCGTTATTCATTACGTGCTCGTATATCCCGCCTAATTCTAGTTCTCAACTATACGCAATGCATTCCTCTTTAATTAAATCCATTGCAGATAAACTTAGGCCATCTGATTATATTATCGCCATGGGTGATTTTAACATTCCAACAACTTCATGGATCACTTCAGATGATACTGATTTTTTGGTTCCTATTTCTCCTAATGATTGGACACAAGATTTCCTGACATCTTTTACGGAAATAAATGCTTTTCAAATAAATAATATCTATAATTCTAATGGCAGGTTGCTGGATCTTGTATTTGTTAATTGTCCCGCATTAATTGATATTAGTAGAACCAATCCATTATGTGTGCCTGAAGACCGCCATCATCCAACTATAGAAATTTCTGCTCCACTTACCCATAAGCCTACTACGCACAAAATATGTGAGTCTCTATGCTTTAAGCGTACTGATTATAGTAAATTGAATCAATTATTATGTGGTATAGACTGGGTGGATTTACTGGATTGTAAGAATAATGAAAGCAATTTTTATTTGACCATCCAAAAATTTTACTCAGTTGTAAAAGAATGTGTATCAGCGAGCACCCCTCTAATAAAAATAGTTAATTGCAATCGGCCTCCATGGTTTTCGAATACGCTGTCTTGGCTTAGAAACCGCCGTAACCGACTATATAAAAAATTTAAGAAGACTAGAAACCCCATCGATCGTAGTCTTTATCTAATTGCTAGAAGTCGTTTTAATTTGGAAAATAAAAAATGCTATTCTCTATATATTGCTAAAATGAAAATCAAGCAGAATCCTAAATTATTTTACAATTTTGTTAACTCTAAACGTAAAGTGTCATCTTATCCGTCTTCAATGAAAATAAACGGCTTATCTTTCTCTGATGATAACGACATTGCTAACTGTTTTGCTGACTTTTTCTCAACAACGTTCTCTACAACGGACTACAACAATTCAGAGTATCCTTATTATATCACAAAAACTATATCAATTAGCACTACTCTCCTGAATGTTTCCACAGTTCTCAATAACCTCATGTGTATTAAGAATTCATATAAGCCCGGTCATGATGGTATACCTAGTTGCATTTTGAGAAATTGTGCAGATGTGTTGGCTGAGCCTATCACTTACATTTTCAGGTGTTCTTTGAAGTTTGGTCTGTTTCCAAATTGCTGGAAGGAATCGTATATAATTCCGCTTCATAAATCTGGCAGCCGCAGTGATATTTCCAACTATAGAGCAATAGCTAAATTAAACGCCATTCCGAAATTATTTGAAAAAATAATAGTCGATAATTTACTTTACCAAATGCCATCTATTTTATCTCCTTCACAACATGGTTTTTGTAGGGGCAGATCAACTTGTACAAATTTGTTGGAATTAACATGCCATATCAACTCAAGTTTCTGCAACAGCCTGCAAACTGATGTCATATATACCGACTTTAGCAAAGCTTTTGAAAAAGTGAATCATGATTTGCTTTTATTTAAACTTAATGCTATTGGTTTTTCCGGCAACTTTCTTAAATGGATTAATTCATACTTAAAACATCGTACTCAATGTGTGCTTTTTAATAATAGTAAATCTAAACTTATGAAGGTTACATCTGGTGTACCTCAGGGGAGTCATCTTGGCCCGCTGCTGTTTTTAATGTTTATCAATGATCTTCCTAATGCTATTGAGTTTAGTAAAATTTTAATGTATGCTGATGACGCTAAACTTTTTTCAACTATTACTGATGACTCTGACAGTGTTAACCTTCAAGCTGATTTGGATAACTTTTACAAATGGTGTAATATAAACCTAATGGAACTAAATTTAAGAAAATGTAAGTCAATAACTTTCTGCAGATACTCTCCAATCAACAATTTATACTACATTAATGGAACGGAGCTGGAGTCAGTTGATACATTTTTAGACCTTGGAGTTCTTTTCGACAATAAACTTAGCTTCAATTCTCACGTTAACAAGGCATATGGAGTATTATGTTTCGTAAAACGTTGGGCAAAAGAGTTTAAGGATCCATACATAACGAAAAATTTGTTTACCTCTCTTGTAAGGCCAATACTTGAATATGCTTCAGTTGTTTGGGGTCCTCAATATAACGTATATATTAAAAAATTGGAATCAGTCCAAAAACAGTTTTTGTTGTTTTGTCTACGAAATCTTGGCTGGGATCCTGATATAGCGCTTCCACCATATCGCAGTCGTTTGGCGCTTATAAATTTACCTACGCTAAAAAGTCGCAGGATCATCTCCAATATTACATTTTTATTTAATCTATTACACGGAAATATTGATTCTAAGCTACTTCTTGAGAAAATTCACATTAGGGTTCCAAATAGACAACTTCGTTCATATGAGCTCTTATATCTTCAGCCTAGCAGATCGAACTATATAAACTTTGATCCCTTTCGAAGAATCTGTATGGAGTTTAACAAGATGTATGCCTATATTGATTTCTCCGATAGTTCATGTATGATAAAAAGAAGGCTTCTGGTTTATCTCAACTCCAATTCTTATCATTATGATTGTTTTTAGAGAATATAAAAAACTTTATCTTTCTTGTTGTGTGTACTGTGTATTTTGTTTGTATTATTGCTAGCTGTTAATTTATAATTGTAGCTAATGAAACAAATAAATAAATAGAAACATGTTTATTGAATAAAGAAATAACTCGATCATTAAAGAAATCAACCTGATCACTAGCAGATGGAATGTAGTAAATCTCATCCCAGTTTGTACTATTTAGGTCTTCTACCAGAGATTCCATATTTATGTTCTTATAATCTCGATAACTAAACTTTTCACTCTGTTGTATCGTTCTAAAGTCATAGGTAAGAATAATCATATCATGCTTAGAGAATGTTGGTAAAGCTAACTGTTCGTAGTTAATTATTTTCTGCATATTAGATACAAGAAAAAGGTCTAATAATGTGGCATTGGTTTAAGTAAAATGCGTCGGAGTCGCATTATTTACAAAAACTAAATTAAAGGAAGTCATTATTGAACGCAGCGTTGACCCCAAGTTTGAAAGCAAGTTTGCATTAAAATCACCAGTTATTATAATATTTGAGTAGGACACAGTTTGTAGCTCTAATTCAGCAATAAGTACATCAAATTTAATATTTTTATGTGGTCTGTAGACACAACCTAGCAAAAGTTTCTCGACAGCAGACCTTAGCTCCACAAAAATGTATTCAACGTCATTATCCACTTCAAAGCTACTGATAAGTTTACATGAAATATTATGCTTTATATAGATAGCTACACCTCCACCATTACTTTTGCGATCAGATCTGTAAAGTTTATATCCATTTAATTTAATAAGGTTGTAATTGTGAGCATCAGTGAACCACGTTTCTGAAACACAAACAGCATCAACTCCAAATCCTTCAAAGAGATAGCAAAACTCATCAATTTTGCAATACAAACTTTGGGCGTTTATATGACAAACTTTAAAGCCTGGGAAACGTTTAGTCAGAACACGAATCATGTTATGATTACCCTCTCTGGAACCAATTAGCTCAGTAGATATATCCATAATCATAATTAAAATCAATGCAACGCAATAAGAGATAAAATAGTAAATACTAACAGAATTATAAGGTTTAAAATATTTATAATATATGTGTAAGAAACTAATATGAGCAATACAAAATAGTAAACAAAAATAAATTGATTGGTAAAATAAAAAGTATATAAAAGGATGAAGTATAATACTGCTACTAATGACGAAAAAGCCGATCAACGTCCTCCAAAAATTCAATCAAAATAGGGTCATCACCGGCAAATTTTCTTACATAAACAAGGCCCCTTAAAGTATATACAGAATGCACTTTTTTTTTCTTTTTTTAAGCGCAGTACCATTTTAAATATTTTATGATTATTAGGTGTTAAGTTTTCATTAATATATATTGCTCGCTCACTTTGCATACCAACATGATTTCATCCGTATTTTCTCTCAATGTCGTACGTTCTCATTACATATACAGTTTACATGATACTATTCATTCTCTTCTACACAAAAATTTGACATGTATGTATTACCGTCTAAACTCGCCTTTAGGGGTAGTGGAAACGATAACGCATTATAAATTCAATGCAATAAACCCAACTATCATTTAATTAAAATTATTTACTGAAAAAGTATTAAAAGAAAATGTATAGAATTTTTAAATAGTAGATTTTTTCAAAATTTTGAAAAGAATTTGTATCTTTATATTGGTTATACCGCATTCAAATGCGGCATCTGACAGAACATTCAGTTCGATTTTGCCCTTTTAGAAGAAGGAAATGAACAAACAAACTTTTAATATAAAGTTTGAAATGTGAATTGATATTTGAACAAACTTGTGCCAAGTTTTAAAATTTTCTTACATTGGCAAAAATAACATTGTAAACCAAGATCAAAAAAACTAGTAAGTATGTATTTGTAAAAGTTTTTACAAAAAAACAAAACTTTATTTGTCTTTTAATTATTTAAAAAAAACTATTAAGTACACACTATAAACAAATTACTATTTCACAATATATTTTCTGTCTTGTTTTTTTTGTTAGTTGTTTATGTCCAAAACATATGACACGTTTTTAAATGTTCTATAAGTGCACTTACGTTTCTACGTTAGGGGACGTTACATTACGATACATCAAGGTTTGGCTAATCAGGCCTTAACACTGAATAGGACAATATGATTAATTGCAATTAATGTTTACAAGACAAATGTTGATAATAAACCAAAAATATTATTGAGAGTATTCAAGGTTGCCGTGGTCTAGTGGTTAGTGTGTTGGCTTACTAAGACATGGGTCCTGGGTTCGACTCCAGGCTCTGACATCTTCAAAAAAAAAAAGAAATATGAAAAAAATATTTCTTTCGGCGACTACCTCTCAGCAGTCTTCTGGCAAAAGCTCTGAGAGTAACTAATTGCCATGAACAAGCTTCTCAAGTCTGTCGTTCGGAGTCGACATTAAACTGTAGGTCCCGGTACTCATGAATAAAAATTTACACACACAACATGAGTGCTGCGAGAAGCTAGGCCGTAATCCTGACACAGGGTTGTAAAGGCCAGTTATGTATGTATGTATGTATTCAAGGTTGCCAAGTCAAAGTTTAAAAAAAGTTTTCTGATAAGGTTAAAAACCCATAAATATAAATCAGCCTAAATATAAACTCCCATATTTATAAAAATTAAAATATGTAGCTTTAAATTTATTAAAAAATATAATATGGAAAATTTAACTCAAAAAATAATTAAGTTTAAATTTATCTTGTTTCCCTCTTTGTCTGAATCGGGCAGTATTAAATAAATTAACGTAGTTATTCAAAACCATTTATGATAAAAAAAAATCAAGTAAATGACCATTACAAAACCAGGTAATATTAACTCATTGTAGTAACAATATTAACTGGAATAAGCGTCCTACATACACTCTAATATCCTTTTTCCCTAGCTTTAGCCTTTACAAACAAAGGCGCAAATTTAGAATTAAAACGTTTTTCAGAATTGCTTTGTGGAAAATTCCTCCGCCAAACGACCTGTCCCACTTGAAAAGACTGAGATCTAGCACGTAAGTTGTAATAATGCTGGTTACGCTCGTAAGCCAGTTTTATCCCTGCAGATAAAATAACTAGTATGTGAGTAAAAGTACACTAGTTGCTTTTTACTTCAGACTGGTTGCCTATCTGTCCTTTTTTCATATATCGAACTATCGATTTTAACATTAGGTTGTCATAAGAGCCCAACTAGTTCATTTGTGCACAGTTATTAACTAGTATTATACCAGTAATTATTAACTAGAACATGTACTATATACGTAAATATTAGTCTTTCAACTAGTATTTTTAAGTTGCATAATTTACTAATGATTACCACTCCGTTCTATACCAGTTTCAGTGTCCAATTAAATATTGCCGAAATTAATAAAATTCAATGTTTTTTAATATGAATTTTTCTATATATGTATGTATATTTTTACATAACATAACATAAAAAACATACAATTTATTAAGCAAAAAAAAAAAAAATTAAAAACAATTTCAATTGAAAAAAGTAAAATATTTAAGTTAAATCAAAAACAAAAAAAGGAAAAAATAACAGTAAATTACAAATTTGCTTCTTCTGTTCCCTCGGGTTTTTTACACACGGCTTGCTGCCGAAACGGTTTTTTTTGCATAACTGCATTGCCTCAGGGCCTTTGTGGCCTGTACTGGGTAAGCTCACAATGGAGTCTAAAATAAATAAAAGTAAATTATAATTTTACACTAAAAAATATGCATATGCATGTATTTGTACTTACTAATCAGTGCTTTATAAAAATTTACATATCTTTCTAAGGGAGATTCCCGACGGTCCAAATAAATTTGCCCATTGTAGAGACCTAAATGTAAATATGTAATTTAAATACACAACATTATTAATAATAAAACGTTTTATTTATTTTAATTAAAATTATAAAAAAACATTGTAAGTACAAAATAGAAGCAGATTTTTTTACTTACGTATATATCGTGGTTGTCAGAACTGATTTTTTCATCCAAATCTTTCAGGTTTTGCACACTCACTTATGTTTATTTATTAGTATCACTTTTATTTATTATATTTAATTTATTAGTACCTTTAAAATTGTAATTTTTCCCGAAAGTAACTTTTTTCTTAAACAAAAACTTTTAATTTGTTTTTATATAACACAATGAAAACTAAATGACTTTAATAATGACAATAAAAACTTATTGCTTTGTATGTTATGTATATTGAATATTAAAACATTAAAAAAAATAAAAATTTTGTCCCTTTTGAACTAGTTCATATTTGTCTATTTTGCGACAGTCTTTTTACAACTAATAACATGACTGTCTCAAATCGTTACTAGTTGTAACTTTAGCTGCAGGGATGTGTCTATGAAGGTTGTGTCGTATAGATTGTAATTCGTCGTCATTCGTAATCTTATATGATGGTTCATCCAACAGGTTGAGCTTTCGCAACAGTGCATAGGTGGACCCATGAGTTATCATGTCAAACCCAAAAAGGACATGATATGGTGAAGTTTTAATAGTATTATGTGTCGAGTTTCTTAAGGCACAACTAATTAACTGAGATTTTCATCACACTGGGTATGATCATTTTTCAGAAAGCTCTAATTCCTGCGATCAGCGATCTGTTAACCCGCTCCGAAGCGTTTGATTGTGGCGAATAATAAGCAGTATACACATGATTAAATCCAAGTGAAGTGAAAAAAGCATTTAAATCATTGGCCTTGAATTGTGAGCCGTTATCACTTATTATAAACTCAGGTACACCGTAAGTAAGGAAAACTTGCTGCTCCAGGAAATTTTTGATGACAGACGATGTAAACTTTTTAAGGGGATGTAACCAATGAAATTTGGATAGGTGGTCTAAAACTATCAGCACTCCAATGTGACCTGATTTGCTCTTAGGATAAGGTCCTAATAAGTCAATATAAAGCCTTTGAAAAGGGCGCTCTGAAATGATTTGTTTACCCATTTCCGGTCTCATTACAGAATTTGGGGCTTTCGTCGCCTTACAAACATCACAGTTCTTAATAAAATTAGTCACATCTTGTGCCATACCAGGCCAGAAAAAAATAACGTCTCAATAAATCTGCAGTTTTTCCTATTCCTCCATGCGATGAAGTCAAGGTGTCATGATGACTAGAAATCAATTCGATTCTTAGGTTTTCTGAAATCCAAAGTTTCCACGAATTTTCACCATTATCATCATTATCACAACTATGTTGGGTTCTAATGTATACAAAACTATCCACAACTTTTATATCCGGATAGCTAGATTGATTTCGTTGAATTTTAGTCTTCAGAGTTTGATAATCCTCGTCATTAAAATGAGGAAAAGAAAGATCTATTTTAGGAAAGTCTGCAGCGTCGATTGAGGCTACGTTAGATGGAATACGCGACAAAATATCGGGTACGACATTATCCTTGCCCTTACGGTGACTAACTGTAAATTTAAACGCTTGTAATTTTAGAGCCCAGCGTGCCAATCTACCACTCAAATTGGGTTGATTCATTAACCAAACTAGACTGGCGTGATCCGTGATTACTTCAAACTCCTGAAGCTCTAAGTAACACCTAAACCTTTGTATAGCCCCTAAATCCACCAGACATTCACGTTCCGTAACGCTGTAGTTACGTTGGGCGGAATTTAGTTTCTTGCTCATATAAGCAATTGGTCTTTCCTGATTGTCGTCGTCTAGTTGAATTAAAACCTCTCCTATATCATAATCGCTCGCGTCACAATGAACAAAGAATTTTCTCGAAAAATCGGGGTTAATGAGTACCTGTGTTAAGGTCAATAATGATTTAATTTTCTCAAACGAGTTTTGAGCTTCGGGTGTCCATACAAATTTCTTTTTAGACGAAAGTGTCTCAGAAATCGGAAAAACTATTGTAGAGAAATTTACAATGAATCTCCTATACCACCCTGCTATACCTATGAATCCTCTAACCTGCCTTAAGTTCCTTGGTGTAGGCCAATTAACAATCGAGCTGACTTTTTCAGGGTCTGTAGTAATACCCCCATCTCCAATAACATAACCAAGATATTTTACCCGATATTTTACACAAAAGTGACTCTTGGCTATGTTCAGAGTTAAATTTGCCTTCCTAAATTGTCCCGCAATTCTTAAAAGGGTCTCCAAGTGGTCATCGAAGTTTTCTGAAACAATGACCAAGTCATCGAGATACCCAAAAACATTATTCTTTAGATCAGATGGTATTATTTGGTCCATAAGGCAGCACATTGTTTGTGGGGCATTGCATAGCCCAAAAGGCATAACCACAAACTGATACAATGGCCTTCCAGGTATTGTAAATGCCATAGTTGCCTTCGACTCCTCTGTTAAACCAATCTGCGAATAGGCGTCTTTTAAATCGAGTTTGGAAATAATGTTTGCCCTTGGAAGACATGAAAAAATTCCTTCAATAGATGGTAATGGATAGGCATTTTTTTCGTTAACAAATTTATCTTCCTAGCATCTAGGCAAAGACGCACTTTATTTGGTTTTTTTACGAGCCTCATAGGAGAGCTCCATGGTGAGGTTGACAGTTCTATTACCCCCAAGGACAACATGCGGTCAATTTCCATATATATTAATTTTTCCACGGCCGGTGAAACCGGATAATGCCTCTGTTTTACTGGTTTCGCATCTCCTACATCAATCTCATGTTCAATTAATTTTGTTCTTCCTAATCCTATCTGCTCAAAGTAGGGAAAAACTGAAATTACGGCCCTGAGTTGCTGCTGTTGATCAGAGGTCAAAATATAGAAATTTGCCTGATCATCTTGTGGTTTATATTCTACTTCACTATCAGTTGTCTGACTGTTCAGCAGTTCAACAGAATTCATATTAGAAGATAATTTGTCTATGAGATCTACAGAATCTGTAATACTAGGCAAAATATTAAAAGTTTTACAAAAATCTACACCAAGAAAAAGCCTCTGAGGTATAGTAGGTATAATGAAAAGATTTATCATACGAGAGGTATTCCTAAATTTCATATTAGTACGGATCCAACCAATAACTGTCTGAGCTCTGCCGTCAGCAGTTTTTACACTTGATTTGCATTTGAAAAAATTAGGTGATTTAGAGAAATTCTGCAGCGCTAAATCAGCTCCAATGCAGGTAATGCTAGCACCAGTATCTATTAATCCTAATTTAATATACATACTCTAGAAAGGATACTTTTGCATAATAACGACCATCAATTGAATTACTAACAATGGCAGACACTAACATTTTATTATAAATTCTTCTATTTTTAAAATAATTTCAAAGTCTTATTGTAGAACGTTTAGGTAATTTTTCCGACTTTAATACAGACATGGAGGAGACCTTAAAAATTTCATCTCTTTTATCTTGGTACAATTCTAGTCTCCTATGAAAAGGCAATTTGGGGTAAATTAATTTAGAAATATCTTCAGATTCGTTCAGTAAATTGTCACGTTTCAAAATAGTGTACACGTTATCATTATCAGATTTATCCGGTAACAAGTGGACACAACTACTTTCTGCTTTCATTTGAGAAACGCATAGCTTAGAATTATCGTTTATTGTTCCATCGGAACATTTTGCCTGAAGTTTTTTGATGCTTTTCTATTCTGACATTTTGGACATTGCGGACGATAAGTATTTTTACTGCCACAGCCATAACAAAAAACTGTTCTGTCCTCCAAACAGTCTTGATAAAAATGACCAGTTTGGTCACAGTTCCAGCAACAAACTGTATGCATGTCCTTTTGAATAGCATCCACTGAAGGATCGTCAACTGACTCTAAAATTTTTGGTTCTACAGGCTCGAAATCTAATTCGGCTATACCTAGAGTTCCCAACATATTTGGAAAAAAATATAGTATTTTGTGGAAAACACAACAAAAAAAAATATAGTACAATTGTAAAATATATAGTACTTTAAAAAGAATTAAATAAAAACCAGTTTTGTTATTTATTTTTTATAAAAGCTATATTTTTGTGCACTTTTTGCATCTTTTAGCAATTTACGGTCTACAATAAAAGTTTTATGTAAACCAAAATCTCAGTTTTTATTAAGCTTATACTTGCTCTGTTTCTTTCCTCACGCCATTTTAAATTCATAACTGAAAATATTCTTTCTATGAACTCAGTGGTGCGATTCAGTAACATATTTTTACGATAATCGCATTGTTTTCAACAGTAAACAACAGAATTGTCGATATTGCTATTCATTATTTTTTGTTTACGATGGCTGTTGTCGTAAACTAACGCCAAAAATTTTTATGCTGTTTATTCAATTGGAAAATCGTAAATTTTTTATATTGAAATTTTGTAGAGAGATGTTCCTACGCTATTAACTAGTTTGTTTGAGAACCATTTTTGTGTGTTTGTATACCCAAAGAAACTAGAGGTTTGTAGCTTTGCTAACTTTCTACCCAAAAACTGACTAATTTTATACAGTGCTGCCAAATTATTGAAATTTAAACATAAAGAAAACTACAGTTGTAGACTATCGATAAAATGTACTTAGTGAATCACATAATCGTTACTGCAAACAATAAAAACTGTCGACTTCTTTTGCGAATATCGTATTGTTAAAAGTTACTGAATCCCGGTACAGAAGTCGCTGGAATAGAGAGCAAGTATGAAATTATTTTAACCAAATTTGGTAAGTTATTTCCGGTATTTTTTAAAATATGTTGCCATTTTTGGTCTATAGCTTTCTTGTTAAACTCAGTGCAGTCTTTTATTTTATCAAAGATATGGTTTAATATTATAATTTTAATATAAAGTTCATCCATATTAATACATAATTTGCCTTTCAATTAAAGAACTTATAATATTGTCTCAAAATCGCTAAATGAAATCTCTTCTTTTAAGTTTAATTTTTGGACTTTGCACAACCAACTGTTTTCACTGAAATCAAACCATTTGTTAAGATAACTCAAACACTTATCAACAAATAATAGAAAAATTTTTTTTATATCATCACTTTCTGTATTAGATTTGGCTTCAATATTAATCAAAATTTTTTTAGTTTCATAACCAAAGAAACAGTCTTTTTTACGTTGCTCTAGGGCTGATTTTAAAGATGACATAATATTATACACTTCTAAGATGGTGGTGTTATTACCCTCAAGTTGTTTGATAGTTTTATGAAAGAATTGTAAAACATGGCTTGCAAAATTCAAAACAACTTTAACTAGGTCACTTCCATTAATTTCATTTCCTTCATCTTTAATAATTTCATTTATCTTGGATATGACTATAAATTTTTAAAATTATATTTTCGATATCAACTTTTAAAAAGTTCATGGCGTGTTTGACAGTGTTGTGCACTATGTGCGCATGACAGTTGCCCTTTATAACATTAGGAACTAAATGCTCCACATTTTTATAGAGTGAGTGATGAACTCCAAACTTTGCATCAGTGTTATCTGCGCTCAAACCAGACACTCTAGTAAAGGAAAGATCATATTAGGATAGTGATTTTTTTATAGCGTTGAACATCCCATTTGCCGACTCATCGCAATTTTCATAAAAGTCTAATAATATGTTTTGTAATCCACTTTCAATATCAAAATATTGTACAACTAATGGAAATAACTTAATATTTTTTCTATTACTAGCGTCTTTTTGCAAGTAAAAATATAAATCAGGCGCTTTTAATTTACTCAACAATGTTCTTAATGCATAAGGGCCTAAAGCCTCGTGAACAAGTGCTTCCATTTTAGTACGTCCTAATTGTATATTCAAAGCAGATTTAGAATCAACGTATATAATTTTGTTAAGTTTCACAGTGCAATCCATGCTGTTATAGGATAGATTATGCTTTACAGCATGGTATGTTAGAGCAAGTTCACTAGATGTTATTTTGTCATCAAACGTATGTACGAGATCTACATATATTAGATGAAGAGCCCGATGAACTAAAAAAACAGGTCTAACGTAGAAGTTTTCTTGCAAAAGTCACGTTTAAGCTTATGTTGCTTTGTCTGATCATGTTGTTTAATCTAAAATTATATATAAAAGATATGCATCATTCTTATGATAACAAGAAAAAATCTTACTTGACCAATGCCTCTTTTGGCTATGGAAAATTTTATATTACATATTGTGCATTTCACATTATAGGGATTTTCTGGATCTTTGGTAATCCAATCAAATATTTTTTCCCATTCAGGTTTATATTTTTGAAGCCTCTTTGGTATCTTTTTTTTTCTTTGTGGGCGTTTGTGGCACACCTTCACTTGACTCACTATTACTTTCCATAGATATTTTAATTTTTTTTTAACTTATTGTTTTTAATTTAATATAAAAAAGCTGTAATTTCGGTCTATTCAATAAAATTTTATTGCATGAATGTTAAAATATAAACGACTTAACTGAAGGCTTATTCTGAATTGAGATGCGAAAGTCAATGCGACTCAAAAATACTTAAATACGAACAACTGCTATTATGTGTTACGATGTTCGGAAAGTCTGTTTTTATTCGCATTCAAAATGCGAAAATGTGGTAACTCGGTATTCTGTAATGCGAATGCAAATGTCAAACGGATATTAAAATCGCAAAATTTATTCGACAGCAAAACAGCATTCGCAACGAACAAAAATGTAAGTAAGTTATTGTTATTATTTATTTATCTTAATATAAAATTTTATTTAGGGAAACAAAGAATAAAACCACAAAATCGCGTCAGTTCGAAATAATGGTGGAATTTATGAATAACCATAGCCAATTGGCAAAAGGTCATTTAAAAACACCAAATGCACGTCAGTCGGCAAATGCTTTGTGGCAGACATTAGCGGAAGAGTTAAATCAAAGAATATAAATCATATAGAATGCGCATCACGTACAAGTAAAATTTCTTATGGCGGGTCGTAATGTTGGAACCCGCAAAAAGAATTGTTACTCTCTTACTTAGCAAGGAGAATTCGTTTATTCTCCTACTTTGCACACACAACATCACAGTGTATAAGACGATAGCCACAACAAAATTTTTACTTCGTGTCTTTTTTTTTTGCTTAAGTACAGAAACGGTTTCATGCTAACAACAATATTCACATATAATACAATTTATGTGTTTGTGTGTCTTATTCATTGTGAGCTGTTTTCGTTTTTTAAATTTTAAAACTTAGAGAATAATGTTGTTGGTTCAAATATTTTTGTGTATTAAAGAATACAGTGCTCCGATACGACTATGTAAGCTAGTGTAGGGCAAATCATATGTAATTTGTAGTTGCGCGACGGAAAATACATTAATCTACATCGAATATATAGCGCCCTATTTAATATCGTTATAAAAGTGTAGTTAAGAATATGTTTTATTATTATTATTATTTATTTAAGATCAACAAGTATTCTTATGTTTATTTGAAATAAAAGGTTAACTAAACCAAAAAATGTAATTCCAAAAATATTAAAAAAAACAAATATATATTCATTAATGACAAATTTTCGAATGATAAATTGATGATTTTTCAATTATAAGAAAATTGAAAAAATTTTATTTTTAATTTATGTATGTTTAAAATATATAACTGTATGTATATATTCATTTTTAGAAGAAAAGATACTTCAATTTTTTATGTTAAGAATAAAAAATAAATAAATAATAATCAAAATTAAAATTATTTCTTAGTTTTTACTTTGAAGCATCAAAAAGTATATTTTGAGGATTTTCATTTCCATAAAAAGGCTAATAAGGTTACTTTTTTTAAAAATTATTTATTGGATAGAATATCTATTTTTGGAACTTCCTTTTTCTGTAGTCCAAGAGCAATGCTTTCGAAGGAGCAGCAAATCCAATACCTCTATGCTGTGTTGAGAACAAGTGTTGGCAAACCACTGTGGGGTGATTGGTTTACATGACTCAATAATAAAAGATTTTATACCAATTTTTTGAGGTTCAGATTTAAAGACATTATGAAATATTAAAATATGTTTTTTGCTTGCATCCATTTAGCTTTCATTCTAAATTATTTTACTTCCCAAAATGGTTTACCTGCAGATTCTTTAAGTGAAATTGTTACAGTAAATGTAAATATTTTAAAAAGCATTGGTATTAATGTTTATGCCCTTATATGTGATGAAGGCTCGACTAACCGAAAATGATTTTCCAATCTTAAAGTATCTGCTAAAAAACCGTTTTTTGAATTAAGTGATCAAAATGTTTTTTGCCTTTATGATTTCCCACACTCAATTAAATCTTTGCGGAATGGGTGGCTGAAATGTGACATAAAAACCCCGGATGGGACGGCAAGCTTTCAGGTAATTAGGGAATTGTAAGAAATGGAAACCACAAAATTTAAGACATGTTCCGCAGAATTGGCTTTATCAACAGCTCAGTTTATAGAAAAAATGGCAAAATTTTTGATTGTCTTAATAGTGGCTCCCTTTATCGAGATAATTGCTACAGATCTGCAATTCAGATTAACAATGAAGTATATTAATATATTCAGTTCTTTTTAGAATATTTAAAAAAGGTGGAGTTTGTAGGTCAAAACAAGCGTATTTTCTTTTCAAATAAAATGAAACTCACCCTAAATTCAATTCTTATGTTAACAAATGAAATTTTAAGGGAAGGTGGTGATTTATATTTCTTAATGACAAAGTCCCTCAATCAAGACAAATTAGAACACTTTTTCTGTCTTTAAATCTGAACCGGGAAAAATTGGTACAAAATCTTTTATTATTGAGTCATGTAAACGAATGACCCCAGAGTGGTTTGCCGACACTTGTTCTCAACACAGAATAGAGGTATTGGACTTTCTATTATTGGTTCTCCTTCGGAAACATTGCTCTTGGACTACAGAAAAAGGAAGTTCAAAAAAAAAAAAAAATTTGATATTTTATCCAATAAATAATCTTTAAAAAAAATTAACTTTATTAGCCTTTTTATGGAGATGAAAATCCTCAAAATATACATACGTTTTGATGCTTTGAAGTATAAAGTAAGAAATAATTTTAATCTTGATTATTATTTATTTATTATTTATTTTTAACATAAAAAAATTAAAGTGTCTTTTCTTTTAAAAATGTATATATACGTACATATATATAATTCATACATACATATATAAATTAAAAATAAAAATAGAATTTTCTTATAAATAATTGAAAAATCATCAATTTATCATTCGAAAACTTGTCATTAATGAATATATACTTGTTTTTTTATAGTTTTGGAATTACATTTTTTGGTTTAGTTAACCTTTTATTTCAAATAAATATAAAATCAATTGTTGAGCTTAAATAAATAATAATAATAAAATATATTTTTAACTACACATTTATTACGATATTAAATAGGGCGCTATATATTCGATGTAGATTAATGTATTTTCCGTCGCGCAACTACAAATTACATATGATTTGCCCTACACTAGCTTACCTAGTCGTATCGGAGCACTGTATTCTTTAATACACAAAAATATTTGAACCAACAACATTATTCTCTAAGTTTTAAAATTTAAAAAACGAAAACAGCTCACAATGAATAAGAAACACAAACACATAAATTGTATTGTATGTGAATATTGTTGTTAGCATGATACCGTTTCTGTACTTAAGCAAAAAAAAAAACACGAAGTAAAAAATTTGTTGTGGCTATCGTCTTATATACTGTGATGTTGTGTGTGCAAAAATTTTGTTGTGGCTATCTTGCTGTGTGATGTTCTTGTTATAGTTGTTGGAATTTCGTCACTGTATGTACTGTGGCTGAACGAAAAAACCTAAACAACAATGCAAAAGAAATAAAACACACATTAGCACAGTGCATACACTGTGACATTAGTTTCTCTTTGGTTTCTCTTGTTTTGTTACGCTCTTTTCTTTTGTTTTGCCTTTTGCCCTTCCTTCCCGCGTCTGAAAAAATGTTGACAAAATATTTGGATAAGTGTTGAGATGCGCATTCTATATGATTTATATTCTTTGGTTAAATGCAAGCGGTCCGCCTATTAGAGAAGCTTCAGGATGGAAAAAGGTAAGAAGTATATAAAGCATCTCAAAAATATTTGTTTTTAATTTGAATTTTAATAGGTTTGGGCTGATTTTAAGGTGCACACCAAACAAAAATTAAGGAAAAATAAAAACGACATTGGCGGCACTGGCGGTGGCCCATCAAATTTTAATCCCTTGTCTCCCTTAGAGGAGCAAGTGGTAAAATTGTTAAATATGGAGGATTCTGTAAATGGAATATCAGGCGCGCTTTCCTTCGGGTCAAGCACTAGCTCCACTCCTGAAGAAAATGATATGGTAGTGTTGAAAAAATTGAATGAATTGCCGTTACAAGAGGTAGTAACGAATGTAATAGCTGATTCAGAGGTGGCAACAAATGCTCGTACCCAAAGCTGTGAACCAACTTCAAGAAAGCGTACACGTTCATTTAGTTCTTGCGTCAGAAATAATCTGCTTAAAACGCAAGTTGAAAACCAAATAAAATATCAAACCGAAAGTGTGGCTTTGTTAAAACAAATAAATGAGAATTTAAAAAGTATGAGTCGGTACCAGAGAAAAGAATTTGAAATAAGAGAAAAAGAGCTAGATCTGGCAAGAAAAAAATTTGAATTCGATAAAGAAAATGCTACTGAAAAATCAAACTTGACAAAAGAAAAACTTAAATTAAAAAAACGGATGCTGGATATTGAAGAAGAAAAAATGAAACTGATGTGATATAATTATAAAAGAAAAGCTTTATTATTTTTTGTTTTTTATTTTGTGATAAACATAGCTGGTAAGTTTTTTTTACAAAAATTAATGAATTTTAATGTTTTTACATATGTGCATTATGAAGTGGCTTTATGTTTTTATGTTTTAATAAGAATGAGTTTTTATTTAGTATTTAATAATGAAAAGAACTTTTTTAAATAAAATCTATTACATTTAAATCATATTGTTTTTTATTTCGTCTCTTATATTTCTTGCGATGTTTGTATAATTGTTATTACTACTTGTATTATTGTTATTGTTGGGTGTATTAGAAAAAGGTTGTAGCAGAAGTTCTGCGTCCACAATTTCCTCCGTTGGCAGTTCAACATTAAATTTGCAGCAAATATTGTGCAAAGCGCAACAGGCATTCATAATGCGAACAACCTTACGCGGTTCGTAATGTAACTCTCGGGAAGCTAATAAACATCGAAACCTCCCTTTCATTACACCAAACACCCTTTCGATCAATTGTCTAGCTTTGCTGAAGTTTTCATTGAAAACTGCTTCAGCAGAAGCCTCTACAGCGTTTCGATATGGTGTTAAGATCCATGGTTCTAATGGATAGCCTGAGTCGCCTAAAATATTTTTAAGTTGGTATTGCAACAAAAACGAAAAAAAAATAATTACCAAGAATCCAAGTTCCTTCCATTCCATTGTCGTACTGTGCTTTCAATGCTCGTCTTTCATTTGAGAGATTCCATACATGGGAATCGTGACTTGCACAATCGACAATTGCACAATTACAATTGAAAAAGTTCTATTTAAAAAGAGAGAAGTGTACTCACAACCATAGTGTTCATACTATGTTTAAGTTTCCTGTTAAAATACAAATGCTCATTTTCACTAGGTCGTATCATCTGGATATGTGTACCATCTACCACTCCAATCACACCAGGAATTTTAATTCTTCTAAAAAAAAAGATTTTGCCTCTTTTTTTTCGTCTTCGGACATTTCAAATTTTATATGCTTGGGACATAGAATCTTTTCTATTGATGTGCACACTTCTGTCAAACATCGTGACATAGTTGGCTGAGACATTCCAAGGTGATGGTCTTGACCAATTTGGTGTTGGTAACCACCTTGCCCAAGAAATTTTAAGGCAGCCGCTAATTTAATAATCGCCGGAATCGCACTTGATTTCGTAGTGTTGAATTCGGAGCTAATGTTATTTAAAACATATATAAATGCCTCTTTGTTTAACCTAAAATTTTTTATGAAGCTGGAAATAACAATTATTATGCATAAGCAAAGAATATAAATCATATAGAATGCGCATCTCAACACTTATCCAAATATTTTGTCAACATTTTTTCAGACGCGGGAAGGAAGGGCAAAAGGCAAAACAAAAGAAAAGAGCGTAACAAAACAAGAGAAACCAAAGAGAAACTAATGTCACAGTGTATGCACTGTGCTAATGTGTGTTTTATTTCTTGTGCATTGTTGTTTAGGTTTTTTCGTTCAGCCATAGTACATACACTGTATGTCGTCACTGTATGTCATACAGTGACGAAATTCCAACAACTATAACAAGAACATCACACAGCAAGATAGCCACAACAAAATTTTTGCACACACAACATCACAGTGTATAAGACGATAGCCACAACAAATTTTTTACTTCGTGTTTTTTTTTTTTTGCTTAAGTACAGAAACGGTATCATGCTAACAACAATATTCACATACAATACAATTTATGTGTTTGTGTGTCTTATTCATTGTGAGCTGTTTTCGTTTTTTAAATTTTAAAACTTAGAGAATAATGTTGTTGGTTCAAATATTTTTGTGTATTAAAGAATACAGTGCTCCGATACGACTATGTCAGCTAGTGTAGGGCAAAGCATATTTAATTTGTAGTTGCGCGAAGGAAAATACATTAATCTACATCGAATATATAGCGCCCTATTTAATATCGTAATAAAAGTGTAGTTAGAAATATATTTTATTATTATTATTTATTTAAGCTCAACAATTGATTTTATATTTATTTGAAATAAAAGGTTAACTAAACCAAAAAATGTAATTCCAAAAATATAAAAAAACAAGTATATATTCAATAATGACAAATTTTCGGATGATAAATTGATGATTCTTCAATTATTTATAAGAAAATTCTATTTTTATTTTTAATTTACATATATATGTATGTATGAATTATATATATGTACGTATATATACACTTTAATTTTTTTATGTTAAAAATAAATAATAAATAAATAATAATCAAGATTAAAATTATTTCTTACTTTATAGGTACTTCAAAGCATCAAAAAGTATGTATATTTTGAGGATTTTCATCTCCATAAAAAGGCTAATAAAGTTAATTTTTTTTAAAGATTATTTATTGGATAAAATATCTAATTTTCTTTTTTTGGAACTTCCTTTTTCTGTAGTCCAAGAGCAATGTTTCCGAAGGAGAATCAATAATAGAAAGTCCAATACCTCTATTCTGTGTTGAGAACAAGTGTCGGCAAACCACTCTGGGGTCATTCGTTTACATGACTCAACAATAAAAGATTTTGTACCAATTTTTCGCGGTTCAGATTTAAAGACAGAAAAAGTGTTCTAATTTGTCTTGATTGAGGTACTTTGTCATTAAGAAATATCAATCACACCTTCCCTTAAAATTTCATTTGTTAACATAAGAATTGAATTTAGGGTGAGTTTCATTTTATTTGAAAAGAAAATACGCTTGTTTTGATCTACAAACTCCACCTCTTTTAAATATTCTAAAAAGAACTGAATATAAGGTGTGCGTCTCTATAAACTGTAACACATCAAAAGTTAAATAAAAACTGACTGGAGTAAGCTAGAGTTAAAAATAAAACAGTTTTATTTTGCATTTTTATTACAGATTTATATTCTGTATTATTTTATTTAAAAATTAATTTAATTTTATAAAATTTTTTATTTTATTCAATATGCCATCCATAAGCAATGTTATAGTGTTTTCGGTGATTTTTTTGGTACCAGCTGTCCATTTATATCGAATACTAGTAATGGTTTTGGGAACAGATGTACTCTTCTTTAGTTCTCTTTTGACCAGAGTCCAATATCTTTCAATAGGCCGCAGCTCTGGGCAGTTTGGTGGGTTAGCCTCTTTTGGAACAAAAATAACATTATTTTTATTATACCAGTCTATTGCGCTTTTACTGTAGTGACATGTTGCCAAATCTGGCCAGAAGAATGTTGATATGTTGTGCTGTCTTAGAAATGGAAGCAACCTCTTTTGAAGACACTCTTTGATATAAATATCAGAGTTTATTGATCACAATGTAACAAACGATGCACTTCTGTTGCCGCAGCTACAAATAGCCTGCCAAACTAGGAACTTTTTGGGAAATTTTGATAGTTTTTTAGTTCGAAACTCTTCAGAAACATTGCCTCTACTATCCGCTACATAAAACTCTTGGCCAGGAAGCTGCGCAAAGTCTGCAAAAACGTAAGTTTCATCATCCATTACACAACATTCGAACTTTTGAAAAAATTCTTTTTTGAAGAGTTTTGCTCTTTTTTTTGCTTCAATATTCTTCTTAGCATTTCTATCCGGAACTTTTTGGACTTTAAATGTTTTAAGGCCAGCTTTAGCTTTAACTCGGCGCACAAAACTTTCCGAACATTGCACGCGCCGGGCCACTTCGCGACCAGAAATGTTTGGAAGAGCCAGCAAAAGCTTCTCAACCTTTTTGGCTTTCGCGTCGTTCGTTACCAGTTCTGCTTTACCTGTTCCAGGCTTTCTTTCAATTTTTAGGTCTTTGTGGAACTTTTTGACCACTCTGGAAACACATTGCCTGGTCACGTGAACTTCCCTAGCAACTTTTGTATAACTCCAATATGGTTTTTTTGAATTATTTGAATAATTTTTGTATGCACTTGTCTTTGATTATCCATTGTGAACTAACTAACAAGTCAAATTTGACAAACTGATACATTTTAAAATCTGACACATTTTTCAAAGATATTGTGATTAAGAAAAATAATTTTGATTAAAGGTGAAAAAAGTTATTAAGAAAAATGGGTGTTACACTTTATAGTGACGCACACCTTATTTATATACTTCATTGTTAATCTGAATTGCAGATCTGTAGCAATTATCTCGATAAAGGGAGCCACTATTAAGACAATCAAAAATTTTGCCATTTTTTCCATAAACTGAGCTGTTGATAAAGCCAATTCTGCGGAACATGTCTTAAATTTTGTGGTTTCAGACGTTGTTTTAATAGCATCAGAAACAAGCCTGCTGAAAATTTGTGTGGCAAATACTACAAGCATTTTTCAAAAGTGTTAGGAACAGGGACCGTAATCATTATGAGTTTTATAATAAAAATTACACAATAATGATTATATTGTGAGTTTTAAAGATTTTCTTCAATGGTAATGATTATTTTTGAGCAATATTAATAAAAATCAGCCATAATCATTATTTTTGAGCAAAAGAAATAAAACTCAAAAATAATCATTACTTATGATTTTTATTTTTTTCGCTCAAAATAAAACTCACTTTCAATTTATGCCTTCTTTTGAGGTTTTTTACATATAAAAATTTGGTCAGAACTAATAAAAGAAAAAATATTAAGACATGCTTGTTCATTTTGTTATATAAAATATCATTTTTTTGCACAAAAATTATTTTTTTTCATACATAATATATAAAGTAAATTAAAAGTGAGTTTTATTTTGAGCGAAAAAAATAAAAATCATAAATAATGATTATTTTTGAGTTTTATTTCTTTTGCTCAAAAATAATGATTATGGCTGATTTTTATTAATATTACTCAAAAATAATCATTACCATTGAAGAAAACTTTAAAAATCAAAAATTTAAAAATCATGACGGATATTCAAAGATTGTTAAAAAATAATAATAATGGTGCAAAAAATTTTTGTTTATGTCTGTTCTAAGTGATTGATTTTTTGATTTAAAAAAACGAACAATAATCATTATTTACGGTCCCTGGTTAGGAAACATATGTTGCCGTGTTAGTTTTGGGCACATTTTTGTTTTTGCATTTGCTTCCATTTCTTACAATTCCCTAATTACCTGAAAGCTTGCCGTCCCATCCGGGGTTTTTATGTCACATTTCAGCCACCCATTCCGCAAAGATTTAATTGAGTGTGGGAAATCATAAAGGCAAAAAACATTTTGATCGCTTAATTCAAAAAACGGTTTTTTAGCAGATACTTTAAGATTGGAAAATCATTTTCGGTTAGTCGAGCCTTCATCACATATAAGGGCATAAACATTAATACCAATGCTTTTTAAAATATTTACATTTACTGTAACAATTTCACTTAAAGAATCTGCAGATAAACCATTTTGGGAAGTAAAATAATTTAGAATGATAGCTAAATGGATGTAAGCAAAAAACACATTTTAATATTTCATAATGTCTTTAAATCTGAACCTCAAAAAATTGGTATAAAATCTTTTATTATTAAGTCATGTAAACGAATCACCCCAGAGTGGTTTGCCAACACTTGTTCTCAACACAGCATAGAGGTATTGGATTTGCTGCTCCTTCGAAAGCATTGCTCTTGGACTACAGAAAAAGGAAGTTCCAAAAATAGATATTCTATCCAATAAATAATTTTTAAAAAAGTAACCTTATTAGCCTTTTTATGGAGATGAAAATCCTCAAAATATACTTTTTGATGCTTCAAAGTAAAAACTAAGAAATAATTTTAATTTTGATTATTATTTATTTATTATTTATTCTTAACATAAAAAATTGAAGTATCTTTTCTTATAAAAATGAATATATACATACAGTTATATATTTTAAACATACATAAATTAAAAATAAAATTTTTTCAATTTTCTTATAATTGAAAAATCATCAATTTATCATTCGAAAATTTGTCATTAATGAATATATTTTTTTTTTTAATATTTTTGGAATTACATTTTTTGGTTTAGTTAACCTTTTATTTCAAATAAACATAAAATCAATTGTTGAGCTTAAATAAATAATAATAATAAAACATATTTTTAACTACACTTTTATTAGGATATTTAATAGGGCGCTATATATTCGATGTAGATTAATGTATTTTCCTTCGCGCAACTACAAATTAAATATGCTTTGCCCTACACTAGCTTACATAGTCGTATCGGAGCACTGCATTCTTTAATACACAAAAATATTTGAACCAACAACATTATTCTCTGTTTTAAAATTTAAAAAACGAAAACAGCTCACAATGAATAAGTCACACAAACACATAAATTGTATTGTATGTGAATATTGTTGTTAGCATGAAACCGTTTCTGTACTTAAGCGAAAAAAAAGACACGAAGTAAAAATTTTGTTGTGGCTATCGTCTTATACACTGTGATGTTGTGTGTGCAAAGTAAGAGAATAAACGAATTCTCTTTGCTAAATAAGAGAGTAACAATTCTTTTTGCGGGTTCCAACATTACGACCCGCCATAAGAAATTTTACTTGTACGTGATGCACATTCTATATGATTTATATTCTTTGGCATAAGTAAACGTTTTTAATTCATAAGCATAAAAATAAATTACCTTTTTTCATTTAAACTTAGAATATCGGATTTGCTTCTAAGTAATTTTCTCTGCATTCTTTCATTTTGCTCATTTTCTTCCTCTTCGTAAAAATATAGTGCCACACAATCCATTTTTAGTAAATTACTCAAATATTTAATTTTTGTTTATTAAAATATATGTACTTATATTCTTTTTAATCAAATTCACAAACAATTTTTTAAAACATAAATTTGACATTTATTTATTTACTTTTTGACTAGTGCTGCCACTCATTTAAAATAAAATTCGAATGCGAATACGAAAGTCTTAAAGAATACCAAATCTCTTTCGCATCGCAATTCATTTTCGCATTGCATTGACTTTCGCATCGCAATACAGAATAAGCCCCCTGCTTTCTTTTCAGCTACATGGAAAAATCCACTTTTTCGTATTTAACTTTGACACACTACATATTAAAAAAGGTAATATGGTTTAATAACATATGTATACAAGCGATGTTGCCGGAAATATTTTTTTAATAAGAAATCTACGAAAAAAAAACTCACGCGATTACAATTTTAAGTGAGGTACACATTATCGAACCTGACTGACAGTCAGAAATTCATCATTTTTGAATTATTGTCTTGACTGGCCGAACTATAAGTCATGTTCGTCCCTCAAACCGTCATTCAAACTAAAGATTTGATTGGTAAACATCTTGAGAATGAAAGCAAAATGCGCATTGTTCATTATCAGAATAAATAAAAAAAATATGAAAACTAAAATTGTATATTTTTAAAATAAAAAAAAAAACGGGCAGCCAATACTAAGAATATATTTTAAACATATTGTATTCCATATTTTATGTTACATTTCATAAAAACATATAAATTTTTAAAAAATATTTTTTCCGCGTCCAGTTTATGATGTTAATACTACGAAAAAAACAACCTTGACTGACGATTTTATGTACACATTATCATTTAAAAACAAATATGGCCGCTGACTGTCAGTCAACCAGAGAATTTTTTGTGGTTGACTGACGAAATTTAGTGGCCACACTGTCGATCAAGAGAAATTTGAGCATGACCGTCAGTCAGGTTCGATAATGTGTACCTCACTTAAAGTTTAATGTATTTGTTTTTATAGGTTCCAAAATATAGTATTTTTGCATACTATATATTTTTTTAATACATAGTATATAGTACATACACATGAAATATAGTACAATACTATAATTTATAGTACGGTTGGTAACCCTAGCTATACCTTGCCTGGGTACGAACTGATTGTTCCCCATAGGCCTCGCGTTAATATTTTTACGTACATAATCATCATTTAGAAAACTTTCTCTCATCTGCACAAGTTTTCTTAAGTGAGGGATTGAATGAACTTGGATGTATAAAAGTTCGTGCCTAATTTCAGGTCGTAAATTTCGAGTTATGATCTCAATTAATTCGAGTTCCAACATTGGAGTTGGTAACCTGTCCATTATAGATGAAAGCGCTTCGTAGTACGTATCAAATGTCTCTCCTACCCTTTGCCTACGATTCCGAAGCTCTTCCCTAATGTCAAACGATGACTTAAAATCTTTATATTGAAATCTTATAGCCTCGGTAAAATTATGCCATGTAATCACTTCCACTTGCTTATGGTAGCGCCAAAATCATTCCCTCGCCTTACCAGTAAGCAAAATGTGAGGATTTTTACAAATCACATTGAAATCTCCCTGAAATTTCTCAATCGTAAGAGATTTAAGTCTATACAAAAATTCCTCGACCGTCAAGCCAGTTGATGTACCATCAAATTTTAGTCCCCAGTTCTGAATTATTGCAGAAATTTTATTTGTAGAAACAGAGGAAAAATTTGAAAAACTCATATTTGGAGAAGTAATTTGACTAAAGTTGTTATTATGCCTAGGGTAACTCGTTCCCTTAAGCTATTTGCAGAAGGTCGATTATCAACATCTCCGTCCTGATGGGGAGATCTATGGAACGTATTTGGTGTAATATTAAGGTTATGTAATACTCTAATAATACTAGTCTCAATTATTTTATTGAGCTTATCCAAATCAAGAGTTATATTTCGGGATCGAGATGGTAAGGTAGTATCCTGTATTGCCTCAGCATTTTGAGGATTTTTATCAGGCAAATTCACCGAGGACCCTGCCAAGTTTCTCAAAGGATTTGTTACGCTCCCCATGTTATAATCTGGAGCTACATTTACCAAATTTGCCGAAGGTTCATTTAAGATATTTCTAGAAAAATTACGAGTCTGATACTGTTTTGTTATACCGCCGCGTTGTTTAGGTTTTGTCCTCGCATTTTTTCCTGGTAAAATTAATTTCTGCAAATCAGATAACTGACAAGACACCCGACAAACTGGGCATTCACTTTCCTCTGAAAGAAAATTTTCTATACATGGCCGATGAAAAACATGGCCACAACTGACTACTATAAATAATTCTAATTTTTCTTCTAAACGGTCAGCACATACATGACAACTGTCACTTGAATCTGAATTAGTTGGAACTGATGGTGATATACCATCAGTCACGCATGTATGAGTCGGAGACCGTGATACTGCCATTTCAACTAAAAAAATTTCGTGCAAACTATCCCTACGTAAATTATATCAGAATCAAAATTAACAATAACTCTTCGTTATCAAGTACTACAAAGTTTATTAATCAAAAATAAAATTGTATGTTATTCACAAAAATTGGTTTCTTTCAATGGTTCAATTATGTTAGGTAAAAAAATAGAAAAAAAAAAGTTTTATGTGTGTTCAATAGATAATAATAAATAAATAGGTGGAAACAAATCATGTCTATAGATTTCTATTTATGTAAGCATTTGTCCAAACATAATTGCTAGTTTGTACAAATATCAATCAATCCTCGACTATATAAGAGATACTACACTGCAACATGCCACGTAATATAATCTCATTATACGCCAATATACTTAGTATGTCAAGACAAACAATTATAATAACTACAACAGTGAGAAACTGTATAAACATATGTTCGCGAACTAAATGAAATTATTCCCTAGTGGTAAATCGGTTAGACAGCTCAAACCTCAAGCTTCTAATTTCCTAAAATACATAAAGAATTATTCATATGGCAAGCAAACGATATGTAAAAACCGTTTAACACCAAGTTGTTTATGAAATCTACATATGAAAGAGAAAAAAATGTTTATTAAATTTCTGTGGACACAAAAATGAACCAAAACAATGGAACTACCGTGCCCCACGTTGGGCGCCATTTTATGTAATATATTATGCAAAAAAAGAAGTAGAAGCTGTAATGCTACATTCCCATTTATTTATTAGCAGCAGTCGGGTTGTTGTTGACCGCCTGTGAAGTTTTCCCGTTTGCACTATTATGATGGCTGAAATGCACAGATGTACCTTAATTGGATTTAGAAAGATTGTGGGAGCCATTTAGCACTAGCTTCAGTCGGTTGGGGGATTCGTGTCTTCCCTTACCCAGTATAAAATTACATAAAAAATTATTATAGACTCCCTGAGATAAACAAATTAAATAAAATATATGACCATAACAACTGCCCCCTTAGAGTCATAATGGACAAAACAAACTATTGATAATTATTATCTATACAATCCCAAGGTGTTCTCAGGAATCGACGCCTCTTAACCGTCCCATAACCTACATTCTGCTGGCGCTATAATTAATGTGCAGAATCCCCATATATCGTATTAATTTTACCTTAATCTCTTCCATGAAATAACCAGTTAAAATTTTAGCAATTCATCATATCATCATCTCATATATTATTATATGTATATTATATTATATATATTTCTAAAGCACTTTTTTTGTCGGTTGCAAATATCTCCCATACCACCGCATTAAATTCAATGAATGATATCTCATTTTAAAGCTTATTTCTAAGACTAATGACGAAAAATAATTAGAAATTGAAAAGTTAATATATTCATTGATAAAAATTATATTTTATATAGAACTGCATGGTAATATTGTTGTCATTATGATCATATGTTTTTGTTCAAGTGTGGTAATACAGGGTCGCTTAATAGTAAATGCAGTTCTACATAATATGTGTTTCTTTACTGTTTGGGTAAAGTTCGGTAAATAGAGAGTAAACAATAATTTCTCTCAATAGGAGACAAATTTACCCAAAAATACGGGAACGCAAAAAAGCAAATATTTTACTCATTCACATAAAAATATGAAAAACACAACTTTATGTCACACACACACACATATATTGAACATGTATTTTCGCAAAAAATAAACGATAATAATTCGAATTATACATGTTAACTAAGACAAAAAAAAAAACTGTTTTATATAAATATTGAATTAAATATACATATAAGCCTTTCACTGCAGGGTTATAAATATTTTTAAACTCAATTTCTGAAATTTTTTTAGTTTTCTGTACTTTTCATTTTTCTATTATATTTTAAACAGCTGATTATTTGTTTACTT
The DNA here is from genome assembly GCA_963576795.1 of Metopia argyrocephala. Taxonomy (NCBI): domain Eukaryota; kingdom Metazoa; phylum Arthropoda; class Insecta; order Diptera; family Sarcophagidae; genus Metopia; species Metopia argyrocephala. The sequence continues at coordinate 34,464,535 of OY756211.1, forward strand.
GCACAAACTAGCCCGAAGAAAAAGTATGGGCTATTTCGTGCATGAAGAAGAAGAATGTTACATAACTACATAACTGGCCAATTTGCATAAGACTTATAGAATTGAAGATCGGGTCCACTAACCGCCACACATGAAATGTATCAACATAAGCTTCTTCATGCTCTTTGGGTGCATCTAATTGTATTAAAGTGCCGTTTAAATAGCCGCAAACTAACGGCAAGCCTTTAATGGCGAAGAATTTAGATACCACTTCATCCATGTTTTCTGGCCAGCGTACCAACAATATATCAATAATAAGTTTGCACATTGAAAATAACCAGCATTTATTTACAATCATTTGTAATTTACGGGACTTTTATTACCAAAAATTTATTTTTTTTTTATGTATACCAAATTTATATTTTAAAACAAAGAAATGCAACAAAAACAAATTTTTACCTTATTTTTCATTGTCAAGAAACTGTTTGCACAAAAATGATTTCTTTCATTTGATGTTAATAGGGAGTTAATAACCTGTAGTTTTTACAACTAAACGGTGATTTACCGTTATAATTTAAGCAAATTTTTTATTACAATCATTTTTTAAATTAATTTGCACTGTATTTTTGTATCATACACCTCTTATATTTACAATATTTGAAATTTTAAAAATTACGGGAAGAAAATTATCTTATAGTACTATTCCATCGTTCTTAGTTTCACGGAGTACAATTTACAACGTTATAAATTGAGCCGAAAAAGAGAATAGATTAGACTTAATGTCAGGAGGTGAGTGAAAAAATAAAATAAACAAACGTGCCGAGCATTTTATTATAAGAAAAGTGGCTCAAAATTCCAGAATTTCAACTAGAACACTAGCGGCAGAGTTGGAGGAAGAGCTTGGTGTTATTATTCTTCACTAGACAGTTCCTCAGACCACGATAAAAAATAAGTATTTAGCGACGATTTCCATTCGTTATTCTTAAAGTTTCACAGAAAAATTATTATTGGAACAATGTGATATTTTGTGACGAAACGAAAATGACGCTGTACTACAATAATAGACCGTCTAGGGTGTTGCGCAACTTTAAAAAAAAAATATTATCCTAACCGTAAAATTTGAAAATGTCAATAATGATATATGGCTGTTATTCAAGTCAAGGAGTGGGTGATATTCCTGTTATAGGCTCAACAATGGATGGGCATCAATATTTAGAAATTTTGCGATCCCATTTATTTAGTATTTCGCAAAAATTTTCACTTAAAGGTGCCACAAACCAAAACTTAAGTTTTAACAAAATATTGACGTAAAAAATAAATTACACCAGGTACAGATGTGGCTGTTATGTAACTGCGGACACGTTATCGATACATCGGCTCAAAGTCCCGATCTCAATCCTATTGAGTTTCTATGGGTGCTTTAGAAAAAACAAGCTCTAAACGACAGAAAAATATGATTTCGCTGAAAAAAAGCAGTATTAGAAGAGAGGCAGAAAATACCAGAGAATTATGACCTAAAGAAATGAATAGGTTCAATGAAAAATTGTGTATAGTATGCTATAGATGCTAAGGCTTTCCATATAAAGTATTTAAATATTCTAAGGCCAAATTTTAAATGTTTTCACTAAAGCCAAAATTGAAAAATCATATTTGTGCAAAGAGTTTCTTGACAGTGTAAAATAAAGTAAAAATTTGTTTTCGTTGTATTTCTTTCTTGCTTTAAACATCCGACTTAATAGTAGTGCCATCCTCCAAGATAAGTGAAATCCCAAATGAATTTCATAATGGTCCTAGTGGGAGTCATCTAGGAGTAACTAAAACTTTAGAAAAACTTAAGCAAAGGTTTTACTGGATTGGTTGTCAACAAGCTGTCGCCGATTGGATAGCAAACTGTGCGCAATGTATGGCAGCAAAAGGACCAGTGAGAAGAAGCAGAGGGCAGCTACAGCAGTATAATTCAGGCGCATTATTCGAGTGGATAGCGATGGATGTAACAGGTCCTTTTTCTATCAGTAACAAGGGTAATCGATATGTTCTCGTAGTGATGGATTATTTCAGCAAGTGGCCAGAGGTGTACACCATACCCAATCAAGAAGCAACAACAATTGTAGACGTATGTATTTGTGAACAACTGGGTTTGTCGCTATGGTGTACCAATTGAACTGCACTCCAATCAATACAGAAATTTTGAGTCCATGGTGTTTAAAAAAATGTGCGAGATCTACGGAATAAAGAAGACAAGGACGACGCCACTATCTAATGGAATGGTACAGCGATTTAATAGAACACTTGAGGAATACCTACGTAAAGTGGTGAGTGAGCATCAAAAAGATTGGGACGAGCACACACCAAAGTTTCTGCTGGTATACCGATCAGCTGTGCATGATTCAACATCAAAAACACCTACCAAGATTATTTATGGTACTGAGTTGAGATTACCTGGTAACTTGGCGCCAAACCAACAGCGGACGAAGATGAGACTTATGCCGTAAAACAAGAAAACCTCAACGAATTACATGATTTTGTACACACTCGAATGAAGATAGTCAGTGACAAGATAAAAGCGAGATACGATAAAGCAGCAAATAGTGAGGGTTATCATGAAAGTTAACTGGTTCTACTTTACAACCCACAGCGGATGAAAGGATTGTATCCCAAATTGCAGACTAACTGGGAAGGACCGTACAAGGTAATCAAAAGGCTTAATGATGTTGTCTACAGAATTCAAAAGAACAACAGTCCGAGGTCCAGGATGAAAGTCGTACACTTAGAGCGACTGGCAAACTATGGGAAGTAATTAAGGAGCCTTTTCGAGACGAACAGGCTTAAGTGGGAGGCAGTGTTACGAAAAATAAATAAAGTAAACAAAAAATGCCAACGATTACAGCTAAAATAAAAGAAAAACGCGTATTATGGTAACATTTTAGAGTAAAAAAAGTAACAACAACAACCACGTAATTTTGTCTTGTGCTTTTACCAGTAAAAACAGAAACACACATGCACACCTACACCTTTATATTGGTGCTACAAAAATAACTACGAAATCATTTCAACAGCAACAACATAAGAGATGTTGTATTCTACAAGCTTCTATATGAGCTACAGATATACAGACGCATATACATACAAAAATAAATTAACATGTTGGCACACAAGTATTTTGCCATATGCAGTGATCTCGAAACTGAAAGAAAAATCTAGACACATTGAAATTTAAATATAAGACAGAGCAGAGGTTGGGAATCAAGTCAGTTGTGATTTAGCTACGATAGAGTAAAGATCAACAGTGAGTCCCTAAGTATGGTATTGTTTAACAGCGTATATCTTGTAAAGTGTATTAAGTGCAAATAAAGTAAATTAGTAAATACACAATCAAATCAAGTGTTTGTTATTGCAATTAAGAATTCACATAATAAATTATTTCTATAGAAAAGGTTTATAGAAATAAAACGTTTTAAAAAAGTAAAAACGTAACGATACGTATATAAGTAATTAATATTGTACATGCACATTAGGATGGCAGTAAAAATTCAACTTTGGATTTTCTATAGTTTTCGCACTGAATATCGATCCAGTTGATATAAAACGGCTATGGTCAAAATTTGAGCAAAATCGGAGAACTTTAAGCCGTGCCCCAAAGAGGTCAAAGGTCAAAATATGGTATATTGTATATTTTTTATTTATTTTTATTGTTAATCTTATAAACAATTACAATATTTCTTTCTAATGTGGTTAAGAATGTTTTATAATATTTGTTTTTTGTCAAAAAATTAACCCTTCTGTGCCCTGAGGGTCTAAGTGACCCTTTTAAAATTTTAAAATTACACAATTTTTTATTTGCCAAATATTTTATGGATAAATTTAACATAGGTTATTTTTTGATATTACCACCTTTTTCTGAGGAGTGAGATGATGTGGATTGCTTTTAGAAATGTGAAAACTTACGTTATAACGACAACTAAAACAAGCAATTACAATTAGCATGTCTGTGTTTTAACTTAATTAATTGTTACGTGATCTAATTTAAAATTAAATTATAGCAAGTGTTGAACAAATCTCTTTTAATTAAAAACCACTGTTTTAAACCTTGGGTGCAGACATCATATATTTGAAATGATTTTATCATCAGTGTTCATGGAAGCAAATATAAGTGCTACTGGTCCTGAAGTAGTAATATTTTAGAAATTTAAGAAACATTGGCCTAAAAGCAAGATACTTTTTTGACTGGATTAACACACCCCAGATTTAACGAAACTTTAGTTGGTAATCGCGAACAATAAAATAATATATATAAAATACTATAAATAAAATAATATAAATAATAATAATAAAGACTTTCCTTGTGATGATGACAAGAATTTCTTGAATTAATAATACTCTTAGGAGGAAATTAAATTTGAATTGAATTTGAAAAATTTTCAGTTAAAAGGAAAAATACTGGTGAGAATAGCATTCAATTATAATTCACATAATCTATTTCCAATAGATTGTGCTTTAAATAGAAATATAAAAATATGAATATGTATAACACAAAGAACTCTGATGAGACCTTTCGTAACTGGGTCGAAAAAAGAATACCAGTATTAGGATCTTAGGCTATTAAAATTCATATAATAAGTATTTATTCAATGTTTAATTCAATACAACTTTTCATACCTGTGGGCAAAGAGCATATCTCAGATAACTAAAAAAACTGTAACATATTACGGTTTTACAGTACAAAATATATTAAACATTAAAACCCACTGGACAGGGAAAGGTTAAATTTTTAATTTTTTTATAATTACTAATAATTGCACATTGTAAATGAAGTGCAATGATTTTCTATACAAGTTCAGGCAATATCGAACAACTTCTTTAAAAAAAAAGGTTGTAAAAATATTGGGCTTAAAAAATCTGAAATCGCTTTGCTTTACGTTACCAACGTAATGCAAATAAACAAAAAAGCTGCCATATCAACATATCAAAAAATAATCGCCAATATACAAGAAAAAAAGCGCTGAAATGTTTAAATTGTACAGTAAAAAAAATAATAAAAATCATAATTCCAAGTTCTGCAAGGCGAATAGGATAAAATGTGATGCATGTGGTGGAAGGCATATTACTCCAATGTGCGAGAGACCTAAAAATAATAAAACTAACTACTTTCACAGCAAAAATAGCAACGCAGAAAAGGATAAAAAGACACAATAAGAACAAAGGAATGAAAATAACAGCAGCGCAGCAGCTTTGAATACATTACAAGCAGAACAATATGTATTTTTTTACAAACAGCCAAAGGTATTTTAAGTAACACAAGCAACAAAAAATTGTTTTAACCAGAATTATAATGGATAACGGTAGCCAGAGAACATATGTAAGCGAATATTTAGTTAAAGAATTAAATTTGAAATATTCTGGCACAGTAAAAATTAAAATCATTCCCTTTGGTGAGGAAGAAAATAGAATAAAGGAGAAAATATTTAAGCGTGTTAGAGTAATAATAAAAAATCAATTTAATGATCATGCAATAACAATAACAGCAACAGTGGTGCCAATAATTTGCAAAGACGTTATACCCATACCTAAACTGAATATTAATAAAGGTAGAATAAAAAATTTAGCCCATACGATTGAATGTAGCGACAAATTTATTGATGGTATAAATTTATTGATCGGTCAAGACTATTATTGGCAATTTCATAAACAAGGGCATGTATCATCGACAAATAATCTATTTGCTGTAAATACATTTTTCGGTGCTAATAACCCTGATAATTTACCAAATTTTATTTTTCATATTAAAGAAGCAAAACAAGAGTTTGATGTATCTACATTTAGGAATCTAGAGTCGATAGGCATTACAAACTTTAAAGAGACTAATGAGCAATCACTTATTAATGAAACCGTGTCGAAAATAGTTTTGCAAAATGGTAGATATCAAGTTTCCTTACCGTGGCAAAAAATTAGTATGGAATTAAATAACAATAAAGAAATAGCGTTGGGTCGACTGCCACTGTCATCAATCAAAAATCGATTTTATTATATGCCGCATAGAGCAGTATATCGCGAAGATAAGCAAAAGACTAAAATGCGTATTGTGTTCGATGCATCGTCTAGTGAACCAGGTTTGCATCTTTAAATGATCAGCTAAGCATTGGCACCAACACAGTAGCAGATCTTCTAACATTACTTTTAAGGTTTCGTTCCAATAAAATCGCTATTACGTCAGATATTGAAAAAGCTTTTTTACAGATTTCCCTTGCTAATAGTGATCGAGATGTCCACAGATTTTTTTGGTATGGTCATCACCATCCACTCGAAGCGAATTACCAGCAATTATTGTATACCAGATGACTAGAGTAAGGTTTGGAGTAGCGAGAAGTCCATTTCTCTTATCAGCGACAATTCGAAAGCACCTAATGAGTTGTAAAAAGCAGTATGGCGAAATTTGCGATAGGTTAATAAAATCGTTTTATGTGGATCACATGATAATGAGTGTAGCGACTCCATCAGAGGCCATAACAGTAATAAATGTTGCGAAAAAAATTATGTTGGCAGCGATCTTTAAATTAAGTAAGTGGAATTCAAATAATGAGGAGGTAAGGAAGCACATTCAAACAGATGACATGGAGCTACCAGTATTACAGAAAATACTTGGAATTAATTGGTTTACTATAAGCTACGAAATTGGAGTAGATTTAGGTAACGTACTCGGGCAGATCAATATAAGGCCATCAAAACGAAATGTGTTGCAGGTTATGGCAAAAGTTATTGACCCTTTGGGCATGTTAGGTCCTTTTACAATTAGAATAAAAGTTTTACTTGAAAACATTTGGAAAGAGCATGCTGGATGGGATAACATATTAAATGAAGAATTATCGAACGAATTTAATAAGAGGAAAGATGAATTATCCTTATTAAAAGAATTCAAAATGAAGCGATGCTTAGCAGACTACCAGAAAAATGTAGATTTGCATTTATTTGCCGATGCTAGCCCATTAGCTTATGGGGCAGTAGCATATGTGCGTCAAGAAACTGATAATGGACAAGTACTTACTAATTTCGTTGGTTCAAAAAATCGAATACGTCCAATTAATAAAACAAATGGAAAAGATGAACTTTACCGAAATTAGAACTAACTGCGGCGTTAATGGCATCCCGATTAAAAGATTTTTTAGTGCGCATCCTAGACTTCAAAATAACGGAAGTTCATCTTTGGACGGATTCAACAATCGTGCTGAATTGGATAAACGGAAATGGCAAGCGAGCAAGAGTAAGCGAAATAAATAAATTAACAAATATACACAAATGGCATCATTGTGATGGCAAAACAAATCCAGCCGACCTGTTAACTAGGGGAATAAAAGCGATTCAATTACTAGAAAGCAACGTTTGCAAACAAGGCCTATCCTAGCTAACAGAACACAAACAATTCTGGCCCAATGAATATGTTTTCCAAATTTCGTCAAATTTAGAAATGACTGATACTGATGTATTATTAAATGATAAAAATGCACATTCAATTATGCTAATTGAAAATTTTAGTAAACTTAAAAAACTACTGCGAGTTACGGCATTTATCTTTCGTTTTATTAGTAATACAAAAAAACAAACAAGCAGTAAAGTGCAATAAAATCTTATGGGTTGAAAAGGTTCCAGAGTTAACGTACAAGGAATTGTAACAAGCTGAAGAATATTGGATTAAATATTCACAATACTCCTGTTATGAGAAAGATTATAAAGATTTACAAAAACACAAATGTATTTCGTCTGGATCAAAAATATTATGTTTGAATCCAATTTTAATTAATGGAATAATGCGTTTAAACGGCCTCTTACCTAAATCAGCATTTTCCGATTACACATGCAATCCAGTTTTTTTTACCAAAACATTGCCATCTCAGCAAATTGTTAATAAATGAAGCTCATCATTCTGTCATGCACAGCGGCGTAAATGCAGTTTTGGCGTACCTAAGGAAGCGTTTTTGGATAATTAAAGGGCGACAAATAATTAAAAATGTTATAAACAAATGTGTTATTTGTAAGCGACTACATGGTAAAAGCACGTCAGACCATGGACCAATTTAGCGAACGAAAGAGTAACATACAGTAAACCATTTGAAACCACTGGAATTGACTTTGCTGGGCCACTGTATGTAAAAAATGATGGTGAAATAACTGAGTGCAAAATTTACATTATGCTATTTACTTGCGCAGCCATTCGTGCCGTACATTTAGAGCTAATAAAAGATATGACTATTAAAAGCTGCATCAACGCTTTACACAGGTTTATTACCAGGTATGGCGCACCAAAAACTCTTATATCAGATAATGCAAAAACATTTAAACGAGCTGATTTGGAATTGAAAAAATTAGAACAGCTAATGAAACACAAAGATGTTCAACAAATAGCGGCACATAAATGTATAATTTCGAAATACATTCCTGAACGTGAGGCATGGTGGGGTGGTTTTTGGGAACGGTTGGTTCAAAGCCTTAAAAGGTGTTTAAAAGCAGCTATTGGTAAAAACACTCTAAGTTTTGATGAAATTAGAACATTTCTATCCTAGGTTGAATTAGTAATCAACTCGAGACCATTGACATACATGACGAATGATCATAACGACATTGAGCCTTTAACACCGGCTCATTTTCTAAATAATCATAAAACGGTTTTTACTCTTTCATATTTCAAAAGCGATCAATCAACCTTAGCTGTAACCTGGTATATACGGCAAAATTTATTGAGACGATACTCCAAACGTTGGCAAGTTGAGTATTTGCAGCAGTTGCGTTCTATTCATTATAATAAACATGGGCCGATACGTAGTATCAAGATTGGTGATGTTGTGTTAGTGCACGAAGATTTAAAACCGAGGCTTTTGTGGAAATTAGCAGTTGTTGAAACTTTCATCGGCCATGGTGGGGCCGAAGATATGAAAAATATAGCGTGAATTATAAGTTGTCTTATACCGAGATAGAATTTTCTACAACTTTACAGTTACATTTTTTCTTTATTTCTTTTGAACTCTCTTTCTGAATTTATGTATTGTTTTCTTTGTACTTGAATATGACAACTTGCTTTGCTTAAATTATTGTCTAATAAGGTAATCAGTGTTGCCACAGCCTTTAATATTTTGTAATCAAATTTTAATAAAAAAGTAATTAAATATAATATATAATAAAAAAAAATTACTAAAAATATTAATTTCATGCGCTCTTTTTGTGGCACTTTTTTTTAATTCCTTTTTTGTGCCACTATTTGAAAAATCCCAGCGATAATGCTGGCCTTAAGCCCATATGACACCAACTTTTTTTATTGAATTGTTATAGAATTGATGGAAAAAATAGTAAATGCTAGAAACAGTGGAATATGAAAAATATAAAAAAATATTTATTTGTGTTTTTGTGTTTATAACTATTTCAATGTTGATACTTTTTATTAAAAAAAAAACGTTACCTTGAAGGCAAAAATACCGTAAAATCACTTAATTGTAGAATAATACTACAAAGTTAGCAACACTATAGTATTTTAAATTCTTAATGTCAATTTCAATGTAAAATATTTTAACTTGTTTTTGACAAACGCCACTTTTTACCGATAACATTTGTAAATATTTTGGCAATTCTGTATTGATGTGAATATAGTTGAACTCTTTATACCCTTTATACTTTCTTATTATATAATATTTGCACTGTTTTCCAAATCAATATTAGTACAATAAAAGTAGGTAACATATGGGCTTTAGGAATGATACGAATTGCTGTGAATTGATTATTCAAACGCCAGTGTTATACCTTTACCCTTGAATGATCAACAGCAATTACCTCATCGTTACATGTTGATTGTGGTTAGTGCCTTCGCTAAGTACGTTTTTAGCTGTTATGTGATACTACCAATGATTAGTCTTCTTTTGTTGTCAATAGTTAAGGTGGAGTAGAGTAGTATGTCAGCTGGCGGTTTCTTTGTAGATGGACTTCTTGGAGGGGAACCTCTTATTTTTTAAATTATAATTTTGAAAAAGCAGGAAACTAATTTTTTTAATTTTTCACCTTTGCTGGGATTTGAACCTGGGCCGTTTAATATTTTGTGCGAGCGCTCTGCTCTAACCACTATACCAGGCACTTAATTTACCTTAGTTTAGTGTTAATGCTTAATGTTTCATGGTTTTGTTGTAATTTTATATTAGTCAGTGTCAGTAAAAAAGTGCTGACAATCTATTATTCTGAGTACACTGTATATATATTTTATAAGATGTATAAAATTCTTTAAATATGTTTTAATCAAAGTTTCTTTTTAGAAGTTACGTACTAAATGGCCTCAGTATTTTAATTGGATGGGTAAATTCTATGCAGGCCGACGAAAATGTGTAATATGCGGTCAATATGAAGGTGAGTAAAAGTTTTTCTTAAGCGACTACAATTAAATATGTACGTACAATTATACTCTTTTTTAATAATAATGTACCTGACGTAGAAATGTATTCAGATGTTCAATTTATGTCACGGAAAAATTATCTTTAATTGCTCTCTGCATTTCAAAACTAATTAAAATTCGGCTGCCTACACTGAACCAAAAAATTTCGTAAATACTGTTAAATGGCATAGAATAGAAGAAACGTAGGTTATATATCAGCTAACTAAATGCGTAATCAAAACTACGGCAATTTTTAGTTAAAATTTGAAATTTTAGTAATTTATTTATTTTGAAGAAATTTCAGGATGTAAATATGACGAAATTTAGTTAAATTAAAGAAAAAATTAGTCAAATTTACTAAATATTTTTGTAAAATTTTATTTAAATTAGAGAAAATTTATTTAAATTAACTAATAATTTTTGTTAATTTTTATTCATATTGAATACATTTTTTGTTAATTTCTACTCATACTAAAGAATTTTTATTTAATTGAACTAATAATTTAATTTAACATGTATGCTGTATACATACATAAATATATAACTTTTGTACCAAAGATAATCACCCTTATTCTATTTGGCGTCGGTAATAACAATAGCAATTTTAAGGCAATGGCAATTTTAAACAAAGGCAACATCAATTTAATGTTAATTTGGTATTCTATAAGAGTATTATGACGGCGTTGCCTGTATATCGATAATGTTAATAAAATACAGCACACATCTCTAATGTTTGAGACAGCTGTTTCATTTTGTTAAAAAAAAAGAAATAGTGTCGTGGAAAATAAAAGAAAATAAAATTTAAATAAAAATGTTTTTCCTTTCGGATTCAGACTCCAGTGAAAAAGAAATTAAAACCAATTTAGTATTGGAAAGAAGACTGCTTAGGCAGAAGTCGTTCATTTTTAACTTACCCGATGAGAAGTAAGAAATAAATTTAAAATCATCATGTTCAAAGTTTTTTTTATTAATTTCATTACATTTTTAAGATTTGAAAGTTACTTCAGGCTAAATAAGGCGTCATTTAAATATGTGTTGGATACCATAGAGCCCAATTTAAAAAAAGGAACTTCATCAACGTACGTTCCTAACACCATAAAATTGGCAGCAACATTGCGATTCTTAGCTCAGGGATCGTACCAGCTCAGTGTTGGAAACGATTATAACCTGGGACTTTCACAGCGAATGGTGTTGAAGGTTTACCTTTTGCCATCCATCACCAGTTCTACTTGGTGGCCCAAGTGAATTTAAAGTGTTTGCAATGGCCTCCCACTGTTCATTGAAATTGGTTGGAACAGTGCCTCTACGAAATGCTTTCGCTAACGACGGATTTTTTTCCAGCTCTTCGACTAATTTCTCAAACTGGCAAGGATTTGTTATTTTAATTTTTTCCATTTCAAAATGTTATTTATTTTTTTTTATTTAATACTCAAAACAGAAAACAGAACCGCACAATAACGAAATTTTTGAATTTAAATGTTTTTTTCAACTACTTTTTCTTATATGTAGGTATGTATCTGTTTTTTAAAACAAAGAACAACACTAGGCGACACCAAAAATGACGTCGACAAAATTATTGGCAATTAAAGACAATAACGACATCAATTTTGCTTACAGAATACCAAAAATATGTTAACAGTGATCGATAAACGGCAATATTGCCAACTGGAATACCGATCGGCAATAACCGACTAAAAACGACATTTCCTTCTATCGACGGCGCCGGGTGAATGATATTATTATAAATAGATTATATAATATATATTTAATACCAAGTGGCTTTTTATATTGTCACCATTTTTTCAGTATACCAAAAGTATATTTGGCTTTTTGAAAGTCTATAATTTTTTGCAGCTGCCCAATGACTTTTAACTTCCTCCCAGGTGCAGTTGTCGTGCAGAATTGCGTTAATACTATCTTCAGTATTTTCTTCAGGAGATCCAAAAATGTAGATTTACAAATTAGTATATGTAAACTGAATTTAATAAATACATTTTTTTAGCTCTTACCTAAACTTACAACTCTTTTCTGACCACAACACCGAATTTTTGAAGAATATAGTCGCCGTAGTCTAGTGTGTTGGCTTACTAGAAAAGAGCTCCGGGTTCAAACCCTAGCTCGGACATCTTGAAAAAGGAAATTTGAAAAAAATATTTCTTACTCATGGACAAAAATTAACGTACCTACACAATTAAGATACTGTAAAAACTGAACCGTAATTCTGAAATAATGTTGAAATGGCCAATTATGTACGTGTGTTAGGGGGGTATTCAAACGATTAATCGTTAATCGAAAAATTGTGTTCAAATAATTGTTCGAACAATTAAAAATAGTCAAATTTCGAATAACTCTAATAGTTTCCTACGATTAATCCTTTTAAAAAAAAGTACTTTGTTTATTTAAATAAACAAAACAAATTTTTAGGATTTTCTTGCAGTGCAAAAGTATTAAGCCAGGGCCCGAATCGTAACATCCGTGAACGTATAACTCGTAACGTAAAAATATATTTCTCGGATTACGATATACGTGAACGTACAGTTTATTGTAAATTTCGGGATAATGAAATCGTATCACTGAATGTATGATTTTTATGAACTGTTATCCGTTAACAAAATTTAGTGCGATTACATAAAAAAATTGTTAAAATTTAATAAAAAAATTTAAGCTGAAGTTGAAGTGGACGACGACCAAATCAAAGCAATAATTGATTCGGATCGTCACAGTACAACACGTGAGATTGCAAGGAAGCTTCATGTATCACATACATGCATTGAAAATAGCGTAAAGCAACTTGGCCATGTACGAAAACTTGATGTATGGGTTCCTCATGAACTGAAAGAAATTCATTTAACACAACGCATTCACATCTGCGATTGTTAACTAACCGTAATGAAAACGATCCATTTTTAAAACGATTGATAACTGGTGATGAAAAATGGGTTCCTTACAACAATGTCAATCGGTAAAGATCGTGGAGCAAGCCAGGTGAACCAGCGCAAACAACATCAAAAGTTGATATTCATCAAAAGAAAGTTTTGTTATCAGTTTGGACATTTGAAGAATGCAGTTGAAGTTCAATTCAGTTTTTTCTCATAAAAACCAGAAGTTTTATGAACGTGGAATTATGATGCTGCCTGAAAGATGACAAGAGGTCATTGCTCAAAATGGGCAATACATTACATAATAAAGTTATTTCGTTCTATGAAAAAATTGACTTTTCTAAAAAAAATTCGCAATTACTTAGTTGCTAACCCAATAAAAAAAGTGATGGCAGAATTCATGAACGAGTATCCATATTTAGCAAAAAAAATTGCTTCCCAATTGTGCTCAAGGACTATGCAGGTCTACCGGTTAGCATAAAACCGGAGAACCGCTTTGACATTGAAGTATTTAAGACTTGGTTCATCTAGCACATGTACAAAAGCTTTTTGGTTAAACGGAACCGCTTTATAAATTTACAAAAAAAAAATTAAAATATTTTTTAATATTATTTTTTAAAAACTCACACTCTGATCGTTATTATTTTTTTGTCTTCTTCACTGTCGTTCTCACTTAAATAAAATTACAACACCGGTCCCATGTTTAGCGAATTTTTATTTATAATATATTTAAATTTCAGATTATATTATTGACTTTTAATTTTTAGCAGTTCCACACCTATTGTGAATTGAAAGTACTATTTACAGTATTATTAAAGTTAAAAACGATTGTGATTTTTATAGAAAATTACGATAAGCTTGCAATCGTATGTTATAATTTCATTCCTTTCAATTGTTTGACGTATCACGTAATTGTTTTTCGTACGATTGTCGATACGATAACGAAGTTGATGATTACACCCCAGAAGTATGTAAACCCTATATGCATTACAAGATAACATCGTTTTCCAATTGATTGAATTGAATTCATTAAAAAACTTACTAAATTTTATACATATATTAGTGATATTGACGTATTTAAACGTAATTTGAAAGGTAAAGTGTAATAAATATTATTAATTTTGTAAATATGCTAAATAAATTATTGAAATATTACAGGTGCAAAAATTTCTTAAATATGAGCTATGTCTGGAAATATTTTTCAAAAGATCCAAAAAATAAAGATTTTGTGAAATGCATGAAATGCCCAAAGAGTTTTAAGCGACGAGGTTCAAGCACGTCTTCACTTATATACCTTTTACGTAAGGGACATAATTTTAAATTTGAAGAAGATGAGACGGCTTTAATAGATCAGGCAGGACAGGGCTCAGTGGCTGGATCCATAGACAAATTCATTGTAAAAATGTCACTTTTGCCCTTAGAAAAAATAATATTTGGAGCTACATTGATAATTTTTATTCTAAAAAGAAGGATAAACTAGTTACCGATATCTGACAAACAAACGAAAAAAATGGATGGTTCTCAATAATAGTCCATGAGTGGACAGATATTTCCCACTACAAATACTTGAACATAACCTTGCGTAGCTATGATCCTAAAAATAGTTCATATGATATTATACATTTTAAGAAATTAATAAAAAGGCGATGCTGCAAATATTTGTTTTCAAATAAAGGAGAAATTAGAAGAATTTTGCATCAATTTAAATAAAGACATCGTCAATGAAATTTCTTCAATTTCGAATTATTGTAGTTAAATATGAAATGTTTAGAAAAAAAAATATTTTGATTTTAGTGAATTTTCTTCAATTCTATTGAATTTTATTTATTTAAACGAAAAAAATTATTCAATTTGGCTGAAAAAATAACTAAAATTTTCGTTATTTTTATAATATTCTTTTATTTTTATTTTAGGTAAATTTTAGTTAAATTGACAAAATTTAGTATTCTTTACCTATGTACGTTTTATTAAAATCAAAGGATCCTATTTTTTTACAAAATATATTTAGTTAATTTGAAGAAAAATCATTGTTTTAAAATAAATATTGCGTGGATTTGACTAAAAATTGTGTAGATTTGCATACTTTTTTCGTTGAAGGTTTACTAAATCTTTTAGTTAATATTACCTACGATATTTGGTTCAGTGTATACAGCCGTAGCCGCAGTGGGCTAGTGGTTGTTGTGTTGATTTACTAAGAGGATAGCGCCGGGTTCAAATCTCACCTCTGACATCTTCAAAAAAAAGAAATATGAAAAAATTATTTCTTTCGGCGACTTCCTCTTAGCAGTCTTCTGGCAAAAGCTATGAGATTGTGTATTGGGGTTTGGGTATAAGACACCAATTCAATTATATATGCCTGAATATAAGGCGTTGAAGACAAATTAAATAGATTTTAATATTAAAGGGATTTTATATACAAAATCATGTAAGTATATATAGAGTGATTTATGTTGTATGTTGAGAATTTACCTTATAATGTTATGGTTTGTTACCTTTTTGTGCACACATACATTATTTTCTGGTTAGTTTCCAAATAAAAGCGTTTATACGAAATATACAAGTAGTTGTTGGTTTATTGACAGATGATAGGATCCAAATAAACAAGTGTCTTTAATGTGGCTTTTAACCGCTGGCTTCGTTGTCCTCGGTTAGGTGCGAGTGTGTATGGTAACCAATCCAAGATTTTTTTTATAATGCAATGTTTACCTTCAAGAAAAATTTGACTTTATGGGACAAAAAATTTTATTGATCCGTTAAACGAAATATAAGTAAGCCATTCATTTCTTACTTTATGGGACAAAGTCTTGATGAAATAAAAAACTGACTTTATGAGACAAAGTCTTGATAAAATATAACTTGACTTTATAGGACAAAGTCTTAAGGAATAGTAATAATAGGAAAGTTTTTCATAAAAAGATATTAACGAAGTCATTTTTAATATATTGGAATATTGACAAAATTAAATTTGTTTACCACTAGCACTCTACACCGAGGAACGATTGTAAATTTAATTCACAATAAGTTTGCTTTACAAATACAGTCAAATTCAGATTTAAAAGTATGTAATACAATTATGATATGAACAATTCATTCAATTTTAATAAAAATTAATATAATTAATAATATAAGTTATTCTGCTAATATAATTCATTTTTTTTGTAAGTAAATAAAGTTAAATGTACATAAAGAATATAAATTGGTTATATAAAAAATTTATTGTCCCACAAGTTCGGACAAATTGATTGCCATGAAAAAGTTTCTCAAATATGTCGTTCGGAGTGGACTTTAAACTGTAGGTCCCGGTATTCTATGGATAAAAATTAATACACACATGAGTGCTGCGAGAAGCTCGGCCGTAACCCTGATACAGGGTTGTAATGGCTAATTATATATGTATGTATATAGCCCTTGGCACCGCAAAAATGAGACCAAATATTAAAAAAAAGTCTTAGGTATTCTGTTAGTCGGACAAAATATACCAGGGGGTCAATTCTGGTTCTGTGAAACAGTGAAACGAAAAGTTTTTTATCATTTTCGTTTTCATGAGCACTTTTCGCATTATCATATCACAATTACACTATTTGCGATTCTGTGCCTCGTTTCTGTATTACTCGACTCGAGAAATTACTCACATGTGTGTTGAAACAAAAAATCCCATCGTTTTTCGAATCGTCGTTAAAAAAGTGTTTCTGTATCTGCATGCGAAAACAATCAAAACAAACTCTTTTCCAACTGGAATATTTCCAGTTTAAATGTGTGAAACGAAAGCAAAACGTCAAAAAAAATATTAATTGTGAAAAACAGTGTTGTCAGATTAGGGATTTATCACCAAAATGGGGATTTTTTTTTTCTGAAATGGGGAAAAAAATTCATTTGGGGATGGGGATTTTATTGTGGATAATCGACAAATGTTTGACGATTTTTACAATTTTGTTGCTTATTTAACTATATATTATAGATTTCTTTCATTCGGAACACACAGTGAAAGAATTTCCGATGAAAGTATGAATTTATAAGCATGACTTGTTTAAAACTCATGCTTTTTAGTTTGGTTTATTTTCTCATATAAACAAAAACATCTCTATACCATTATATTTCCCCCACTGATTTTAATGGTTTTATTGCGTAGGAATTTAGTATTAGAGGGTCGCCTTTTAGTTAAACTACTACTGAAGGTTATGGGAATGTTTTTCATATTATAGCACAGGACATCTATGTAGAATTGAAGGTACAACAGATACCGTATACTATACAAATATTTTAAACGGCATAAAGATGTCTTATTCTGAATATGAAATGGCACATCGATGGGTGTTCCATCAAGTTAACAACCCAAAACAGACATCGAAGCGAGCAAAAAGTTATTTTCAAAATATATGCTTCAAAATTTTAAGTTGATCTGCTCAGTTTCCAGAGTTAAACCCTTTTGAAAATTTATGCAAAATTGTCAAAGCGCCTCTTTGAGAAAAAACCCTTCTAATAAAGTACTTTGTGGGAATTTGTTAAAGATGTGTGCAAAAACATTGCAATCAATATGTTTTAAAGACTTGTGGACTCAATGCCAAAACGCTTTTGGGACTTTATTTAAAACCAGGGTAATTCCACTAACTACAGAATAGTGGTAATTTGGTGCCATTAATAAAAAACTGTTTCTTTTAGGCCATCAAATTTGATGTGTATATTTTTATGTAGAGGCACAAAATTAGTTAATTTTAACAATATTTTTGAATATGTACATGGTTTTTTAAGTTTTGATCTTGGGAAATTTTAATGTTTTTTATTTTATTTACTTTATAAATGATATTTTATATAGAAACAAACAAAAATATTAATCACATTGTTCTAAAGTTTTTTGGTCATGATGCTAGATCATGGTCAATCTTTTTTATAGACCACCACTGTAATAAGAAATACATATCAAATAAAATAGTATATATTTATACCTATATCAAAGCATATGTATCTATGCAAAATTATTGATACAGTTTCTGTGGGGATTTTTGAGGATATGAATTTTAAAATCGGGGATGAAAATTGAAAACTATCTGACAACCCTGGTGAAAAATGTAAACAAACCAATAAAAAATTATATGAAGAGAAATGCAAAACTATAAAAATATATGTATATCATATATAAATATATTAAAAAAGCTACGCAATATTATTTTTAATAAAAACGCCACACAATATTATTTAAAAAAGACACAAAATACAAAAATTGTTTTTTTTTTGGTTGCAAAACATTTTTCGCACCGTTTTAATATGCGGCTTATTTTGACACTTTATTCGGTTCAGTTTTCACAAAAAAAAAGATACAGAAACACGTTTACTCACATTTTTCCAATAATAATTGGAAAATGGCATAAATGACAGATAGTACTCGCATTATTTTACATACAGAAACACGTATGTGAGAAACAACACTTTTTGTTTCAATTCGCATAGTTTTTGTTTCAATTTTTTCGTTTCATGTGAGATAGTACTCGAGTCGAGTAATACAGAAACGAGGCACTGGTGCATGTTATGAAAAAATTGTTTCATTCCAACCGTAGTCGTGAAACTTTTGCTTGTATGTTATTGAAATTTTATGTCAAAATGTCAAAGCAAGAGTACGAAGCCAACCGATTTAAGGAAGCGGCTTACCCGCCATATATTTTTTTTAACTGCTTCGAATACTGATACTGTTTTTAGATATTAATAAAATGATAATAATGTAACAAATAAATATGTATTTCATTGACACCACTTTCAGTTTTACACATTCGCAAATGCATGCGTTTATGTATATCACTTTCAAACCGAAAAATAAATTAAATCAACACCGACTTGTAATGTGGACTTTTTTGCCTGCACTAATTTATCAGCGTACATGAAGTGATGGTAAATTAAGGGACTATTTTTATGTACCTAAAAGTATAGTCGCACACTAAGAACTTATTCATAAAAAAGTTGCGATAATTCTTCCTATTCGCTCGTGGTACTCAAAGTATTTACCTAAATGTATAAGTATACATATGTACATACAAGAAAAATTTAAATGACTTTGTGTTGCATAAACATATACAACAGAGCGTCCGCCGGGAAGGTATACGACTTTATGGAGAAATATGAACTGGCGCACACCCTCTACATATGTATGTACATACTTAAGTTCGTTTTGAAACAATTCTTTTTTTTTTTTAAAGTTTTTAGTTGTATGTATGTCAATCTTCTTCAATATGAAATGTGTATGTATGTATGTACATATACATATGTTTATTTTATCAACCGCAATTGCATACATACATTTGTATATTTGTTCATCTAATTGTTACCATAAATATAAATTGATAAGATATGTTTTGTACTGTTTTTTCTGTTAAAAAAATTAATCAGATTTCTGCTGGATACAAAATTTATATTAAAAATAATTGCAACTATCGCCGATTGATTTTTTGTGCTGCCGGTTTCGCCGCTACCGCCGTCAACTATATTTATTTGGCTCTGTGTTCTAGTACAAACAAAACACCAATGTGACGCCATACTTGTTTTGGTTTTTGATATAAATATATGATTATTAAATACTATATTAATATAAAAATATGAATATATGAAAAATATTAAATATTCTTTTTTATTTTTGCTAGCACGCTTTCCTTTTGTTGGTTTTTTCATGGTTTTAAACCTCTATGTTATTTTTTCACATAAACATTTTCTGTGCAAACTTGTTACACATATGAAACAATTTTGACAGTTAATTTCATAGTTACACAAAACACGAATCAGCACTCTTGTGAAACTGTGAAAATATTTTGTTTCATTCCACTTGTTGTTACATGAAAAAATGATATGTATCGTTTAAGTTTTGCACAAAACAAGAATCAAAGACGCTGTGTAACATTGAAAAAACTTTTCATTTCACCGTTTCACAGAACAAGAATTGACCCCCAGGTAATATATAAATAATCATACTTTCTCTTTTTTTTTCTGGGTAAAGATTAAAATTAGGCCATTTAAACGCAACCTCAGATCTACGAGTATTTATAAATTTTTCACCTGTCGCACAGAGGTGTATTTTATTGTTTTTTATCAAATATTGATATTCGCATACAAAAATTTTCATTTTCTACACCCAGGTCCATTTCATCGTTTAAAATATCCACCTCACATGTTGATTTCAATGTTATTGTCGACTCTAACTTTTGGCCTGATAATACTTTAGTTCGCGAGTATATATATAAAGAAAAAAATATGTCTAATAAAATTGGTGTACTTCCTCATCATGAACAAAATGCTTCAAAAAACTAAATTTAATATCAACTGACTCAATATCATTACTCTATCAAAATGTTCGCGGCTTAAGAACAAAACTGTCAAATTTATATTTGGAGAGTTTTGACTGCAATTATCATATCTTGGCATTTACTGAAACTTGGCTTGATTGTTCATTTTTAAATACTGAAATACTTTGTAATAAATATTGTATTTATCGTCGTGATCGTGGCTCTTATGGTGGTGGTGTCCTCATAGCTGTTTCTAGTACTATTTCATCTGAACTTTTTATATTTGATTCATTACCTAATATCGAGTTTATAGCTGTTATTATTAAACTTAAGAGTCGAAGAATATTCATAACATGCTCATACATTCCCCCCTCATCACCGCAAGACTTATACATCCAGCATGCTGAAGCTGTTAGAATAGTTGCCTGCTCTGCCAGTGAAAATGACTCCCTGATTATTATTGGTGATTTCAATATTCCTTCCATATGTTAAAATTTTGAGAATGGATACTATATTCAATCAACGAATAATGATAGATTCACTGATTTTTTCAATATTTTATATGATATGAGTTTATTCCAAATTAATGGAATACTTAATGACTATTCTAAAATTCTTGATTTAATATTTGTGAATAATACGGACGAATGCTCTATTAACCGTTGTGATCCTATCTGCATTCCTGAAGATCGTTTTCATCCTACCATTGCATTGAATATCTATGTACCAGCTGAACTACGTAAAACACATCGTAATAAAGTCTTTTCTTTCCATCGTACGGATTACAATAAATTCAACAACTTATTGTCAAATGTTGCTTGGGATTCAATAATTTCTGGATATAACCTTGATGACATTATATCAAATTTCTATGCTGTATTACATCACTGCATTTCTGAATCGGTTCCTACAACATTCGCTCTTAATAATAAGAGTCCACCATGGAATAGCTTATACTTAACTAATATTAAAAACAGGAAGAATAAACATTATAAAAAATTTAAATTATCTAGCTCTTCTCGTGATTACCTAAATTATTCAATTGCACGATCTAATTATATCACTGCTAATAAATTGGCCTACAATAGCTACATACACCGAATGAGAAGAAATATAAAGAAAAACCCAAAGGCTTTTTATAAATTTATTAATTCTAAACGTCGTGCCAATACATATCCCAAGTATTTAAAATTTGGTTCTCGTAGAGCTGAAGATGATATATCCATAAGCAACTTGTTTGCTGAATTTTTTGCTACAACTTATTCTAAAAAATCATTTAATAATCAAACCTGTTATCCGTATTCTTTATCTCAATCATCAAATATACATCTTTCGAATATCTCTTCTGAAACTGTTCTATCTAATCTACTGTCAATTAAAAGTTCACCTACCCCTGGTCCTGATGGTATACCTACCTGTATTCTTAAGCATTGTTCTGAAAATCTTTGTGGTCCCCTAACGGCAATTTTCAACAAATCTATTGATTTGGGTTATTTTCCATCTGATTGGAAGAAGTCATACATAATTCCTTTGTTTAAAGCTGGCAGTAAACTGGAAGTTTCAAACTACAGAGGCATAGCAAAATTAAATGCGATTCCAAAACTCTTTGAAAAAATTTTGACTGACTCTTTATATTATCAAATATCGTCACTCTTAACTTCATATCAACATGGCTTTCGTAAATTTTGTTCAAGTTATACTAATATCCTGGAATTAACCACTAAAGTTAATGAAGGCTTCGTCAATAATCATCAAACTGATGTTATCTACACAGATTTTAGTAAAGCGTTTGATAAAGTTAACCACGATCTTTTGCTCTATAAACTATCTTCCATGGGCTTTAGCAACAATGCTGTACGTTGGCTAAAATCTTATCTTTCTGGAAGAACTCCACAAGTGAAATTTGAAAATATTCTGTCTAAAATTATTGATGTTCACTCCGGAGTACCTCAAGGGAGCCATCTTGGTCCAGTTTTATTCTCATTATTTATTAACGATCTTCCATCTGCTATTATTCATTCTAATATTCTCATGTATGCTGATGATGTTAAGATTTTTAATTCGTTCGATAGCATATCTGCTCAGTCAGCACTTCAAGGAGATATTGACAATTTTTTACAATGGTGTGATGTCAACTTATTGGATTTAAATATTAATAAATGTAAACACATGTCATTTTATCGTTCACTGAAACTTGATACGTCATATCATTTTAAAGATAAAATCCTGGACAAGGTGTTAAGCGTTAATGATCTTGGGATCTTATTAGATCATAGACTTAAGTTTTGTGAACATATTTCAATGATGGTGAACAAAGCAAATGGAGTTTTAGGATTTATAAAGCGTTGGTCAAAAGAATTTACTGACCCCTACGTAACAAAACAACTATACACTTCTTTGGTACGCCCTATTCTTGAATACGGGTCTATTATATGGGATCTATACTTCCTCACTTACGTTAACCTTATTGAATCTGTACAAAAACGCTTCCTTTTATTTTGCTTGAGAGGTCTAGGATGGAACTCATTCGCTCTTCCTTCATATGAGAACAGACTCGCTCTTATAAAACTGCCTACCCTGAAAAGTCGAAGAACAATGCTAAGTGTATCTTTTCTATTAAGATTAATACGTGGTCAAGTCCGTTCTGAGTATTTGTTAAGTAAAATTATTTTTAATGTTCCAATTAGACCGTCCCGTAACTTCCATTTATTATATTTAAAATATCACCGTACTGTATATGCCAACAATGACCCCTTCGTCAAATATGTTTGAAGTTTAATAATCTTTATCATTTAATTGATCTTTCTGAGAATAATGATTCCTTGAAAAGAAAAATTATTTTGTATTTAAATCATTATTATTAAATATTTACTTATATATTGTTTGTAAATTGTACTCTAGTCTGTAAGGAACTATTATCCATAGACATAATTAAATAAATAAATAAAAAAAAAAACACGTCCTGTCTTTTCAACTCTTTTATTAACAATAAAATAGTCATAAAACTTATCTAACTTATTTCTAGAATCTTAACGATGATGCTTGTTTACATTTCAAATTATTCATATATATATGGTGTTTACATTAAATTACATTTAATTTTTATCAGTTCTTATATACATATGCATATAACTTAAATTAACATACTTATGTGTTGTTGAGACCAATTCTTTACATATAATATATTTACAACACTCCTCCTCAACACATATGTATTTCAAAAAAAAAAAAAAAACTAAAGAAAATAATAATTCAACTGTAATTACAATGCATTTTATACTAATGAATTCATTGTTTCATATTCACAAGGCCCATTAATTTAACTAATTTCTCATGTGATACTTTGGATAAATTTTTCGTAAATATATCAGCAATATTTTCAATACTACCATTATACCATCCAAGCCCGGTGACTTGAAAGGAGAGAAGCCGTTGTTAAGCCAGGAAATCCTTTTCGGCGAAAGAACGGATTTCTGAGAATTAACTCACATCTCCCCCTGCCCCACCTGCTCATCAACCTCACGGGAATTCGACGGTTAGTTAGTGTCAACAAGTATATTCAAGGACTCCATTAACGACTCCGCCCACGTCCCGTCTGGTCTCCTTATTAGTCTTGCAGGAGTGGTTCTTAGATAGGATTTTGCCGAGTCACGCAGAGTCTTTAATGGATTCGCAATACTTCCTCCACGTATCACGTTTTGCAACCCTGATGGCTTTCTTGTATTCTCTCAAGCACTCCCTATATGCCTGAAAGTCTCTCGCCGAATAGCAAGCATTGAAGGCCGCTCTGACCCTCTTTCTCAATACAGAAAATACTCCAACAAGGAGGGTAGGTCTTCTTACAAAAAAGTAATAGGACAGGACACCCTGAAGGCCGACTGATAGGACCTTCTAAGGACCTCGACCTGTCTGTCCAAATCACATACGGAAGAAATACGAGATACTAGCCCGTTAACTTTCCCATTGTAAACCCTATTAAACAGATCAGAGTCCGTTGTTCTCGGGTCCCTTCGAAGTGAGGGGGAATTCCGTCCGGTCTCAATTTGGTAACAGATCATCTTGTGATCCGAAAAAGAGTCACAACAAAAGACCCTCCACTTTTCAACGTTAAAGGAACGTGTCGAGAGAGTAATATTAAGAACCTCATCCCAACCATTTGACGCCGCTACCGATCCAGGGAAGACAAAGGTGGGGGTGTTGCCCCTGTTGCAAATAGATAAATCATGGCTAATAATAAAATCGAAAAGAGACCCACCTCGTTTGTTAATATCGCTGCTTCCCCAAATGGTATGTCTGGCATTTTAAGTAAAAGAGACTCCGTCAGTCGCTGCACTTTCTCAGGAAGCGCTACACGGTGAGCCATATAAGCGGAGACCAAGAAAAAGCAACGGCTTCCTGATAGTTCCACTCTAAAGCTACGTTCACATTTGTCAAATATTTGAAAAAAAATACAATATATTTCTTTGATGCAATGTGAACACAAAATAATTTTGACTGTCAAACAGCAAATCAGCTGACTTTGGTTAAATAAAATTATTTGCATTCAAATAAATATTTCACAAACTTAACCAAAGTGTGAACACCAGCTCCCAAATATATCCTTCTGTTTTGAGCAAATATATATTTTTTCTTACAAAAAAATTGTAAGAACAAACAGTAGCAAATAACAGATGGTTCGTCAATTATTTCAATGTGAAAATAAAACAAAAAAGGGCTTAAATATACCTCCCTAACTCACAAGCAACTTTGTTAATTTTAGTGGTGCTTTGATAACCGATAATTCTGAGATAGTCGTATTAGATCCAACTATTAACCCGCCTATATTTCGGAAGTTTGAAAGTAAAATCATCGTCGTAGGAGTAAACTAAGTGCAAACCTACCTTGGATTGCCCGTCAGATTCCGGTTTCAGTCCGCCCCAGACAGACGGAGAGCGTGCCCAGTACACTCTTAGTTTCTGTAAACTGTTTCTCTAAATAGGCCCCACGAGTATGCACGGAAGGCGTGGTCCACCCCGGCAGAGCCAACATACCGGACAGATATAGCTTTCAACAACACTTACAGATAATAAAATTGTTGTATTATAATGAATATTATGTGTGACAAAATTGTCAAACTGGGACGATACCAATGCACAAAGACCCAAATTGCGATTTTAGCTGCAAAAAGACAATATTCCAGGGACCGCAAATAACAGTTATTGCTTAAAAATTAAACTTAAAAAATCATCGTATTAGAGTCGACAGACATATACGTATAATGTTATATGCCAAATTAATTATCTTGGAGAGCTCTCACAGAATCTGTGGTGATCTTGCATAAGTGATCATTAATCAGATTTTAACTGTTACTTTTTGACGGAAAAATAAGAGGTTAGATGAAACCCCAAAAAAGAAAGCTTTATTTTTTCTTCATAAAATAAAACTCATTTTGTGAGTTTTATTTTTCTGTCAGAAAATAACCGTTATTTTTCGAGTTTTATTTATCCGTCAAAAAATAAAACTCTATTTAGGAGTTCTATTTTTTCTATCATAAAATAAAACTCGTTTTGGACAGAGAGGTCGTGGCAGACAATGCAATTTCATTGATATCCTGAGCACTCCTTATTTTATTTAAATTTAAAGGTAGTAAGCGCTTAATGAAAGAACCTGTATTTAAACAAACCGAAGAAAATTACCAAATTGAGAGATCTTAACTTATTAAATAGTTTTTCTTGTTTTACTTCTAGATTCAAAATTTACCATTTGCAAAAATATAACATGTGGAGTTTCTTATTGTAACGATTGCTGGAACGACATGGACAATATCTGTTTGGTTTGTAACGATATATTATCAGTAGATATCATATTAAATTTTAACGACTTTTTTGAGTCATATTCGCTAGCGTAGTTTAAGAATTCCGTAAAATCTAAAACAAAACTTACGAAAAATTATTTAAACTACAAAACTTACATACATATATTATTTAATGTTTTTATTCGGAATTTATTATATATGTTGAAGAAAAGAAAAAATAAAAAAAATAAACATATTTGTCTCATCATTTAGGGCAACTTTTTGAGTGTGAGATTAGCGTTTAATCAACTTTAATCTTTGATTTCACTTTTTGAGTTCACATAATCTTATTGTTAATTGCGCTACCAAATGCTTGGGGGCCCATAAAAAAAATTCATGACTTTGGGCAAAACTAGGAGATACGGGTCTTCTTTTTTTTGTTATATTTAAATGACTTAAAAAATTGCACACAATAATATTAAAGGCAACTTTTTTTATTTGAGGTTAAACTCAAGCTTAAGTTTTAGTCAACTATTCTAAGAATTAATTTAGTCCGGTATAAATTGTGTTTTTGAGTGAGAGTTTAAACCTATTAGTAGATATTACGATACTGAATAAGAAAAATTACACCTTTTTTTTGAAAATATCAAATACATATATTTTCACAACATTCTACTCTTGTATAATATACAATACATCTACATATGGTGAAATTATAGAAGGTGGTGGCAGGTGAATAAAATACAAAAACAACAGGGAATTTGTTCTTGTTTTTTCTGGAAATACCCATATACATATGTATATGTATATTAGGGGTCCCTTATAGGGCAAAAATTTTTTTCTATATAGAAAATTATATCATTTACACAAAAAGTCAAATAAAGTAAATTTAATTTGAAATCTCTGAAAATCTATAGTGTTTACACCGACATTTTTTGACAACTAGTAGGATTTTATTTTCATAAAAATGACAGCCAATAGAAAAATAAATAAATTAAACAATTTTTTTTTATGATTTAAAAAATAAATAAATAAAACAATTTTTAATTCTGGTTTTTCGACCTTTATTATTTAATGTAATGAAATTCTCATGCTCCAGGTCTTTTTTTTATTTTTTTATTTATTTATTTTTTTTTTTTTTTGAAAATAATTTATAAATAAATATATCCTGAAGACGCTACACGCAGGAGTAGCGAAATATTGATTATTAAATAAAAGTTTTTATTTAAAAAAAGACCTTGAGCTTGAGAATTTCATTACATTAAATAAAACAATTTTTTCATATTATTCTATATTCAATAAAAAATAATTCAAAAGCAGGGACCGTAATCATTTTGAGTTTTATAATAAAAATTACACAATAATGATTATATTGTGAGTTTTAAAGATTTTCTTCAATGGTAATGATTATTTTTGAGTAATATTAATAAAGTGAGTTTTATTTTGAGCGAAAAAAATAAAAATCATAAATAATGATTATTTTTCAGTTTTATTTCTTTTGCTCAAAAATAATGATTATGGCTGATTTTTATTTATATTACTTAAAAATAATCATTACCATTGAAGAAAACGTTAAAAATCAAAAATTTAAAAATCATGACGGATATGCAAAGATTGTTAAAAAATAATAATAATGGTGCAAAAAATTTTTGTTTATGTCTGTTCTAAGTGATTGATTTTTTGATTTAAAAAAACGAACAATAATCATTATTTACGGTCCCTGATCAAAAGTCTTGAATTTATTTTCGTTTTAGTTTTATGAGGCACTTTTCAATTGTCAGTTTCTTAATCGGGATTTACAATGTAGAAATTGAAAGACAGACAGACGAAGTGACGAAAATGTGAAGAATGTAGTACACGAATATTTGTAGAGGACATTTTTGCTTTTCCACTTTTGTAGTTTTTGCTTCTTCTGTTTGTCTTCTAAGTTCTATATGGTAAAAGTTTTAGGCAAGAGCAAAAGAGAATTTCTACCTTTCAATTTCCAGATTGTAAATTCCGACTTACTGTAGTTTTGTATTTTTTAGTACAACTTAGAAAAAATACAGAGTTGCATCGGAAAGTATACTAGATTTTAACAAGATTTTGTCGAAATCTAGTAAAGAAGTATGTAGATTTTGTTTTATATGGGAAATCCAGTAAAGAACGACTAGATTTCAATTTAAATCTGGTAATTAGTTGATTTGAGTTTGGTGTAAATGAAATTTTATGTTCTATCATGAACGCAACCCGTAGCGACTAAAGACTTAGTTACTCAAACGTAAACGTTGCGAATACGTAAACGTTGCGGCCGAGTTCAGCAAATGGTTTAGAATTGGTTTACAATTTTTAAAGAGCTGATACGTAAAAACGAAGAAACATTTTAAATTTATTTGATTTGCCCGCAACCATGGTGAAATTACGTACAAGGTGGTGGCAGGTGAATATAGTACAAAAACAACAGGGAATATGTTTTTGTTTTTTCAGCTCTTTAATGTCAAAAGCAGGTATGGTGAATTAAAAAAGCACATGTCAGAAGTGTGTGTGTGTATTTTTAACAACATACATGTCTCTACACCAAAACAAAAACACGAATACACACAAATCAAAATGTAAACAAAACATAAATATAAACAAAGCTTTTGACAGGAGCGGTATGACCAAAAAAAAACCCAGCTGGGTTGGCAACACCACCTGGTAAGTAATTCCACCATGCCCGCAACGTTACGTTTACGTATGAGTAATCATCTACACATAGGCTTGATGCAAAACTGAACAGCTGTTCCGCAACGTTTACGTTTACGTTTGAGTAACGAGGCCTTAAGGCAAGAAGTTTTGCATAAAATAGTAAATAAAAAACAATGAAAAGATACATTATGAATATTTTAGTTCTCCAAATTATATTGAATAACTTCCTTTTAAAGTATTTTTTTCTGCAGTCTGGAAACAAATTTCTGTGTTCCACAACACAGTGAAAATCCTCCACTGCTCTTTCAGCAGCATCACTTATCACTCGTGAAAGACTTATTTTTCTTTTGAATTTTAGAAATGCAACTTTATTTATTCAAGACACCACATTTGTGCGAAGAAAACTATCATCGATTTCTAATCTAGCAAGAAATGATTTGCTCTTATTTGAAATAATGTTTTATCTGAAATAAAGAAAGGTTATTTTAAAAGTTGTTATATAAACATCCAGTGTTAATTTTTCAACAAATATAATTTAACACAAAGCTAACATTTTCAAAAAAATAAATGTGACTGACCAAAAAAGGATTCGGACATTTCATCGCTCTTTAGAATATTTCCTTTTTTAAAATCCGACATTTTTTACCTGTTTAAGTTAACAAGCATTTTTGTTTTCTCATTTACTTCGTCATCAAAAAATGATAAAATGACTGCCTCTTTACTTAAGTACCATAAATCCTTACAAAACTTACTCACAGCAGCATTATAAATTGTTTCTCCTTTATTAAAAATTGTAATTGGCAGCCGCTTCTCTTTTGAGCTTCTTACACCTAAGTCAGGTAAAAGTGTGCCATCCCAATGGATGGTTATGACATCAGGTACGTTGTTCTTAAAATCACTTTTTATAGTTTCTGCCCGAGATTTTCTCATTTGTATACGAACGCATTGAATTGAAGAATTATTTATTGAAAATTCTTTGCATTTCAAATCCAGTGCCTCTGAATAATTAGCACAGAATCTCTTATATTTAGCTGGCACCTGTCTAAAACTGCGACTACTTTGGGTGTTATCAGATATTTTCTTCCTCTTTTTGAACTGTCAACCTGCAAACTCGAGCTTGTCTCTGGCAGGATCCTTTCCTTGTGCCTGAACCTTGTCGTGGTGGAAGGGCTTGAGTGCATCAATGATGAGTCGGGCTATGTCGACGGAGTGACTGAGTGTCGCTCTGGTAGGGTCTCCCATGTCGAACAGGTTGACTCTGAGATGTCAGACTAAGACAGGTACAGACACTTTAAGCTAAGGTGTTGATGCACCCGTGCCGAGAGCTGAATGGCTGGTAGTGTCTAAAAATAACCAGTCCCAAACGGTCCCCTCCGACGCCCGGGCAAGGACGGTTGTATTAAGTGCCTTACCCCGGTATGCCGGCTCTGCCGGGGTGGACCATCCTTTCCGTGCATACTCGTGGGACCAATTTATGACGGACAAGATAATTAATAAGATGACTAGGGAAGATTCAGGGAGTGTCCTGGGTACACTCTCTGAGGATGATCTTCTGACCTCAAGCCAGGAAATGATCATCCAAGCCAGCTCACCGAAGGGTGCCACCCAAAGCACCCCACGGTTACTCAACAAAAAAGGAGGAACAGGAAGTCCTCCGGTTCACTGCTCAGGTCACGTTACCAGAGAGTCCAATTCATTCTGGCCAAGATAGCCAAGAATGAAAGGGAGGGTAAGGTCCATGAGCGCGATGCGGAAGACCGCATCAAGTACGAGGCTGTGGTAAAGGAGTACCAAGAGGCTGTCTCAAAAAAGTCTGAGAACCCTCTAATTCAGCCGAAGCAGGCGAAGCCTCAAGCTCTTCGAAGCGCAATAGGTCGCATGAGGTGATAGAACCTAGCGCCAAGAAGAGCAAGAACTCCTCGAACCAGGGTGTCGAGGGTCCGTGTACCAGCACTAAAGCTGTGGCAGGGACAGCCTACAGCAAGGTGGCAAGGGACCATCTGCAGGTTGCCCTTGTGGATGCTAAATCCAACAGTGGCAAGCGGGTGTTGGCTCTCTGGGGCGCTATTGAGGGACGGCTATCCGAGATGGTCGTTGATCATCTCTTAGCTAACCAGGGGTCACCTCCAAGTTTTGACTCCGATGAGATCTGTCGGGGCTGTAGGGTCATCAAATGCGCGGATGACTTCTCTAAGGGATTTCTGGAGAAATGCGTTGCTAAGGTCAGCAGCGCATGGGATGGGCTTTCACTCAAGCCCATTCCGGCTTCAGAAATACCGAAGAGGCCTAGGGCGCGCATTTGGTTGCCCCAAATAAAATTGAACGGCTCGAAGATCGTCAAAATTCTTCGCCTCCAAAACCCTGAAGTTCCCATGGATGACTGGTCTGTCATCAAGGATGATGAGCCTCAGGGTAACAGTACAACAGCATTACTGCTGATTTCCGACGAGTCCCTGGGGGCGCTCGAAAGTCGGAAATATAAACTGCGCCTTGGCATCAAGCTGGCCAAACTCAAAGTATTTCCCGCCTCGGCAGTGCGGGACGACCGCCTAGAGGAGGTCGAGGGTGATTCTGGCCGCCTTCTCGAGGGTCTCCGTCTAACTGGGTCGGACGGAGACTCGGAGTCCGCTGGTCAATCCTAAATAGCATTGAGTTTTTCTTGGTGCGACTATGATGATGAAGGTGGCTCACATCAACTTAAGGCACACCAAATTAGCCACAGATAACCTGCGTGTCGTCCTCCGGGAGGAAGACATCGATATCTGCCTGATACAAGAACCATGGATCTGGCAGTCTAAAGTTATGGGTCTACAGGATGGATCCTATAACCTATTCTATGTTAAACACGCAGGTAAGTCTAGGGCCTGTGTTCTTGTCAGGAGAACTATTGATGCGTTTTTATTGTCTAAGTTTAGCTCTCCCGACGTAGCGGCTGTTAGAGTGGAACCTTCAGGAAGCCGCGGTTTCTTCCTGGTTTCCGCGTACATGGCCCATGACTGTGCAGCGCCTCCTGATGAAGTGCAGCGACTGGCGAGGTCTCTTCTACCCAAAAGGGAGGACATCCTATTCGGCTGCGACGCAAATGCCAGACATACCATTTGGGGAAGCAGCGAGATCTACGAACGGGGTGAGTCTCTTTTTGATTTAATTATTAGCCATGATTTGTCCATTTGTAACAGGGGCAATACCCCCACATTTGTGTTTCCTGGGTCGGTTGGGACAGGTGGTTGGGAGGAAGTCCTTGATATTACCCTTTCTACCCGTTCCCTCAATGTTGAAAACTGGAGAGTTTCTGTTGGCGACTCCTTTTAAGATCACAGGTTGATCTTTTACCAAATCGGGTCCGGTCGGGGTGTCCCTTCACCCCGAAGGGACCCGAGGAGGACGAACTGGGATCTGTTTAATAGGGTTTTCAGGAGAAAGGTGAACGGGCTGGAATCTCACATTTCTTCCGTGGGCGATTTGGACAGACGCGTCGAAGTCTTTGAGGGTAAGAAGACCTATTCTCCCTTGTGGAGTAAGGACCTCTCCGAATTAAGGAAGAGGGTCAGAGCGGTCTTCAATGCTTGCTACTCGGCCAGGGACTTTGAAGCCTATAAGGAGTGCTGGAGGGACTACAAAGGGCCGTTAGAGATGCGAAGCGCTATTCTTGGAGGAAGTATTGCGAATCCATCGAATCTATTAAGGACACTGCGAGACTCGGCAAGATCAAGGGACCACTCCTGCAGGACTCTAATTGCGAGGACAGACGGGACGTGGGCGGAGTCGTCAATGGAGTCCTTGGAAATACTCGTTGACACTCACTTTCCGGAGAATTCCGATGAGGTTGATGAGTCGGTGGAACAGGGGAGACGTGTGATATTTCACAGGAAACCTTTCTTTCGCCGGAAAGGATTTCCTGGACCATTAACAGCTTCCCTCCCTTCAAGTCACCGGGTCTGGATGGTATAACGCCGATAATGTTGCAGAAGACGCAGGGAACTGTAGTCCCTATTCTGCGGACGATTTTCTCGGCATGTTTGGCCCTTAACTACGTACCCAGTAGTTGGAGGGGGACCAAGGTGGTCTTCATTCCCAAGGTGGGTAGAAGGGGGCATGGGGGACATAGCAATATTCTGGGGCTACTCCCTCCCTATATACGGGATGTACGTACTGACCTGGCCCTCCGGAAGTTGGATTTTGGGGGGTGTGCCAGGGTTGTCTTCCCCAGTAGGGAAGAATGGGCTTTGGGGAGGGTTGGTATGGGTCCCGGTTTTTCGGTCTTCACGGATGGCTCTAAGGTGGATTACGGCGTGGGGGCTGGTATTTTCTCCGAGTCTGCCAAACTGGCAGAGTCTTTTAGATTGCCGGACACATGCAGTATTTTCCAGGCCGAGGTGTTTGCAATCATGCAGGCAATAAGGATACTGGGGGAACGGCGCATAGAGGGTGAAGTTAGGGTTTTTTCTGATAGCCAGGCTGCTATCAAAACCCTGGCTTCTCCCATGGGAAACTCTTCCTTCGTCGTTCGCTGTAAGGAGGAGCTGAAGCGTCTTGGGGACGTTTGTGGCATCTCCTTGGTCTGGGTTCCTGCTCATAGGGACATGCCGGGAAATGAGAAGGCAGATGAGCTTGCTAGGGGAGCTTCTGCTGGAGGGGAGCATGTTGTTTCCTACCTGGATGTCCACTGCCCTATGACCACCATTAGAGAAGGGATATCCAAGTTTTTCCTTGGGAAAGCACAGAGTCGGTGGAATTCCATCACTACCTCTGCTGTTTCTAGGGCACTTTAGCCGCGGTATAACCGGGGCAAGACTCTGGGAATCTTGGTGATTCCCCGGCAGTCCTTGTCCAGACTCGTGACGGTGTATACGGGTCACTGGCTGATCGGTAGACACGCAGAGAGGCTGGGCCTTCCCTTTAATCCGCACTGTAGAAGTTGCGGGGATTCTACTAAGAGGGAGGCTGTGGAACATTTTCTTTGTGACTGCCCAGGCCTGGCGGTCAGACGCTTGAAGTTTTTTGGGGTGCCCTTTTTCGACGGCTTGGCGCAATGTGCGAACTTAGACCCCCTCGCTTTTCTTCACTTTATAGACAGCTCTGGTTGGCTGTAGTTAGTTTCTCTTCTTTTTCTACTTTTAGGTAATTTTAGTTTGGTCCTGCGATGGCATCAAAACGGCACCTTGTGCTAATTGTAGTTGATCAGGGTTTGGGATCAACTGGCCATTTGACCTACCTACCTACCTCCCTACCTACCTCTGGCAGGATTTCGTCGTCGTGGGAATATTATGAATCTTCGGTATCAAAAATAAATATTTTGTCCTCGCCTGAAACTTGTCTGTATTCAACATTTGATGTAAAAGTCGATGCCGAAAATTCTTGTTGCCTCAATTTTCTTGTTTCTTCATGTAATAATCTTTTTCTGGGTCTTTGTTCTTTATCTGTCAACTTCTTGTCTATACTGGCAAAGCAATCCGGTCTACCCGACTCTCTCTGCAGCTTCACAAAAGCTTTATACTCTTCTATTTGTATAATCTCAAGGGCATCAACGAGCAACATCCAAAAAGCTATCAGGATCACTTTCACAATCATTTTCACTCGTCCTATAAATATTGAGACTTTTCTTGCAACTTTTTCCAAAGTGTATATTTATCTAAAAGCTTCTTGACACAGTGCGGAATTGCCTTAGTAGGAATTCTTGCTTTCTCCAAAAAATATCACATTCTCTAATTACTAGATTTGCAATTTCTCTAACATCGATCTTGACTTCACGAATATTGTAAAAAAGCACAGCGAGAACCTGTCTATTAGATGGTAGTTGAGCACCATTAATTTGATGACAAGACATTCCGATGAGAAAAAAATTTTTATTTTCCACTTCGTAATTCGTCATGGCGTCCACATCAAAATTAGAAGAAATGAGAAAAAACATTTTGTATATATAAATAATCCTAATGCCTCCTACGCATATATTGCTATATATGCGTATGGCTGGTGTTGTCTCGAGCAACCGCAAGAAATGTCATAATAAGGTTCAAGGAGACCAAATCTGTCGACCGAAAACCTGGATCTGGTAGACCAGCTGGATTTATGGATAAAAAATTAGCTGGGAAGATTAAAAGGTCTTTGCTCTCAAATCCCAATGCCTCATTGAGAGACTTAGCAAAAAAATTCCACGTGTCTCATACGTATGTGCGAAAGGTAAAAAGAATAAATAAGCTAAGATCATACGCTGTCATAAAAGTACCAAACAGAAATGACGAATAAAACATTAGAGCAAAAGGAAGAGCAAGAAAACTTCTAAAAACAATGCTGAACAATTTTAATGGCTGTATTATAATGGATGATGAAACATATGTTAAGGCTGACTTTAAACAACTTCCAGGCAAACTGTATTATACTTACTTACTTACTTAGATGGCCATAACAACCCGTTAACGGGTTTCGGCCTGCCTTAACACTAGTCTCCAGGCGTCTCTGCTAAGCACGCGCCTTCTCCAGTTGGTCACACCAATTATCGACAGGGCTTCATCAACTTGGTCCTTCCAACGTAAACACGGTCGTACTCTACGCCGACGTCCAGTGACCTTCGCATCGAAAACTTTTCTCGCTGGAGCAGATTCATCCATCCGAACAATATGGCCGAGTCAGCGTAGCCGCTAGATGTTAATGCGCTGAACAACGCCCACATCGCCGAGGAGCTCATACAGCTCATGGTTGGTTCTAATGCGAAACTCATCGCCATGCCTTAGAGGACCAAAGATCTTACGAACAACTTTTCTCTCGAATACTCCCAAGACCGCTGCATCGGCACAAGACAGCGTCCATGCTTCCGCACCATAGAGAAGCACCGGAAGAATAAGTGACTTATAGAGTATTAGGGGGGTCGTGGCATACTGGTAGAGCGCTTGCACAGAAACTCACACGACCTAGGTTCAATCCCAGCGAAGGACAAAATTATAAAAATAAATATTTGCGGTTTTCTAAAATTACAAATTAAATTAAAAATTAAATTTAAATCAAATAAGAGGTTCCCCCCCCCCTCCAGCAAGACCATTTGCAAAAAACCGCCCCTGACATTTCTAATCTATTCCACCAGAAAACAATGATCAGGAGTACAGCGCCACCTTCTGGGAAGATAACAGCTAATCTACTGAAGACGCTCACCATTCACATTAAACATCCACCGACAGATGAGGCAGTCGCTGTTTGAACATTCGAGGGTGAAGGTATAACACTGGCTCTTGAGTGGACAAATTTACACCAACTTGTTTCATCAACAATAAAAAAGGCGCAAAAATATATAAACATCTATGAAAAAAAAAAAAAAAAAAAAAACCTATCAACCATCTTCACATTCCAATACAATGCACACTGCATGAGTAGGGGTTTACCCCTGAGTGTTGGTCTTAAAAAAAAAAAAAACACATCGAATGTATAGTTGCCGGCTGTAACCTGGGAGCCGACGCGATCAACATCCCTACTCGTCGACAACATGTACTTCGTCTTGCTCTCATTTACCGCCAGACCCATTTTTGCAGACTCTCGTTCAATAGCATTAAAGGCTGCGGTGACATCTCGCTTGGTATGCCCAATGATGTCTATGTCGTCTGCATACGCAAGGAGCTGGACACTTTTGTTAAATATAGTGCCATTTCGATGTACTACTCCAATCTTCGGGCATACTTTCCTCCAGCCATATTCTGCAAATGAGCTGGTGCATGCTTTGTTACTTTTCAGTCGCCGTATGGCAACTTTGACCTCTTCATAGCTGGGTGACGGGATTTCAATGTCGTCGTCATTGATTGGATCCGGCACAGCATCTCTAGGTGCGGAAATTGAAGAAGAAGCTATCAGAGTAGGAAAATAAACAAAACTGAACGTTTGATCTCCTTTCGTTGTATTCTTTGCAATGAGTAATACAAAAATAAAACAGAAACAGTGAGAGAGATTGTCCCATTTAATTTTGTATATTGTTTTTGTTTTGAGTACTACAAATACACTAACTCAAATGTGCGTAGGTACAACAAAAAATGAATGAGAAGAAAAAGGACAGAAGAAGAGAAAAAGAAAATAAGAAGAGAAAAAAACAAAGCAAGCATAAGAACGAAACGCTAATATTTTCATATGCGCTCTTTCTCATTTAGAAAGTATTTGTTTTGGTTTTTCTCATGTACAATACCATTAAAAAAATTTTGAAAAGTGTATGACTTTCTTGTAACTTTTGCGAAATGTTTTCTTTGTTTGCCCACTCTGGAAGCTGTCTATCAGCAAATGTCATTCTCTGCGATGCATGTAATAAAGCCTTGCCTCTCACTGGAGATTATGTTAAATGCCTAAATTGCAAGAGAAATTACCATTATTTCCATTGCGCTACATTGTCAACTGAAAAAAAGCTACCTAGAAGTGTTACAATTGTCGTGGAGAAAGAAGCAAATCACCCGACACTCTCTACACTTTCGTAACTTACGAAGGCAATACATAAAAAGATGAGCAATTGAATAATTTGGGAAAGCAAAAGCGGGATAACGCAGAAAGTCCTAATAATGATGAAAATATGAGCAATAAACGCTTTAAAGACTCTCTATCGTTATAACTACTGGCGACAAAAACATTGATCTCTTAAATAATAATTATATAGTAATTTAATATATGGATATGATGGCATCTAATGGACTAAAGAGTTTAATAAATGAATGCACTAGAGAAGATATAAATAGGAATACAAGAACATGCATTGATCACCTTTTCATGCGTACAAAACAATTAAACAGAAGAGAATACGCTATAATAGCCAAAACAAATACATCAGACCATTATATTATTATACTTCTCTGATGAAAATTATATAGAAGAGAGAATAGGTCATACCAAGCAAACAAAACTAAATAAGTACAAAGTTAACCAACAGATAAATAGAACCAACTGGGATGAAGTTATTAGTCAAGAAACCCCAAATATAATGTTAAATATGTTAAACAAAAAAATCACTGATATATACTATAAATCCACATAAGAATAACTAATCCATGGATAAACGAAGATTTAATAAAGTGCTGCGAAATTAGGGATAAACTTTACAAAAAATGGTCGTTGTATGCGGGGAGTTGTTGTGTACCAATTCTGGGATTCTGGGGTATCTTGAGTCGAGTTCCACACTAGGGGTATTTTGCCGAAAATGAATAATCGGGTTGTTTTTCTTTGTTTTTATGTAGTTTATTGTTTCTGTTTGATATGTAAGTCTTAATGATTTGAATTGTTGTATAATATAAAGTTCACTGTTTTAATTTTATGTTTATTTACATACATATGGATGTATTATTGGTAAATTAATTTAGCACAAAAAATATTCTTATTTTTAATTTTAATTACACCAAATCACTATGTCTATATTTTAAAGTATTTGTGTCAATACACATGAATCACTTTTTAATTTATTTTAACTATTAAATATGTCCGCACTGCTTGAGCTTTTCTATATAACTAAGTTAAAGTTACAAACAAACATGTTTGCAAGCGACAAAAAAGGAAAAAGAAAACGATCACACTCCGGTGCATTCGAATAATACACCGAAGAGTGTGGTTTACACGTGACCATCCCGCCCCCCCTCCTTGCTGTATTGCAAGCAACATAGGGTGGGCCGGAGTATACACTCGAAATAAATTACATACATACATACATAACTGGCCTTTACAACCCTGTGTCAGGATTACGGCCTAGCTTCTCGCAGCACTCATGTTGTGTGTGTCAATTTTTATCCATGAGTACCGGGACCTACAGTTTAATGTCGACTCCGAACGACAAACTTGAGAAGCTTGTTCATGGCAATTAGTTACTCTCAGAGCTTTTGCCAGAAGACTGCTGAGAGGTAGTCGCCGAAAGAAATATTTTTTTCATATTTCTTTTTTTGAAGATGTCAGAGCCTGGAGTCGAACCCAGAGCCCATGTCTTAGTAAGCCAACACACTAACCACTAGACCACGGCGACTACTAAATATAAATTACAATGAGTTAAAAAAACGACAAGTATATTAGGCGAGGCCAGTAAACACTGTTAAGATGCAAGTGATTAGATACAAGTGATTTGGTGTAATATTAAGTAACGTCAAATATTTAAAGTATTCTATAAGTATAAGATACAAAAAGTAAGTATAGGTATAAAAAGTAAGTATAAAAAAAATACATTAAAAAATAGTTAATTTCATAGTTAATAACATAAATCAAATTTCATAAAGGAAGATAAAGTAATATTCAAAGTAAGATATAAAGATATTAAATGGTAGTTTAAGTATAATATAGTAGGTATAAGCAAAAAGGTAAGAAAATTTTTTAGGTTTAATAATTAGAAAATAGTAAAGGTTTAGAATAAGAATATGGTAGTAAACGTCATTAGACTCCAATTCTTCCAATGATCGTCCAGCCGAGCATGGTATCTTGTGCCATGGCCATTCCAAATTATGGCGGTTGAATGCCGTTTCTGATTAGTTGTGGATAGATGCCAGCTCCAAGAATGAGATTTAGTTCACTATTTGAATAAAATTCTGGATCCATTCCATTCGTCATCCAATCTTTTTCTATCTAATACTTTAGGTAAAGCTTTGGTAACCTTTGCAGTCACCTTGAAAGTGGGACCTTCGTCAAAGCGTGACCGGATGGAGATCTCACACCATTCGTTATCACCCACCTCTTCTACAGGTACCTCGTACCTCTTGATTAGAAGCTGTGATATCGCACTAAATGATGAACACGGATTGAGGATACCTCTTATGGAGTGCCAGATACTATTTAATTTGACCTTGGGATGACAGTGCCATAATTCGCACTGGGTTCCGTTTGACTAGTACAATTGGTAGGGTGACACTCATGACTATGAAGGAGGGTGTGATGCTTAGCTCCACAGACACGGCAACAACTCTTAGTACGACAGTTGGGAAGAAGATGCGAATGCGCCAAACAATTTTCGCAATAATTAAGCAGACGTACCATCCGTCGCCTGTCAGATACGTTCAGTTTATTAAATCTGATGCAATTTTGCAATGCATGATCTTGCCTGCACATGCGGCAATCAAAAGTTTTAAATCTGTAGAGAGTTGGAACGAACAGAAGGCTTTCGAGAATCTGACATGTTGGCTGTAGTGAAGAAAAGAGAAGAAAAAATATATAGTCATTGTTGTGAAGAATGGGGTAATAATACTAATTTTGAGATTGGTCTAGTTATGATACCGTTGGCGGTATAAACATTTACGACTCTGACTCGGTGATCAGGGCCTGGAAAAACTTTCATAACTCGACCTATTCGCCATTTGTTTGGGGGTAAATTTTCTTGTTTTATAACAACTAGATCATCAATAGCAAAGTCTCCGGGGGGTATTTCCATTTTGTCCTTTTATGGAGTTCTTTCAGATACTCCTTCTTCCATCTTTGAGCTAGATTTTGATGCAGAATTTTTAGTTTCTGCCAACGGTTAACGTAGCTTAGAGAATTACTAGTCAAATCGGGTTCAGGAGGAGATAAGGGGGTTCCAATGAGGAAATGGCCAGGAGTTAAGACGCATAGATCCTTTGGGTCGTCGCTCATTGGGCTAAGAGGTCTAGAGTTCAGGCAAGCTTCGATTCGTGAGAGCATGGTATAAAATTCTTCAAATGTAAATGTTTGGTTATTGCAAATCTTTTTAAAGTGGTTTTTGAAGCTTTTCACTCCCGCTTCCCAGATACCACCCATGTGCGGAGCACCAGGGGGTATGAGGTGCCACTCTAGGGGTACAAAGCTGTTCTGAGCCAAAAGATCTCTTCGCACGAGAGACAATAAATTAAGTTTATCTTTGTGCAAGATGTTGGAGGCCCCGACGAAGGCAGTTCCGTTGTCTGAATACATAGTGCGGGGAGTCCCTCGTCTGCTGAAGAAACGAGCAAAGGCAGCTAAGAAGGAGATGTATATGGCTTTGGTGGCAAAGCAGATGAATACTAGAGCATATCCTTTGGTGGTCTTACAGCCATGTCCAGCATAAGATTTTAGGTTAAAGGGACCAGCGAAGTCTGCACCGGTGTTGTAAAACGGACGAGACAAAGTGGTTCGTTCGGGGGGTAATGCAGCCATGATTTGTTGACTCAGTTGACGTTTTTGTTTCACACATATTAGGCACTGGGAGACTATTCCTTTAATTAAGATTCTCAGTTTGGGAACGTAATAATGAGTTCTCATGAGTCGATACAAGAGCGCATTTTGTCCATGAAGCGAAAATTTATGCAGGTAAATCAGGTATAGGCGAGTAAAACGAGCATGATAAGGCAACAGGATAGAAAAACGTTCATAGTAGTTAAGGGTGGGGGAGTTTGCCAATCTACCATTTATGCGTATAATGCCGTCTGAGTCTATAAATGGATTGAAAGATAAAATATGGCTTTTTCTTGATATTGATTGTCCATTGGATAATTGATCATATTCCTTATGAAAATAATGTTTCTGACATGCGAGTATTAAGCGAGTTTTCGCAAATGTTAGCTTTTTCTGGCATGTATTACATACGAATCGGCTCTTACATTTCTTAAGGTCGTGTGAGGTACCAAGGCAGTTTATGCAGCATTTCTGCTGTTTCACAATAGTAAAACGCTCCTCAATTGTCATTCATAGAAATGCAGGACAGAATCTAATGGGGTGTGTATGTGAACAAATGAGACAGATTATAATTTGATACATTGGTGTTATAGCTATTAACTTTTCTTTCTTGATTTTTGGAGTTAGAGGGCTTAGAAGAATTAAAGGGAGATGAATTTTAGAAAGTGGAGCGAATATCTGCAACGGATTCGAGGGTTTGAAATCTGGAGGTTAAAAAATTATCTAATTCTCGCCAAGTGGGTAAATCTGAGCTATGAGGAATAGAGTGCTCCCACATACTAAGAGTGGTGTCAGGCAGACACGTCGAGCATATATAAACGAATATAATATCCCAGCTTTTAGTATTAATTTTAAGTAGAGACAGGTTTGTGATACAACCGTTAATGGTGCTCTGTAAACGCCCAATATTAGGACCAGTCTCTTTTGAAATCGGGGATATATTAAATAGACACTTAAGCTGTGGGTTAACTAAAACCCTTTTGTTTTCATAGCGGTCGACCAGATTTTGCCAGGCCATGTCAAATCCATCATTGGTGATTGGACAAGTTTTTAAAAGATCTCGGGCTTCACCTTGGGTTTTCTTCAATAAATGGCACATTTTCTCTACTGGGGAAAGTCTTTTATTATCGCGGTATAGAGCCGTGAACATATCACGAAACGTTGGCCAGGATTTGTAGTCACCATGAAAAATCTCAGTATCGCAGGGGTTACTGATATATTCTGCAGATGATCCGAAATATCCTCATAACCTTTACTTCGCTTAGATTTTTGGTTAAGTGTGTCACGGTACTCGTTAACTTTTACCAACCCTCGTAGATGGCTTTCATAGGTAGCGAAAAAACATGATTTTACAGATTGAACATCAAATTTTTCTTCTGTGTCGTCGATGTTATTCAAAATATCTTCGTAGCACGTCTTAAAATCATTCCATAATCGATCCATTTCGTTTCGTTGAATTTCCAAAGAATGAATTGTATGACGATCAAGGGGTAATTTTTCAAAATATGCTTCAAACTCTTTTATTTGGTCAGCAGAGCGAATAAGCGTCTTTAATGAAGCCGTGATGATTAATGAATAACGTTTTTTACCGGGTCAAGAAAGTAAATAATTGCCTTTTATTTATGAAAAGGGGATACAAATGCTCACAGATATAATCCAAAAAAAATTATGAAAAGATTGAAAAATATTTCCGAAAATTCTCGATCTACCCTCGTATAAATATGCTTTAAAAAAAAAAAAAAATTGCAAAGAGCGACTCCAATAATAGTAATAATACGTAGACAAAATAATAATAATTATTACATATTTATTATTAATATATAATTTCCAACCTGAGCCTCGTATAGTAATTTTTAATTTTATTAAAAGAATTATTATTAGAAAAAAAAATAAATAATATGTTGTAAAGATATCGCGTAAATAAAAATATTTTTTGTTATTGTAGGTATATTTGATTTCTACTCATTTGCTGGCAATGTAAAGTAAATGGGTTAAATATGGCAAAGGGTGTAAATAAAATAATTATTTTCCGCAGAAAGTGTGATCAGTTTGATCAAATATAGATATTTTAAACATCCAATGTTAGAATGTAGCCGCAAACACAGAACGCAGTGTCAATTATTTATTAATACGCACCGACAAGTTTGATGATACAACAGGTTTGATACCAACCCTAATTTACCATATAAACATTTGTCTTGTGTACAAACAACAAACACAAGACAAGTTAGACCAAAGCGTATAATGTTGGTTTCTTGCGTATAATAATAAGATTGTGTGATGTTGTTGTTGTTCCATGTTTATGTATGCTGCTATGCGTATACGATAATTATTATAATGAGAGAAAAAAAAGATGATTTATTGCGGTGTCAATTGTTTGCCCATACTTGGTATTTTGTTGTTGTTTTTTTTACCGTTTATTTGGTTCTTCTTCTTATTATATTTTGTTTTTTGTTGTTTTCTTTATATCACGCGACTTTTTAGAAGGCAAAATGCATGGGTTTTGTTTCTGGGTTTTGATGTGACACTTGTGTATATCGGTAAATATGTATATTCGTATATATGTACATATATATGGACGTATATGTACAAATATGTGTGCATAAAATAATGCAAAATAAAACGCAATGCCTGTACTTAAATATTGCTTTTCTCGTAGGTAGATGTTATAAGTAAATGTGTAGAATGATTGTAGATTATGGTAGATTTAAGGTAGATTCTTAGAAAAATTTGGTAGTTTATTATAATGCGTACGTAGATAATTTGGTAGAATTTTAATTTGAATTATTTTTTCAAACAAATTTGTAGGGAAATATGTACGTGTGTAAGCACATGTGTACATATATGTATAATGGCGAAGGAGGTTAATTTGTTTGTATGTACGTAGGTACAATTAACAACAAGAGAAAATTAATTCCATAAACATACATACGTATGTATATTGTACATAAATATGTAGTTTGTGTATCGATGTACAAATTTTGTAAGTAAATTGATTTTGTACTTACTTGAAAAGGGGTTGTTTGCTTTTGGCTTACGGTCTTGTATGATTAGGCAGGACGATGTCCGTTTCTAATTGTCCAAAATGTCCTTGAATCCTCGTATGCGGTTTGAAGGACCAGCAATGTATGCGTACTAGTTCTGGGTTTCTGGGGTATCTTGAGTCGAGTTCCACACTAGGGGTATTTTGCCAAAAATGAATAATCGGGTTGTTTTTCTTTGTTTTTATGTAGTTTATTGTTTCTGTTTGATATGTAAGTCTTATTGATTTGAATTGTTGTATAATTTAAAGTTTACTGTTTTAATTTTATGTTTATTTACATACATATGTATGTATTATTGGTAAATTAATTTAGCACAAAAGATATTCTTATTTTTAATTTTAATTACACCAAACCACTATGT
The DNA here is from genome assembly GCA_963576795.1 of Metopia argyrocephala. Classification (NCBI taxonomy): domain Eukaryota; kingdom Metazoa; phylum Arthropoda; class Insecta; order Diptera; family Sarcophagidae; genus Metopia; species Metopia argyrocephala. The sequence continues at coordinate 34,508,992 of OY756211.1, forward strand.
CTATATTTTAAAGTACAGTAATCCCTCGAACTGCGCGGTAGATACGTTCTGAAAAAACAGCGCGCAATCCGAAATCGCGCACTGTGAACCCTATTTTGTATGAAATTAGGTGGATACGTTCCAAATTCTAAAATTATCATGAAAATTTTAAATTTAAACCAAGTAGATAACTAAAAAAAAGACTTTATTCAATATTAACATAAAGTTAATCATTAACATAAACAAAAGAAATAAAAATTATAAATTAATTCATATAAATTAAACAAAAAAAATCTTGAAAACAATTCATTGTACATAGTATGTACATATCTAAAATGTAAATATGTAATTAAAAAAAAAAACTTTAAATAAGTTGATTTTCATCTTCTAATGAATTTGTTATATTTTCCTCCAATGGTTTGGTAAAAAAATATATAAAAAATATATATAAAAAATATGTATGTACTAATTTTGCACGAAATATGTAATATGTATGCAAAAAAAAACCGCGCTGCTGCGAAACTTTTGCCGCGCAGTGCGAAATTTTGGTGGTAAAAATAAATACGCGCAAGTCCGAAACCGCGCAGTTCGAGGGATTACTGTATTTGTGTCAATACACATGAATCACTTTTTTATTTATTTTAACTATTAAATATGTCCGCACTGCTTGAGCTTTTCTATATAACTAAGTTAAAGTTACAAACAAACATGTTTGCAAGCGACAAAAAAGGAAAAAGAAAACGATCACACTCCGGTGCATTCGAATAATACACCGAAGAGTGTGGTTTACACGTGAACAGTCGTCAAATAGAAATAATAGCTTATTTGAATTACAATACAAAAAATTTTGAAATGTGCTCAATAAAAAAATAAATTATACGAAAAATAATTATTACAAAAAAAAGAGAGGTTTAAAAAGAGGTTGGTTTAAAAAGAATGTCGTCAAGATTTTTAGTTGATCTGCACAGTCTCCAAATTTAAAATTTATATATCAAATAAAAAATATGTACATGCATCCAAAATTATTGATGCAGTTTATGTGGGGATTTTTGGGGATGAACTAATGAAGGTTTTGGGGATTTTTGGGGATATGAATTTCGAAATTGGGGATAAACATTGAAAGCTACCTGACAACTGGAACGAAAAGCTAATTGTTTCATTTGCGCTCTTTCTCATTTAGAAAGTATTTGTTTTGTTTTTGCTCATGTACAATACCATTAAAAAAATTTTGAAATGTGTATGACTTTGTTGTAACTTTTGCGAAATGTTTTGTTTGTTTGCCCACTCTGATTAATACATAAATGCGAACTGAACGTAGCAAATCATAAGCCTCGGGTACTTTCGAATTCTTTTTACCTTGCTGAGACGTCCGAAGAAGAGGTTTATTTTATTATAAAACGCTTGAACACTAAAGAAAGCGCAGGTGTAGATGGCATAAGACCAATTGATTTGAAAAACAATGCAAATGTGATGACTCCAATTATAACCAAACTAATTAATTTAATAATAAACACTTCAATAGTTCCAGATATTTTCAAAGTATCCTGTGTTCGACCAATTTATAAAAGTGGATGTAAATCGGATTTCAATAACTACCGTCCTATCTCGATATTACCAGTTATTGAAAAAATGCTGGAGAAACTTTGCAAACGATGTTAACGAACAGTTAAGTAGAAATAATCACTGTTTAACTCTATTTATAGACTTTAGCAAAGCATTTGACACCCTCTCTCTTGTGAAGCTAAAAATAGAAAATATTTTGTTAAAGTCTCTGGCAGTCTTAGCCAGGAAACGAAAATGAATTGTGGAGTGCCACAAGGCTCAAAATTAGGCCCTATTTTGTTCATATTGTTTTCGAATGAATTGTTAAATTATGTTAACAGCTGTAATATATGTATATGCCTATGCAGATGATACAACTCTTGTAGTTGCACATAAAAATGTAGATACTGCGTTACAAATTATGCAAATACAACTTGAAAACCTCCCCATATTCGATATACTAATTTAAAGTTAAAGTTCTACTGCTTAGAATGCCTACACGATGCAAGTAGAACAGATGCAAATTGTGATTTTCAGCACTGTAACACAACGGTTGAGGTTGTAAATTCCTATAAATATCTCGGAGTTATTGTGGACCAAAATTTCAAATGGCATGAACATATTGAATTTCTAAGAAAAAATTAAGAAAAGCCTCTTATATGCTATACCACCTTAGACGTACTTCAAATTTGAGGTCTTGAGACAGGCATATATCGCGTTAGCTGAATCTAATATTCGGCATGGTATCACAGCCTGGGGAAGTTCCAGCCATTGCAGAAAACTACAACAAACACAAAACCAGTTGATTAAAATACTTGATAAAACTATACGATCTCGAAACCATCAAACAGCAAATTTTACCTCAGAAAACAGTAACACCAATGATAGAAACTATACCAGCTACTATACTTTTGTAGAAAATAACATTTACAGCAGGCCTGTGCAAAACTAAAAATTTCATACACAATTGTTCTTTAGCTAAACCAGGCCTGTGAAAAAATTGAAATTTCATACACAATTGTTCCTTAGCTTAACTCACATGTATTCTTACGCTCTTGCTTTCAGTCGTCACTGAGACAGCGACGAGTTAACATGCGTGGTGGGTGTACGCTGATTTATTGTTTGCAGTGAGAACAAAATTAATAGCAATGCACACAAATATTTTTTATTATAAATGAATTTGCAAATCCAATACATTATTTATCATAGAACGTTTAGAAATATAGTTTAAAAGTTTTTCAGCGACGTTTTAATTATTTTTATATAATTGTTAATAAATTGAATGAAAAAAACAAAACTTAATTTTTTTTTTTAACTAAAAGTACTTTTTATTTCTTTATAGCAGATTAGTATTTATAAATTGCTCTTAAAGTAATTAAGTTTTTAGATGAAATATTACATATAAATTTTACTTAAAAAAAATTCAAACAGTTGCAGAAACTGCTACTTACACGTACAGCAGTGTAATTCTCATTTTCTCACCAACACAACTACATTTTTACTTTTGCACAGGCCTGATTTACAGCCAGCGTTGCCACTATTGGTAGAATTCTACCAAAACTGGTAAAAAAGATTTCGTTTGGTAGGATGGTAGGGTGAATATGATTTTGGTAGATTTTAGCAGAAGCTAAAAAAATCTTCATAAGGAATTTCAGTCGGAAAGTTCAAGATTGGCGTATTTATATTCAAGCATAAAATCTAACTTTTTGCTCATATTAAGCAATTTTATCAAAACATATTTAATACACAACACTGAAACTCATTTTAAAAATACTAATTGATTGATGTTTCAAAAATTTTTATCGGTACAAAAGCCGAAATGTATCCTACTTAAAATCTTAACCCGGAAGAAATTTTTGATGTTGAACATGAGATTTTGCAATTTTACATTTATTTCCTAAACCAAATCAGTGAGAGACTTGATTTTAATCGAGAAGATATTAAATTGTTAAAAATAACTACTCTTGAGAAGGTATTGTCAAAAGAATACTTGCCCATATTAACACCTTTTTTTAAAATTTTCTAATCTTATAGACTGTCATCTGATTATAACACAGTGAAACCTGTTGCAATTAACAAAAAAAAAATCTCTCAACGGAATAAAACATTGAATTATTTTGGGCTAACGTTAGTTCAATTAGAAATGGTTTAAATGAGAAAATTTTTTGTGAATTAATCAACTTGGTTTTTAATTTTCTTTCTCTTCCGCATAGTTCTTCAGCAGCTGAACTCAAATTGTCAACACTTTCCTTAATCAAAACCAATTTGAGAAACAATTTTGAAATAAATACAATTAATAATATAATGCTCTGTAAAGAGCTTGTAAAAGCTAATTAAAAAAATTAAAATACATAATTTAGATTATTTTTGAAAAATCGAATTGTTTCCTTTAAATTTCTTGTATTTATTAATGTATTTTCGATTTTATTGTTTAGAAATTGAATTATTTTTGTTATATGTGTATTTTGTATAATTTGCCCTCTGAATTCTATTCGTTATATTTTTTATTTTTGGTTATTTATATGTACATGTACATTATAATAAAAATTGTTTTCCATCTCAACCATTTAAGAGGTTTTTAAATAAAAATGTTTTTTGGTAGTTTTTGATCAATTTTGGTAGATTTTGAAAGAAATTTTGGTAGAATTAAAATTTTTTCAGTGGCAACACTGTTTACAGCAACACCCCTGCAAAAAGTGCGACTACTCCATGCACGTGTGTAAAATGTACTCCATGATGGACCATGACTAGTAACATCCTTTACCCATTATGCATGTAAAAAAGTGACCCATTTTACATTGCGATGTCCTAGGAGAGGACCAGGTCCAACCAAATATAACATAAGAGTAACCTCAAAACTAGTCCCATGTAACTACTCCGTGAATTATACAATTGAGATTAGTTTCATAACTACTTCACGTATATATTCCATGGATCAACTTTTGTAGTTATTTTGATAACTACTTTATGTCATTAATTCATGGGATAACAGAAGACTATTTCCCACAAACTTTTAAAATTATAAATCAAGTTTCAATTATATTTTTTTAACACTTTTTAAGCCCTAATATATTTTATTACTACACTTTTATGTATACACAGACTTTGAGAAAAACTGAACATGGACACCGCCAGCGTTACCATTCAGTAATTTTTTAACTTAAATGTGTCGCCAGTGTTACCCAATTGTAAATTTTACTTCAAACATACAAAAAAGTACACAATTTAATTACATAGGACTATTCTGGTAACTACTCATCTGGGTTATGTAATCCAATTTTTTTTGCAGGGACAAACAACAACATTTTCACCAATAACAACAATAACAGTGCTACCGAAGCCGACAATTTTTATATAACAAAAAGCAATAACTATACCACCACACTGTGGTCTTCACCAGTATTACTCAGGTAAATAAATTGTTCGGATATTTTTTTAGTTTTTCTTACTCTCTTCGTGAATATTATAACCAGGGTTGCTTAATTCCACAAAAATTCTGGCAAACAGCTTCTTAAAATATACCAAAACTACCCGTCTCGTTAATTCTTATTATATTAGTTTAAATTTAAATGTATTATACTTTATTACCAGATATCACTTTTAGAATTCCTGGAAACCAGTTTTTGTTTTATTTGCCTATGAAAAACTTAATTAATTATAAAAAAATTTGCAATGTTAAAAATCTTTCATAAAAAGAAATCCATACGCTTTGTTTTCATCATGCTAAACGACAACCACAATTATTACAAAAACATGTGTGTGAGACAAAAATTGCATATGTGTTTATGTTTTATTACCCTGCAAAAAGTGCGACTACTCCATGCACGTGTGTAAAATGTACTCCATGATGGACCATGACTAGTAACATCCTTAACCCATTATGCATGTAAAAAAGTGACCCATTTTACATTGCGATGTCCTAGAAGAGGACCAGGTCCAACCAAATATAACATAAGAGTAACCTCAAAACTACTCTCATGTAACTACTCCGTGAATTATACAATTGAGATTAGTTTCATAACTACTTCACGTATATACTCCATGGATCAACTGTTGTAATTATTTTGGTAACTACTTTATGTCATTAATTCATGGACTACTAACAGAAGACTATTTCCTACAAACCTTTAAAATTCAAATCAAATTTTAATTACATTTTTTTAACACTTTTTAAGCCCTAATATATTTTATAATTTTACACTTGTATGTAAACACAAACTTTGAGAAAAACTGAACATGAATGCCGCCAGCGTTACCATTCAGTAATTTTTTAACTTAAATGTGTCGCCAGTGTTACCCAATTGTAAATTTTACTTCAAACATACAAAAAAGTACACAATTTTATTACATAGGACTATTCTGGTAACTACTCATCTGGGTTATGTAGTCCAATTTTTTTTGCAGGGTAGTTTTCAAGAGAGCTAAATTTGTTTGTCAGACACTGAGAAGTTATGATAATAAGCAACATAAACTTATTAATGTTTATATTTCTTTTAACTACATTTCAATTTGTTTATAGCATTTACAAACAATTTATTTTATGAATAATTTTAATTAATTAGTTTAAATTTTAAAATTAAAGGGTTTTAAAACGAAAATTTTCACAAATTTCATTCAAGTTGTTAAAAACAATACAAAAGAAGAAACCAATCTCATCTCTCAGTGTATTTTTGTGTGACTCTCTTTGTGAAGACCACTGCACCACAGGCATCAACGCAAATTACAACTACACCAACACAAATAATAGAACGAGAAATATTAAAGAAATAAAAATACTAAATATAAAAAATATCTACAATTTAACACTCGTTATAGAATTCGGCAATGAGAATCGATTTATTGGAAAAATTAGTCACAACTATCAAACGCGCCGAAACCCAGAAGGTAGATACACAATTCCAAAGTACAAGAATAATTATGGAAAGAACACACTTGCCGTTGTAATACCATCAATAGGTCTGTTTCTTTACTCTACATTGGGCGCCCGCGGGATCCCAATTTTACCAAAAAGCGTTCCCGTACACAAAATTTGGGTAAATGAGAGAAATTTTGAGAGAGTAACATTCTTCTTCTTCATGCACGAAATAGCCCGTACTTTTTCTTCGGGCTAGTTTGTGCAAGTAAACAAATAATCAGCTGTTTAAAAAATAATAGAAAAATGAAAGGTTCAAAAACTAAAAAAAATTTCAAAAGTTGAATTAAAAAATATTTATAAACCTGCAGTAAAAGGCTTATAGTATAATTTAATTCAATATTTATATAAAAGAGTTTATCTTTGCCTTATTTAACATGTATAAGTCGAATTATTGTTGTTTGTTTTTGCGAAAGTACATGTTCAATATGCGTGTGTGTGTGACATAAAGTTGTGTGTTTGCATATTTTTATGTGAATGGGTAAAATATTTGCTTTTTTGCGTTCCCGTACTTTTGGGCAAATTTGTCTCTTATAGAGAGAAATTATTGTTTCCTCTCTATTTCCCGAACTTTACCCAAAAAGTAAAGAAACACACTTAATATTAAATACAGTACCTTTAGAGCATAGGTCGGCATTTCATAGCTGAATTCAGCCGGGAGAGTTCACATGTATTCTTACGCTCTTTCATTTTGTCCTCTCTTGGCATTAGTTTTTTTGCAAAAACACTTAAAGAAATGTATCATGTTACGAGACAAATGTTGTTTTATGTTTTAGTCGTCAATGAACTGCTGACGAGTGCACATATGTATCGGATGTTTTAATTATTTTTTATGAAAATAAAATTATTTTTTAGATAAATTGGAAAAAAAATTATGAAACTCTAAATATATTAGATTATTATTATTAATTCAAGATATTTGAGTGCATTTTTTTTAATAAAATCACACAATATTTCTTAAATTATTATAATAAATGTGACTTGTAAACTAAAAAACAAGATATTATAGTTTTTTTTAAGATCTTCCTTCAGCAAACGGTTAGAACTACCGAATTTCACGTACCCGAATTAGATATACCCGATATGTTTCCTTCAAACGTACAACAAAGTTCCTAGTTCACGCCTAGTGATATGTAAGTTAATAACATACATACATATGTATTCACACATTTTTTTGTTCAGTGCAGTTCTCTTCCATGCTCACTAACACAATTACAAATCAATTTTGCCGACCTATGCTTTAGAGCATAGGTCGGCATTTCATAGCTGAATTCAGCTGGGAGAGTTCACATGTATTCTTACGCTCTTTCATTTTGTCCTCTCTTTGCATAAGTTTTTTTGCAAAAACACTTAAAGAAATATATCGTGTTACGAGACAAATGTTGTTTTATGTTTTAGTCGTCAATGAACTGCTGACGAGTGCAGATGTATACCGGATGTTTTATTTTTTTTTTATGAAAATTTAAATAATTTTTAAGATTACCTGGAAAAAATTTATGAAACTCTAAATATAATAGATTTAATAATTTTTAATTCTGGTTTTTCGACCTTTATTGATTAATGTAATGAACTCAAGGTCTATTTTTAAATAAAATTTTTTTATTTAATTATCGATATTTCGCTACTCCTGCGTGTAGCGTCTTCACGAATTATTATTATAATGTAATAATATTATAATGTAATAATATCGAAATATCGATAATTATAATTATATAAAAGATTTTTATTTGAAAATAGACCTTGAGCTTGAATAGTTCTTTATAATAGATTTATGCCCGTATTCATAAAAATTATTTTAGGTTTATTGAGGGTTTATTTGACATATTTCTTTGCAATACTTGTCAAATAAACCCTCAATAAACCTAAAATATTTTTTATGAATACGGGCATTAATTTAAGACGTTTAGGTGCATTTTTTTTTTCTTTTTATTAAAATTACACAAAATGTCTTTAATTATTATATTAAATGTAACTTGCAGATTAAAAAGTAAGATATTTAAATTTTAAATCTTATATAACTTTCTTTAAAATCTTCCTTCAAAAAAAAAAGGTTAGCACATCTGAATTTTGCATACCCGAATTAGATATACCCAATATGTTTCCTACAGCTGTAAAAGAAAGTTCCTAGTTCATACACAGTGATATGTAATTTAATAATATACATATTTATAAATTCACACATTTTTTTGTTCAGTGCAGTTCTTTTCCATGCTCACTAACACAATTACAAATCAATTTTGCCGACCTATGCTTTAGAGATGTTAAACCATATGCAAAATTGCCACTTAAAAAAGAAAATGTTAAAGAATTTTTTTATGAGCATGCAATAAACATATTTTGTTTTTCTATTTATTTATTTATTTCGATTATTAAATCTTTTTTCTTATTAATATTTTTTCTTTTATAAATTTTTTAAGGAATGAACACTTTTTATTATATTATAGATATATTTCAAACTTTTTGCCAATAAGACTTTTATTATATTGTACCTGCAGACAAGCCATAAGGGCTTCGCGGATAGAGAGAAGCATACATATGTACATATATAATGACAAAAAATAGTTATTCTAAATCTAAATATTTTTATTATTTTTCTTGAAATTCTTATGGTATTTTAAAAATAGGACGCAGTGTAAATGTTTAGATGACATAGCGTTTCTTAGCTTTGGTTTTATTGTAGAGCTTACTGAAAGGACACATTCACTTGTTGTAGAAATTGGGTTAATTGTGAGTAAAGCGGAATATAACTGACTTATTTTTTTAGATCTCTTAGATAATAAAAAGTGTTGCATACGTAATTTAAATTTGTTGAAAAAAAAACAGTGAAATATAATATACCTAAAAATGAAAAATATTCGAAAATGTCAAAAAGTTCGACACTAAAAAACCACGTTTTCGAATAACTCAAAAAACGTCACTTTTTTAAAACCGATTTAAAAAAAACCAGAAGAATAGCAAAAAACTGGTTTTTCGAATAATTTGAAAACCGGTCATGACAACTCTAAACTACATGCATACATACATACATTTTTTAATGATAATTTTATGAAGCTGAAAATATTCATAATTTAAGGATTATATTTCCTTTTTAGGTAAACTAATCTAATAACTAATGACTAGGGCAACCAAAAATATGCATTAACATTTAATTTTTCTGAATGTTATTGATAAAACCAGCAAATTATTAATTCATTTTAGGAAAAACTACAAAGTTTAACCCCTATTTGTTACGGCATATTTTTGCATATTTCGTCATAAATGCATACTTTTGCATTTATTCTTTCAAAATAATGACTACTTACTGACACATAACTTAAATATAATCTATTGAATAATGAGGGAGGAGTGGAGGTACTCTTGAAAACGCTTAAAATTAAACATTGTGAAATTGGGGAAATTCAGGAGAATGGTTCATGAAGCTCCTTCCTTAACTATGGGGCAATAGTTAATGTCAATTTAATAGAAACGTCAAAAAACAAATTAAATACAAAGTATACAAATTTTACATTTAGGGGAATTATAGTTTAAAAAAAATTGCCTAATAATAAATTCTAAATTAAAAGTTATGTACGAGTATTTTTCAATTTTGTACCTATTGGAGAAAAATTGCAATAATTGCATGATATAAAAAATTTTATTAAAAGTTGATTTTTAAATTATGTATTTAAATTTTCGTAAGAATATGCAAAAAATCAAGCAATCTGTGTCAAACAGACTAAATAATACATTAGCGAACACCGAGATTTTAAAACTAATAGTAATATTCTGTTTTGTAAAATTTGCAATAAGCCAGTGTCAGCAAAGAAAATAGTTACAATAAAACAACACCTCGGAAGTCAAAAACATATTGAGCTCAACGCAACAAATTATGCTTTCAAATTTTCACCAATTACTTCCGTTGATGTCGAAAGAAATTTCTCGATGTACTAAAGCGTTTTCCGACAAAGCTTCATGTTTCAAAATTTGAGCGCTATGATTGTTATTTTTTTCGACATTTTTTTTGTTAATTTTGGAATTAAAACAAATATATCACTCATTTGCGAGAAGAGTGGCATAACTCTGATAAAAGAAAAGTACAAGACACTTTTGGTCGCCACTCAGTGAAAAAAAGAGATAAAAATACAATTTTTAGATATGTTTTAATTATAGTTCGTCTCATATTTCTACGTTATTAACTCAAAAATGTGTTTCTTGAGTTATGTCACTCTTTTCGAAAATGTGCGATACGTAAATATAATTTATATTAATTTTATTTAATCTGATTGGTAGCTAAGTGTCACTTTTCATATTTTCAAATTTTTAAGAAAACATACGTAATTTTAAATCAACATAGTATGTACATACGTATGTATTATGGTTTTTATAGAGCATGTTTTTATTGCTTAAAAATGCTTTTAAATGCATAATTTAGGCGCTTAAAACTAATTTTATAGAGCATATTTTTGGTTGCCCTACTAACGACATACATATATCTCTGTGGACATTTGACAAAACGTCTTCTTTCTAAATCAACAAGTTTTCAGTAGAGCAAAAAAAAACAGTTAAAAAGACTAATAGAGGTTATTGCTTAGAAATTTAAGGAAATTTTGAACTTGGATATTATACACATATACTTAACGAACATTATCCGACCTTTTTTCCCCTCTAAAAGCAATAGTTTTCTTTAAAACGACAAAAAATGAATTTAAGATTTTTGTTAAATAGATTTTAAAGAAAAAAATTAGCTTCCACCATACAAGTCATTTTGTCAAAATTTTTTTGATTAAATTTGATACTTATTTTAAACGCTTAAATCAAGACAAGTTGTTTTGTTAATACGGAATATGAAAAAAAGGTTGAAAGAAGTTGATCTGAAAAATATATTTCGGTTTTATTAAAAAAAATACTTCTATTTTTCCCTAAAATATGCAAATAGTTAAAAAATAATAATAAAAATTAAATAAAATTTTAGACACTCAATTTTTCAAATTATTCTTAATTCTCTGAAAGAAGTCGTTTTGTCAAATTGAAATTGAGGGAAAGTCTGAAAGAGGTCGATTAGTCAACTGCATATCTTGCGTTCCAAAGGTCGTAAAAATACGGGGATTAGAGCAAAAGAAGGATAAGTAAATTCTATATTTACTATAAAAATCTTGGAAAATAGTCTTATTTCGAGAGAAGACGTTTCTTTTCAAAATTCCACAGATATGTATGTATATGTACATATATATGTACTTGTGTATTTATTCCCTGCAAAAAGTGCGACTACTCCATGCACGTGTGTAAAATGTACTCCATGATGGACCATGACTAGTAACATCCTTAACCCATTATGCATGTAAAAAAGTGACCCATTTTACATTGCGATGTCCTAGAAGAGGACCAGGTCCAACCAAATATAACATAAGAGTAACCTCAAAACTACTCTCATGTAACTACTCCGTGAATTATACAATTGAGATTAGTTTCATAACTACTTCACGTATATACTCCATGGATCAACTGTTGTAATTATTTTGGTAACTACTTTATGTCATTAATTCATGGACTACTAACAGAAGACTATTTCCTACAAACCTTTAAAATTCAAATCAAATTTTAATTACATTTTTTTAACACTTTTTAAGCCCTAATATATTTTATAATTTTACACTTGTATGTAAACACAAACTTTGAGAAAAACTGAACATGAATGCCGCCAGCGTTACCATTCAGTAATTTTTTAACTTAAATGTGTCGCCAGTGTTACCCAATTGTAAATTTTACTTCAAACATACAAAAAAGTACACAATTTTATTACATAGGACTATTCTGGTAACTACTCATCTGGGTTATGTAGTCCAATTTTTTTTGCAGGGTTATCCTGGCCATTTGTGTACAAATATACAAGAGAAAAATAATAAAATACCCACCCCACACCCTCTTCTTTTGTACCGAATACAAATAGAATATGCATAGCAGCGTTGCCGTTTTGGTTCGATCGAACCAAAATTGGTAGTTTTTCGTGTTTTTAAAACCGTTTGATTGGTTTATTGCAACTTTCCTAGGTTTATGGTAGATTTTCATGTTGAAAACACTATTTACAAGTAAGAAAAAAAAATGTTTTTTTTTTTTTCGAGTAAACAATTTGCATTACTGTTAACACTGTTTAACCCTCCGTCCTGCACATGTATCTGGCCATTTTTTATTTTTTTGTGTTTGTTTACTCAAATCAACTCAAAGTACATTTTTGAATACTTTGCGTTGTTGTAGCTGTTGTAAGTTTCAGATTTTTGGGTACGTCTCACTCTCTTCATAGTAAATACTTTCGCAGCAATGAAATCAAATACAAAAAACTGTTACTTTTTTCTTTTGCATAAGTTGAATTGTTTTTTCACGTCAGTTGAAAAAAAGAAAAAAAATGAAAATATATAAAATAATGTTATAATAATATAATGTTATCACTAAAATTGCATATTTTTCATATAAATGTATTGAAATATGTAGTGCATTTGGCCAGATGCATGCGCTACGTATATAACTATCGGAATATGTGCGTGACGGAGGGTTAAACATTTTCACAAGTGGGGCAGCTATGTATAAAACATCTATTACATAGGATGATTTAAGGTAGAAGTACCTACATATACCTACCATGCGTTGTGCCAATTGTGTGTTTTGCACTGCTGTCTAAAGAAGACGTTAAAATAGTAAGGGTACTCACGATTGAATCTGTGCAAAGTAAAACTAAGCATATTTTGTATTTGTTTGACTTAGTGCTGCCGGACTTATAGACTTAAAAACTTCTGGCATGCCAAAAACATCGTATGTTCTTAAAGGGGGGTTTAGACGGTAATACAAGTCGTACGTAAAATCAAAGAGAAAATATTATGAAATTCCATCCGTATTTTAAAAATGAGAGTAAAAATCTTACGACAGATATTTTTTGCGTTTACACGGTTGGTAAAATACCAAAACAAAGTAAAATGTAAACATAAAATGCACATACACATGCACACAAAATTTACAGACATTGTGAATACATTTAACATAAACAAACAAAAATATAAAAATGCATCCCTGATCTAATGAAATGTGATGGTTTTTTAAAAAATTTCAAAAAACAAAGAGAGCCGTACGACTGTCAAATTTTCATCCGTATTTTCTCTCAATGTCGTACGCTCTCATTACATATCAAGTTTACACGATACTATTCATACTCTTCTACACAAAAATTTGACATGTCGTACGACTTGTATTACCGTCTAAACCCCGCTTAAAAAAAGAAAAATAAGTGTATTATAAATAAAAATGCCTAAAAGCAGCGAAAATTAAAAAAAGTAAGGGTACTCACGATTGAATATGTGCAAACTAAAACTAAGCAAATTTGCTGTGCAAATTACTTTAGATCGTGATTGTATTTTTTTAAGTATTTGTTTGACTTAGTGCCTCCCTCCTAAAATGCCAAAAAAAGCATATTCTTTAAAAGAAAAACAAGTGTATTACGAATAAAAATGCCTAAAAGCAGCGAAAAGGAAAAAGTAATTAATTTTTTCATAAATAAAGGCAATAACTAAAAAAGGAAGCACGTGTTTTGTATATATGAAGTAATATAATTTTTTCGTTTTAGTTGTTATCTTCAAATTCGTAAATTTTTAGCTGTAGGAATGTCAAAAGTTCTAAGCAAAAATACACAGCCCCTTTACTTATATTTTTTTCAGTGCAATTAATACAAAATTCAAATGTGTTTATTTTGTTGTTGCAGAGAAAAAATTTGATATATTTTTACACACTTGGATCGTTGCACAGTTTACAAAGCCCTTCGTGAGTTCCCTTAGTAATTGATCTTTTAATAAATAAAGGCAATAACTAGAAAAAGGACGTGTTTTGTATATAAGTAATATAATTTTCGTTTTAGATGTCATCTTCACATTCGTAAATATATGGCTGTAGAAATATCATTGGCCCGTATTCATAGTCATACACAAAAGTCAACTCTTGCTAAAGCAAGTCTTTAAATAAAAAGCTCTTTCTAAAGATTTGGTATTCATAGTCAAAATAGAAGTATACTCTGAGTTGAGCTGACTCTAAATGGGTGTCAACTCTTATTTGATGAACGTTTTCTTATAAAATCGAATAAATTTTTACGAAGTGGCAACATTGAACAGCTGCTTTCATCGTGATTACATTTCTAAAATAAAAAAATTTATAAGTGCGGGTCTTTTGTTTTTTTTTAAATAAAGTAAATAAAACACAAATAAATAAAAAAATAATGGAAAAAGTGGAAATGGTATGTTTTAACCACATATACATATGTACATTAGGGTGGCCGTTATTTTATTTTTTTCGTATTTTCACTTGGCAAACCCCTTAGATTGATTCCAAATTAGAAAAAATATATAAATAAAAAATTTTAGATCGTTTGTGGCGTACCTTCAGCTCACAAAGTTTGCTAAAAATGCTATTTTTCTCACTATGGCTCTCTTTAATTGTTCATAACTTTAGTAATATTTATTTTAGAGAAAAACCTTATTCACAAATATTTTGGGGCTATATCTGATGAACAATGTTGCTCCGTATTAGTTTTCTTTAACATTAATATTAAATCCAGAAAAAACGAAATTAGAAAATAACAGCGAAATTTTTACATAAATTATATTACTATATAATATAACTATTGTTTTATTAAATGGTGTAATTATAAAAAGTTTTGTGTTAAAATCTCCTTCGTGCTCATAGGAAATTGTTTTTGATAGTTTTTGACTACTTGCAATATATCGACCCCTTTGCGCGGAATTATCATATGTACCAAAATCCAAATTTTACAGGAGAGCCATTTTTCTATTTTTCCCAATTCATTTATTCATTCCCAATTCATTTGAATTGATTTTGAATTAATTCAAATGAGTTAAAATATGAATTGCAATTCATTTTACCAATTCATTTGAATTAACTCGAAAAATGAATTTGTTATACATTTCCAATTGCAATAATGCAAAAGCATCACCCTTTTTCCAAGTACTTCTATTCTGTACTTTATCTATGTCTATTACTTTTAATCCAAGTATTTATTACTTATTTATAATAATTCTCTTTGTTACATTTATTTCATAAGTAGTACTTGAAGAACCAAACTCCAAACACCAAGTTTACTTCAATTGAATGCAATTCATGTTCGTTAAATTCAAATGAATTGATTCAAATTTAATTCAATTCTTTTTTTGTTGAAAAGAATTAATTCAAAATTCAGCTAATTCATAATGAATTGAAATCAAAAAAGAATGATTCGTTTACAACTCTGGTGTATACGATAATTTCGCTTACAACATTTCGAAGATGCGTCTGTAGAAAATGGTACTTACGATAATATTATTTGTCAGTGTATGAAATAATTTGAAACAAAGATTTATTTATGGTTTTATGCATTTCTTAATTATTTTTTTTTTTAAGACCAATACTCAGGGGTTAAACATTACTCATGCAGTACATTGTGAAGATGGTTGATAGAATGGTATAAATCATTGAATTTTTGCAAAGAGATACACATAGGTGAATTATACAACTTTTGTAAATTAAAGATAAAATTAAAGTTATTTGCAGTCTTGTTAGTAGAATTTTCGGAATATCAGTAAATGAGTTCAATTGATTTTGATTTTTTATGTAATAAATCTATCCGAACTTTATGTTTAGTTTAACTTTTTTTGATAGTAACAGATCTGCAAAGGACTTCTAGTTTTCAAACTCTGAGTGGCCTTTTTCAATACAGTTGTACTCCAATGGATTAGTTGCGAATAGTTGTGGGCCATTCACTTGGCGCCTAAATTTTACTGTACCCAGGCATACAGAATCATGTACAGAATCAACTGGCATTATTGTATGACCGGAAAGTAAATATGTAATTTTAATTTTTTCAACGAAGTTTGAACAATTTAAGAAATATGACAGCATAGCTAATACATCCACATCAAATTACTTTTAAGTTATATTATTTACTTGCGGTTTTGGAAACTGATAGCATTATTAAGGCAATGTTTATTAATTTGTCTGTAGAAAATGTGTTACTTGGAGTGGTTCGCAATAACTGATTACCTCAAACACATGATTCGAAAAAGAATGCATGCTAAATGCTTTTCTTCAACTTTAAAATAGCCTTTTCTGTAAAATTAACGGTGAAACGAAAAGAGGCGAAAAACAAAATAAAGCAAGCAATTCGCTTTACCTTCTAATTCTATGTAGTAAATACTGCAACAACAATAACATGCAAAATATTCTTCATGGGAAGATACGATAAAATGGCTCACAATAAAAAATTAAGCATTCAGTCAATTTTTGGAGCAAAGAAGTGGAATTTGCCTACAATTTTTTTTCAGGTCTTTGAATGTAAAACAAAATTGCACCAAAAACTCAATTTCGAAAAAACTGGCATATAAGATAATTTCGCGCAAAGGGGTTGATATATTGTTTTTGTTCCTCGTCTTTTGTGAGCATTGGGTTGCAGTCTTGCATCAATTTCATCGCTCGTTCAGCTGTATCGTTTACCACGGTAATGTCATTAACAATTTGAAAAGCAGTTGTAAAATTGTTATCCGCAGGCCATGTAGTTTGATCATTTTTCAAAAATGATATATTCAAAAATTATATATTTTTGTATGACAAACAATTTCAAGCGATTGAAAATTTGTATGAAAAACACTCCATTTTTCAAATAATTTTGAGCATTTTTCATACAAATTTTCAATCGTTTGAAATTGTTTGTCATACAGAAATAGGCCATTAATGTGAAAATGTCGTTTAGTTTTTCTTTCTTAACTATTTTTACTTTAGTTTTATGGCCTGTTTCTGTATGACAAACAATTTTAAGCAATTGAAAATTTATATGAAAAATACATACATACATACATAACTGGCCTTTACAACCCTGTGTCAGGATTACGGCCTAGCTTCTCGCAGCACTCATGGTGTGTGTGTCAATTTTTATCCATGAGTACCGGGACCTACAGTTTAATGTCGACTCCGAACGACAGACTTGAGAAGCTTGTTCATGGCAATCAGTTACTCTCAGAGCTTTTGCCAGAAGACTGCTGAGAGGTAGTCGCCGAAAGAAATATTTTTTTTTAATAAATATTTCTTTTTTTTTTTGAAGATGTCAGAGCCTGGTGTCGAACCCAGAGCCTATGTCTTAGTAAGCCAACACACTAACCACTAGACCACGGCGACTACATTCATTATATGAAAAATACTCAAAATTATTTGAAAAATTGAGTGTTTTTCATACAAATTTTCAATCGTTTGAAATTTTTTGAAAAACAAACCCATGCCATTAATTTGTAAGCAAATATAGACATAAGTATATATTTTTATTTACTCTAAGGCCCATTATAACAACTTGGCTATTGTTAAAGGTAGTATTTTATAAGATAGATAAATTGCTTTTTGTTATTACAAGTAAACTTTAACCTAAAGTGACCGATAAAGTTATTCGGAAAAGTGCCTGACCATTAGGTTCAAGTTTACTTGTAATAACAAAAAGCAATTTATCTATCTTATAAAATACTACCTTTAACAATAGCCAAGTTGTTATAATGGGCCTTAGAGTAAATAAAAATATATACTTATGTCTATATTTGCTTACATAATTAAAACTAATATGAGCCTTAGTAAAATGAAATGAATATAGTATTTTAAGTTATTTACTTTTGTATTTAATGTTTTGTTTTTTTGTTATAATTAAAAGTTTTTGTTTGGAAAAAAAGAAAAAAAAAAGAATATTATTTTTTATTTAGTAAATAAAAAAAAAATGAAATATAATGTACATAAGATATTATTATTTTCTAAAGGGTTGAGTAAGTATGTGCTCTCAAATTAATTTTGAATACAAAAGTTCAAATTTTTAATTATGTTGTTGTTCAAATTATTTTTTAAAAGTAAGCATTTATAAAAGCAGACCTATACGCTTTCCCAGAAATAACCCTGCTGGAGTATTGGTTTGTGTCGAAGTTAAAGCTTTGCCTTCCTAGTTGCTGGGAAGAAGTGCGACACACATCCAAAACTGTAAAAACAAAACAATTTTTATAAAATAAAATAAACTATGTTTTTTGCAGTATCTAGATCAACGCGAATTCTTTCGAATATAGAGCGGAATTTTGATTTGAGCTGCCCGTTTAGACATTCTATTTTACTGCGTGTTGTAATATGACTTTTATTGTATCTATAAAGGAATAGGTGTTGAAGTAAGATTACATATTATTAGCATACATTGGTATGTACATCTATAAAATCTTACTTTTCTTCTTTAGGCGTAGAAGGGTTTCTTAATGGAGTTAATAAAATTGGAGACAAAGGGTAACCCGCATCTCCTAATAAGACCCCACCGTGTACATTTTTGCTGCGCTCCAACTTTAATTTTAAAGCACAATCAGCCCATATTCTGGCCTGGAGCCTCGAGATCTTGCAAAAATGTCAACTATTTTGCAATCTGCATCACATACGATCTATTGTGAAAAGTTTTTATAAATGCAACACATTTGCTTACATTAACTTACTTGGACATTTAAGGAATAAAAACCTTTTCTGTTGAGGTAATATCCAGCCTTTTTTCGCCCAACTTTTTTTGCGGGGCTTTTAATACGTACATGAGTACAATCAATAGCTCCAATTACATTTGGGAATTGCGCCAATTGGTAAAACTTGCTTTTAACGTTTCTGAGTTCAGAATTGCTCGGAAACGTGATGAACTGGGAGAATAATAAAGCAAATTTTTTACAAATACTTTTTATTACTCTGCTGACAGTGGGTTGAGATATTCCATTAAGATCACCTAAAATCGTTAATTTTGGATTTTTTGTGACAATACTATCATAATGGAATATTTACCAATATCACCTTGATGGGCATTTCTTCCCAGAAACCGAAGAGTTGTTAAAACTTGTAAGTTTGTTGAAATAGGCATCCCCTGATTGTTTTTTGGTTCAACCATATTCAACAAGTTTATTAAAAAACGAGTTGTGATTTTGTCAAACCGGTAGCGTGAAAAAATCTCCTCATCACTGAGGTCAAAAGGATTAAACCGATTTTTATATATTTTAGACTTTCTTTTAGTATAAAATTCGTCACAATCATTAATAATGCAAAAATCTTTTTCAATATCCTGTAATCCGAACATTTTATTGTTTTCACAAACTTCTTTACTTTAAAATGAACAGCTGTGTTGCTTAAAAAAGTTAAAAACAGGTTTTGCTGGTTTTAACTTTAGAGTCGACTTTTATGTCAAAAGTATACTCTAAGTTGTTTATGAATAAGTTAGAGTCGACTTATAAAAAAGTCGACTCTATTTCTCTTAAAGTCGACTTTATTTTTGACTATGAATACGGGCCATTGTTTTTAAGCAAAAATACACAGCCAATTTACTTAAGGTTATTTTCAGTGCAATTAATTCAAATTTCAAATGCGTATATTTTGTTGTTGCAAAAAAAATTTGATGTATTTTTACACACTTTTTATCGTTTGCACAGTTTGCAAGGCCCTTCGTGAGTACCCTTAGTAAATTTTCAGAAAGCAAATTACTGGCAAAATTTGCAAATTATTTAACGTATATAAGTTGAACAATTTTTAAATTTTAGATCCGTTGATAGTTAGAGAGATGATTTGCACTGTAAATTGTTACAGCTGTTAACGACGTAACGTACTTCTACCTTTAAATGCAATTAATTTTTAATATGATCTTAATCATCTCTGTTTAAAAAAACAAACAGTATTATGGAATTTAAAATAGCAAAAAAATGGAAAAGTAAAGACATGTTTTATTAATAAATATCTATATTCAAAACATTTCTAAATATGTATATGCAAACATAAATTGTAGATTTTTATCAAAAACCCAGAAGTCTGAAAATTTATAGGATGATATTGCTACAACTAGGTAGAAACGAACAATACAGTTTCTACATAATATTCTACTTTCAGTGATGAAAAAAAGAATTTAACAAAGTAAAATTTAGAGCCGAGGGACTAAATGTTTTTGACTGGCTCCAGGATAAGGATGGTTGTTCTTTTTGCGTTGTGTATACTAAAAGTATTTAAAATCGTAAAAATCACCAAAATACTACTGTAAAAATTATTAACAAGGAAAAAACTAAGCAAGTATTACATAAAATTTGAACGAAAATCCGGACACCATTTAAAAGCAAGTATGGCATGCTGAATTGACTTTAAAAATGCTTTGCATTACCCACAACCTACCGTTTTTGTTAATGAATTAACTGCTGAATGTTATCCAAACTCTGGCCACACAATGTTATCAGGGCTGTTATGGCTTAAAAATTTTATTAAGAGCTGGTACTAAAATTATTATTACTATTATTAAAAAATTTTTTATATTATTGAGCTTTGGTAGGCTGCAGAGGGTTTTGGTGGTTTTGGTTTTTTTAAAATTTTTGGTAGGAAAAAAATTTTCTTCTGTGGCAACGCTGATGCATAGATACTCGTACATACGTATGTATGATGACGATGAAACGAGAATATTTTTGACGACAGGCAAAGAGCCAAAATGGCGGTAGTCGTTTACGTTTAAAATGGAAAAGGAAAGTAGAATATAAAAAAAAAAAAAAAATAAAAGAAATTTAAAATGAAAAAGAAGGCGCCAAATGTGTAACAAGTGGCTATTTGGAAAATTGTTGCAAGCTGCGACAACTAGTCGACATACTTACATAAATGGTAAACGTAAAGAAGCTCTTTTATACTCGTAATATTTGGCCAAAATTGAAAACTAGCAGTCTTTTAAATACAAGATTCAGTATAGAAGGATGACTGTCTGTCTGTCTGTCAAAGTCGCAAAAAATAGCCTATAAAAATAATCTGCCCTTACTTCCATACTCACTTAAGTATGTACATACATACATATGTTTGTCTGTATACTCTTCTCCTGCTATTACTGTCTTTTATATTCGGTTAAAAAGGCGACAAACAAGTCGCGACTTGTAACAGTTCCGTGGAGACACACGTTTGTTGTATATAACAACTACTGACGAGCGCACTTGTATTTGATTTTTTGTCCACCGGGATACAAACAACGTTAAAATAAATTTGGAAAGACAGTAATTTGTTGAACAAGGGTAGTTATTGTGGCATTTAATATGATGTCTAAGATAATGGCGGCTTAAAGAAATCAACAACCACTATGAGATGATGACAAACATGATGATTATTGACGCCTATGAGGAAGTATAGATATTCAAAAATTGTTTTCAACAGTGACTTTTTTAACATTTGTGTTAACAATTATAGCTTTAAATACGTTGGTTAAAATGAATTAATATTACATATTGTAAGCGTCAAGTTATGGTAAACACCTCCTACTCATTAATAAACATTTTAATTTTATTTATAAAAGCAAAGTGTATATAGGAAACAATAGTTTCTAATTCATTGTTAAATAACGCAAAATTAATTACTAAGAATTAACTTAACTAAGAACTAAAACTTAACCATTAATAAAGCAATTAATTTTTCATAAAAATATACCAATTTTTTCGCGTCATCCAAGATGCAGACCATGCGGGCAAATGCAATTGCAAATTGTTTTCCGGAATTATTTGTTTTTTATTTAATTAAATAGTAATGGGCATAATATGAAAAAGAAACTGTCTTTAAATTAAGCAAACAATTTATTATTTTGAAGGTTTTAGTAAATTCGCTCACAATTTTTAGGAAATACTAAATGTCTGCATGAATCAACTTGAATTTCTAAAAAAATCGTTCACAACAAAACATTTTCGAGCAAGCAACTCATAACTTGTTTTTAAGGGCCTATTTCACAATGTCGAGTGAGAGCTCTCTTTCGCTTGCTTCGCGAAAAAATTATATTTTGGCAGAATTGTGTGCGTACAAAACGAATAATAAAAAGAAAAGAGAAAAACGTATACAAAAACCAATTTTACAATGTCGAATGCAGCGAAGGTAAATGTCAAAATGAGTCACTTGCCTTTTTGCATTCGTTTGATGCAAAATACGAAATAGTTGTATGCACATCCAATCACATACTGTACATTCTTACAAATAGATTTAAGCCACAGTTTTGTCAGATTAATGGATTTATCCCCAAAATGCGGATTTTTTTTCTGAAATGAGAAAAAAAAAATTGATTTGGGGATGGGGATTTTATTGGGGATAATCGACAAGTTTTCGGCGACTTTTAAATTTGTTTGCTTACTTAATTATATATTTTAGGCTTCTTACATTTGAAACACACAATGAAAGAATTTCAATAGAGTTTAAATTTTCAAGCCATGCTTATAAACTTGTTTAGAATTCATACTTTCTTATGAATTTTCTGCAATGTTTGCTTCTGGATTTAGTTTGATTTATTTTCTCATATAAATAAAAACATCCACCTATCATATATGTTTCCGCCACAGTTTTTAAAGGTTTTTATTGCGGAGGAATAATAGAGAATATTAATCATATAGATGCGCATCTC
Organism: Metopia argyrocephala; assembly: GCA_963576795.1. Classification (NCBI taxonomy): domain Eukaryota; kingdom Metazoa; phylum Arthropoda; class Insecta; order Diptera; family Sarcophagidae; genus Metopia; species Metopia argyrocephala. The sequence goes on from OY756211.1 coordinate 34,531,857, forward strand.
AACACTTATCCAAATATTTTTTCAAAATTTTATCAGATGAGGGAAGGAAGGGCAAAAGGCAAAACAAAAGAAAAGAGCGTAACAAAACAAGAGAAACCAAAGAGAAACTAATGTGTGTTTTATTTCTTTTGCGTTCTGGTTTACAGACCACGGATGGAAATCATGGTACAATTGAACTTTTTTTGGTACATTTTGGACCTTGTTGATACCGTGGTACTACCGCGGCTTACTTGGTACAATTTATGGCAACATTAACATTAACCCTAGAACACTAACGCTAATTTTTACCCAATTTTTCAAGTTAGAAAATTTTCAATTTATTTACTTTAATTAAATTAATTTATTTATTTTAATTCATATTGTATAAAAAGAAAATAATTTTTACTATATTTACATTATTCAGTTATCGTTTTCCATACAATTTTGACAAATTAAAAAAAAAAGTGCACGTAAAATTTACGTAGGTTAGTATTCTAGGGTTAACATGTATACGTAAGATTATGTTGGTTAATTTCAAGAATGATAAAATAAAGATTACGCCACACTGGTTCAAGAGCGGCATTAATAAATTTTTTTCGTGCCTTCTGAACTACCTGATTTTTTTTACAGTTTATAATAAACAATCTAATTATCATTTACCAAAAATATTAGGATTGTATCTTTTTTGTCAGGAGACATTCAAAGTTGACCTAAGTGCACGCGTTTAAAACGACCGTATTATATACGCTACCTTCTATCGCTTCATGCTTTTAAAATACTCTTCTAATGACACTATAAAAATTTTTTTCATACAATTGGATGTTATTTATGATATACATACATATATGCAAAGAAAAAAAAATTTCAAATTTAAAAAAAAAATACTTTTTTTTACTACAAAAAGTTGTCCAAAAACATATACAGTCACTCCAAAAAATGAGTGCTCACTTACTTCTTGGAATTTCTTATCTATACATATAAAAACTCTGTAGCGTTATTTTAAATATAACGATTGATTTTTATTTTCTAAAATGCCAGTTTTATTTTACAAAACAAAAATTACAAAAAATATTTCCAGAATATTTTAAATTAACGAAAAAACAAAATAACTCATAAATTTAGCTCCAAAAAGTAAGTGCTCAGTTATAATTTATTTTAGAATATGAAGGAAGAAATAAAAAACTAGTACTTAGTTTGTGATCCCTTATTTTTTATGACTGGACTGTAATCTTCTAGGAATGGAATTTACCAAGTTTTGCGTTACTTTCGAGGGAATTTTGTCCTATTCTTCCTTTAGAGCACAAATCAAGTAATTTTTGTTCCGGATTGCCCTTTCTCGAATTTTTGTCTCCAAATGATCCCATAAATTTTCAATGGGATTTGTGTCCGGTGACTGAGAGGGTTTTACCATCCATTTTGGAGTGTTATACATCAGCAACATTTTCGTGTTGTGGGCCGTATGCTTGGGGTCATTGTCCTGGGTAAATATATAATTTGGAGGTAGACCCATTTATTGCACACTTGGCTGGAGATGCGCTTTTAAGAAGTCAATATATTTTTGTCGTCCATTATACTATAAATTATGTGCAATTCGCCAGTACCACCGGCACTCATACAACCGCACACAAGTACGGACCCACCACCATGCTTAAATGTCGGACGTAGATTTTTGTCACTAAATTCTTCATTTACTTTTCGCCATAGTTTGTATCGTCCTTCGCTGCCATAAATATTAAATTTGCTCTCATCAGTGAATACAACACGATTCCAGAACTCTATACTTTCATTTACGTGAGCTTTCACATATTCTAATCTCCTTTGTTTATTGATCTTACTTTTATGTGGTTTCTTTATGGGGACACAGCCATGATATCCTGCATTATACAACACATTTCGGACAGTATTGACGGACACGATTATTCCAAATGACAAATTTACGGATTTTGTGATTTCTGTGGCCCTAAGCTTCGGATTTTTCCTAGTTTTACGGACAATATATGTCTTTTCTACTTCACTTAAAATTTTCGGACGGCCGGATCTTGGATTATTTTAAATTTTTTTTTGTATTATTGTACTTGTCTATAAAATTTTTAACTGTAGAATATGGTCTTTTATCTATTTCTCCGATTTATCATAGAGACTTCTTTTTTTCTCGTAAATTTATAATAATTTTTCTTTCAGCTTCTGTAATTTCCTTACGCTTAAAATTCATGTCGGTATTTTTGAATATTATGTATGTCTTGACACATCAAAAGCAAATCCTTAAATGAATTACATAAAAATAACTATGTAATTTCAAAATTCGCATACAATTTTTTTTTTGGTATCCCGTTATCTTGTCTCGTTACATAAAGTTGTTAAAGTGAGCACTCACTTTTTGTAGCTAAAAATTTGTGTGTTTTTTGTTTTGTTGTTGTATTAAGAATTTTGCAATATTTATACGGAATATTACTTGATATAACAATAATAGACTAAAAATGCATTACAACATAATTATTAACTTTTTATTATAAAGCAGTATTTTGAAAGGAAAAAGGTTTAAATTTTCAAAAGTGAAGTGAGCACTCATTTTTTGGAGAGACTGTATTTTCTCCAAATTCTATGGAGTGCATCTTCTGAGCTCCAAAGAGCTTCAGCCAGATACTTATATCAAATTAAAGCCTGAAGTCTCAGCTAATTATGTATTAAAAATGCAGCTGCCTGTTTTTGCCCCTAAGCAATTAAAAAAAAAACTAAAAGTAGTTAGGAAAAATTTCCTTCACAATCATGTAATTGCAGTAGAAGTTTGTATTAAAATCTGTTGAATACTGCTAGGAAAGAAAAACTAAAAATTTTGAAGCTTAGAAGGCAATTTTAATTAGGTCATATCTCCTACACTACATACGCAATCTAAACAACTTTTTCTACGAATTATAAAGGAAGTGCTATTGGGTTGGCAACTAAGTAATTGCGGATTTTTTTAGAAAATAAAAGTCAATTTTTTCATGGAACGAAATAACTTTATTATGTAATGTATTGCCCATTTTGAGCAATGACCTCTTGCCATCTTTCAAGCAGCATCATAATTCCACGTTCATAAAACTTCTGGTTTTTATGAGAAAAAAACTGAACAAGGTACGATTTGACATCATCATTATTATTGAAATTTTTACCATTCAAGGAGTTTTGCAAAGATCGAAATAAAAAGTAATCAGATGGTGCAAGGTCTGGACTATATGGTTGATGTGGCAAAACATCCCAACTAAGCTCCAATAATATTTATTTTATTTTGGCCGAGTGGCCAAAGATGTGTATGGCCTTGCATTGTCATGATGGAATACAACACCTTTTCGATTTGCCATTTCGGGCCGCTATTTTTCAACTGCATTGTTCAATTTTGTTAGTTGTTCAATGTAGACATCTGAATTTATCGTTCGATTGGGTGGTAAAAGTTCGAAGTAGACAATTCCTTTGTAATACCACCAAACTGATAACAGATCTTTCATTTGATAAATATCTTTTCCGATTGACATTGTTGTAAAGAACCCATTTTTCATCACCAGTTATTAATCGTTTTAAAAATGGATTGTTTTCATTACGTTTAGTTAACAAATCGCGGATGTGAATGCGTTGTGTTAAATGAATTTCTTTCAGTTCATGAGGAACCCATACAACAAGTTTTCGTACATAGCCAAGTTGCTTTACGCGATTTTCAATGCATGTATGTGATACATGAAGTATCCTTGCAATCTCACGTGTTGTACTGTGACGATCCGAATCAATTATTGCTTTGATTTGGTCGGCGTCCACTTCAACTGGTTTTTTTGGTGCACAATTTATAAATTTCTGTTTGTTTATTTATTCATGTAAACATGCGAGTTGTTGCCACTTGGTGTGTTTTAAACAAATTTAATGCCAAAAGTAATAGGTTCTTGTTCTGGTATTGCCGTATTTTAAAAAATATAACTTATATTTTAAAGGTAAGTTGTAATAATGAAAAGCATTTAAAGGTCACTTTATTCCTCCCATTAACCAAAGTTACCTTTAACTATCGGACACTTTATAGGCAAGTTGTAATAATGGCCCATACACTGTTTATGGTAGGCAAAATTATTTAATGACATTGTTGTTGTAATGCATTCATAAATTTTTTAAATTTTTGACACCTGCTTCTCCCCAACACACAAAACAACAGTTACATAAAAAAAGTCCAAATAGAAGGGTATTGTTGTATACTCTGGAAAATACTGAAATATTGCATTCTTTTAAAAGAATCATTCAGTCGAATTAGTTCATTCAAGAACGACACAAGCCTAGCTTATTCTGTTGTCAGCTCTTAACAGCGTAAAGCGATTTTTAAAGATATTTAAATGCAATAAATGAAGAAATGAATTCGAGCAATAAGGAAAAAATAAGAATTCTTTGCAATCGGGCATTAAGTGTTGCGTGGGAAAATCGAAGAGGCATTTGAAGGACTTACAAATGTTTAAATTTCTTCCTCCGGATAGTATTCTAGGTCAAATTTGGCGGGAGAAATGTCGAATTCCTGAGAAGGATTTTGATAAAAACTTATATATACAGTACAAACTAGATTACTGCAACTAATAGAAAATCGGGCAGTTGCGATAACCGCGGTAGTTGCGTTAACCGAGTCATAAATTCTAACCTTGTGCAAACCAGATGCGTTGGTGCAGGCTAAAAATGTAATGCGTTCCTTGCTTACTTTTCGAATACCATGACGTTTTTTAAAATTTGAGCACCATCCGTTGCTTGCATGAAAATCACCACGACTTTCATTAATTTTTTTATGTAGCTGAATAGCTTTTGACTTTAAGATTTCGGACGAAATAGGCAAATTTAATTCTCTTTGTTTTAAAAACCATTTACACAGAGCTTTTTCCATTACTGGATACTCACAGATTCTAATTACTATATGCTTTCCTGGGCCGGATTTAGCATTTGTAACAAATTTAACTAATTTTGATTTATTTTGCTTAATTCTGGTTATTGTTGATTTATGCACTGGCATCATGCTTTGTCCAATATATTTTCTCAAGTTTATTCAAAAGTTCACTCTTTTGTTGAATGGTTAATTCACTGCACTTTGTCACCTTCACCATTTTTCTGCATTTTTAATACTGTGACTGATCGCAAAAATCTTTTTACCAAACTGATAAAAAACATCAGACACGTGCTGCTTGTCTGTTTTTATGAAAACTATTCCAAGAAATAACTGTAAAATAATGCAAAAACTATCCAGAGGACAAAAAAAATAGAGTTAAAATTAATACTTGCGTTTATTGATGTAAATTTTTTAAAAAATTGCGTTGACTGAGTCTACAATGTATTTGATTCAGGTGTTGCGCTAATTGAGTTGTTGCGCATAACGAGAATTGCAGTAATCGAGTCCGCACTGTATGTGTAAATCATTTTTCAAGTTCCTACATTGGGGAAAAAAATTAAAGGCGGAAGCTATTCCAACTGAAAATATGGATGAAATTGAAAGGGAAGATTTAAACGCAGAGTTCAGGTTCTCCCCAAAAATTTTCTTATATTTTAATTACATTTTTTGGTTTAGTTAACCTTTTAATTCAAATAAATACAAAATTAATTGTTGAGCTTAAATAAATAATAATAATAAAATATATTTCTAACTACACTTTTATTACGATATTAAATAGGGTGCCATATATTCGATATAGATTAATGTATTTTCCTTCGCGCAACTACAAATTAAATAGGCTTTGCCCTACACTAGCTCATATATTCGTATCGGAGCACTGTATTCTTTATAACAAAAAAATATTTGAACCAACACCATTCTTTAAGTTTTAAAAATTAAAAAAGGAGAACAGCTCACAATTAATAAGAAACACATGAATTGTATTGTATGTGAATATTGTTGTTAGCAAGAAACCTTTTCTATACTTAAGCAAAAAAGAAACACAAAGTATGAGAGTAAACGAATTCTCTTTGTTGAGTAAGAGAGTAAAACTCTTTTTGCGGGTTTCAACATTACGACCCGCCATAAGAAATTTCACTTGTACGTGATACACATTCTATATGATTTATATAGGAAAATAAACAAAACTGAACTTTTGTTCTCATTTTGTTGTATTCTTTACAATGAGTAAAACAAAAATAAAACAGAAACAGTGAGAAAGATTGTCCCATTTAATTTTGTATATTGTTTTTGTTTTGAGTACTACAAATACACTAAGTCAAATCTGCGTAGGTACAACAAAAAATGAATGAGAAGAAAAAGGAAAGAAGATGAGAAAAACAAAAGAAGAAGAGAAAAAAGAGCAAATTATACGAACGTGACAGGGTTGACAGATAGTTTTAAATTTTTATCCCCAATTTCGAAATTCACATCCCCAAAAATCCCCAGAACATTGACTAGTTCATCCCCAAAAATCCCCACATAAACTGCATCAATAATTTTGTATGTATGTACATATGTTTTATTTAATATGTAAATTTTAAATTTGGAGACTGTGCAGATCAACTTAAAATCTTGACGACAATGTCGTCACGACATTCTTTTTAAACCAACCGCTTGCTCGCTTCGATGCGTGTTTCTGGCATACGTCATCTATTTTACCTCAATTCTAAATAGATGTTCTGTGCCATATTATGGAAAACATTCCCATGCCATAAGGTATAAGTGAAGAAGTAATTATGGTCGGACGAAACTAAAATTAGTTTGTTTATCTACGAAAGAAGTAATTTAGCTGTTAGAAGACCCTCTAATACTGAATTCCTCCGGAATAAAAACCATTAAAAAAGGTGTCGGAAAAATAATGATATGGGGATGTTATTATTTATATGAGAATATAAATCAAACTAAAACCAAGAGCATACGTTGCAAAAATTTTATATGAAAGTTTTAAACAAATTTATAAGCAAGTCTTGAAAATTGAAATTCTTTCATCGTGTGTTTTGAATGTAAGAATTTTATAATATATATTTAAGCAAGCAAACAAATTTTAAAAATCGCCGAAAAAGGAAAGTATGCCCAACGATTGGAATCTTAGTGCCCTCTGTCCCATCCTGAAAAATGTAGACCCCACAATATGCACCAACTACAGGGGTATAAGCCTCTTTCCTATCGCATATAATGCTCTTACGAGCGTATTGTGTGAACGACTGAAGCCATTCGCCATCTCACTGATTGGACATTATCAGTGCGGCTTCAGACCTGGTAAGTCCACGATTGACCAGATATTCACACTGCGCCAAATCCAGGAGAAGACCCATGAAAGTCAATTCGACACACACAACTTTTTTGTCGACTATAAGGCAGCGTTCGATAGCCCGATAAGAGATCGCGTATATGCCGCAATGTCTGAGCTCGGTATTCCTGCTAAGCTGATAAGGCTATACAATATGACGCTGAGCAACTCCTGCAGTTCCGTCAAGGTAGGAAGCGACCTCTCCGAGCCTTTTAATACCATGCGAGGTTTCAGACAAGGCGATCCCTTATCGTGCGACCTCTTCAACTTCGTCTTGGGGAGTGTTTTGCGAAAGGCGGGTGTACATCATAATGGCACTATTTTTAATAAAAGTGTCCAGCTCCTTGCGTATGCCGACGACATAGACATCATTGGGCATACCAAGCGAGATGTCACCGCAGCCTTCAATGCTATTGAACGAGAGTCTGCTAAAATGTGTCTGGCGGTAAATAAGAGCAAGACGAAGACATGTTGTCGACGAGTAGGGACGTTGAACGTATCGGCTCCCAGGTTACAGCCGGCAACTATACATTCGATGTGGTCAAGGAATTTATTTACCTTGGCACTGCCATTACCAGCAGGAATGATGTCAGTCTGGAGATCAAGCGAAGAATTACACTGGCCAACAGGTGCTACTACGGGCTCGGTAGGCAGTTTAGTAACAGAGACCTCTCTCGTGCGACGAAGTTAACACTCTACAAGTCGCTTATTCTTCCGGTATTTCTCTATGGTGCGGAAGCATGGACCCTGTCTTGTGCCGATGCAGCGGTCCTGGGAGTGTTCGAGAGAAAAGTTCTTCGCAAGATCTTTGGTCCACTAAAGCAAGGCGATGAGTTTCGCTTTACGACCAACTATGAGCTGTATGAGCTCATCGGCGACGTAGACGTTGTCCAGCGCATTAACATCCAGCAGCTGCGCTGGCTCAGCCATGTTGCTCGGATGGAAGAATCTGCTCTAGCGAAAAAGGTTTTCGATGCGAAGGTCACTGGACATCGGCCTACAGGACGTCCATGTTTACGTTGGAAAGACCAGGTAAATGGAGCCCTGTCATCAATTGAGAGACGTTTGGAGACTATTGTTGAGGCAGGCCGACACCCGTTAACGGGTTGTTATGGCAAGCTAAGTAAGTAGGTTAGTATCTAAAAGCAAGTATGGCATGCTGAATTAACTTTAATAATGTTTTGCATTACCCATAGCCTAACGCTTTTGTTAATGAATTAACTACTGAATCAGGGCTGGCCACAGATGGGACTAATACTACGGGTGATACTGAATAGTCGCCGTGGTCTAGTGGTTAGTGTGTTGGCTTACTAAGACGATAGCGCTGGGTTCAAATCTCAGCTCTGACATCTTGAAACAAAAATATATTAAATAATTATTTCTTTCGGCGACTACCTCTTAGGAGACTTCTGGCAAAAAATTTTGGGAGTAATTGATTGCCATGAAAAAGTTTTTCAAATCTGTCGTTCGGAGTCGACTTTAAACTGTAGGTCCCGGTACTCATGGATAAAAATTAACACACACAACATGAAGGCTGCGAAAAGTTAGGCCTTAACCCTGACACAGGGTTGTAATGGCCAATTATGTATGTATGATACTGAAATTATTATTGATATTTTACAATTTTTTATATTATTGGGCTTTGGTAGGCTGCAGAGGATTTTGGTTGGTTTTTTGAAATTTTTTGGTAGGAAAAAAATTTCTTGTGGCAACGCTGATTGTAAATACACACGTATGCATGCATGTATGATTTTGTTGTTGAGATATATGCTCTCATTAACAACACATGATCAAACTCAAAAAAAAGCATTAACAAGCGTAAAGGTAGAATTAAGGTAGAATTAGCCGCACGTAACGTAACGTATCTTAACGTTGACGAGTCAGCTGATCATTTATTTTACATGCAAAGTAATGGCAGCGCTTACCGAATAAAAAATGTAACGTAACGGCGCATATCAATCTGTAGAAAATAGAAATTCTCTACGTTTTTACGGAACATTTGCAAACAGCTGGTTTATTTAGGCTTGCCAAACGTCCTTTTTTAAGCTGTAAGGGTAAGTTTTTTTTGTTCAATGTACTTATTTCTGCATAACACCCAAAAAAGCATGCGAATGTACTTTTTTTAATCTTTTGTATTTCTTTTTTGTTCTGAACACTTGAAACTAACATAAATAATATTAATTAAAAACATTTGCCACCAAAGTATTATTATTTTGAAAAGGTCTGTGTTTTCAGTCTCAATTCAAAAATTTCATTTCGTAATTCTACAGAAGTTATTGAATAATTTTTTGTCAATAACATTGACATGGATCTACTGTTTAATGAATTTATTTATTTTAGAATTAGGGTTATTGCAATAGATTTAATTTTCCACTAAATTTAGTGGTAGTGAAAAAAATAGTGCACTTAATGAACTAAATTTCCACTACCAGATTTAATTTAGTGGTTAATTATTTCCATCTGCATTTAGTGGATGCTGCAATATCGTTTAGGACAGTTTAGACGATAATACTTTATGTATGTAAAATCATAGAAAAAATATTATGACATTCCATTCGTATTTTAAAAATAAGAGTAAAAATTCTACGGCAGATTTTTTTACGTTACACGGCTGGTAAAATACCAAAACAAAGTAAAATGAAAACATAAAATGCACATATACGTCCACACAAAATTTGCATACATTGTGAACACATTTAACATAAACAAAAAATAAAATAAAAGTACATCTCTGATCTAATAAAATGTGATTTTTTTTTAATTAAAAAAAAACAAAGCGAGCCTTACTACTGTACGTTCTCATTTCATATAAAGTTTACACGATACTATTCATTCTCTTCTACACAAAAATTTGGCATGTATTACCGTCTAATAGAGCTGTGCCAAATCGTTCACTTAAATGATCGGTCATTTTCGTTCGGTCATTAAAAATGATTCGGATCGTTCACTTCGTTCAATCGTTCACTTCGTTCATTTGTTCTGGTCGTTCGGTCGTTCTGATATGCATGTTATCGTTATTTACTGATATGCATGTTATCGGTGTTGCTGTTTTGTTTATTTTTAATCAAAATTGGCAATCGTTTCTTGAATGTGTAAATACGTACTTTTATTACATAAAATGTTTTTACTTTTTTAATTTTATGTGTATTCCAAAAATAATAAAAAAATAGTGTGAAAAATACGATATATTTTTTCATTATTATGTATATATTATTTAAAAAATGTTTTAAGTAATCCTATAATCAAAATAAAAATGTTTATTGTCACTTTATATTTAGAACAAATGTTCCGGTAGATTTAAAAAAAGTAAAAACAATTTAATAAAAGTACGTGTTTCCACATTTAAGAAACAATGGCCAATTTTAGTTAAAAATTAACATAATGGCAATACTGACAATATGCATATAAAAAAGCTACAAAATAAATGTTTAACGAACGACCAAAACAAAGAAAAAACAAATTTAGATTAAACGACCGAACGACCAAAACAAAGAAAAAAGAAATATAGATTGAACGACCGAACGATCAAACGAACGACTGATCCACTTCGTTCAATTGACTGATTCGTTCAATTTAACCCGTTCGTTCGTGACCGACACAGCTCTACCGTCTAAACCCGCCTTTAGGGGTAGTGCAAACGGTAAAGCATTATAAATTCAATGCAATAAACCCAACTCTCATATAATTAAAATCATTTACTTAAAAATTATTAAAAGAAAATGAATAGAATTGTTAAATAGTAGATTTTTTCAAAATTTTGAAAAGAATTTGTATGTTTATATTGGCTATACCGCATTCAAATGCGGCGTCTGAAATAACATTCAGTTCGAGTTTTGCCCTTTTGGAAGAAGGAAATGAACAAACAAACTTTTAATAGAAAGTTTGGAATGAGAATTGATATTTGAAACTAATTTTAACACACTTCTGCCAAGTTTTACAATTTTCTAAAAACTAACATTGGTAAAAATAGCATTGTAAACCAAGTTCAAAAAAACTTGTAAGTATATATTTGTAAAAGTTTTTACAAATACATACATACATACATACATACATAACTGGCCTTTACAACCCTGTGTCAGGATTACGGCCTAGCTTCTCGCAGCACTCATGTTGTGTGTGTCAATTTTTATCCATGAGTACCGGGACCTACAGTTTAAAGTCGGCTCCGAACGACAGACTTGAGAAGCTTGTTCATGGCAATTAATTACTCTCAGAGCTTTTGCCAGAAGACTGCTGAGAGGTAGTCGCCGAAAGAAATATTTTTTTCATATTTCTTTTTTTTGAAGATGTCGGGGACTGGAATCGAACCCAGGACCTATGTCATAGTAAGCCAACACACTAACCACTAGACCACGGCGACTACGAATACATGAATGTATATAAAATATACAATAATTATAAAAAGAAAATAATAAATATTAATGCCCGTATTCATAAAAAATATGTTAGGTTTATTGAGGGTTTAGTTGACATACATATATCTATGCAATACTTGTCAAAAAACCTAAAATACTTTTTATGAATACGGGCATACAATTTAGTTTTAAATATATACCAAATTATTTCATATTTGAAAAGTTGAATAGTATAGACTAAAATTTAAAAATAAAAATCCGAATAATTTTTAGCTATTACTTTGTCGTAAACAATGGTTACGATTATATTTTTTGTATTATTATTTGCTAGTTTATTTTTCCTAATGAATTTTAAAAAAGTTTTTAATAAAAATCCAATGTATTTTTTTTACTAAAATGTACGTTTTTTTTTCCCCAATGTACTGTTTTCAATTCAATACTTGGCAACCCTACATTTATTATACACATTTTCAGCATGAGTATTGCAAAGAAAAGTAAAAATATTAATAGAAAAGAAATTTTTAGTAAATTAAAATCCGCATCCATATTTATTTATTTGTCTTTTAATTATTTGAAAAAAAAAAACACTATTAAGTACACTATAAACAAATTACTATTTCACAATATATTTTCTGTTTTGTTTTTTTGTTGTTTATCTCCAAAACATATGAGACGTTTTTAAATGTTCTATAAGTGCACTTACGTTTCTACGTTAGGGGACGTTACATTACGATACAGCAACGTTTGGCTAACCAGGCCTTTAGCCACACGTAACGTAACGTATCTTAACGTTGACGAGTCAGCTGATCATTTATTTTACATGCAAAGTAATGGCAGCACTTACCGAATAAAAAATGTAACGTAACGACGCGTATCAATCTGTAGAAAATATAAATTCTCTACGTTTTTACGGGACATTTGCAAACAGCTGGTTTGTTTTGGCTTGCCAAACATCCTTTTTTAAGCAGTAAGGCTAATTTTTTTTTTTGGTTCAATGTACTTATTTCTGCATAACACATAAAAAAGTACGCTAATGTACCCTTTTTAATCTTTTGTATTTCTTTTTTGTTCTGAACACATAAATAACATAAATAATATTAAAGAACATTTGCCACTAAAGGTGCCCACACACTAGTGATTTGTGCCTATGACACAATGTATACAGTGATGAAACTCCAACAACTATAGCAAGAACAACACACAGCAAGATAGCCATTTTTGCACACACAATATCACAGTGTATAAAAAGATAGCCACAACAAAATTTTTAGCATACACACAACAGCACAGTGTATAACAAGATAGCCACAACAAAATTGCACACACAATATTACAGTGTATAATAAGATAGCCACAATAAAACACAGCTGATTTTAAACTTTTTGAGCTGTCATTTCCTTCACCACTGTATGCACTGTGCCTATGATTTGTTGTGTTCGACGTCTTTTTACATGTTAATGGGGCTGTATGACAACAAATCACAAAAATTTGAAATTTTTCAATTTATTGTGATTTGTAACACAGTGTATGGGGTTGTTGCCGAACATTTGAAAAAGTTTTTAAATTAGTTCACAATAAAACGCCAAAATATTCATATTAAAATAAAAATACGAAAAGTGAAAATATTTTTTGTGGTTGCGGAGATGGCTAGCAACCAATTTTTTGTAGAATTCATTGAAATTTTACAAAATGAAAATGCCATTTAAGGGGGGTTTAGACGGTAATACAAGTCGTACGACATGTCAAATTTTTGTGTAGAAGAGAATGAATAGTATCGTGTAAACTTGATATGTAATGAGAGCGTACGACATTGAGAGAAAATACGGATGAAAATTTGACAGTCGTACGGCTCTCTTTGTTTTTTGAAATTTTTTAAAAAACCATCACATTTCATTAGATCAGGGATGCATTTTTATATTTTTGTTTGTTTATGTTAAATGTATTCACAATGCATGTAAATTTTTTGTGCATGTGTATGTGCATTTTATCTTTTCATTTTACTTTGTTTTGGTATTTTACCAACCGTGTAAACGCAAAAAATATCTGTCGTAAGATTTTTATTCTCATTTTTAAAATACGGATGGAATTTCGTAATATTTTCTCTTTGATTTTACGTACGACTTGTATTACCGTCTAAACCCCGCTTTAGAAAAGTAAAAGTGATGTCTTGTTGTTGACGTTTAAGCTTATTGTGATTTTTTATAGTGTGTGGAGAAATGACAAGCGAACAAATCACAGTCACAAATCACAAATGTATAGGTAGCTTAAAGTATAATAATTTTGAAAAAGTCTATGTTTTCAGTCTCAATTCAAAAATTCCATTTCGTAATTCTGAAAAAGTTATTGAATAATTTGTTATTCAATAACATTGACATGGATCTACGGTTTGATGAATTTATTTCATTTTAATTTTCCACTAAATTTAGTGGTAGTGGAAAAAAAAGTAGTGCCTTATCGCTTGTAATATAATGCACTAAATTTCCACTACCACTAAAATGGTTTAATTTAGAGGTTAATTATTTCCGTCTGCATTTAGTGGAGGCTGCAATATCGTTTAAGGACAGTTTAGGCGATAATACTTTACGTACGTAAAATCATGGAAAAATATTATGACATTCCATCCGTATTTTAAAAATAAAAGTCTAACGGCAGATTTTTTTACGTTTACACGGTTGTTTAAAAATAAAATCAAAGTCAAATGAAAGAATAAAATGCACGTATACGTCCACACAAAGTTTACATACATTGTGAACACATTAAACATAAATAAAAAATAAAATAAAAGTGCATCTCTGACCTAATGAAAGTGATTGTTTTTTTAAAAATTAAAAAAAACTAATTCTACTGTCAAATTTTCATCCGTTTTTCTCTCAATGTCGTAGGTTCTCAATTCATATAAAGTTTACATGATACTCTTCATTCTCTTCTACACAAAAATTTGACATGTATGTATTACCGTCTAAACTCGCCTTTAGGGGTAGTGGAAACGATAATGCATTATAAATTCAATACAATAAACTCAACTCTCATTTAATTAAAATTATTTACTGAAAAAGTATTAAAAGAAAATTAATAGAATTGTTAAATAGTAGATTGTTTCAAAATTTTGAAAAGAATTTGTATCTTTATATTGGCTATACCGCATTCAAATGCGGCATCTGACAGAACATTCAGTTCGATTTTGCCATTTTGGAAGGAAATGAACATACAAACTTTTAATAGAAAGTTTGTAATGTGAATTGATATTTGAAACTAATTTTAACACACTTGTGCCAAGTTTTAAAATTTTCTTACATTGGCAAAAATGGCATTGTAAACCAAGTTCAAAAAAACTAGTAAAGGCCATGACTGACTATCTTACAAAGTCGTGGGATTATGTAAAAAAAAATCTGATAAATTTCTGTCCTACAATAGAAAATCGCAACAAAATGTGTGTTTGAATGCCACACTGTCATACAAAAAAGATGCAAAAACATATTTACTTACCAATGCAAATAAATAGAAAAATTAATATTGTTTTCAATTTCGAAAGTAAAAGATGTATATTTATGTTTGCCGCGTATACAATATAAATAAAGAAATGATTTGCATTTTTTCTGTACAACTATTCCACAAAAAGCAACTCTGATCTCACAGAAACTCTCATTTTATGAAAAATTTCAAAAGATTATAAAATCGTACACACTTGTCAAAAAATCTGTCACACTTATATAATTTTTGTCCACACTATCACACAATCTGAACACACATGTAATTTTTGACATATCGAACGACTAAATCTGATAGTCAGTCATGGCCTTAAGTATGTATTAGTAAAAGTTTTTACAAATACATGTATGTATATAAAATATACAATACATATTTCTATGCAATACTTGTCAAATAAACCCTCAATAAACCTAAAATAGTTTTTATGAATACGGGCATAAAATTTTTTTACTTTAGTTCAATATTTTCATATTAAAAATGTGATAATAAAATAGGGTTTTACAATATAATTCAGAAAATACTTATTAAAAGAATACTTAACAATTTTGAATTTTATTTAGGAAAGCAATGAATTTGGCACTAAAGTGCAGATAAAATGTTTGCAGATATGTATGTAAGCACTAGAGTTTTTTCCCGAGAAATCCCGTCCCGGGAATTCCCGGGAATTTCAATTGTAAAAATTTCCCGCTCTCCCGGGATTTTTTTCCGGGATCCCGGGAAAAAAAATTATATGTCAATAAATAGTAACTACAAAGACGTGTTGGCTCAGACACGTCGTATTATCAAAATTTTCAAAAAAAGTTCAACAAAAAATGTTATACTTCAAAAATATGTTGTCGCAAAACACAAGAAGGAAGTATGTCTCCAATTAGATATTGTAACTGGTTGGAATTCGTTAGTACCAATGATAGAAAAGTTTCTGCTCATAAAAACTTCAATAAAAAAGAGCCTTATTGATTTAGAAATGGCTGAACTATGGGTTGAGGAAAATATAGTTGTATTAAACCACATGGTTAATTTTAAATTTTATTAACAGTGATCATAAACATAGTTTGTTTTCTTATGCTTCTAAGTACTTGGTAGTTGGACATGCTGAAAATTTTTATAATCGACTCTTTAGTGTACACAATTTCGGAGAAGTTGAAACTTTTGATGAGGTTGAAGAATTTTCCGCTGCAAAAGAAAAAACATTTGAAGAAGTCTTAAATGCAGCCATTAGTGACGTAAATTGAGGTACTTAACCCACCTCCAAAAATAAATTCAAGGTCTCTATAAAAAAAGAATTGAAATTTTTTGAAGGAAGAACTCAAAGTATTGCGCATTTGATTAAAGCACTTTTATCCATACGTCCAACTTCAGTAGAAAGTGAGAGAGTTTTTTCGATAGCAGGCAGTTTGTTAATAAAATAAGAAATAGACTTTCGGATGAGTCTATAAATGCACTCAGTGTATTAAAAAATTATTTTTTAAACCAAAAAACAAATAATGTTTATTTATAAAAATTTATTTTATATACATTTTTCATTCTTGTATTGCTGGAAATATGTATTTCTTATATTTGTCTATTTTGTATTGCCTCTATAAATTCAAATTGTAATGATAGTATTCAAGAACTGGTATTCTTATTGAGAAGTAACATCCGTTAAGGAATATGATTTTCGATTTTATATAGAACTATTATATTATAATGCCCGTATTCTAAAAAGTATTTTAGGTTTATTGAGGGTTTATTTGACAAGTATTGCATAGAAATATGTCAAATAAACCGTTAATAAACCTAAAATAATCTTTATGAATACGGGCATAAAACTATTAATTGTTTTAAATAGTTGAAGTGTTATATTTTGTTTTTCATCTCACACTACTCCTATTTCCTATTTTTATTTTTAATAACGTATGTTTATTTTTTACTTAGTTATGTAAGTATTTACTTCATGTAAGCCAAAATTTTTACGTTTCTAAATTAAAAATTTATTACTAAAAACAAATAAATTTTTGTATTTATTTCATTGGCCGGGATCCCGGGAAATTAAAAAAAATTTCCCGCTTTCCCGGGAAACACAAAACCCCGGAAAAAAAAAACTCTAGTAAGCACGTGTCCAAGTATCAAGGTGTAATTGTTTCTCTTCTTTTTTTGTAAAAATTTTGCATTATTCATTGAAAAAGGGTGTATTTTACTGTACAAAGATTTTTTTCTCATACTGAAACAAAAGGTTGCGTTAAATTTGCTTTGGCGCCACCAAAAATTAAAAAACGCACCGAAATTTAAATAAAAGCCCACCACGCACCAGCTAAGGAATTTTTCGCAAAAAAATTTTAAAAAAGCACCAGAAATGGTGCGAAACGCACCAATTTGACAACGCTGAATATTACAAAGAAAAGCAAAAATATTAATAAGAAAGAAATTTAAGAAATTTTTAGCAAATTAAAAAACTGTAGCCCAACACACAAATCCGCATCCATATTTGTTTATTTGTCTTTTAATTATTTGAAAAAAACTATTAAGTACACACTATAAACAATTTACTATTTCACAATATATTATCTGTTTTGTTTTTTTTGTTAGTTGTTTATGTCCAAAACATATGACACGTTTTTAAATGTTCTATAAGTGCACTTACGTTTCAACGTTATTAGACGTTATATTACGATACAGCAACGTTTGGGTAACCAGGCCTTAATTTCGAACTAAAACAGGCGTAAAAAAGCACAATGTTTATTTTATTTGGTCACTGTGAACAACAGCAATACAAAAGCAACATTTTAAGCCATTTTCTATTTTAGAAATAGTATCGACACATTGGCACATATTGAAATGAAAGAAAATAATTTTATAATTTTTGTGCAAGAAAATGATATTTTTATATAACAAATGAACAAGCATTTCATAATATTTTTTTTTTTCTTTTACTAGTTCTGACCAATTTTTTTAATGTTTGTTAACAGCCAGGCCCACGATATCGAATCGTGTAGTTTTAAGCGACAAACAGCTGATTTGCGGCACACTAATTTTTGTGTCGCCAAAAATAAATGCGATTGGTAACACAAAATTTTTTTACACACATATACATAAATAAACAAAATCGGAATAAGTTTGTTTACTACATTTCTGTCAGATTAAACTAGCACACGGTTGCATTTTTTACTGTACAATTTAAGCATTTCAGCGCTTTTTTCGTGTATATTCGCGATTATTTTTTGATTTGTTGATATGGCAGCTTTGTTGTTTATTTGCATTACGTTGGTAATGTAAAGCAAAGCGAACGATAAGGTGACAATTAGTGGGCCGCAGTTTATGCTATAAACACAACAAAGGCTACCGACCATCGACTACAAGCTGTCAAAAATAGAATGCATGTGTGCATATGAGAATAATTATTTTAACGGCTACACGACTACCGAACACACGACTACTTTTGTAGCCCGTAGCCAACTTAGGCTAATTTCTATTTGTTTTGGCGACAATAAACATTTTAGTGCTGCCAATACAATAAGATGCAAGAAAAAGGTATTTAAAAAACGCAATATATGAATTATATGCATTAAAAATGCGAAAAAAATTTGAGTTGCACCACTGAAAATAAATAATCATTTGTTTACATTTTTTGTTTAGCTTTCATTTACTTATTTCATTTATATACATAAGTTTTTATTTCATTTTTAATTTATTATTTAATTGCCTTTTTAGTTTCTGAAATTTTTATAAGTTTTCTTCAGACATTTGTTGTTTTTTATTTCCTCACAATTTCACTTACAAAAAATATATTTTGTTTAGGTTATGTTGTGTTTTGTAGCTATAGTCGTTATTATAATTAAGTAGCTGGCTACTTGGCTACTTTCGTAGCCAGCGATTTTTGTAGTCGTGTGTTCGGTGTTCGATAGCCTTTGTTGTGTTTATAGCATTAGATTCACAGTGAGTGACTGAGCTTCTTTCGCTTAAGTTTTCTTTCGATATCGTGGGCCTGGCTGTAAATCATAATTTGAAAGTGAGTTTTATTTTGAGCGAAAAAAAATCATAAATAATGATTATTTTTGAGTTTTATTTCTTTAGATCAAAAATAATTATTATGACTGATTTTTATTAATATCACTTAAAAATAATCATTACAATTGAAGAAAATCCTTAAAACTCATAATATAATCATTATTGTGTAATCTTATAAAACTGATAATGATTACGGTCCCTGATTACAAATATGTGTTCCTCTTAATCATAAGTTTTTTACTAAATATTACAGCCGGTACAATAACAAAACCGCTCAAATTTGTTGGTGTTTCTCATATAAAAAGACGACTGTCCAAAACCATTCTTGTTCTATGAACAGGCTGTTAGTTTTTTTTTTAAAAACCGAACCGAAACCGGCCGGTTTTAATAAATTTTAAACCGAAACCGCGGTTTTTATTTCATTGTTTTTTCTGCATACCTTTCATTGGCCTGATTAATGGGCTTTACCTTTGCATAAATAATTTGTAAATTTACGCAGGTTTAACTGCGAATATTCTTATAATCATTTTCACACAAAGTGATTACGTTTCGAAGTCACTTACATCTCATTAGACAAGACGCTATTTACGGCAGAGCATGAAACTGTTATCATATTTGTTTTCATTATTTTTTTATCTGGGAAAACAGGTTCTAATTTTGTATTATTGTTGCTGCGGAACATTTTTATTGCTTTCTGTGCTGTAACGTGAGCTGTGAGTAACGGTGAAGACGACATTTTGCTGATGATTTTATTAAAGTACAAAAGACAGAGAGAGAATAAGGGTATAAATAGTTGGTTATTATAATGTGTTTTGTATTGAAGCGTAGAAAATTGTTAGAACAGTTTGCGAGACACACAGGCAGCCAAGATTCTTTTAAACTGAAAAGAGAAACTACACCACACATAGATTTTCATTCGCATCGACACCACAGGGACTAGACGATAAATGTCGCCATATTAGTAGCAATACTAATAGTACAACTAGTCGTCGTCGTCGTAGTTTCACTTATTTTCTTGACGACAACTACGATGGGGTCTACTATGATAGAAATGATGATGTGGTGGTGCTACGAAGTGAAAAAAAAAATTTACTTGTGCAGATGGATGGATGGAAAAATAGTTGCCATAATTATTATTCAACTATAACTGTTAGTAATTTGTTGTTATTATAATTGTTAGAATATTGTGGTCGATTTTTTGTTCCCTTTCCTTTGCATTTCTTTTGTTCTAAGTATTATAAGTAAATATTATACTATTTTCTTTTGCATTTTTTATAGAGGACTATTTGTTACAAAAAAAAGAGAAAAGCAAATTTTAAGAAGCGTCTACTTGAACGGCGACTATATTTTGTTTTGTATTACAGTGAAAATTTAACATCTTTTTGTTTGTCCCGTTTAATATTGTTTGTGTTTAAGGAACCAAAAATAAAAATATATAAGTATGTACATTAGTGTGTCCCAAAAAAAAATTTTTTTTGTTCCCCCACCTTTTTTTGAAAGCTTATAGGTTAAAGTATTTTTGTGATTTTTTTCAGATTTTTCGGAAGAGGTTTAGAGGTCGCTAAAATCGAATTTAACCAAAAAATCGGGGTTGCTCGACTTTTTTTGAATTTTGCGCATTACTCGGCCCATTAGCACGATTTTCTTTGTTACTAAGTCAATTTTTTTAAAGAAAACTGTTCAAACTTTACTTCTCTGTGCAGATATTATAAGTTTCGGTAATATTTTTGCTCATTTGAGTACCCTTTAAGTCATTTTTCTGTAAATTTAGCATAAATTCTAAAAATAATGCTTTGTAACTTTTAAAATTTCTATTGAAGTTAAAAAAACTAATGATTCAGTTTAAAATGTGGATAAATTCTGAGTCATTTAAAAAAATAAATATTGAATTTTGTGGCGAATCTTACTAGTTACGAGATATCTGTTTTTATTTATTTTTTTAAACAAATGGTACAAAATTTTTTTTCTTTATTATTAAAATAATATTGACGTTAACGTTCTGTAGGTATCCTTCTCAATAGTATTAAGTTGCGAGAAATTTTGTTACTATTATGATTGTATCCCTTTTAATGATCATTATATGTGGCTGAACATTAAACGAATAAAGCTTATCAAAATGTGTAGCTTACGTTCCACAACAGAGTCTAGGATCAATTTGAGTATGTCAACAGACAATTTAGTATGGACATGATCCTGCACATTAATGTTAATATGAATCATCAAAGGCATTTTGTTTATAATACTATTTCTATTTTATAATTTAATGTCAATATGGCAATGCCATCATAGTAACTTTACGTCGATATTGTAATAAGAGAATATTCGGTAATTTTAGTACTCGTTACAAGTACACCAGCAACTCCTAAAAGTTAACCACAAGTTTCTTCTAGAATCAAAACATGTTAAAATATCTTTCCGGTTTACGATCTACAAGAGTGAAGTGCTCTAAATTTGTACATTCATTAATAGCGTGGTAGTAATATAATTTAATATAAGAAAGTGACACCATATCGGTCGTGCCTTTGAAGTATTATAATCATTTAGACGCTTCAAAGGGAAATTTTTGCAACCCTCAAACACGTGAACATCAAATTTCATTATTTTAACTAACCAGGGATTCATTATTCGGAAAAAAAAAAAAATTTGCAAAATTTGGCTGGTCCATCGTCGGTATGTTGCTGATCGATAGCCGGCCAATAAAATTTTGCCGGAAAATATAGAAACAGTATAAAATATTGTATACACTACATCCATGTATATAATTGTATAGAATTTGTCCAACCACGTTTAGGCAAAGGGACAAGCACTGAAAAGTAATTTAGAATTATAATTTGGGTATTCTACTCAAACTACAGTGCAGAGAATCAATGTAGGCCATAAACATATGGATATTTAAATATATATGTACATATACATATATTAATGTAACTGGATGAAGATGAAAAGATAGTAAGATACAGAAACTTCATTTAACTTAAAGAAAAGTAAAAGACAATTTGTTGGCATATTAATTGTTAAACATGCCACCAACAACGAACGATAATGCCAAACTTAAACTTCATTCTTTTTTAGTATTATTATAATTTGTTTAAGTTTCCATTCTCCAATAAGTTTTTTTTTAACATTATAATGTTTTTCTTCTAAATTAAGTAAGTGTATAAAATGTAGTTATTTAACAAATTTTAGTAATTATATTGCAAAATCCTTTATTTTTCAATATAATTTAAAACTAAACCCAATATCATATAAACTACAAATAGAGTTCATATGTTGTCCTAAATATGGATATAAAAAGAAAACAACAATTTAACAATTGATATCAAAACAACTCCAACAACAACAGCTATTAAACAGCAAAAGAACCTGACATATCGAGAGGCCTCTGCGACGTCATGGATTTTTTGGTGAGTCTAAAAATTTTTTTTATTTGAAATAAAAGAAATAACAACAATTTATATAGCTTAAAAAAAAAAAAAAAAAAAAAAAAATAAGAATTTTGATTAAATAAGAAATAAGATCAGAAACGAAAAGAAATATCTGAACAAAACAAAACAAAAATTTCTTGCATATAGAAATATGACATAAGAAAATTAGAAAGTAAAATTAAAAAAAGAAATCAAGCAAAAGAAATTAACCAAGAATTTAAACAGATTAATTATAGAAAGAAGATATATTAAAGTAAAGTACAAATAACAACAACCTTGAGACGATTAATAAGTAATGTAGATTCCGATTCGAATTAATTCTCTTAAGTTCAAATATTCATGAATATCATTTTCTCTTAAATGTCATTACAAAATTTAACTCATTTATAACTCTTTTGGTCAGTTAGGGTGTTTTTGTTATTTGCAAGTTTTTATATTTATATATACTAATGATAAAATTTAATTTAAGTTCTGCTAAATCTTGAAAATTAATTTAGTTCTAATAATTCATAAATGTTATTAATACTTAAGATTTTACTTATCTATAATAATACTATTTTTTCATATGTTGAATTTGAAATGTGAATGGATAAAGATTTAGATAATAAATTCAAAAATGATTTGCTAGATACGTCATCGTTTTCAATAATGGTATAATAAGTTAGGATAGGTATGTTTTGGGATCCTGGGAATCGTATTGCCATCAGGATATTGGTAGGTGTGGGTTTTGAGGCACAGTTTCCTAAATCCATCTAGGAAGCTCACTTGGATTATTAACAGTAAAGTCTACAACATTAATTAATAAAGTCAAGTCAAATTTTCTTCTCATAAGTGGCTATATCGGGGATTTGTTTTGTGTCTATAGCTACTTGGTCCATGTAAAGTAATGAAAAGTATGAAAATTAGGGAGTCTATATAAATAATATCTGTAACTTATAGAGTCAATTTTGAGAAACAAGAACCTCCCCACCCGGCTGTTGCTAGCGATATTATGGCTCCCACCGTTTCTCTTGATTGTCTCGCTAACACCAGGTGATGTTTAAGTATTAAACATGAAGAGGAAGAATAAAAGGCAAGTTTTGTTTGTTTTTTTTCTTCTGGCCTACCATTCATATGAATTTCTTTGAAATTCATTTTTACATTGATAATATTCTACTACCGTGAATAACGCATGACGTGCGTAACGTGTGTGGCATTTATTGCGGTAAAATTAACATCGATAAGTTATGTTACAGAAAATGGCGCCCAACGTAGGGCCGAATATGTTCACATTTGGCAGATAGATAATTAAGTATTACAGGATTTTAGTTACTTGAGGTTCGAGTAGACTAACCGTTTTGCCAATGATTATTCCTTTTGGTGAAGAGTAAATTTTCATAGAATTTCTATTATATTTTTGCGGGAAAATTATTTTGGGTACTTGCTTGATATTGCTGACGTAGTTATGATTATCCTTTGATATATCTGAGACATGTTTTTTTTGGTTCTTGCCAATGGACATCCAATATATTTGAGATAGTTTTATTATTGATTAGATTACAGTTTCGTCAGGATATTTTGCATAGATACCACAGATAATTCCATAGCCCAGTTTATTATTCCAGTTGTAGATTTTTACATGTTGTTAAAACCTAACTTATTTTTTTGCCATGATTGAAAACGAAATTTGAATGAAAATTTTAAATTAATACATATACATACATATATAATTTTTCTTCTGACATAAGGATGAAAATATTTTTTTTTTAATTCAAAACTTTAATGAACTGTTATACATAGTTCGTATGTTCGTCTGTTATCTTACTATACTTTAATAATTTTTATTGAATCGTTATTTTAGTTTTATGATACATTGATCAGCTTGAGGTAAAGAGAAAAGTATTGAAAACGAAAAGTAGACAGAAATCTTTTTAACTATGTCGGTGGAACATTCCCCACCTCAGTCGGCAATCATGCCTGCAATAGGTTCACCGCAAACTTCTTCTACAAGTAATGCATGTCATATTTGTACGAATCGGATGGATGATAAAATTGATTGTTTGTTAATAGTTAGATGTAATCATACTTTTCACAGGGCATGTATTGAAAACTATCTATCTAAAGACAGTCAGTGTCCTGTATGTCGACTTCACTGTGAATTATCTGATTTACGAAAGGCTAATTTTTCAGCTAAAATGGGGAAAACTAAAAGTAATAGTCGTGGTGCTATATCAAAACAGTACCAAACTCGAAGTTTCAATCGTAATGCTAATAATGAACATAATGCGCCGTTAATAGATATTGGTATTAGTCATCCACATGAAAGTTTATCCACACCTCGGAAAAATAATATTAATATATCTGAAAGTGCTAAGGCGAATAATGACGTAGGTGCTTTAAATAGTAATCCTTCTAATGCAAATAATTCTCAGAATACATTAATTGATTATAACGAAATTAACAGGTTAATTGAAAGCAACATAACCAGAGTATTACAAAACCTAAATTTGATTCCCAATATTACAGCTCATAATGTCGTTCAAAATAGAGAACAAAATGAATTTCCAAATACTACTTATAGTAATCCGCCAATAGGGAGAAATTTGAGTCCTAGATTATCCAATAGTCATAATTTAAGCCCACTATCATCTGGTTTTTCAAGTCAACAAATTGATAAAGTAACTTCTATTATACAGAACTGGGGACTTAAATTTGATGGCTCTTCTAATGGTCTGACGGTTGAAGAATTTTTATATCGTCTTAAATCATTAACTCATGATAACTTTAATGCTGACTTTTCTGTAATTTGTAAAAATTTACATATTTTACTAGCAGGAAAGGCCAGAGATTGGTATTGGCGATACCACAAACAAGTTGATGTTATTATTTGGTCAGATTTTTGTGAAGCAATTAGATTTCAGTATAGAGATTTTAAATCCACATTTGACATTCGTGAGGAAATTAGAAACCGAAAGCAAAGAGCAGGAGAAACATTCGATATGTTTTATGAAGCTTTGTCATCTATAATGGATCGCCTGCCCAGTCCTATATCAGAACAGGAGCTCATAGAAATTATTACTAGGAATTTGAGACCGGAAATACGACACGAGTTGCTGTATATACCCATACATTCAATACCACATCTTAGAAAGCTTGTTCAAATGCGGGAAAGTTTTCTAAATGATGAATATGTCCGAAGCAAAATTACTAACAGGAACCAGAATCAATTTTTGCCTCGGCGACAAATTTCTGAATTAGATGCAGATTTTAAGGATGATGGAAATTATGTAATACCTGCTGATTCATCTGTTGAAGCAATTGAAAAGTCTCAAAGGACTCCATGTTGTTGGAATTGTGATCAGTTAGGGCATTTTTATGAAGACTGCATACAGGACAGAACAGTATTCTGCTACGGATGTGGAGCTAAGAATACTTATAAGCCGCAATGTACAAAATGTTTGTCACGTAAGTTTTCAAAAAACTGCAAGCCTATTGTTCCACCACCAAAGGAACAATAAATGAATCTAACTTAGTGGAAGATAATAATTTACCTAATTGTGACGTCAGAGTACCGGATGTGAATAATGTGTCAACTCAGACTGACAGTAACTCGGATGTTTATATAAATATTTCGAATAATTATAAAATTTTGAAGAGGAATACCAATAATGAAGATAATTTGACAAAGTTAAATTTACCAAAATTACCTTATCATAAGAGATTAGAGATGTATATTGCAAAGCGCAATGAAATTTTTAAAGATTTTACTAATTCTCAAGTAGATAGAAAATATCGAACTAAACGTTCCACACGTCGTCTCAGAGATTTTTATAAACGGGGAAATTACTGTGCTAAATTACTAGTTTCGGGTATAGTTAGTAATGGTAGTGATGGTCGTTTCTATGCTAAAGTGTCATTTTTAGATTTTGTTGAATTAGGTCTTTTGGACACAGGTGCAAGTATAAGCTGCATAGGAGCTGATTTAGCTAAAAAGGATTTCTCTAAGTTACCAAACTTTTTTAAATATAACTCATTTGTGAAGACTGCCGATGGAAAAGTCCAGCCTGTTGTTGGATGGCTTAATGTAGAAATGACATTTAAAGGTATAACGCAGAAAATTGATCTTTTTGTTATTCCATCAATTTCACAAAAGCTTTTACTAGGAATTGATTTTTGGAGAAAATTTAAGTTATTGCCGAATATTATAGAATCTGTAGACGTAGTTGATAAATCGAGTATTAATGTTTATTCGTCGTCGGATATATGTGAATACGGAACAGCAGAACGTGTAGATAATGACAGCCAAGTAGCCAAGGCAGAAAGGGTAGATGAAAGTTTATATAAGCTTACAGCGGAACAGCGTCAAAAGCTCGATGTAGTAATTTCAATGTTTCCCAATTTTGAAAAACAAGGTCTCGGTAGAACAGGTTTGATTAAACACGAAATAGATGTTGGCAGTGCAAAACCCATAAAGCAGAGATTTTATCCCGTCTCTCCAGCTGTTGAGAATTTAATGTTTAAGGAAATAGATAGAATGTTGGAGCTTGGGGTTATTGAACCCTCATCCTCTTCTTGGAGCTCACCAATGAGGTTGGTGATAAAGCCCAACAAAGTTCGATTGTGTCTTGATGCACGTAAGATAAATAGTGTAACCAAGAAAGATGCGTACCCGTTACCATCAATAGAGGGCATATTTTCTCGCCTACCAAAGGCAAACATCATATCTAAACTTGATCTGAAAGATGCTTATTGGCAAATTGCCTTGTCTGAGGAAAGTAAGCCAATAACAGCATTTACAGTACCGGGTAGGCCGCTGTACCAATTTGTGGTTATGCCCTTCGGCCTCTGTAATGCTCCTCAGACCATGTGTCGTTTGATAGATGAAATTATACCAGCCGATCTTAAAAATAGTGTTTTTGGTTACTTGGACGATCTCATTATTGTTTCCGATACTTATCAAGAGCATTTAACAACACTGCTAAGAATTGCAGGTCAGTTTCAGAAGGCAAATTTAACTCTCAATATTGCAAAAAGTCACTTTTGCGTAACTAGGGTGAAATACCTTGGATATGTAATAGGAGACGGAGGGATCACTACTGATCCTGAAAAAGTTAGTGCCATTAAAAGTTGGCCAGTGCCCAAAAGTATACGTCAAGTGAGAGGATTCTTAGGCCTTGCTGGTTGGTACAGGAGGTTCATCGAAAATTTTTCGACTATCGTTTTTCCTATCTCAGAAACTCTTTCTTCTAAAAGGAAATTTGTGTGGACTCCTGAAGCTAACCAAGCGTTTGAGAAAGTCAAGGAGCTTCTTACCTCTGCGCCTATTCTTATAAATCCAGATTTTTCGAAGAAATTTTATGTTCATTGCGATGCTAGTGACTACGGCATTGGTGCAGTTCTGGTACAGTTGGATAGTGAAGGCCAAGAAAGACCTATAGCTTTCATGAGTCGGAAACTTAACTCAGCTCAAAGGAATTATAGTGTAACAGAGCGCGAGTGTCTCGCCGCAATAGAAGCCATACAACGTTTTCGCTGTTACTTAGAGTTACAAGAGTTTGAGGTAGTGACTGACCATGCGAGCCTAGTTTGGTTAATGCGACAGCCTAACTTAACCGGACGATTAGCTCGATGGGTGCTAAAATTACAAACTTTTAAATTTACGATTAGCCATCGCAAGGGTAGGGACAATGTCGTACCCGATGCACTGTCAAGGATTCATGCTACTGAACTAAGTGCACTTGAAACTGAGTATCCGGTAATTGATCTGAATTCGCCTTGCTTTAAGGAAGCTGATTATATTGAGTTGCAGGGAAAAGTTAAAGAAAATCAAGCTAAATATCCAGATATCAAAATAGTTGACGACTTTGTTTATATTCGAACTGAGCATGATGATGGTACTGACAATAATGAAGAAAAATCGTGGAAACTATGGATTCCACTTAATATGCGTAAAGAGCTAATTGAAAATTATCATGACACAAAAACAGCTTCGCACGGAGGTATCGTAAAGACTCTTGAGTTAATGCGGAGGAATTTCTTTTGGCCAGGGATGGTAAAAGATGTACAAAATTACATAAAAGATTGCGAAACTTGCAAAACGATTAAGGCACCTAATTTTATTATGAAACCTGAAATGGGAAGGCAAATCATTTCAGAACGTCCTTTCCAGCGATTATATATTGATCTGTTAGGTCCCTATCCTAAAAGCAGAGCTGGTAATATAGGTTTGTTAATTGTTTTAGACCACCTTTCTAAGTTTCATTGGCTTTGTCCATTACGTAGATTTACTTCGAAAACTATAAAGGACTTTTTGGAGAAGAATATATTTCATGTGTATGGTGTACCTGAATATATAGTGAGTGACAATGGTTCACAATTCAAGGCCAATGATCTGAATGCCTTCTTTACCTCTCTTGCAATTACTCACATTTACACAGCCTACTACTCACCGCAGTCAAACGCCTCGGAGCGTGTGAACAGGTCGATTATTTCTGGTATTCGATCCCTTTTGAAAAATGATCATACTCAGTGGGATGAAAATTTAAGTTTTATTAGCTGTGCCCTACGTAACACCTACCATCAAGCTATAAATACATCACCCTACCATGCACTGTTTGGTCTTGATATGGTAACACACGGGTCAACATATGCGTTACTACGAAAACTGAAACTTTTGGATGATCCTTCTTGTAAACTATCCCATGATGATAATCTCCAATTAATTCGACGTGAATTGCAAAAAGCCATGAAAAAATCATATGAGCAAAATAAATATTATTACAATTTGAGGTCTAGACAACAAGTTTTTCAAGTTGGTCAAGAAGTTTATAGAAGAAATTTTGCTCAAAGCAATGCCGAAAGAAAATTTAATGCAAAGTTTGCTCCTCTGTTTGTAAAGGCCATAGTCAAAGAGAAATTAGGAAGTCATTATTACAAACTTGAAGATGTTGAGGGAAAAGTTGTGGGCACATACCATGCTAAGGACCTTCGCTTATGACATCTTTTCCATCTAATATCGTTACTCAATGGTCGATATTATCTGGTTTGTGGCGAATCTTACTAGTTACGAGATATCTGTTTTTATTTATTTTTTTAAACAAATGGTACAAAATTTTTTTTCTTTATTATTAAAATAATATTGACGTTAACGTTCTGTAGGTATCCTTCTCAATAGTATTAAGTTGCGAGAAATTTTGTTACTATTATGATTGTATCCCTTTTAATGATCATTATATGTGGCTGAACATTAAACGAATAAAGCTTATCAAAATGTGTAGCTTACGTTCCACAACAGAGTCTAGGATCAATTTGAGTATGTCAACAGACAATTTAGTATGGACATGATCCTGCACATTAATGTTAATATGAATCATCAAAGGCATTTTGTTTATAATACTATTTCTATTTTATAATTTAATGTCAATATGGCAATGCCATCATAGTAACTTTACGTCGATATTGTAATAAGAGAATATTCGGTAATTTTAGTACTCGTTACAAGTACACCAGCAACTCCTAAAAGTTAACCACAAGTTTCTTCTAGAATCAAAACATGTTAAAATATCTTTCCGGTTTACGATCTACAAGAGTGAAGTGCTCTAAATTTGTACATTCATTAATAGCGTGGTAGTAATATAATTTAATATAAGAAAGTGACACCATATCGGTCGTGCCTTTGAAGTATTATAATCATTTAGACGCTTCAAAGGGAAATTTTTGCAACCCTCAAACACGTGAACATCAAATTTCATTATTTTAACTAACCAGGGATTCATTATTCGGAAAAAAAAAAAAATTTGCAAAATTTGGCTGGTCCATCGTCGGTATGTTGCTGATCGATAGCCGGCCAATAAAATTTTGCCGGAAAATATAGAAACAGTATAAAATATTGTATACACTACATCCATGTATATAATTGTATAGAATTTGTCCAACCACGTTTAGGCAAAGGGACAAGCACTGAAAAGTAATTTAGAATTATAATTTGGGTATTCTACTCAAACTACAGTGCAGAGAATCAATGTAGGCCATAAACATATGGATATTTAAATATATATGTACATATACATATATTAATGTAACTGGATGAAGATGAAAAGATAGTAAGATACAGAAACTTCATTTAACTTAAAGAAAAGTAAAAGACAATTTGTTGGCATATTAATTGTTAAACATGCCACCAACAACGAACGATAATGCCAAACTTAAACTTCATTCTTTTTTAGTATTATTATAATTTGTTTAAGTTTCCATTCTCCAATAAGTTTTTTTTTAACATTATAATGTTTTTCTTCTAAATTAAGTAAGTGTATAAAATGTAGTTATTTAACAAATTTTAGTAATTATATTGCAAAATCCTTTATTTTTCAATATAATTTAAAACTAAACCCAATATCATATAAACTACAAATAGAGTTCATATGTTGTCCTAAATATGGATATAAAAAGAAAACAACAATTTAACAATTGATATCAAAACAACTCCAACAACAACAGCTATTAAACAGCAAAAGAACCTGACATATCGAGAGGCCTCTGCGACGTCATGGATTTTTTGGTGAGTCTAAAAATTTTTTTTATTTGAAATAAAAGAAATAACAACAATTTATATAGCTTAAAAAAAAAAAAAAAAAAAAAGAAATAAGAATTTTGATTAAATAAGAAATAAGATCAGAAACGAAAAGAAATATCTGAACAAAACAAAACAAAAATTTCTTGCATATAGAAATATGACATAAGAAAATTAGAAAGTAAAATTAAAAAAAGAAATCAAGCAAAAGAAATTAACCAAGAATTTAAACAGATTAATTATAGAAAGAAGATATATTAAAGTAAAGTACAAATAACAACAACCTTGAGACGATTAATAAGTAATGTAGATTCCGATTCGAATTAATTCTCTTAAGTTCAAATATTCATGAATATCATTTTCTCTTAAATGTCATTACAAAATTTAACTCATTTATAACTCTTTTGGTCAGTTAGGGTGTTTTTGTTATTTGCAAGTTTTTATATTTATATATACTAATGATAAAATTTAATTTAAGTTCTGCTAAATCTTGAAAATTAATTTAGTTCTAATAATTCATAAATGTTATTAATACTTAAGATTTTACTTATCTATAATAATACTATTTTTTCATATGTTGAATTTGAAATGTGAATGGATAAAGATTTAGATAATAAATTCAAAAATGATTTGCTAGATACGTCATCGTTTTCAATAATGGTATAATAAGTTAGGATAGGTATGTTTTGGGATCCTGGGAATCGTATTGCCATCAGGATATTGGTAGGTGTGGGTTTTGAGGCACAGTTTCCTAAATCCATCTAGGAAGCTCACTTGGATTATTAACAGTAAAGTCTACAACATTAATTAATAAAGTCAAGTCAAATTTTCTTCTCATAAGTGGCTATATCGGGGATTTGTTTTGTGTCTATAGCTACTTGGTCCATGTAAAGTAATGAAAAGTATGAAAATTAGGGAGTCTATATAAATAATATCTGTAACTTATAGAGTCAATTTTGAGAAACAAGAACCTCCCCACCCGGCTGTTGCTAGCGATATTATGGCTCCCACCGTTTCTCTTGATTGTCTCGCTAACACCAGGTGATGTTTAAGTATTAAACATGAAGAGGAAGAATAAAAGGCAAGTTTTGTTTGTTTTTTTTCTTCTGGCCTACCATTCATATGAATTTCTTTGAAATTCATTTTTACATTGATAATATTCTACTACCGTGAATAACGCATGACGTGCGTAACGTGTGTGGCATTTATTGCGGTAAAATTAACATCGATAAGTTATGTTACAATTTGCTCTTACCGTTCCAAAGTTATGCCCAAAAAATCTAGGCAGATTAATTTTCATACCCAAAAAAAAAAAATTAAAAAATTATTTTGTTTTTTAGCTTTCAATTATACTGGTTTACAGCCAAAAAATACTAAGAACGCCACATGCCTAGATAAGTTAATTGAGACCTCCTGAGCACGAAAAACGCTGTCATGATTTTTTCCTAAGTACCGTTTTTTAGATAACGGTACTTTTGTGTTTTTCGGTGTATGGCCCCACTCAAACCCTTGTGGAGTCCAACCAAAAAATCCGATCGAGATAAGTGGAATATCGATGGAAAGGTAATTGAATGCCTTTTCCGTCGATATGCTGGAAAATTCTATCTGAGAAGAAATCGCTGAGATATGACACCTCAAAATTCAAAATCTTCCTATTTTTGACGTTTTTTTCAAAATTTTTCATTTTCATTTCAATTTTTTCCTACGGTATATTGAATATCTGGAATGTTTTATTCTTTTACCAAATAGCTTATTTAATAACTAATATTTTAAGCGTATTTCGAAAAAAAGCGGATGAAAAATAATGTTTTTATTAAGGATTTTGTGGAACGACAATATTTTCATTTTCATTGCTCACACAGTATATTCGACGTAAAAATTTAAATTAAAATCAATGAAAATGAAAATATTGTCGTTCCACAAAATCCTTAATAAAAACATTATTTTTCATCCGCTTTTTTTCGAAATACGCTTAAAATATTAGTTATTAAATAAGCTATTTGGTAAAAGAATAAAACATTCCAGATATTCAATATACCGTAGGAAAAAATTGAAATGAAAATGAAAAATTTTGAAAAAAACGTAAAAAATAGGAAGATTTTGAATTTTGAGGTGTCATATCTCAGCGATTTCTTCTCAGATAGAATTTTCCAGCATATCGACGGAAAAGGCATTCAATTACCTTTCCATCGATATTCCACTTATCTCGATCGGACTTTTTGGTTGGACTCCACAAGGGTTTGAGTGGGGCCATACACCGAAAAACACAAAAGTACCGTTATCTAAAAAACGGTACTTAGGAAAAAATCATGACAGCGTTTTTCGTGCTCAGGAGGTCTCAATTAACTTATCTAGGCATGTGGCGTTCTTAGTATTTTTTGGCTGTAAACCAGTATAATTGAAAGCTAATAAACAAAATAATTTTTTAATTTTTTTTTTTGGGTATGAAAATTAATCTGCCTAGATTTTTTGGGCATAACTTTGGAACGGTAAGAGCAAATTCAATATTTATTTTTTTAAATGACTCAGAATTTATCCACATTTTAAACTGAATCATTAGTTTTTTTAACTTCAATAGAAATTTTAAAAGTTACAAAGCATTATTTTTAGAATTTATGCTAAATTTACAGAAAAATGACTTAAAGGGTACTCAAATGAGGAAAAATATTACCGAAACTTATAATATCTGCACAGAGAAGTAAAGTTTGAACAGTTTTCTTTAAAAAAATTGACTTAGTAACAAAGAAAATCGTGCTAATGGGCCGAGTAATGCGCAAAATTCAAAAAAAGTCGAGCAACCCCGATTTTTTGGTTAAATTCGATTTTAGCGACCTCTAAACCTCTTCCGAAAAATCTGAAAAAAATCACAAAAATACTTTACCCTATAAGCTTTCAAAAACTGCTGGGGGACCTATAAAATTCGAAAAAAAATTTTTTTTTGGGACACACTAATGTACATACATACATATCTGTGGAATTTTGAAAAAACGTCTTTTCTTGAAATAAGACAATTTTCTAAGATTTTTATAGTAAATATAGAATTTCCTTGTCCTTCTTTTGCTCTAATCCCCGTATTTCTACGACCTTTGGAACGCAAGATATGTAATTGACATATTGTAAGGAAAAATAGAAGTATTTTTTTTAATAAAATCGAAATATGTATATTTTCCAGATCAACTTCTTTCAACCTTTTTTTCATATTCCGTCTTAACAAAACAACTTGGCTTGACTTAAGCGTTTAAGATAATTTTCAAATTTAATCAACAAAATTTTGTCAAAACGAAGCTAATTTTTTTCTTTAAAATCTATTTATTTCTTTTATTTTCTATTAACAATTAAGACTTAACAGCTGAAAGGTCCGAGTAGGTCTGACTGGAACACAAATATCAACTTTGCCAAGCAGGACTTCGAAATCAACTCTACTTCTAATTAGTCTAAGCATAAAAGAAACGCTTAGAATAATTCGTCGACTCTTTAAAGTTGGTAACTTAGTGAGACCAAGTCTACTTTCATATATATGTATACAATCGAAATCACATCACATACCAGTGCTGGGATCCACTATAACTACTCCCACAGACAGGACACACGTGGTAGACAATTGATTGTGGTGACCAATATTGAAGGTGACGATTGATACACCGTCGATACGGGCTACCACACCAATCTGATCGGGATCACCAGATCCACGACAACGTAACAGACTTCCTCCCACAGATCTGCCTGTGAATACATGGACTGATTTTGTCTGCGTGTGTACTACAGACGTTAGTCCTAGGTTATCGTAAATTAAATTAGTATTTAAGTTTCATTAGAAGAAGTAAATAAAGGTAGTATTAAACAAATAAACTTCTTGTATTCTTTACTTTCGAAATTGACGCGGGACCCGCTGAGCTCCCCCAGCATAGAGCGGTAAACGTGTCGTTACAACACAACTAATTTTTATTTACCATTTTCTTTAAAAAAAATGTCCAGAAATTTGAATTTTCCGGTGCACAAAGTGGTTATATTTTGTGTGATTTCTGTATTCTGAAAAAAAAAACGGATTCTAGTTAATACTCGTAAGTACTTTATAGCACATTTTACAGGATTCACATACATATACTACATACACTGCCGATCACTTGAATAGGTTTAATAATTTTTGCTCTTATATTTTAATTTTTCTTCATATAAACTTTAGGAGAATAATTGTTTTTTCACTTAAATTAAGAGATATTATGAATAATCATATTTTAGGAAGATAAGAATAACGGTACAATAATTTAAAATTTGTTATTTTTTGATTTTACTTCAAAATGCTGCGAAAACAGGTGTAGATTTTGGGTCACTTGAATAGGTTCAATAGGAATAAAATTAGTTTGCTTTTGACCATCGACAGTATAATTAAAATTTTAAATATTTGTGAGTTACTGCAATAATATTTTATATACAGTCTGTCAATAATGAGTTTGCACATTAAAAATAACCAGCATTTATTTACATTCATTCGTAATTTAACGGTACTTTCATTGCTAAAAATTTATTTTTTTTATATGTATACCAAATTTATAGGTCTTTACAGTTCTCTTGTAGAAAAAAATCTTGGAATCAGTTTAAAAAAAGAAAAAAATACAACAAAAGCAAATTTTTCCCTCATTTTACACTGTCAAGAAACTCTTTGCATAAAAATGATTTCTTTCATTTGATGTTAATTGGGAGTTAATAACTTGTAGTTTTTACAACTAAACGGTGATTTACCGTTATAATTTAAGTAAATTTTTTATAACAATCACTTTTTAAATTAATTTGCACTGTATTTTTGTATCACACACCTCTTATATTTACAATATTTGAAATTTTAAAAATGATGGGAAGAAAATTATCTTATAGTACTATTCCATCGCTTTATTATAATCGTCAACTGGGAAAGAGTGCAGTTGAGTTGTCGACAATGTTTTTAGTTTCACCGAGGACAATTTACGACATTATAAATCGAGTCGAAAAACAGAATAGATTGGAATTAATGTCAGGAGGTGGGCGAAAAAAATATAATAAGCAAAGGTGCCGAGCGTTTTATTATAAGAAAACTGGTTCAAAATTCCTGAATTTCGACTAAACCACTAGCGGCAGAGTTAAAGGAAGAGCTTGGTGTTATTGTTCGTCACGAGACACTTCGTCATACTACGATAAAAAATAAATATTCAGCGAGGAAAAAACCACTACTGTCAACAGCAAATATAGAAAAGTGATTTTCATTCGTTATTCTTAACGTTTCACAGAAAAATGATTATTGGAACAATGTGATATTTTATGACGAAACGAAAATGACGTTGTACTACAATGATGGACCATCTAGGGTGTGGCGCAAGCCTTAGCAACTCTAAAACAGCAAAACATTATTCCAACCGTAAAATTTGAAAAATTTCAATAATGATATGTGGCTGTATCTCAAGTCAAAGAGTGGGTGATCTTCCTGTTATAGACTCAACAATGGATGGGCATCAATATTTGGACATTATGCGATCCCATTTATTTAGTATTTCACAGAAATGTGGACTTAAAGGTTCCACAAACCAAAACTTATGTTTTAACAAGATTATGACGCAAAAAATAAGTTACACCTGGTACACATGTGGCTGTTATATAACTGCGGATACGTCATCGATACACCGGCTCTCAAAGTCCCGATCTCAATTCATTGAGATTTTATGGTGTTTTAGAAAAAACGAGTCACTAAACGACAGAAAAGATATGATTTCGCTTAAAAAAGCAGTATTAGAAGAGTAGCAGAAAATACCAAAGAATTATGGCCTAAAGAAATGAATAGATTCAATGAAAAATCGTTATAGTATGCTATAGATGCTAACACTTTCCATAGAAAGTGTTTAAATATAATCTAAAACTAAATTTTAAATGTTTTTACTAAAGCCAAAATTGAAAAATCATTTTTGTGCAAAGAGTTTCTTGACAGTGTAAAATGAGGTAAAAATTTGTTTTTGTTGTATTTCTTTCTTGTTTTTAACTGAATCCAATTTTTTTTCTACACACTCCCTGTAAACACCTATAAATTTGGTATACATATAAAAAAAATTATTGGTAATAAAAGTACCGTTAAATTACAAAAGATTGTGAATATATGCTGGTTATTTTTAATGTGCAAACTCATTATTGACATACTGTATATTACGTAAAATGGGGCGCAGCAAGGGATTAACTGAAGAAGGAAGAGGTAAAATTAAAGCATTCAATGAAACTGGTTTAAGCCATAGGAATATCGACAAAAAAATTGATCGCAGCCAGAATGTTGTAAGTAATTTTTTAAGAAATCTGTCCGATTAGTATAAAAACATGAAAGGGCTGACGAAAAAAGCCACAACAGAAGCGGACAGAAGAGTTATTGTAAGAGCTGCCGCAAATTCGAGCGATTTTGCTGCAAAAATTAGACAAAAATTGGGTATCACAGCTATCATAGGCACTGTAAGATGTGTTATTCGACGTTCTAAACATTTAAGGAGATTAAAAATTAAAAAAAACATCTTTTATTGCTGCTCGTAAAGCGACACGGTCTCATTTTTCACGAGAACACATGAACGATAAAAATGAGTATCGTGTTGCCTTCTCAGACGAAAAAAATGTTTTACTTGGAAGGTCCGGATGGATACAACTACTATTTCCACGACCAACATAAGGAGGAACGCTACCTTAGTCGTCTCGTCTCTGTGAGGGAAGTGTAATGGTGTGGGGGGCGATTTCATATTATGGTACATTTGTGCTTCAATTCCTCACATCAAAAATAAACGCGAATAATTACAAAACAGTACCTGAAAAGGTGTTTCCATATTTTTCTACTATTTTTAGACCAATTCTTTGGATATTTAAACAAAATAATGCCCCGATACCCAATGCCAGGTTTGTAAAAGTGTGGATTTAAAGCCAAAATGTCGTAATGTTGATGGGGCCACTATATTCCCCTGTCTTAAATATTATAGAAAATGTATGGGGCTTGCTTTCTCGCAAAGTCTACGAGTCCGGCAGACAATACGAAACCAAATAGGCTTTCATTGGAGGAATTAAAAAAGCTTGGTCCAAAAATTTTATTATCATTAATTGAAAACCTTTATAGCTCCCTCCCAAATGGTATTCTTGAAGTTATATCGAATAAAGGAGGATATACTCCTTAATAAATCATCAAGCATTGTAAGAAATCTTAAAAAATTAAAAAAGGTTTACAAAAAAATCATTTTTTTCTTTAATTTTTTAAATTAATGATAGTAAACCCATTTAAATGACCCAAAAAATTGTGCTGAAAATCATATTCGTTTTGGGAAAAAAATTACTAAAATTCAGTTATTAATTATTGAAACAATTTTTTTTATTGTAAACACACATAATCCCATATTTTATCATTTTAGAAAATAATATAACTTTAAAGTTAATTAGTTTTAGAAAAAAATTAATTTGAATGTAATGAAAATAGTAAACCTATTCAAGTGAGCGGCAGTGTATATACATATAGTATGAAATGGTTGTTACAAAAACATTTATCAACATTTCTTAACCAGCATATTTTCTCGAAAAGCGTTGTATCCATAAATAGTTCTTGGTGCATATTTTGCAATGGTTTGTTAATGATATCCTGAACTTCAGCACAATTCTTAAAAACATTGAAACAGTCCCTACAAAAAATATTCGCCTACGATACATATTTTAATTTTATTACATATTCTAGCAAAAATAATTGATTAATTTTGGTAAAGTTCAATGCAGACGTTAAACTGAAAAAAAGTAAGAAATTTGCTTACGAATGATTTTAATACTTTTGGTTACTTTTTAACCAATTTGGTTACTTTTTTGTTGAATTTTGGTTACAAAATATAAAGGTTGTGGTAACAGTGATGTGTGCATAGAACGCAGTCGGTACATACCAAATGGTGTGATTTAAAATCACTCAGTTGAGCCAATTCAAATTTTTATTACAAAATGTATAAATTCAGCACGTTTTCCCCTTTCCATTTCAGGTCAATATCTACATCAAGGGTGCGCAAGCCCTATACTCTTGGTGCTCATTTGTTTTTGTAAATGCTCTTAGCTATAGGTACGGTGACCATCCGTTCTGTATTATACAGAACAGTTCTGTATTTGAAACCCATGTTCTGTATAAATTATTCATTAGGGAAAAACATAAAAATGTTCTGTATTTCATTTAATGTTCAGTATTTGTTCTGTATTTTCATGCCTCAGAGTAGTATTTGTAGTTTTGATTAACACCTTTGGGTTAAGAGAAGTCTCTTAAGCAGAGACATTCTTCTTCTCATAAGCAGTACATTTCATATACATATGTATGTATGTACATTTTAGAGAAAGGAACATACATTTTAAAAATATTTTGGCTGTTGTCAAGCTCAGTTTGTGTTTAGCTGATTTAAATGCTTCAACAGCAATATATGGACCAATGAAAAAACTCAAATGAAAATGGAAACCATCGAACCCATTTTGGTCACTAAATTAAACTATAATATAAATTGCATAGAGTTTAAAAAAATATATTAAAAAATTATGTACATACATAGTATGTATGCAAGCTATGTACTTATTTAATGATCTCACGAAACTTTAGTTATTTTTGAATTTTTGGTTAACCTTTCTGTTAGGTCTAGAAAAACTTACGAATCTTAGGTATAGGACCATTTAGGTCCATATATATGTGCTGCACCCAGTTTAACTTTGAAGTGTTTTAATAAGTTACCTTTATTTCTGGGGTTCCTCTTTGTAAATTTACATATCATTTGCGGTAGTTAACTTTAATGTCTGATTTGTTGGCTTTGCTAAAACAATGGAAAATGGAAATTGATATGAGATGTAAAACTTTGATAATTTCCTTTTTAAGAGGTGTTGATACCGTCGATCAAATGATTGGACTACAGTGTAAAACGGAAAACAAACCGATGGCAAAATATTGTGTTTTCCAATATGATTGACATCTTGTTTTCTGAAATTGATGGTTCCTGGGCGCCAATGGACAAAAATCGTAAGAGGGCAGAATTTTTGCGGCAGTTAGCTTTATCTTTAACTCAAGACTACATGACAAAAAGATTTAAGCTCCCTACAAATAAATTTTCAACTGAACTTTTTACCGAAATAAGAACATTAGCTTTTGATTGTACAGTATCTACAAGCGGTTTACCAAAATTACAACAACTAGAAACCGTGAAATCTGCAGCTGTTGAAAAATTAACCCTTTCAGACCCACCACAAAAATATACATTTTCACGAAAGTAAAGATTTAAAATTTTTCTTTTTATAGAGGTTTAAAATTTGATTTTTAAAATGTTGGCACAATCATGCATTTTTGAAAAAGGACCTGATACGTTTGTGTATTTTGGCTATTTACATGTAAAATAATTATTATTTTTCGAAAAAGACCAACCAAGACCAATGCACAATTGTGTATGCTGGATCCGAAAGGGACCAGTAAATTGCAACGGAAGATCATTTGCTCATCATACAGTGAGAAGATTTAATAAAAAAAACAATAACGGACCAAAATGGCCTTAAACCCAAGATTCGTAATTTTTTATTTTTCTAACCTCCATTTTATTATTTTTGGTTGAAAGTTTTCCAGGAGTAATAAAATATAAAAATACCCCAATACCAAACGTTTTATGTTGGTATGTTGCACCATTTCTTAGTCAAGGCATAAACAAAACAAAAATTGACCAAAATGGTCCAAACCTAACAGCAGGATTAATTTAATTTATTTTGTTTTTTTTTTTAATTTTGTATACAAATAAATACAATAAAAACATGCCTATGTAGGTTGCTTGTTTGCATTTTATAGTTGTTATTGGTCAAATATTTCCTTGTTCTGTATTTTCGTTTAAAAAATATGGTCACCGTAGCTATAGGCTGTGTTTTTTAATACACACATACAGCACTCAGCACTAGCAATACGAAAAACACAAACAACTTTGTATACTCTTCTTTGACCAGGGTTGCTCAGTCTAAATAAAAATCCTACCAAACTGTTTCTTAAAATGTACCAAAACTACCTGTATCGTTAATTTTTATTATATCATTTAATTTAAATATACTGTACTGTATTTACTGACATTGTTTTTAGAAATCCTGAAAAGCTGTTTTTATTTTATTTTTCTATCAAAAACATAATTAATAATAATAATTGTAATAAATTAACAAGGCTACAAAATATTTCATAAAGAAAAATACATACGTTTTGTTTTCATCTTGGCACACGACAACCACAATTACAACAAAAACCACTTCCATGAGACAAAAATTTCATTCAGTTGCAACAACACTTTCGTATGCTTTGCTGATTTTTTTATTTGTTGTTGTTTAACGTATGATATCCTTTAAAAAAGTGTGTTTTGAAATGCACTTGGAAAAAATTGGTGTTAGTTTTAGTTTTCAAACTTTAGGTATTATTCACAAAAAAATTATTGTGTGATCACTCACAATCTACTCTCACATAATTGAAAAGGTTTTCGTGATTTTTTTTGTATTCCTTACAAAATGGATTTGCAAAATATATGAAAAAATTATTGTTTTTTTATATTTATAATTTTAAGGCTGAAGCACAATTTTCAATATGCTTTCAAATAATTCAAACTAACGCCAATAATATAGCAGGTGGTTCAAAAGGACAATTAGTTACGGACCTTAAAAAATCTTTTTTGGTTCAGGATGCGCTCCGAATCGTGGAGTACATTGAAAGTTATGGTGACCAAATAAACATGCAACGTCTTAATTTTCAGTCAAATGATTATTATACTGGACCTCTAAAAGCATCCTATGTTGCAAGCTTCTAATTTAAGTGGCATTAATTTTTGGAAATTTGTACAACCAAAAAATTCCCTGTACTTTACAAGGAAATTTTAAGTTTGTATTCCATGTTTGGTAGTAGATATGTGACAGTGCATTTTCAAAACAAGCCTAGAAGTAGAATGAGCAACGAAAATTTTGAGGCCTTATTAAAACTATCTACAAATGATATTGACAAAAATTTGGATAATTTATTGGAACGATCATGGAAGTATTTAAAGGAAATATCGTTTGGTAAGTACGGGTTTGAAATAAAATTTGCACACACTAACCAATTTTTTTCATTTCAGATAATTTTTATAAAAAATGCAAACCAAATTTTTTTTGCCGTGTACGTATATGAAAAAAAATATATGAAATTTTTTTTTCTTTTTTCTCTGTATGAATTCGTTTTTACAACAAGAAATATTAAGTAAAAATTGGTTTTTCTTTAAATGTATTGGTGTTTACTCTTCCATAAGAAACTTTTGGGCACCCCTGATCTACATATTTAATGGTTGGTGTGTAATTCATTTAACCTTTTAAAGTGTAATTTACAATTTTTATTCCATTTCAGTGGATGGCAGGAAAGAGATTTTGAGATCATGAAAAATTTAATTTAAGCCTTTAATTTGTATTTATTGTACTATTAAACGACTACATA
The DNA here is from genome assembly GCA_963576795.1 of Metopia argyrocephala. Classification (NCBI taxonomy): domain Eukaryota; kingdom Metazoa; phylum Arthropoda; class Insecta; order Diptera; family Sarcophagidae; genus Metopia; species Metopia argyrocephala. The sequence goes on from OY756211.1 coordinate 34,574,318, forward strand.
CATATTTACAAGCTAAAAGCTTACATATAATTCTGGAATTTTTGGAATCCTAATCAAATTCAAGTTTTTTCACTCTAGTGCGTAGATTTATTGATAAGTTTTTTTTATTTGTGATTTATTTTCGGATAAAATCTCAGTCTCATTTAACTCTTCTATATGTAGCGTCTTCAGGAGTTATTTATTTATTTATATTTATTTATACATATATTATTTATTTATTTATTTATAATATATTTTTTTTTTTTTATTAAGACCAATACTCAGGGGCAAACCCCTACTCATGCAGTGCATTGTATTGGAATGTGAAGATGGTTGATAGGTTTTTTTTTTTTTTTTTTTTTTTTTTGCATAGATTTTTTGTATATTTTGCGCCTTTTTTTGTTGATGAAACAAGTTGCTGTAAATTTGTCCACTCAAGAGCCAGTGTTATACCTTCACCCTCGAATGATCAAACAGCGTGTAGCGAAATATCGATAATTGAATAAAAGATTTTTATTTAAAAATAGACCTTGAGCTTGAATAATTCTTTACATTAATTATTACAGGTTGTAAAACAAGAATTAAAAATCATCAAGGTATTTATCGTTAAAAAGAGTTATAAACGGTATCTTGCAATGCTACGACAGAGAGCATATAAGGGTTAAATGCTTATGTATACATACATACATATGTATGAATATTAGAGTGGCCATAGTGGAAATTTTTTGAAAAGTTCAATTTTTCGCACTAAAAAATATGAGGTTGGCGATAAAAATAATTATGCATATTTAAATAAATATTCCGGGTTGGGCCCAAATTTTATTCATCACTACTTTTGTTCCTGTTTATATTTGAATAACAACAAAATCTGACTGTATGTTCCAAACTGAATATCTCCGATACCTATAACCCGAGGTCTACACCTGATATCAACATTGATATGATATGAAAGAAAACGTCGGCAGAGAAACTAAAATGCCATTTTAATATTTCTCTTCATATCTAACAACAGGAACACGTTGATGTTGAAATATTATATTTCTTTTTTTTTGTACAGCAATAAAAGAAAGAACATGTCGGAGTATTTAATTAGTGGAAATTTGTTTAAAAATAAAGGGAAAATTTTATAAAAATTAAATAATTTTGTGTATAATTATTATTAATTAATATATTTTTTTTATTTTTTTATTATTTTATTGCTCTTTTATTGAATTTAAAAAATTCAATTTCAGTTTTTTTGTGTTTTTTTGTTTTGTTTCTCTATATGAGCTGTTTTTGACAGTTCATATCATGATATTGTTTTCATAATATATATTATGATATCGATATCATAATAGATATTATGATAGCTGATTCGCAGTCTACACGTAACAAAATTATATCGGCTATCGAATTTGACGTACGCAGATATAAAAATATTTCGTTTCATATCTCGTCGAGACCCCGGGTAATATATATTATGATATCGATATCATAATAGATATTATGATAGCTGATTCGCAGTCTACACGTAACAAAATTATATCGGCTATCGAATTTGAAGTACGCAGATATAAAAATATTTCGTTTCATATCTCGTGGAGACCCCGGGTAATAATTACCTTTCCAACGAGCGGCAATAGAATGCAGATAGGCTACGCATAAACTTGCCCGAAATACCCTACAACCAAAGCTCCAAAAATTGGTAATTTTTTTTATTTTTTTTCATTATTGAGAAAATTATACTAATGGAGATTTTTTGTGGGGTGAAAAGTTTTTCTGCTTGAAGCAATCCGAACCAATACGAAACATAAATACAGTCAAGAAAATGCAAATATTTTGAATGTCTTTCAGTTCGGAGAATGTCGTCTTGAATTGTTCACGAAGCATAGAAATCTTATAAAATCATTTTTAACTCAAACACAGCTTTAATAAGCAATTCGCTGATGATGGTGATGCGGTAAAAAAAGTAAATTGCGACCCATAACTTTCAAGCAAATATGTTGAGCCTTTTTCAATACCAGTGTTTGTAGATGTGTCAAAAGCCACAATTTGCACTAAATTATCAATCCTCCATTCGATATTTTCAATACAAGACTTCAAGTTTTGCAATGCCTATGAGTTTTTCTTCGTTCTCTACGGCTATAACGAGAGTCAATCGATTAACTTTGTACTTGCCTTTCATACCTGGAAGCATTTTACCGTCCCAATGCGAGACAAATACTTCAGAAATCTATGTTGAAATTAAATATTATGGTTATTACCTTCAATATATTTATTTATATTTAATTATTAATTATTTGCCTTGAATTCATCTATGATTTCTTTCGTTTGTCTACGGCGATATTCCTTTGGCATTGTTTGAAACAATGTTTGGTTAAAGACGAAATCTTCCGCTTTTATGTCGTTTAATTCAGGTTTCATTTTCTGCAACGTCCTCAAGACGACTGCATATGTTAAATACATTGCATCGTGATTACTGATGCGGCATTTATCCATGCTTGCTAACATTCGATCATCAACGAAATGGATTTTTCCGCGAGATCTCCTTGATGTTGGTCTTTCAGAAATTCAACTTACGGAGTTGAGTTGTCCATTTCTACGCCTTTCTATACAATACTTTCTGAAGTATCTGTATCAGACGCAACCTCATCTTTGAACAAGCATCCACTGATCACTAGTACAGCGCCACCTTCGGGAAAGATAAAAGCTAACCTAATTAGTGAAGACGGTCACCACTCACTATCAACATCCACCGACAGTTGGGGTAATTGCTATGTAAGTATCTAATTTCTTTGAACAACATTTCTTTTTAAATTACTAAAACGTGGAGTAATTAAATTTGGCACTGACCTACTCAACAACAACGACTAATTTTGTTTACATATTTCGCGTGTGTTTTAATGTTTGTTTTCTTTTGCTTTACAGCCTGTTTTTAAATATTAAGGGTACTCACGAAGGGCCTTGCAAACTGTGCAAACGATGCAAAGTGTGTAAAAATACATCAAATTTTTTCTCTGCAACAACAAAATATACAAATTTGCATTAATTGCACTGAAAAAACCTTAAGTAAATTGGCTGTGTATTTTTGCTTAAAAACTTTTGATATTTCTACAGCCATGTGAAGATATCAACTAACTGTGTAACCTAAATTAGAGCGTTGAGCGTTGCATTGACAAGCGCCCAACGTTGGCGCTGAAGAGCCATACCTAAATAAGAGCGTTAAAGCTGTGTCATTAACAGTAATGTCAGCTTAACATTTTAAGAGAAATTAACTTAATGGAAATGAAATAATGAGTAAATTGCCAAATTTGGCGTGAAAATAGCTAGCATGGCATTACTCATAAACAATAAAAAAGTCATAGTGTCAAAAACAAATGTTTATAGTGCAATAATTTAAAATAAAAAAGTAAACAAATTGATAATTTAGATCAGTGGTCTTCACCAGTATTACTCAGGTAAATAAATTGTTCGGATATTTTTTTAGTTTTTCTTACTCTCTTCGTGAATATTACAACCAGGGTTGCTTAATTCCACAAAAATTCTGGCAAACAGCTTCCTAAATATACCAAAACTACCCGTATCGTTAATTCTTATTATATTAGTTTTAAATTAAATGTATTGTACTTTATTAACAGATATCACTTTTAGAAGTCCTGGAAACCAGTTTTTATTTTATTTTCCTATGAAAAACTTAATTAATTATAAAAAAATTTGCAATGTTAAAAATCTTTCATAAAAAGAAATCCATACGCTTTGTTTTCATCATGTTAAACGACAACCACAATTATTACAAAAACATGTGTGTGAGACAAAAATTGCGTATGTGTTTATGTTTTATTAGTTTTCAAGAGAGCTAAATTTGTTTGTCAGACACTGAGAAGTTATGATAATAAGCAACATAAACTTATTAATGTTTATATTTCTTTTAACTACATTTCAATTTGTTAATAGCATTTACAAACAATTTATTTCATGAATAATTTTAATAAATTTGTTTAAATTTTAAAATTAAAAAAAAATTTTAAAACGAAAATTTTCACAAATTTCATTCAAGTTGTTAAAAACAATACAAATGAAGAAACCAATCTCATCTCTCAGTGTATTTTTGTATGACTCTCTTTGTGAAGACCACTGATTTAGATGTACTAGAAGACCTAATTATATTAAAAATGATTACGACTAGACGACGGGAAGGGAACAAAGAAATTTTTAAAAGCCGAGATTCACTTGGGTTCTATTCTACGTGTGTAAATATTTTAATAGAAAAGAACCAGGATTTATTTGTTAAGTCCACCAGGCTCAGTTACAATCAATTTAAAACTTTGCTGAAGTTGATTGAGCCTTGGCTTACAAAATTTTCCCGTAGAAAACCCATTGAACCGGAACAGAGGTTATATATTACATTGAAGTAAGTACCTATTTAAATTGAGTAGTTTTATACTCAAGTTTCTTTATAATACCTAGTTTCTTGGCTCATGGATGTTCCCTCCATGTTATATCCATGAAATTTAGAATTGGCCTGAAGACAGCCAGATGCATCATCTTGCAAACATGTGATGTCTTGTGGCGAGTGTTGCGTCCTACTTATGTAAGCCCACCAAATAAAGAAGAGTGGGCAGCTATATCCGAAGACTTTTATAGTAATACTGGCTTGCCACATTGTTTAGGAGCAGTGGATGGCAAGCATGTGAGAATAACTTGCCCACCTAAATTGGCCTGAGTCTGGGTCGCAACTTTATAATTATAAAAAATTTAATAGCATAGTAAGTATGAATGTTTGATATAAATTTAATACAAAAATAATTAAAATTTTTGGGCATATAAGTAAATAGATTCTACTAGCAGCGTGTGATAGCAACTACACTTTCTGGGTCGCAACTTTATAATTATAAAAAATTTAATAGCATAGTAAGTATGAATGTTTGATATAAATTTAATACAAAAATAATTAAAATTTTTGGGCATATAAGTAAATAGATTCTACTAGCAGCGTGTGATAGCAACTACACTTTCACGTTAGTGGATGTAGGTGCATATGGCAGTCAAAGCGACGGTGGTGTATTAAAAAATTCACAATTCAGAAAAAAGAGTTTAAATAAAACACTAAATGTACCTGCGGCTAAAAATTTGCCTGGTTCCAATATTTTATTTCCGTATTTTTTTGTCGCAGATGCTGCATTTCCTTTAAAAGAAAATATAATGAAACCCTTTTCAAAAGTTGGAGACGTTACTAAGGAAGGATTTAACAAAAAAATTAGCTGTGCTAGGATTCGTATTGAAATTGCCTTTGGTAAAAAATACTTTACGTTCATAAAAATTTTATTATTTACCTATGTATGTAAAAATTGTTATTTAAGGTATTCTAACTTCGCGATGGAGAGTTCTGAGGACATTCATCTCGTTTGCACCGGATAGTGCTAAAAAGGTAATGATATATTCATTTGTAGCTATAAAAAGTTATATAAAATATGTAAAGTAATTTTAATACATTTAGGTAGTCTTAGCGACAATAGCTCTCCATAACTTTCTTCGTTTCGATACTATAAATTCAACAGCTCCGGAGGAAACTTGCACCGGAAACTTAAATAGTGTTAATAGAACTGAATTGAATACGGCAAACAGTCAGCTCTTAATTTAAGAAATGAGCTGTCTCAATATTTAAATTCACTTTAAATTTTTTTTATTTTCTTTTGTTTTTTATGTAAAGACATGAACTTAATTTACCTGTATTACCAAAAATAAATTACTTTTAGTTTATTTAATTTCTTTTATACATACTTAATATAAACTGAATTATATATAATACTTACTGTGATTATTTGATATACGAATACCTAAAAACCATTTGAATTATCCTTTTTTTAAATAAAATTAGAATTGAATTTAATTTAATGTACATTCTTTTGTTTTTTTATTTATGAATTAAGTAAATAGAAGTAATTTGAAATACAAAATAAAAAAGAAATTCAGGTACTGTCCAAACTGGAAAACTTTTTATATATATACATACATACATACACATGTGATTTTAAAAACATAAACAAGATCAATTTCTCTTGATTTTCACCACACATCTGTATATTTTTTATTTGTTAATTCGTTTGTGAACAAGTTGAAGAATATCGATTTGAACATCATCAAGTTTATCTTCTGGAATACGGTCAAATTTTTTTTCAAGAATTGCAAAAAAATGTTCATATTTAGATTTGCTTAAGGTCTGGGGCTCTTCATATTTCTTTTTTATTGCCAATAAAATATCATTGTAAAGGTCATTTTTTCGTTTCCTGTTGTTGGATTTTAAAGGGGTTGAGTTTGACTGGTCTGAAGAATCATCTAAGAGCCATTCCGTAGTGCAATCTAGATCTTCACAGAAATTGCTTGTTGTTCTGTAATAAAAATATTTATACGTATATTATAATATGCATATACATATGTACTTTAATTTTATTTCAAAACTACACCTTACCTGGCAGGTTGCATAGACTCCGCTAAAAATTCGAGGCTATTTAAATATTTCCATGGAGCACCAATCTTTTGCGAGGAGCCAGAGGGAAGATCATCGGCTACCTTTTCCCTTCTGTATCTGTCCCGTAGACTCTTCCACTTGGTTTTGCATTAGCTGACTGCAATAATAATTTTAAAAACAAATGAAGTAAGATATCTCCCTCCATATCTTTATGAGACGGAGTCTTATTCAAATTACCTGGCAGATTCACTTCCTTTGCTATTTCTTTCCAAATTTTTTCCTTATATTTTGTGTCCTTATATTTTGCATTCCTTTTGTCATAAATACATGGATTTACGTGCACGAGTTCAATAATTTGTTCACTTAAATTCTGAAAACAAAGAAATACTTAATAAACGCAATAATTTAACATTGACGCCGCGCTATTGTGGTTTGCTTCATAAAATTTATATGGGTATGAGAATTTTTGACAGCTAGACAGCGCCCAACGCTCTAATTTAGGTTTGGCAGTAAAACTAAAAATGATATTACTTCATATATACAAAATACGTGCTTTCTTTTTTAGTTATTGCCTTTATTTATTAAAAAAATAATTATTTTTTTCCTTTTCGATGCTCTTAAGCATTTTTTTTATAATACACGTATTTTTCTTTTTAAAGAATACGCGGTGTTTTTAGCATTTTATGAGGGAGCTGCCAGATATTTTTCATTCTATAAGTCCGCCAGCACTAAGTCAAACAAATACTTCAAAAAATAAAATTTATTATAAAAGGACGCTCACGATCTATAGCCATTTGCACAGCAAATTTGCTTAGTTTTAGTTTGCACAAATTCAATCGTGAGTACCCTTATTGAAATGCAAATACAGTGGATACACTACAAAAGAAAAGCACTATAAAAACATGTACAGCCAGGCCCACGATATCGAATCGTGTAGTTTTAAGCGACAAACAGCTGATTTGCGGCACGCTAATTTTTGTGTCGCCGAATATAAATGCGATTGGTAACACAAAATTTTTTTACACACATACACATAAATAAACAAAATCGGAATAAGTTTGTTTACTACATTTCTGTCAAGTTAAACTAGCACACGGTTGCATTTTTTACTGTACAATTTAAGCATTTCAGCGCTTTTTTCGTGTATATTCGTGATTATTTTTTGATATGTTGGTATAGCAGCTTTGTTGTTTATTTGCATTACGTTGGTAACGTAAAGCAAAGCGAACGATAAAGTGACTATTAGTGGGCCGCAGTTTAGATTCACAGTGAGTGACTGAGTTTCTTTCGCTTAAGTTTTCTTTCGATATCGTGGGCCTGGCTGGTAATCTTTTGCATGCGTAGCTGTACACTTAGGCTTGCCGTTTTTTGTTATTTTTAACCAAAAATGGTTATTTTTTCTTCAATGTGTACATGTGGAATTTTTTCTTATTTTGGTTACTTTTTTGAAAAATATACAGCCTTATGTATATTAAAAAATTAGCAGGTCGTTGTACACAGTGGCTAAACTTGTCATTCCAATACATGAAAATTCTTAGTTAAAGGTACTGTCGAACTAAATTAAATTAAGAAGGTAAAAAATTTATCTTACATATTCTTATATTCCTCCAGACTCTGACTCTTCTGTATACTCTAATAGTGTTAATGCTGTTAAGTCGGTCTCACCACTTGTAGAGGTAAATGATACTATTTTTGTTGTTGGTGATTTTAATCTATCATCGATTACATGGAAACATACAGTCGATATACCTTATTTAATTCCGATAAAGAATAAAAATAGCCATGATGAATTCTTGAATGACTTGTTTGGATTATCCCTGTATCATATCAATTGTCCTTTTAATGACTTTGGAAAAATACTTGACTTGGTGTTTGATAATGATGTTAATAATTGCACTATTGTATGTTCTAAACCTGTTACTTTGCCTGAGGATCGTCATCATCCAAAGTTAAAAATTGGCTTTTTATTTCAGACCGAATCTGAACTCAAACCTTCTATTATTTGAAAAATTTTGTGTTTCAATCGTACCAATTTCAATTTACTTAATGAATTGCTGATTAATACGCGTTGGAATGAAATTTTATCCACTCCCATTAACAATAATTCCGACATTTATATAATAATTTAAAATTTTTACAAGATTGTCTACTCGTTTTTCAAAATTTGTGTTCCGAGAAAGTCTACTTATCCTTTGGTTGGTCCACCATGGAATTCAAAGCAATTATTAAGACTGAAAAATCTTAAGAATAAATATTATAAAAAATATAAACGATCTGGTTCGATTATTGTTTATGGAAGATATTCTGTCAGCCGTTCTGAATATAACATACTAAATCATGAATTATATAAAAATTATGTCAAAATGAAGAATAATTTCTTTAAAAACCCAAGGGCATTTACAACTTTGTTAACTCAAAAAGAAACTCTACTGGATTTCTATCAGTTATGAAATTTCGTAATCAAGAATTTTGTAATGATAATGTGATATGTCTGCAGATTTCCTTCCCAGCACGTATTCTGATGATATTTACAATGATAAAAATATGTATCCTTATTGTCTTGCTTCCAGGTATTTAATATCTTTTCCAGGTATTTAATATCTAAGTTTTATATGTTGTGAACCTTTTCTTTATCTATGTAAATTATACAAACTTTCGGCTTTGAGGTTCTTATATATAAATTAAAAAATTTTAACACTTTTTATTTTGTGTTTCTTTATTTAATTTATTTTTCCAATATTTCGATCAACTTCGTTGATCATCCTCAGGGAATAAATTTTCACTACAATACAATTTAAAACATATAACATAAATTTAATAAAAATCACAAACAGAAAAATATCACAACTTTCATAACAAATATCTTACATAACTATTATCCGTGGTGTCGTCAATCTGTTTATATTATTTGTCACTCACTGTCACGTTTCTCCTTTTTCAGTTCTGTGCTTATTTATTATGTGTCGATATATATGTGCACAATTATCAGTATCAGTTTTAAAGTTTATTCGTTTATTTGTTGGTATATTTATTATATGAAGCATCTCTTTAAAATATCTCTTTCTATAATTATTCTCTCTGTCCAATATCATCACTTTATTAAACTCAGGTTTGTGTCCAGTTATGCTACAGTGGGCTGCAAGTGCTGTTTTCTGATTTAAATTTTTATCATTGTTTTTTAAGTCCGATTTATGTGATGATATTCTGGTCTTTAATTTTGTTTTTGTTGTACCAACATTTATCATTGTCGTCACCATTGCACGTTATTTTATAAACCAAATTTGCTTCATCCATTTTGTCTAATTTTGTTTTCATGTTTGTAAATAATCTTTTAGTTGTATTTTCTGATTTCATTGCCAGAATATATTTCTCTTTATTATATATATCAGAATTTTTAATTCTTTCGGACAGTCCTAGTACATAATTAATGGCTGAATATATCTTTGTGGATTCATTCACAGGTTTGTTGTCACTACGATTTTTGTTATTTTTCTTAGTTTGTTCTAACAAATTCTTAATTAACCGCTTTGGGAAGTCATGCTATAAACACAACAAAGGCTATCGAACACCAAACACACGACTACAAAAATCGCTGGCTACGAAAGTAGCCAAGTAGCCAGCTACTTAATTATAATAACGACTACAGCTACAAAATAAACATCTGTTTTGACACATTGAACATAACCTAAACAAAATATATTTTTTGTAAGTGAAATTGTGAGGAAATAAAAAACAACAAATGTCTGAAAAAAAACTTATAAAAATTTAAGAAACTAAAAAGGCAATTAAATAATAAATTAAAAATAAAATAAAAACTGATGTATATAAATGAAATAAGTATATGAAAACTAAACAAAAAATGTAAACAAATGATTATTTATTTTCAGTGGTGCAACTCAAATTTTTTTCGCATTTTTAATGCATATATTTCATATATTGCGTTTTTTAAATACCTTTTTCATGCATCTTATTGTATTGGCAGCACTAAACTGTTTATTGTCGCCAAGAAAAATAGAAATTAGCCTAAGTTGGCTACGGGCTACAAAAGTAGTCGTGTGTTCGGTAGTCGTGTAGCCGTTAAAATAATTATTCTCATATGCACACATGCATTCTATTTTTGACAGCTTGTAGTCGATGGTCGGTAGCCTTTGTTATGTTTATAGCATCATTTTTCATAAGTGTGTCATATATTTTTCGTTTGTTTTCATTATGGAATTCAATGCTACTGGTATTTAAGACTTTATTTATAAAATTTTTTGCTGTGTTGATTATCATATTTTTAGGGTGTTTTGAGTAAAAATTTATTAGTCTGCCTGATGCCATTGATTTTTGATACCAGTCTATTTTTAAAGTATTACCATCTCTGATGACGAGAACGTCTAAATAGGGTAATTTATTTTCAGTCTCTTTTTCCATAGTAAATTGTATTTGTCTATTAAATGCGTTAAGTATATCCAATGTCTCATGTATTTTGTCAGTTTTTACAATCCCAAAGAGGTCGTCAACGTATTTTATAAATACTCTTGGTTTTATATCCATTTTATTCACTGTATTTTTTAAAAGCTCCTCCATTATTAAATCAGCTATTATTGGAGACGCTGGTGAACCCATTGGCAATCCTCTGTTTTGTTTGTAGCAATGGCCATCAAATTTAAAATAGTTACAGTCCTTGATACAAAAATTTATTATTTCTATAAATAGTTCTTTTGGTATCTTTGTGTGTTGCTCCAGTATATCCCATTTATTTTCTATAGTTTTAATTGCCAAATTCACAGGTATGCTAGGAAATAACGAAACAACATCGAAGGAAACTAGACTTTCGTCGTCATCTATTGTTGTGTACTCTATTCTGGACTTAAATTCTACCGTATCTTTCACATTATATATTGAGTCTTTCGTCAAGTTTTTTAATATATTTACTATATACCTGCATAATTCGTAGGATGGTGAATGAATAGATAGCAAATTGGTCTTAGTGGCACATTTTCTTTATGTATTTTCTTGGAGCATTTGCAATTCTATTTGTCAGTATATTTTTCATTTGTATATCTATTATGTTTAATTTATATAATTTGTCAACTAAACTATTGTTCTTTGTCTGTAGTGTGTATGTTGGGTCTCTTTTCATACGTCTATACGTACAGATGTCTCCAATAATTTTCTTCATTTTCGTATCGTAGTCTTTTCTGTCCATTGCAACCGTTTTATTGCCTTTGTCTGAATTTAATATAATTAAGCCTGGGTTATCCGATAAAAATTTCTTCGCTTGTTTCAGAGTATTTAAAATAAAGATTTTCCTTTTATCTAATTTCCTTCTCTTTTCAAAATCTTCTAGTAGCGCAACGAATTTCGTTATAGCGATTTCCTGCTTTTACGTTTCCTCAATCGTTTGTATGCAATATTCTCCATTTGTAATACATTTAAAAATTGGAAGATCATTTGTCCCGTACGGTAATCCAAATTTTGATCCAAGAGACAATAGCCATTTTACATTCGTTGGTATTTCATAGTTTGTAATGTTGATGAACCAATCTTCATTGAAGTTTATTTTAATATCTCTCATATGCTGCTCTTTAAAATTATCGTATTTTTTGTTTAGTCTCTCAAAGTTTTGTTTCTTTTTGTTTTCTAAAATTATGTTTTCATTTTCCATAATTGGATTTATATCACGTTCACTTAATAAATTATATGATCTTCTCTTCAAATTTTCCAAAGTTTTCTGCGTTCTAGATATTTGCCTATGTTTTTGTTGTATCAGTAGTTTTATAATAATTGTAACAAAACAGAGGATTGCCAATGGGTTCACCAGCGTCTCCAATAATAGCTGATTTAATAATGGAGGAGCTTTTAAAAAATACAGTGAATAAAATGGATATAAAACCAAGAGTATTTATAAAATACGTTGACGACCTCTTTCGGATTGTAAAAACTGACAAAATACACGAGACATTGGATATACTTACAGCCAGGCCCACGATATCGAAAGAAAACTTAAGCGAAAGAAACTCAGTCACTCACTGTGAATCTAAACTGTGGCCCACTAATTGTCACTTTATCGTTCGCTTTGCTTTACGTTACCAACGTAATGCAAACAAACAACAAAGCTGCCATATCAACATATCAAAAAATAATTGCGAATATACACGAAAAAAGCGCTGAAATTCTTAAATTTTACAGTAAAAAATGCAACCGTGTGCTAGTTTAACTTGACAGAAATGTAGTAGACAAACTTATTCCGATTTTGTTTATTTATGTATATGTGTGTAAAAAAATGTTGTGTTACCAATCGCATTTATTTTTGGCGACACAAAAATTAGTGTGCCGCAAATCAGCTGTTTGTCGCTTAAAACTACACGATTCGATATCGTGGGCCTGGCTGTTAATTTACATATATATATATAGACAATTTCAAAAATTTTCGACATTTTGATATTTTTTTTTTCCAACTTTTTTTTTTTGGATGACACGAATGACGCTTTGGTCACGTGAAGGGTGATATTCTAGCATACCAAAACAGTTCGCGTTAATCATTTATTGCAAACGGCGCGAAAGTTATGGAGGTTTTAAGTTTTAAATTTCTTTAAAAAAATTTAAAGTTAAATTTATTGGTTTATTTTCATAAATGTTATATGGATGCATGAAACTCATTTCAAATTCATCAGTGCAGTCCAAATTCATCAATGCACTGATAAAATACCTAAAAAAGATCAGTTATAATTAAAATTCCTTAACATTAAAAAACGCGAATTTTTACAAAAATATGAATGTTTCACCGATTGTTATAATATGTGTTTATATAACGCATAACTAATTTACAGAAAAACAATGTTTTAACTTGCAAATTTAAAAAACAACAAAAATTATATAAGAATTATTTTTGAGGTTAGGATTTTTTTTTGATCTGTAAATTTAAAATCATGAAAATTTTTTAATGCCTATTCGGTTTTATTATCAAGCTTAAAAAACCCTTTCATTTGGTGTCAATCGCGGCAGAATCTATACATAACTGCAGATGTCACAAAGCAAAATGTGTTTGAAGAAAAATGCCGCTGTACCCGCTAAATATGGACCGAATTCAACCATATTTATATATGATCTTTAGTTCACCGCCGCACTTCATTTCCAATACTTTACATTGATTTTAAACCACTGATTAACTAAAAAAACGCGAAAGAAAATCATGAAATTTCGCAAAAGTTTTATTTTCTTTATAAAATATTTGCGTTTTAAAATATTTTAACGCCTTCTTGACGTTGAGGTGCCATTTACTAAGAAGTTTAGATCACGCAATACATAAACTAGTTTTAAATATGATTGCAAATGTCAAGCGCGAAAAACTGTCATTTTTGACAAATTTACGCCAATTCTATAAAAGTTTGAGGTCATCGTTCTCAGCAACTAGCAGCCTGACATCAACGTGATATGGCGCAAATTTTAGCAAATAAATACTGTTGACGAAATGCAATTTTCTTGAACGGCGCAAAAACGCTATAGAAAAAACTGCGAAAATTAAAAAATCGGAAAATTTTGGTTTCAAAAATGAACCGCTGTACAACTTTTTCCCAAATAGTAGTATTGGTATAACTTTTATAGTGTAAATATCTACAAAGTCTACTGACTTTATTTTATATCAGTGATCATCGAAAGTTTAAAACTAAAAGTAGAAAAGTGATGAAATATGAAAAAACTCTTGTAAATTTCAAGCCTTTTTTTGAGTTTTTCGATGTTTGAGTGCCCATAACTTTTAAAAATAAAGAACTGATGGTCTGAAATTTTGAATTTCCTAGTTTTCTAGTGTGGCCTACCATTCCCTTTTGACCGTTTTGGTCAATTCGAAAAACTAGAGAAATAATAAGCATCTGAACTCAGTTTCAACAAATGTTGAAAATTTTTTAAATTGCCCATATATACTTACATTTATGATTACATTTATGATTAATCTGATCAATATTCCTTGTCGTAATTCAAGTTATTATAACCCTATTTATATTCATCTAAATATATAAAATTGAATGTGTGTTTGTTTGTTTGTTTGTACCTTATAGGAGACCAAACCTCTGGACCGATCTTCCTGAAATTTTCACAGTATTTAACTGGGACTCTGACATGATTAATAGGTCAAACCCTATTAAATCCTGTGCCATGTATGACACATTATGACAACAGAACATATATTTTGTTTCATGTATTGGAATTTTTGAGAAAAGGACAGTACACATTATATCAACAGAACATATATTTTGTTCTTCTTATATTATTAAGCGCCTTAGGAATGAGACAAATTGCTGTGAGTTGATCATTCAAAGGCCAGTGTTATACCTTCACCCTTGAATGATCAATAGCAATTGCCCCATCGTTGCATGTTGATTGCGTTGAGTGCCTTTGCAAAGTAGGTTTTTAGTTTCTACTTTCCAATAGGTGGCGCTTTTCTCCTGATCATTCGTTTTTCGTTGTCAAAGGTTAAGGTGGAATAGAGTTGAATGTAAGGGAGCGGTTACTTTATAGATGGAAGTCTTGGAGTGGGGGGGACTTCTTATTTTTAAATTATAATTTTGAAAAAACCGCAAACTAACTTTTTAATTTTTCACCTTTGCTGGGATTCGAACATAGCCCGTTCGAGTTTTTATGCGAGCGCTCTAACCATTATACCACTTACTTACTTAGCTGGCCGTAACAACCCGTTAACGGGTTTCGGCCTGCCTCAACACTAGTCTCCAAGAGTCTCTGCTAAGCGCACGCCTTCTCCAGTTAGTCACACTAATTAATGACAGGGCTTCATCTACCTGGTCTTTGTGCGTTTTTTTTTTTAAATTTCTTGAAGAGTTTTGTATTTTTGGAGGAGATTAGTATAGTTTTTCTTGTACTGATCTGCAAGCAAAACTTGTTTTTCACAACTAAGTAGTACAGAAGGAGGCCTCAACATTTTCACAACCTGTAATTTTTGGGGACATATACAAATATAGTTTTTTTATCAAAATCCTTCTCGGGAATTCGACATTTCTCCCCCCAAATTTGACCTAGAATCCTATCCGGCGGAGGAAATTTAAGCATTTTTAAGTCCTTGAAATGCCTCTTCGATTTTCCACATTTAACCACGCAACATTTAATGCTCGATTGCAAAGAATTGTTTTTTTATTGCTCAAATTCATTTCTTCATTCATATACACACATAAATATGTTTAAAAATCGCTATACGCTGACAACAGAATAAGCAATAGTGTGTTATGAAAAAAATAAAAACGATCAAAGCTAAACGAAAAAAACTAAACCACAATCAGTTTTGCCACAGCCTTCAATATTTTATAGCCAATTTTCAGCAAAAAAGTAACCAAATTGTGTAAAAAGTAACCAAAAATATTAAAATAATTCGTATCCATGGTACAATGTAAATGATTGTACCATGTTCGTATCCAAATTTTTTTGCCTTTTTCAGTTTAACGTCTGCATTGAACTTTACCAAAATTAATCAATTAGTTTTGTTGGAATGCAGTATGGCTTCAAAACGATATTTCTTAAAATATCATTTTATACATATGGATTAAAAAAGGAAAAGTCCACTGCCATACTCTACGCCGGCTAAAAAGGGAGGTATCCAAACTGAAGTTATTAAATCAAATTATCAAGATTATAGTAAAAGTAAAATAAGACCAACACCCTTTTTATTTTCTTTTTTATTAATATTTTAACTTTTAATATGATATGAAATGTATGTTTTTGGGGATAACTATGGCCATTTCGCCTCTGCTAAAATTTTTTTTTAATTTTTGCCAAAAAAAAGTCATTTTGAAGCCACAAAGTAGGGTAATATTTTTTGTAGGGACTAGTTATGTATATGTTGGACTTCAGTCATTAACAAACCATTGCAAAATATGTATCAATAACTATTTGTGGATGATAACATATCCCGAAAAATAAGCTGTTTAAAAATATGTATTTGTAAATCGTTTGGTAACAACCATTTCATATATAATATAATAATACTAGCTGACGTTTTTTTGCCCTAAAATATTTTGATTTTGTCTCCAATTATTTCTTTTGAAACTTAAATACTTTTATAAATTTTAATATATTGAAAATTTTTTATTTTTGAATGCCCATAAAAGAAAAGGATACCTATTTTTGTTTAATAAATATATTTTGTGAATTTGAGTAGGCAGCCTATGACACTTATATGTTAAATCTAAACAGAGAAATAAGCGAAAGTGTCACCACTGATTGCTACTTAAGGTGCTTTTACACTATTCTACTAGTCTTAAGACTTTCATTGGATTTTGTCGAAAGAAAATCTAATGGTTTTCGGTCTGACTGTCAAAAAATCAAACGTAAAATGCTTTTATTACATTTTGCTTTTACACTATCACCAAAGACTATATAATATAAAGATGTTGCACTCAGTACATTGTTTTTTCCATTGCAAAAATCTGCATGGGATTTATCAAAAATCCCATATAAAAGAGAAAATCATTTATAGTCTCTCTGAAAGATAAAAAGGGAGATGAATTTTGCGAAAAAGAGATTAAGCTATAACAAGCAGACGTACACATGCGTATCGCACACCCAGTTCGTAAGTGACACAACTCAAAATTTGTATTTTTCGAGTTTATGTATTAATTCGTGTAGTGTTAATTTTTGATTTGTGCCACTTTTGAACTGGGTGTGCGATATGTTTGTTACAGGCTCACATTAAGGAGATTTTTGGGCTAAAAGGTGTTGATAAAGGTTCAGCTTCAAGTCTGCGACAACTGAGTGATAAACTTAATGCTCATATGAGAGCTCTTGAAACAATATGCTCGAGAGAACAAATTGCTGACGGCTTGTTGATACATTTAATCACCTCTAAGCTTGACTCACAATCGCAAACAAAATGGGAAGAAGGTTTGCAAGTTGAACAATTGCCTACTTGCTTATCCATAGCGTCATTTCTCAAACGAAGATGTCGTATGCTCGAAAATCTTGAGTGTTTATTTATAACAAAAACGCCAAGCCAACAGGTCAGCAAGAAAACTATTGGTCATGGTCGAAATGTACTCGTAACCTCAAGCACAACACAAGTTTGCACATTTTGTGATGCAAAGGATCATTTCGTTACTACTTGCCCTCGTTTTTCAAATCTTTCGCCAACATTGCGCTTTAAAGAAGCAAAAAAATTAAAATTGTGCCTTAATTGCTTGAGAAAAGGTCATCGTCTTTCAAAATGTAAGTCGGGAACTTGCCGTCACTGTTCAATGAAGCATCATTCACTAATACACATGGATAGCAATAACATATCATCGTCCGAAACTCTGCCTCCGCTTGAGTCACATGAAATATCAAATAAATATTCAACTCAATCTGCTCTTGTTTCGTCATCGTCGTCACTTATCGCACCTGAAGCCATTGAATCCCTAAATGGTAACACTGTACTGCTAGCTACTGTAGTGGCACTTGCTATTACTTATTCTTACTTCTGAATATTTTTACGCCATCTATACGTTGAAGTTACGATAGGACAGGGATGTTCAATTGATATATGTTGAATAGGAATTTTTTTATGTGTGGCAACTCTGCTATTTACTATAATTTAACGAAAAGTTAACGAAGGGACTCCATCTTAGCGTTCTTTGAAACTTCGCGATCATTTTATCATTTGCCTTGGAATTGTCAGTGTGGAGGTCTTGTTTCATTTATATTTTTTTTTTTTTGAAAGTAACGCATATTGTGAATTTAATTAATTTTTTTTCACTCGGCTATACGTAAATTACAGACTTTGCTGCAGAATTAAACGTAAGCAATTTTGGATATCAAATTTTTTACTTGGTTTCAATGTGGAATTATTTTCGTGTCGGTTTTTTTCTTTTAATTATATTTTGCTATAGGGTGTTCGTAATTTGTGTGATTCATTTTGGTGCAAGCATTTGGGATAGAACCAGGTGGGGGCGAAAAGCGAGGGCCCTGTGCCTAACCTGAGTGCACCAAATACACGTGGGACTTGAATTCAAATTACGGTGGGAAAGTGTGCACCCACCATCTGACCTGAGCGGGGCAACAGTTTATAGAAATTTGAAAGAAGGAAAAATTCAACATTATACTCCGTGAAATTTCAAATAAAACGAAGAAAATTTATCCCAGTGGTTTAAAGACTCTAGCAAAGGGAAAGCAAAGGCCTTTTTGTTTTAACCCCGTATTCCAAGATGGATTATGTGTCTCCATATAGTTCATTTGGCGGGTACATACAGTGGTGGCCATATAATTAGAAACGACTTAGCAGCACACATTTTTCTTAATATTTTTAAAATTAAGTTCACAATACCAAAACTAAATACTATAAATTGTAAAGTATTCAATCATTATTGAATTTATAATAAAAATATTTACAGCTGAGATAACATTTTTAAAAAAATTAACTTTAAACGAAATATAGCACTTTTATGTTGGTCTTGTAATTAGAAACGACATAAATGTTTTCACCAAACTTAAAATTTTTTTCATAAAAGCAAACAAAAATTGACATATCCTCTAATAGGATATTCTCTTACATATTTTATTTTTGAAAATATTGGTTTATATTTGTCTTCTTTGTAAATTTTGTATTAAATGCTGATGTGTTTATAGAGACATGTTTCCCTAGGTTTGCTGCATCATTTGGAACTCTAAGACTTTTTGTTTTTTGGACTGTTGTTCGTGTGATTCCTTTTTACAATTGCCTATAAGTTTTCAATTGGGTTTTGATAAAAATTTTACGATGATAGGTACAAAATTTCAATATTTTTATACGAAATCCAGTATGTCAATAACTTAGAATTTTGATTTGAGTCGTTATCATGTTGAGCACGAGCATTTTCTCAAAAGAAATATTGTTCTATTACATTTTTTTAATTGTTTTTATATTGATGTTAATTAACTTTTCACTTTATTCTAAGAATGGCTTCACACCACACCACGAAATTGCATCCCAAGTTATAATACACCACCACTGTTTTAACAAAGTACCTAAAGTCTTAAGGATTTTACTGAGGAACATCTTACGATTGTTCGTCAGGTGAAAACAATATATTCTTGAATTCATTGCTTGTAAGAATTCTATTTCAGATAACATGCATCTTTGCTGAGCATTTTGCTTGCAAAGGGTCAGTGTTTTTTAATATTTTTTTGCCACATGCGGTTTTTTTTATACAATACATTTACGAAAGCCAAAATGCTTATAAACGCATTGTTATTGTCCGTGTAAATATTTCTTCTCTCATTTGTTGCCCAGTTTCACCCCAATTTTGTGTGAATTCAGAAATTGGTTACCTTTACTGATGCTGCAAATAATCTTATCTTCTACTTGAGAAGTTTTTCTAGCACTGGGCTTCCTGGCTGGGGTTACAAATTTCTTTTGTTTAATTTTAGAAGTGAACTGCACCGAACTTCACTTTTTTGGATTATGAAAACCTTTGTGCGATAGCCCACATTGACAGTAACTCCATTGGATATGCCTTGAAGAAGCCCTCCCTTATTTATGGAGTGCATCACTTGTTTTTTCCAGTCTTGAAAACTAAAACGTGGTAAGGTTATTTAAATACGATCTACTGAATTTTAAATTTAGGACTCATAATAAAAAAAAGTTAATTAATTAAAGAAAACCTGAACGTTTCTAATTACGTGGCCAGCTAAAAACCAAGTATGTACTTAGAAATTAACCAAAATTTTTTTTAAAGTGCAAGCTTTAAATTTAAAGTTTTTTTCAGCGGCAATAATGTGGACTGTGGGCTGTTCGAATAGCGGTGCTTATAATTTTTAGTAATGGTTTGAAAAGAAGTTACACTTTGATTTCATTTTGATTAAACATCGTTTCTAATTATATGGCCACCACTGTAGTTGGCGAAATGTGTGGAATATTTTAGAGCAGGGGTGCCCAAAAGTTTCTTATGGAAGAGTAAACACCAATACATTTAAAGAAACACTAATTTTTATTTAATATTTTTTGTTGTAAAAACTAATACATACAAAGAAAAAAGAAAAAAAAATATTTCATATTTTTTTCATATACGTACACGGCAAAAAAATTCCTTTCCATTATCCTTCCAATAAATTATCCAAATTTATGTCAATATCATTTTTAGATAATTTTAATAAGGCCTCCAAATTTTCGTTGCTCATTCTACTTCTAAGCTTGTTTTTTATTAATTTTAAATTTGAAAATGCACCAAACATGGAAAACAAACATAAAATTTTCTTGTAAAGTAAAGGGTATTTTTTGGTTGTACAGATTTCCAAAAATTAATGCCACTTAAATTAGAAGCTTGCAACATAGGATGCTTTTAGAGGTCCAGTATAAGAATCATTTGACTGAAAATTAAGACGTTGCATGTTTATTTCGTCACCATAACTTTCAATGCACTCTAAGATTCGGAGCGCATCCTGAACCAAAAAAGACTTTTTAAGGTCCCTAACTAATTGTTCTTTTGAACCACCTGCTATATTATTGGCGTTAGTTTGAATTATTTGAAAGCATATTAAAAATTGTGCTTCAGCCTTAAAATTATATATAAAAAAAATAATTTTTTCATTTACTTTGCAAATCCATTTTGTAAGGAATACAAAAAAATCACAAATAGCTTTTCAATTATGTGAGGGTAGACTGTGACTGATCATACAATAATTTTTTGTGAATAATACCTAAAGTTTGAAAACTGAAACTAACACCAATTTTTCCCAAGTGCATTTTAAAACACACTTTTTTAAACGATATCATACGTCAAACAAAAACAAATAATAAAATCAGCAAAGCATACGAAAGTGTTGTTGCATTGAATGAAATTTTTGTCTCATGGATGTAGTTTTTGTTGTAATTGTGGTTGTCGTGTGCCAAGATGAAAACAAAACGTATGTATTTTTCTTTGTGAAAGACTTTGTAGCCTTGTTAATTTATTACAATTACTTATGTTTTTGATAGAAAAATAAAATAAAAACAGCTTTTCAGGATTTCTAAAAACAATGTCAGTAAATACAGTACAGTATATTTAAATTAAATGCTATAATAAAAATTAACGATACAGGTAGTTTTGGTACATTTTAAGAATCAGTTTGGTAGGATTTTTATTCAAACTGAGCAACCCTGGTCAAAGAAGAGTATACAAAGTTGTTTGTGTTTTTCGTATTGCTAGTGCTGAGTGCTGTATGTGTGTCTTAAAATACACAGCCTATAGCTAAGAGCATTTACAAAAACAAATGAGCACCAAGAGTATAGGGCTTGGGCACCCTTGTTTTAGAGTTTTTCCTTGTTACTAAATGTGTTTCTTTTTGTTGTAAAAAAGTTGAGTAACGAAAAATTTAAATAAAAGAAATAACGGAAAATAGAAAAGAAACAGAAAAGAAAAAAAAAAGAGGGAAGAAGAGGGCAATAGGAGCCAAATCCCAGCGAAGGAGAAAAATAAAAAATTAATTTGCGGTTTTTCCAAAATTATAATTAACAAAAAAATAAGAGGTTCCCCCCCCACCTCCAAGAAATCCATCTTCACGAAACCGCTCCCTGGCATTTCCAGCCTATTCCACCAAGAAAACGAATGATCAGGAGTACAGCGCCATCTTCTGGGAAGATAACAACTAACCTACCTAAAAAAGATGCTCACCACTCACATTCAACATCCACATGGGGCAATTGCTGTTGATCATGTAAAGGTGAAGGTATAACACTGGCCTTTTCGTGATCAAATTGACAGCAATTTGTCCCATTGACATAAGGCGCATAACATCTATGTATATCTATGTATGTATCTATGTATATCTATGTATTCAACATTCCAATACAATGCACTGCATTTAGTAGGGGTTTACTCCTGAGTATTGGTCTTAAATAAAAAAAAAAAAAAAAAAAAGTGCTGGAAGCCAGTGTGAAAGAATTTAACAAGAAAAAAAAAAACAAAAAAAATTAATTTTGCTTTTTTTTTGGTGTAAGCAATTTTGTGTAACGGGTTCTATATACCTATATGAAAAAAAAATTTATTATATATACATAGATATACATAAGTATCTATATATCTAAAATTTGATTCCAATTTGTGAATACCAGCTTTCGCATGGCTTATGATTTCAACGATAAAATGTGAAATTAACAATGTTGCACAGACATTGCTAACACTAATGAACAACGAAAGAAATTGAACCTTTTAATATTTAAGTAAAGAGACAATAGAAAAACATAGAAAAGAAGAAAAAAAAATCAAAGAAAGTGCATACCCGAGAAAAAAAGGAGAAAGGAATTAGAATTGAATCTCACCTAATTGATGAGGCAGGAAATAAATAAAACTTCTATTGCAGCCATACCGACATCGAAAGATCTTTCGACGAGGGAGCTTTGTACAAAGTAAGTTTAAATACACACATTTTTCATTATTATTATTATTGCCATTTATTTGTTTACAATTATATTTTCTTGCATAAAAATGAATTTGAATTTAGCATATGAAAGCTGTTATTCTCCCTCGGGGGACACATATGTCAAACGTGACCAACTATACTTTGAACGTAGTTTGTCATGGGTGAGCTTTTGTTTTCATATGCATCGGGTTGATATATTCCTAAATAGTGGGCAACCATGCAAATTAATTAAAAAAAAGATATATGCAATTTCATCTAATCCAAAGTAAAATTATTTATTTTTTTTTTCCTTTTTGTTTTTTTTTTTTAACAATTCCTTTTGATTTTTTTTTAATTTTTATATTATTTTTTTTTTTTTGCCACTTTTAAGTTAGTTTTTTTTTTTGATTTTTGTTTTTTTTTGTTTTTGAAAGTAAATTTTTTTTCTTTTCTTTTGAATATGATTTATTAAGTTATAATTTTTTTTTATTTTTTTTGTTTTGTTTGAATTAGTTAATAATTTTTTTTTTTGTTTCCTTTTAATTTTATTAGTATTACATACTTGCAAACCTATCATTTTTTTTTCAATTATTGTTAGCTCATAACATTTAACTTTATTTAATATGAAATTTTTATTATTGAATATATTCTTTGTATCAAATGTTTGAATTCCGATTTAATAAATTCAAAGTAAATATGGAGTAGTTCAAGTTTTGATCTGTTTGATTTTGAGCTAAAAGGTATCAGGTAATTTGCAACATATGGGACTACTGAAATTGCATTTCATTTTGATTTTTTTCAAGTAGTCACGGATGGGAGGGTGTTACAGGGTCCATAAAATCTGGGATACCTCTGTCAGCTAGTCATAACTACTTTTCATTTCTCCTCTCATACATATATACGACATCTCACAGATTTTTTTTGTGCACGATTATAAATTTAAAATTTATTTGGGTAGCAAAATGGGATTGGGTGTAGCGCAAAAACGAACCTCCCCACCGACGAGACAGTAGCCGGAGATTAAACGTGCACAGTAACCAATGCTACCCAGAACAACATCTACCATTGAATGTGCAATATATTTGTACGTTGTATGCTACACTACGGCTATTGTTTTAGTGAAAAACTAATTTGGCGTCTTCGTGCCTCGCAGGGCAATACTCAATTTAGCATCACAGCTAAATTTTGTTACAACTCGTTTCGCAAAGCAATTGCAGCTTCAAGTTAAACCAGCGTGCATTTCAATTTCTGGCATAGGAGATGGTAACTTTATAGCAGACAAATCTGCCAATATTGTGATTAAGTCTTTTCATAATGATTATATGGTTTCATTTGCTGCCATTGTTATGCCCACTATTACTGAATATCAACCGAACACAAACTTCAACAGAAGTCAATTTAAGATTCCAGAAAATATAAAGTTGGCGGACCCAGAATTATATAAACGCGGCCGTATTGACATTTTAATTGGAGCCGGTTTGTTTTTCGATCTGGTGAGTGTAGGCCAATATCGTTTGGGAAATAATTCACTAATATTGAAAAAAACTCGGCTCGGATGGATAGTTTCAGG
The DNA here is from genome assembly GCA_963576795.1 of Metopia argyrocephala. Taxonomy (NCBI): domain Eukaryota; kingdom Metazoa; phylum Arthropoda; class Insecta; order Diptera; family Sarcophagidae; genus Metopia; species Metopia argyrocephala. Next base: position 34,598,635 of record OY756211.1, read on the forward strand.
GGGTGGTTCTACTTTATCAAATTCATTTTCGCTAGCAACAATATCTAAAAATGGAAGTGAATCTAAAAAGGAGTCATTGACCGACGTCGTCAAAAGTTTTTGGGAGATTGAGAATAACTTCGAAAATATTTCTAAATATTCTGTGGAATACGAATTTTGCAAGCATCATTTTAGACAAAACACAACACGACTAGACTCTGGCATTTATTCTGTAAAGCTGCCGAAAAAATTAAGTACGTGTGAATTAGGAGATTCGTACAAATTATCCCATAGACGTTTTTTAAACCTCGAAAGGAAATTGAGTAAGCATCCAAATATTAAGGAGCAGTATATCGCCTTTATGAATGAATATCTTGACTTAAAACATATGTCATTAGTAAAAACTATGCCTATTGATGTTAAAGTAAATTTTCTTCCCCACCACTGCGTACACAAAGAAGATAGCACTACAACAAAATTGAGGGTCGTATTTGATGGCTCTGCCAAAACAACAACAGGTGTCTCACTTAACGATATTTTATATACGGGGCCAGCTATACAGCCAAAACTATTTAGTACACTACTTCGATTTCGTTTCTTTAAAATTGCATTAAGTGAGGACATATGTAAAATGTATAGATGCGTTTATACTACTTACCCTGATGATTTTCTTCAGAGCATACTGTAGAGAAATAGCCCTGATGAAGAAATTAAAACTTAAATTGAATACTGTAACATATGGTACCAAACCTGCTGCCTTTCTTGCAATTCGTGCGATGCATCAATTATCGATGGACGAAGAAAATTCATTTCCTATTGGTGCTAATGTTGTAAGGCGTGACTTTTACGTTGACGATTTAATATCTGGTGGACAATCTGTTGAAGAAGTTATTGAAATCAGACAACAAGTAACTAAGTCTTGGAAATTTTAAAATTAGAAAATGGTGTTCAAATAATATGTCTGTTCTAGAAGAAGTACCATCATCCGATCGAGAAAAATATTTAAAATTCCATGATGGGACGGACATAACCAAAACTTTAGGCCTTTTGTGGGGTCAAAATTCTGATGCCTTTATATTTACGTTTTCCCATGTTGCTGATTTTGAAACTATATCTAAGCGAACTGTTTTGTCATCGATTGCACGTTTTTATGACCCATTAGGGTTAATCGGACCAGTTATCACAAAGGCAAAGGTGTTTATGCAAAATTTGTGGAAATGCAAATTAAACTGGGATGAAAGCCTGCCTCAAAGCCTACATTCAACTTGGCGTCACTTCGTATCAACATTTTCAATCGTTCATAAATTTGTATTTCCTCGATTTGTCTCCATTCCAGATTCTAACATTCAAATACACGGATTTTGCGACGCTAGTTTAACTGCTTATGGTGCTTGTATTTATGTAAGATCGGAATCAGGAAAAACCGTTAAGGTCAATTTGTTGTGTTTTAAATCGAGAGTAGCACCTTTAAAGGCTATCACAGTCCCTAAACTTGAGTTATCGGCTGCATTGCTTTTGGCAGAACTCGTAAATGAAATTGCAAGTACATTGGAATATAATTTTGAATACCACTGCTGGTCACATTCGATGGTCGTTTTGTCTTGGCTACGTGAAGATTCTACAAATTACAATGTATTTGTTGCCAACAGAGTAAGTCGTATACAGAATTTTACTAACAATATGTTGTGGCATCATGTCCCAACCAATTTAAATACCGCTGATATTTTATCAAGAGGGGCCACTCCGAAGGAGCTCATAAATTCAAACCTATGGAAAGAAGGATACGAAATATTAGCCAAAAATATTAAATTTTGTAACGGAGCTTCCTGAACGTCGTAAAATCGTTTTGACCACGACATCAGCCACTGATTTTTCGATAAATTGTAAATACCATAATTCATTTCCTAAAATTCAAAGAATTTTCGCATATGTCTACAGATTCTTGAATTTAAAAAGTGGTGTTAAAGGCTATGGAGAATTGACTTCAAATGAAATAAAAATGGGTACACAAATTTTGATTCGCAACATCCAACTGATACACTTCAGTAGCGAATATAAGTTATTGAAGGCAAGTAAAAATGTATTACCAGCTAGTAAACTATATTCATTGACACCCTTTATCGATTCGGAGGGATTGGTTCGAGTAGGTGGACGTTTGCAAAATTCATTTTTAAGCTTTGAAGCGCAGCATCCAATAATTCTCCCTAAACATCACCCTCTCACGACATCAATTGTTATCATCAACGTCTATTACATGCTGGATCACAGTGCTTATTGGCAAATATTCGTCAACGTTATTGGCCCATTGGCGGCAGAAAAACAATAAACGCAATCATTTCTAAATGCATTAAATGTTTTCGATTAAATCCTAAGATTGTTCAGCATATAATGGGTAGCTTACAGTCACAACGTGTACAACCAAATAGAGTATTTTACACTACCAGAATAGATTTCTGTGGGCCCTTTTATTGTAAATCCGAGATAAGAAGTCGGCCACCGTCAAAATGCTACATATGCATTTTTATTTGCTTCTCAACCAAGGCGACCCATATGGAGTTAGTACCAGATTTGTCAACGTCTTCATTTTTATCAGCACTTAAACGTTTTATTTCAACTTGTGGTAAACCAGAAAACATATGGTCGGACAACACGACAAATTTTGTGGGCGCTAAAAATGAGTTAGCCGAACTATGCAGCAAATACGTCAACACTGTTCAGAAGATGGAATAAATTGGAAATTCATTCCTCCCAGGTCACCTCATTTTGGTGGCCTTTGGGAAGCTGCTATTAAGGCAGCAAAATATCATTTTTATCGTGCAGTGGGTTTATCAGTTTTAACATTCGACGAACTTCGGACACTGGTGTGCCAAATATCGGCCATTTTAAACTCCAGACCTTTATGTCCAATAACTGAAAATCCGGATGATCTCGAAGTATTAACTCCAGCTAATTTTTTAGTAGGTGCACCACTTACAACAATTCTTGAACCTGATATGACTGGTGTAAACGTAAGCCATTTAAATCGATGGTAAAGAGTATGTTACATTCAGCAAGTTTTTTGGAAGAAATGGAGCACTTCATACTTAACATTGTTGCAGGAAAGGTCAAAATGGCGTTCGCAAAACAACAACATCAGTAAAGGGACCATGGTTCTTGTCAAAGATTACAGCTTACCACCCTTAAAATGGCAAATAGGTCGCGTAGTAGATGTAATGCCTGGGAAAGACGGAGTTGTGCGAGTAACCCTGGTCAAAACTTCTAACAATACGATTCGAAGAGCTGTTGCTAAATTAGCTGTACTGCCAATTGAGGACAGAGCTGTTGAAAGTCAAAGCCTTCCAACGGGGGGAGAATGTTTGTTGTAACCACTGTACTATCAGCAGCGAACATACAAAAATTGTCTCAGCAGCGAACATACTTGGATGTTGGCAGTGTGTGTGTGTGTTTGTTGATTATTTTTCACTTGAATTGTTTTTATAATAACAAAACACCTTTTAAATATTCTCATATTTTAACGGTACCGAAATACTTTAGATTTAATAACTAAGTTATTAATGTCAATAATGAAGATGTTTTGTCGCTTTTAATTCTATTATTTTAAGTATTTTTGGGTTTTGTCTTCAGTTGAATTTTTAGTCGTATATAATAAACCAAACAAACAAATTGTACTTTTTTCACACAACATATAAGAAATTTGTCTTATTTTTGCACAAAGCCTATAAAAAAGCTTATAGGCTCAAACAGTTGTTGTTGAAATGATTTCGTAGCTATGTATATTTGCAGCACCAATATATGTGTGCATACGCGTATTTGTTTTTACTGGTAACAGTATAAGACAAAATTACTCGTTACAAAAATAAATTGCTGTTACTTCTTTACTTGAAAATGTTACCATAATACATTTTTTTAGCAGTAATATTAGTCGCTTTTTTTACTTAGTGTATTTTTCGTAGCACTGGCTCCCACTTAAGCCTGTTCATCCCGAATAAGCTCCTCAACTACTTTCCCACAGTTTGCCAGTCGCTCCAAGTGTACGACATTCATCTTAGACCACGGACTGTTGTACTTTTGAATTGTGTAGACATTGTCTACTAGACAACATCGTTAAGCCTTTTGATTACCTTGTACGGTCCTTCCCAGTTAGTCCGCAATTTGGGAGACAATCCTTTGTTCCGCTGTGGGTTGTAAAGTAGAACCAGTTGACCTTCATGGTAACGCTTTATCGTATCTCGCCTTCATTTTGTCACTGGCCATCTTTATTCGAGTGCGTACGAAATCATGTAATTCGTTGAAGTTTTCTTCTTTTACGGCATAACTGTCATCTTCGTCCGCTGTTTGTTTGGCGCCAAATTCCAAGTCACCAGGCAACCTCAGCTCAGTGCCATAAATAATCTTGTCAAGTGTTTTTGTTGTTGAATAATGCACAGCTGATCGGTATTCTAGCAGAAATTTTGGTATGTGCTCATCCCAATCTTTTTGATGATCTCTCACCACTTTCGGTAGGTATTCTTCAAGTGATCGCTCTACCATTTCATCAGATTGGGGATGTAGCGGCGTCGTCCTGGTCTTCTTCATTCCATAGATCTCGCACATTTCTTTAAACACCATGGACTCAAAGTTTCTGCCTTGTACACTATAGCGACAAGTCCAGTTCTTAACAAATACGTCTACAATTGTTGTCGTTTCTTGATTGGGTATGGTGTACACCTCTGGCCACTTGATGAAATAATCCATCACATATCGATAACCCTTGTTGCTGATAGGAAAAGAACCTACTACATCCATCGCTCTTCGCTCGAATTGTGCTCCTTAATTATACTGCTGTAGCTGCCCTCGGCTTCTTTTCACTGTTCCTTTTGCTGCTATACATTGCGCACAGTTTGCCATCCAATCAGCGACAGCTTGTTGTCAACCAGGGACCGGAAATAATTGTTATTTTTTTTTCTTGAGAAAAAAGGTTACGCAAAAATGTCCTTTATCTACATTTGGTAATTTTTAACCATTATCAGTATATTTATATTATTTTGGTTACCGTAACCAATTACAATGAGAAAAAAATTTTTTGGTTATAAGTAACCATTATATCAACCAAAAAATATTGTGGTTAAGAATAACCATTATTTCAATCAAAAACCTTTTTTGGTTAGAAATAACCATTATATCAACCAAAAAAAATATTTTGGTTAAGAATAATGGTTATTTCAATCGAAAACTTGTTTTTGGTTAGAAATAACCATTTGACCTAAAAAAAAAAAATTTGGTAACATCCCTAATTTGTAAAATCTTTTTATTGATTTTAATCATTCTTGCGATAGCTTCCTTTGCATCATCCAAAATATACAAAAAATGTTGCATTTTGTGGAGTAATAACCAAAAAAAAAATTTTTTTTGATATTGGTTATTTTTAACCAAAAAAATGTCTTTTTTAATATAATGGTTATTTCTAACCAAAAAATTTTTTTATTAGTATAATGGTTATTTAGGACCAAAACAAATTTTAGGTTGATATAATGGTTATTTTCAACAAAAAAAAATATTTCTCATTTTAATTGGTTACGATGACCAAAATAAAATATATTTCTTGTTAATGGTTAATTATAACCATTATATAAATTCGTTGTCATTGATGGTTAAATATGACTGTTTCGTAGTTTCTCTTATAACTGTTACCGTCCTTGTTGTCAACCAATCTAATAAAACCTTTGTTTAAGCTTTTCTAAAGTTTTAGTTACTCCAAGATAACCTCCACTATGACCATTTTGATATTTATTTAGGACTTCATTTATCTTGGAGGATGGCACTACTATTAAGTCGGATGTTGTTTTGCGTACGATATAAGCAGCCATTAATCAGCTTTAAACTACTCCACTGAGCCCAGTAAGCCTTAATAAGAGGCCTTCTATATCGTTTCGGATAAGTCGTTGATCCTTTTCTTTAGCTGTAATAATTTTTGATAACACTGGATTATTCTTTTGTGCTGTTGCCCAGTCCTCGTCCGCCTCTATGTGAGTTACCTGTATATCGACGATGGCTTCCTTGCCCTCAGTCTTATTACAATGTTTACACTCTATGCTACATGTCCGCCTTGATAGAACATCTGCATTGCCATGTTTGGCGCCTCTTCTGTACTCTATGCCAAAATCGTAGTTTTGGAGTCGTTAGATCCAGCCAGCCAACTGTCCTTCAGGGTTTTTAAACTGCAACAACCATCTGATTGCAGAATGATCAGTCCTCAGTAGAAAATCTTGGCCATATAAGTGCTTATTGTAGTGTTTTACGCACTCTAATACCGCTAATAATTCACGGCGTGTTACACAGTAATTCTTTTCAGGCTTTGAGAGTGTTCGACTATAATAGTCCACAACCTTTTCTTCTGACTACCTGCAAGAGAACACTACCTATAGAATGTTCACTAGCATCACTGTCTAAGACAAATTTTTCATCCGGGACTGGATATGATAAAACGGGTGCTGCACATAATACATTTTTTAATGATTGATTTCCTGGTCAGCTCATGTAGACTTGCTGCTACGTTCGCGAAAGCGTCTGTAATACGTGCAGAGTCATAGAAAGCTACGTAATTCATGAAGATTCTGTAGTAATGCCATCTGCCGTGACAAGGTGTCCCAGATATTTAACCTGTCTTTGGAACAATGCACATTTCTTTGAACTAAGCTTTATCCTGGCCATAGATATTTGCTGTAGAACTTCTGCCAAGTTTTTGAGACGTTTGTCGAAAGTTCTACCCATCACTATTATGTCATCGAGATACACAAAGCAGCTTTTTCAGTGCAGTCATCTTGAACTGCCATAAACCGCCGTTCGCACTAAAGGCTGTTTTCTCTTATCCTTCTCTGCAATCTCTACCTGCCAATAGCCACATTGCAAGTCCAATGTGGAAAACCATTTTGTTCCTGCTAGCGTGTCTAGCGTCAATCCTTGGTATCGGGTAACTATCTTTTATTGTGACATCATCGAGTTTTCTGTTGTCCACACAGAATCTTGTACCGCCATCTTTCTTTTTAACTAGGACTACAGGTGAGCTCCACGGATTGAATGTCAATAATGCTTGGTTTTGAGCTCTAGGTGTTTCTTTTACTTCCATTATGGCAGCCAGCAGCGAACTTATGTCTAAGCTGCTAGTCTTTGCAGGTTCATATACTTAACTCTATTTTGTCATCATTAGGGCAACCAAAAATATGCTCTATAAAATTAGTTTTAAGCGCCTAAAATATGCAATGAAAAAACACTTTTAAGCCTTAAAAATATGCTCTATAAAACTCATAATACGTACAATATGTTGATGTAAAATTACGTACGTTTTCTTCAAAAATTTGAAAACATGAAAAGTAACAATTAGCCACCAACCAGATACAGTAAAATTCCTTTATATTTTTAATTCTGGTTTTTCGACCTTTATTATTTAATGTAATGAAATTCTCACGCTCAACGTCTTTTTTTTAAATAAAAACTTTTATTTAATTATCAATATTTCGCTACTCCTGCGTGTAGCGTCTTCATGATATATTTATTTATAAATTATTTTCAAATTTTAAATACAGAAAATGTGTATTTATAAATTCAAAAAATTTTTTGTCAAATGAAAAAATTTTTATAAAATCAAAAAGTGTTCTACCCAACAAACATAATAAAATCAATAATATAAACATGTTTACAAAATCATGAAATAAAGTAATATTAGTGTAAATATGTAACAAATTAATTAAAAATATTAAATGAAATATTAAATAATAAATCAAATTAACAAGAAATTAACAATTTATTTTCTGTTTATTAAATGTCTGTATTCTTGTGCTATGTTATCTGTGTCAGCCTTAAAGTTAATTCTGTGTGTTGTTGGTACATTAATAATTTGTAACATTTCTAACATTAAACGTTTTTTATAATTAAGTATTTTCTACATTCAAGATAGAAACATTTTCAAAATTTGGATAGTGATTGAATTTTGAACAATGTGCTGATAAAGCCGTCTTTTGTGAATTAATATCCCTTCGTTTCTGGTCCGATTTATGTCCAGCTATTCAAGTTTTTAACTTATTCTTGGTCGTACCTACATATACTTTATCACAAATTTCACTATCATTACCGTTACAAGGAATGCTATAAACTAAATTTGACTTGTCCCATTTCTTTACCTTATCCTTTGTCTTGCTAAATAATCTTCCTAAAGTATTATATGTTGTATAACTCAAATTATACTTATCCTGATTTAAAATTCCTGACATTTTCAAACGATCTGACAAAACAGGTATATAAATTATCGATTTATAAATTTTATCCGCCGTTGCATTATCACCATTTCCATTTCCCCTTCCCTGAATATTATCATTAAAATCGGCAACACACCTCATGTTATCCTTACATTGTCTAATTAATCTATGAATAATACTTAATGGGAAACTATTGTCAATTAATATATTCCTAACTTTAACAATGTTAGCCTTATGAAATTCCTTGTCACTAATTCTAAGTACTCTCTCTATTAAATTCTTAGCTGTGTTAATAATTACACCCTTACAATAGTTAATAGACCTTCCAGAAGCTGTTGGTTTTTGATACCAATCAATTACTAGTTTCCTACCCTTTCTAATTAATAGTGCATCTAAAAACGAAATCCTGAAATTAAATTCTCTCTCCATAGTAAAGTTAATAAAAGGATTAATATTATTGAGTGTAGTCAACATTCTTCCAATTCCACTTTTTGAAATAATACAAAATAAATCATCTACGTATTTCGTCATAATCCTAGGTTTAATTTCCAATTGACCAATACAATCATCTAATAATTTCTCCATAACTATATCTGCCAAAATTGGAGATGCGGGCGAACCCATTGGAAGTCCTTCATGCTGCACATATATCTTCTCATTGTATTTGAAATATCTATTTAGCTCAATACAAAATTTTAAAATCCGTAAAAATAAAGGCTTATCAATTTTTGTATAGTTCTCAATAACATTCCATTTTTCTTCTATAATACTAATCGCTAATCCAACAGGTATGCTAGGGAAAAGTGAAATAACATCGAAAGATACTAATTCCTCATCATCATCAATATTTTGGTTCTTAATTCTATCCTTGAATTGAATTGAATCCTTAACATTATACTTTGAATTCTCTGTAATTTTCTTAAGAATACTGGTTATGTATTTACATAAAAAATAAGAAGATGAATTAATGAAGGAGCAAATTGGTCTCAATGGAAAATCCTGTTTGTGAATTTTGGGTAAGCCATATAACCTTGGAGCAATAGCTGTACTTATCTTAAGTTTATACCTATCAAGAGTATCATAACTACTCTTTCCTTTTAAGTTTATTGTAACCCATTTTTTTAAATTAATTTTTAATTCTGGTTTTTCGACCTTTATTATTTAATGTAATGAAATTCTCAAGATCAAGGTCTTTTTTTAAAAGGAATCATAAACAGATACAAAACAATACGGGACAAAATCATCAAAACAAAATGTTCAATTACATTTTTAATAAGGTGCAGAAACAAAGGGATCATACCAAAATTTATCAACAATTCGACAAAAAATATTTTAGGAATTTTTGGCAATAATGGAATACAAAAAACCATGAATTCAATTAATAAGTACACTCAAAATTTACATAGGAAAATTTTAAATTTGGCTATTAGAGACAAACATGATTTGTTAATACATTTTCAAGGTGAGTTGATGGTGATTGAATTTAATTTAAGAAAATATTTGACAGACATTGAGATGAATGAGTTTTTAGAATACGAACATAGGCTCTGGGAAAATTTTATAATGAAAATAAAAAGAATACAGAAAAGGAAGTTCGACAATCTTCAGGACTTACAGAGAAGGGAATTGGGGATTAAGTTTAACGAGAAATGGTTTGTGAATAAGACTAATGTTAATATTCCAACTGATGTTAAGTGGACACTCTCTTTGGGTCATAAACATGCCTTACCTGTAAGAAGAGGAGATCTTCCCACACTTAAAATTTTAGCAGATGGAGAGGACTTAATACAGACGCTAGATAAGAAGGAGGAACAATAAATTGCTAGGACCAGATTAACGACAATAATAGAGAATCATTTGAATAAAATGGAATTAGATAAAAGAGATAGGTTTATGTTAGAAAAAGTTGATGAAGCGGAAAGATTTTTGAGAAGAAATAGAAATATAATTATTTTAAAAGCGGATAAAGGAAATACAACAGTAGCTTTGTATTACAATATAAGAATATAATATATAATATAATGGTTTTGGAGGTTTATGTCAAAATAATAATAGTTTTAGGTTTTTAACAGTTTGACTATTATTATTTTGACATAAACCTCCAATACCATTATTTGGGTAAATAATTTTCTATAAATGAGGACAGATATAGAAAGGTGAAATAATTTCCTTTAAAATAAGCCCTCTTCCAGCGTTACAGGTCAACTATTCACCAATTGCAATGAATACTTCCAAAAAATAGCATTATTTTTGGATGACCTAAACACCAAATTTTCTCTTAAAAAACCGGAAGCTCGATTTTGATTTTAGAACCATGGTTTCTTTGGGAAAAGTTTTTAGAATTTCCCGTAGATTACGATTTTGCTATACGCTTAGTAGGCAAAAAAATTGACCCACCCTACTGGACATAAATCGGACCAGAAACGAAGGGATATTAATTCACAAAAGACGGCTTTATCAGCACATTGTTCAAAATTCAATCACTATCCAAATTTTGAAAATGTTTCTATATTGAATGTAGAAAATAATTATAAAAAACGTTTAATGTTAGAAATGTTACAAATTATTAATGTACCAACAACACACAGAATTAACTTTAAGGCTGACACAGATAACATAGCACAAGTATACAGACATTTAATAAACAGAAAATAAATTGTTAATTTCTTGTTAATTTGATTTATTATTTAATATTTTTAATTAATTTGTTACATATTTACACTAATATTACTTTATTTCATGATTTTGTAAACATGTTTATATTATTGATTTTATTATGTTTGTTGGGTAGAACACTTTTTGATTTTATAAAAATTTTTTCATTTGACAAAAAATTTTTTGAATTTATAAATACACATTTTCTGTATTTAAAATTTGAAAATAATTTATAAATAAATATATCCTGAAGACACTACACGCAGGAGTAGCGAAATATTGATAATTAAATAAAAGTTTTTATTAAAAAAAAAGACCTTGAGCTTGAGAATTTCATTACATTCCTTTATATTTACATATTGCTCATTTGCGAGACATAACTCAAAAAACAAATTTTTTGAGTTGATAATTTAGAAATACAATATGAAACGAGCTGTAATTAAAACATATCTAAAAATTCTATTATTATATCTTTTTTTACTGAGTAGAGACCAAAAGTGTCTTTTTATTGTAAACAAAAATGCTAGCAGGTTTTAGAGCAGCGATGTCCAAGATTCTCTTTCCCTATCACGCGTGATAGGAAAACAAATTCTGCTTGCGTCGCAGTCAAACACGTACATAATAAAAAGAAATATTGTTTCTCTTTCTCTTTTTAGATTTTAGCTTCTCTCCACCATAGTGCAGGGATGGATAGTTCATATTTTTTGTATCATTTTTATTTAACTGAAATAATTATTCATTATTTCCTCCAAATTTATGTTACCTCGGTACTCCTTTATTCTTAATAGATCGGTCACATGTCTATCGGACAATCGATTACGTACTTTACTCAGAATTATGAAGAAATAATTATGAAGTTATAAACAGTAAGTAATTTGAACATTCCCATTTCTGGTAGAAGTAAGCAGAGTTTCTTCTCTGCTTCATACACAAGCGCAAGTGTGTTTATGTAGTAGTGGACATCACTGTTTTAGAGAACAATTTAATATGACATCATAACTTGAAATCGATTTTTGGGAGCTACGAATTTCTTTTAGACCCATGGTTTCTTAGAATTTTCCGTAGATTTCGTTTTTGCTATACGCTTTGTCCGAAAAAAAACGACCCCCCCTAATGGATATTGAGTCTGAACTGGATTTTTCCATACCAACTGCAGGACAGCTAATTTCGTCGTAAAAAAGATTTCATACAAAAAGGTACGATACACCCCATTTTGCTATGGCGTGCGATAGGTTTGGTATCGGGAATAAGCTTGCTTCTTTTTTAGCCACATCACTTTTCAAAGACATTGGTTTTAACGATGAAAATGTGGAACCAATAATTATGGCCAAATCTAAGCTTTCACATGAAAAAAGAAAGCAACGCAATGGTTATGATTTAGTATCACTCTGAGTGTGATACTAAATTGAATTGTAAAAGAATCGCACTCAGTGGTTCTTGCAGAGCCTAAGAGCAATAAAAAGAAAACTGAGATTCTAAGTTAAACGTTGATATACAATTTTCTATTTGGAATTTTTCTATAATTTCAAAAGGTAAGACAGCGTGTAAAATTGTCGTAAAACCCCTACCGTTTGCAATTCTTTTTTTAAAATAATTAAACGGCACAACCGATCGAAGCATTTATAATACCAATGGAAAGCTGATAAAATGACCTAACTAGTGATGTACAATAACCTATTATAACTAAAGTATCCTATTTTTCTTACACTCTTTAAGTCTAAAAAAGCATTAATTTTACAACTTGTCAAAAAACATCCTTTTTCAATTCTGTGATGAACCCTGACTAAATGGCAACCCCGATTAGAATGCCCAAGCTACCACTGGAAAGCTGAAATTCTAAGGTAAACGGTGGTATACAATTTTCTATTAAAAGCCATTAATTGGAATTTTCCTATAATTTCATAGGGTAAGACAGCGTGTAAAATTGTCGTAAAAACACTTTTTGCAATTATTATGCATAAATCGTATTATAATATAATTGAATAACCCTATAATAAGTAATACATGCCACCATTGTATATATAATTCATATAATAATAAACAAATAAAACAAATAAGAATGTATCACTCAGATATTCAAAAAATAAATGATTTTTTGTGTAAAACGTGACATAAAATTTTCAAATTGATTTTTGGGAGCTACGAATTTATTTTAGACGTGACATAAAATTTTCAAATTGATTTTTGGGAGCTACGAATTTATTTTAGACCCATGGTTTCTTCGAAAAATTTTCTTAGAATTTTCCCTAGATTTCGTTTTTGCTATACGCTTTGTTGACTTTTTTCCTACCATACAAATCGACCCCCCACTAATATCCATATGTTGTGGACTAGGATTAAAAGTTGGATCGCGACTAGCTGGTGGCAGTGTTGATTATTGGTCAACAGTAATCGCATCAAATTCGGGAATGGTTAGCTTTCTTCTACTGTGCTGATCAATCATAAGCTCTTGGAGGTCAATGGTTATCAAGCCACAGCAGCAAAACGATGTTTTTTGCGCACTGAAATTTCCCAATATATAAAAACACGTCATCAATAGTGTGCAGAAATGTTAAAGACTTGCCGGAATTTGCTTGACATTTTATTTGATATTGATGTATAGTTAGTAATGTTATTAAATTTTTCGAGACACTTTTTTCATGAATTAACGGAATATTTAGCTTATTCCAAATTTCAAACAATTTTTTGCCAATGAAAACAAATAGTCTAAAAACAAATAGTATTTCAATACGTCACGATTATTTGGTAGATTAAGCCCACTTAATTCACTGGGCAAGCCAATGTTCAGGCTGGGTAGAACACAAGACCCAGAGTTCATTGAATTTGTATCAATCTCTGAATTGGTGTAATCAACTCACATTACAGACGTTTCAATTATAATTAAATAATTAAAAACTATTTAAAAGTTGAAAAAAGTAATTTGTAATAAACGCTGGTTATTGAACGCAGACAGACTATCTGACATTTACGAATCACTCCCACACTTCTAGTCAAGGCGAATTGTGCCAAATGTCAAAAAAAAAAGACAAAAGCACTGCATTGATAATGGCATGCTATTGTTTTTAAATTATTGTAAACAAAAATGCTAGTAGGTTTTAGAGAACAATTTAATATAACATCATAATCGATTTTTGGGAGCTACGAATTTCTTTTAGACCCATGGTTTCTTAGAGTAATTTTCTTAGAATTTTCCGTAGATTTCGATTTTGCTATACGCTTTGTCCGAAAAAAAAACGACCCCCCCCCTAATATACATACATATACCCGGTGGCGAATTCAAAGAGACTTGGCCATTTACAAATATTCATGGACGAATCATCGTCTCACAATCAGTATAAAGTCGCATTTTACATGAAAGTTTCAATATGAACATTTTTATTGATGAACCTTTGTGACAACAACTTAAACAGAGACACTTATGCATAAAAATTTAATTGAAGTGACACTTTACCTAAGACGACACTGTCTGTTATGAGTCGTTTTTAAATTGAATTCTAAAGGATTTTGTCTGCTATAGGTCTCCATTGATGAATTAAGCAGAAATAACGAAATAGTTTTGCTTATGCATAACAATTTCATTGAAGTGACACTTTACCTTTACTTTACTTTACATTGTTTGTTATGAGTCGTTTTTAAATTGAATTCTAATAGTGCATTTACATATATCATGAAATCTCCTAGATTTTCATTTAAATCTTCTCAGAAATCTGAACCGTTTACATATCAAATTACTAGATTTTGCTCTGAAACAGCTGATTTATGTTTACAAACAATTTTGTAAACAGCTGTTTCAATTACTGCGCTAAATTAATTTTTTTTAATATATTATAAAATGGATAATTATAAAAAAAGACAAATTTTATTTATACCATATGTATCTAAAATTAATACAACACAAATGCAAATAGAATGGCTGCTAAAAAAAAGACGCCAACATTTAGTTAATATTATGTTTGAAATTCAGATGCAATTTTACTACTCACAAACGATTACACAGAGGATGAAATGGATACAAGTAACAACATAAAAATTATTTTTTTTATATATTATTACTTACACACATTTGTATAATATTTGAATAGATTCGTCATGGTTGCTTTTGGGAGAAAGATGTACCTCTAATGTCAGAAGATCAGTTCAAAGAAAACTTTAGAATGTT
Organism: Metopia argyrocephala; assembly: GCA_963576795.1. Taxonomy (NCBI): domain Eukaryota; kingdom Metazoa; phylum Arthropoda; class Insecta; order Diptera; family Sarcophagidae; genus Metopia; species Metopia argyrocephala. The sequence goes on from OY756211.1 coordinate 34,613,659, forward strand.
TCGCCAAACATTTCAAAATCTATGCTCAAAAATGGGTAAAATGGGCAAAAAAGACACAACTTATAGAAAATGTATCCCTCTTGATAAAAGAGTTGCGATTGCCCTCTATACTCTGAAATCGTCATCTGAATATGCGTCTGTTTCACACATGTTTGGAGTATCAAAAGCAAGTGTCTGCATAATTTTGAAATGTTTTTGTGAAGAAGTTTGTAATGTACTTTCTGGGGAATATTTGCCACATAATTTTTTGAATGAAGTCAAGATCAAAGAATGTGTTGACGGTTTTAACAAACTTGGATTTCCTCAGTGCTTTGGTGCAATAGGTATGAATGATTTTATATGCATACATATTAGGGTATTCAAACGATTAATCGTTAATCGATTAATCGAAGAATTTTGTCCAAATAATTGTTCGAACAATTAAAAATAGTCAAATTTCGAATAACGAATAACTCGAATAATTCCCTACGATTAATCGATTAATCCATATAAAGAATATACTTAATTAATAAAAATAATAAATGGTATTAATAAACTTCCTAAGTGTTGTAAAATCTAAATCTAATGAAAAACAAAAGAAATTGCAAACATATGTTATACTGCAAGAAAAGAAAAAGAAATTCGTCTTGTACATGCTGTAAAGCATTGATGGTCGTCCTTATCTTCCATGATTGAAAATTTTCTTCGTATTTGTAAATACGTAAATTACGCTCTATCTGATTTTGGTTTGAGGACTTTTACAGGTATGGAAATTAAAGTTTTATCAAAATTGAATAAAGCCCTTAAACCACTTGATGTCGCTATTAAGGAGCTCGGCAAGGATGTTGCTACATTGATAAATTTAGAAGGCATTATACAATTTGTTATTAATATAATGGAAAATGCAAACAATCCTTTTTCAAATTAGTTATTACTTAGAAAGGCTTAAAATTCGAATAAATAAAAGATGTGTAAAACTACTTAGTACACTTATTTTATATCTAAATTCTGGTACATTTTCAGTTTTTTAAAATATTGCACAAAATCTGAAACAAAAGATTTTGCAAACAAATTGTTTTTGAGAATGTTTTCAGAAAATATGGAACAAAATGTGTCAGATGATGATACGATTGCAGAAGATTTAATTGAAATAAACAAAAATAATCTATTTTCACAATTCAATGAAGCAATTAAAAGTGTAACAAAAATTCAAAAAACCTAAAAGAGGCTGCAATGATTTAAGGGATGATTTCTTATATTTAGAAAAAACCAAAAACAGAACCGAAAAATTATATATTCTTTTCCATGCCTTCTCTCAATTTCCCCAACATCTACAATTAGCGAGAGAGTGTTCTCCAAATCGAGTTTTATTAAATTTAAAGAAAACAATCGGTTGAAAGCTAAACATATAAATTACATTACAAGACTACTTTAATAGAAGTGCATAATTTGTTTTAACTAATTTTTAAGTCATAATATGAATTATTTTTAATTACTTATTTAATATTTTTATTGCATACGAAGTAGTAAATTATTACTTTTATATATTAAATCGTTATATACGAGTATATGATCTCAAATATTAAAATTAATTAATGAATTATTTATGGTTTAGTTTTTCAATAATATGTTTGAAAGTAAAATATACGATCTCATTACATTTTCTACACTACACATTACTATGTTTTTGGTTATTATTATTTGTTTTTTAGAATAAAATGTTTTAATAATACACAAAATTGGTATGTTTATTTTATATAAAACAAAATACGATTAACCGAACAATTTTGAAATTTTATTCGATTAATCGATCAAGAAAAAAACCCGAATAATTACTCACTCGATTAATCGACCAAAGAAAAAAGTCGAATAATTGAATACCCTAATACATATGTATTGTTTAAGATTTTGGTTTTATATTTGTTTACATGGATGCCATTTCGAAGTTCGTCCTCCTTCAAATGAAGCATCAGATTTCTATAATTATAAGGGTTGGTATTCAACTATTTTACTTGCTGTTGTTGATTACAGATATCGCTTCCTGTACATAAACGTAGGATGTCCTGGTCGATGCAACGACTCAACAATATTTGAAAAGTCTGTCTTCAGAAAAGAATTGGAAAAACCTTTGTTAAAAGATCTGGCTGTGCAATGCTGTTAAAGTTCCCGTCATGCTAATCGGCGATTCTGCTTTCAGGTTATCAGACGTTATGATGAAGCCATACCCGTTTCAAGCAAATGCACCTATTAAACACAGAACATTCAATTACTCGTTATCAAAATGTCGCAGAGTGGTGGAAAATGCTTTTGGCCACTTGAAAGCTAGATTTCGCCGCCTTGGAAAGGGGATTAATAACCACATCGATAACGTTAACCTTATTATAAAGTGTTGCTGTGTTTTACACAATTTTTTAAACCATTACAATCAGAGTTGGGTTTTTTGCATTAGATTTAATTTTCCACTAAATTTAGTGGTAGTGGAAAAAATAGTGCATTATCGCCTATAATATTTAGTGGTAGTGGAAATTTAGTGCATTAAATAAAACCATTTTAGTGGTAGTGGAAATTTAATGCATTAAAAAAAACAAATTTAGTGGTAGTGGAAATTTATTGCATTAAATAAAAAAAATTTAGTGGTAGTGGAAATTTATTGCATTAAATAAAAAAAATTAGTGGTAGTGGAAATTTATTGCATTAAAAAAAACAAATTTAGTGGTAGTGGAAATTTATTGCATTAAATAAAAAAAATTTAGTGGTAGTGGAAATTTAATGCATTAAAAAAAACAAATTTAGTGGTAGTGGAAATTTATTGCATTAAATAAATAAAATTTAGTGGTAGTGGAAATTTATTGCATTAAAAAAAACAAATTTAGTGGTAGTGGAAATTTATTTCATTAAAAAAAACAAATTTAGTGGTAATGGAAATTTAGTGCATTAAATAAAATAAATTTAGTGGTAGTGGAAATTTAGTGCATTAAATAAAATAAATTTAGTGGTAGTGGAAATTTAGTGCATTGAATAAAACAAATTTAGTGGTAGTGCAAATTTAGTGCACTAAATGAATCGATTTTAGTGGTAATGGAAATTTAGTGCACTACTTCTGAATGATTAGCGGCTGGCAATATTAGCAGTCCGCGCCATTAAAATCTTCCCTATGGTGAACTGAATAATATATTACATTCGAAAGTACTAAAATTCTTATTAAAACAATAACAACAATTATTTACTTTATACAGGCGGACTCAGTAAATTAAGAAAATAACATTCACAACAATTTATTTTAACACTGACTTAAGCTATGTATGCATATAATAATATTATATCCATATATGAAGGTATATTAAAACGATAGTGGAACTGAGGTAATGGAACTAAATTTCCATTCCACTATAGTGCCAATGGAGTTATATTCCATTACCACTAATTATTCAAAATTAGTGCACTAAATTTCCACTACCACTAAAATCGATATATTTAATGCAATAAATTTCCATTGCCACTAAAATTTTTATATTTAATGCAATAAATTTCCACTACCACTAAATTTATTTTATTTAATGCACTAAATTTCCACTACCACTAAATTTGTTTTTTTTAATGCATTAAATTTCCACTACCACTAAATTTTTTTTATTTAATGCAATAAATTTCCACTACCACTAAATTTGTTTTTTTTAATGCAATAAATTTCCACTACCACTAAATTTGTTTTTTTTAATGCAATAAATTTCCACTACCACTAAAATGGTTTTATTTAGTGGTTAACTATTTCTATCTGCATTTAGTGGTGGCTGCAATATTGCTGCATTAATACGATAATGCATTATAAATTCAATGCAATAAACCCAACTCTGATTACAATGATGACGTTAACGATAACTGGGAAAACATAGATATTAGCAACAGTAGAGAACAACCGAATATACAAGAATTCATTTATGACTACAACCCAAAAGCTGAAGAAATTAGAAATGCTACTGCAACATCGTTATTAAATATAAATTAAATATACACACAGTTTAATTTCAACAAAAATCCACTGTGATTCAGGGCATTAATTAAAATATATTTTATTTAATTTTAATTCATCAATAAAAAAATTTATTTTACTTGAAAAAACAGAAACAACAAACATTTCTTAATAACATTAAAATCTTATTCTATAGGGAAAGGAACAAAAAAGCAGTCTTATTATTCAAAATACTGACAGATTTAATCCTTAAAATCAATTCAACATTCCAATGACGTGATAAAAGCATTATTAATGTTTATCTATTTAGTTTTAATTAATAATTTTAATAAGATGTTCCTCTAATGTCAGAAGATTAAAAAAGATGTCAAAGATTAAAAAAATTAATAATTAATTTCTTCTAATTTGAATATAAATTGAATTAATCCAAAAAGCAATGAAATTAATAAAACTTTTATGATTAATTTTAAGAATTAAAGCTTTAAATTTGCATATGCCATAAACAAAAATATAATTCATTGTGCAAGTTAAATAAAAAAATAATGAGCTAAAAATAAATGCATCTTAAGGGCATTTTAAAATTGTAAAATTACATTTTAAAATTGTAAAATTTTTTTTAAAATATCATTTCTTTCGGTTTCTATTCTGATCATTTGATTTTGTAATTTCAGCATTTCTGCGTCCGTATCCGAAAGTTTTCGTAATTCGGCTTTTATTATATCATTAGATTGTTGCATTTTATTCAAAATTTCTTGTTGGTAATTCTTCCTATTTCGTTTTTGTGCTGGAGTATCCTCTATAGTATCGGAAGACAAATCAATGGTATCAGTATCCCAATTATTTGTCTGTAATGTAGTATCGTATTGTAAGGTGGAGTCCATATCCTCATCTAATGCATCAATTTCAAAATATGATGACTCAGAATGACTTGACGACTCAGATACTAAAAATTAAATTAAAAAACACATATTAGAGAAATACTGATAAATAAGATTGTCAGGGTGCCATAGAATTCCATATTGTTGAATTGGATTTAAAAACGACGAGAAAAAAATACTTAGGTGTCATGACAGCCAATGTTATCGGTTTTTGCTTGATCTAGAACTAATTCTAATCGATATTTTTGAATAAAGTTGGATTTCATGACACTAATGTATATTTTTTCTTATCATTTTCAAATCCAATTCCGATATTATTGGATTCTATGACACCTTTGGGTATATATATAAAAAGGGCTTATATATAGTTTACTGGCAGTTATCCCAATCACCTTAAACTGTTTACCACAGATAGGTCCTCTTAAGAGTCGGGGTTATACCAATAAACTGAACTTTTTGCAAAAGTAAAAACAAAGCGTTCTAAAATTACCAATACTTTCATCCATAATGAGATCAATCGAGTTTGATTTAAACGATCCTAATATTGTATGGATACGTTCAAAATGCATCCATGTTGATGGTGAACCACCGGATACACCAATCTTTTTTTTTCATCCCTGTAATATTTATAAATTTAAAACCCAAATATTTAAAAAAATTCATATTAACAATACACTTACTTATATTTATTTGTAAGATTATGAATTTTGAACTGAATTTCCTGCTTTGAAAATTTGAAACCACTTTCTTCCATTGCAACTTTAATTTCGTCGTATATATGACTATTTTTTCGGTTTCCTCCGAATTCATCTATATGGTCTCCCCATAGCGTGATAAGCAGATTCTCTTCATCACTGGACCATACGGTTTTCTTCTTATAATGTCGTTTCCTAAGAAATAATACAAATTATTTAATGGACAATTTATAAATTCTTTTTTTTATTAAAAAAAGACTAATTTTATAAATATTTCCACAGAAAATACGAGGAATTTTTCCACAAGTCTTTGACAACACAAGGCACAAAGTTGTGCTTCATGTCAATTAACTTTCTTAATTCTTACATTTTTGATTTATTATTATTATTATCACTCATTTTTAACTTGGGTAAGTAGTTTATTATTTTATTTTTTATTTATTATATTATTAATTTATTTATTATATTATTAATTTATTTATTATATTATTAATTTTAATGTTTACCACGTGTGATTTTCTTTTTTTTTAAGCGCAAACGTCAAACAGCTGTCAAACACTAAAAAATAAGTCACAATAGTCCCAAAAACAGTGTTGTATCTTTAAGAAAACAGTGCTGTATTCACGAAAATCAAGAAAATTTTGTTAGATTTTTTGAAAATCTACAAAATTTTCTAGATTTTAGGTGTATGAGAAATCTAGAGATTTTAACAAGATTTTCATCAAAATCTCGATATTTCTAGATTTCTCTGTATATGTAAATGCACTATAAAGGATTTTGTCTGCTATGAACTCCATTGATGAATTAAGCAGAAATAACGGAATAGTTTTGCTTTTATTTTTGTTTTTTCTTAAGCCTGGTATTGAGTTCAATTTTGTGAAAAAAGTTTAGCTACATTTATTTTTCCATTCGAAAAATTTGACATGCAACATATATCCCTAAAAGCATGCATCACCTTTATACACAACAAATAGCACAGTTCAACAAAATAATTTTTTTTTGTTGCTTTTGACAAGAACTAAATAAACTTTCGTTTGGGGCTCTGAATCTACATGTATTTTAGTTTTTCAGTTTTTCTTTTTAAGACCTGCACTTTTTATGCAATCTTGAACAGTCCAACTGCTGTGCAGTGAGTTGAAATTATAATGATATATCATGCATTTTATATACAGAAATTGCAGAAGACCACCTATGATAATTCGAATATTCAATATAACTCTAAATAACCCAACACCAAAACAATGTCAACAGTAAAAACTCTATTAAAAAATCCTGCTCATTATAATAAAAGAAATTTGTTTGTAGGCTGGTGTAAATTTATTTTATTTCGTTCGAAAGAAATGTTGACTATGTTGTTCCGTACATGAATCAAAATGTTGACAGAAACTTGTTGCATTTAGAAAAAATGTTGATATGTAAATTTCACATGTTTTTCTCAGCAAGAACAGAGTACTACCTTTGAAACATTTTTTCAAAAACATTTCGTACGAAACATTTTTATATGCAATTTGACAGCTTTTCGTACGAAAAGTTGAACTCAATACCAGGCTTTAGGTTTTAAAATTTATTATTTTCATTTATTAGTCTCTCTGTTTTTTTGTTTTGATGAACACTATGGCTTTGCTAACTTGGGAGGTCATGGTATAGTGGTTAGAGCGCTCGCACAGAAATTCAAACAACCGAGATTCAAATCCCAGCGAAGGAGAAAAATTAAAAAGTAAAATTTGTGGTTTTTCAAAAATTATAATGTAAAGATAAGAATTTCATCGGTGAATCAAAGTGATACATTAGGACGCATTATGTAAAAATTCACTATGATTCTCGATGATAATGTCTATCAGAATTCACCGGACTTCTACGAGACAAAATCAACTTCAGTCATATATGACGTTTTGGACAAATACTCTGAAAATTCATGTATGACTCCAAATAAAATTCAGCAGCTGCATCGATGATTCAGCATTGTCAGCGTTTGTTACGAGGATTCAGTGTGATTTTCCCCACCGGGTATGTGAGCAATTTTAAAATTATTTTGAACTACAATCATGTAGAATGAAGGAAATATAATGTATATAAATAAAGAATATTTTAAATCATTTATAATATACAAAATGCATATTATTGCCTACAAATAAGAAATAATAAACAATTACCTTCACCGTCAGTGGTTACTGAAACAGGGAATCGTTGTTGTACATCCGTATAGTTTTTTTGATCGTATTCTGAACCTGTTGATGATTTTACATCGTTTAATGTAATTTCGCCTAAAATAGAGAGAAAAAAGGTAAACATAGAATATTTCAGTTTGTGAAACTTTTTGAAATTTAAATTAATGATTAATGAAATACCTATTTATGTACATACATACATACTTTATAGAACTTCAAGATTATATATTCGGAGACAGTACAAAAATAATAATAAAAATTATAATAATAATAGAATTTTCATTCCAGCAATACAAATGAATTAATCTACAAATAAAAAAGGTTTTAGTTTTTTAACAACTCTTAGTTAGTTAATTAAATTGAAAAACATAGTATAATACATATTAAAGAATTTTATTATGCAAATAAAATTCTGGTAGCAATGGAAAGAAAAGCCAACAGTTAAATAATTATTTAGGCTATGAATGAATGAAGTGAAATAAAAAATGAGTAGGGATTAGCACAAGATTTTCTTTTAGAAGCTCTCCATTTTGTGATATATTAATAATATATAAAATGCAGTAGAAAATAGTGATATTGCTCTAATATTTAGAGTCTAAATCAGGGGTTACCAAAAACTTTTTGGCTGTGTATTAGTGAGTAAGATAAAAAAGATGTTGGGAGAATATATTAATTTACAGTCATAGAAAAATTTTAGTAATTTACGCTGTTCTGACATTCATTTCATCAACATACATAAAGTTATAAATGTTTGACTATATTTAGGGCATGTTTTTTAGATATATGCTGGGAAATAAAAAATTAATTTTTTCTTAAAAAAATATTCTTTAAAAGTATAAAAAAGTAAATAACTGGGTTATAAGATAAAATCTTGTACATTTATATTTTTGACAGTTACGTATTTGTAGAATGTTTTTTATATAAGATGATTGTAATTTTTTGCGTTGCTTTGAACAAATAAATTTTAAGTCGGAAAATATTTGTATTATAATTAGGCCTTTTCCAAAATGTTTTCAACAATTGCTTAATAAAAACACCACCACTAAATGGTCTACCCTTTCTAACAATTTTAAAGCTTATTAAGCTTGTAATCGCCATTTTCAATTAAGGATCCAATTTCCTCTCCTACCAACCTTTTAATGTTTCTAAAAAATTTAATTTTTTAACATAAAATATTTTTTGAGTTTCATCGATCAGTTTTTTTGAGTAAGCCCGAAAGAAATAGAAGAGCATAAACAAGGTCCATTAATACAGGTCATTGCATCTCTCAGGCTGATTTTATGTAAACCTACCTGTAAACGTCAAAGTTTGTTTACATATTTATCTTTTTTGTTTTTATTTGAATGTTTATGTTTTTAATCAGTGTTGCCATATTGGCTATATCTAACAAAAGTTGGCTACTTTTTTCTTACATATATATTTTCTTTTTGTGTTTTTTCTTTCTTTAAAAAGAAAATGGTATTTTTATTTCAAATGAATAATAGTAGTTTTAACTAAACATTGTAATATTTTAGGTTCAAGCAGGATAATATTGTTATGAATTGTCCTTTATAGTTCGTTTTTTATACTAGGGCTCTTTACTGCAAACTAAAAATACAGATACTTTTGGATTTTAAAGCTTTTATTTACACTCTATAATCTTGTATATATAACTAAAAAGAGTAATGTGAAGCCTTATTTATAATACCTACAGTTTTTCTAGTAATTGTTATTGTCTCTATTGCTTAGTATTTAATTAATTCCACAGCAATAATAAATCTTTTATAATTTAAAAATTTATATAATTTTAAACGTACTTGATTTTCCGACATGTATTTTCTTATTGTAATAATTTTTTTATATAGCCCAAATGCTAAAAATAGTGAAAATACTAATTTAAGGGAATGCAATTATGATTTTGTTTTACAAAATTATTTCTTCGTAACAATATGTTTTATATGGGAGACTTTCACTTTATTTTACAGTTTATATTATAGAATGTATGTTGAAATTAAATTTTATATGTATAAAATTACCCGACATTTAAATGTTTAGTTTTAATTTATTGAATTTTCTTATTGAAATTTGGTTACTAAATTTTACGGACTGTGGCAACACTGACTTTAGTTTCTTTTCCACCATTTTCTACAAAAGCTTTATATAATTTTGACGGTTACGGGTAGATCACGCGACACAAAATACGTGTGCTTTTTTCTATAGTTGTATTGTTGGCCTTGAGCATGGTGAAATTACTTACAAGGTGGTGGCAGGTGAATATAGTACAAAAACAACAGGGAATTTGTTTTTGTTTTTTCAGCTCTTTAATGTCAAAGTAAATTAAAAAAGCACATTTCACAAGTGTGTGTGTGTATTGTTAACAACATATATGTCTCTACACCAAAACAAAACACACGAATACACACAAAGCAAAATGTAAACAAAACATAAATATAAACAAAACTTTTGACAGATCCGGTATGACCAAAAAAAAAAACCCAGCTGGGTTGGCAACACCACCTTGTAAGTAATTCCAGCATGGGCCTTGAGCATAAACAATACTTATGAATGCTCTCTGCACAATTGTGCTATGCAGCGATGCCAAGTGTGTAGATTTATTTGAATTTTGCAGTTTTTCTAAGCATTGAGCAGTTTTGCAGTTTTTTACTTAAAAAATAAGTTTTTCTGTAAATTGTGCAGATTTGACATCTTAAAAAAATAAAAATGAAAAAATATTTTTTCCGGCGACTACCTCCTAGCAGTCTTCTGGTTGCCATGAAAATGTAGATCCCGGTACTCATGGATCATGGATGCTCCGAGAAGCTAAGCCGTAACCTTGATACAGGGTTGAATAGCCAATTACGTTTGTATGCACGTAAACAAAAAAAAATTGAAATACGTTTTATTTTTTGTCTTTTATTTTCTGGTGCAGTTTTTTTTCTGAAAACCATTTTTTTTCTAATTTTGCAGTTTTTTTTGTAAATTATGGCAACGCTGGTGCTATTAAATGGTAATCACTGGTCTAAATCAGGCCTGTGCAAAAGTAAAAATGTAGTTGTGTTGGTGAGAAAATGAGAATTACACTGCTGAACGTGTTAGTAGCAGTATTAGCACTGTATGAATTTATTTTTAATTAAAAATTATGTTATCTACTCTAGTATATAAAATTCTCGTGTCGCGGTGTTTGTTGCCAAACTCCTCCGAAATGGCTCGACCGATTGTCATCAAATTTTGTGTGCATATCGGGTAGGTCTGAGAATCAGTCAACATCTATTTTTCATTCCCCTAAATATTGAGGTGATCCGCCCCAAGGGAAAAAATATGCCTCACGTAAATAATGTACCGACGTCGATGAAATATTAAACTAGATATGTTGTATATCTGCGTATCGTAGAACACATATGGTTTATGTTTTTTTAAGAAGTACTTAGAGGGGGCGATACATCCTATCCCCAACTATCAAACTGAAGGATCGAAAATGGCAGATAATCATTTATTAAAATTATTAGTAACGCAGGCATTGATTGCTAATATCAATGTCGAGTTTTGCAGTTTGGTGAAGAGTATCAAATATATTTGAACTAAAAAAATGTTTCCTAGAGCACATTTATATTGCAAAACAACGTTTGTCGGGTTAACTAATACTTTTATAAAATTATGAATCCAAGTGAGTGTGAGTTTGATGTCAACGTTGGACGCATACTTATTGCAACCTTTATTAATAAATCAACCTTTGTAACGTGGCGTTACAAAAGTCCAATAAATACCCTGCAGACAATTAAGTTAGCTTTCAATTAATTTAAAACTAACTATTTCTCAAGTAGTGGTGGTTGACACTTGGATTACTTTTATATGAAAACAACTAACTATTTTAACATTGCGATGTCCTAGTAAGTAGTCAATTGTCCGACTCTGCATTACTTTCAATTAACTTTAAAGCTAGTTACCTAGCCGTTAACTTAAAGTTAACTTTTTGTAGCTAGCTATAAACACTTTGATTTTGGTAAGTTCTGGATTACAATGTAGTTAGCTTATAGTCAGCCCATAAAAGTGAATCCTAAGTTAGCTTTATTTGTAGTCGACTACCAATTTATTGGCAGGGTATAGACATATAAAATAAACCAGTATCTTTACACCAACCACATACACTGCTCTTATCAACGTAACAAACAAACAACCACAACTCTATTTATTTCAAGCATAAACAGCAGTGTAACCATCAAACCTAACGATATCGCAGAAAGAGGAACACAAAAAAATAATAAAACTGACACTAATGACAGTATGAATATTTCATTTAATAAGATTTTAACAATATGGTGAGCTTAATAATTCTCATTAAGGTAAAATATTTTTCTTCATAAGATGACCGAGTTTAATGGATGAAATCGAGAGTGGGTGGGCGATGGCCAATAGCCCGACTCTTAATCTCGAGTGTAGCCAACAGGCACCGTAGTTTTAAAGATAGTAGATTTCTCCATTTATGAATACTCCAAAAGTAACATTTATGAATATTTTCAAGAATGTGATTTTTAAAAATTTTTATTTTCTTCACGCACATAAACGCTGCATTCATATTTTTCTAAGCGTACATACGAGTATGTAAGTGAAAAATGATTGGAAAAAAGTTTTGAAAACACTTTTTTAAACTCTTTATGATAGGCAAAATTGTTTTAATAACGTTGTTCTTGTAATGCCTTCATAAATTCTTAGAATTTTTAACGTTTGCTTGTCGCCAACCAGTATTGCCAAAACGGCGGTTTTTCAGCTAGATCTGGAGGTATTTTGTCTCCTATTGCGGGTATTTTTCGAAAAAAACCGCTAAGCGGTTTTTCTAGCTGCAAAATATGTTTAGTTGGCTGTTTGTGGTGTTTTTTATGGCCTTGTATTTACTTAAACAAATCTAAAATAGCTATATTTGTTATTTATTTTTGAAGTGTATGCGGTACAGAAAAACAATTTAAAATCAAATGTTTTAAAAATTACATTAAACCTAGTTATTTGATTTATCTGTTTGAAACTGAAATACTAAAATACAAATGCAATGGCATAATTACGTCTGAAAAAGATCCAGAAATAAGACAGCTATGCGTGCATTGAGACAATTGATTCAAAGGTAACTAAAAAGTATTATTTTTATGCTTTTACAGCTAATTAATCATTACCAGAAAACAGTAATATTTTGTCAGAAATAGATACTTTTTCGGTAAATAGCGTATTTCAATAAAAAAGAGAAGATCTTATTTAATTATTGGAACAATTTGGTAATAGTAAAAAAAAATTGAAAAAATTTTATTGCAGCTTGGTAACATCAACATCATAAGATTCAAATGCTATACTGCTTTGGTTCGAAATTTCAGCATATCAGGATTCTGCAGGAAATAATATCTTCAAGGAATTAGCTGATTTTGCTTTGCAATGTCGATGTTGAACGAGTTTTTAGTCAAGTAAATGTCGTAAAATCAAATTTAAAAAATCGGTTGCAATGTGAGATGGTTACTATGCTTTTGACAGTAAATTAATTAATAAGGGTATTTAATTTTATTATGTTTTTAATTAACATATTTTTTAGATATGGCCTTCGTCGACATGAAAAGTGCTGCTATTATTATGAGGTTCTAGAAAATTTTAAATTTAGTATGCTAGCTCAGAAATATATTATATAAAATGATAATTTTGAATGGGTAGGTGTAAGTAAATGATTAATTTATAAAATAGCTTTTGCATAAAAATAAATAAAATTTAGAGTCAAAAACAGAATATGTGGCATTTTTATTAAAAGTTAAGTTGTTTTTCTTTTTTAAAACAGTTTTGCTGCATTAAACAGCGGTTTTATTTAAGGATTTAGTGGTTTTTGGCGGTTTTTTAAGTGCAATCTGGCGGAATATTTTTGCAGGTTTTGGCAACACTGTCGCCAACACACAAAACAACAGCTACATAAAAAAGATGCCAAATAGAAAAGTATTGTTGTTGAAAATATTTTTTTGAATTTATGTAATTTTTTTTTAAAGTTTTAAATTGAAAACATTTTTTTACAAACTGTATGTATATGACGAAGAGTCATATATTCTCTTTGAAATAATATTGTATGTCATAAATGGTAGAGATAGTTTTAGCCGTTTCAGCCACTCAGGTTTCTGTGCAGCGCTCACTTAGTGCATTATCTACAGTATTAATCAAGCTTAGATCAAAACTCTCAAGAAAATCTCTTTCTAATTCACTTATAGTAAAGCTGAATTATGACCTATTAAATTTTTCGAACCTTAGTATTGGAGATAATATAATAAATTAATTTTCTTCTTCCAATTTGCAAAACAGATATATTTTTTTCTTATTTCTTGACAAACTGTATATACATACATACATACAAAATTGTGTCGTACATTTGCAAATGCCCAATACGAAAATACGAGAGCGCGACAACAAAAATTATTTTTGAATTTGTCACTTGAAAAATTCAGCGAATATTCATCAGAATTCTAATTTTGCCTGCATGAACGAGTGAGTGTGTGAAAAAAAATATTCACGCACATAAAAAAGTATTCGTCAAAATTCTAATTTTTCATACATGAATGTTGCCCGAAGAAAAAACAATATTCACACATGAAAAAGAGCAAAGCAAAATGTCTTCTGTTTATTCAAATATGTGTGAATTGAATCATAAGTGTAAATTGAGTGAACGCTTTGGTACTCTGGGAAAATCTACTAGAATTAGAAGTCTTGTAAGTGCTTGATTACAGTACAATGTAGCTTCTTAGTTTTAAACTGATGCAAAATATATTTTATGTGGGTATTAAAAAAGATAAGTATAAGTTAAGAATAGATATCTTAGTGCTTTGCTAACAGTGGCGGATTTAGAATTGTTCCTTCTTAGGCAATTTTCGTGTTCCGCCCTCTTTGGTAATATATAGGGCAACCAAAAATATGCTGTATAAAATTAGGTAAGCGCCTAAAATATGCATTGAAAAAACACTTTTAGGCGTTAAAAACATAATACATACACATGTTGATGTAAACTTACGTATATTTTTTTTTCAAAAATTTGAAAACATGAAAAGTAACAATTAGCCACTAACCAGATAAAATAAAGTTCCTTAAAAAACACATACGGCCGTATGTATAATGAAAAATTAGAAACTCGTTAGTATATGGGACAAAAAACCGGCAAGTTTATCACCCGCTATATACTGATATTATTAAAACTTTCCATACTCTCTATTTGATAACTAGTCAGATAATCCAAAAAATTAAATACCTTGTACCTTTGAGTAAGAATTTCCACGTATAGGAATGACAAACTTAGCCACTATGAACAACGACCTGCTAATTTTTTATTATACATAAGACCGATAATGCATAAGTATGAGACGAACTGTAATTCAGAACATATCTCAATATTGAATTTTTATCTTTTTTTTTCACTGAGTGGCGACCAAAAGTGTATTGTACTTTTCCTATCAGTTTGGCTAAATTAAAATGTTTAAATGCATTTATCCCAGAATAGGTTTTATTGAGTTATGCCACTCTTCTCACAAATGAGCGATATATTTATTTTAATTGCAAAATTAACAAAAAAAAAAAAATAAATAAATAAAAAAATGTGTAAAAATTCAGACTGACAAGAATACAAAAAAAAATTTATTTAAATTATTGTTGCAATAAATAACAATCATATCGTTTAAATTTTGAAATATGAAGCCTTATCGTAAAACGCTCTTGTACATCGAGAAACTTCTTTCGACATCAGCGAAAGTAATTGGTGGAAATTTGAAAGCAAACGTTTCCTTGCATAATTTCTTACGTTGAGCTCAATATGTTTTTGACTTCCGAGGTGTTGTTTTATGGTAAATATTTTCTTTGCTGTCACTGGCTTATTGCAAACTTTACAAAACAGAATATTCCTATTAGTTTTAAAATCTCGGTATTCGCTGATGTATTATTTAGTCTGTTTGATACAGATTGCTTGATTTTCTGCATATTCTTACGAAAATTTAATTAATTTAAAAATTAACTTTTAAATTAATTTTTTATGTAAATTCTATATGTTGTGAACCTTTTCTTTATCTATATAAATTATACAAACTTTCGGCTTGAGGTTCTTATATATAAATTAAAAAGTTTAACACCTTTTCTTTTGTGTTTTTTTATTTAGTTTATTTTTCCAATATTTCGATCAACCTCGTTGATCATCCTCAGGGAATAAATTATCACTACAATACAATTTAAAACATATAACATAAATTTAATAAAAATCACAAACAGAAAAATATCACAACTTTCATAACAAATATCTTACATAACTATTATCCGTGGTGTCGTCAATCTGTTTATATTATTTGTCACTCACTGTCATGTTTCTCCTTTTTCAGTTCTGTGCTTATTTATTATGTGTCGATATATATGTGCACAATTATAAGTATCAGTTTTAAAGTTTATTCGTTTATTTGTTTGTATATTTATTATATGAAGCATCTCTTTGAAATATCTCTTTCTATAATTATTCTCTCTATCCAATATCATCACTTTATTAAACTCAGGTTTGTGTCCAGTTATGCTACAGTGGGCTGCAAGTGCTGTTTTTTGATTTAAATTTTTATCATTGTTTTTTAAGTCCGATTTATGTGATGATATTCTGGGGCCTATTTCACTAAGCTACAAGTCTACAATTACAAGTGTTTTTGCCGTAAAATTGTAAATTTGTAAATTATTGTGTTTCATAAAAATACAATTACAAGTTTGTAGCTACAAGTGATTTTTACAATTTACAAGTCTACAAGTCATACTTCTACAAGTCGTTTTGTTTCATCAAATTAAATTTTCACTTGTACATTTGTAGAATTGTAGAAAAAAAGCTTAGAGTCGACAGAGACTCTCAAAAAAATTTTACAAGTTACAAGTGAATGATAAATTGAATTAAAATTTGATTTTTAACTATTTTTTAATAAAAATTAGTTCAAATAAACACAAAATCAAACAATTTTAATATTAATTACCATTAATTTATTTATTTTGTTTATTTTTAATTATTTATTTTTTTATATAAGTGATTATATGTAATAAAAAAAAACTATATCACATTGTTTGCTTATTACACATTATCGATATTAAAGTACCCATTATTGTGAAACTATTAAAAGTATTCCTATGTTCAAATTCGTACTACGTCAGAACTATTTCTCCGATCTTGTTTATGGAGCACTCATTTGCTTTGTTATTGTGTTTTCTTTTAAATGGATTCAGATAATTAGAAAAAGTGCACATTGTTAATTCTTTGTGTTAAATTTTTCTACATCACCAAAAGCAGGTAGACGTGAAATCAGAAGGAATAACTAAGTAAAACATTAAGAATATGTTGGAGTTGTTAAGAAAATCTCTAACCCTCTTTTAAGAAATTTTAATACATTAATTATTTCTAAAGACAACAATGATACGTTTTTGGCCGAAGAATATTGTGGAGCGTAATTCACTAGTTTTTAAGATAAAGCTGTCGTGCAAAAGCAGCAATTATTGAGTTCAGTAAAAGAGTTGTTATATAATTGCACTAAAATGTGGCTTTTCCACTACCTATTTGTGCAATAAAATGAAACGAAACCTTTAGCCAGCAGAAAGTAGAGACTGCAATGCAAATTTATAAAAATTTTATCTTATTTGACAATTTTATTCTGTCCGTCAGTTAAAAATTCATTGCATTCTGCTGGTCAGGGTGGTCGATCAAAAGTAAACAAACCACTGACCACAAAACGCCATCGAAAGCTTCGCCTGGATTTTGATCGGACGCACTTTAATTGAATTAAATTGGATTATGGAGGATTGGAAGATGGTCCTATTGCCGGACTAAACCAAAATTAAATTATTTTTCCAGCAATACAATAATTTGAAATTCACCGCCAAAATAACTCAAAAGTGGTTAAATGATAGCGAACTGAAAGTAATATAATGGTCACCAAAATAGCCTGACCTCAATATGCTTGAGTCCTTCTGAGATGCTCAATTTATCAAAATAATTTTGTAAAAATATTTTATTTTATTTTAAAAATTTGCAAAATATTATTCAAATGTGTTACATTGCATTTTTATAGGATATTTTAGCACTTTGAGTAATAATAAATAAGAGTTTTATAATTAATATCACAATGTATACAAAAGAACTTGTAATTGTAGAAATTGTAGTTTACAAGTACAAAAATCTACAATTGTTATACAAATTTTAATGAAACACAATTCATTAGCACTTGTAAAAAATAGACTTGTAATTGTAACTTGTAAACTTGTAGAATTGTAGTTTAGTGAAATAGGCCCCTGGTCTTTAATTTTGTTTTTGTTGTACCAACATAAACTTTTTGGCATTTATCATTGTCGTCACCATTGCACGTTATTTTATAAACCAAATTTGCTTCATCCATTTTGTCTAATTTTGTTTTCATGTTTGTAAATAATCTTTTAGTTGTATTTTCTGATTTCATTGCCAGAATATATTTCTCTTTATTATATATATCAGAATGTTTAATTCTTTTGGACAGGCCTGGTACATAATTAATGGCTGAATATATCTTTGTAGGTTCATCCACAGGTTTGTTGTCACTACGATTTTTGTCATTTTTCCTAGTTTGTTCTAACAAGTTCTTAATTAACCGCTTTGGGAAGTCATTTTTCATAAGTATGTCATATATTGGTGTTAAACTTTTTAATTTATATATAAGAACCTCAAGCCGAAAGTTTGTATAATTTATATTAATTTTTTATATCATGCAATTTTACTCCAATAGGTACAGCATTGAAAAATACAGAACTTTTAATTTAGAATTCATTATTAAGCAATTTTTTTAAACGCTAATTCCCCTAAATGTAAAATTTGTATACTTTGCATTTAGTTTGTTTTTTGCTTTGAGATTTCTACCAAATTGATATTAACTATTGCACAATAGTTTAAGAAGGAGCTTTATGAACAATTCTCGCGAATTTCCTCAATTTCAAGGGTTCCCTTATTATTCAATAGAATATACTTAAGTTATGTGTCAGTACGTAGCCATTATTTTGAAAAAATAAAATTTAGTTATATACGTAAATTCTTATAATATGTATATGTAAAAATTTGTAAAATATGCCATACAAATATGAAAAAAATTGAAAAATGCAAAAGTATGCATTTATGACGAAATATGCAAAAATATGCCGTAACAAATAGGGGTTAAACGTCGTAGTTTTTCCTAAAATGAATTAATATTCTGCTTGTTTGTTTGCATTCAGAAAAAAAAAATGCTAATGCATATTTTTGGTTGCCCTAGTCATCATCAAATTCATAGGCGTCGATGTTAATACCACGCTGCTTCAATTCTTCCAATAGTCTCTTCTTTAGTTCTGCCTTATTACCAGTAGTCGGCATTTCCATTTTATTTAATTCACGCTTAAGCCGGTCTACTTTCAAATCTTAAAATTTCATGTGTATTATTTTGCAATTCCACTTCTGACACAAATTGTAATATTTTAAATTTCAAAAAGTTTTTTTTTCCTACAAACCTTTTCTAAAGAAATAATTCCTATGCGGATTCTTAATTGCAATAACAAACACTGATTTAATTGTCTATTTACTAATTTACTTTATTTGCACTTAATACACTTTACTAGATATACACTGTTAAACAATACCAGACTTTAGGACTCACTGTTGATCACAACTAAATCAGAACTGACTTGGTTCCCTATCTCCGCTCTGCCCTTTATTTAACTTTCAATGTTTCTACATTACTTAATGATTTTTCTTTAAGCTTCGAGATAACTGGCAAAATACATGTACAATCTTAAGCTCTTTTTTTACTTAATTTATTTTTCGAATATTAAATATTGATTGAAATGTGAAATATGTTTTTTCAATGCATTTTTAATTTCGTTATTTTTTAACTAATTTTAATTTTCACATGTTAATTACTTTATTTTACAAATATACATATGTATGTATGCGAATGTAAATTTGTTTGCAAAACACTTAAATATGTAACAAATGTTGAAGTCATGTATATATATATATATATATATACATATATATATATATATATATATATATATATATATATATATATATATATACAGTATTTTTGATTAACCTGCAGGTAAGCAAAGAATGCATCTAAGTTATTTTCATTTACCTGCCCAATTGTGCAGGTATGGATAGGATAAATATCACAAAGCTTTATACCAAGAAGTTCAACCACTATACATTTTTTGTATTTTATATTCTTTGACATTTATTATTTTTAAGTTAAAAAAATTTTAACATAAAATTTTGTAAATTCATTTTATTTCTTAAGGTACATAAGAGAACAAACATAAATTCTGAAATCAATTTCAGAATTTCAATTTTCGTATTTTTACCTGGCAAGATTTGATTGATTTCAAATTAGAAAAAAATATGTATAAAAAATTTTAGATCGTTTGCATAATTATTGGACGTGTCTTGAGCCCACAAAGTTTAATAAAAATGCTATTTTTCTCACTATGGCTCTCTTTAATTGTTCATAACTTCAGTAATATTTATTTTAGAGAAAAACCTTTTTCTCAAATATTCCGGGGCTATATCTGATGAACAATGTTGCTCCGTATTAGTTTTCTTTAACATTAATATTAAATCCAGAAAAAATGAAATTAGAAAATAACAGCGAAATTTTCACATATCTTCGCATTCTTTGCATACGAAATTATTTTCTTAGTATTTATTGCTTTTGTTCATCTGCGTTATGTTTTTTTTATTTCTCAATCATCATTATTAAAAAAAGTCAAAAACAAAACAGAATAACAATAATTATGAGTAATAATTAACAAAACAACCTTTATTCGCTGGCTTGTTAATTCGAGTAAATACTCAAATTGTTGTGGATTTCTTGCGAATTATTTGTCAGTTTACCGTTAGTACATATGAAAGTTAGTTAGTATATGAAAGCAGCAGAATTCGTATACGTTATGAAAACAAACCTATACATGATAAATTATTAAAAAGAGAATTACGAGGAACCAAATTGAAAGCACTGGAAATGAAATGTTTTTTTTAAAAAGTCAAACAGTACATATATGCATTAGACCGGGGATGGCGAACCTATGGCACGCGTGCCCAAAGTGGCACGCAGATAAATTTTCGCTGGCACGTATAATATTTTTCATTTTCATACATATGTACTGACTAATTCAAATGCATTTTTGATATTGAAAAAATTGTGACTCAATTCAAATTTAATGCAAAAATTTTGATATTTAAAAACAAACTTCCAGATTTCTGGCGCATTAATTCATAATGTTGAAATATAATTATATTATTTGCGTACGCAATAGAGGTGAGCACAAGACGCTAAAATTTAACAGTATTGGCGCATATTCATAAATGATCACTTAAGTCGTAATTACTAAAATAGAAGCTAAAAAATAGTTCATAGATAGTTGTAGTTCTCATTCACAATTCATAACTAACGTAGCAACTGCTCTCAGCTGTTAAAAGAAATGCAACCATGTATAATAGTATGTAGAGAAAACAAAATATCGATAATATTTTAAACAATATATTGTTTAATTAATAAAAAAGCTCAGAAAAGTATTAAAAACATTTTGTTGTTCCTTAAAAAAATCATATTAATACTAAAAAATTGTTTTTTGTTTATAGTTTCTATAAATATCAATTAATATAAAGATTTATAAAAATTAAATTTTATTATAAAATTTTGTTGACCAAAAACACATCTCTAGCTTATTTTCTTTTTTGTGCGAATGTTTTTGGGCGCATCAAAAATGGAAGCAAATACCAAAGATAATAAGAAAAAAGAAACTTGGCGGCTCATCAACGAGCAAATGTTGTCAATGGGGTATAAGAGGGATATTAGTCGGTTAAAGCAACAGTGGAATAGGATGAAAGCACAATCAAAAACCAAATTAGCAGCTGTCCGTAAGGCCACTATTTCTACAGGAAATCACATTCCAATTCCTTCTCTGGACGAAAGTGACGAGGAGATTTTAAATTTAATAGCGCCGGAGCTGGCAGTGGATATATGCTTAATAGATAGCAACAGCAAATTGGATAAGACTGAACCTTCAGAGATTTTACGCTCTTTAGAAAAAAGTCCTGTGAAGAAGAAGGAAAATAAGCAGCAACTTTCGCCATACATAAACCAATTGAGGTCTTTGCCGAAACCCAAAAACAAATTTTCTGTGTTAGAGGAAAGGGAGAGCTATATTAAAAAGGAAACTGCGCTTGCTGAGGAACTGCAGAAAAAGCAAATTCAAAAATTAGAAAATGAAATTAGGCACCAGGACACCATTAACAATATGCAAATAACTTATTTGAAGGTGTTGCATGAAAAAGAGTTAAAACATACTGATGAG
The DNA here is from genome assembly GCA_963576795.1 of Metopia argyrocephala. NCBI lineage: Eukaryota > Metazoa > Arthropoda > Insecta > Diptera > Sarcophagidae > Metopia > Metopia argyrocephala. The sequence continues at coordinate 34,635,686 of OY756211.1, forward strand.
CTGCATGAAATGAAAAAGCAATTATTGTCGATCCTAATGACTAACAACAATAATGATAGTTTTACAAAATCTTTAAATAAGTGATGTATGTACATCTGTACTTATAAGTACAATAATTAAATCTACTATTATTTAAGGTGGCCAAATTCAAATGCCTTTAGTAGAAAAAGCAAACATATACCTGAATACCATTTTAAATACATTAATGAAAGGAACCAAAACCTTTGTTATATTTTTCGTAAATTATAAAAGAATCCCTGATCTCTTGATGCGTTTTTAATCATTTTTTATTTACTTGAAATAAGTTCTTTTACTTTTTATTTTATGTACATATGTATTATAATTACGGTGACCATATTTGTTAAACCAAAATACAGAACAAGGAAATATTTTACCAATAACAACTATAAAATGCAAACAAACAGCCTTTCATACGTACATAGGCATGTATATATATTATATTAATTATTTAAATGCAAAATTAAGCAAAAAAATAAAATAAATTAATGTTAAGTGCCTAAGACTCGGGTTCGAGCCTCAGGAGAGGTGTGATAAATTTAATTTTTGTTTTTATCAGAAAACGCTTTAATTAGATCAAAGTTAACTGCAATGTTATTTTTTGGTAATTAAAGAAGAAATGATGTCCGTGAAGGAATAGTACACTAGCCAAACTGAACAATTGTTTTCGACTCCAGCTACGGTAGTCTCATCAGAGTTATTTGTGTCCTGTGCATATTCAAGACCAAACATCAACTATTTAACTTACACTTTTTTGGAAATCGCATACTGAAATTATTACCGTATGCACATACACTTGTATGAGTTAGTCGAAGTAAAGTCACACAACAGTTTCTATCATATTCTCCTTTTCTTACCATCATTGCTGTTCTTGAAATTGTCATCTTATTTAGATGAAACAGAATTACAAATTTATTTTGTTTTTGCCCTCTATTCCACCTTATCCACATTAGTCGACATGAATGATATGTACGACGGTGGTCGTGGTGGTTAGAGCGCAGCACCATAGTCGGGCGCAATTTATGTTAAGTGCCTAAGACTCGGGTTCGAGCCTCAGGAGAGGTGTGATCAATTTAATTTTTGTTTTTATCAGAAAACGCTTTAATTAGATCAAAGTTAACTGCAAGTTAATATAAAGGAAGATCATTTATAAATAAAGTGAATAAGAGAGGTCCAAGATGACTGCCTTGTGGTACACCAGATATAACATCAATATATTTGGAAAACGAATTTTTGAATTTAACACACTGCTTTCTATTGTGTAGATATGATCCAATCCATTTAAGGAAGGAAAAACTGAAGCCAATTTCATTTAATTTATACAACAAAAGTTTGTGATTAACCTGGTCAAACGCTTTGCTAAAATCAGTATAAATTACGTCGAGTTTGTTTCTCAAATTGGTTTTGATTAAGAAAAGTGTTGACAATTTGAGTTCAGCTGCTGATGAACTATGCGGAAGAGAAAGAAAATTAAAAACCAAGTTGAATAATTCACAAAAAATTTTCTCATTTAAACCGTTTCTAATTGAACTAACGTTAGCCCAAAATAATTCAATGTTTAATTCCGTTGAGAGATTTGTTTTTGTTAATAGCAACAGGTTTCACTGTGTTATAATCAGATCACAGTCTATAAGATTAGAAAATTTAAAAAAAAGGGTCAATATAGGCAAGTCTTTTTTTGACAATACCTTCTCAAGAGTAATTATTTTTAACAATTTAATATATTCTCGATTAAAATCAAATCTCTCACTGATTTGGTTTAGTAATTCAATGTAAAATTGCAAAATCTCATGTATAACATCAAAAATTTCTTCCGGGTTAAGATTTTAAGTAGGATACATTTCGGCTTTTGTACCGAAAATAATTTTTGAAACATCAATCAATTAGTATTTTTAAAATCAGTTTGAGTGTTGTGTATTAAATATGTTTTGATAAAATTGTTTAATATGAGCAAAAAGTTAGATTTTATGCTTGAATATAAATACGCCAATCTTGAACTTTCCGACTGAAATTCCTTATGAAGATTTTTTTTAGCTTCTTCTGAAATCTACCAAAATCATATTCAGCCTACCATCCTACCAAACGAAATATTTTCTACCAGTTTTGGTAGAATTCTACCAATTGTGGCAACGCTGTGTACAAAGAAGGTAGAAAAAAAACTTTTTCTAGTATTTTTTTGCGATTTGATAGCATTTTAGTAGCTCTATATGTAGTGCAAAAGATGGATTTCATCGAGTTGAAGTTTTCATAATAATAGTTATAAAGACGTGGTTACGAACGTACGCAAAATAGAAGTCAACTTTAGCTGACAGTAGTGAAATGTAAAATTCTGCGAAATGCAACGGAATATTCAAAAGCGATAAAATAATTTTTAAAGCATACTAATGTAGGTCTCTATCCAGTATTTACACAATAAAATATATCTATTGGTTTTCGTTTAATTGGCTTAAGTATCGGTCGCGAACGTACGGGTCCTGAACGTACGATATTTCCATAGGTTTTTTTTTGTATTATCACCATGCTTAATCCCATAAATATCGTCAAATTTTCTTTACGAAAAATGTAATCCTCTATTTGCAGTGTGTGGTAACTAGTACTGGCAAAGTATTGAGTAATGAGTACCACGTATCGAGTATTTTTACTAATTTTTGGGTACTTGTACTTTTACATTAAAGTTGTGTGGAAAATTAAAATTTTAACCAGCAAAACAAAACTCCGTCTGAAAATACATTATTACGTTATTACAGTTTATGATCAACAAGCTCAATTAAAAATTTGTGCAAAAATTTACTTACAAAGAATATCTTTTCCTTTTATTAAGAGGTGACACATACATATGATATTTTTGTAATATAATTAAGTTAGAGCATGCCACTATTCGTTTACAGATACTGACAAATGAATAAGAAAACTTCTCGAGAACGTAATCCTTCTGATAAATAGATTTCAGTGTTACAGTGTTTTTTAATATTTGTTTTATTAATAACAATTTTCAATATAAAATAATGAAATTTTAACAATATTTGTGATGTTATTGTTTTTACTCAACAGGCCGTTAAAATTGTGCTTATTTTAGGTCCTCATCACAGAAAATCCAGTGCATCATTCTAATACTGGAATATTCGGTATATCATTTCACTTTTAAAGTAAAGTTGGAGACATCTTATCAATTATTAACTCATTGCTTATAGAAAAAATTTACTTACGGTCGCGAACGTACGAAACTTTGCAAACAAAAAAAGTCTATTTATTGGTAACCCAGAAGTTTCTTTTATTTATATACAAATAGGTGACACCGAAATTAATTAAAATGTGGTATGTCTTTGCACCTATTGACATTTTATGCAAAGCAATAACAATAAAATGATGTTTTCGGTCGCGAACGTACGATTAAAACCTAGGCAAGAAACAAAGCAAAAATTAACCGTTAATCGAACTTTTTTTCTTCTCCCTACACATTTCCGTTCTTAATTGCTTGTAAAAGAAAGATTTTGAAGAAAGTGTGCAAACATAATACATTTTTTGCATGTAAAATAAATAAATATAAAAATGTCTTTAGAAGTAGTTTAAAAATTAAATTTTAAATATTTCAGTTTCTAGCCCAATTTTCTCAAGTAAAACACCTGAGATATGATAAGAATCCAATTTATTATAAAAATATAGACTCTTTTTTATAATTATAAGCAATAAAATGCTATGATTATCAACATATTTTTTTCGATCCTGGTTTACCATTTTGAGGAAATGCCCATATGGAATGCATTGCTAATGGTAATAAGCATGTCTCTATGGCCAATTCGTCTTTAAAAAGGCATGAAAATACGGAAGAAATACTGAACATTAAATAAAATACAGAACATTTTTATGTTTTTCCCTAATGAATAATTTATACAGAACACGGGTTTCAAATACAGAACTGTTCTGTATAATACAGAACGGATGGTCACCGTAATTATAATCGGCCTTATTATGAGAGTCGTATTTTTTTTTCGACAATTGTCGTAGTCGTTGTCGTTTTTAATTTTATTTGGTATCATGTAAAATTTACGACAACGACATTTTTGTAAAAGAGTGAAAATAACAGATTGTTTCATAATTCTTACTTATTTAAATATTTATGAACTACCTGATTAGGAAAACTGTCAAAAACAGCTGTTCGGCGGTATAAAAACATAACATAACAAAACATAAAATAACAAAAATAGAAAAATAAAAAAAAATTTAAATAAAATTCACATTTGCTTTTTTAAACAATGAAAAAAAAAACGATAAAAATATTAATACACATATGTATTGTACTAGGAAATACATTATTTCCAATTGTATTTTAAAATTTTCCAAATAAATTTTTAAATTATATGAATGTTTTTTAAAATTTTCTAAATGTATTTTGAAATTGTCCAAATGTTTTGTAAAATTGCCAAAATTTATTTTATACTTATCCATATGTATTTTAAAATAGTCCAAATATATTTTAAAATTGTCGAAATGAATTTCAAAGTTTTCCAAATGTGTTTAAAAAATTTATATTTTAAATTTTCCAAACGTATTTCAAAATTTTTCAAATGAATTTTAAAATTGTCAAAATATATTTTAAAATCTTCTAAATATATTTTAAAATTGTCCAAATGTATTTTAAAATTTTCAAATGTGTTTTAAGAATTTTTAAAGTACATTTGGAAATTTTTAAGATAAGTTTGAAATTTTTTTTTGTTATAAATTTTTAAAATACATTTGGAAATTTTTAAGACAAATTTAATTTTTAAATTACATTTGGATTTTTAAATTACATTTGGAAAATTTTAAAATTGATTTGGAAAATTTTAGAATACATTTGGACAATTTCAAAACAAATTTAGAAAATTTTAAAATTTATTTTAACAAATTTAAAATTCATTTAGAAAGTTTGAAAAAAAAAATTGGAAATTTTTAAAATACAATTGGAAATAATGTAGTAGTTGGGTAGTTATGGGTAGTCGACGTTTCGCTTGGCCTTAAATATTCACATGTTTTATATTCATAAACTTTCATCAATTTCAAAACGTTGTAAACCATTTATTTTATCTATGGCAATACGTCTTTTTTCAAGTTCTATTTCCTCTTTTCTAAGCTTTGAAAATTCCCTTCTAAATTCTTCCTTACATTTTAACTCTTCCTTGTAGAGTGCTAACTTTTCTTCCTTTAGTTTAAAGTTTTTGCGTTGATACCTTTCAATTTCAGCTAAAGAATGCTTCACTTCCTTGTACAATGCTGTTTGGACGTTTAATTGCTCCTCAAGGAGATCATCTTTTGTTTTTTTCTTAGTTGAGGTCTTTGTTGATGTTGTTAAACTTGATTCTCCAAGAATCTCATAGTTTTGTGTTGGTTTTTTAGTTGAAGTTTTTTTTGTTGACTGTGAGGTACGTACTTCTTCAACATCATTACTTTGTATGGGTGTCTTTGATACATGTTTTTGTGTAGAATGTAAGGAGCGTACTTCTTTTGGGCCAATATAGTTTTGTTTGGGGTTTTTGGATTGATTTGAGCAGACTGGTTGTTCAATTTCTAAATTCACACTCATTGGTACATTCTCTTCATTGTCGTTGTTTTGATTTCTGCGTTGTGCTCCAAACGCAACACCACCTGGATTTACAATTGTGTCAATTTGAAGTAAATTGGAGGCAGCCTCTTCAGTTGGGGATAGTATAAATTGCTTAAAAGAACCACCCCCGGTAGCACGACATTCGGCTTTATTGTGTATTAATTTTTTTTTTACTTTAAACTTAAAGTCCGCCCAAACTTTCATCCATCCTTCCCCATTCCGTGTTGGTGGCCCTAAAATGTTAAGTTCTTCTCCAATTTTGTTCCACTCCTCCTTAACATTGATTTTGTTTATGCCACTGCTAAATCCTCTAGCCAAGCATGGATTTTGCTCCAGCAGCAACACCATTCGGCTAAATTGCCTGGTGTTTGTGATTTTTGTTCTAAAATTAATGGAATCGTGAGAAAAATCATTATTAAATAGTTTTTAAGTGCTATAAATACTTATTTTTTAGCTATATCCATTTTTATAATTTTTTTGATTATTTTTTCTATCTGTCGTGAACAAAAACTTTAACGACAATATTTGTAATTTTTGACATTTGAATACGACACTAATAGTACCGAAATTTGTAATAGAATTGCCAATAGTGTTGTATTTTTGTCGTTTTTCGACATTCATAATACCGATTTAAAAAAACGCCTTGTTTACGACACGACAACGACACTCATAATAAGGCCGAATATATTGAATTGCAATACAATGTTTAAATAAAATATTTGAATAAAATTATTAGAAATGTCTTTCTATGAATCCCGATCTAAATATTTTTCCAGTTTCGCCCTCAACGGATTGTTGCAAAGCTTCTTGATCATGCGATATTTCATTCAGAACTAAAATATTAAAAATATAGTATACATATGTATATATGTCTGAGATAATAAGATGATTTGTTTAGTCTACATTGCATGTTTCGCTCCTTGGCTATGTTATGTAAGACTGCAACAGCTACAATAATGTTCTTGGCAGTATCTAAGTCTACACGAATTCTTTCTAGCACAGATTGAAATTTTGACTTAAGCTGACCATTTAAACACTCAATTTTAGCTTTCGTTGCCGTGTGATTTCGATTATATCTTTAATTTCACATGTAAAAGTATTAAAACTACTGCCTTTTCTCTTTTTCTGTTACTGGAGTTCTAACAGGAGTCAACAATATGGAAGATACAAGATATCCGCCATCGCCCAATAACACACCTTTGTGTTGACTTTGTGATGCTTCAAGCTTATCTTTTAAGTAACATGTAGACCAAATCCTTGCGTCGTGAACTTAACCACGAGTGCGAGCAACAATGTCTAAAATTTTGCAATCAGCATCGCAAACAATCTGGAGTTTTTGTTTGTACTAGTTAATATGCATTTAAAGTAAATTTATATGTTTTAAAATACGTACCTGTACGTTTAATGAATAATATCCTTTTCTGTTTCTAAAATGCCCAGCCATTATTGGACCTACATTTCTTGTTGGGCATTTAATGCGCACATGTGTGCAATATTTTATTGATTTCTTCAGGTTCCTGCGCAAATCTTACAAAGTCTGGAAGTCGTAATGTCAATTTTTTTGTAATATTTTTTATTATGCGACTTACTGATGGCTGCGACAAGCCATGAAAGTCAGCTAAAAATTGCAAACAATTTACATTACAAATGACTTAGATATGAACAAATGGTCTCACCTATATCACTTTGGTGAACATTCCGCCCTAAAAATCTTAATGTAGAGAGTACTTGCAAACTTATTGGAATTGCTTTACCTCTCCTAGTTTGAAATTCTTTTGTGTTCACTAACTCAATTATAAAATACGCCGTTTCTTTGTCAAACCGATATCTTTCGTAGAAGTCTTCATCGTCCATTTCAAATGGATTGCAACGTGTTTTATACATTCTAACTTTTTGCACGATGTTTTCGTCTGATAATATTTGAATATCTCTTATGATTCTTTCCATTTTTTTCATCAACTCTTCAAAAATTTTTTATTTTCTAAATAATTTATAAAAAGAAATCAATCAGCTGTTCTTTGAATGTATTAGTTAGTTGGAATTTAGTTACAGCTTTTGCCATAATTAAGTTCGAACTTTATTAGGTAAAAGTTACCAACTCTGAATAACTTAAATAGGTAGTTAGAAAAGTTTACACTTCGTGATTATTTCTGAATATGCGCCATTGTATTTTTCTCATGAGCAAATACTGATTGTAATTGCAACAGGCCTACCAGACGATTTCAATCGAAAATCGGCAAATTTTTAAAAAAAAATCGGCATTATCTGCACTCCAAGCAAGAAAAATCGGCAAAAAATCGGCAAATTAAAATTTCCCATTTTAAAGACAATAAAGTAGTTTTATTAATACTTTATAAATAAACAAAAACATAAGAATTCAGCATTAAAATTAACGAAGCTTTTAGCTGAGCGTTGCACAATTTGCAAAAAAAAAAGTATTGTTCCTTTTTTCAGCCCACAGTTTTATATCGTCAGAAATCCATTCTTCCTTTAACTAAAAAATTTAAATGACTTTGTTATCAATATTTTTGTACCTCTATTGTGTTTGGAATTCAAGTATACTGACATAAGATTGGCTATCTGATGTACTTGCATTATCTTCCTTTTCGATATAATCTAAAAAAATAATTTTACAATTTAAATTTATTCATTGAAAGTATACATATATAGTGAATTTTTCGTACCTCTACTCGTTTGTAAATATCTATCCATTTTAAAACACAATTATTTAATTTTTTTATATTTTTCTTATAAGAATTCGTCACTTGAGTTGCTGTCGCTTGAAAAATTTTTTGGTCTTTCAAATTTGGTAAAAAAAAGATTTCGTTATTTCTTTCTTTTGTTTTGATTCTTTTATTCTTCATAGTTGAGTTATTTTTAAACAAAAATGTACTAACCGAACACGTTTTTTTCTCTTTTGCAGAAGCTATGACTTATTAACAGTTGTTTCTTTTTATGCAGCAAATATTTCAGTATTGTTAAACATTGTAAATTATACTACAACAAGTAAAGTTGCTGTATTTTAAGTTTTTATGAACAAATCGGCATTTTTAAAGCAAAAATCGGCAAATCGGCATTTTGGTAATTTTAAGGTAAAAAATCAGCAAAATGCCGATAAATCGGCAGATATGGCAGGCCTGAATTGCAAATATAAATAAGAGTAAATGATTAAACAGAATACGACCGCAACTTCAGGCAAAAACGAATCTCAGAGAAAACGTGCCCAAAATTAAAACGCCGGCCGCAACTTCACGAACTGTCATTTATTGTTTTTACATTTCTTGTATGTGAAGCTACATATTAAAAAATTAAGTTGATGAGAGTTTTTGCTAAAAATTGAATTTTTATTTTATATTGTTTGTAAAAAAAAATAAAAATGACTACAACGAAGTCATTATCAGCGGTAAAAAATATTATTGGAATAGTCGAGAGTGCGTTTTCTGTGTACAATGTATTGTGTGAAGAATCTGAAGCGGTACGATGCCGGAGATGGTGGGTAAGACCAGTTAACTTGTCCAGAGACTCTCTCGGATTTTTTAAAAGCTATGTGGAGCAAATTAAAGCTAAGGACGAGGAACACTTTTTTAAGGCCACAAGAATGAATATCGCCAAATATAATATGTTGCTTACTTTGCTAAAACCAAAATTAGAAAAGTTTTCCAGAAGAAAGCCGATTGATCCAGAACAACGTCTAGCCATCACATTAATGTAAGCACCATAATCCGTATTTATAAGTTTTTTTATATAACTATATTTGTTAACATTGCAGATACCTTGCTCACGGTTGCAGCTTACAAGTATTGGCCTGGGCATACAAAATAGGTTTGTCTACAGTAAGAGAAATTGTTTATGAAACATGCGAAATCATCTGGGATAATCTAAGGGAAGTATATTTGGCGAACCCTAATATGGTAGACTGGTTAACCATTTCTTCATCGTTTTTTCAACAAACTGGGCTTCCTCACTGCTTAGGCGCCATATACGGGAAGCATATTCGCATAAAATGCCCAAAAAAAAGTGGATCATTGTTTTATAATTACAAGAAATACTTCAGTATTGTTTTATTGGCTGTATGTGGTGCTGATTATGCCTTTACATATGTGGACGTCGGAGCTTTTGGGAGTCAGAGTGAGTGAGTCAGAGTCTTCCGTGAAAGTATTTTTGGACGAAAAGTTCTTAAAAATGAACTTAATGCTCCACCTTCTGCTTCATTACCTAATTCTAATATTGTATTCCCATACTACTTTGTAGCAGATAACGCCTTCCCGCTTTTAAAAAATATGATGAGACCTTACCCTGGTAAACACCTTACAGAAAATAAACAGCACTTTAACAAAATGTTGTCAAAAGCCAGAAGCAGAATTGAAATTTCTTTTGGTATACTTGTAAACCGATGGAGAATTCTCCATACTACAATAAATGCCGCACCAAAAAATGTTGACAAGATAGTTTTAGCAACAGTCGTCTTGCACAATTTTTTAATTTTCCACAAGGACTCACAATATTTTAATCCAGAAAGTATTGATGAAAACATTGATGCGCTAAATCCCATACAATTACTTCCATCGAATCATTCACCTCATGATGCTTTTATCCTACGTAATACACTGAAAGACTATCTGTTTTCAAATATTGCATAGCTTTTTTTTTCAAAGAAACAATTCACTTTTATTCATTTAAAAATTTTAAATACAGTCATAAATAATATAACAATAAAATTTAATATGTTACTAAATAAATTAAAAAAATTGCTAAAATCTTATTACAATTTGGTTTATTATTAATTAGAAACTAAAGGTAATTCTATCACATTGCTTGTAAATAAGTTATTGGCTAAAAATTAATTGGACTTATTACAATTAGGTTTATTATTAATTAGAGACTAAAAGGCACTTTTTATCACATTCATTTGAATTAGTTTAGTGAATAGAATAAATAACTTATGTACTAAATTCGTTTATTTTTGCATATACGAGTGAACAAACAGCACTTTCGATTTCATTTACTAGTTGTTTCGTTAAATCAGCTTCCTGTATTTTTTTGGCTAACGACTCAAACAACTGCTCTGTGGAGTTAGAGCTGGCTTTTACTTGCGAGGCTATATTCTGAATTGATTCAGTCGCAGCACTTAAAAAGTTTTCCATTTGGTTGTGTATATCAACACGTCTCTTTTTTCTTTTTAAGGGGGTCAAAAGGATGTCAGTGTCACTAGAATCATCAATGGTGGTATCTAACGACGATTCAGTTACATTACAAACAGTGCTGGATTAAATAAAAATATTATAGTAAATACAACACAAAATAATTACAAATTTTTTAAGTTTGTGTACCTTCTTTTGGAGTCGATATCATCTAGAAAACGAAGAGATTCAGCGTATTTATATGGCTTGTGGAACACAGCCTCACTTCCAGACGGCTGATTTTCTCTTTGTTTATATCTTTTATAAGAGTCTCGGATACTCTTCCACTTCTTCCTTGCATCATCCGCTAAAATAACATTTCAATTATACTTTTAGAAAATTATAAAGATACATATATGAACAAAAAAAAAATACCAACCTGTGATACCGACAACTTTTCCAATTTTTATCCACAAGTCTTGCTTGAAATAAAAGTTTTTATATAATGGTGACTGAATATTATATATGCAATCATGTTTACGCACTTCAATTATTTTCTCTATAATATCACTCATTTTATTAAACAAATCACAAAATTATTAATTATTTGAACTTTTAAGTGTTTTTTTGATTTTCTTTTTTTCTTATTTTCTTCGCGCCAAAACTAAAAAACATATGGATTTGTTTACAAAATGTATGAAATTTAATAAAAGTGTGGTAACATTACTGAGAGAATTTGTTTCTAAAAATGAGAGCGTAAGAAAAAGCGCTGTCAAAATAAAATAGATTCTATTTCACGACCGCATTCTCCAGCGTTTTTATGTGTCAATTTGTATGGAAAAAAACGTCATGCCCCAGTTCTGTTTAATCATTAAAGCAAAAACAGAGAACAAAAAACAACAGCACACAAAAGCCATTGTACAACATTTTAATATACAGTTGGTTCAGAGTACAATAAAAATATTGTACTTACTCTTCATAGTGTGACAACTGCATTTCTTTTTAAGGGGGGTTTAGACGGTAATACAAGTCGTACGACATGTCAAATTTTTGTGTAGAAGAGAATGAATAGTATCGTGTAAACTTGATATGTAATGAGAGCGTACGACATTGAGAGAAAATACGGACGAAAATTTGACAGTCGTACGGCTCTCTTTATTTTTTGAAATTTTTTAAAAACCATCACATTTCATTAGATCAGGGATGCATTTTTATGTTTTTGTTTGTTCATGTTAAATGTATTCACAATGCATGTAAATTTTGTGTGCATGTTTATGTGCATTTTATGTTTTCATTTTACTTTGTTTTGGTATTTTACCAACCGTGTAAATGCAAAAAATATCTGTCGTAAGATTTTTACTCTCATTTTTAAGATACGGATGGAATTTCATAATATTTTCTGTTTGATTTTACGTACTTGTATTACCGTCTAAACCCGTCTTAACACCCCGTCTATACGAGCCATCGATTTGGTATATCATGAACAAAACGTCGGCAGCGCAAATGTCAAAATTTTGTTCTAATTTGTGCATGTGGTGAATACGTATGGTTTACCAAATCATAATTTAAAATTTTTCATCAAGTGCGGTTCGTTTGTGTCATTCGGTTTCTTAAAAGTGTATTTGCAATAAAACAGTAAATAAATGGCGCTAAAAAAATCTTTGAAGCTCTTACTGGAATTAAAGGATATTAATGAATTAATGGGTCTCTCAGACGATGAAGACTGTATAAGACGGCGTTATTGGGTAAATCCATATTTGCAAAAAAGAGAGAAACACTGCCTGGAGGCTCACCTTTTAAAAGATTTACTCTGGGAAAATTCGGAATTCAAAAATTTTTCCCGGATATCCACGATTTTGCAAGACTCTTAAATTTAGTATGTATACCTGCTCTAGAAAAATAAAAATGTATTTTAACAGAAATAAATATAATTGTTGTTTTATATTACTTATCTGAATATAAAATAAGAAAACAGGACACTACAATGAGGACTGCAATAAGTTCAAGAGTGCGGCTAGCTATCACCTTGCGGTTTATTGGAACAGGTGATAGCTATAGGTCATTGGAATTTCTTTGCAGGGTTTCAAGAAAAACTATTAGTAGGTTTATTCCGGAGGTACTTACAGCAATTATTGATTCCATGCAGGCGGAGTTTTTAAAGGTAATACATAAATACGGACATATGTCTTTATTAAGGCCCGTATGACAATGAAGTGTCTTTTGTTTATTTCTAGTTTCCTTCAACTGTAGACGAATGGAGATCCATTGCGAATGGTTTTCAAAATTTATGGCAGTTTCCACATACGTTGGGAGCAATCGATGGCAAGCACATTCGTATTAAGGCACCACCGAATTCTGGAAGTGATTTTTATAACTATAAAGGATTTTTCAGTATAGTGCTTCTAGCAGTAGTTGATAGCAATAGTCGGTTTATAAATATTGATGTAGGTGGAAATGGTAGAGCATGGGATACAGTTGTTTTCAGGAATTCAAGCTTATATCAAAATCTAAAAAAAGGTGCATTAAACATCCCACCTGATGAGTTTCTTCCAGGGCAAACAACAAAAACATCTTATTATTTTATTGGGGATGACATATTCGGACTTGATTATTACATGATGACGGCATATAACCGACACATGAAATTAACAATAGAGGAAGAAATTTTTAATTATCGTCTTAGTCGCACAAGAATGGCTGTTGAAATCGCGTTTGGAAGACTAGCGGCCAGATTCCGAATATTTCATCGACCCTTAGAGGTAGAGCTTAAAACATGCGATTTAATAGTGAGAGCATGTTGCGTCTTGCATAATTACCTTACTAAATCTACTGAATCGTTTGGACTTTATAATAACGAGAGTGAAATATCAGAATTGCTTCCCTCAACTTTTTATAATTTAACACAGCAACGGCACGAAACCGCAAGGTTCATTAGTGAAATTAGAAATAATAATAAACGCTACTTGGTCACCGTTGGAAATGTTGATTTTCAGTGGAATAAAGTGAAAAAGCAGACAGCAAATCCGGTTACGGTTACCATTGATTAAACATGTGGTACATACACAAAAATAATTATTTGATCTATTTTTGTAATTTTATCTTCAAATTACGTTTTCAAATAAGTACGCACTTCTAGCAATACTTCTAAAAACTTCACACATCTAAGAACTTTACCAAAATGAAATTTTTAAAATAAAACTACTTACATATGTAATTGAAATTATTTAAAAAAAATTAGATCTTTTTTATTTGTATTATTATAACGAATTCAGTCAATTCTAAGGCTTTATGTATAATTTATAATTAAAAGAAACTAAAATAAAAACTTAAAAAGTTCAATAAGTAATAATATTAATTATTTAATAAAATTGTTTTACATTCTAAAAGAATATAAATAAAAATATAAAAATAAAAGAAAATATGTATAAAATTTTGTTTTAATAAGTAATTTTATAAAACAAACTATAGCCAATTGTAATCTAGATAAAAACCTTTTGTATTTAAGGTGCCGATATGAACATATACCAATGTTTATAATATTAATATTTTTTTTAAGATATACAAAAAAAAAATTAAATTCTGTGTTTGGTGAACCTTATTTTTATATCTGGTAATTATTTTTGGCTCAAGGTCCTTTTTACAACAATTAAAATACTTTTTTAAAAGTTTTCTATTTTATTATTGTTTATTTTCACCAATATTTCGACCAAATGCACTGGTCATCATCAAGATTAATAATGTATCTAAGTATAAGAAAAACACAAATAACGTTTAACATAAAATGTTTTTACAAAAACAAAAATTATTTTTATATATTTTTTGTTAAACGTTATTTGTGATTTTATTATAGATATATTATTAATCTTGATGATGACCAGTGCATTTGGTCGAAATATTGGTGAAAATAAACAATAATAAAATAGAAAACTTTTAAAAAAGTATTTTAATTGTTGTAAAAAGGACCTTGAGCCAAAAATAATTACCAAATATTAAAAAAAATAAATTTAAAATGTTGCAACTAATAAAACAATGTTGAGTAGCGTTTTTTTTCTGAAGTTCTATTTACCAGAGTTCTTCATTTGATATATCAGCGATAGACATACCCGTTCCAATTGTATTTCTTTCTGAATGGCTTTTTATCTTTTCTGCTAAAAGAATTTGAATTTCTGCCATTGTACTTGTTGCAACAGAAAGCGGCAGTCGAGCGAGTTGAAGTCCAACAGATTTAGAAAAGCAAGTAAATACAGTTTCTTCATTTTCATTGCTTACTCTTGTGATAATTGCATCAAGAGCATTATTAAATTTGCTATCCCTCTCAGCTTTGGACCGTTTTATACCTCTCCACTTTTTATAAGCTACAGGGGTAGATGTAGTATCATTGCCAAAGGAAAATGATTCTTCACTGTCTTGTTGTTGATATTCAAACTGTTCTGGAGTTACTTCCATTGTATTGCAGGATTCCTAAATAAATAAAACTATAAATAAATGATAACCAATATTGCATACTATTACAAACCTTTGGCAAATTGCTGGTTGTTTTTCGCATTACTATTACAGAATCCAAAAAATTGAATTCTGAATAATAGAACAGATGAGGTCTATACACATCATCTGTCGCTGAGCCTGATGTTTTCGAATCTTCGGCTTTTTTCTTTTAACTCACATATGCAGATCTTAAATATTTAATTTTCTTTTTAACATCTTCCATGCTTTTACCTATTTCCTTGCTGAATTTTTCCCAAGCATTTTTTTTTAAATCAACCCTTTTATATTCGGAACTTCTATATTCCCAAACGCAGGGATATTGGCGGTAAAGTTTAAAAATTTTAAAAATGTCTGGAACACTCCACTCCATTAAAACCAATTAATATAAAAATTACTTTTTTTCCTGCTTCCAAATTTACTATTTTATACATATAAAAAGGAAAGTGAAAATTAATACATGTTTGATGCACTCAAAAGTTAATTATATTTATTTAATCATTTATATCTACCTTTCACTTATTTTCACTTTATTTCAACTTAATTTATTGTAAAAAAATATTTTATTTTCACATACCCGCCTGTAAATAAATAAAAGCTTTAAATGCCGCCATTTATTGGCATGACTGTCAAATTAAAAATGACAGTTGATGGTAGCACATAGTTGTTCGAACAATTGTTTTACCAACGATGGTCGACAAAGAACATGACATTGATTTAGAGAGTCTACACGAGCCAAATCGATGATCGACCAAAAATTTTTTCATGATATACCAAATCTATGGCTCGTATAGACGGGGTGTAAAGGCGGGAATGGAAAAGAGTGTTGCCACGACTTTTAAATTTTTGTAACCAAATTTCAGCAAAAATCTTACCAAATTTTTAAGCCCTAATTCTAATAGAAATAATTAAGAAAATTATATGAAATCAATTATAACTATTTGGTTTCTTGCAATATAATGAAATATATATACTTTGATTAATCTGTCAAGATAATTTTACTTTCTGGTTATACGGAAGAAATGACAAAATATATAAAACCTCTATTCGAATTCACATTAATAAAGCTCATGAGTATATTAAATCAACGCACAATAGTACAAAAGATAGGTTTAATTTTAAACCGATAATAAAGTCTTTTTCTATCTGTTTGATTTTCAAATAGCATCAGTCACCTATTTTGGTAGATACACTCATTTTGGAAATATTGCTATGACTTTTAGAAAAATGCCAAAATTGGAATTAAAAGCAACAAAAGCGCCATCCTAGACTACAGAGCTGTATTTAATTAAAATGTTCGTTAATGAAGGTTTTTTTTCTATACTTAAAGTAGAAATTCGCAAAAATAGTAAACAACACACGTGTGTCATATTATTATTATTATTATTTACAAATTATAAAGTTATTATCTTAAATTCAAACCGTTCAAATAAGTGTGGCTTTCTTTAGCCTCAAAGTAAAAAGTAACCAAGGCGAAAAAAAAACTTCACATGTACACACTGCAGAAAAAAGTAATCAATTTCGGTTAGAAATAACTAAAAACGACACCGCTGAGTCATGAAACAAAGAAATAAAGATAGTGCTTTGAGCAGGTCCGTTATAAATGCTCTCTTTGTGATGTCATCGTAACCAAAATCTAAAATGTAAACAAAATTCCCCATATCAAATACGAGTGGCTGTGTGATTGTGTTTTTTGTTTATGGTTGGTGTGACGTAGATGCGCAGAAAAAAATTATTTTACAACCGGAATGCCTTATATCATGGTAGTTAACGAAAGAAAACATGTTTATTTTTTTAAAAGCAATTTTATTTATTTATTTATTTTATTTGTTTATTATTTATTTATTAATTGAATTATTGCAAAAAATTTAAAAGTTATACTTGATTTAAGACAATTTTCTCAATTGTTTCTATCAGAATTTGGAGTAAATAATTTGATTATTTTATTTCCTTTTTGATTAAATTTTTGCTGAAATTTGGTTGTAAAAAATTAAAAGTCGTGGCAACACTGATATCTACTTGTCTGGTTTATGTGTGCACAAGTTCTTCAATGTCGACACTACTGAAAATCATCTGACACTACTGTAAATTTAGTGACACTAGTGAAATATGCTCTGACAATGACCGCAGTTGTACACTTTGAATAAAAATAAAATACATATTTCAGTGTTCTCTTAAAATCAGGAACAACAGAAACGAGGACACTTCAGTACTGCACTTTATGAAGAGTAAGCAACAAGACGTCTTGTGCTCACCTCTAGTACTTACTGAGTAGCAGAGCAGAATTCAAAATTTAAATGTAGCGCAGGTTATCGAAGGCGGAATGGATCAGTTCATTCTAAAACTACTTTTCAAATTGTTAATGACATTAACGTGGTAAACGATACAGCTGAACGAGCGATGAAATTGATGCAAGACTACAACCCAATGCTTACAAAAGACGAGGAACAAAAACAATATATCAACGCACAGAAAAAATTTAAAATCGATTTCAATTAACAAATTAAATTGTTTACTAGTTTTGCCCCTACAAACAATATTAATAATATCAATTAAAAAATTAATACTGTCGAGCTTTTTGACAAAAAAAAAGTTACTTAGTTACTTAGTTGATACAATTAAAATTTTAATTAATTCCAACAAAAATTTTCAATCAAATATTTAATTGGGTCAATTAAACTTTTAATTAAAAATTCAGTCACTTTTTGATCAAATAAATTAATTGGTTCAATTAAAAAAATAATTAATAGATCTTAAATTTTATTTAATCCCACTGATTTAAAATGATAAAAATATTTTCAATGCGACCCCCAAATTTATAAAAAATACAAATTATATTATTTTTTATTACAGAATATGTAAATAAAAACATACATAAAATGAATATAGAGATGTACAGCATTGAAATTAGATGAATTCACGTTAAATTTGAATATTACGTTTATTAAGTTCATAAAAAAATAAATAAAAAAAATTTAACATAAACTACAATTTCGTAAAATTCATGGTATTTTTCTAATGCTAAAGCATTAAACACATAGACGAGAGCAAGCAGCATGACAGCAAGCAGCAAATGCAGCCGACAATATTTGCTGCCATGCAGACGGCTGGATAAATATTTTGAAGGCAGCAACAGCAAAACAATAAAAAAACAAATAAAATAATGAACATGTGTTTGTTGTTGAAATAAATATTTCAGTGGTACCACTTTCAAGTGTACGAAACCGCAAAAATAAAATCGCTTGTTTGAAATGTATATATATTTTAATTTGTTTATATTAAAAACATATAAAACTCATTAACAAAATATACTTTTTGCTAATTGTCCACATACTCTTTAAAAAAAGTTAAAATTTTGGTCTAATCTCCAATTTTTTGGCAATAATTGGAAAATAATGATTTTTGCTTCGCCGTTGATTTTGCCCGATAAATTCTGAAAGGCTGTGTATTTCTCAACTGGTACGGCTGCCTATCTCCCAAATAAATTCCCTGATCAGAAAGATATTTTGGTGCATCCCACATTTACATATTTCTTATAAGACATAACGTAGTTAGTTATTCATTCAACCCCTTCCTCGCATTTCCCATCATATTTTAAATGTATTTTTAACAACAATGCATATTTATCGTTGAGGCACACCAAGCATAACTTTAAAATTTTAATTTTAATTAAATAAATACCGACTAGTCGCCGTGGTCTAGTGGTTAGTGTGTTGGCTTACTAAGACATGGGTTCTGGGTTCGACTCCAGGCTCTGACATCTTCAAAAAAAGAAATATGAAAAAAATATTTCTTTCGGCGACTACCTCTCAGCAGTCTTCTGGCAAAAGCTCTGAGAGTAACTAATTGCCATGAACAAGCTTCTCAAGTCTGTCGTTCGGAGTCGACATTAAACTGTAGGTCCCGGTACTCATGGATAAAAATTGACACACATAACATGAGTGCTTTGAGAGCTAGGCTGTAATCCTGACACAGGGTTGTAAAGGCCAGTTATGTATGTAAGTATGTAAATACCGACTTGTTATGTTAAAAGTTTTTATTGTTATTATCTTTATTGATAGATATATTTTTTTTCTTGTAATAAAAAATATTTTTTAGTTCGTATTTATTTAACATTTTATAGTGTATTAACATCACTAATCAGTTTTTGCTGCCTCAAAAAATAGAAATTATTCTAAGTTGGGCAGCAGCAGCAAAGGTTATTGTCTAGGGTTTTGCTGTGCTGCCTTTAAAATAATCGTTTTCATATAAACGTGTGTATTCTAATTCTGACAACTTGCTGCCTGCTGCTTGCTGTAGTCTATGTGTTTAATGCTTAATGCTGAATACACACTTCAGCAATACGAAATAAAAGATCGTTACCACTATTTGTTCATATATATATCTTTCTCCTTTTTCCATCTGTGTAAAATTCCTAAAAAAGAAATAAAATTGAAGCTAAATAGTTTTGCACTAAAATTCGAAATATTGTAAGTACTTACCAATATCTTCAGCGTTTTTTGAAACAGACTTGAGAAGCTTGTAAATGACAATCAGTTGCCCTCAGATCTTTTGCCAGAAGACTTCTGAGAATTAGTACAAAATTGTGTATTCAGTTGATCATAAATAAGTAAACAATTGAAACAGACAAGTGGTATTAAAAAAGCAAATTTTTAAATTATAAATTTTTAATAAAAATTTTAAAAGAAAACGTACAAGATTCCTTTAAATTAAAAGAAATCATATTAAATTTATATATTGTATAATTTTTTTAATTTTTTAAGGTTTACATTTAATACAATTGACCAAAACGCTTCAGGGTACATTAGCGATTTGAAATCGCCAAAGTTTTAGCGTTTTCGTTTTGCAGAACACCTATTTGGCGATTTTAAATCGAAAACGCCAAATTCAAGCGTTTTGCGATTTTCAGAACATGGGCGTATATTTACTGAAACATGGTTAAAAGAAAATGTTTTTAATATGGAAATCCTTTGCAACAGCTATACTATTTACAGGAGAGATAGAGGTAATAGTCGAATTGGAAGTGGTCTAATTGCGGTTTCTAATTATTTGTCTTCGGAACTATTTTGTTGTGGTGATAATTTTGAATTAATTTCAATCAGTATCAAACTTAAAACGAGAAATATATTTGTGAGTTGCTCATATATCCCTCCAAGCTCTGACTATTCTCTTTATGAAAGCCACCTTGAATCTATCAAGCATATGGTAAGATCTGCGAATTCTACCGATTATGTTTTTGTCTTTGGTGATTTTAATCTACCGTCAGTATCCTGGAATTTTTCACCTGACTCCGCATTTTTAGTTCCTTTGAATTGTAATGATTTTCTTAACCAACTTTTGTATTGATGTCTGTACCAGTTAAATCGGTTTTATAATATCAACGATAAGATACTTGATCTGATATTCGTTAATGAGCCTACTGACTGCACAATTAATAGAACTTGCCCAATAACAAAACCTGAAGATCCCTATCATCCTACTCTAGAAATTAATTGCTCAATATTTTTTCCCGCATTACTCAATTCTTCAAAGGTTATAAGAATTTACAATTTTAAACAAGTATATTATGACGCTATGAATTACCACCTCAATAATGTAGACTGGAATAATATGTTAACCACGAATATTGCCACTCCTATAAATATGAAACAAATGCTTAATACTTTTTACAATACTATCTCTTCTATTATTGAAACATATGTACCATGGTGAAATTACTTACAAGGTGGTGGCAGGTGAATATAGTACAAAAACAACAGGGAATTTGTTTTTGTTTTTTCAGCTCTTTAATGTCAAAAGCAGGTATGGTGAATTAAAAAAGCACATGTCACAAGTGTGTGTGTGTATTTTTAACAACATACATGTCTCTACACCAAAACAAAAACACGAATACACACAAATCAAAATGTAAACAAAACATAAATATAAACAAAACTTTTGACAGGAGCGGTATGACCAAAAAAAAAACCCAGCTGGGTTGGCAACACCACCTTGTAAGTAATTCCACCATGATATGTACCATACATGGGCATACTGCATTACTTCTTTACTGCAATACGCAAATCAGTATTCAGTAAAAAGTACTGATTACTGAAAAGAGAAATCAGTATTCAGTAAATTTTACTGTACAGAACACAAAAGGTTCTGTTTAAAAACGTGTTGTCTAAACATATTAATGCTATTTCTGAGGTGCCACAAGGAAGCCATCTTGGGCCTCTCCTGTTTTCGCTATTCATTAATGATCTACCAACAGTCTTAAAATACTGTAATATTTTAATGTTTGCGGACGACGTAAAAATTTTTTAAACTTATAGTAACAGCACAGAAAAAATTTTTTCTGAAATAATTTCAATTAACAAATTAATTAGTATAATTCAAATTTTCCAATTAAATTTTTAATTATTACAATTAATTTTTTAATAGGAGCACACAAATAGAAATGTTTGTGCGTATGTTTTTTTCTTTTGCCTTAGTGTTGTGTAATATTTTATAAAGAATCAATATATGATTACTTTTGAATTATAAATTCGAATACGTATTGTTATTTACGTAATTTAAATAAATGTTTAGCATTAAAATATAAAGAAGACATATTTTATGTACATATATTTACAAGTATTTTAGTTTAAAAACAACATCTTGTATTAAAAAAATAATAATTTAAAACTTTACGTAATTAAAAATATGTAATTAACCACGAAAAGTTTTTCGATAAAAAAATTTAATATCACTAGCATAAAAAGCAAACAAAAAAAATATGTATTCGTAAAATTTTTGTTTTTTTTTATGTGTATGTGTCTGTTTTGTTTTCGTACATATATATTTTGTGTACAAATACATATATAATATACATTTGTATATATATGTGGTCGCCGTGGTCTAGTGGTTAGTATGTTGGTTTACTAAGACGAGAGCTGCGGTTGAAGCCCCCGCTCTGGCATCTTGAAGCAAAGAAATATTAAAAAAATATATTTCTTTCTGCGACTACCTCTTAGCCGACTTCTGGCAAAAGCTCTGAGAGTAACTGATCCTCAGGTCTGTCATTCGGAGTCGATACACAACATGAGTGCTACGAGAAACTAAGCCGTAATCCTGACACAGGGTTGTTAAGGTCAGTTATGTTATGTATGTATGTACATATTTTTTCAATTTAATTTATTGAGCCTTTTTTTTAAAACAATAAAAGATACAATACAAAATTATTTAAATAGAGAACATTTAAGATTTTAATGTATTGTCTTAAAAACATGTGTGTTAAATTAACAGTACCAAACTTAGCAATAGATTAGAAAGATATAGAAAGTTATAAAAACATTAAAAAGAAGGCGCCCTTGCTCCCGGAGGTAACCATAGCCTGAGAGTAAACCTCTTACACTAAATAAACTTAAACCTAAGAAATTGAAAACAAAATCAGAATAATAAAAAAAAAATAATAATAATAATAATGAATAGTTAACCCCTGTGAGAGCCAGGGTAAGTTCTTTTAAAAAAATCCGGCAACGAAACGGAAACATCAAAAACAATATTTTCGTTTTAAAAACCAAGTGAAGACAAATATGATGTATTTGTCCAATTATAGCTTGCTTGAGAGTTAACAATTTCCTTTATATAATTATTTTCATGTGAAGATAACCTATTTATATAACTTCTTATAATGTCAAAAGAATAAAAACTCAAAGGTGTAACCCCTGAATCTTTATAAATTACATGTCAAAAGAATAAAAACTCAAAGGTGTAACCCCTGAATCTTTATAAATTACATTATTGGAGAATCTTTTTGTTCTAGGAATATAATTCTTACCAATACAAGACCGTAACACCTTTCTTTCAAATATTTCAAATTGTTTCATTAAAGAGGGGGATATAGAAAACCAAACTGGAAATGCATATAATAATACTGGTCTTAGACATGTTTTATAAAGTAATAACTTTGTTTTAATAGGCAATACCTTATTAAATAAAGCTCTGCCAAAGCAACCCTTTACTTTATAAACTTTATTCAGTACGATTCTATCGTGTTCGTTAAATTTAAAAAGTTTGTTGAAATAAACTCCAAGATATTTAAATCTACTTTTAAAAGGAACTTCAACTCCATTTAAAAACAACTTTAACCTTTTACTTTCAGGCACTACAAAGTACGGACATTTTCCTGACGCATTTCTTAAACATACTGCTTCACTCTTTGAAGGATTTATTTTAATTCCCCAAAAATCATAAAAATCGTTTACTACATTTAAATGTTCGGACACATATCTAAGCGCTTCCAATGGTGAATCGTGGTGAGCGTAAATTAGAGAATCGTCCGTATAAAGTATACCAACCGAATTTGAAAAAATATGAGGAAAATCAGAAATGAATATGTTATAAAGGTGAGGAGCTAGAATTGAGCCCTGGGGAACTCCGCAAATCGCTTTACCAAAATCGGAAAGAGAATCATTTAATTGTACACAAAAACGTCTATTATTAAAAAAGCTTTTGAAAAGTTTAGTTATATGTGAATCAAATCCTATATTAAACATTTTAAAAATTATTCCATTGTGGAAAGCTCTATCAAAGGCTTTTTCAACATCAAGAGAAACAGCTATTGTGCAGCTGCGTTGTCTTAAGTTACAAACAACGTCATTTTGGAACTTTGATAGAGCGTCAACGGTAGAATGGCCTTTCATGAATCCAAATTGCAAATTTGGAATGTAATTTTGATTCAATCCCACATCCATTTTCACGCGAACAATTTTTTCAAAAAGTTACCCAAATTGGAAAGCAATGAAATAGGCCTTAAATTATTAATATCATTGGATCCCGATTTTTTTTTATTTGGAACGATCTTGGAAATTTTCCATGAATCCGGAAAATAAGCATTATTTAAACAGTTATTGAATAATATGACTAAGTAATCTAGAGCTCTATAAGGAAGATGTTTAATTATGAAATTTGATATTTTATCAATTCCGGAGGACTTTTTATTGTTGAGTTATTTGCAGTGATTTAAAATTTCGTCTAAATTTGTTAACCTGACACAATTTTGGGTATTGAAAGCCGTAAATTCATTACCAAAATTGTATAAACTATCCTGATTTAAAGACTCCACAAAAGTATTTATCGCTGATACATCTCCCCCAAAGGAGTTTACACTGTAAATTTCAGAAAAGTGATTTTTTAAAATATTTAGTTTACTAGAATCATTGTTTATAATTAACCCATTAAAAGATAAATCTTCCATTTCAGTACGTCATTTATACCCTAAGAGATTGTAAATTTTTTTGTGAGCAAGTGGACCAGGTTTAACTTGATTAAGTTTTCTATCAAAAATTTGCATTTGTTCCTTACTGACTTGTTCTTTTATCAAAATATTTAGTAGCTGAATTTGTTTAGACAATAATTTGTATTGCGAGTTATTCTTATTCAAAGTTCTGATAAAAATTTTTCGTAATTCCTTTTGCCAGTTATATTTAATTTTGAACAACTTCTTAACAAAATCAGAAGGAACAAACATTCTGGATCTTAACTCAACTTTTTTTGAATGAATATTACAAAACGAATTTACGCACGTCGTCAATTTTTCAATATAAAAATCAATTTCTTGGTTTGACAAATTGACAGTACATGGACTGAAATTTTGTAGTAAATCTATAGATATATCGTTTTTGAATAAATTCCAGTTAGTATCGTATGAAATTTAATAGCCTAAGATCCTAATACTGGTATTCTTATGAGAATTAACATCCGTTAAGGAATATGTACAAACACTAGCAGAACTGAACTAGTTTTCGACCCAGCTACGAAAGGTCTCATCAGAGTTCTTTGTGTTATACATATTCATATTTTAATACTTCTATTTAAAGCACAATCTATTGGAAATAGATTATGTGAATTATATTTGAATGTTATTCTCACCAGTACTGAACTGAAAATTCTTTCAAATTCAACTATTTGTTGAAATTTATTCAAATTCAACATATTTTTCAATGTAAGTGTTACCATATTCTAAGTAACCGTAATTACATACAGTCATGGACATAAGTATAGGCACAAGCAATACTTTCAAATACAATAAAAATTTTTACGTATTCCCAGACTTAAAATAATAATGTTATTAACTGATTATGACTACAGGATATGTACATTAACAAAATAACAAAAAAACTAAAACAAATTAGTTTCAGGAACAAAACAATATCAAAAAGTACTAAATAAACTCAGTTTTCTATAGGACAAAATTATAGGCACAGCCATTCTTGTGCAGGCAAAAAATCATACAGAAGCTTGAATTAATATTTTGTTGGCATTCCATTTTGTTTTATAACAGCCTTTAACCTATTTGGAATGGAATGTACGAATTTTGTTGTGATATATTCGCCTATTTTATTCCATTCTTCGATCGACGTTGCCTTAAGATCAGCTTTGCTTAATAACTTCTCTGTTCGAATTCTTCGGTCCAATTCTTTCCACAAATGTTCGATGGGATTTAGGTCTGGGGACTGTGGAGTATGTGGCAAGCCATGTGCGGTGTTATAAACAAGTCACTACTTCACGTCGAGAGCCAAATGTTTCGAATAATTATCGTGCTGTAATTTCAAATTCAACTATTTGTTGAAATTTATTCAAATTCTGCTAGTGTGTGTACATATTCCTTAACGGATGTTAATTCTCATAAGAATACCAGTATTAGGATCTTAGGCTATTAAATTTCATACGATAAGTATAATAAAGATCCATTAAAATATTCGAATTTAGTTCGAAAAATGTAGAATAATTCCAATTAGTATCCTTAAACGATGAATACGAATACGGCTGAAATAAAATAAAATCAAAAGCAAACAATCTCAAATTTAACTGCACAGGTAAATGATCAGAAAATGACGGTAAATTATTGACAGTATAATTTGGGTCTAAAAGATCCACAAGATTGCTACTCAAAACAAAATGATCTAAAAACGAAGCCCCATTGGGGTAGGACGGAATATTGTTACAAAGTCTTACAAAAGAATGAGAATTTAGCCAATTCGAAAAATTAACACCATTTGAGTTGTTTAAGATATCCCCCCATAAAATATTTTTTGAATTAAAATCACCTCCAATAATTAAACCGCCGAAATTTCGAGAAAAATCTGTAATAATTGATAAACCATTTTCAAATTGCAAGGAATATAAACAGAACCAACTAAAAATTTTTTAATTAAATTATTTACAGAAAAGTGAATTTCGATAAAAGTATTTGGAAAAGTTACTCCAGAAATTATTAGCTTTGAAAACTTATAATTGTTCTTAATCGCAATGCCAACACCTTGTAAAGAAAAATCCGAGATGAAGGAGTAATTATCTAAAATTACTCTATGGTTTGATCTCAAGTGTGTTTCCTGAATTAAAGCCAAATCAATTTTATTTTTATTCAGCAGCCATGACAAATCAATTCTCCTACTAATTTCAACAAGGGATCGAACCAAAGAATATAAATCATATAGAATGCGCATCTCAACACTTATCCAAATATTTTGTTAACATTTTTTTAGACGCGGGAAGGAAGGGCAAAAGGCAAAACAAAAGAAAAGAGCGTAACAAAACAAGAGAAACCAAAGAGAAACTAATGTCACAGTGTATGCACTGTGCTAATGTGTGTTTTATTTCTTTTGCATTGTTGTTTAGTTTTTTTCGTTCAGCCACAGTACATACAGTGACGAAATTCCAACAACTATAACAAGAACATCACACAGCAAGATAGCCACAACAAAATTTTTGCACACACAACATCACAGTGTATAAGACGATAGCCACAACAAAATTTTTACTTCATGTCTTTTTTTTTGCTTAAGTACAGAAACGGTTTCATGCTAACAACAATATTCACATACAATACAATTTATGTGTTTGTGTTTCTTATTCATTGTGAGCTGTTTTCGTTTTTTAAATTTTAAAACTTAGAGAATAATGTTGTTGGTTCAAATATTTTTGTGTATTAAAGAATACAGTGCTCCGATACGACTATGTCAGCTAGTGTAGGGCAAAGCATATTTAATTTGTAGTTGCGCGAAGGAAAATACATTAATCTACATCGAATATATAGCGCCCTATTTAATATTGTAATAAAAGTGTAGTTAGAAATATATTTTATTATTATTATTTATTTAAGCTCAACAATTGATTTTATATTTATTTGAAATAAAAGGTTAACTAAACCAAAAAATGTAATTCCAAAAATATAAAAAAACAAGTATATATTCATTAATGACAAATTTTCGAATGATAAATTGATGATTTTTCAATTATTTATAAGAAAATTCTATTTTTATTTTTAAGTTATATATGTATGTATGAATTATATATATGTACGTATATATACATTTTTAAAAGAAAAGACACTTTAATTTTTTTATGTTAAAAATAAATAATAAATAAATAATAATCAAGATTAAAATTATTTCTTACTTTATACTTCAAAGCATCAAAAAGTATGTATATTTTGAGGATTTTCATCTCCATAAAAAGGCTAATAAAGTTAATTTTTTTTAAAGATTATTTATTGGATAAAATATCTAATTTTCTTTTTTTGGAACTTCCTTTTTCTGCAGTCCAAGAGCGATGTTTCCGAAGGAGAACCAATAATAGAAAGTCCAATACCTCTATTCTGTGTTGAGAACAAGTGTCGGCAAACCACTCTGGGGTCATTGGTTTACATGACTCAATAATAAAAGATTTTGTACCAATTTTTCGCGGTTCAGATTTAAAGACAGAAAAAGTGTTCTAATTTGTCTTGATTGAGGTACTTTGTCATTAAGAAATATAAATCACACCTTCCCTTAAAATTTCATTTGTTAACATAAGAATTGAATTTAGGGTGAGTTTCATTTTATTTGAAAAGAAAATACGCTTGTTTTGATCTACAAACTCCACCTTTTTTAAATATTCTAAAAAGAACTGAATATATTTATATACTTCATTGTTAATCTGAATTGCAGATCTGTAGCAATTATCTCGATAAAGGGAGCCACTATTAAGACAATCAAAAATTTTGCCATTTTTTCCATAAACTGAGCTGTTGATAAAGCCAATTCTGCGGAACATGTCTTAAATTTTGTGGTTTCAGACGTTGTTTTAATAGCAGCAGAAACAAGCCTGCTGAAAATTTGTGTGGCAAATACTACAAGTATTTTTCAAAAGTGTTAGGAAATATATGTTGCCGTGTTAGTTTTGGGCACATTTTTGTTTTTGCATTTGCTTCCATTTCTTACAATTCCCTAATTACCTGAAAGCTTGCCGTCCCATCCGGGGTTTTTATGTCACATTTCAGCCATTCATTCCGCAAAGATTTAATTGAGTGTGGGAAATCATAAAGGCAAAAAACATTTTGATCGCTTAATTCAAAAAACGGTTTTTTAGCAGATACTTTAAGATTGGAAAATCATTTTCGGTTAGTCGAGCCTTCATCACATATAAGGGCATAAACATTAATACCAATGCTTTTTAAAATTTTCATTTACTGTAATAATTTCACTAAATGAATCTGCAGATAAACCATTTTGGGAAGTAAAATAATTTAGAAAGATAGCTAAATGGATGCAAGCAAAAAACACATTTTAATATTTCATAATGTCTTTAAATCTGAACCTCAAAAAATTGGTATAAAATCTTTTATTATTAAATCATGTAAACGAATCACCCCAGAGTGGTTTGCCAACACTTGTTCTCAACACAGAATAGAGGTATTGGATTTGCTGCTCCTTCGAAAGCATTGCTCTTGGACTACAGAAAAAGGAAGTTCCAAAAATAGATATTCTATCCAATAAATAATTTTTAAAAAAGTAACCTTATTAACCTTTTTATGGAGATGAAAATCTTCAAAATATACTTTTTGATGCTTCAAAGTAAAAACTAAGAAATAATTTTAATTTTGATTATTATTTATTTATTATTTATTCTTAACATAAAAAATTGAAGTATCTTTTCTTCTAAAAATGAATATATACATACAGTTATATATTTTAAACATACATAAATTAAAAATAAAATTTTTTCAATTTTCTTATAATTGAAAAATCATCAATTTATCATTCGAAAGTTTGTCATTAATGAATATATATTTTTTTTTAATATTTTTGGAATTACATTGTTTGGTTTAGTTAACCTTTTATTTCAAATAAACATAAAAATACTTGTTGATCTTAAATAAATAATAATAATAATAAAACATATTTTTAACTACACTTTTATAACGATATTAAATAGGGCGCTATATATTCGATGTAGATTAATGTATTTTCCGTCGCGCAACTACAAATTACATATGCTTTGCCGTACACTAGCTTATAAAGTCGTATCGGAGCACTGTATTCTTTATTACAAAAAAAATTTCTACGAACAGCATTCTTTACGTTTTAAAATTTAAAAAACGGAAACAGCTCACAAAGAATAAGACACACACACACCTAAATTGTATTGTATGTGAATATTGTTGTTGTTAGCATGAAACCGTTTCTGTACTTAAGCAAAAAAAAGACACGAAGTAAAAATTTTGTTGTGGCTATCGTCTTATACACTGTGATGTTGTGTGTGCAAAGTAAGAGAATAAACGAATTCTCTTTGCTAAGTAAGAGAGTAACAATTCTTTTTGCGGGTTCCAACATTACGACCCGCCATAAGAAATTTTACTTGTACGTGATGCACATTCTATATGATTTATATTCTTTGGATCGAACATTAGAAGAAATCATTTTAAGAATATTATGGACCATAAGTAGATAACACTTCATGGAACAAATTCTTACATTGTGCAATTGCCTCTGATTTGGGCAATGATTTGATATTATTCATAAAATGCATTATTCTTACCTCCAATGAATCTGGTTCACACAACACTCTGGTTGTTAAGGTCAGTTATGTTATGTATGTATGTACATATATAAAGAAAAGTATTATTTTGAAAAGAAATAAATTACATTAAATGTTTTTTGTGCAGTAACGTCCAAGTAATTCTTCCAATGATTTGTTTGAGCATGTACAGGAACATAACGTTTTAAAAAAAGCTGGAGAAATTGGTAAGTACTTACAATATTTAAATTTTGAATACGAAATTATTTATGTTCAATTTTATTTATTTTTTAGGAATTTTACACAAATGGAAAAAGGGGAAGATATAGAATAAGCTCGCGAATGATAGAAGGCTGTCCTAATGTACATATTTTACAATTATCGTTTTTGGAGAAAAAAATATAATTATATTTTATAAAAGTAATAAATTTGTATGTTTTTAGGTTGATATTCTTTAATTTCTTTTGAAAAAAAAATAAAAAAAAATTTGTAGTTGCAAATCAGTGGTGGTATAAAATAATATTTTAGTTCGTTTAATTAATGTTTTAATCGGTTTAAAATTTGAGCGCCAATTAATTAATTTTTTAATTGTACCAATTAATATGTTTGATTAAAAAATGACTAAATTTTTAAATAAAAGTTTAATTCGTCTAATTAAATATTTAATTGAAAATTTTTTTTTTTGAATTAATAAAAATTTTAATTGATACAAATTATTTTCAAAAAGTTCTACACTATTAATTTTTTAATTGATATTATTAATATTGTTTGTAGGGGCAAAACCAGTAAACAATTTAATTGGTAGTACAAATTTATTAATTGAAATCGATTTTAAATTTTTTCTGTGAGCTCTCATCAACTGTATTTACAGGAGGACATAAATAACTTTTATACTTGGTGTAGCGTTAATTTAATGGATCTAAACGCTAATAAATGTAAATGTATGAGTTTCCATCAGAGAAGTATCATCCCTAATAACTACCTGATGAATGGACAATCACTTAATTTTGTAAGCTCTATTCTTGATCTGGGCATTTTGCTTGACGCCAAGCTTTGTTTTACCCCCCATATAAATTTAATTGTCAACAAAGCAAGAGGAGTTCTTGGCTTCATCAGGAGATGGAGTAAGGAATTCACTGATCCATATATTTCGAAGATACTGTATACCTCCGTTGTAAGACCAATCCTTGAATATGGTTGTGTGATATGGAATCCTATTTATAATGTTCACAGTGATCATATTGAATCCATTCAAAAACAATTTCTTTTATTCTGCTTGCGGTGTTTACGTTGGTATCCAACAACGAATTTACCGCCGTATCAACAAAGGCTAGCACTTATTAAGCTTCCTACACTGAAGAGTAGAAGAACAATGTTGAATATAACCTTTTTGATGAACGTTATTAATGGTGAAGTTTGCTCTGAGTTTCTCTTGGAAAATATCACCTTTAATGTACCATAACGCCCAACACGCTATTTATATCCCCTTGCAATTAATTATTACATACGTAACTGGCCTTTACAACCCTGTGTCAGGATTACGGCCTAGCTTCTCGCAGCACTCATGTTGTGTGTGTCAATTTTTATCCATGAGTACCGGGACCTACAGTTTAATGTCGACTCCAAACGATAGACTTGAGAAGCTTTCTCATGGCAATTAGTTACTCTCAGAGCTTTTGCCAGAAGACTTTCTTTTTTTGAAGATGTCAGAGTTTGGTGTCGAACCCAGGGCTCATGACTTAGTAAGCCAACACACTACACCACGGTGACCCTCTGCCAGCAATTAATTATAACCGAACTAATTATTCTAACGCTGATCCACTTAGAAGAATTTTCCTAAATTTTAATGAACTTTACAACTTTATTGACTTTTCCTTATTCAAAAATTTAATTAAAAGAAATATTATAGTTCTTCTGAATAGCTAATACATTTTGTAGACTTATAAATAAATAAAAAAAAATTAATTTAACTATCTTTTACTATCAAACAAAGTTAAACTAAACATAAATAAAGTTCGGATAGCTTTATTTAATAAAAAATCAAAATCAATTGAACTCATTTACGGATATTCCGAAAATTCTACTAACAAGACTGTAAATAACTTTAATTTTACCTTTAATTTACAAAAGTTGTAAAATTCACATACATATGTATGTGTATCTCTTTGCAAAAATTCAATGGTTTGAAAAATCTATGTTTAAAAAATAGCATACCGTTAAAATACCACTATGAGTATTTAAATTTAAAATATTCTGTACGCGAAAAAGACGTGTTAAATGAAAGCGACGAAGAAGATTAACTCACTTATTATTATTTTTGGTTCCTCGGCAGGGTATCCCGCCAAGATGAGTATACTCGTCCTACTTTGAAAACAAAATACGCGGAATTATTTTATCCCGTTATCTGCTGAGACACTGTAATCGACAATAGTGAATTTCTAAGTGTTGCCAAATTTCGCAATGTGTCTCGCATGATTTATTATTTGCTTTGGTAAACAATAACACCCAAAATATAAATGGCAATGGGAATAGGATAGGATAGGAGGAAGTGGCAGCCTCGCAATGACAAGGCACACTTGAGCACTCATAGCGGCCCATTGTGATACAACATTATGCAGGGAGCCCTGATAGCCAGAGGCTCCACATAAGAAGCACTACTTCCCCAGAAAATCATGCTGGAAACCAGCCAGAGAGCCTAATGAATTTGGCAATTGAACCAATGTCCCGGGTGGACAGGTCAGTCAATCCATCGAGAAAAGGAGATCTTAATGTAAGAAATCTTCGTCGGGCCAGAGAAGGGCACTGGCAAGTATAGTGAACCACAGTTTCCTCTTCCTCGATCGACCCGCAGCCACGACAAAAGTTGTTCGCAGGCAAGCGCAACCTCTCTGCATGCCTGCCCATCACGCAGTCACCTGTGAGGACAGATACAACGGAAGAGATGTCCCTGCGGTTCAGTTTAAAGAATTGATTGGTACGCCTCAAGTCCATCCTTGGCCAGGTGAGTCTAGAAATTTGGCAATATGCGAATGACTTCATATAATTTAGGCTTGGCAGCGAATGGGTGAAAATTCATGAAATGAAGCTGGGACTCCCACCACACCTACTTTCAGCTCTCCCAGAGTTGATCAAGCGGTTTGAGGCCAGGTGATTGGAGTGACCACGATATCACTTTCAGTCCGCTATCATTAAGCGACTTTTGAGTTATTTTGGCGGTAAATTTCAAATTATAGTAGTGCTGAAACACGATACCTGAGAACTCAACAACCAACTTTTAACAAGTGGCTGCGAGATTCGTGAACGAAATGTTGACATTATAGTTGGCAGTTATCTTACAAATTATTTGCTGCATAGTTCCAACTCCCACCGCAATCATACTAGCCCCCAAACTTCAAGTTACCGTGTTATGTCTCTAAAGTACTACCAGGTTTTCGCCATCCCTACCATCCGATTAATAGGCTTAATTTCGGTTTATTCCGAAAATATTACCATCTTCCAATCCTCCATAATCCCGTTTAATTCAATTTAAGTGCGTCCGATCAAAATCAAGGAGAAGCTTTCGATGGCATTTTGTGGGCAGTGGGTTCATTACTTTTGCTCAACCACCATGACCAGCAGAATGCAATTAATATCTGACTGGCTACATAGACAGATTAAAATTGTCAAATAAGGTAAAATTTTTATGAATTTGCACCGCAGTCTCCACTCTCTGCTGCTGCAGATCTCGAAGAAACCGTTTTCTCTGCTCTACTCTAAAGATTTTATTTCATCTGCTTGCAAAAAAAAAAAAAACTAGTTAATCACGCTCCACAATTTTCCTCGGCCAAAAAAGTACCATTTTTTATATTTAAAAATAATAAATGTACCAAAACTTTTTGAAAAACGGTTAGAAATTTTCTTAACAACTTCAAAAGATTCTCAATGTTAAAGTTTTTCTTAGTTATTCCCTCCGATTTTACTTCTAACAGCATTTGGAGATTTAGAAAAATTTAACACAAAGAATTGACCACATGCACTTTTTTCATTTATTTCAGCACAACCTTCTTGGAAGATAACAGCTAATCCACTGAAGACGCTCACCATTCACATTCAACATTCACTTACAGATGAGGGAATTTCTGTTTAATCATTCAAAATAGCCCTTAAGTGGTCAAAACAATGCACTGCATGAGTAGGGGTTTACCTCTGAGTATTGGTCTTAATAAAAAAAAACTTTTCTCTCATGTTGCATTAGTTCCTAGCAGTCTAAAGAAATATTTCCACGCATCCTTATCTCTCGAAATTATTAGTTTTTTGTATTTTTAGTTTTTTTTTATTCTATTTTCACCAATCAAGTTTACTGAATGCATGCTACTAGAATTAAATCAGTAGCAGATAAACTTAAACTTTTTCATTACTTATATATGTGTGATTTTACCAATCCGTCAGCACCATGGATTAATTCTTAGGACACACATTATTTAATACCTATTTCTACATATGATTGGACGCAAGATTTTCTCATGTCTTTCGCCGATATGAATATTTTCCAAATAAATGATATTTTCAACTATAATGGCAGATTACTGGATCTAGTTGTTCTTAATTATTTTCCGATGTTTAATATTATGTGTGCATGAAGATCGCAATCATCAAACAATTTCAATTTCCCTTCTTGTGGTCCGAAAACCTGTCATACATATAATGTTAAATGTACTGATTTTAGAAGACTTAATCAATTGTTATCTAATCTGGATGAATGCACTCGATTTTAAAATTATGAGAAATGATTTTGATCTTACCGTGCAAAAATTTTATTCAATTTTCAAAACCTTTATAACTTCGTGCACCCGTATAACCTGTATAACTTCCCTGGTTTTCACAAACCTTATCCTGTTCAAAAAACCGACGCAACCGCCTTTACAAGAAGTTTAAGTTTAATAACCCTACTGATCGCAGTCTAGGCTCTATTGCTGAAAGGTTTACAATGTTGAACATAGAAAACATATTTAAAATACTTACATATCGGCGATGGAATTAAAGAACGCTGTAACTGACAAAACCTTAAGTGTTCACCAGAGCCAAAAAACCTCTTTGAAAGTATAACAAATACACTGGTATTTTTCATTTCGCAGACGGCGTAAGTGAATTTATTTTCATCGTAGAAATCTGGAACCGGGACCAATCGACGCGTATTTATTTTTCTGATAAAAATGATGCAAAAAACGTTTTTTCAGTTACAGTATTCTTTAATTCCATTGACGATATATTAATAAAATGAGAACATACATTAAACTTATTTCGAAGCTCTTTTATAATGATGTCAATACTAAACAGAAAGTTTCATCATATCCCGTGGTGTACTGTAGTAACTTAAGGTAGAAGTACACAGCAAGCGTTACGGCGTTAACAGCGAAATCAATATACAACATAAGTCAACTGTTCAACTGTTAACGCATCTAGCCAGATGCACGTGTATTTTGTATGGAGAATAATGAGGTTTATTTGCATTTTTTTATTTTTTTGCGTTTGTTTACTCAAATCAACTCAAAGTACATTTTGTGGGTACTTTGCGTTGTTGTATGTTTCAGATTTTTGGCCACGCCCCACTCTGTTCTTAGTAAATACTTTCGCAGCAATGAAATCAAACACAAAAAACTGTTACTTTTTTCTATTTGCATCAGTTGAATTGTTTTCTCGCGTCAATTGAAAAAAGAAAGAAAAAAACTAATGAAAATATATAATATAATGTTATAATAATATAATGTTATCACTAAAATTGCATATTTTTCATATAAATGTAATGAAATACATAGTGCATCTGGTCAGATGCAGGTGCTACACTACATTAACTAAGGCGTCTGTAATTGTTTTCAAATTTAACTCAAGCTGCTGGAATAGTTTTCAAACTACATAATTCGTAGAGCTGAAGATGATATATCCATAAGCAACTTGTTTGCTGAATTTTTTGCTACAACTTATTCCAAAAAATCATTTAATAATCAAACCTGTTATCCGTATTCTTTATCTCAATCATCAAATATACATCTTTCGAATATCTCTTCTGAAACTGTTCTATCTAATCTACTGTCAATTAAAAGTTCACCTACCCCTGGTCCTGATGGTATACCTACCTGTATTCTTAAGCATTGTTCTGAAAATCTTTGTGGTCCCCTAACGGCAATTTTCAACAAATCTATTGATTTGGGTTATTTTCCATATGATTGGAAGAAGTCATACATAATTCCTTTGTTTAAAGCTGGCAGTAAACTGGAAGTTTCAAACTACAGAGGCATTGCAAAATTAAATGCGATTCCAAAACTCTTTGAAAAAATTGTGACTGACTCTTTATATTATCAAATATCATCACTCTTAACTTCATATCAACATGGCTTTCGTAAATTTTGTTCAAGTTATACTAATATTCTGGAATTAACAACTAAAGTTAATGAAGGCTTCGTCAGTAATCATCAAACTGATGTTATCTACACAGATTTTAGTAAAGCGTTTGATAAAGTTAACCACGATCTTTTGCTCTATAAACTATCTTCCATGGGCTTTAGCAACAATGCTGTACGTTGGCTAAAATCTTATCTTTCTGGAAGAACTCAACAAGTGAAATTTGAAAATATTCTGTCTAAAATCATTGATGTTCACTCCGGAGTACCTCAAGGGAGCCATCTTGGTCCAGTTTTATTCTCATTATTTATTAACGATCTTCCATCTGCTATTATTCATTCTAATATTCTCATGTATGCTGATGATGTTAAGATTTTTAATTCGTTCGATAGCATATCTGCTCAGTCAGCACTTCAAGGAGATATTGACAATTTTTTACAATGGTGTGATGTCAACTTATTGGATTTAAATATTAATAAATGTAAACACATGTCATTTTATCGTTCACTGAAACTTGATACGTCATATCATTTTAAGAATAAAATCCTGGACAAGGTGTTAAGCGTTAATGATCTTGGGATCTTATTAGATCATAGACTTAAGTTTTGTGAACATATTTCAATGATGGTGAACAAAGCAAATGGAGTTTTAGGATTTATAAAGCGTTGGTCAAAAGAATTTACTGACCCCTACGTAACAAAACAACTATACACTTCTTTGGTACGCCCTATTCTTGAATACGGGTCTATTATATGGGATCCATACTTCCTCACTTACGTTAACCTTATTGAATCTGTACAAAAACGCTTCCTTTTATTTTGCTTGAGAGGTCTAGGATGGAACTCATTCGCTCTTCCTTCATATGAGAACAGACTCGCTCTTATAAAACTGCCTACGCTGAAAAGTCGAAGAACAATGCTAAGTGTATCTTTTCTATTAAGATTAATACGTGGTGAAGTCCGTTCTGAGTATTTGTTAAGTAAAATTATTTTTAATGTTCCAATTAGACCGTCCCGTAACTTCCATTTATTATATTTAAAATATCACCGTACTGTATATGCCAACAATGACCCCCTTCGTCAAATATGTTTGAAGTTTAATAATCTTTATCATTTAATTGATCTTTCTGAGAGTAATGATTCCTTGAAAAGAAAAATTATTTTGTATATATTTTTATATTTACTTATATATTGTTTGTAAATTGTACTCTAGTCTGTAAGGAACTATTATCCATAGACATAATTAAATAAATAAATAAATAAATAAAAATAATATCATTTATACAGACTTTAGCAAAGCATTTGATAAAGTAAATTATAACTTACTTTAACATAAACTTGATGCTATCGGTTTTTTCTACAATTTACTTAACTGGATTAGATTATATTTAAACAGTAGATATCGATGCGTTATTTTTAATAAAACAAATTGTAAACTTATAAAAGTATTTCCGGTGTTCCTCAGGGAAGCTCTCTTATCTCTTTTATTTATAAATGATCTTCCCAAAATCATTAAGCACAGTAAAATTTTAATGTATACTGACGATGTTAAATTTTTTAAAAATAATAATTAAAATCAAAATAACGTGTAGTATTGTAGATAATTATATATTTACATATGTTTATTACTAATAGTTGTATAGAAAAGTTGGATTATTTTTATAAGGCAGTATCTTATTTTTCGCTACTGTACCGTTATAAGAAAACACTCAACATCATACGACAATTAGCCTAATGCTCAAATGTATATATATATATGTATAAACATATGTAACAATCCTATGTAATATTAATATATGTACATATGTACCGATAGATTGACTAGTATCATATTATTTCTTTTTGTCATTCTGATATTGAGAGTTGAATAAAACTGTTGTTAAATGATAAATAAGTTGTTTAACTTAATTTAGCAAAGGCTCTTTGATAAAGAGACATAACATATTTTGGCGACGAGTAATACGGAAAAGAACCCGTTAAAAAGCAATATAAATAAATTTCTAAAGGAAAAGTTAAAAAAAAAAAGTTAAATATGACTTTAATTGGTAGCATTGAACAATTTGCTTTCGGTGACGATTTTGAAGAATATATAGAAAGAATGGAGCAGTTATTTAAAATAAATTGTGTAGAAGATGACTCTAAAGTGGCTATGTTTTTAACACTTGTTGGCCCAGAAACTTATAAAAGAATTAAAAGCATATTGTTACCAGAAAAGGCAACTAATAAAACTTTTAAAGAGTTAATGGAACTTATAACACCACATTTTAAGCCCGACAAAAATATTATAGCTGAACGATTTAAATTTTATACTTGTTCACAAAAGGAAAATGAACTGGTAGGCGAATTCATAGTAAATTTAAAATTAATCGCAGCCCAGTGCAAATTTGGTAATTTTTTGAAAGAAGCTTTGAGGGATCGAATGGTATGTGGTGTTAGTTGTAGCCAGCTGCAAACAAAACTTTTGTCGACCGCAAATTTAACGTGGGAAGAAGCTTGCAAAATAGCTCAGTCTTTTGAATTAGTAAATAAAGAGCAAAGAAGTATGCACCCGTCGTCGTCAAATGACCTGAACAAATTGCAACATAGTCGGAAACAAAGTAAAACTTTTCAAAAAAATATGTCACATCCAGAAAAATGTATAAAGTGCACCACAAAACATGCTGTTGGAAATTGTCCAGCCAAATACTGGAATTGTTTTAAATGTGGAAAAAAAGGTCATTCGTCCAAAGCTTGTTTTACAAAATATAAAAGTCGGAATCAACATTCTTCAGTAAATAACCGCGAAAAAGGACAATACATCAATGAAATGGATTTTAAGCTCGCAACAATAAATTGGGTTAATCCAGAAAATGCACCCTTATTAAAAAATGTATTGATCAACAATAAGGAGATAGCGATGGAGCTAGATACTGGAGCGGTGGTATCAGTTATTTCTAATATAGATTATGAACTCTATTTTAAAGAAATAGAAATTAATATTATTAATTGTCCACCATTGCAGGTTTTGACAGGTTCAAAAGTAGAGGTAGTGGGTGAGATACCAGTGGCAGTAAACGGCATACAGTTGAAGTTAATAATTGTAAAATCAAAAACTCAATTTACTCCTCTAATGGGAAGGAGTTGGTTAGATAAATTATATCCTGCATGGCGTGATTTCTTCAGGGGTCAGAACGGTAAGTCAATTGATAAGTTAGTAGTGAAAAACGTCTGCCAGCCCAATATTTGGAAGGAATTGGAAGTTAAATTTCCTTCATTATTCTTAAAGAATAAAGACCCTATTAAAGATTTCGCAGCTGATATTTGCGTCCGTCCTGGTTCACACCCAAAATTTTTCAAGCCATATTCTGTGCCTATGAGTTTAAGGACAAAAGTTGAGGCAGAATTAAAGAATATGTGTGAGGAAGGGTTTATACAACCTGTTCGTAATAGTAAATGGGCGGCACCCATTGTGTGTGTGTTGAAAAAGGACAACAATGTCCGATTATGTGGTAACTTCAAAGTCACTATTAACCCAGTACTTGAGATGGATGTATATCCACTACCACTAATAGATGATATCCTCACCAGTATGAGGGGTAAGACTCAATTTTGTGTATTGGATTTAAGTAAGGCTTATTTGCAATTGTTAGTAAACGAATCGTCAAGATCATTTTTGACAATTAATACCCATATGGGGCTATTTGAATTTTGTAGGCTTCCTTTTGGCGTTTCATCGGCACCTATGATTTTCCAGCGTGTCATGGATCAATTAGTTCAAGGGTTAGACGGCGTAGCAGTGTATTTAGATGATATTTTGGTTGCTGGTATAGATCAGGAAGATTGTCGTGGAAAATTATTTAAGGTATTGAGTAGGCTACAGGAATTCAATGTTCGGATAAACTGGGAAAAGTGTAAACTGTTAGAGGAAAATCTGGAATATTTGGGGCATGTTTTGACCCCAGAGGGAATAAAACCCTCAAAGAGGAAAATCGAGGCTATAACGTTGGCCCCCTCTCCGGTCAATATTGACCAACTGCAAAGTTTTTTAGGCTTAATAAATTATTATTCAAAATTTTTACCGAATAGTGCTACAGTATTGGCCCCCTTATATAATTTGCTTCGTAAGGAAACGAAATGGCATTGGGATAAAGAATGTGAAACCGCATTTATAACTTGTAAAAAGTTACTTTGTGAAAATGATCTTCTATTTCATTTTGATCCAAGAAGAGAAATCGTTATTGCGTGTGATGCATCTCCATATGGTGTAGGAGCAATTCTCAGTATAGTTGTTAACGGTCAAGAGAGACCATGTTATATAGCGTCCACTACGCTAACAAAGTCTGAGAAAAATTATCCACAAATTCATAGGGAAGCCTTGGCAGTGGTTTATGCTGTAAGAAAGTTTCATAAGTTTGTCTATGGTTATTCTTTCACAGTGTATACTGACCACCAACCCTTGGAACGGCTTTTGGGAGATCAAAAGGCATTGGCAAACATTGTGTCTGTCCGCTTTCACAGATGGATTTTATTTCTATCTAATTATAATTGTAAAATTAAGTACCGTCCTGGGAAGAAACAGAAAAACGTCGATGCACTTTCTCGTTTACCTGTCGAAGGCACGACAGATATTTACAACTGTAATTTAAATTTTTTTAATTTTGATAAGAATTATATTCCAATTTCTATTGATGAAATTAGGAAGTTTTCAAAAAGGGATGAAAATATTGAAAAAGTAATATATTTTATTGAAAATGATTGTTGGCCGAAGTCAGATAAATTGAATGATTATTTACGCTCATACAATAATGTGAAATTATCACTTGAAGTAAGGGATGGTTGTCTTTGTTATGCTGATCGATTGGTTATACCTTCGATTTTAAGAGGCAAGTTTTTAACATTGTTACATGATACACATGTTGGGGTTGTTCGGATGAAGCTTTTAGCACGAAGCTGCGTGTGGTGGCCGTCTATTGACAAAAATATTGAAAATTTTGTTTCCAATTGTGCAGTATGCCAGAAGACTCGGAATAGATCAAAGGATTGTCCGAATTTTACTTGGGCAAATACCTTATATCCATTTGAACGTGTTCATGTGGATCTTTTTCAATTCAGGAACACGGATTTTTTAATAATAGTTGATGATTTTTCAAAATGGATGGATGTTCACATATTGTCCAAAACAACTACATTTGTCGTTATAGAAAAATTAAAGTTAATATTTTCCAATTTTGGATTTTGCAATATATTAGTAAGCGATAATGGACCCCAATTTCGCAGCGAAGAATTTCGGCTGTTTCTAAAGTGTAACGGAATAAAACAAATGTTTAGTCCAGCATATCATCCGCCGAGTAATGGGTTGGCAGAACGAGGGGTACAGACTGTTAAACACAGTTTAAAATCATATTTTTTGTCTGACCAGGGAAGAAATTTGTCCATGCAAAATATTGTTTTCAATTTTTTATTTAAATATAGAAATACGCCAACAACTGTTACTGGAGTTTGCCCTAGCGAATTAGTATTAGCCTATAAACCCATAACCCCTTTATCATATAATAGGTCAAAACAGGTTTCAAATATAATTGCTACACCTACAAATTATAAAAATTAAAGAAAAAGAAGAGTTTGAGAAAAGTTCTAAAGCAGAAAATTATTTTTTAAAAGTGGGAGAGCAAATATTATATTTGAACCCGAATGGGAATAGTGATGCAAAGTGGATCCGGGGGATAATTTGCAAAATTATTTCTAATACCCTTTATTTAATAGAGGTCAATAAGAGACGACGAGTAGCGCATAGAAATCAATTGAAGAAAATTGAACAAAGTGAAATTTTAATTTATACTAATGATATCCAAAGCCCCTCAGATGAAGGTAAAGATAAAGTTGTTAATATGGAAAAGTTTCCTAAAGAACAAAGGGAAACACCTTTAAAAGAGCGGCTGCGGAAAATACCTATTGTTAATTACAGATTGTAGTAAAAAAAAAAAAAAGTATACATATACTTATTAGTATACATGTATATAGGTATATGTATATAAAATAAGCACTTAAATATTGTATTAACCTTTTAATTGCTTTATTTACCTATATATAAGAGAAATTTATTAATATGTACATATAGTTTACATAAATAATTATTAACATATTTCCGTTATGTGAAGAACACTATTTTTTGAAAAAGGGAAGAAATGTAGTATTGTAGATAATTATATATTTACATATGTTTATTACTAATAGTTGTATAGAAAAGTTGGATTATTTTTATAAGGCAGTATCTTATTTTTCGCTACTGTACCGTTATAAGAAAACACTCAACATCATACGACAATTAGCCTAATGCTCAAATGTATATATATATATATATATGTATAAACATATGTAACAATCCTATGTAATATTAATATATGTACATATGTACCGATAGATTGACTAGTATCAAAGAATATAAATCATATAGAATGCGCATCTCAACACTTATCCAAATATTTTGTCAAAAATTTTTCTGACGCGGGAAGGAAGGGCAAAAGGCAAAACAAAAGAAAAGAGCGTAACAAAACAAGAGAAACTAATGTTACAGTGTATGCACTGTGCTAATGTGTGTTTTATTTCTTTTGCATTGTTGTTTAGCTTTTTTTCGTTCAGCCACAGTACATACAGTGACGAAACTCCAACAACTATAACAAGAACATCACACAGCAAGATAGCCACAACAAAATTTTTGCACACACAACATCACAGTGTATAAGACGATAGCCACAACAAAATTTTTACTTCATGTCTTTTTTTTTGCTTAAGTACAGAAAGGGTTTCATGCTAACAACAATA
The DNA here is from genome assembly GCA_963576795.1 of Metopia argyrocephala. Lineage (NCBI taxonomy): Eukaryota > Metazoa > Arthropoda > Insecta > Diptera > Sarcophagidae > Metopia > Metopia argyrocephala. The sequence goes on from OY756211.1 coordinate 34,678,867, forward strand.
TTCACATACAATACAATTTATGTGTTTGTGTGTCTTATTCATTGTGAGCTGTTTTCGTTTTTAAATTTTAAAACTTAGAGAATAATTTTGTTGGTTCAAATATTTTTGTGTATTAAAGAATACAGTGCTCCGATACGACTATGTAAGCTAGTGTAGGGCAAAGCATATTTAATTTGTAGTTGCGCGAAGGAAAATACATTAATCTACATCGAATATATAGCGCCCTATTTAATATCGTAATAAAAGTGTAGTTAGAAATATATTTTATTATTATTATTTATTTAAGCTCAACAATTGATTTTATATTTATTTGAAATAAAAGGTTAACTGAACCAAAAAATGTAATTCCAAAAATATAAAAAAACAAGTATACATAGGTATATTCATTAATGACAAATTTTCGAATGATAAATTAATGATCTTTCAATTATAAGAAAATTCAATTTTTATTTTTAATTTATATATGTATGTATGTATTATATATATGTACATATATATACATTTTTAAAAGAAAAGACACTTCAATTTTTGTATGTTAAAAATAAATAATAATCAAGATTAAAATTATTTCTTATTTCTTTATAAAAAAGCTAATAAAGTTACTTCTTTTAAAGATTATATATTGAATAAAATATCTAATTTTCTTTTTTTGGAACTTCCTTTTTCTGTAGTTCAAGATCAATGTTTTTGAAGGAGTACCAATAATAGAAAATTCAATACCTCTATTCTGTTTTAAGAACAAGTGTCGGCAAACCACTCTGGGATCATTGGTTTACATGACTCAATAATAAAAGATTTTATACCAATTTTTTGCGGTTCAGATTTAAAGACATTATGAAATATTGAAATGTGTTTTTTGCTTGCATTCATTTTGCTATCATTCTAAGTATCTGCTAAAAAACCGTTTTTTGAATTAAGCGATCAAAAAGTTTTTTGACTTTATAATTTTCCACACTCAATTAAACTTTTGCCGAAGGGGTGGCTAAAATGTGACATAAAAACCCCGGATGGAACGGGAAGCTTTCAGGTAATTAAGGAATTGTAAGAAATGGAAGCAAATGCAAAAACAAAAATGTGCCCAAAACTAACACGGCAACATATTTTTCCTAACACTTTCGAAAAATGCGTGTAATATTTGCCACACAAATTTTCAGCAGGCCTGTTTCTGCTGCTATTAAAACAACGTCTGAAACCACAAAATTTAAGATATGTTCCGCAGAATTGGCTTTATCAACAGCTCAGTTTATGGAAAAAATGGCCAAATTTTTGATTGTCTTAATAGTGGCTCCCTTTATCGAGATAATTGCTACAGATCTGCAATTCAGATTAACAATGAAGTATATTAATATATTCAGTTCTTTTTAGAATATTTAAAAAAGGTGGAGTTTGTAGATCAAAACAAGCGTATTTTCTTTTCAAATAAAATGAAACTCACCCTAAATTAAATTCTTATATTAACAAATGAAATTTTAAGGGAAGGTGGTGATTTATATTTCTTAATGACAAAGTCGCTCAATCAAGACAAATTAGAAAACACTTTTTCTGTATTACGGCAAAAAGGTGGCAACAATAACAACCCTTCCGTAGCCGAATTGAATAACATTTTGGCAAAATTAATGGTAACTAAAATAATTCAGTCAAGTTCGTCCAGCAATTGTCTGCATTTACAAGACGAGATAGCAAAAGTTGATGCCAACTTTGAAGCAGATTTATATATTGAGCATAGAGATCCAAATTACAATAAAATTGAAGACGTTGATTTCGACAGCAATATATATGCAGATTATTTTTTGGAAGATGTTATCCATAATTCTGCAGCTATAAATTTCCAACTTGTGTCGATGAGATACTTTGTTGGATACATAGCATTTAAAGTCACTCCAAAATTACAGTGCGAAAAGTGTAGTGCGGAATTGAGAATAATGATGAAGTCCTAACATCCCCAAGCGAGCTTTTCATATATTATAAAAATTATCAATCGCTAACAGATTTTGGAAATTTAGCTGCCCCATCAGATAAACTAATGGATGCAAGCGAAAAACACATTTTAATGTTTCATAATGTCTTTAAATCTGAACCGCAAAAAATTGGTATAAAATCTTTTATTATTGAGTAATGTAAACGAATAACCCCAGAGTAGTTTGCCGACACTTGTTCTCAACACAGAATAGATGTATTGGATTTTCTATTATATGTACTCCTTCGAAAACATTGAATTTAGATATTTAGATATTTTATCCAATAAATAATCTTTAAAAAGAGTAGCTTTATTAGCCTTTTTATGGAGATGAAAATCCACAAAATATACAAGTTAACGGGATAATAATGTGAACTTCTTGGAGTCTTTAATTATTGTTTCAGAAACAGATTCAAGCCTACATAGTAGGAAAATTATAAAGATTTAATGTTTCATAGAACACAGAATACTTTTATTGTTTACTGTAATTTACTTTTTTTTAAAACTTTTTTATAATTATTGTTTCATTGAAATTTGTATATTGATATTTCAAAATTTTAAAAAAAATATATTCATTGTTATATTGACTAGACTCAAGATCGCATTCTATTTAATTTCATAAATTCATTTTAATATAAAATATAATAAACCAAAATATAAATAATATCGACGAAAAAGATAAAAAAAAACAATTATTTAAGTTGGAGAAAAATATCTAGAGGATAGTTGAGAAATAAATTAACTTACATACTTTTTGATGCTTTGAAGTATAAAATAAGAAATAATTTTAATCTTGATTATTATTTATTTATTATTTATTTTTAATATAAAAAAATTTAAGTGTCTTTTGTTTTAAAAATGTATATATACGTACATATATATGTATATTTCATACATACTATATATATAAATTAAAAATAGAAGTTTCTTATAATTGAAAAATCATCAATTTATCATTCGAAAATTTGTCATTAATGAATATACATATACATATGTACTTGTTTTTTTTAATATTTTTGGAATTACATTCTTTGGTTTAGTTAACCTTTTATTTCAAATAAATATAAAATTAATTGTTGAGCTTAAATAAATAATAATAAAAAAATATATTTCTAACTACACTCTTATTATGATATTAAATAGGGCGCCATATATTCGATGTAGATTAATGTATTTTCCTTCGCGCAACTACAAATTAAATATGCTTTGCCCTACACTAGCTTATATAGTCGTATCGGAGCACTGTATTCTTTAATACACAAAAATATTTGAACCAACAAAATTATTCTCTAAGTTTTAAAATTTAAAAATGAAAACAGCTCACAATGAATAAGACACACAAACACATAAATTGTATTGTATGTGAATATTGTTGTTAGCATGAAACCGTTTCTGTACTTAAGCAAAAAAAAAGACATGAAGTAAAAATTTTGTTGTGGCTATCGTCTTATACACTGTGATGTTGTGTGTGCAAAGTAAGAGAGTAAACGAATTCTCTTTGCTAAGTAAGAGAGTAACAATTCTTTTTGCGGGTTCCAATATTACGACCCGCCATAAGAAATTTTACTTGTACGTGATGCACATTCTATATGATTTATATTCTTTGCTAGTATCATATTATTTCTTTTTGTCATTCTGATATTGAGAGTTGAATAAAACTGTTGTTAAATGATAAATAAGTTGTTTAACTTAATTTAGCAAAGGCTCTTTGATAAAGAGACATAACATAACGCATCGATATCTACTGTTTAAATATAATCTAATCCAGTTAAGTAAATTGTAGAAAAAACCGATAGCATCAAGTTTATGTTAATTAATAATATTATTTAATTAATATTATTTAATTAATATTATTTGTTAAAATAATAATTCCTGAAGACGCTACACGAAGGGGCAGCGAAATATTGAAAAGAAATAAATATTTAATATTAATATAAAAACACCTTAAGCTCAGAAAAAGAGATTTATTATTATTTAAAAAAAAGAGGTCAATAAAGTTATTATATTTTTTAAAAATATTTTTAATGACTCTGACAAAGCTCACCTTCAATCTGATTTGAATAATTTTTGTATATGGTACGATGCTAATCTGACCTTCTATAGATTTTCTCCATCTGCTAACGTTTACTTTATTAATGGTTTTAAGTTAACTACAGTTGATTCATTTTTAGGCCTGGGAGTTCTTTTTGGTAAAAAACTAAACTTCAATTCGCAAGTGTTGCTGACGGTAATAAAGCTTATGGAGTTTTATGTTTCATTAAACGTTGGTCAAAGGAATTTAATGGTCCTTATATAACAAAAAACCTATTCACATCGCTCGTAAGAACAATCCTTAAATATGCATCGGTTATTTGGGATCCACATTACAATTTTCATATAAAGAAATTTAAATCCGTTCAGAAACAATTTGTAATTTTTTGTCTACGAAGCTTTAGATGGAATCTAAATGGAGAATTGCTTCCGCCTTATCGCAACCGCCTAGCGCTTATTGATTTACCAACGTTGAAAAGTCGCAGAATAGTTTTCAACATATCTTTCGTACTTAACTTAATGCATGGTGATATAGGCTCGGATGTTCTTCAAAGCAAAATTCAAATTAACATTCCTAAGAGAAAACTCAGATTCTATGATCCAATATACTTAAAGCCTCTAAGATCAAACTTTATAAATTTTGAATCCCGCTTATATCTGGTACACTACATATACTTTTTCTTCAAATTGTAATGGAAGTGCTGTATTTCAATAAAAACGGCATTGAAAAGTCATCAGTCAAAATATCTGACATATGCAAGCTACTAAACTACGTGAAAATTTTCGCCAGTTTTCGTTTTACAATATTTAAGTGACTTGTAAGACAAAATATTCCGTTTTAATCAAACCAGTTAAATACTTCTTTATAGAATGGCAACAATACATTTTTATAAAGCAATAGTCAAAAAAATAATTTTTTGAGAAAAAAAAAAATACCACTGTGCACCGTTCAGGTAGCGCTTATGTAGCCACAAAAGTAAAAATTTTCCGAAATTTACCTAAGCGCTAACTTACCTACACTAATCCATATGCATATATTTAGTCGTTCATCGATCGTCGTACCTTTTCATGTACCTTTTCATTTCATGCTTGCAATCAAATAAAACAAAATCACTAACACATACTCGTTACCTAGCATTGATGTGAATTGGCCCAACAATTAAAAATATGTTTTTTATTTTAATTAAAAAAATGTGCATGAAGAATTTTAAAATTTTTAAGGAAAGCAAAACTTTATAAGTATGTATATGTATGTATGTATGTACAATGGGAAAAAATCATTTTTTTTAATAGTTTTGTTCGTAACTGTATGTTGTATGTATTGTTTTATTTTATTTGCTTTTACTAAAGGTGAATTAATCAGATAAATGTTATTTTATTTAATTAAGGTAATCCCAGTATTTCTAATATTGTTTTCTTTATAAGTAAATAAAAACTCCGAATAAATAGTCGCCAAATATTTATCTATATATGTACTCGTATGTAAGTACTTATATTGTAATATATTTATTTATTAATAAATAAAATAATAATTATGAATTTGATTTTGCTTTCAGTGCATATACGAGTATGTAATTCATCTGTTGTTATAAAAAACACACTATTATTCGATTATTTTTATTTATCGCTAATTATTTTTTATTGTCTAATATTTGACAGTGGTATGTCTAAGTGCAACAAACATTTAACGATAACTATACGTCATCAACATAGACATCGTATTATTTTGGCGACAAAAAACATCTTGCCTTTGTGCGCCATCGAGTCAGTCGTTCAAATTCAGGAGTCAGGATGAATGGCGACCGGCAAAAGGACGCTAAACTTACTAAACGTTTCATATCATATTGTAGCTAAAAGACAAAAAAAATCCTTTTGAATACTTTCTTCGTCTATATGACTAGGAATTCCCGCGCATTCATTCAATAAAAACAAAACTACACATATTTATATACATACACAAACTCATTTTCAGTTATCCTATAAAAGAAGCGCCCAAACACGAGCTCCTGTTTAGTACACATGCAAACATTATTAAGACAACTTCGCCGTTATAATAATTTATACACTCTATACAAATTTAATACGCTTTACACTCGTTAAGCGTAAAAATAACGTGTTTCTTTTGAATTAATTAATTAATTGACAACAATAACAATTATAAAAAAAAGTGAAAAAAAATAAATAAAAAATCAAAGAAAAATTTAATGAAAAAATTAAAATTTGTTAATCAAAGTTTTATTTAAGAATTCTTAAGGAATAATACGGAATTTTTAAATGAATGGTGTTCAACAATTGCAATTTTGGATTTTTTGAAATTAACGGTCATGCAGTAAAACCCAAGTGAAACTCGCTGAAGTATATAAAACGTTGGCTATAATTAAACAACACTACGCGTATAATATAATCAAGTAATTTTTAGGGAAGGTAAGTTAAACGCACATTGGAACTATATTGCAGATAAAGGAAAACAAATTGTGTACAATCGAATTCGGATAAGGATAGGCCTCTAAAATAGAGTAGAAAATTTAATGAGTATCTAAGTGTTGAGTACTTAATACTGGCTGGTATTTAGGGTACTAGATGTCCAAAAGTAGTTACTATTTTGTTTTATCGATATTTACTTGAATCTAATAGCCAACAAAAATGTGCATGAGCAAGCTTCAGCCAACATAAACACACCTGCGAATACATGTAAAACGTATTAAAATCAGCAGTTATGCAAACGTATTTTTGCTAATACTTGCTATCTCATTTACATATTTTTAATGGTAGTAAAATTGTTGTGTTGTTTTTGTTATTTTTGTTGGAGCTACGTGACTGTATACACTGTGCTCCTACGGCCTATGCTGTTTCTATTGCTGTTGATCGGTCGCAATGTGCACTTTTTTGGCCATTAGATTAGAATTGTTTTTTTTTATTTTATTTCCATATTTTATTAATTTATACAACAATAACCAATTTTTGTTTACAAATTCAATAAAATAAACAAATACAAATAGTTTGAGGTACTCGCAAAAATACAAAATATTGCAAAAGTATACAACCATGGTTATATGCATCTCAAGTACATTGTGGGCACATAAAATTCTTCTTTAATTTACATATGCATTATGCTATAAAACAAAACAAAGGCTATCGAACACCGAACACACGACTACAAAAATATATATAATAACGACTACAGCTACATAATAGACATCTGTTTTGTCACGTTGAACATAACCTAAACAAAATATAACAAACTTATTTTTTGTTAGTGAAATTCTGAGGAAACAAAAAACAACAAATGTCTGAAGAAAACTTGTAAAAATTTAAGAAAACTAAAAAGGTAATTAAATAACAAATTAAAAATGAAATAAAAACTGATGTAAATAAATGAAATAAGTAAATGAAAACTGAACAGAAAATGTAAACAAATTTTTTCAGTGATGCAACTTGAATTATTTTTCGCATTTTTTATGTACATATTTCATGTATTGCGTTTTTTAAACATCTTTTTCATGCATCTTATTGTATTGGCAGCACCAAACTGTTTATTGTCACCAAGAAAAATAGAAATTAGCCTAAGTTGGTAGTCGTGTTGCCGTTAAAATAATTATTCTCATATGCACACATGTATTCTATTTTTGACAGCATGTAGTCGATTGTCGGTAGCCTTTGTTGTGTTTATAGCATTAAGGTAGAATTTGCCAAACGTTGTCGTTTGCAGCTGTTCGTTTTTAGTATATGGAATCAATGTAAATGCTTACACAATTTTTTTGTCACGTTGCTGTAACGTAGCAATCAGTGGAAAACAGAAAATTCAAACGTTTTTACGGACATTTGTATAGCAGTGATAAGCTTTTTGAATGTTTCATAGTATGGGGATAATTCCACTTTTTTCGGTACTATTTTTAAATAAATAAATTAATTAAATTATATGAGTAGTATAGAGTTTAAAGAATATTTAAAGGTAAATGATAACTTGGAAAAACAAATTTATTCATCAGAAAAATAACAAAATTAGTTGTAATTTTATTGTACCATTTCAATGCACTTTTCTGTGAATCTACTGTGAATGATGAAAACAAAATATTATTTTTTTATACGTATCTAGAAACTATTATTTTATGGTATTTAAAACTTATGTACATATCGTCGTAAGAATTAAAGAACGCTGTAAAGGCCTATTTAGCCAAACGTAGAATTCGTAAATGTTGCGTAACTGTAAATGTAGCGTAAACGTAAATGCAGTTGCATTTATACAAACGTAAAATCGTGTCAGCTGTTTTGGTCATACATAAACATTGAGATGGCAATTCAGGTTGTTACTTTTTTTATTGTTTGAAAAAGTACGAAAATATGTGCACATTACGCGAAAAAAGTACGAATATTATTTAAATGGTAATGGTTTAAACTTTTATACTTAAATTTTAATAATATTTGAAGCTTAAGGTATCTTAAATAAAAATTCTTTTTTTTATATACATATACACAAAATAAAAAATAAAATACAAAAATAAAGATACTCGTATTAAAAAGTATATTTGGCTTGGATAGTTATTAATATGTAATTAAAAAAGTCGAAAAACCAGAATAATAATAACTTTTATAATTAAATTAACTTTTTAAATTATAATTCTGGTTTTCCACTTACATACATATATTACTACAATGTTTTGTGGTTTGTAGGTCAGTGATTACCATTTTATAGCACAATTGTGCAGAGAGCATTCACACGTATTGCTTACGCTCTTTAATTTTTTTCAGGTTTACTCAAAAAAACTGATCGATTACACTCAAAAAATATTTTATATTAAAAAATTCAATTTTTTTAGAAACATTAAAAGCTTAGTTAGTAGGTTATGAACCAAAATTAGATCCTAAATTGAAAATCGCGATTACAAGCTTAATAAGCTTAAAAATTGTTAGAAAGGGTAGATCATTTAGTGATCATGTTTTTATTAAGCAATTGTTGAAAAAAATTTGGAAAAGGCCTAATTATTGTATAATACAAATATTTTCCGACTTAAAATATATTTGTTCAAGCAACGCAACAAATTACTTCTACAATTACGAAATTGTCAAATAAAAATAAATGTAGAAGATTTTATCTTCTAAAAGTCTTATTTTATCCCAGTTATATATATACTTGTACTTTTAAAGAATTTTTTTTAAGAAGAATAAATAGAGTCAAACATTTATAACTTTATGTATGCATATTGATGAAATGAATGTCAAAATAGCGTATATTACTAAAATTTTTCTATGACTGTAAACAAATAAATTCTCTCAACTTTTTTTTCTCTCTTACTTACTAACACACAACAAAAAAAATTTTGGTAACCCCTGTTATAGGTACATAAGTATATATTATGTATATTATATACATATATTTTACGTATATGTTATATATATGTTGAAACACTATATTTATTTAATATATATGTACGTACCAAAATATGTAAGTACCAAAAAAATAGCGAGTAAAATTACCCCCATATTGTTCCAATTACAAATAGCCCAACTCTGCTTAGCAAATGTCACGTAAAGTAACGTAGAATTCTATTTTCAATAGGTTGCTACGATACGTTTACATTACTCTACGCTTGAGTAACCAATTGTATAGCTTTTCATATAACAGAAACGATCAGCTGACACGACTACATTTACGGGTTTACGTCTACGTTTGGCTAAATAGGCCTTAACTGACAAAAAATCGAAAATACGTTTTTTGCATCATTTTTATCAGAACAAAAATACGCGTCGATTGGTCCCGGTCCCACAATGATAATAAACTCAAGCTGTCTGCGTTTTGAAAAATACCAGTGTCTTTGTTCTACTTTCATACAGTTAGTCAGTTACAGCGTTCTTTAATTCCATCGACGATATTAATGTATCGTATATACTTATTTAATGATATCACGAAATTTTAGTTATTTCTGAATTTTTAGTTAATTTTTTTTAATATTGTTAATTTTGCATTTAAATAATAAATATAATAAATACATATGTACATACTTGCCTATGTACGTATGTTTGCATTTTATAGTTGTTATTGGTCAGATATTTCCTTGTTCTGAATTTTGGTTTAAAAGATATGGTTACAATGAACAAATATTTAAATATCTCTTTCTCTTTAATAAAAAATAAATATTTTATTATCATACACGTATGTATATGTATACGAGGTATATTCACATATTTTATGCATTTGTACAGGATTTAAATACATATGTAGATATACATATGTATTTGAGTATATCAAATTGTAAAATATACGGTGCGACAGTCCACCGTAGGCTTGTCGAGTAAAACAAGATTCCTATAGTCAAATATGCTGGACACCTCCAAAATCTAGACTTACGAATAATTTTGTAGATTTTTCAAAAATTTTCAACTTTGGTGACGTTTTTATACATTATGTATTTTCTTTGTTTTCATGACCTATTTATTATTATTATTTTATTATACACCTATCCCTCGGTTTACACGGTATATACGTTCCTGATAAAACCGTGTAAAACGAAAACAATGAAACGATACGATATTAAACAATTAATAATTTGTAAGAATTAATTCGAATTTATGAAAAATTATATTCGTTTTGTTGTTTAAAATCAATTAACTCATCTGTATGTGGACGCATAAAATTTTGCTTTGAACACTAAAAGGGGAATTCCTATTTTCTGTGTTTTTTCGATAAGTTAATGAGAGTACAAGAGGTATCCGTCAAAGTGTTGCCAGATTTAGATATAATTAAGTAGAAATAAATTCGCTTGCAGACAAAAGTGTAAGATCGAAAACGTGCATAACGAGTAGCATGTAAAACGAGGGATAGGTGTATATTACAAGAAAATAATATCATTCCCCAGGTTTTTCTATTTCATTCAATTTTGTACCACTGTGTTATTTGTGTATAAATACCAGGGGGTCAATTCTTGTTCTGTGAAACGGTGAAATGTAAAGGTTTTTCACTGTTACACAGCGTTTTTGATTCTTGTTTTGTGCAAAACTTAAAAGATACACATCATTTTTTCATGTAACATCAAGTGGAATGAAACAAAATATTTTCACAGTTTCACAAGAGTGCTGATTCGTATTTTGTGTAACTATGAAATTAACTGTCAAAATTGTTTCATATGTGTAACAAGTTTGCACAGAAAATGTTTATGTGAAAAAATAACATAGAGGTTTAAAACCATGAAAAAACCTACAAAAGGAAAGCCTGCTAGCAAAAATAAAAAAGAATATTTAATAAAATCGAATAAAATAATTGCACCCATCATATTTTTATTTTAATATAGTATTTAATAATCGTATAGTATATCAAAAACCAAAACAAATATGGCGTCACATTGGTGTTTTGTTTGTACTAGAACACAGAGCCAAATAAATATAGTTGACGGCGGTAGTGGCGAAACCGGCAGCACAAAAAATCAATCGGCGATAGTTGCAATTATTTTTAATATAAATTTTGTATCCAGCAAAAATCTGATTAATTTTTTTTAACAGAAAAAACAGTACAAAACATATCTTATCAATTTATATTTATGGTAACAATTAGATAAACAAATATACAAATGCTATGTATGCAATTGCGGTTGTTAAAATAAAGATATGTACATATGTATATGTACATACATACATACATATTTCATATTGAAAAAGATTGGCATACATACAACTACAAACTTTTTCAAAAAAAAAAAATATTGTTTCAAAACGAACTTAAGTATGTACATACATATGTAGAGGGTGTCCGCCAGTTCATTTTTCTCCATAATAAATTTGCCACGTCTCTACTTCACGATTGCCAAAAATGAACTGTCAAGACTAATCTTTACCAAAATGGCGGCAAAACAAAGTCGTATACCTTCCCGGCGGACGCTCTGTTGTATATGTTTATGCAACACAAAGTCATTTAAATTTTTTTTGTATGTACATACACTTATACATTTAGGTAAATACTTTGAGTACCACGAGCGAATAGCAACAATTATCGCAACTTTTTTATGAATAAGTTCTTAGTTTGCGACTATACTTTTAGGTACATAAAAATAGTCCCTTAATTTACCATCATTTCATGTACGCTAATAAATTAGTGCAGGCAAGAAAGTCCACATCACAAGTCGGTGTTGATTTAATTTATTTTTCGGTTTGAAAGTGATATACAGTTTGTCAAATAATTGTTTTCAAAAGTATAAAAACCTGAAAAATATTAAAATAAACACTTACAGCTTTTCCACATATCGAAAAAGCTGAATTTTTTTTTTGCCTGTAGTATTTTTGAATATGTTTATATATGTATTTCATAAAAGAAAAAATATAATATCTAATAAAAGATCATTTATTGCAACATAAAGAAAAATATTTAAATTTTACAGTGTCAAATAAATGTTTTCAAAACTAAAAAAAAATTCTATAAAGTTATTATAAAATCCGTTCTTGGTAATATTTTTTTTAGTATTTCGTGTGTCCCCCTTGTGCACACTGTGACTGTGACTGCAACCGCCTACGCATTGAATGAATAAGCTTTGGTATGTCGTATTCCTCAGGTATTTTTTCCATTTCCTCTTTAATAAATTTTATCAAATCATTTTTATTTTTTGGAGATCTTTTCCCAACTTTTTTCTTTAAGTGGACCCATAAATTCTCTATTGGGTTAAGATCTGGACTTTGAGCTGGAGTATCGATCACTTTTTTACAGTTATATAACAGCCAGGACTTACAGATGTACGATTTGTGTTTGGGGTCGTTATCTTGATAAAATTTAAAGCTTAACTTTTGCTGATTTTCTGAGTCAAAAAACCCGAATTTACGGGCACTGCTGCACAAATCATTCTTCAAAATATCAAGATACACCTCTTTGGTCATAACATCATTCAAAATTTTTATTTCGCCAACTCCTTTGCTAGATATACAAGCCCACGCCATAACAGACAACTTTCCAAACTTTACTGTTGGTATTATATTTTTGTTATCAAGGGCTGTCAAAGGTTTACGCCAAACCTTTTTAGGGCCGTCGTGATAGTAAAGCATAAGCTTCGTCTCGTCGCAAAAGATTACGTCATCCCAGTGCTCTGGACCAAAATTAACGTGTTTAATAGCAAATTTATATCGTTTCTCAATGTTTTGCGCCGATAGTAACGGTTTTTTTCTGGCAGTTCGTGAGAAGTATTGATGTTTTTGAAGAACGTTTCTTACAGTCTCATGTGAAAGACTTATTCCAAAATCGTTATATAATTCGGATGCTATTCCTCTGGTGCTGGAGTGAGGTTTTTCATCAATAATTTTGATTATTTTTCTTTTGATTCGCTCGGACACCTTTTTTGGTCTGCCTGGTGAATGGTTTTCTTCCAGTCTGCCTTCTTTTTCAGCGCGATTAATAATATTATAGACCGTCCTCAGATTCAGAGAAAACATTTCCGCAAGTTCTTTATGAGTTTTACCTTTATAATAATTAAAATATACCAACTGAACAATATTTTTGCTAACACGTTTTCCTGGCATTTTTCTTACTTCTTTACTTACTACTTGTTACATTAACGAAATTAGTTTGAAGAAAAAATGCAATCCACTAACCTACTAATACTGAAGCTCACATTAATTTAACACATAATCAACAAATACGCAAAAAAATGGTTCTTCCCCTTTTTATTTTGTTTTTGAAAACATTTATTTGACACCACACTTAAGAAGTTCGTTTGAATTTTTCTTGTTGTTTTTGTACTGTGTAACTTTTTTTTCTCAAAACTTTGGTGTTGTTAAAAAATTAAAATAGATTTTAATTCAAATGGAAAATAAAGACAGCAAATGTATATGACCGTTAAACTGCTGAATGTCTAATCGACACATAATACGTGAATACATAATCTAGCTGTTAAAAGACAAGGCAAGAGAAACATTTTTATTTTTCATTGATAGAAAATATAATTGTGTAGCATAACGATATTACATTAAAAGAAAATATTTTGTTTATATCAACCGATTTTCAGTATTTGCAGCTTATTTTGTATCTAACATACCTTAATTTTAGGATAAAATATGTCTTATCTTATAAACTTCTTAAAAATTTAAGCGGTGCTCCCGAACTACTTCAAGCACTAGTCCTCATTAGCACTAGTATTCAACTATAAATACTTTAATATTGTTTGGGCTGTTCCAATAGCTCTAATAATAACTTTAAGGCTTTGTCTTCTACAGGGAAATTTATAAATACACAAATATTTATTCATATATTAAAATAATTACAAAAATAAAAAGCATTATATTCTATGTATGAAATATATTTTGGGCAATCTATAAAATTTTGTGTAATTTGTGAGTATTTCTGTGGCAACACGGCATAAATGTCAAATTGTAAGAAAAAGCAAACAAAAGAAAACACAAAAATTGCTGAACAACAACAAAAAGTTGGGCAACTAAAATCTCCGAGTGTGGATACGAAGACAAGGTTAAAAGAGAATTGATGAAGAATTGCCCGACTCTTCTCGCCGAGTGTGGACATAGACTTTGGGATTTTTTTATGTAACTGTTGTATTGTGTGTTGGCGACAGGCAGGCGTCAAAAATTCAAAAAATTTATGAACGCATTACAACAACCACGTCATAAAACAATTTTGCTCAGAAAAATATGAATGCAGACGTTCGCGTGTGAAAAAAATTGTGCTTTTCGTTTATGTGCATGAAGAAAATAAAAAAATTTCTTTACGCTTCATATATGTACGCTTAGAAAAAAAGTGAATGCACACGTTCGCGTGTGATTTTAAGAAAATGAATTTGTGCTTCTCGTTCATTAGCGTGAAGAAAAATAAGAATTTTTAAAAATCGCATTCTTGATAGTATTTATAAATGTTAGTTTTTGAGTATTCATAAATGGAAAAATCTGGACTCTGATAAATACTATAGACGTGCACTGTTACAACTATTTGTACAAGTTTGTGTGTGGTTACTGATTCTGTGAGTAAACATGAGTAGTTTTGTGTTTCTGTTATAGGTTCCCAGCGGGAAATAGTAATCAATGAGAATCGAGAAGGTAATACAAGGAATGTATAATTTATTGATTCCGGAAAGCATTACCCACAGATCATGTCCTATGAAAGTAATCACCCTTATCGTGGTTGGCGTTTTTGTGGCGAAAGTTTTTATAAAATGGTATCGTAGTTGACAAAAACGCCAGTAAATACGACACTGTTTTGAAATCTATTACATAAAATAGTATCGTGTTTGGCGTTTTTGCCTGTTAAAAGCGACGAAAACAGTCGTTAAGTTTTTTGCTGCCGCCTTTATACAAAATTTAAGGACAGAATTAAAATGGTTGAAAAAAAATTTTAAGTATGAAATTATTTTAAAAATATACAGGTATGTTCTGAAAATCACTTTTTGTAGGAGTGATTTCAAATCACGAGAAAGGTGTTCTGAGCACAAAATTTTTTGAAATTTTGTGATTTGAAATCGTCAAGTAAATTCTTGTCGATATTAAATCACTTGCCTTTTTAAACACTATTTTACTTACAATTGGGCGAAAAAAGTAAAACAAACATATAACATCATTTGTTCTTTATTTATTTTTACAAAAAAAATTATAATTTCATGCAGAAAAATTCTAAAATTTGCAAATTTTAAAACACATTACAATTTTCATAAAATTTTTTGATTTGTTTACATTTTTCACAATTTGCTTTTATTTTTCAAAACGATTTTTAGAGTTGCCGGATTTACAACATGTTATTTTATTTTATGTATTATTTGACCAAATTTGTGAATTAAATTAATTATTAAAAACTAAAATTTATAAAATTTGTTCATAAAAATTAATATAATGTAAAATAGTTTACATAGATTGGTTAATTTTTGAAATATAAATTTGCGATTTTAATGCAAATGCCACCAATGAATCTGGCAGCTCTATAAACGACACAAAAGAGCTTAAAGTTTGTGGTTTAGAACAATGAAAAACACTTCTAAAAACAAAAAAGCTCGTGATTTTCAGAACACCTAAGAATTTCTTGCGTGATTTTAAACTTACATGTGATTTGAAATCACGTGATTTTCAGAACATGCCTGATAATTTGCATATTTTCACGATTATTTCCTTTTATTTAATACATTTTAGAATAAAAATATCTACTCCAGAACAATTTGCAAAAATGGTCGAAATAATGGGAAAAAGCCGTACTTGGCAAGAGGTTATCATAAAAGTTTAAATTTTTTTCTCATTATCCATTTCAAAAGACATCCATCTTGGACAAAGCTCGCTATACATAGATTCAATACTTCTTCGCTCACCGAGGAGTGACAAAGATTCACAAAAATATCATTTCCAGCACCTTTTCTGTAACTGCCTTCAGCAAGTATCCTCATTGTTGCTGTTAATTTTGACAGCTGTGATACACGAGTTTTTCTTTGGGGTTTTTTTTAATTTTGTTGACATTTTTTTAATACGTAATTAAACGCATCCTTAATCTGAAGTACTTAATAAATCTGTGGAAAAATCTTTCCTTAATTTTTGTTGATAAAAAAAAGGAAAATGTAAACTTACTTTCTATTTGTTAGTGAGAATATATTCGTTGGCTCCCTTAAGTGTCTTCTTAAAACATTGATTTCTTTTGGATCACACATGTCTTCATCTTCAGAAGACGAATAAAAACACACACATAACATAATTAATATAAAGAAGTTAAAAAAAACAAACAAATATCACAACTAATTTTTATATTTATGTGTCTATAACAGATTTTTTTTTCACAGTTTTCATGACATTAAAATTTATATAAATAAATAATAATAATCAAAATAATTTTGATTATGAAACAATCAATTAAAATTGGGCAATTTGTTACAAAATAACTCTTGTACAAAATATTTCTTGGCGAAAATTTTACACGATACCACTAAATTTTAAATTCGACTACAAATGCGCCAGTTGTCGAAATACGACTACGCCAAACACAATAAGGGTGAATAAATTCTTCTACCGTCTCCCCCGTAATAAGTATTATAATGCACTCTTTGTAATACATAAAGTTATTATTTACTATTAATTTGAAGGAATGAATTCTATGATGAATTATTTGTAATGCATTATATTATTAATGTATTTATAATATTAATATTATTAATAAATTTAAATTATTTTCCACCACTAGAAATAAAATAATAGTAGTTAATCGGTAATACTCGTTTCACTATTTATCATTTTATTTCACCTGTAATTGCGCTCTTGTTATTAAACTCATATTTTGATCATGTTAAAAAGAACAATTTAAGTTTTAAAAGAAATATAAAAAAGATACGAAAAGCTATAGGTAACAATAATGGTGAACGGTCAAACAAGTATTCCCGAATAGCTACTAATATACATACATATTAATTAATCTTAAAGAATAATTTGGTGTCTGCGCATTTAAGCACAAACTGCATTTTTAATAAAATACATTTCTTTTTGCGTAAAAAATAACGGATTTTTAACAATGAAAAAAAAAACAAAAAAAACAAAAACATCCACAAACAAATATACGCAAAAACAATAACTTATTTCTTCTATATATGTATGTGAGAATATACATGGAAATCAATATTTACTTGTGTGCCACATGAAATTACCTTCTCAATTCCAAAAGTAATATATTCTGAAGTAATATATTATTTAATTGATTATAAAATAAGGTAATCAATCTTTTCCCAATGGGTTTGTATTGTTATTATATGTAGCAGTTATAGTGTGAGAATAAATGATAAAGAGAAAATGAGAGTAACACATTTGTTTTGCTGTGTTTCGCACAAGCAAATACTTGTAGATACTGGTGGAATACGATGCAAATTAAAATTCGTATTGCATGTTTTATAAAAATTTTACAACAAATAGTCTCAAAAAATCTTATGAAATTTTATTATTTTTTACTTAATATTAAAATTCTATAACAATATAACAATATTGGCAACACGTTTTCATTGTGATACAACTGTTGAAAACATAATCAAATATATTTGTTCTAAGCTAAATTGTAGCCCATCAGTTAAAAAATTAATTCGAGAAAAAGAGCCTCATTTAAAATAATAGTGCCATTGGAACACTATGAAAAAATTGTAAATACCGACTTTTGGCCAAAATACACTATAGTCAGAGAGTTTATTTATCGTGAAGAAAAACTGGCACACATTCCTGCTTCTGATACAGCTACCAATCAATCAAATCAATTAAATTAAATCAAATCAATCAATTTAATTAAATTTAATAATTAATTAAATTAAATAAAATGCAAATTGGCAAAATAAACGACAATAGTTTTCAAAAATATTTTTTATTATTTCAGGTAAACTTAACAATTTTTAGATAACAAAAACAGTTAATTCAGTCTTAAGTATAATAGATATTATAAAAAAAATTAAGTTAATAATAATGTCATGGACATAAGTGTAAGCAGTACCTTAATATAAAGTATAAACTTTTACGTATTTTAAGACATAAAATAATAAATAAAAAAAAAATAATATAAAATTGGGCAATTGAAAATATCCTTTCTGATGGAGCGCTAGACGCTGGTATAACGAATATACGGCAACTTAGCTTGTATAACATTGGAAATTCATTCCTGCTATTGTCCTATCATGCCACCATTTCAAAACACTAAAATCATTTAATAGGGGTACATAAGTATTTTTATATTTACTTAATTCATTTTCAATTATAGATTAGTTGGAATTACCTTCTTCTATGGGCTGTATATAATTTTGAAATAATGTACATATTTTTCATGAGGATATTTCTATTTTTGAATTAAAATAAGAAATATCAGTTAAATGAGGAAACAGCAAGGTTTTGCATTTGGTTATTACATCCATTTGTTCTTCTAAAGTAAATAGACTGAGCTGATTAGCAGGCGGAAACAAAAATATTGCTAATTTTGTACGTAAGGATAGGTACCGCATACGTGGTTGATCTTAACACGTTTACTATCCATATGCATGCTTTGACTTACACCTAAATATTTATACACATAGCCTTCTTCCATTTGTGAGATATTTTGGATTTCTTCATATTCGACTTCTGCTTTAGAGATTTTTCCTTTATATATATGAATTCGTTTACATTTCTCTAGGCCAAATATCATCATTATATCATTGCTGAACATAGAAACAATTATTTTCAGGTGTTCTAGGCCTTGTTGTGTAGACGAGTAGATTTTGAGATCGTCCATATATAGGAGGTGACTTAGTATTTCACTGTTTGAAGTGCTTTTTATCTTGTAGCCTTTCTTTGTTTCTCTTGGAAGATTGTTAAGTGGGTTAAGTGCAATTCAAAACCACAGGGCAGATAAACAATCTCCCTGGAAAATTCGTCTTCTGATGTGGATTTCAGAAGTTTCAATAGTTTCTGTTCCCTTTGCTATTCGTATGTTTGTCCTCCAATACTTCATGTTGTATTCTAAAAATTTGATTATGTTTTGGTTTATCTTATATATCTTTAGCACTTCTATTAGCCAACTATGAGAAACACTGTAAAAGACTTTTCGGTAAACTATATAGCATAAACTTAGATTCCTGGAATGGCTAACTGCCTGTTCTGAAATTGTTTGATCAATTATTAATTCTTCCTTGCATCCCTTAGCGTGCTTATTACATCCTTTTTGTTCTTCACACATAATGCGGTATTACCATATATAAGAAAATTGAGGCATGCTGTCAATATTTTGTAAATAGTGGGGAGACAAGTGATTAGTCTCCCGTTTGCTGGATTTCCATCGAAACCTTTATTCTTTGGTAGCAGATATGTGATTCCTTTGGTAAATATTTGCAGAAAATAACTGGGGTTTTGAATACCATCATTTATTAGGTCTATTAGTTTTTGATGTACTGTCGGAAATCTCTTAAACCAGAAATGTTTAACTCTATCTAATCCAGGTGATTTCCAATTGTGCGTTTTTGATATGATTTGTTTAACTTGTTCGCACGTAACATAGTCTCTTCACATTTCTTCGGTTTGTTGGTATCTCATTTTCTCTACGTTGATCTATTTTGCTCTGTTATTGTGGGTAACTCCGTTGGACCATAGATCTGACCAGTATATTTCTACACTCTCATTATTAGGGTAAGTATCTTCTGAGCCATTTAAATTTGATAGTGTTTTTGTTGTTGTTTCACATATAAAAAGACGAATGTCAAAAACCATTCGTGTTCTAAAAACAGGCTGTAAAATAATTAAAAAACTTAGTAATTTTTGGTAACTTTTATTTCATTTGTTTAAAAAGAGAACAAATAATACATTTAATTTAAAATTAGAAAAACAATTTCATGAGATCATTTATTTAAAAATGAATATTAAAACTAAAAAAACAATTGTTGTACATATATATATATTTTAATATACTTACATATATATATTAAAAGAGTACAAATCAAATATGTATTGTATTTTTAAATCTTCTCTTTTAAGCAAGGTTGGCAACCGTTACCGTTATTAATACCGATACCGTTTAAATACCGTTTGAAATTGAATACCGGTACTTATACCGATACCGAAATATTTTTTTCGTAAAATACCGGTATCTGTATACCGTTTCCGTCAATACCGGTGTAATACCGGTATAATACTGATATTGTTTAGCGTCAAACTAAACAATTTAAATAAAAGCACTGTTCACCTTTTGGTTTTTTATAATTAACTAGATATATGAAATTCTTTATTTTCACTGTTTTGACTTTCTTTGTTTTTTGTTTAAATTGGGTCTTTGTTTAATAATTTACAAAACTTGTTTTAATTTGTAATTTAATGTTAATTTTAATTTCTTAGTTTCTAATAATTTTAATTTAGGTTTTAACAATTTTGAATACGTATTTATTTATACCGCCGCGTTCTGCTCATACACTTGACTTTCAATATAATAATTTGAGTCCTACTTTACTTTAAACAAAAGTATAAAAAAGAGAAAGAATAAATAGAAAACAGAACACAAAAAGAACCAGTGTTGTACACTGCAGCGCATTTCTAAACATTCTGCCCCCTCGGAGTGATGTGTATATGAGTTCATCTTCTTTACGAGTCTTCTGAACGCTGGCAGTCGGCACAAAAACGCTGAACCAAGAGAAGGGGTCACTGTTATCTGTTTGGATCATTTGAGTTTCCATCTGGAAAGTTTTTTCATCCTTCAGTTGATGGGCTTTTATAAGATTTTTTGATTGTGGGGTGTCATGCAGGACTGTGTTGTGTCTTCTCTCATCTGTACTAGCGTTTAGATATTTGTGGCGGGTTTTGAGTACATAATTTATTTTGCATAACCTGTAGGGCAACTTCCAATGAGAATAGCTGATATGAAGGTTTAAAGGCATGACTGTAAATAGATTATGAGTATATATTAATAAAAATGTTTTGATTATGTATAATACTACAAGTCCCATAATGTATTTTAAACCAATATTTTTTCTATTGCGTCTTCGAAATTTCCATTTATATCTGCCATATAGTTCGGCCAGTTATTTATTCTGTGATCTTTGGTACAACAATTGATAGATGATAATTATGCATTTCCAGCGGTTGGCAAGGGTCAAATTTTTATCTTTTATATTACGTTCGGCTGAAATCATTTCGATATTGCTGAAGAGAAAGTGTCTAGGAGTCAATGGGGTCAAATTAATAGAGTCATCGCTAGCAGGGCTTAAGGGTCTAGAATTAAAGAATATTTCAATGCAGGTCAGAATTGTACATCGTGCTTCGAATGTGAATTTCATCTTATAAAGTATTTTTTGTAGATGTCTCTTGAATGATTTTAAGCCTGTTTGACGGAAACATGTAATGTGTTGGGTGTCAGGTGGCATAAACTTCCATTCGATGTTTATATGATTCTGCTGTTGAAAAATATGTTGCTGTAGAGTTTTAAAAAATTCTAGATGATAATTTTTGAGGAGTTCTGCTGCTCTGACGAAATTTGTCCCATTGTCCAAATGGATACAAGCGGGGTATCTACGTCTTCCAATGAAGCGTGAGAATGCTGCAAAAAATGCTTGTGCTGTCAAATTATTTGCTGTTTTTAGAATTGTAAATAGTTTCATTCTGAATTTTATGGTGTGTTGTAGTATTTTTGATGCTGAGGAGTAAGTTGATTTTACCTCATCCGCTAATTGAAGGAGTGTTCTTATGGCTAAGAACGGTGTGCAATTGACTCCGAATGTTAGGGTAAGGAGCTCATAATCCTCAATAGGATCATTTGGTGTCTTACGAAACAATATTCGTTTGCTACTGGTTTGAGATGGGTCGATGAGTATTTGGCGATACATTTTGGTAATGCTCGCATTGAATACATAACGGAAAAATCTCCACTTTGCTATCAGAAGAACAAGATCTTGCTGTATAATGGGTCTTGGGTATAAAATGTCATTAAGACTATTCTTATTTGACGTCGGGCTGGAGGCGTTGATTACTACACGAAGCTTTATAGTGAGCCTATCCGGTTTTATTACTGCGTGATGCGGCAGGTAATAATTTGGAGCCTTATTTATAACCAAGGGTGAGATTCTTTTCATATATCTTAATTTTAGATATTTAAGAATGACCTGATTGTTCTGTTGACCAATTTAAGGTTTTCTACTGAGCCTTCGCTCCACTCTTAAATATTGTGTCATCTCAATGTGTTGTGAGGAGCCTATTTTCTTTTCTTTTTTGAAGGGTAGGGTGACAATATACCTCCCTGTGTCATTTCTACTTGTTGTAGACTTGTTTTTACATATTGTGTCCTCATCTGACCTCAAAATCTGTTTTGTAGTTTCCTCCACCTCCCAAAAACGTGTGAGGATTTGGTCATGGGACGTTGTATTTAGTAGTGAAATCGTTGTTTTTGACCGAGTCGCCTTTGAAATTGGTCCCCCCACAATCCAGCCAAATGCTGTTTTTTGTGTCAAAAGGGATCCAATTGACCGCATCGGAGTTTTCAGACAATATATGGATGGCCCTAAGTCAAGGCCTATTAGTAGGTCGATGGGTCGGCTCTTGTAGAAGTGAGGGTCTGCTAGTTGCAATTTTGCAGCCTCATTGATAATTTCTAAATTTGATATTTGCGATGGCAAATTGGGTGGGAGAGTCTTGAGTACTGGTGCAAAGACTTCCAATTTAAAGTTAGGGTCTACGCTAGAACAAAGGTTAAACAAGCACGCGTTTATTGAAGTTTCTGAAACTGTTTGATTCAACCCACTTACGTGTACGACGTTTCGTTTAGTGGGTAAGTTTAATCGTTTCTGCAGTTTATGTGAGATAAATGTTGATTGTGATCCAGGGTCGATGATAGCTCTTGCCTGGTATCGTAGACCTTTAACTTCTATTTGAACTACGGCGGTAAATAATAAAGTGTCTCTGGCTTGTAATTCTGTATGTGAGTCAGAATTTTGTTGAAGGGTTAAAGACGTGTAGTGAGGAGTGAATGAATTTGGAGTGGACTGTATTTTAGTAGTTAAAGCTGTAGAGCTTGTTGATGGACATTCTGCTGTATTTATTTGTGCTAGGTTGGCAGAATGGGTCACAGTAGCTTTATGTAACAATGTGTTATGTTTTTGTTTACATAACCTACAACTATATTTGCTAGGACAATCTTTTACACTATGGGTCCCTGATAGGCAGTTGTAACATGAATTTGTTGTCCTTACTACGTTAATTCGATCATTGACAAGTGTGCGTCATTACAATATTGGCATTTATTATTTGTAGCAGAGGGGCTTTTATGTGTCGAATTAGTGATTTGTTTCGACAAATTTGTTTGCAGTGAGTTAATAATATTCTTTTTATTTGAGGCAGGTTTTTTGACTTCGGGGCTATTCTGTGCGGATTTATTTTTTGAAAATATATTTTCCACGGACTCTAAAGTTCTGAACTTGTGGGTTAAAAATTTGTCGAATTCGGACCAAGTAGGGATTTCAGTGCAATCCTCCCGAGAATTTTCAAACTCCTGTACTAAACTTCTGGGTAGATTTTGTGAGCATATGAATATTAAAAACGACTCCCAAGTTGTTGTGTCAACGCCCAACATGCTGAGGGTCTGCCTACAGTCATTTATAGTACGCTGTAATTTTTTGATTGATGCGCCTGAGTTTGCAGATGCCTGAGGTAGGTCTAAAATTATTTTATACTGCTCGTTGACCTGCATCCATTTATTCTCATACCTGTCTATTAAATTTTTCCACGCTAGAATAAAACCTTCGTGTGTCAAGGGTACGTTCGCAATTATCTCTCTCGCTTCGCCACCTGTTTTTTGGGTCAAATAGAAGAGCCGTTCTACATTGCTAATTCGAGAATTTTTGATATATATCGCGGTAAATAAATCCCGAAAGCTGGGCCATAATTTATAATCCCCAAAAAATGTGTCGGTGTCGCAGGGAGGGAGTCTTATTGACAATGTCTCACTTTCTTGAATAATCGTTGATCGATGTTCTATTTTTTCAACGGGTTTCGAAAGTGCGTTGATTTCTGCATTTATGGATGAATAGCATACCTTATATGCCGACAGAGTTTTCTGGTATCGTTCCCGAAGTTTATTTCGTTCGATTGGTTTGTCCCCCTCCTTCTCTATATCTCTACATTCTTCATAAGACCGTTTTACTTGGGTCCAGAGCGAATCTAACTCTACGCGAAGAATTTCCAGCGCATGAATATTGTCCTCTGCATAGCTGGCTGAGTATGACTTTTCAAATTCAATTAAATCATTTGTACAATTTACAAACTTTCTAAGAGACATCTTGAAAAGTTAAAATTTTATACTTTGTAAAATTAGGGAGAGGTGTCGAAAAAATTGGGTCAAAAAAATGCCTGCTAACGATTTAACAACAAGTAATATTGAAAAAATATTAATATATTCAAATCCTATTTACGATTTGAAGTTACCCGAAATAAATTAAGTTTTGGCCGGTTGGTAACCCTTTTTATTTCTCCGTTACACCAAATGTGTTTTTTCTTATTATGTTTAATACAAGTGTCTCATTTGCATTTATGTACATCTAATATATAAAATTCTCGTGTCGCGGTGTTTGTTGCCAAACTCCTCCGAAACGGCTCGACCAATTTTCATGAAATTTTGTGTGCATATGGGGTAGGTCTGAGAATCTGTCAACATCTATTTTTCATACCCCTAAATGTTAATTAAGGTGACCCGCCCGAAGGGAAAATGTATGCCTCACCTAAATAACGTACCGATGTTGATAAAATTTTAAACTATATATGTACCGTAGAGCATATCGATGGTTTACTAACGCAACCTCGTAAGTCGATTTTTTGCGATTTTGTGTTTTAACCGGAAAAGTAATCAGTTAATACCAAACAACAATTTTGCAAAGTTATAAGTGAATATGTTTATTAGTTTTGTTTTTATTCAATATTATTCAACCTCGTATCTCAACTGATGATAATTTTGCATGCGCAACCTCGTATCTTAAAGTAAAAGGCGACGCATAATTTTACTGTCTTCACTAGAAAAATTACAAATAATTTTATTCTTGCTTTTATGTGAAATAATTATTAATAATTAACTCTTAGATTTATGGTCTTTTAATGAAAAAACAAATACTATGCAGTTTATTAACCATAGCATTTACATTTTTAAATTTATAAAAATTATGATTTTTTTTTTATTTATTTATTTTATAATGATTTGAAAGTCGAATTGGTTTTAGAAGATAAATATTTCAAACTTTTTTAATAAGTTACCCAAAATAGAGTCATACTACTGCAGTAAAGATACTACTAAAATGTATATACATATATAGAAATGTTTATAGATCAGCTCAAGATGTTTACCGTGATTTCTTAAAAAATTACAAACGTTATATTGCAGCTAATGAAAGAGCTAGCTATAGATTTTTTATACAAAAAATATGTCAAATATAGCAATATTTCAATTTCGAAAAGATTTTTGATATATCTGTTTCCCTTATAAAAATAAAAACATGTATGTAGCTGTGACGCCCTGT
Source organism: Metopia argyrocephala (assembly GCA_963576795.1). Lineage (NCBI taxonomy): Eukaryota > Metazoa > Arthropoda > Insecta > Diptera > Sarcophagidae > Metopia > Metopia argyrocephala. The sequence continues at coordinate 34,704,781 of OY756211.1, forward strand.
AACTATCAATTGCCTAATTTCACTTGTAATCAATAACCAGTTTGCACATGTTTTAAAATAACTTCTTATTAGAATGCAAAAAAGTAACTTTCTTCTTCTCCATTTGGCATCGATGCAATAAGGTTGGGCCTTTAAATAATTAATCATTGATGAAATATATTTTTTAAGATATAAAATAATAAAACTAAAAATATAAATTAATCAACATATTTTATTAATAAAATATACTTACTAAGCAGGATAATAACCAGTACAGTCAATGATGTGCTTCGAGTAAGGTAAATTTATTTTTAACGCATACATTTAAATTTATATACATTTTTTATTAAAATATTTTAAGAATTCTCAAAAAGCTAAATTAAAAAAATTTATATATTTCTAAAACTTTCCAATAATTAAAGGAAAATGGATAAATTAAATCAATTACATAATTTCTTTAAAAAGTTTTAAAAAGCAATTTATTAAATTTTGTGGTTTTTTACTTTTATTCAATAAAATTTTTGAATATTGATTTAATACATTTTTGCAAAGTAATTTTTTGTAAACGAATTCAATTTTTATTACAAATTACGTCTCAAACTTGAGAATAAATATTGTTTTGATTATGAATTTCAAAATGTGTTCTAAGCGAAGTAGGTACAATGGCCACTTATAAACAAAATGCTGAACACTGGCACTATATTTTTGAAAATACCTAATTTTGTTTGTAAATGATTAAAAACAATTCAATAAAAAATACATACATGTAGGATATTCGATATCCCACTGTAACAAGTGGTGTGATCTAGCGGCAATGCTGCTCACGAATAGGACATACACACATACAAACGATTTAACGGAACAAACTTTTTTCCTTTTCTTAACTTCAACTACGAACAATTTGAGAAACAGATTTATTATACAAGCGAACGTTGAGAGCTAAAGACGACGGTGGCGATTTTTTTTAAAGCAATAACTTAAATAATAGAATATAATAAGAACTTTTTCATATGTACAAACAATTAGCAATAAATTACCACAAATGGGGGCTCAACCATAAAAATAAAAAGAAAAGTGCGTGAAAAAGAAAAAGAACTATTTTTTGTTGATAAAATTACCACAAGACCTACATCAGAAGCCAATCCGGTGTAAGGGACTGGGGTACTTTGAAAACTATACTACGCAAAGAATTTGGAGCGAGGCCATCAGCAATTTCCATCCATAAGGAGCTAAAAGCCCGAAAAAAGCGGAACGACGAATCATTACGCTAATATTTGTATTCGATAATGGAAATAGCTAGTTCCATCAACCTAGACCACACGAGTATCATCGAATATTTTATAGAGGGTATTCCAGGCAGTGTAACAAGCAAAGCAATTCTATATCAAGCAAAAAATCTAGAGGATTTAAAAGAAGAAAAAGAAGTCGCCAAACTTTCATAGTGGAAGACAAAGAGTTATCAACAGCACAGTACAACCACATCGTGATGTCATTAAGTGCTACAAGTGCGGAGATGAAGGACACTTAGCTAAATGGTGTAAATCGGAACATATAAAATGTTTTAAGTGCAACAGGGTTGGACACAAATCTTATGAATGTTCTACACCGAAAATAGACATCACGAACGCAAATTTAAGACCAAATGTACACACGTTAACGCATGAAGCACATCCAACGCCAAGAAGAGTTTTTAAGGATATAATATTGTTAGACAAAACAATTTCAGCTATAATTTACACCGGCAATGACATCAGTATCCTAAGGTATGATACACTCCAAGAATTAACAGACGCTACCCTTGAACCAGAGAAGAGAACGTTGAGCGGAAAGTGAAAGTGGAAAAAATATCACTACGTTGGGTTGTTTAGCAGTACGGGCGAAACTAGATTCAGTTGAGATGAGAATGGTGTTTCACATAGTTAGAGAGAGTGATATAGTGTACGCCGCAGTAATTGGTAACGACATTTTAGACAGGGTAGATTTGGTGATTGACTCAACGGGTGCCAAATTTAGAAATAAAATTAGTGCTGTCAACATATTTGAACAAACTATGGAAGGAAGTTCAGGAAACGAATCAAACGACGAATCGAATCACTTCGAAGAGGAGGTCAACCCTAGACAAGCATTGGAAGCCAATCCAATTGCTGAGTTAAAGGACGAATTCGAGGCAATGATTCACACAGCGATACCTGAGAGTGATAAAATTGAATTAGAACTAGAACATTTAGAAGAGAAGTACAGCAGGGAGGTCCGGTCGATCGTAGACAATTACCGCATACAGAAACCGTCAACGTACGCAGTGAAAATGAAAATTATATTATCTGATGATATACCTGTAAGCAGTAGACCCCGTAGGACATCATACGCAGATCAGCAGGCCATAGAAAAGCAGGTGAAAGAATGGCTAAAGGAGGGTGTTACCAAACCGAGTTTTTCCGAATATTCATCGCCTGTCGTATTAGTATCGAAAAAAGATGGATCCAAAAGACTCTGCTGCGATTACAGACGCTTAAACGAGAAAATAATTCGCGATAACTTCCCCATGGCATTAATCGATGACGTCATTCAGAGACTACAGGAGGCTAAAATGTTCACTACGCTCGATTTAAAGTATGGGTTCCTGTACGTACCTGTAGCAAAAGAGTCACAAAAATATACGGCCTTCGTTACACCCAGTGGACAATATGAATTCCAATTTGTGCCTTTCGGAATTAGTAATTCTCCGGCAGTGTTTTGCCGCTATATTTCAGCAGTGTTTCATGAGTTGGTTAGAGATGGAACGATAGTCATTTATATGGACGACTTAGTAATAATGTCACGTAACGAGGAGGAAGGCATTTGTAATTTACAAAGAGTTTTGAAAATCGCATCGGTAAATGGGCTTCGATTCAAATGGAAAAAATGCCAGTTTTTACGCCGAAAAATCCAGTTCTTAGGCTACGTTATTGAGAATTCGGCAGTATCACCTTCCGAAGAAAAGATTTCGGCTAGAAGGAAATTCCCAATACCCAACAATATAAAAGCCATACAACGATTTTTGGGCCTAACGTCATTCTTTCGTCGATTTATACCGGATTATGCAAGGGTAGCCAAACCACTGTCAGATCTACTCAAGAAGAACGTGAAGTTTAAAATGGGTGACGAGGAACTACTAGCCATTCAGCAACTAAAAACAGCGTTGTCGAGTAATTCAGTTCTGAGACTTTACAATCCGAGAGCCGAGACAGAAATTCATACTGATGCGAGCAAACATGGATATGGAGCGGTACTGCTACAGAAAGACTCAGAAGATAAAGCATTTCATCCTGTAGAGTATATGACCCGAAAGACAACCTTCGCGGAAGAAAAATATCACTCGTACGAGCTCGAAGTGCTAGTGATTGTCGAAGCCTTAAAAAAATGGAGGGTGTACGTACTAGGTCTTAAATTTAAAATAATCACCGACTCTAACGCGTTTGCCATGACAATGCGAAAAGAAGACGTTCCAGTTAGAATATCGAGGTGGGCCTTATTCCTTCAGGAATTCGACTACACCATCGAACAACGGTCTGGTAATCGTATGAAACATGTAGATGCACTGAGTAGAGTTTCGTGCCTCATGATACAAGAATCAGTTCAACATCGCCTAGAGAAACGCAACAGAAAGATGATTGGACAAAAGCCGTTTGTAAGGTACTGGAGAAAAGCCCTTATGAATACTATTTCCTGAAATACGGCATTCTGCACAAAGACCCGACAAAAGAATTAATCGTAGTACCTTCTGATTTAGAGAAAGAAGTAGTTGAGATGGCACATCGACAAGGACACTTTGCGGCACGAAAAACCAGAGAATTAGTAGAAAAACAATTCTACATTCCCAAACTAGAATCCAAGGCTAAAACGGCGGTAAAGAGTTGCATATAGTGCATAATAGCCGAGGCAAAAGCAGGTAGAAAGGAGGGCATGCTCAACCCGATCGACAAATCGGATAGACCGCTCATGACTTACCAAATAGACCACCTCAGACTTATGGAAGCCACACATAAACTCTACAACCACATTTTAGTCGTAGTTGACGCCTTCTCAAAATTCACTTGGTTGTATCCAGCAAAGAGCACAGGAGCAGAGGAGGTGGTGGATCGTCTTAGAAAGCAATCAGCTACATTTGGTAACCCTGCAAGAGTTAAAACAGATAGAGGCACTGCGTTTACCTCAGGAAAATTTAAAGAATATTGCGAGACAGAAAATATAGAACATCTTCTAATCGTCACTGAAGTACCACGAGGTAACGGGCAGGTCGAAAGAATGCACCGCATCATCGTGCCAATGTTGACAAAATTATGTGTGGAAAAGCCGTGCAATTGGTATAAGCATGTTGACAGGGTACAGCAGATTATAAATAACACAGAGCCTCGAAGTACTGAAATAACCCCGTTTAAACTATTAACTGGAGTAGATGTGAGAACTTCTGATCTCCCCGATGTTAGAAAACTTCTAGAAGACCTATCCAAAAAAGAATTTGAAGACGAGCGAAATCTAACTAGAGAAGAAGCTAGAAATAATATACTACGAATACAACGAGAAAACAAGAAGACGTTCGACAGAAAGAGAGTACCGGTTACTGAATATAAGATTCGTGACCTCGTAGCAATAAAGCGCACCCAGTACGGAGTAGGAATGAAATTACGACCTAAATTTCTAGGCCCGTATAGAGTGGTGTCAAAATTAAACCACGACCAATACGAAGTGACAAAAGTGGATGAAGGTGAAGGCTCGAGAAATTGTTCTACAGTGGCAGAATACATGAAACCGTGGAATCCAGCTTCGGGACGTAGCCAGCATCAGGACGGCCGAATGTAGGATATTCGATATCCCACTGTAACAAGTGGTGTGATCTAGCGGCAATGCTGCTTACGAATAGGACATACACACATACAAACGATTTAACGGGACAAACTTTTTTCCTTTTCTTAACTTCAACTACGAACAATTTGAGAAACAGATTTATTATACAAGCGAACGTTGAGAGTTAAAGACGACGGTGGCGATTTTTTTAAAAGCAATAACTTAAATAATAGAATATAATAAGAACTTTTTCATATGTACAAACAATTATCAATAAAATTACCACATACATATGTGTAATTATTTACATTTTATTTTACCAGCTCTTTTTATTTAACGTTAATTCAAATTTTCAAATTATTTATTTGACGGTTTTGTAAAAGATTGTGAAAATATTTTGGCAACACTGGTGAAGACCACTGGTTTAAATTCTGGCAGGAAAGAATATTTTTTTTTCGCTTTTTCGAATGGTTTAGATGAATTCTTAAGTAGTCCTTTTTATCCGTAAATTTTCTTCGTTAATTTTTGAAAAAATTTCGTCCAAGGCATTTATAATTGTCAATTATTGGAAAGGACCATTATAAAATAGAAATACAATAACAGCCATTCCCACGATATCGAACCGTGTAGTTTTAAGCGACAAACAGCTGATTTGCGGCACACTAATTTTTGTGTCGCCAAAAATAAATTCGATTGGTAACACAAAATTTTTTTACACACATATACATAAATAAACAAAATCGGAATAAAGGCCTGGTTAGCCAAACGTTGCTGTATCGTAATGTAACGTCACCTAACGTAGAAACGAAAGTACACTTATAGAACATTTAAAAACGTGTCATATGTTTTGGACATAAACAACTAACAAAAAAAAAAAACAAAACAGAAAATATATTGTGAAATAGTAATTCGTTTATAGTGTGTACTTAATAGTTTTTTTCAAATAATTAAAAGACAAATAAATAAATATGGTTGCGGATTTGTGTGTTGGGCTACAGTTTTTTAATTTGCTAAAAATGTCTTAAATTTCTTTCTTATTATTTGCTTTTCTTTGTAATATTCTTGCTGAAAATTTCTATAATAAATGTAGGGTTGCCATATTTTGAATTGAAAAAAGTACATTGAGGGAAACAAAACGTACATTTTAGTAAAAAAAAACAAATTGGATTTTTATTAAAAACTTTTTTTAAAATTCATTAGGAAAAATAAAATGGCAAATAATAATACAAAAAATATGATCGTATCCATTGTTTACGACAAAGTAATAGCTCAAAATTATTCGGATTTTTATTTTTAAATTTTAGTCTATACCAGGGATGGCGAACCTTTTTTTGACGGCGTGTCAATAAATATTATTTTTATAAAATTAAAATACATGCGTGCAAATAAAAATTATTTTTACTAAATGAAAATACATGCATTTTAAAAATATGTATAGATTCATTTCTATAATACGCTGACATATTTTTAATTGGATTTTTTCGAAAATAGACACAGCTATACGTTGATGAAAATATTGTTAGAATAGCTTAAAACAATTTCTTCATCGCATTAAATGTTTGTGGGAGCGAACACAGTGTCTTAAACAACATATTATTCATAGTTTCGTATTCTTCTTGATTTAATCTTTTCTTTTTTCATTATTTTCTATTTCTTGCCTCAACTCTATAAATTTTTGCTTCCAAATAGAACTTGATTGAAACTCTGCCAACTGCATTTCTAAATTCAACAACTTTAACTATTCTAATTGATCTATTTTAGCAGTTTCCAAATCAAACTTGTCTGGATATTTAATAAAGTTAATTAATGGTTGAAATTTATTGAAATCTGGAAATCTCGTAACAAAATTGTCTTTATGTCACTTATAACTTGGCTATAAAAATTTATATTAATTTCATAGACTCCATGAATAGAAAATTTTTGAAAGTGATCTTTCAACAAAGGAAAATACTTAAAATTATTGTTGTCAATATCGCGTTTAATTATTACTAATTTGGACTCAAAACCTTCAATAATATCGAACATTACATCAATTGATTATTTATTTAATTCATTTAAATGGTTGGAAATATCCGTTAAAAACATTAATTTCATTTCATCATTGTACTATTGTGGGTTGATTTAATATACTTAGCTTGATTAATGTGAATGCGAATAGAGGTTTTATATATTTTGCCATTTCTCCCATATAACCAGAAAGTAAAATTATCTTGACAGATTAATCAAAGTATGTATATTACATTATATTGCAAAAAACCAAATAGTTATAATTGATTTAACATAATTTTCTTAATTATTTCTATTAGAATTAGGACTTAAAAATTTGGTAAGATTTTTGCTGAAATTTGGTTACAAAAATTTAAAAGTTGTAGCAACATTGTTTCCCATTAACTACTAAAAAGAAAATCAGTTGTTACACTATGAAGAGTACTTTATTGTACTCTGAACCAACTGTATATTAAAATATTGTATTGTACAATGGCTTTTGTGTGCTGTTGTTTTTTGTTCTCTGTATAGCCAATATAAACATACAAATTCTTTTCAAAATTTTGAAACAATCTACTATTTAACAATTCTATTCATTTTCTTTTAATAATTCTTAAGTAAATGATTTTAAATAAATCAGAGTTGGGTTTATTGTATTGAATTTATAATGTATTACCGTTTGCACTACCCCTAAAGGCAGGTTTAGACGGTAATACATGTCAAATTTTTGTGTAGAAGAGAATGAATACAATAGTATCGTGTTAACTTTATATGTAATGAGAACATACGACATTGAGAGCAAATACGGATGAAAATTTGACAGTAGTAAGGCTCGCTTTGTTTTTTTTTTTTTCAATTTTTAAAAAAAACAATCAGATTTCGTTTTTTATTTTTTGTTTATGTTAAATGTGTTCACAATGTATTTAAATTTTGTGTGGACATATATGGGCATTTTATGTTTTCGTTTTACTTTGTTTTGGTATTTTACCAGCCGTGTAAACGTAAAAAAATCTGCCGTAGAATTTTTACTCTTATTTTTAAAATACGGATGGAATGTCATAATATTTTTCCTATGATTTTACGTACGTAAAGTATTATCGTCTAAACTGTCCTAAACGATATTGCAGCATCCAGTAAATGCAGATGGAAATAATTAACCACTAAATTAAACCATTTTAGTGGTGGTAGAAATTTTGTTCATTAAGTGCACTATTTTTTCCACTATCAGCTGACTCGTCAACGTTAAGATACGTTACGTTACGTGTGGCTAATTCTACCTTAAGTTTGTTTACTACATTTCTGTCAAGTTAAACTAGCACACGGTTGCATTTTTTACTGTACAATTTAAGCATTTCAGCGTTTTTTTCGTGTATATTCCCGATTATTTTTTGATATGTTAATATGGCAGCTTTGTTGTTTATTTGCATTACGTTGGTAACGTAAAGCAAAGCGAACGATAAAGTGACAATTAGTGGGCCGCAGTTTAGATTCACAGTGAGTGACTGAGTTTCTTTCGCTTAAGTTTTCTTTCGATATCGTGGGCCTGGCTGTAAATTTTTAGTGATATTAACTTATAGAGTTAAAAAAAAATTATTTAGAGTAATGTTTTGTTCAAAAATTTCTTCGTAGAAATAGTAAAAGCAATAAAACATATGTATAAAGGTTGTTACAAGAAGAAAATAATTATTGACTACATTAGTAATTACATACATACATACATACATAATAATAACTAATAATACAATTAACAAAAAATTATATATTTTTATTTAACACAAATTACTTCTTTTTATTCAATAATAAATCCCCCGATATTAAATTTTATATTAAAAACAAAATTGCCGAATTCACAAAGTTTTGTATCGTTGTTTCATGTATTGAATACAATGTTTGCTTGTGAACATCTATTGTATGTATATGAAAGTATTTTGTGTATTAAACGTCAAAAACCAAATAAGAAAAAGAAAAACTGTATTAAAAAGTTGATTTTTACAGGCAAATTAAATTTTTCTTCCATTTTTATATTTATTTATTTTATTTAATTTGCTGCTAACAATAAAAAAAATTTTTTTTGTTTTTATATTTTTGTCAATATTTTTCATTCACAATAACACAGAAACCAATACAATTTTTTAAAACATGAAAAAAAGTCTATGAGTTGTATCAAATGTTTATATACAAATTACCAACAACAACTATTGCAGTGCCGTACAATCAAACAACGACTGTTCACACAACTAATTTTTTGGTTACGATGACGTCACATTAAGAGAGAGATTTTTGTTTACATATAACGGACCTGCGTTTCGTTTCATTTAGTTCTTGCCGTCATCTCATATTTATTTAAGGCGAGTTTAGACGGTAATACAAGTCGTACGTAAAATCAAAGAGAAAATATTATGGAATTCCATCCGTATTTTAAATATGAGAGTAAAAATATTACGACAGATATTTTTTGCGTTTACACGGTTGGTAAAATACCAAAAAACAAAGTAAAATGAAAACATAAAATGCACATACACATGCACACAAAATTTACATGCATTGTGAATACCTTTAACATAAACAAACAAAAACATAAAAATGCATCCCTGATCTAATGAAATGTGATGGTTTTTTAAAAAATTTTAAAAAACAAAGAGAGCCGTACGACTGTCAAATTTTCATCCGTATTTTCTCTCAATGTCGTACGCTCTCATTACATATCAAGTTTACACGATACTATTCATTCTCTTCTACACAAAAATTTGACATGTCGTACGACTTGTATTACCGTCTAAACCCCCCTTTACTAATACACAATAGCAATGTTGCCAACTTGGTAAAATCATGTAATCAGTGTTGCCGTTTTGGTTATTCTTAACCAAAATTGGTTATTTTTTTTTTTCAATGTGTACATGTGAACTTTTTTTTTCTTTTGGTTACTTTTTTTCATAAAGAAAAAATAAAATATTTCAAGGAATGGCATTAATAAATATAAATACTATTCAACAGGAATATTTATTTCTGTTAATGTTAATTATTAGTATTTATTGTATCGTAAAGTTACACACAATTGTAAAAGTAGAGAATAAAGCAGATGTGATTATTTAGTGATAAAATACACAATCTTTTATGACTAAAGAAGTATCGGTACAATCGACTATTGAAAGGAAACTGCTTAGAAATGTAATATTCTGATTGAAATGGCAACTTGCCCAAAATATTTAAATGTGGTTAAAAAATATAGTTTCTAGTAAATAGTATATGTATACCAGAGTTGTAAACGAATCATTCATTTTTGAATTAATTCGTGAATCATTCATGCTCTAAATTGGAAAAGTTTTGAATTAATTCTCTTCCCCAAATAACGAATTGAATGAAATTTGAATCAATTCCTTTGAATTAAGCAAATATAAATTGTAATTCATTGTGCCCAGTTCATTTGAAATGACACTGATCGTAACAAAAAATAAAATTCTCCTATATGAAATACAAGAGTCTGTGCGTTAAGGCGGATTCAGCCATGAGTTTCTGAAACATATTTGGTTCGGACCAAATTTTTTTATATGTAGTTTGACGTTTCTCTCAGAGAGCGAGAGAATTGATTTTGTGTGAAGTACTCTCAACTTGATTTAAATTGATTTCAAATTTGGTCCATGGTGAAATTACTTACAAGGTGGTGACAGGTGAATATAGTACAAAAACAACAGGGAGTTTGTTTTTGTTTCTTCAGCTCTTCAAATGTCAAAAGCAGGTATGGTGAATTAAAAAAGTATGTGTGTGTATTTTAACAACATATATGTCTCTACACCACCCTGCAGGCAATTCAGTTAACTTTCAATTAATTTTAAACTAACTATTTCTCAAGTAGTGGTGGTTGCCACTTGGATTACTCTTATATGAAAACAACTAACTATTTTAACATTGCGATGTCCTAGGAAGTAGTTAATTGCCCGACTCTGCATTACTTTCAATTAACTTTAAAGTTAGTTACCTAGCCGGTAACTTAAAGTTAACTTTTTGTAGCTAGCTATAAACACTTTGATTTTGGTAAGTTCTGGATTACAATGTAGTTAGCTTATAGTCAGCCCATAAAAGTGAATTATAAGTTAGCTTTGTTTGTAGTCGACTACCAATTTGCTGGCAGGGCAGTGATGTCCACTACTACATAAACACACTTGCGCTTGTGTGCGAAGCAGAGAAAAGACTCTGTTTACTTCTACCAGAAATAGGAATGTTCAAGTTACTTTCATTTTATAACTTCATAATTCTAAGTAAAGTTCGTAATCGATTGTCCGATAGACATGTGACCGATCTATTAAGAATAAAGGAGTACCGAGGACACATAGATTTGGAGGAAATAATGAACAATTATTTCAGTTAAATAAAAATGTTACAAAAAGTATGCACTATCCATCCCTGCACTATGTTCGAGAGAAGCTAAAATCTAAAAAGAGCAAGAGCAACAATATTTCTTTTTATTATGTACGTGTTTGACTTCGTCGTAAGCAGAATTTGTTTTCCTATCACTCGTTATAGGAAAAGAGATTTTTGGATATCACTGCTCTACACCAAAACAAAAACACGAAACACACAAAGCAAAATATAAACAAAACTTTTGACAGGAGCGGTATGACAAAAAAAAAACCAGCTGGGTTGGCAACACCACCTTTGAGGTATTTTCACCATGATTTGGTCCGAACCACATACAAAATTTATACAAGAGCCATGCCATATTGCTTGGCATTTGTAATAAAAAATTAGAATAATAAAGTGAATAATGTAAAGAAAAAGCAAATGAGAAGTAAACATATTAGAAAAAAAGAAATATTGGTGACAAAAATAAAAAATTGTAAAATTAAAAATATTATATAAGATAGTAGTAGTATTAAATAAATTTACTGTATAATTATTACAAATGATTTTTATCTATTTCATCCATCACAAGCCAAATTCTTTTTATTCTTGCTAAATAATTCTAAATAAAATAAAAAATATTATATAAGGTAGCAGTAGTATTAAATAAATTTACTGTATAATTATTACAATGATTTTTATCTATTTCATCCATCACAAGCCAAATTCTTTTTATTCTTGCTAAATAATTTACCACAAACACTATGTATTAAGTCTTATTTACTTAAGTTGTAAATTCGAATATTTTTATTTGCTTAATTTGACACTAATATAATTAATTTTCTATTTCGCTATGCACATACATATGTATTTATGTAATTTTCAATTGAATATGGCAGCACAAAATTTTTGAAATGGGTGCAGAAAACTCTCAGAAAACAAACAATTCCCTTGCACAAAAAATGTTTCAGAAATTTATGGGTGAATCCGCCTTTAGTTTTTTTGTTTATGGTTGGTATGACGTAGATGTGCAGAAAAAAAATATTTTTACAACCGGAATACGTTACCTTTATTTCTTTGTATCATGGTCTTACAGCCTGTTTCTAGAACACGAATGGTGTTTGACATTCGTCTTTTTATATGGGAAACACTAACAAATTTGAGTGTTTTTGTTGTTGTTTCACATATAAAAAGACGAATGTCAAAAACCATTCGTGTTCTAGAAACAGGCCGTTAATTCATATAAATATTGTTCAAAAGACATAAAATCATTCCTATAATTCGTACAATTTAAATACCGTGAAATAAAATAATTCGCCATTTAGTTTTGCAGATAAAGTAACATTATTATTAACATACCAAAAATTTAAAATTATACATATGCCTTTTGTAACTCCTTCTTAAAACCGTATAGGCAGGCATCCACCACTATCACGACCAATATTATGTTGAGGAGTAGTTTATTTGTGTATTTAGCATGCATATTCGGCCCAATTATGAATAAAAATTCCCTGAAAAATTTTTTCCTTCCACTTCTCTAACCTCCTCACAAAAACGATGTTTTCGTAACTTCCCAGCGGTAAAAATATACATTACTTAATAGCTGTTGTAAGCACTAGATATAATGTAATAGTGTCATAGGCTGCGTAATCTATGCGCTCTAATTTAAAAAGTAAGAAATTTTATAATCAAGTTGCACTACAACTGCACTTACATTGAAATTCAAGTTCTAAGTGAGCTTAATGATACTTCCACAAACAGAGAGAAATTAAAACATAATGCGTATAAATTATAGTCTAATTTGCATCCGTGAGTTTGATGGTCAAGATATAATTTGTATTCTAATTTGTTTTTAATAATATTTCTACATGAGTGTTTATCTTCCCAAAACCAATCTAAACTGAGCTGAGCTTCACTACACTTTATTTTGTATTTATTCACCATAGAGTAATACAAAAAGCCACATAGGCCAAATAAACACTATATTACAATGGTTGGAGATTGGGGTTAGGTTAGGTATGTTTTACCCCCAACCTTTTTTTCGAACGTACCTAACCCATATCTCCACTCCCTAGAGTGTTAGGAGCAAATTTTGTGTAAAAATGTAACTTTGTACAGGAGCCCCCTTAGGGAGTGGAGATAGGGGTTAGGTATGATCGAAAAAAAGGTTAGGGGTTTAAACATACCTAACATAACAGCTATCTACACTCCCTAGAGTGGTAGGAGCAAATTTTATACAAAAATGTAACTTTGTACTGGAGCCCCTTAGGGAGTGGAGATAGGGGTTACGTATGTTTGGAAAAAAAGTTGGTGGTAAAGTGTTAGTGTATTGTATACTATCCCACCCCAATCAGAACAGTTTTAATCTCATTCTTTTGCGATTTGATTTTTATTTCTTGATCCGAAAAGACCTCCACTCACACTGTAAAGAACGATACTATCTTTGTCATAATTGTTTTTAAAATTTTTAAAAAGTTCGCTTTCGGAGATATGGGCTTCCGACTTATAAAGAAAATTGACCTTGTAAGTAATTTCACCATGGTTTAACTAATACTCGTATGCATAGTGAAATTACTTACAAGGTGGTGGCAGGTGAATATAGTACAAAAACAACAGGGAATTTGTTTTTGTTTTTTCAGCTCTTTAATGTCAAAAACAGGTATGGTGAATTAAAAAAGCACATTTCACAAGTGTGTGTGTGTATTGTTAACAACATATATGTCTCTCCACCAAAACAAAAAACACGAATACACACAAAGCAAAATGTAAACAAAACATAAATATAAACAAAACTTTTGACAGAACCGGTATGACCAAAAAAAAACACAGCTGGGTTGGCAACACCACCTTGTAAGTAATTCCACCATGATCTACACTTTATTTTCAAGTTACAAAAGTAACGCCATTTTGTTATTTTTAGTTCATTTAAATGATTAAATAGAACTGGGGCATGACATTTTTTTCCATACAAACTGACAGATAAAAAGGCTGGAGAATGCAGTCGTTTGTTGACGCAAAGAAAAATAAGAACAAAAGAAAATCGAAAAAACATTTGAAAACTTAAATAAATTAATAAATTTTGGAATTCGTTAAATAAAATGAGTGATATTTTAGAAAAAATAATTTAAAAATGCGTAAAGATGATTAAATTATAAAATATAAGTTCAATTTTTAATAGCTTTACATGCAAGAAATATAAAAACAATAAATGACAGTCCGTGAAGTTGCGGCCGTCGTTTTAATTTTGGGCACGTTTTCTCTGAGAGTCGTTTTTGCCTGAAGTTGCGGTCGTATTCTGTTTAATCATTAAGATAAAAATAATCGAAGTCATATTATGTGCATATAATATCTTAGATTATGCATAATTTGGATAATTTAAGTACATACTTAAAACCATGCTTAGAATGTAATGCTGGCGTTATTGATGATTGTCTAAGTACTTCGTTTTATTTACCGCTGGGTTTTCCATCAAACCGGTAGAAGTAAGTATATTGCAAGTATGTACATTATAATGCAAAAAATAAAAAGTAGGATTGCACGAAGAAAATTTCTATAAATGTTTTTATCGGAACTATAAATTAAAAAATTTGGTTCTTTTTACTTCCTTTTAGTCACTTTCATGGCGTATTGATTATAAGGTGCATTTGACATGGCAGCTGAGCTACTTTTTTCTTCAGCCAATTTGTGAATATAGTTGTCAATTTTTGCTTTGTTTTATGTACATTGTTTTTGTTTTCATACTTTTTGTTTTGGTTTTTTTGACAGTTAACTACCCTAGCAAGCATCAAAATGCTGTGTTGTTTTTGTTACTGTTTTACTTGTTGTAATCTCAAAGGCACCTTATGATAATTGCGCCATGGTCACTTTCATGGTACAATCATTGACAAGGTAAAACTGGTTTGAAATCTGATACAAAACTGTGCATTTAAGACCTTTTACGTCAAAAAAATGCAACACAGCAGCCAAGGAAAAAACAAAGCAAAACAAACAATAGAAAAATAAAACACATGAAAATGGTTAAAAACACGAGTACAATTTTATTTATGTTAATATGAAATATAAATTATTTATCAAAAAAAATATTTATATGCCTTCAAAATTAAAACAGGATTAAAACAAGTAAGAGAACGTCAAAATATATTTTATGAAATATTACTATTAGTGGATTTTAATGGAAGACAGACAAAAAATTTAGGTATATGTGTTTTGTTATCGCAATCACTTTATTCAGAATCACTTTAACCAAGAAAAGATTTAACGTTCGTTTTAAATCAACATTCAAATAAGAAGAATGAGAGAAATAAAGAAAACGAAAAACTTTGACACATAGAAACAAAACATATGAATTTGTTTTGGTAAACCGAGTTTACCTTGACAATGATTGTACAATGGTCACTTTTTTGTTGAAATTTGGTAACTAAAAATAAAAGGCAGTGGCAACACTGATTAAAAAAGGCCTAAAATACAAAGAGAGCGCGAGAAGATTGAGAGTTGACGGCTTTTTTTAAATTTTAAAGCACTCAATGAATTTAGTTTCTGTTTTAAACTAGTCCGCACAGCACGTTGGCGTTTGTCGTGAATAGTGATAAAATTAAAAACAAGTTGAAATATAAAAAGTATAGAATTTATTTACTTTTGATTTTTATTTTATATGTACATACATATTTATATTTTTATAAAAAAAATCTGCTGACACACAGCCAGATGATTTTTTTAGGTAAATGTGAAATAATATATTAATAAAAAAGGCATCATCGGAACAGCAAACGAAAAGAAGAAAAATAAGTCTGAATAATATGTAATACGAGAAAGTGAATCGTTCCTATTAACAGAAAAAGAAAATATATATACGAGTATATATGTAGTATATATATATATATATACATGTATATAACTTACACGTACAACAGTCTTAAATAATAAAAACATAAATATATATCTACAATTTTATACTTGATAAAAAAGAAAAATTTAAATAAAACAACTGTAAAATTAATGGAAATAAAGTGATTAATTTTCGAGTTTTTTAAACTCGAATTTTATTGAATAAAAACAGCATACCTACATATAAAAAATAATTCAATTTATATTATTGATTATTGTTTATAATGAAAAAATAAAACATGAAGAAAAAAAAAATTAAAAATTGAACCGAAAAACGAAACGTATTCACTTACACATATGCATACATGTACCTATATATATTTGTGTGTTGGATTTTCTCTGTTCGATTTAACACGACTGAAGAATATTTATATCTGCGCACAATGTTGCCACGACTTTTAATTTTTTGTAACCATTTCAGCAAAAATGTAACCAAAATGGAATAAAAATTACCTAAATTTTAACTCCTAATTCTGATTGAAACAATGAAAAAACTATTAAATATTTTGCAATATAATATAATTTGATTAGTCTGTCGGATTATAATTTTACCTTCTTTTTGTATAGGAGAAAAGGCAAAATATATAAGACCTCTATTCGCATTCACATTAATCTAAACTAATGAGTATGCTAGTATGAAATCAACGCAAAATAGTACAAAAGATAGGTTTAATTTTAAACCGATATGTTTGATTGATCAGTTGATTAATTTGGTACTTACACCCATGTTTGAAATATTGATATGAGTTTTAAAAGAACCTAGATTGGAATTAAAAGATTTATAAGCGCTTCCTTTAATGATGGACTTTTATTTCTTTTCTTAAAGTTTACATACGTATACCTTAGTAACTATCTTTTAAGTCGATATTGTCAAAATTACAAACTAAAGATATTGGCAAAAATAATGAACGAAAATGTGTTCGACACCCTTGATTTAAAATTATTTATTTATTATTTAAAATTCAAACAGTTTGCCTAAAGGTACAAAGAAACCACAAAGAAAAAAAAGCTTCACGTGTACACACTGCAGAAAAGAAGAACCAATTTTGAATAGAAAAAACCAAAACGGCAACGCTGTTCTAACGAATTCTAAAACAAATAAACAAAAGCAAAACAAAGAAAGAGAAAAGAAACAGAGCTGCCACAGCTTTAGAATTGGTAAATCAATTTTCAATAAAAAAAGTCGTTAAATTTTATTAAAAAAAAACAACTCAATTAAATATCGTGGAATTTTATAAACAATCCAATCTATTGCAACACATTCTCTATAATTCTAAAAAGAAGATAGTTTTTTAAGTACACATTAAATTGAATAATTACGACAGAATCAAAATAAAATACTTTGAGAAAAAACCCTCACACTTCATTACTAACAAAACAACAGCTTACAAATAAATCAAAGTCACAAGTTTTATACATTTAGGGAGGTGCGTGGTATAGTGGTTAGAACGCTCGCACAAAAACGCAAATGGCCCGGGTTCAAATCCCAGCAAAGGTGATAAATGTGTTTGTGTGTTTGTGTTTTTTTTTTTTTCAAAATTATAACAGTTTACAGAATAAATCAAAATATAGACAATATAGTAATAGCAAAACCAAAAGTATGCCATCGTACATGTATGCAGACAAGTATGCCTGTCTAATAGGCCTTTTATATATTAACGACAACTTTTCCTCTCTCGCTTATAAATTTTTTAAAATGTGTTGGAAATTAAAGAAAAAGAAAAAGATTAAAGGATACATTATAATGAATCGTGAAAATTTATTGGCCAAAATAACGATGTTCGATGGTACTGTCAATTCTTTGAAATTTCATGAATGTATTCAATTTTTCAATACCAATTTGGAATAAATTAACTTTTTTACTATTTTTTTTAACTGTAATATTAAATCACTTTTTGAATTTAAATACAAATTCTATGAATTTTTTTTATCAAGATACTGATATATGAATAATAATGTTAAAACTTCTAAATTCTTTTATAAACCTAAGATATATTATGATGATTAAATGGCTCCCCAGTAAATATAAATATTGCTTAACGTTTCATGTATCCTAGTTATAACCTTGGACCCATAGCTGTAGATGGATGTACTTTAAATAATAAACTTTCGACTTTCGCTGCTAACTTAAATATAGGACACATTAATGCGCAAAGTTTGTGTCCGTCTTACAATGGGACTAAACTTGAGGAGTTTAAGGGCGTCTTTACCGGCTCATATCTTGACGTTATTGGTGTGTCTGAAACTTGGTTTAAGCCTGAAATGTTTTCTAAATCACTCTATCTTCCCGGCTTTAATCTAATAAGACAGTTTGTGTCATGATTTCTTTGGATCTAGCAAAAGCATTTGACCGAGTAAACCATAACGTTCTAGTTAGGAAACTTTATGAAAAGTTTAATTTTTCCAAACATGCGTGTAAACTTATACATTCCTACCTTGTAAACCGATTCCAATATGTATCTCTAAATGGTTCTACCTCTAGAATTTGTTCTGTAACTTCTGGTGTTCCGCAGGGATCCGTACTTGGTCCAATCTTATTCTTAACCTATGTGAATGATTGTATTTCTCTAATGGACAATAGTTTTTGCAAACCTTTTGTTTTTGCTGATGATATCCTTATGATATTTTCTACTAATTCTAAGCTGGTTGATAATTTTGCGAATATTGTGAATGCCCATCTTAGTTCTGTTTCTGCTTGGATGGATAGTAATTTTCTTGAAATTAACTCTGAAAACACAAAGGCTATTCACTTTCATATTTCAAATAGAGCTGTTTTCCATCCTAATATATTCGTAAACAGTGAACCTGTTAGTTTTGTTGATTCTTTGAAATGCCTCGGTGTTATTATTGACTCTAAACTCAATTTTACTGAACATATAAACCATCTTGCTCATAACTGCTGCATTACCTTAAGAAAGCTTTATTTAATTAAAGCTTACACACCTACACATATTAGAAATCGTTTGGCGCTCTCTCTTTTACTTTGCCGAATCAATTATGATCTGGAAGTATTTTCTGCAACATGGACCTACAATTTGAACTTAATCGAGGGAATTTTCAGGGAAATTTTTCGGTATATTTTCAGTGTGAGAATTAGTGAGCATGATTGTGTATCGGAACTTGTTCCTTTTTTTTTGAAATGTAGGGTTGAGGATTGTTTGAGACAACGTATTCTACTCTTTTTTTTACAAAATTATTAACACATCCAATTATTAACACGCCAAGCCCCAAAATCGCGATTTACTCATTCGGGCCAAAAAATTTTTTTTTCTGATAACATTCCGTTTATGTTCATTTATTGTATATTTGAAAACAGAAAGTGAAAATTTTCACTTTTTCCATGATTTTTCATCAATTTTCCGTGTGTGCACCGGTGATCACGTGGCCCCAGGAAGTAAAATTAATTACTGGGGCCGCGTGATCACCGGTGCACATTTAACATTTTTTTCTTTCTTTATTGCTTTAGACGAATTAATTCAGCTAATCTGAAAAAAAATAAAAGATGTCAAGGAAAAAACTTAGTGATAGAGAGATAAATGAAACTTTGAATGCTGATCTCTCCGACCAGACAGATTTTTGTGACTCAGAAGACTCTGATGAACTTGATAGAGACAAAGATTACATTCCTTCTAGTAGTTGTTATAAGGAGTCAGATAAAATGGATTTGAATGTTATCATTGTTTCTGTATGGTAAAAAAAATTTTTTTTTTCAATATAAAAAGGAAAAAAAAAAATACTATTACAAAAAACTATCCAACTGTTCTCATTGAACCAAATAACCCTATATTTTGTCCGCCCCTAACCCATTATGGGTATGCAAACTGCTCAGGCCAAGCACAATTTCACGTTCTCCTTGGGCCACAGATTCATTCCTGGTATATAAACACAATGTAAATCGTGTGCACTATGCCATATTCACGTTTAAAGACATTAAGGTAGCGTGTGGATATGTGCACACGCGGCCCAAACGAGTACTCAGGTCGTGTGCACCGGTGCCGCACGTGGCGCTAAATGTGTTAAAACCGGTCGACCCTTCCTTTTAGCTCAAGAGTTCTCTTTCATAAACTCATCACGAAATGTTCAGATTGAGGTTCCTTTAGGACACCTTTCTTTCTTTGAGAAGTCCTTTGTTATAAGGGTTCGTCGAGTATGGAGTCAACTTCCTAACATCCTTAAGACTTTTTCTTTTTCATATCCAGTTTATAAAAAGAAACTTTGTGATTATTTCAACATTGACACTAATTAGCATTTTTCGTTTCCCTTCTTTTTATACATTTTTCAGTATATCTATCTATATTTTTTTTATCTATGGGTAATCTTTTATCATAATTTCTTATTATTATGATTGTTTTTTTTTTTGTTGTTGCAATATTTGTATGGCTGGGGAGGCTCTCGATTACTTTATTTAAACTAAATTGTTTCATATTTTACATATATGTACATATTTATAGATATATTTTTTTTAGTTAGTTCTTAAGTTCTTTCAATTTTTTTAATTAACATAAATACTTCACTTACAATACATATAAATTGGCCATGAGGGCTTTCTGTGTATTGATATTAAATAAATAAATAGATAAATAATTCCTATGCTGTTTTAGAATGATCTGATTATTCATGGGTCAGTAATTGGAACTATTTTCGTGTCACTCAGACCAATTTTCATACAAATTACATATTTTTTAATGAAAAACAAAAATTAAAATTTTCAAACAAAGAAATTTTTGTATGCAAAAACTTTTCTCAACTATATTACTGTTTAACCTAAAGCGAAAGATATCTGCAAAAAATTTTCATGTTAATACAACATGTATGGGAGCAACCCAAAAAGCTCAGCGCTATTTGAAGGAGTTCATCCATAGGAGACCGCCCTCTGACATTCCACTCTCTTTCACCATCCATCTAAAATAAGAATGATCAGGAGAAAAAGCGACAGCTAATGGGAAGATAACATCTAGCTGATGAAAACGCACACCGCTTCGGAGTCAACATGCAGCGACGAATGGGCAAGCGTTGTTGATCACTCCATTGTGAATGATCAAATTGACAGCAAACTCTTTCCTATCAAATTAAATTCCAATACAATACCCGTATGAGTTGGTATTTACTCTCCTTAGTATTGGTTTCAGGAAAAAAAAACTTAAAGAGTGGTGCTTTGCTCTGATTACAAGCCATTGTAATTTATTAAAATGTGTAATCAACAAGGGTACCTTAAATTATATCGGGTGGTTAAATTTTAAGGGCCATTGATGGTTTTGAATAAAACACAAATTATTTAAGGCGGCTTACCACCATCCGATTGTCCAAATTTTCGATGACGCTGAGGCATAATTGAGGCTCTATGCCGGTAATGTGCCGAATTATTTCATCCTTTAGCTCTTGTATTGTTGCTGGTTAATTGACGTACACCTTTTCTTTCAAATAACTACAAAGAAAGAAGTCCAACGGTATCAAATCACATGATCTAGGCGGCCAATTGACATCGCAACCACGTGAGATAACACGGCCATTGAATTTGTCGCGCAAAAGAGCCATTGTTTCGTTAGCTGTGAGTCAAGTGGCATCATACTGTTAAAACACATATCGTCTTCATCATAGTGTTCATCAACGACAAGCGTGATATGTGCAATTTTTGGGCACGACGACAAGTTAAGGTGGACAGCTCTTCAGCCACACTATCGCTAACAGCAGCAATATTTGCTGCAGTACGAGCATGCACTGGTATTTTCACAACTTCTACAGATCCGGTTTGTTCAAATTTTTGCACGATTTTTCCGATTGTACGCACATTTGCATTTTGATTGGAACGCCCATTTTCGTAATAAGCCTGCATAACTTTAACGCGTTGCTCGATTGTGTATCTTTCCATTGTTCCAATTCAGTTAGTCTGAAATTTAGAAATGTAAAATGAAAAAACTTGACGTTTAGGTGTGGTTCACATTCAACAGCGGTCCTTAAAATTTAACCACCCGATACTTAACACTGTATAAGTATCACCATAAAAACATATAAAATAGTTAATTCTTCTTGACCAAGCTTACATTGGCAAACATAAATGTGAAGATGCGTACATATACATACGAACATACGAAAGTCCATATGCATGTGTAATTATGAATAAGTACGGTTGTGTGAGAGCATGCGTGCATTATAAACAAAGTATACATATACATATGTAGGTATGTTTGTAAATCGACAAGTTAAAATCGCTACACCTCTATTTACATTTTTTTAGAAAAAGTAACACAATTCTAAAAATCATTTATTTTAATTAAGAAATAAAATAAACAAATAAAAAAATTAATACAAATTTCATTAAATATTAAAACTAAATATATGCATATAGGCCTTATATATACATACATACATATTTTGCAACGCAAACATATCAATTATTTTACAACGAATTTCCAAAAAAATTAAAAATTTCATAAAAATTATTTAAAATAAAAAACAACAGTTTATGCAAAAAAAAAATTTTTGCGAAGATAATAATTTTGTAATTCTTAAAAAAAAGTGAAACTACCGGAATAATAAAAGCAAAATAATTATCTTTTGTACACGTAACGTATCAACTAAATTAAAACAACAAAAATATTTAAATTAAGTTGAAAATAAAGTGAAATCAGTTTAATCAGATAAAGAGAAGAAAAAAAGCATCAACGGAACACGGTAAAAAGAATAAATCATGTAAGTTACTATATATAAGTACAATTATATGTATTTACATAACATGTATCATAAATAAAAAGATATGTATGGACATACATACAGCTGCGTGCAACTAATTAAGAACAGTAGTACTCAATATTTAAATCATTATGTTGAAAATTATACTATTAAAAGCACCGCTAAAATTTGACCCTGTTTAGTTAATACAACTTTGTTTATTGAAACCTTTCAATGGCAACCCTATTTTTACCGTTATTTTTTTCTTTGTGGTGTTTTTCATAATTTGTGAAATAAATTACTCGTGCATTTAATTAAGGACAGTGAAAAATTTTTTAAAATTTTAAGATTCAAGTAAGTTTTAACAGTTAAGTTCAAATAAATGAGATTACACAAAGTGTTTTTCAGAATTTGATAAACTTTTACTTATTGCTAAACATGGGTAAAAATAAATCCTGTGACGTCAGTACTCGAAAGATTATTGTAAAAATGCATCAGGAAGGAAGCTCTTATAGGGAGATCGCAACAGCCTTAAAAGTTTCTAAAACAATGGTTTTCCAAGCGGTGCAATATTTCAAAAAACATTCGACAGCTGAAAAGGTGCCTCGTAAACAAAGAAGCCAAATTACGACAGTGCGTGAAGATGCATTGATTGTCCGCGAGTCGAAAAAAAATCCGCATAAATCAGCAAATGAAATTTGGATAGCAGTTTTTGGTGAAAATGGAGCAAAACCATCTGTAGACACAGTAAAACGTCGATTGCGGGAAGCTGGCCTCATTGAAAGAATTTCCCGAAAGAAACCATTGTTGTCTAAGCGTAACCGGAAGAAGCGAATAGAGTTTGCAAAAATATACCGCCCTTGGACCGCTGTGGAATGGAAAAGAGTGTTATTTTCGGACGAAGCAAAAATTAATAGAGTCTCTCCCGATGGAAAAAAATATGTTCGCCTGCCAAAGTTAAAAGAATTTGATCCAAGATACACCCGGGCCACTTTAAAGCATGGAGGAGGTTCGATTATGCTTTGGGGAGCTATGTCGTCACGCGGTGTTGGACCGCTGCACAAAGTTGACGGAAACATGGACAAGTTCCAATAGGTAAGAATCCTAAGCGATACAATGATGCCGTATGCAGATGAGAATATGCCAGTAACATGGATATTTCAACAAGATAATGACCCGAAGCATACGGCTCATCACCTCAAACAATGGTTTATAAACAATTCGGTCACTGTACTTGATTGGCCTTCATGCAGTCCAGATCTCAATCCGATTGAGAATTTATGGCAAGTTGTAAAAACCAAAGTAAGCGCAGTAAAAATAAACAATTTTGATGATCTCTTCGTCGAAACAAAGAAAGCTTGGGAGGCCATTCCAACTAGTGTATGTGAAAATCTGGTTAGCTCGATGTCAAGCTCGCAGGTGTCAAGCTGTTATCGACAACAATGGTTTTGCAACAAAATATTGATTTTTTTTTAATAAATACAAGTTTTTCTTAAATTTTACGATGTGTTCTTAATTATATGCACGACTGAATTCAATATTCTTTAAAATATGGCACACTGCTTTATAAAAAATAATTTAATTGACACAATAAACAGTTATTTTCTACGATTAAGAGTTTAAATAACTAAACTCGGAAAAATTTTGACAATATATACAACTATTTTTATTTTTTTGCTTCAAGCTCACTTGTAAGCTTCGTGTCCTTAATTAGTTGCACGCAGCTGTACATATACGTAGTCGCCATGGTCTAGTGGTTAGTGTGTTGGCTTACTAAGACGATAGTGTCGGGTTCAAATCTCAGCTCTGACATCTTGAAAAAAAGAAATGTGAAAAAAATTTTTTCTTTCGGCGACTACCTCTCAGCAGTCTTCTGGCAAAAGCTCTGGGGGTAATTGATTGCCATGAAAAAGCTTCTCAAATCTATCGTTCGGAGTCGACTTTAAAATGTAGGTCGCGGTACTCATGGATAAAAATTAGCACACACAACCTGAGTGCTTCGAGAAGCTAGTCCGTAACCCTGATACAGGCTTGTAATGGCCAATTATGTATGTATATATGTACATACATATTTTTGACAATTTTTTCAACAACTTTTATTTAATTTTGTTTCTCTCTTTTGTATTTTGTCATTGTCATGTCATGAGAACCTAAACTTTTGAAATAATAAGATTATGATCAACACTGAAAACGTATGAATTTTTATGATAACTTGTTATTGGATAATTTCAGTCCCTCTAACACTTTACTTTCTACATTCACTGCGCGTCATCAGGTTAGCGCCCCCTAACTTCTCATTTACTTTTTACATTTTCTATTTTAATATTGGGCACAACTTCTTAATTTTTGTTTTGTTTTTGCAATCGTCGTATAAGTTTTTTCTCACAAGAAAATTGAGCTCAGTAAAAGAACCGTTATATATAATAATATGTTTTGTTTTATTTTCATCAAAATACGTTGCACTTATTTTGCTTCATCAGATTAGCGCTCCAAATTAAATTTAAGTTATCTAGTTTGCCTTTGCAATAACTGTCATCAAATTCAATATCTACATTTTGATCTTTTTATAAGAGAGGAGAAAAACATTTTTTTCTTTGCCATCTGTGCTTTAAGAAATAAAAATGAAGTATCTAGTAAAATCTAGTCAAGTTTTATTAAAAAAAAAAACGTAATTTTAAAAGCAAAAATCGCCATTTAGTTGTTTTTGGCACCGAAAATCGTCAAATCTGGCATCAGTGGTATACACCCGAATGCAAAACAATTTCTTTTTCTTTCTCCGTTAAATAAAACCCATACCAAACACCTTAGTGCAATGTACCAAAACTACTCAGCATCGGTTATTCTTATTATTTTATTGTTTAAGGCCTGGTTAGCCAAACGTTGATGTCGTAAAAACGGTACGTACGTTAACGTACGTACGTATGTGCAGTTATACAAACTTGTCATATGTCAACAGAAAATTTAAATAAAAACAAAACAAACCAAACAATTATAAAGGCATTCATTTGCCTGTACCATTAATATTAATTTTTCTCGTCCACTAAAAACAAAATATAATAATTTTTTATTTTATTAATATTGATTATATAATTTATTATATTTTTTACTTATTTTTCACAAAACACAGCACAAATAAAAAACTTTAATTTTTAAATGGCAATATGAAGCCAGCTCTTTAGAGCAGTGATGAATGTTATTAAATTAACACAAAGTTAAAAAAGGTACCAGAAGTACCAAAATAAGAGCATATTATAATTACTTCTTATAGTTTATGCTTCCTAAAAATTTATTCTTATACTACTACTGAATATTCAATTTTTGGTTTAAAGTCATTATTTATTGAATCGGATCCATTGGTCCATTGTGGACCGGAAACGAAAAAAGTAAATTTTTAAGTAAAACTTTAAAAAAAAAATTGTAATTATCTCGGTAACTAGCTAGCACGTAAATCAATCATGCATCCCATATGCCTCTTTTTAGATAATCGAATAATTTTTCATTTGGAATGTATATAATTCGTCTGTCGAAGATATGTTAAGTAAAACATGGGACTTTGAAATTAAAAAAAAATTAAAAACAAACTTTATATTCGCATAAAAATTTAAATTATTCACATAAATATCATAATATGTATCTAAAGACTTCAAAAATTAAAAAGTCTTTTTGTACACTTATAAAAGAAAATGATTTGCAAATAAGTATGAAAGTACTAAAAACGACATTTGGGCCACATTGGCATTTAACATACAATAGTCCCATCACTAGCATTGAAATGTCACGTAAAAACGTTTAGAAATTCTATTTTATACAGATTGTTCCGTCCCGTCAACGTGACATTTATTTTGGATAACCATTTGCATTGTTTTCATATGCTAGAAACCAACGTACGTTGCGTTACGTTACATGAACGTTCGGCTAATTCTACCTTAAATGATTAAACGGAACTGGGGCATGATGTTTTCTCCAGACAAATTGACAGATAAAATTTAGAAACAAATTCTCTCAACAATGTTACCAAACTTTTATTAAATTTCATACATTTGTTAACAAACCCATTTGTTTTTTTGTTGTTGGCGCAAAGAAAAATAAGAACAAAAGAAAATCGAAAAAAACATTTAAAACTTTAAATAAATTAATAAATTTTGGAATTTGTTAAATAAAATGAGACATATTTTAGAAACAATAATTAAAAAATGCGTAAAGATGATTAAATTATAAAATATAAATTTGATTCTTAGCAAAAACTTTCATAAACTTAATTTTTAATAGCTTTACATACAAGATATGTAAAAACAATAAATGACAGTTCGTGAAGTTGCGGCCGTCGTTTTAATTTTGGGCTTGTTTTCTCTGAGAGTCGTTTTTGCCTGAAGTTGCGGTCGTATTCTATTTTATCATTAATTGCTAACAACAATATTCGCTGATATTCGTAAAAAAACAAAATGAAAACAAATAAATAATAAGAGAGCAAGTTGATATTCGTGTTAGTGTTGCCACAGAAGAAATTTGTTTCCTACCAAAAAATTACAAATGACCTACCAAAATCCTCTGCAGCCTACCAAAGCTCAATAATATAAAACATTTTAACCCTAAACGCACTTTCTTTGTAGAATCGACGAACACAGTTCATTAATTTTGATTTTATTTCTTAGTTGCTCACTAAAATTTGCTCATATTTTATATAGCTTTAGTGGTAATTAACCTGCTAAAGAGTCCTTAAGTGCATGCCGATTAGATGAGTGTAAGTTTGACTTTTTCATGGTTGTGTTCGTCGGAACGACGAAGAAAGTTATTTGCGTAACTCTTTCAATTTTGGCAGTTCATATAATATGAAAATATAATTATTTTTTTGTATGTTTAATATGTCTTCAATAAATAGTTATATATACATACAGTATGTTTGAAAAAGAAAAAAGCTTCTAAATCGTGTAAATTTTATGAAAAACCTTCATTGTACTCTGATAAAAAAATACATTAAATCGAATACTACAAGTTTCTACTTTAAGACATCCACACGTTATAATATTTGTACATCATTAAGAAATATGAATAAAAATAAAGAAGAAATTCTTGTAAATATAAAAACTTGCCCCAAAAGATAAATTTGTCCACATACAAAATGTGGAATGACCAAATCTATGTCTGCAAATGCAAACAACACTTCTGTGGAGAACTCAAAATTAATTTCCGTGCCTATTGTACTTAATAACTTGCAATGTTAAAAAATTTAGTTTTTATTATATTTAAATGCGTTAATTTTGTGACTTAATAATTTTTTAATTTTTAATTCTTTGTTATCTGGGGCCGAAATACCGCAAACGTGATCCAGTAAAA
This sequence comes from Metopia argyrocephala, assembly GCA_963576795.1. Classification (NCBI taxonomy): domain Eukaryota; kingdom Metazoa; phylum Arthropoda; class Insecta; order Diptera; family Sarcophagidae; genus Metopia; species Metopia argyrocephala. The sequence continues at coordinate 34,732,795 of OY756211.1, forward strand.
TTTTTCATAAATTTTGTTTTTGGGATTACGAGCAAGTACAATCGAAATTTTAGATTACATCATACGATAACGAATGTGTGTTCGAGTTCAATAAGAGGGCTACAAAAGTTTTTTTTTTTAATAAAACAAAAACGGTTTTGTATATCAATGAAATTTTTTATTCCTGTATTCGTTCGATGCCATTATGTATGGAACTCGATTTCTTTTGCATGGCCCCCACGGGTAAGCTTGCAGAAGTCCAGACGCTGAACCCAATTTCCAAGTTCATCAATCGTCGCTGGCTTGTTGGCATAGACCATAGACTTTACGTAGCTCCACAGGAAATAGCCTAACGGCGTCAAATCGTACGACAGAGATTTTAAATGCTTTTTGAATACACAACGCAAAAAGACCAACCATCCTCTTCCTGGAGCCATTTAGCCCTTCGGCTCTACATTTCATTTTGTTAAATTCTTGTTTTCATCATGCCTCGACAAAAATGTCAAAAGTTTTGGGCAATTATGCGTGGAAGTTATTAAAACGAATACGGTTAATTCCCTCTTTGAGGTAATTAAATGAATGCGCTTAATACACTACCGTCAATACATGTGAAAAGCAAGTAACTTTACACTTATACTTATACATAAACTTGGTAGACTTTAATTGCGAGGTTGTATCAAAAAATGAGTTTGAAAGTGAATTTATATATATAGATATATGTAGTTGAGTTAACCTGCAGTTTTTAGAAAATAATTATTTTGGGTAATTAAACAAGGGTGAAATTTCTCTTTGGGGAAATTATATTTGAGGTAATTAAGCAAATAACGCAAATTAAGCAAAAGTTAATTAACAGTGGAATTTTATTAGAAAATGGTAAGAAAAAATACGAGGATTTTGAGATTAAGGTAAATAAGCGTGAAAGGCAATTAAGCGTGGGACAATTATCTGGGGAATACTGTATTATTGTTTGGGATTTTTTCCCCAACCAAAAATTTGTACTGAGAACCCTATTTAATTTTATGATCATCAATATTGTAATAATTATGTATTTTTATTATTCACTTTTTTTCTGTATTAAAATTGTATACAGTTATTCAAAATATCTTCATAGATATAAGTATATACATATGTACAAGCATACATATTCTTTTGGCGAACTACTTGTTGTTGTTCAAAAGAATTTGTATACAGTTAATTTTTGTAATGTTAATATTTTTTGTAACATTAACACTTAAAATAAAAATCAAAATCAGTAGAGTAGAGTTAAACCTATTGAAGAGAAGTGCACATTTGCTGCACTTAATAAATAAATGTAATAATTTGAATGCTAAGAAAAATAAAATCTTTACTGCATTTTATAATAAGATCAAGAGGATCAGCTTATTCAAATTAAATAAATTCTCCTACATAAAATTGGTGCCGAAACCCGGGAACTGCCCATGCCGACAGTAATCATCTAAAACTACTGTGAACGTGATCCTTGCTTGTGTGAGTTTTCTTTTGGACTGCCTGAGTCTTATTTCGAGGAAGCGTATACTATTGTCACCTGCCTGAAATTTTATAATACGTACGTGAGGTACTATTTTAGTTGATCTAATTTTGAGAAATTAGAATCACGATGCCTTTACACCAAGCAATCGAGGATCAAAAACTACTTTTTGCTCATATCGAGCATGTAGCTAAATCATTTAGTGAAAAGCCTAAACATGAACTATCAAGAGGATATGTTCAAGCCATAATGGAAGAGCTGGAATCTAACTACACACTGTTTAAAAATGGTCATAGTAAGGTATTACAAATGCTGAGAGATAATTCTTTTATTGAACAGGATGTACCCTACGTAAGTGACAACACTTTTTACAAATGTTATGACATTTATATATCTTTAAAATCTACCATTCATGATATTATGTTTGAATTTGAGTCTCCACAGACACCAACCGTCCACGCAAGTACATTCGCAGCGCCCAGCCGCAACGATACATTTTTATCTGGAGCCAGACTTCCAAAAATAGATCTGCCCACATTTGACGGAGATTATATGAACTGGATTTCATATCGTGATATGTTTCAAACACTAGTGCATGACAATGCTTCTTTAACAAAAGTTCAAAAATATTTTTATTTAAGGTCTTCATGCACAGGAACTCCACTTGATTTGGTAAATGAATATCCATCTGCAGAAACAAGCTATGATTTAGCATGGAATGCTCTCGAGAAGAGATTTCATAATGAAAGAAAGCTTGTAGAGCAAATATTGAAGCGTCTATTCTCCATCCCGAATTCTGATGGTACCTTCAAAACTATTAAAATGTTTTTAGACACAACACGCACCTGTCTTTCACAGCTGAAATCTTTAGATATCGATATATCTACATGGGATTCGATCCTGATATACATAATTACACAAAAACTAGACACATCTACTAGAAAAGAGTGGGAGCAGTCGCTGAAGGCTAGCACAGTCATCCCGCCAATGTCTGACATGTTGAATTTTTTGGAAACAACTTTTCGCACTTTGGAGTCTCTAGAAGAACAAACTCTGTCTACTGCTAATCGTCAAAAACCTTCTAGAATTGTACGAGCTCACACAGCTTCAACTGTAAAGGATGATAACTGTCTCTGCTGTCATAAACGTCATCCACTTTACAAATGTTTTAGATTTGCAAATATGTCTTCGTTGGAGAAGAAAAATTTTGTAAATAAAAATCGTCTTTGCAGAAACTGTCTTAACACTGGTCACATGCAATCTTCTTGTGGTTTAAATACTAAATGCCACATTTGTCATGAGCCTCATCACACCGTTATTCACAACGAGTTCTGCAAAAATTCATCAACTAATGTTACGCCTGCATTTAATAAGGAAGCTGAATATAAAAACAATCAACCTTCTAGCACTACACCAGCAACAAATTCAGCATCTGTAAGTACAAACACATCAAATCTTTTTTGTAAAAATTTCAACCCAGCGATACTACCTACAGTAAAGTTAATAATAAAAACAGCAAAAAAGAACTTTTTTGTTAAAGCTCTTGTAGATCAAGGCTCTCAGCTGTCATTTATTTCAGAAGAGCTTTCTCACATACTGCCAATACAAAAATTTAAAACACGTGTAAATGTTTCCGGTATAGGTGGAAATAAAGCAGTTACAGTCAAGAAAACTGTAAGATTTTCAATTACGTCAAGATATAAATCAGATTTTGAATTGCCAATTACTGCACTAGTAGTACCCACTGTAACTTCATATGTACCCAATAAATTTAATGTTCAATCTATTCCAGAGCTATCAGAATTTTTTCTCGCAGATCCAGATTTCGGTGCACCTGAAAAAATTGATCTCCTCCTTGGAAACGACGTTTATGGAGACTTGATCCTTTCTGGCATGAAAAAATTTGAAAATGGTTTACTACTGCAAGAAACTAATTTAGGCTGGATTTTATCTGGGTCACAAAAGCAAAATAATAATACTACACGTATCTATGCAAATGTCTGCTCAGTTGATGAACAACTTCGCTTATTCTGGGAACAAGAAGAAATTCTAGATAAAAATCCTTGGTCAGAAGAAGAGGAGCTATGTGAACAATTTTTTAAAGAAACTCACTCTCGTGATAAATCAGGAAGGTATACAGTTTGTTTACCATTTAAAAAACTTCTTCAAGGTGAAGAATTGCCAACATTTTTCTACACGGATTATAATGCTTTAAAAAGATATAAGCAACTTGAAGTATCTTTCAAACAGAAGCCTCATTTTGCTAATGAGTATAAAAAATTTATGATGGAGTATGAGACTCTCAATCATATGGTCAATCTCGGTGAGTATCCAAAAGCTATACCTCACAATTCATATTTTTTTCCACATCATGGCGTTCTGAGAGAAAGCAGCACAACCACTAAACTGAGGGTAGTTTTTGATGGTGGAAATCGCAGACCACCACAACCATCTCTTAATGAAGAGTTATCACCAGGACCTGCCCTACAAAATGACCTGGCAACAATTATAACTCGCTGGAGAAAACATTATATCGGTTTTACAGCAGATCTAGAAAAAATGTTCAGACAAATAAATGTGTCTCCTGAACATCAGCCTTTTCAATGCATTCTGTGGAGAAATGCTACAAATAAATTATGTGTATATGCACTTCGTACAGTGACATATGGCACAACGTCAGCTCCTTACCTCGCTATAAGAGTTCTACAGCAACTAGCAGAAGACGAGAAAATTAAATTCACACTAGGTAGCCAAATACTAAAAACTGACACTTATGTTGATGATGTCATATCAGGTGCTGATACTTTGCAACAAGCATTGATCTTACAAAAAGAACTTTCCAATCTTGTGAAATCAGGAGGATTTCATTTAAGAAAATGGAATTCAAACTCAAGTGAACTCATAAATAATATACCGGAAGAAGATCGTGAAAGTAAGAACGCATTTTCTCTTTATGAACCAAAAATGTCAAAAGCGCTTGGTATTAATTGGGATACAAAAAACGATTTATTTTGCTTCACTATTAATTTTTCATTTTCTGATAAAATTACTAAAAGTAATCTGCTTTCAGATGCCTCAAAACTATTTGATCCATTAGGATGGTTATCGCCTACCACTATAATAGCAAAAATAATATTTCAAAAGCTATGGAAATTAAAGCTCGATTGGAAAGATATTCTACCCGATGACATTCAACATGAGTGGCGGCACTTTCGGTCAAAATTAAAGTTACTTGAAGATATTAAAATCCCCCGATGGATTGGTTACAGGCCATCTAAATGTAAAGTTGACCTTCATGCCTTCAGTGATGCTTCCAAAGCAGCCTATGCAGCAGTTGTTTATATCCGTATAGAAACTGAATCTGGAGATATACTTGTAAATTTAATTCAAAGCAAAACGAAAGTTGTTCCGTTAAAGGGTGACACTATCCCACGGTTGGAATTAAATGCTGCAACGCTTATGGCAAAATTAGTAGCTAAAATAAAAGCGAACATAGACTTTAATATTGAAAACATATTCTACTGGACGGACAGCACCATCGTTCTTGCGTGGTTAAAAAGTAAATCACTTCGGTTGGAAGTCTACGTGGCTAATAGAGTTGAAAAAATTCGGAGGCTAACAAATCTACACTATTGGCGGTACATCCCTTCAAAAGAAAATCCAGCAGATTGTGCAAGTAGAGGATTAACGCCCGAACAATTAGTGAAATATGACTTATGGTGGAATGGCCCTTCTTGGCTTAAAAAATCGTCTGATTTCTGGCCTACTTTTCCTAATGATACGGCTCACGATGAAACTTTAAATAATCACTTTACTTTTCATGTAACAAAGATATCATCTGAATCATATCCGGAGCTTTTAGCTAGATTTTCGAAATGGTCAAATTTGTTGCGTGTGATATCATACATTTTTCGATTCTACAAAAATTGTAAAGCGAATCCAACAAAAGGAGAATTTGGATTTTTAAAAACATACGAACTAAAAGAAACACGTCAAAAACTTATAAAAATTACACAAGCGGTATCATTTCATGAAGAAATTGAAATGCTGAAATTGGGAAATAGGATTTCCAATCAAAGTAATATTTTAAAACTTTCCCCGTTTTTGGATGAAGAGGGAATTTTACGAGTCGGTGGTAGACTCTTAAACTCTACTATTCCTTTTTCCACTAAGCATCCGATATTGTTGTCGAAACACGATCCACTGTCTTTTCTTATATTTTCAGATGCTCATATAAAAACACTTCATGGCAGTCTACAGATGATGCAATCTTATGTCTCTAGGTCCTTTTGGATAATTTCTGCAAGAAATATAGCAAAAAGAGTTCAACAAAAATGTACTGCTTGCTTTAAGTATAAAGCTCAATCTTGTCAACAACTGATGGGAAACCTACCAGCAGTCAGACTTCAACCAACTCGTGCATTTAAACACAGTGGACTAGACTATGCCGGACCCATCAACATCAAAACTTCATCATTAAGAACTGCGTCTACCTCCAAGGCTTATATTTGTCTTTTTATATGCATGTGCACAAAGGCAATACATTTGGAGGCGGTTACCAGTTTAAATGTTGATTCATTTTTAGCTGCCTTTCGACGCTTCACATCGCGTAGAGGATTGTGTACAGATCTATACTCAGACTGTGGAACAAATTTCGTTGGTGCCAATAAAGAACTACAAATCCTGTATCAACGTAATAAGACATCCCTTCCAGAACATTTAGTAGAAACTCTGGCGAATCAAGGCACTAAATGGCACTTCATCCCACCTGCTACACCACATTTTGGCGGCCTATGGGAGGCCGGCGTTAAATCAACAAAACACCACTTGCGGCGTATAATGAAGGACCGTACACTAAATTATGAAGAACTCAGTACTTTACTAACGCAAATTGAGAGTTGCCTTAATTCAAGGCCGCTATGCCCATTATCATCAGACCCAGTGGATTTCAATGTACTGACGCCATCTCATTTTCTTATTGGTGAACCTTCAAATTGTATTCCTGATGATGACTTACTTGATGCTAATATTGATCGTCTAAGGCGATGGAAATTAGTTGAACGTCTCAAACAAAATTTCTGGGATCGTTGGAACAAAGAATATTTATCAAGGTTACAAGCTCGGCCAAAATGGGACAAAATCGAAAGAAATATAAAAGTTGGCGATATAGTTCTCCTTCTACATGAACGAAGTGTACCAGGTCAATGGCCACTTGCCAAAGTTGAAAAATTACATCCTGGCTCTGATGGATTGGTTAGAGTTGTCACACTTTTCATTAATGGCAAATACATCAAGCGACCAATTTCTAAAATATGCCTTTTGCCAGTCAACGATGCCTACAATTAATATTGAAATATGTACTCCTAAGTATAAGAACAATGTTCTTCGCGGGGGAGAATGTTTGGGATTTTTTCCCCAACCAAAAATTTGTACTGAGAACCCTATTTAATTTTATGATCATCAATATTGTAATAATTATGTATTTTTATTATTCACTTTTTTTCTGTATTAAAATTGTATACAGTTATTCAAAATATCTTCATAGATATAAGTATATACATATGTACAAGCATACATATTCTTTTGGCGAACTACTTGTTGTTGTTCAAAAGAATTTGTATACAGTTAATTTTTGTAATGTTAATATTTTTTGTAACATTAACACTTAAAATAAAAATCAAAATCAGTAGAGTAGAGTTAAACCTATTGAAGAGAAGTGCACATTTGCTGCACTTAATAAATAAATGTAATAATTTGAATGCTAAGAAAAATAAAATCTTTACTGCATTTTATAATAAGATCAAGAGGATCAGCTTATTCAAATTAAATAAATTCTCCTACAATTATGTAGAAACTTTTAGAAACAAACTGTAATTGATTGTTTCTATCTGTATGTCGGAATATCGTCCTCTAAATTTACGTTTCGTTCGACTCCTGTGTTTCGATAAAAATTTAGATATGTTTGCAATATAGATATTTATTAATAAGACATGTCTTTACTTTTTAATTTTTTTTTTTCTATTTTAAATTTCATTATCTTGTTTTTTTAAAGAGAGATTATTAAGACCATGTTACAAATTAATTTAATTTAAAGGAACCTTTAAGTACGTTACGTCGTTAACAGCGGTTACAATCTACAGTGCAAGTCAACTGTCCATCTATCAACGAATCTAAAATTTAAAAATTGTTCAACTTCTATACGTTAAATAATTTGCCAATTTTGTCAGTAATTTGTTTTCTGAAAACACACAATTGGCACTACGCATGGTATGTATAGGTACTTCTACCTTAAATCATCCCTATGTTTTATACATATGAAAATGTTTAAACAGTGTTAACAGTAAATTTTAAAGAGTGTTTTCTACCAAAAAAATCTACCAAAAACCTAGGAAAATTGCAACAAATCAACCAAACTACCAAACGGTTTTAAAAACTCAAAAAACTACCAATTTTGCTCCGATCGGACCAAAACGGCAATGCTGTTCATATTTGAGAATACAAATGTACATATATTGTATATGTATGGTTGTTTATCCATATTTTCATCTAACTATCTATATATGCATACACACATACATATGTGTGCGGCGTCTTGCATAACGCCGCTGCCGACGTTATTTGTATTTCTTTAATTACGTCAGTGGCGCCCACTGGCGCCCGATGTATAAACTACAATAAGAATAATACAATAATTTGTTGCCACTTAGTTCTCTTAGCAGGGTGTAAAAGTGGAAGCATATATGTAACTGACGGTCTAATAAGAGTACACATATACATATTTACATGTTCGTACAAAAGACACCGACAATCAGACACCAAATACGATAAAAAGTAGTTTTTTTATTATTTTGACTTGACTAACGACTGCACGCGAACACAAAAGTATTGAATTGAAGCCACAATAAGAAAATTCATACACATATAATACATATATATGTATGTACATACATAAAAAAAGCCAATATGTATATACATATGCATATATAATGACTGAAGTTTTTTTTTTTTTTTTTTTTGGTTTTTTGGTTTAATGACTGGTTCCACTATCAAGGTGTGATAAAGAAAACTAATTTTTAAATAATTTATAGCCTGTTTCTATATTACAATCGTTTCGACAGACAAACAATCCATACACAAACAATCACGTAAGAAATTGGGTTTTTATAACACAATTGTCTGACTTACGTTTGTTTACGTTATTTTCTCAATTTTTCTCTTTGAGCCCAAATTCTATGATTGCCAGGGTATATAATTTTCAGTTTTGCTCAATTTTTCTAATATAAAAAAATAATGTGTGTGAAGATAAATTCGAATTTGAAAAGCAAAGACATAAACCATCTCTCTTTAGCAAACACATTTTTTGCGTTAACAGAGCTCTGTTAATAGTTTAACAGCGACTATGTACGAGTATTTCAGGACTTATTAGGCATTTAATGGACACACATTCCAATTTTAGGAAGAAAAGGTACTCCCATATGGAAGCTATATTGTTCAATTTGTATCTCTTAAAAAAAAATTCATATTTATTTAGTTTTAGGTTAAAAAAAGCCGAAACAAATTTAAAAAAAAAAAAAACCAAATAAGTGGAGAAGATCAGTGGCCATTATGGAAAAATAAGAAAATGCAGGTGTATCAATCTATATAGGGATGACAGTCCAAGGGGTCCCTAATGGAGCTGCATTAGTGGTATTCCTGAAATAATTTTGGGATTTGAGAAAATTCAATTTGAAAAACTCAATCTTTTTGCAAAATGACTGGAGAAGATCAGCGGCCCATATGGAAAAATACGAAAATGCAGGTATATCACACTATATGGGGATGACAGTCCAAGGGATCCCTAATGGAGCAGTATTAGTGGTATTCCTGAAATAATTTTGGGATTTGAGAAAATTTAATTTAAAATTTTAATAATATTGCAGCCTCAATTTTATATGCAAAGATTGAACTGAATCATTTGCTAGATTCATCTTCTTCGTCTGATGAAGACGATTTAATTATTTTATTTCAACGAAGTCATCAATCAAAACAATGCTGCTCCCTTTTTTTCTTATTTGTGTTTTTTTCTCGCCAAATAATCAACGGCATTATTACAGGGTTGGTTAAACCTTTTTTAGGTTTACCTATTAACAGGGCGGCATTTTTATGGTAGAAAACAAATCACTATTAAAGCCCCTATGACACCTACTTTTTTTTGTATTGAATTGTTATAGAATTGAAAGAAAGAAACAACAAATGCTAGAAAGAGTGGAATATAAAAAATGTAAACAAAATATTTATTTTTGTATTTATATTTATTTGAATGTTGATACTTTTTATTTTGTAAAAAAAACGATACCTTGAAGGCAAAAATACCCTAAAATCGCTTAATTGTAGAATAACACCATAAAGTTAGCAACACTATAATATTTTAAATTCTAAATGTCAATTTTAAGGTAGAATTAGCCACACGTAACGTAGCGTATCTTAACGTTGACGAGTCAGCTGATCATTTATTTTACATGCAAAGTAATGGCAGCACTTACCGAATAAAAAATGTAACGTAACGGCACGTATCAATCTGTAGAAAATAGAAATTCTCTACGTTTTTACGGGACATTTGCAAACAGCTGGTTTATTTAGGCTTGCCAAACGTCCTTTTTTAAGCAGTAAGGGTAATTTTGTTTTGTTCAATGTACTTATTTCTGCATAGCACCTAAAAAGGTACGCTAATGTACTTTTTTTAATCTTTTGTATTTCTTTTTTGTTCTGAACACTTGAAGCTAACATAGATAATATTAAAGTACATTTGCCACCAAAGTACTATAATTTTAGAAAGGTCTATGTTTTAAGTCTCAATTCAAAAATTTCATTTCGTAATTCTACAGAAGTTATTGAATAATTTTTTGTCAATACAATTAACATGGATCTACCGTTTCATGAATTTATTTATTTCATTTTAATTTAATTTTCCACTAAATTTAGTGGTAGTGAAAAAAAATAGTGCATTATCGCCTCTAATATAATGCACTAAATTTTCACTACCACTAAAATGGTTTAATTTAGAGGTTAATTATTTTCATCTGCATTTAGTGGAGGCTGTAATATCGTTTAAGGACAGTCTAGAAGATAATACTTTACGTATATTTATAGAAAAAATATTATGACATTCCATCAGTATTTTAAAAATAAAAGTCTTACGGCAGATTTTTTTACGTCTACACGGCTGTTTAAAAATCAAATCAAAGTCAATTGAAAGAATAAAATGCACGTATACGTCCACACAAACTTTACATACATTGTGAATACATTAAACATAAATAAAAAATAAAATAAAAGCGCATCTCTGATCTAATGAAATGTGATTGTTTTCTTAAAAATTAAAAAAAAACAAAGCGAGCCTTACTACTGTCAAAATTTCCTCCGTATTTTCTCTCAATGTCGTACGTTCTCATTACATATAAAGTTCACACGATACTATTCATTCTCTTCTACACAAAAATTTGACATGTATGTATTACCGTCTAAACCCGCCTTTAGTTGTAGTGGAAACGATAATGCATCATAAATTCAATGCAATAAACCCAAGTCTCATTTAATTAAAATTATTTACTGAAAAAGTATTAAAAGAAAATGAATAGAATTGTTAAATAGTAGATTGTTTCAAAATTTTGAAAAGAATTTGTATGTTTATATTGGCTATACCGCATTCAAACGCGGCATCTGACAGAACATTCAGTTCGATTTTGCCCTTTTGGAAGAAGGAAATGAACAAACAAACTTTTAATAGAAAGTTTGTAATGTGAATTGATATTTGAAACTAATTTTAACACACTTGTGCCAAGTTTTACAATTTTCTTACATTGGCAAAAATGGCATTGTAAACCAAGTTCAAAAAAACTAGTAGTATGTACTTGTAAAAGTTTTTACAAATACATGAATGTATATAAATTATACAATACATATTTCTATGCAATACTTGTCTATTAAATCCTCAATAAACCTAAAATATTTTTTATGAATACGGGCATAAAATTTATTTTTAAATTTATACCAAATTGTTTTACATTTGAAAAGTTGAATAGTATAGACTAGAATTTAAAAATAAAAATCCGAATAATTTTGGGCTATTACTTTGTTGTAAACAATAATTACGATCTTATTATTTGTATTATTATTTGCCATTTTATTTTTGCTAATGAATTTTAAAAAAAGTTTTCAATAAAAATCCAATGTATTTGTTTACTAAAATGTACGTTTTTTTTTCCTCAATGTACTTTTTTCAATTCAAAATTTGGCAACCCTACATTTATTATACAAATTTTCAGCAAGAATATTACAAAGAAAAGCAAATTTAAGAAATTTTTAGCAAATTAAAAAACTGTAGCCCAACACACAAATCCGCATCCATATTTATTTATTTGTCTTTTAATTATTTGATAAAAAACTATTAAGTACACACTATAAACAAATTACTATTTCACAATATATTTTCTGTTTTGTTTTTTGTTAGTTGTTTATGTCCAAAACATATGACACGTTTTTAAATGTTCTATAAGTGCACTTACGTTTCTACGTTAGGGGACGTTACAGCAACGTTTGGCTAACCAGGCCTTTAATGTAAAATATTTTAACTTGTTTTTGACACACTCCACTTTTTTATCGATAACATTTGTAAATTTTTTAGCAATTCTGTATTTATATGAATATAGTTGAACTCTTTACAGCCTTTATACTTTCTTATTATATTATATTTGCACTGTTCTCCAAATCATTTTTAATACAAAAAAAAGTAGGTGTCATACGGGCTTAAGGCCTGGTTAGCCAAACGTTGCTGTATCTTAATGTAACGTCCCCTAACGTAGAAACGTAAATGCACTTATAGAACATTTAAAAACGTGTCTTATGTTTTGGAGATAAACAACAACAATACAAAACAGAAAATATATTGTGAAATAGTAATTTGTTTATAGTGTACTTAATAGTGTTTTTTTTTTCAAATAATTAAAAGACAAATAAATAAATATGGATGCGGATTTTAATTTACTAAAAATTTCTTAAATTTCTTTCCTACTAATATTTTTACTTTTCTTTGCAATACTCATGCTGAAAATGTGTATAATAAATGTAGGGTTGCCAAATTTTGAATTGAAAAAACTACATTGATGGAAAAAAAAACGTACATTTTAGTAAAAAAAATACATTGGATTTTTATTAAAAACTTTTTTAAAATTCATTAGGAAAAATAAACTAGCAAATAATAATACAAAAAATATGATCGTAACCATTGTTTACGACAAAGTAATAGCTCAAAATTATTCGGATTTTTATTTTTAAATTTTAGTCTATACTATTCAACTTTTCAAATGTGAAATAATTTGGTATACATTTAAAAATAAATTGTATGGCCGTATTCATAAAAATTATTTTAGGTTTTTTGACAAGTATTGCATAGATATACATATGTATGTCAAATAAACCCTCAATAAACCTAACATATTTTTTATGAATATGGGCATTAATATTTATTATTTTCTTTTTATAATTATTGTATATTTTGTATACATTCATGTATTTGTAAAAACTTTTACAAATATATACTAACAAGTTTTTTTGAACTTGGATTGTAATCCAATGTTAGTTTTTAGAAAATTGTAAAACTTGGCAGAAGTGTGTTAAAATTAGTTTTAAATATCAATTCACATTCCAAACTTTCTATTAAAAGTTTGTTTGTTCATTTCCTTCTTCCAAAAGGGCAAAACTCGAACTGAATGTTTTTTCAGACGCCGCATTTGAATGCGGAATAGTCAATATAAACATACAAATTCTTTTCAAAATTTTGAAACAATCTACTATTTAACTGTTCTATTCATTTTCTTTTAATAATTTTTAAGTAAATGATTTTAAATAAATCAGAGTTGGGTATATTGTATTGAATTTATAATGCATTACCGTTTGCACTACCCCTAAAGGCGGGTTTAGATGGTAATACATGTCAAATTTTTGTGTAGAAGAGAGTGAATACCATCCCAGCGGGAAATGGTAATCAATAAGAATCGAGGAGGTAATACAAGGAATGTATAATCTATTGATTACGGAAAGCATTACGCTCAACACAGATCATGTCCTACGAAAGTAATAAATTCTTTTACTGTCCCCCCGTAATAAGTATTAGAATTCATTATTGGTAATGCATAAAATTATTATTTTTTAATAATTTGAAGGAATGAATTCTATTATGCATTATTTGTAATGTATTATATTATTAATGTATATATTATAATTACATTAGTAATAATAAATTTAAATTAACTTCCCCCACTAGAAAAAAAATAATAGTAGCTAATTGGTAATACTCGTTTCACTATTTACCATTTTATTTCACCTGTATTATCCAAATTTTATCACGTTCATATTAAAAACATTTTGAAAGCATTTAAGTTTTAAAATAAATATAAAAAGGATACGAAAAGCTATAGGTGACAAAAATGGTAAACTGTAAAAAAAGTATTCCCGAATAGCTACTAATATACATTATAATTAATCTTATACATTAATTTTGTGTCTGCACTTCTGCGCATTTAAACATAAACTGCATTTTTTAATAAAATACATTTTTTTTGCGTAAAGAATAACGGCTTCTTTAACTATGAAAAAAAAAAAAATAAAAAACAAAAAAATCCACAAACAAATATACGCAGAAACAATAACTTCTTTTTTCTATATATGTGGGAATGTACATGGTAATCGATATGTAAAATAGAAAAAAAAAAACCAAATTACAGTTTTTTTTAACAAAATATACGAAAAAGACAAAAACCAACACACAATAACTTCTTTCTTCATACATGTGGGAATACACATGGTAATCAATATTTACTTGTGTGTCACATGAAATTACCTTCTTGATTCCAAAAGTAATATATTCTCAAGTAATATATTATATAATTGATTATAAAATAAGGTAATCGATCTTTTCCCGCTGGGATAGTATCGTGTTAAATTTATATGTAATGAGAACGTACGACATTGAAAGCAAATACGGATGAAAATTTGACAGTAGTAAGGATCGCTTTTTTTTAAATTTTTAAAAAAAAACAATCACATTTCGTTGGATCAGAGATGCACTTTTATTTTATTTTTTGTTTATGTTAAATGTGTTCACAATGTATGCAAATTTTGTGTGGACGTTTATTTGCATCTTATGTTTTCATATTACTTTGTTTTGGTATTTTACCAGCCGTGTAAACGTAAAAAAATCTGCCGTAGAATTTTTACTCTTATTTTTAAAATACGGATGGAATGTCATAATATTTTTTTATGATTTTGCGTACATAAAGTATTATCGTCTAAACTGTCCTAAACGATATTGCAGCATCCACTAAATGCAGATGGAAATAATTAATCATTTTAGTGGTAGTGGAAATTTAGTTCATTAAGTGCACTAGTTTTTCCACTACCACTAAATTTAGTGGAAAATTAAATCTATTGCAATAACCCCAATTCTAAAATAAATAAATTCATCAAACAGTAGATCCATGTCAATGTTTTTGACAAAAAATTATTCAATAACTTCTGTAGAATTACGAAATGAAATTTTTGAATTGAGACTGAAAACACAGACCTTTTCAAAATAATAATACTTTGGTGGCAAATGTTCTTAATTAATATTATTTATGTTAGTTTCAAGTGTTCAGAACAAAAAAGAAATACAAAAGATTAAAAAAAGTATATTCGCGTACTTTTTTGGGTGTTATGCAGAAATAAGTACATTGAACAAAAAAAAAATTACCCTTACAGCTTAAAAAAGGACGTTTGGCAAGCCTAAATAAACCAGCTGTTTGCAAATGTTCCGTAAAAACGTAGAGAATTTCTATTTTCTACAGATTGATACGCGCCGTTACGTTACATTTTTTATTCGGTAAGCGCTGCCATTACTTTGCATGTAAAATAAATGATCAGCTTACTCGTCAACGTTAAGATACGTTACGTTACGTGTGGCTAATTCTACCTTTAGTCGACCATCGTTGGTAAAACAATTGTTCGAACAACTATGTGCTACCATCAACTGTCATTTTTAACTTGACGCCATCTTTTTTGCATTCACAACCACAGAAATAAACGGAATGCACTTGATGAAAAATTATAATTTATGATTTGCTAAACCATACGTAGTCACCACATACACAAATTAGAACAAAATTTTGCCATTTGCGCTACCGACGTTTTGTTCATGATATACCAAATCGATGGCTCGTATAGATGGGGTGTAATGGAAACGCTTTAACGTGTTTTGCGCAAAACAAGCTGTTTTGGTTTAAGTGGAAACTTACTCCAATGTTGACTTATTCGCTCTGTTTTAAGGCCTACTGTAATAAACGGCATAAAAAATATTGTTTACCTGTCTGTTTAAAGGTGTTCCAAAACTGTTGCTTGCATCACACACATTTGTTTTAAGTTTAATTATTATTAAAGAATTATAAGACAAAATTATAAATGTGTTTTAGTAGATAATCGGTTTTGAACATGTTACGACAGATTTTTGTAAAAAAAAATATACTGTAATTGACTGGAAACTTTTTAGAAGATTTATTTTTAATTTGTTTATGCAACAACATGCATACATATGTATATACAAGTATATATAATAAAATTTATTTTTTTTTTCTTTTCTTTTTAGATCATAAAACTTTTAGCTTTTAAAAACGATTGTGTGATATAATGTATCTTTAATTTTTTACGCCTAACTTTAAAAAGTGATTCCCAACGATATTGCCATTGTAACTTGTGATAGTGTTTATATAATATAAACTACAGAACAGGAGTAAAGAGTAAGATATATGAAACAATATTTATTTGTGTTGAAAGCGCTCAAAAACTGAGGTCGAATAACTAGTGACCCTCTAAAATTACAAAACAATCAGTTAATGCGAATAATGCAAATAGGATAAGATCGATGTTACCACTACATTTAATGTCTCTCCATGAAATTTCAAAGCGAGAAGAAAGAACTATGGCGTTATGCGTCAAAAAATTTAACAGCACCTGTCCATGGGACGATCAGACAGCTACCACTGCCGCATCGCCTTCCACCTCAACTCCACCTTCAGTCACGAGAACTGCCAATGACGACTCAATCCTCCCAATTAGCCTTGTTGGGCTGTTGCGACGTTTATGGCGAGAACTCAGCTTCGACGGCTCCCATTTTGAGAGACGGAAATGTCAGTACTCCTCCACCGCCTTACAGTTCTTTGTCCGAATTGGACTGCTCGAACAGTGTGACAGTTCCCGATTACACTCTGACGTTTCGTCAACTACCGACTTATCGCACAGACGGAGAGACAGAAACATCATCATCGGCCACCGAATCCGAAACGAATTACAGTCGAGTAGTAATACCGGGCAACAGAGATGGCTGCAGATACGCAAACTCTTGCGACTTAACGTACATCGAAGACTACGAAAAATTGAACGAGATCAACACGTCGAGCAGTTACCAATTAACCACCGAATTACAAAAGAAAGCATGTCATATATCTCCTCTACCAATTATCCCGACCACAGCAAATCCAGTAATGTTAACTACCACAATTGCTTCACCAACGACAAACTCAACGATTTCTTTTGCCGCAACCGCTGTAAAAATTTTAAGAAATTGCTGTGGCGGCACTTTCGGCTCCTCAAATACCTTTACCGTTGCACCTTCAAACATAAACAACAACAACTCTTGCAACAAAACGATTTGCCAGCACCAGAGAAATGTCACCAAGAGCTACAATTATTCACCCGAACAATATTTCAATACACTGATGAAACAACTCAAAGCCAGTCAAATAAGTTCCCTTCTAAAAGCAGTGAAATCTCGACAAGATCAAATCTTTTCAATGCCAGTACCATCGTCCATGACTCCCTCCCCCTCGTCTCCCCGTTATTCCAACTGTCTGACCAACTGTATACTTTTACGACGAGCCGAAATACTTGGCGAAGAACCGTATGTGATAGTGTGTCGCCTTTTTTTTTGGCGAGATTTAAAAAGTGCCACCCAACTGAAGCGCCTGCCCGTATGTCCAAACGAACGCGACCCAGTTTATGTCTGCTGCAATCCCCTACACTGGTGTCGCATCTTGGAAACAGGTTAGTTTATATACATATACATATGTATATTTTTTTTGCAATTAAAACAAAGTTTATATCATAAAGACACATTGTTCAAAGTGTCGTTAATATAGGGACCGTATCGAAAAATATCACTTTGGTTCGCTTGTGAGTCTTTCTTTTATGTGTTGTTAGAAAAGAGATTTTTCATAATTTTCACCTATAAAATATGTGATGTGACTCTATATGCGTGACATATTGGTGACTCAACCGAAAAATGTAAACAAATACATAAATATTTACCGAATTCACAAAGTTTTGTATCGTTGTGTCATGTATTGAATACAATTTTTGCTTGTGAACATCTATTGTATGTATATGAAAATATTTTGTGTATTAAACGTCAAAAACCAAATATAAAGAAGAAAAACCATATAAAAGCTGATTTTTACAAGCAAAATACATTTTTCTTGCATATTTATATTTACATATTTATTTTATTTTACTTAATTTTCTGCTGACAATAAAAATAATTTTTTTGTGTTTATATTTTTGTCAATATTTTTCATTCACAATAACACAGAAACCAATACAACTTTTTTAAAACATATGAAAAAAAGTGTATGAGTTGTATCGAATGTTTATATGCAAATTACCAACAACAAGCGCACAACTATTGTAGTGCCGTACAATCAAACAACGAATAAAATGAATACAAGGGTTTTGTGAATTCGGCAAGTTTAGAAGCAAAATAACTTAAAGCATACGTACATAAGTATAGCAATTTAAATAGTTTTGTTAAAAATATTAAAGTTTCTATGTTTTAAAATTTTAAGTATTACGTTCCTATTCATAAAAAAGGATTTTTGTTTTACATATGTATGTACGAGTATAACTAAATCGATTGTTCTATTTAAAATTTCGCTTAAAGCCTGGTATTGAGTTCAATTTTGTGAAAAAAGTTTAGCTACATTTATTTTTCCATTCGAAAAATTTGACATGCAACATATATGTATCCCTAAAAGCATGCACCACCTTTATACACAACAAATAACACAGTTCAACAAAATAATTTTTTTTTGTTGCTTTTGACAAGAACTAATTAAACTTTCGTTTGGGGCTCAGAATATATATGTGTTTTAGTTTTTCAGTTTTTCTTTTTAAGACCTGCACTTTTTATGCAATCTTTAACAGTCCAACTGATGTGCAGTGAGTTGAAATTATAATGATATATCATACATTTTATATACAGAAATTGCAAAAGACCACCTATAATAATTCGAATATCCAATATAACTCTAAATAACCCAACACCAAAGCTATGTCAACAGTAAACACTCTATTATATTGTAGGCTGGTGTAAATTTATTTTATTTCGTTCGAAAGAAATGTTGACTGACTATGTTGTTCCGTACATGAATCAAAATGTTGACAGAAACTTGTTGCAGTTAGAAAAAATTTTGATATGTAGATTTCACATGTTTTTCGCAGCAAAAACAGAGTACTACTTTTGAAACATTTTTATATGCAATTTGACAGCTTTTCGTACGAAATGTTGAACTCAATACCAGGCTTAACACGTTAAGGTTAATTTATAAAATTTGAAATTAAGCTATAAAATTAAGCAGTGTTCATCAGAGCAGAAAAAATAAAAATTAAAAAACCGAGGAACTATTCCGTTAGTTCTGCTAAATTCATCAATGGAAACGCAAACAAAATCATTTAGAGTTTATCTTAAAAACGACTTATAACAAACCATGTCCCGAATTTGGACTTTCACTTAAGCAAAGTGTCACTTCAATGAATTGTCATGCATAACTATCTCTGCTTATGTCATTGTCACGAAGATTCATCACTAAAAATTTTCCTACAAGAAAATTTCATCCAAATTGCGACTTGATCCTGA
This sequence comes from Metopia argyrocephala, assembly GCA_963576795.1. Lineage (NCBI taxonomy): Eukaryota > Metazoa > Arthropoda > Insecta > Diptera > Sarcophagidae > Metopia > Metopia argyrocephala. The sequence continues at coordinate 34,752,240 of OY756211.1, forward strand.
TTCTGTGTCGATGATTAGTCCACGAAAATGTCTTAATGACTATTTCTCTTTTAATTCAACACCGGGTATATGTATTGATATTTACACATATATATGTATGTATATCAGTGATGTCCACTACTACATAAACACACTTGCGCTTGTGTATGAAACAGAGAAAAGACTCTGCTTACTTCTACCAGAAATGGGAATGTTCGAATTACTTTCTGTTTATAACTTCATAAATATTTCTTCATAATTCTGAGTAAAGTACGAAATCGATTGTCCGACAGACATGTGACCGATCTATTAAGAATAAAGGAGTACCGAGGTCACATAAATTTGGAGGAAATAATGAACAATTATTTCAGTTAAATAAAAATGATACAAAAAATATGCACTATCCATCCCTGCACTATGTTGGAAAGAAGCTAAAATATTAAAAGAGCAAGAGTAACAATATTTCTTTTTATTCTGTACGTGTTTGACTTCGACGCAAGCAGAAATTGTTTTCCTATCACGCGTGATAGGGAAAGAGAATTGTGGACACCACTGATGTATATACACATGTACATATATGTGTTTATAACCGGTACTTGCTTCTTTTTGCATACGGAAAGCATTCAAAATACAACATAACAAAGGGTAACTATTTCAAATACTTTGAATTGGTATGTATGTATGTCTATAAGCGTTTTTGGCGTCTTTTCACAAAAAAAGCAACAATAACAAAAATAAGGAATTCGCAAAGACGAAATCACAAACACGCGAACTATGTGTACATACCTACGAATTTTATTTATTTCGTTTCATTCTTTTTTTGTATTGTTCCTGGCGCCACTTGCTAAATTTACGCAAATTGTTTGTTAAGAATTTAGCCGCCATCATTTACTACATACACACACGCGCGGTAAAAAATATATTTTATTTTTCGCTCACTTTCTTACTAAAACACTTGCATATTTCTCTTTTTTTTTACAACTAGCCAGTGAGTTTGAGTTGGCGAAAAAGAAAAATTCTTTTGAAGAAATAAATCATCACATTCTTTACCTCATTTACAAAATATCATTAAAATTAAGTTGTTTTAATTCCCCATATCTCCATCTGGCTAATCTATGTATAACAAACCCTTAAACTGTCTTTAGACTTTATAATAAATAAATGTTACATTTATTATTTTACCACGCTGAATTAAGTCAACACAATACACGCTCCAATAAAGGCTTCGTTCATATTCAGCGTTGCCACTATTGGTAGAATTCTAATAAAACTGGTACAAAATTTTTCGTTTGGTAGGATGGTATGCTGAATATGATTTTGGTAGATTTTAGCAGAAGCTAAGGAATCTTCATAAGGAATTTCAGTCGAATTTTTCAAGAATGGCGTATTTACATATATTCAAGCATAAAATCTAACTTCTTGCTCATATTAAGCATTTTTATCAAAACATATTTAATACACAATACTGAAACTAATTTTAAAAATAATAATTGATTGATGTTTCAAAAATTGTTATCGGTACAAAAGCCGAAATGTATACTACTAAAAATCTTAACCCGGAAGAAGCTTTTGATGTTAAACATGAGATTTTGAAATTTTACATTGAATTACTAAACCAAATCAATTTGATTTTAATCGAGAAGATATTAAATTGTTACAAATAATTGCTCCTGAGAAAGTATTGTCAAAAGAAGACTTGCTTATATTGTCCCTTGTTTTAAAATTTTATAATCTTATAGACTGTGATCCTGATATTATTATGTTGCGATTAAGAGAAACAAATCTTTCAACGGAATTAAACATTGAAATATTTTGGGCTAAAGTTAGTTCAGTTAGAAACGGTTTAAATGAGAAAAGTTTTGGTGAATTAAACAACTTTGTTTTTAATTTACTTTCTATTAAGAGAAACAAATCTTTCAACGGAATTAAACATTGAAATATTTTGGGCTAAAGTTATTTCAATTAGAAACGGTTTAAATGAGAAAAGTTTTGGTGAATTAAACAACTTTGTTTTTAATTTACTTTCTCTTCTGCATAGTTCTTCAGCAGCTGAACGCAAATTATCAACACTTTTCTTAATCAAAACCAAATTGAGAAACAAACTCGAAATAAATACAATTAATAATATAATGCTCTGTAAAGAGCTTGTAAAAACTAATGATGGTCAGCAAAATTTCAGTAAAATTTTTATACCTACACATATCCATTTAGATTATTTTTGAAAAATCGAATTGTTTTCTTTAAATTTCTTGTATTTATTAATGTATTTTCGATTTAATTGTTTAGAAATTGAATTGTTTTTGTTGTATGTGTATTTTTTGTTATATGTATTTTCGAAGAACTGAATTCTTTTCGTTATATTTTTATTTTTGGTTATTTATATATTCATGTAAAGGTGTCAATAAAAACTGTTTTCCATCCCGTTCGTCATCCTTAATGTTTATCAATAGTATTCTTATTTTATTACTGGTGTTTTATTTTGTTGCAGCCAATCACAGCTGTTTCTGGAAAAAATTCTACAAACTTTGTTTACATTTGGTTCTGCTACCGTACTTTTGTCGCAATTATATACATACTTAAATTTATTACTGAAAAACTGTCTTTAAATGACATTTAAGTTTTAATTAAAATTAACTCATTTCACATTTAAATATGAATGAAGTTTAAAACTGGGCCTAAGAGACGTAAATTGTCAGGCATTGAGAAGTTGTGATCCCAGCAGAAAATTGTTAAGATTTGGTAGCAATAAATAAAATTGTAAGCAACAATGGGAGCATTATATTGCTGGTTGCAATAAATTTGCATTTCTTTGAACTTTGCAACAAAAATGTCAATTAATGTTAATCAATTCCGTTTATAAAAAAAGTGGTTTCAATCCGTGAAATTTTTTTGATTTCTGGCAGCCCTGATTTTGAACCTGTTTGTGTAGGAGCATTTGTGTTAACCCATGGTGGAATTACTTACAAGGTGGTGTTGCCAACCCAGCTGGGTTTTTTTTTTGGTCATACCGGTCCTGTCAAAAGTTTTGTTTATATTTGTGTTTTGTTTACATTTTGCTTTGAATGTATTCGTGTTTTTGTGTAGAGGCATGGTGGAATTACTTACAAGGTGGTGTTGCCAACCCAGCTGGGTTTTTTTTTTGGTCATACCGCTCCTGTCAAAAGTTTTGTTTATATTTATATTTTGTTTACATTTTGCTGTGTATATATTCGTGTTTTTGTTTTGGTGTAGAGACATGTACGCTGTTAAAAATACACACACAGATTTCTGACATGTGCTTTTTTAATTCACCATACCTCCTTTTGACATTAAAGAGCTGAAAAAACAAAAACAAATTCCCTGTTGTTTTTGTACTATATTCACCTGCCACCACCTTGTAAGTAATTCCATCATGGTGTAGAGGCATATATGTTGTAAACACACACACACTTGTGACATGTGCTTTTTTAATTCACCATACCTGCTTTTGACATTAAAGAGCTGAAAAAACAAAAACAAATTCCGTTGTTTTTGTACTATATTCACCTGCCACCACCTTGTAAGTAATTTCACCATGTGTTATTATTATTTTTATTAAATAAAATTCAGAGAATTAGAGTTTAACCACCACGTTAAGGAGTTCATTTGCTACATTGCTTGGGGTCAAATAAATAAAGTACCTATTTTCAACATTTAAATTAGAAATGAAACTTTTTACATATTTACACGCAAACGTGCCTACATACATAGGATGTAAATACATTCATAAGCAGATGTAACGAATAACGAATTTTTTTTTGCCTGTGAGATCATTTTGAAGAATTTTTATAATTTTTATTGCTTATTTTAGTATAAGCACACACCTAAAGAAATGTTTGATTTGTATGGGTGTGTATGCATGTATATTTTTAATTTGTGTATATACTTATGTATGTATGTGATTGTTATTGTAAACATGTTAGAATAAATACAATTTCTGACACAAAGAGGGTTTGGATGTTTAAATTAATGTACAAAGTATGTATAAATGTGTACTGAAATGTGTAGGCATGCAGGTGTGTAGAGCATTGCTGGCAATGTGGACGCTTAAGCGCTGTAGTGTAATCAAATTTACATATCGTCAATGGAATTAAAAAACGCTTTAACTGACAAAAAATCGATAATACGTTTTTTGCATCATTTTTATCAGAAAAAAATACGCGTCGATTGGTCCCGGTCCCAAATTTCTACGATGAAAATAAATCCACTTATGCCGCCTGCGAAATGAAAAATACCAGTGTATTTGTTCTACTTTCATACAGGTTTTTTGGCTCTGGTGAACATTTAAGGTTTTGTCAGTTACAGCGTTCTTTAATTCCATCGACGATATAAAAATGTATAGCCGATTGAAAAAAATAATCTCTTTTTCTCTCTTTGGCTAGTAAGTTTTATTGACAATATTTAAAAGGGTCATAAATAACAAAAGTGCTAAAAATAAAAGTACAAAATAAAAGCCTTACAAACATGTTGATACGTTCTTATGCATAATGATTAAATTAAGTTGTTCACTTAACCACAAATCAAATACATATAATATACATAGTGAGAGTTGCCAGACACATTTTTTGTTTTGATTTACAAAATTCTTATAGGAGCATGCGATTGCTGCATTTGTTAATTTGAAATGTCAATTATTTGATGAGTTGTACTAACTATGAAGTCATTCAAACCAATTCAGGAACTTTAGTTTTAACCATGCAGTTATCTGATTCCGCCTACTGATGACTTATAGACTCACTGCTATTGAAGACATGCATATGTAAGTAAATATATACTTTGCACCAGAGTGGGCAAACAAACAAAACATTTCGCAAAAATTTTTTAATGGTATTGAACATGAGCAAAACCAAAACAAATACTTTCTAAATGAGAAAGAGCGCTAATGAAACAATTAGCTTTTCGCTCTTGCGCTTGCTTTGGTATTCCGTTACATTCGTATAATTTGCTCTTTTTTCTCTTCTTCTTTTCTTTTTCTCATCTTTTCTTTTTCTTCTCATTCATTTTTTGTTGTACCTACGCACATTTGAGTTAGTGTATTTGTAGTACTCAAAACAAAAACAATATATTAAATTAAATGGGACAATCTTTCTCACTGTTTGTGTTTTATTTTTGCTTTACTCATTGTAAAGAACACAACAAAATGAGATCAAACGTTCAGTTTTGTTTATTTTCCTACTCTGCTTTGTACGGGCGTAGCCCCTACCAGTTGGAGTTTTTAAAATATAGATGCATATATAATTCCTTCCAGATATAGAAGAAGATACTGTGAAAATTGGTTCAGCAGTTCAAACAATCAAACCCACAAACAATTCTTAATTTTATGTTTATACATATGTATATAAAAGTGAATGTGTGTTGATAGATGTAAATTATTAGAATCATACCAGAATGTGGCTAGTTTGTACATACAGGGTGGCTGATATATAATGCAACAAAGTAAAGCGCTATATTTTTTATTTTTTTTTTAATTTTATTGTTCAAAAGCAAAATATGTTGGAAATAACATCAAGTTTTAGAATCAGTTTAGATTTGTTCGAATTGGCCACCTTTGGTACGAATTATGGCCTTCAAACGACCGACAAAGCCATCACAGGCTGCACAAAAGTGGCTCTGCGAAATACGGTCCATTCCCGGCGAAGCGCCGTTTTGAGATGATCGATACTTTGGTATTTTTTAGTGAGAACCTTACTCTCCAAAATGCTCCAGGCGCAAAAGTCCAACGGATTGAAATCCGGAGATTTTGGTCGCGGTAGAAATGAAGCGAGGCACCTTCTTTTTAAGCCATTTTTGGTTGACGCGTGCTTAGCGCGATGGTGCTGAGTCCTGTTGGAATGTCCATGGTCTGCGGCCGAAATGCTTGTCTGCCCAGGGCTTCAATACTGTCTTTAAAACATTTTCCCGATAATATTCGGCATTTATTTTGACCCCACGGTCGATAAGCGGGGAGTGAACTTCGGTCGTTACGGCGGCCTACACCATTACCATCGGCGGCGCTCGAGTTCTGGTGGCCAATCGCAGGTGTAAATTTTCAGCTGACCTTTTTGGCAAGTAAACCCGATAACTTTGTTTGTTCACAAACTGCTCAATTTGGAATGGCTTCTCATCGGAGAAAACCAAATTCAGTAACTGTCCACTTTCGTGCAAGCGAAGTAATTCCTTGGCTCTTTCCAGTCTAATTTTTTTTTTGTCCATCGGTGAGCTCGTACACTTTTTGGAACTTCAATGGTTTTAGTCCAAGCTCATTTTTTAATATGTGTTGCATCCGTTCTTGCAATATGTTCAGCTCACGAGCAATTTTTCTATCACTGCGGCGTGGATTTCGATCAAATCTGGCTTTCGCTTTTCGGAACATTTCTGGTGTTTTTACCGGTTTTTTTTCGTCCACTTTTTGGATGCGATGCAAGTATCACGGTAACGAGCAATGGTACGAGAAAAAAAAGATTTATTCACATGTAAATGCTGGAGGGCTCTAACGATAGCCACCTGTGGTTTTCCAGCCAAATATAAAGCAATCACGCTTGAATTCCGTCACGAATTACTTGTTTTCTGAATATAATAGATCAAAATGCTTTTGTAAGCTTGTAACTAATAAAATGAACTGTCACTGGAATAAATCTGTCAGCTGTCAGACGAGCGGTTTACAAATTATAACAACCTGAAGTTAGTTGCAATACATATCAGCCACCCTGTGTATAAAAATAAAACAAATTTGTGTAAACTTTTTTAAGTGTTACCGCAAGATTGCACGATCATGTTATTGTATTGGAGCAGTTATTCTCAATACAAACTTTAGAGCAAGCGGCAATCGTATAAAGATAAGCTCTTTAATTACAATTTTGTAAAAAAAATTTCTTTTTCAAATTGGTGCGGTCGTGTCATCTTTAAGTTGGAAAGTTTGTATTACAGTTACTTCCGAATTTGCTTTTGTGAAAAATATACAGAGGTAGTCATAAGTATTTACACAAAAGAGCATTTATACGTTTTTCCTAAAATAGATCTCAGTACTTTTTACTGAAAGGAAATATTGGAAAAAAATTTTTACTATTGCTTAGCCTGGAATATACATATATGAGTCGTACTCCCTTAGGTGATCAAAAACTGATTAAATGTGCGGAATCATAAATTAATCGTGCAGACGTTCGAAATACGACAACTTTTATAATTATTTTGCGTCGTATTTTATTGTTTTCTTCTGCATTTCGTTATAATGGGATTTATTTTATTTGAAAGAATAAGAGTTATGCAATTATTGTGATGTCGTGGTATAGTGGTTAGACGCTCGCACAGAAATTCAAACGACCGAGGTTCAATCCCAGCAAAGAGCAAAAATTATAAAATTAAATTCAAGGTATTTCTAAATTATAATTTAAAAAAATAAAAAGAATTTCATCTATAAGATGAAAAAAAATATATGTATATAAAAAAAGAATTCCTTCAGTTGAGCTTGATGAATTTATTTTTTTTTTTTTGTTTTTTTACATTTTTAAACAAGATACAATATTTTTATTATTGTAAAGATAATAAAAAGGTAAGTAAAACTCGATTAGTGTGCGGAATCACAAATGAAACGTTCAGGGGAGTCACAAATGACTCGTTCAGGGGAGTCATAAATGAATCGTTTAGGGAAGTCGCGGCAAGGGTACATTTTTCTCCCGACAAAACATTCATTTTCGACTCAAAAATGAGCTCATAAGTGACTATTTTAATCGCCCAGAGGAGTCAAAAAAGACTCAAAAGTGACCAAAAATGCTGACTGGGTTGGCACACGACAACCACAATTACAACAAAAACCACATCCATGAGACAAAAATTTCATTCAATGCAACAACACTTTCGTATGCTTTGCTGATTTTATTATTTGTTTTTGTTTGACGTATGATATCGTTTAAAAAAGTGTGTTTAAAATGCACTTGGAAAAAATTGGTTTTAGTTTCAGTTTTCAAACTTTAATGATTAAACAGAACTGGGGCATGACGTTTTTTTCTATACAAATTGACAGATAAAAACGCTGGATAATGCAGTCGTGAAATAGAATCTATCATGGTGGAATTACTTACAAGGTGGTGTTGACAACCCAGCTGGGTTTTTTTTTGGTCATACCGCTCCTGTCAAAAGTTTTGTTGGTATTTATGTTTTGTTTACATTTTGCTTTGTGTGTATTCGTGTTTTTGTTTTGGTGTAGAGACATGTATGTTGTTAACAATACACACACACACTTCTCACATGTGCTTTTTTAATTCACCATACCTGCTTTTGACATTAAAGAGCTGAAAAAACAAAAACAATTTTCCTGTTGTTTTTGTACTATATTCACCTGCCACCACCTTGTAAGTAATTTCACCATGGAATCTATTTTATTTTGACTGCGATTTTTCTTATGCTCTCATTTTTAGAAACAAATTCTCTCAACAATGTTACCACACTTTTATTAAATTTCATACATTTTGTAAACAAACCCATTGGTTTTTGTTGTTGGCACAAAGAAAAATAAGAACAAAAGAAAATCGAAAAAAACATTTGAAAGTTTAAATAAATTAATAAATTTTGGAATTTGTTAAATAAAATGAGTGATATTTTAGTAAAAATAATTGGAAAAGTGTGTAAAGATGATTAAATTATAAAATATAAGTTCAATTCTAGGCAAAAACTCTCATAAACTTAATTTTTAATAGCTTTACATGCAAGAAATGTAAAAACAATAAATGACAATTCGTGAAGTTGCGGCCGTCGTTTTAATTTTGGGCACGTTTTCTCTGAGAGACGTTTTTGCCTGAAGTTGCGGTCGTATTCTGTTTAATCATTAAGGTATTATTCACAAAAAAATTATTGTATGATCACTCACAGTCTACTCTCACATAATTGAAAAGGTTTTTGTGATCTTTTTGTATTCCTTACAAAATGAATTTGCAAAATAAATGGAAAAATTATTTTTTTTTATTTATAATTTTAGGGCTGAAGCACAATTTTTAATATGCTTTCAAATAATTCAAACTAACGCCAATAATATAGCAGGTGGTTCAAAAAAACAATTAGATACGGACCTTTAAAAGTCTTTTTTGGTTCAGAATGCGCTCCGAATCTTGAAGTACATTGAAAGTTATGGTGACGAAATAAACATGCAAAGTCTTAATTTTCAGTCAAATGATTCTTATACTGGACCTCTAAAAGCATCCTATGTTGCAAGCTTCTAAATTAAGTGGCATTAATTTTTGGAAATCTGTACAACCAAAAAATACCCTTTACTTTACAAGGAAATTTTATGTTTGTATTCCATGCTTGGTGCATTTTCAAATTTAAAATTAATAAAAAACAAGCGTAGAAGTAGAATGAGCAACGAAAATTTGGAGGCCTTATTAAAATTATATACAAATGATATTGACATAAATTTGGATAATTTATTGGAAGGATAATGGAAAGGCATTTTTTTGCCGTGTACGTATATGAAAAAAATATGAAATATTTTTTTTTTTCTTTTTTCTTTGTATGTATTTGTTTTTACAACAAAAAATATTAAATAAAAATTAGTTTTTCTTTAAATGTATTGGCGTTTACTCTTCTATAAGAAACTTGGGCACCCCTGGTTTAGACGGTTGTCAGATCATACAATATTATCAGTAAAATTTAATAGAAAAAAATAATAAATAACAAGAAGAGTTATAGATATGTAACTTTAAAAACAAAACAATTTAAATTAAGTGCTTAAAAAACGTTTTTTCTATTTTAGTGCTTTTTATAATTTTAAAGTAGTCAACACTAATTGTAGTTTCGATCAATTTTAATCACCAAAAACAAAAGTGAGGAAGAAATTTACAAACTAAAAGCAAAAATAAAAACACGTTAATGTACCTATATATGCATGTAAGTTTGTATTTATAAATGTGTATTTGAATTGTGGTCTGTTGCTCGTTGGCGCCTGTTTGCTTGGCGCCACTTTGCGTGGAAACACCACTGCCATAAATATGATTGACTCTGTGTTTGTAAGCGCCAGTGTTTTTTTTTCATCATAATTGTTAAAGTTTGTATGCATGTACATATGTATACAATATAAACTCTTCACACACAAACAGAGTTAAAAAGCTTTTATTTTGGCGAGTTTAGTTTAGTTTCTGAATGAGCGAGCAAGTTTAATCACTCGTTATATTGGTTTTACATTCACATATATATGTATGTATGCATGTGTATTTGCGTGCATGATACAAATTTATATACTTAGGTATGTGTAGGTCCGTACTCATAAAACGAAATAAAATTAAAGAGAAGAAGGGAGAATGTCTGACTCACATATCGACTAAGTAGACGGTAAAAAGAACCGTGAAATAAAATGTTGGTTGCTGCTAATAAGTCAACCAGACGGCTATGCAATGTTGTACAAAAAGAATTTGTCTGTTAGTGCGTATCAGCAGAGGTGGTCTAGTCTGGTTGCCGTAAAATAAAATGTTTAATGATACCAAATTTAGCGCATGCATTCACACATTTGTACCCACTTTGAAAAAGTATTTGATACCACAAAACATGTTTTATGAGTATTGGTTAGAGAAATGCCGGACGTTTCAGCATTACATGCACTGTGTTTTTACGAATGTACTGTTTTATGCACAAGATCCAAAACATTACAAAAATGTAGTGTTTTTTGTTTTTGCTTATTACCTTGTTTAATCTAAAGGCAGATTACATTAAAAGGCAATATACTCGTACATAAAGTTAACGCGGGTGAATGTAAGTTGTTGTAAATTTTAGTTATTAATCAAATACGATTTTTAAGGATTAAGTAACTAAAATTATTTACTTGTTTTTTTTTATAGGAATCAAAGTTCTTAGGCCGCGGTCATATTAGGAAAAAAATTTACAAAGAAAGATAAATATTTGCTTTAAATAATGTGACTATCTCAGATGCAAACAAGATTATGAGTAAATAAATTTCTTTGTCATTAAATAATTTTTTATTAAAAGTTTGCTAATCTATTTATTATCCTAAGAAGTTTCGATCCTATAATATTCCAATTATCAAGAATGATCCTAGTCGAAATTCTATTAAAGTCGGATTTACCTTTTAGTTCTTTTACTATTATCTTAAGGTCGTATATTGTTATTGGCTTAAATTTGAATTTATCATTCACATTTGTTTTTGGTCCGAAGCTTTATTAATTTGATTATTGATGTAGTTATTTTTTGCATTTTCTATTCTCAATTTGTAAACATTTCTAATTCGTTTATAGTCACCCCAAGCTTCAGCCGTGTTTTCCAATTTCGCCCTTGGGTATCTGACTATTTTCTCCCTTTTCATATCACTTATTTCACTACTATACCATTTGTTAACACTGCTATTCTGCTTTATTCTCTTTTTGGCAACAAATTTTCTAACTGTGTCCTCAAAACAATTGTCGAGATAAAATACATTTTCATTTACGCCTTTCAAATCATCATATACTAAATTTAAACAAATATTTCTATTAAAATCAGCTTTATTATATTTGAAAATCTCTATTTCATCTTCGTATGAATCTGATATATTTACATAGTTATTTTCTACTATTACTTCCAGTATTTCATGATCCGATAATTAGTTGGTTTTACTCGCTTTAACTTTAATTCTACTACTATTAGTAATTACATAATCAATTATCGTACTTGTATTTTCTGTTACCCTTGTAAAATTAGTTACTATTTGCTGCAGTCCATTGTCATCTAAGCCCATTTCTATCTTTCGTTTATAAAAACTATCTCTTGACCAATCTATATTGAAACCACCTGTCATCACTATTTCACTGTTCTGTTCACATATTTCCTCCAATACCTCTCCAAAAATATCACAAAAATCTGATGAAGAGCTACTTGGCGATCTATACACAGCTGCTAAATATATGTTAATATCTTTGCATATTGCCCTCCAGACTAATATCCAATATTTCGATTCTTCTACTATTTCTATAGTTCTTGTTAAATTGTATTTCTTTTTAAAATATATTATTACTCCACACGTTCGCTTCGACTTTGAAAAGGTAACTAAATGGTTATAATTATCTAGCGCTATTTCCCCCTCATTTATATCATCCGTAAGGTGAGTTTCGGATAATATTATAAAATCAGGTTTGTCAGTTTCTGCCAATATTTCAACTTGGGTAAAATTATTTATCAATCCTTGAAAGTTCGTGTATATAGCTTTTATATTTGTCGCTAGTTATGCCATCAAACCTAATCTACGTTTTCGGCTCTTTAATTTATTTAAATATACTGGGCATTGCCTGTTATTTGTCAAATGATTTACATCTAACCCCAAATTTAACCTATTATTGACTCGCTCACAGTTTATGCATTTTTCTATTATTTCATTCTTACAAACGTTATGATTATGTTCGCCATGGCACTTAAAACATATTTCTTTATTTTTGCATTCGCTAGATAGATGATTAAATCCTTTGCATTTGTAACATTGAATTATATCAGTTCCATCAATAACTCTGCATTTTTCCCATCCAATGTTTACCTTTTGTGCGCTAATAAATTTTGTATATGTCTCAATATCCGTTGCTATTTTTACGTTATAGTAGATTCTATTATTTCGCTTGTATTCGAAAAATTTTATTATTTTAAATTCACCTTTATCTAGGAATTGGTTTTGCTTTCTTAATTTTTCAGTTAACTCTTTTTCTGAATATTTAAAGCTCATACATTTTATGTCCAGGTACAGATTATTTGGTTTGGGTATACGTATTTCATAATTTTCACCCAACTCATCTTGTATTGCTACTTTTATTTTTTCCCGTTCTTCGTTATTTACAGTTTGTATAACTAAAGTTCCGTTCTTGTTGTCTTCAACACTGGATATTTTTAAATTTCCTGGATCTACTCTTTTATTAAGTTCTTCTTTGGTTTTCTCACTATCTTGCTATTTTTTAGGCTTAACGATTTGTTTATTTAAGTCTGGCATCTCTATTGGTTTTTTAACGGCATCTGAATATAACACTTGCTTCTGTTTTGTATTTGTTTCCTTTATAATCTTTTTTATTTCATCACAAACCGCTACATTTGACTCTTTTATTAAGCTGCATACTTCTTTTTTATTATCCTCTTTGTTTATAACATCATACATTTTTTTAATCTCTTTAACATTTACTACATCACAGGATTTTTGGGCATCAATTAGTTTTTTAAGTCTTTCATTATATCTAGTCTCAATTGCCTCAAGAAGTTGTTTAATTTCGCGCTCATTTTGCTTAAGAGATTCTTTAAATTCATTTTTGTATTCAGCCACATTTTCTTTATTACGCTTAACATTCTCTTGCACATCACAAAGCACCAAATCAACATTATGTATATACTGAAGGCAATCATCACATAGAAATGAGTATTGGTCAATCCCGGAACACTTCTTTGTACAGTGAAAAACTTTTTTACATATCCCCTCACATATTAATCCAGATTCGCCACGTATTGCTGTTTTGCAGTGATAGCACTCTGCCATTTTGTTAAATTTTTAATTTATATTTAATAATTTCTTATTCTTTCCGTTATCACTCAAATACGTGTGTTCTCTTCAACGATCAAAAACAAAGAATTTGTTTAAAATAGTGTTTTAAAATAGTGTTTTGTATAAAATATTAAAGCCTAAAAACAAAAATATAAAATTTAGGTTTTTTGGTTTTGAAAAAAAGCTTAAAAGAAAATATAATAATAAGTAAGTAACTCATGTAATAAAGAATTGAAAAAAAATTAATTGTGTAAAAAAATTAACGCATTAAAATAAAATTAAATTTTTTAAAATTTTAAGTTATTAAGTGCAATAGGCACGGAGACCAATTTTGAGTTCTCCACAGAAGTGTTTTTTGCATCTTGCAGACACTCTTCAGTTTGTATATAGACAAATTTATATTTTGGGTCAAGTTTTATATTTACAAGAATTTCTTCTTCACCTTTATCCAAATTTCTTAATGAACTTATAACACTAGTTTGATGTATACACCTAACATAATTTTCTAAGCGATTGCATTGATGTTTTCTAACAAGAAGATATTATTTATTTATTTATTTATTTATTTATTTATTTATTTATTTATTAAAAACAGTAATATAAAGCCACTTTTGGCCAATTTAAATATATTACAAGAAATAATTATAATAAATATATGTAATATGAAGAGAAAATAATATTTTACAAATATAAGAACATGTCCACTAAAACATTAGTGAGGCAGAAATAAAAAAACTAGAACTGTCTTTAATTCAATATTAGATTTAAAATTAGATATTAATTTAATTAATATTAGATATTATGTTAAGTGTAGGCCCTATGTTAGTGTATAATAAAAGAAACCATATTATAAACAGACTGTGATTTTAAATTTCTCAATACTATCATTTTAATTCTTGCCCATTTTAATAACTTATTAAATACTTCAATAGCCTTCTTTAGTTTAATTATTGAGGCTCATCTAAAACACATTCTTTGTTTTAAGATTCTAGAATAATATTGTTCACGTTTCTGTGTAGTTTTGCGTCAGGATATTCTGGTTTGGGCTAGTTAAACTTTTACTGGGGAAGCGTCATTATCATCCATAAAAATGCTTTGTAATAAATTTAATTTTCATCAGACAACAATTAATATATTTAATAAATATTAACATTTGTATGTGGGTATAAAACTTTTAGCTTCACTATAGAAAATTGCTATTTTTTATATACAAAAATAATAAAATTGTTTGTTTTTGTACGTATCTATTTTGGAGTATTACTTGACTTTCATTTCTGATCTCTCCTTTTATCATCGTCTTTTCAATTCAATCTTTTATTGTTTTTAGGCGGCAATATCTTCAAAATATAACGAAAACACAAAACAAAAAGAATAAAAAAATTGTTTAAGCGATGAGCGATTCTAAGAATTCGTGTGATATTGATGCATTTTAAAACTTGAAAAAAACCAATAACAGCACCGACAGCATTAACAAAAAAAAAAAGATTCGGCGCCATGTACCAGTACCTACCAAAAAACTTGTTATTGCTGCTATTAGCTCAGGTTATGTTTTGTAGACTCTACACGCCAGTGTTGCATACACTCATTTGTGCTACTGTAGAGTCTCGAAAAACAAACGTTTTGGAATTATTTTATATTAACTTTTAAAGCGTTGCTGCCTATGTGGGCGCAATGGTAATCGGTTTTACGTATTCATATTAGTATACATCTTCTCACTCCCTCTCTATTTACCCAGCACTATTTTCAAGTATTAATTAGAAATTAGTGCTTACCAGTAAGCAATTTTGTAAGGGAGAAATTGTAAACAATCACTTACTCGTGCGCATCAATAATGCATGATTTTTATATGAAATAAGCCGCTAAAATGCAATAGAAACACAAATTTATTGCAACCAGTAAAGGTGGTTGTACACTATCCCACTGAGTAAAACGGCACGTCAAAAACTCAAATAAAATGAACAAGTATAATAGTGTGAAAACAATATGTAATGAATTGTCAAAAAATACGGATAGAAATTTGACAGTCGTATGGCTCTCATCATTTTTAGAAATTTTTCTAAACCATTAGATTTTTATTTTATCAGAGTTGCTTTTTTACGCAAATATAAGAAAAAATCAGGGTTGGAAAACTGGAAATTATTCACCATAATTCTGCTTATTGCTTTTTTTTATTAAATAACTACTAAAATATAAAATATAGTTAATATTTCAAGTTCTTTCCCTTTAACATAAAATAAATTACAAATATTTGTTGCAAAAAATAATTAAATATGGCTTATACTATTATGAAATATTAAGAAAACAAATATTGTCGTATCAACATGTTGGAAAAGAGAAAAACACAAATAGCTGTTGTTTCCATTTTATTTGAAATGTGATAGTGTAAAAGCAAAATGTAATAAAAATATTTTACGTATGATTTTTTGACAATCAGACCAAAAACCATTAGATTTTGTTTCGATAAAATCCAATGAAAATCTTAAGACTTGTAGAATAGTGTAAAAGCACCTTAAGCAAATATTATACAAAATCAAAAATAATACCTTATCCTATAGCATCTTTTGAAGTTTTAAAGTATGCATAAACAATATAATGCTTCCATTATTGCTTACAATTTTATTTATTGCTTCCAAATTTGAAAAATTTTCTGTTTGGAGTGCTATGCTGCTAAAAGTGAAGGTCTGTGTCTCAATTGAATTGTATGATTTCTTTGAAAAACAACTTTTGTTTTACGGAACTTCTAGCTTACTACACAATATCAAGAACTGCTGATATTTTAATTTTTATTGATTTTTCATTCTATTAGTACATCATCTTTGCGCCCGTTAGTTTTCCAAACTGATCTGGACCGCACGACAATGAGGACTTAAAATTCTTCAAACATTTCATAATGTGTGTGGTATCAATTGATGGGAATGATATTGTTGAAGTTGAGTAAATATTAAAAGGATAAATTACATCATTATCATAGCTTGCACTGGAATAAGTAGTGAAAAAAAATTCAGCTAATTAATTGCTAATTTCTAATTCATCGCTCGACTCTGCACTTAAATATTTCATGACTCTTGGGTAACCACAAACTTTCCTTTAAGAGTTAACAAAAGTAAAGAACAACCTCGGGTTATGCTTAAAATTACTCTTAATTTTCATAATGTAATTTTTGTACAACTTAGAACTCATCAAGTTGTATTTAGCACGAACCACTGAATATTTTCTGTATATATATGGGCAATTTAAAAAATTTTCAACATTTGTTGAAACTGAGTTCTGATGCTTATTATTTCTCCAGTTTTTCGATTTGACCAAAACGGTCAAAAGGGAATGGCCACACTAGAAAACTGGAAAATTCAAAATTTCAGACCATCAGTTCTTTATTTTTAAAAGTTATGGGCACTCAAACATTGAAAAACTCAAAAAATTGCTTGAAATTTACAAGAGTTTTTTCATATTTCATCACTTTTCTACTTTTAGTTTTAAACTTCCGATGCTCACTGATATAAAATAAAGTCACTAGACTTTGTAGATATTTACACTATAAAAGTTATGCCCATACTACTATTTGGGAAAAAGTTGTACAGCGGTTCATTTTTGAAACAAAAATTTTCCGATTTTTTATTTTCCCAGTTTTTCCTATAGCGTTTTTGCGCCGTTCAAGAAAATTGCATTTCGTCAACAGTATTTATTAGATGGTGTGATTTGCTAAAATTTGCGCCATATCACGTCATTGTCAGGCTGCTAGTTGCTGAGAACGATGACCTCAAACTTTTATAGAATTGGCGTAAATTTGTCAAAAATGACAGTTTTTCGCGCCTGACATTTGCAATCATATTTAAAACTGGTTTATGTATTGCGTGATCTAAACTTCTTAATAAATGGCACCTCAACGTCAAGAAGGCGTTAAAATATTTTGAAACGCAAAAATTTTATAAAGAAAATAAAACTTTTGCGAAATTTCATGATTTTGTTTCGCGTTTTTTTAGTTAATCAGTGGTTTAAAATCAATGTAAAGTATTGGAAATGAAGTGCGGCGGTGAACTAAAGATCATATATAAATACGGTTAAATTCGGTCAATATTTAGCGGGTACAGCGGCATTTTTCTTCAAACACATTTTGCTTTGTGACATCTGCAGTTATGTATAGATGAAAGGTTTTTTTAAGCTTGATAATAAAACCGAACAGGCATTAAAAAATTTTCATGATTTTAAATTTTACAGATCAAAAAAAAAAAAAAAATCCTAACCTCAAAAATAATTCTTATATAATTGTTTTTATTTTTTAAATTTGCAAGTCAAAACATTGTTTTTCTGTAAATTAGTTATGCGTTATATAAACACATATTATAACAATCGGTGAAACATTCATAGTTTTGCAAAAATTCGCGTTTTTTAATATTAAGGAATTTTAATTATAATTGATATTTTTTATGTATTTTATCAGTGCATTGATGAATTTGGACTGCACTGATGAATTTGAAATGAGTTTCAAGCATCCATACAACATTTATTAAAATAAACCAGTATATTTAACTTAAAATTTTTTTTTTAAGAGATTTTAACTTAAAACCTCAATAATTTTCGCGCCGTTTGCAATACATGATTAACGCGAACTGTTTTGGTATGCTGAAATATCACCCTTCACGTGACCAAAGCGTCATTCGTGTCATCCAAAAAAAAAATTTGGAAAAAAAAAAAATATCAAAATGTCGAAAATTTTTGAAATTGCCCATATGTACAAAAAAAAAACAGACAAATGCTTACCTACTTACTTAGATGGCCATAACAACCCGTTAACGGGTTTCGTCCTGCCTTAACCTCGTCTCCAGGCGTCTCTGCTTAGCGCGCGCCTTCTCCAGTTGGTCACACTAACTGATAACAGCTCTTCATCAACTTGATCCTTCCAACGTAAACATGGTCACCCTCTACGTCGCACAGTGGGTTAGAATAGCATGTTTTCTTGGATCAAATCAGGGAAGCTATGTTCGAATAATTTTTCTTTATTTTTCAGTTAATACCATTTAAATAAGTAAAACAAAATGTTTTCTTAGTATATTTCAGTAGAATTTTATTAAATAATGCCAAATATCAGTGTAGGTATATAGTGCAAGGAGTACAGTATGAGAACTTAAACACTACATTTTGTACATCTTAAAGTTAATCATCAACATCATCATCACCATTATCATCATCATCATCTTCATTATCATCATCATCAGCAGCATCAGCTACTTCAACATCACTGAAATAGTTCTTGTTCGGAGCTGCAGGTACAATTAAATCAATTGCCTCTTCTGGCAAGCTTTGAACCTTCTTTGTAGGCAATTTTTGCATGCTTGAAATAATTGGGTCAGAGGTTATCAAAAAACATATTAAAAATGTTTTGGTTTGATTTTTCGCGACTGCACTTTCGTGAATGAAACTCCCTATATTTTTTAAAATCTTTATTTTGAGCTTCTTACGCTTCTTCTGATAACTTCTCAATAGGTAAAATGGCATTTGACACAATTTTGGGTCCATGAATAAAATACTTGTGCAAAGTGGGAGGCATATTGTACCAAGGATACGTTTCAACAAAAAGTAGTCCTGTGTTGGGTGCTTAAGACGTGCAAAAACCATTCAAAAAATCGAATCCAGCCATGAAGAATGGAAAGGCCAAATCTTAAATTGTCTACATGTACAGGTCTTTCGATCAGTAAGAAAAAAGTAACATGAAAAACAACAAAACACAACACACAACAACAGCACCAGTCGCGAGATCAATGTGATTTTTAGCTATTTGACTGCTGCAACACTTGCATTAAACAATGCATAACTTCTAAAAGACACAAAAAGGCAGCGTAAAATTTTGCAATATAGTAGAGATTTATGTCCTCTTTAATATAAACTAAAAATTATGACACAAATGTGGACAAATAATAACTATATGTCCATTTAAAATATAAAAATGCTAATTTTTTTTTGGCACTTCCAATATAAATAACTAAATCTAAAACACTTACACACACAATTTGATACACAAGTGCTAACGAAGTATTTCCAAATTACCTGAACTTGATGGTTCCATTGAAAAATTGTTAACTTTTGCAATACTTTGAAAAATAAATAAAATTTTCCACGGGAAAGTTTTCACTTTTTTTTTAGCTTTTATTGCACAAAAATTTTTATAAAGTTTGACTTTGAAGTTTCACTAGAAAAACACCAGAGCACTTTTGACATTTATTTTAACGACAAGTGATGTAGAATTTTGTATACTCTAACCGGGTACAAAAAATTTTGACGATACTTAAAATTTTTTTTTAATTAATCCAAGAAAACAGGCTATTCTAACCCTGCGTGCGTCGATGTCCAGTGACTTTCGCATCGAAAACTTTTCTCGCTGGGGCAGATTCTTCCATCCGAGCAAATGGCCGAGCCAGCGTAGACGCTGTCCGTTAATGCGCTGAACAATGCCAACATCGCCGAGGAGCTCATACAGCTCATGGTTGGTTCTAATGCGAAACTCATCGCCATGCCTTAGAGGACCAAAGATCTTACTAAGAATTTTTCTCTCGAACACTCCCAAGACCGCCACATCTGCACAAACAGCGTCCATGCCTCCGCACCATAGAGAAGCACCGGAAGGATAAGCGACTTAAAGAGTGTTAATTTCGTGGCACAAGAGAGGTCTCTATTACTAAACTGCCTACTGAGACCGTAGTAGCACCTGTTGACCAGTGCGATTCTTCGTTTGATTTCCAGACTGACATCATTCTTGCTGGTAATGGCGGTGCTAAGGTAAATGAATTCCTGGACCACATCGAATGTATAGTTGCCGGCTGTATTTTGGGAGCCGATACGTTCAACATCCCTACTCGGGGACAACAAGTACTTCGTCTTTCTCACATTTACCGCCAGACCCATTTTTGCAGACTCGCGTTCAATAGCATTAAAGACTGCGGTGACACCTCGCTTGGTATGTCCAATGATGTCTATGTTTTCTGCATACGCAAGGAGCTGGACACTTTTGTCAAAAATAGTGCCATTACGATGCACATCCGCCTTTCGCAAAACACTCTCCATGACGAAGTTGAAGAGTTCGCAGGATAAGGAATCGCCCTGTCTGAAACCTCGCACGGTATTAAAAGGCTCGAAGAGGTCCCTTCCTACCTTGACGGAGCTGCAGAAGTTGCTCAACGTCATTCTGCACAGTCTTATCATCTTTGCAGGAATACCGAGCTCAGTTATTGCGGCATATACGCGATCTCTTATCGGGCTGTCGAACGCTGCCTTATAGTCGACAAAAAGGTGGTGTGTGTCAACTTGGCTCTCATGGGTCTTCTCTAGGATTTGGCGCAGTGTGAATATCTGGTCAATGGTGGACTTACCATTACCACTTACAGCATCTCTAGAGGTGGAATTTGTGTCGTCATCCCCTTGCAGAAGATTAGAGAAATACTGTCTCCATAATCTCTGTCCCTTGTGCATCTGTAACCAGATTACCATGTTTGTCTCTGCAGGTTTAAAACCTGTAGTAAGACGCCTTATCTGTTTATAAAAATTTCGAGATTCATTTCTACTACTGCACATCTAGATTTCTTGACGATCACGCCTTTTTTGCTCCCTTTTCTTTCTTCTATATAGGCGTCTCTCTTCCCTCCTCTTCTCTCTGTACACCTTTACAGTTTCTCTTGTATTGGTGGACTGCAACGTTCTTCTGTAGACAGCATCTTTGCCGCAGTGGCCTCACGACACTCTTCATCGTACCATTGGTTTCTGCGGGGAGGATGCTCAAAACCAAGAACTCCTTCTGCAGCGCTGCGCAGAGAGTCAGCGATATGCGACCAGAGAGGATCGGATGCAATGGAGCTCATTAGAAAGACGATCGGCTGTCTCTTGTGATTGCAGCTTTTTGATGTCCAGCTTCTCTCACTAGAACGTGTGGTATTTGACGCGCATATACGCAAGATAATGGTCGGAGTCGATATTTGGACCTCTAAATTTTCGTACGCCTAGAATGCTGGAAACATGCCTTCCACCAATCATAATGTGATCGATCTGGTTGTTGGTAGATCGATCAGGGGAGATCCAGGTGGCCTTATGGATATCGAAATGCTGGAACTACCATGCTTCGCGCCGCGGCGAAATCGATCAGTCTCATGCCGTTAGGTGAGGTGGAATTATGGAGACTGAACTGTCCGACAGTGGGGCCAAAGATACTTTCACTTCCAACTTTCGCATTGAAATCACCGAGAACAATTTTGGCGTCATATGCCGGACACCCATCGTACATTTTCTCGAGCTTTGTATAAAAAGCATCCTTGACCACATCATCCTTCTCTTCCGTCGCACTGTGCGAATTTTGTTACTTTTAGGATGCCAAAAGTAAAAAAAAAAAAAATACTAAAATGTACAACTATTACTCAAAACAAAACAAAAAAACAATTAACATAACAGTTATCAAACTTGTGTCACTGTAACAAATGTAGTAAAACTGTTTATTGTTCTCATTGTTTATTGAACTTTGCGGTGGCGTTATTTTTTTTTTTTTATCAAAATATTTTATTTATTTATTTATTCATTTACTTCAATACATTGGAAGCCTATAAGGCCAATAATACATGTATTTATAGACAATTTTAAAAGCTAGAGACTAAAAGCTAAGTATAACTAAATTATATATTACATATGTATATCATACTCGTATATGGTTCCCCAACCTCACAAATATCTCACTTAAAAACAATTTATTATTATGCAATAATCATATAATAATAATCCTAACATTACCACAGATAAATGATACAATATCCAAGATTTACTTAAATATTCTCACAGTAATTTTCTATATGTATAAATAGAATATCTAACAACTTTTAGAGATGATGGCAGGTTATTCCAAAGGCGACATATTCTAATTATAAATGACAGTTCAAATACAAAAAGATTTATACGAGGCACCTCAATTTGAACATTACGAGTAGAAGTTATAAATCTAAAATTATGTGCCAGTTGATAAGGTTGACCTAATTTAACTATTTTATAGAATAATAAGAGCAATCGTACATTAAGATAAGTTCCAATACTACATCCTAAAACTCTAGGCACATGTGAAGTAACACGATCATGATCACGAACTTTAATGTTAAAGACATAACGAATCACTCTCCTAAAAATCCTTTCAAGAATAAGTAAATTACCTCTTAATGAACCAGAATAAATCTCAAGACAGTAGTTAATCTTCAATAAAAGTAAAGCATGAGCCAGACGATATCTAATATGTTCAGGAGTATAAGAGTAAAAAGTATACAATCTTCTTAATATAAAAGAGATTTGATTAGATACAACGTTTATATGTTGTTCAAAATTTAGCCTTGAATCTATAATAATACCAAGACATTTAAGAGTATCAACATAATTAATTAACTGATTTTTAACATATATATTAGGATAAGTAAAATGTTGAGAAGGTAAGTGAAAACAGATAGCATGAGTTTTAGTAGGATTTATATCCAAGTAATTTTATAGTTCTTTTCTGAATCTTCTTGCGCCCAAAGAAGCGAAAAGCCAAAGAACTTATGAGCAATACTGATAATGGCCAATTGTTAATGGCAGCGGAAATGACACTGAGATCATCTGGAAAAAGAAATTCTGTAAAAATACTACAAGATTTGGCCGTGACTTCTCCATCAAGATGAACTGCATTAAAGAAAACTCGATTATCTAATGAGAACATGAAAAGTTTTTCACCAGATCAAGAACTTGCGATGATTACTGAAGCTGGTCTTGATTAGAAATTACGGTATTTTGGAAGTACACCTTATAAGGGGGGTGGCCAAAAAAGTAGGCGGACCACGCCCAATTTTTGTATCCTATTCTATAAAGATCTCATAATTATTATTGCTAAATTTCATTGCCATATCTACTTTTATTTGACTGTTACGACTTTTGGCATCCCAAAAGTGATAAAAGTCACACTGTGCGTCGGTACGTGCACACAAATAAGGCTGATGTTATAAAATTTCGCCTTTATGCGGATCCTAGCAATTCTTTCGTTCACAGGGGTGAACTCCGAGACGTGGTGCCGAAGTCTTTTCCTAACTACGAATCCGCAACCAAATTTGTGTTTCTTCTCATGGCAGCTAGATGTAGATGTCACATGTTGCCTGTCTTGCACAAACTTGCCCTATCCATCGCATTTCCTGGATGGCGGTGATGTCAGCCCTACATTTCGTGAGAGCATTCGCCAATTGGATAGAGACACCTTCTCTATAAAGCGTTCTCACGTTCCAGGTGCAAATCCTTAAATCATAGTCCTTAAAACGTTTGCCAAGTTCGTCAACAAAAAAAGGGGGACAGATAGAGACAGATACACATAAAGCAAAACAAATAAAATTTACGAATACATATTTTTTGTTTGTTTTCTTTTTATGCTAGTGATATTAGATTTTTTATCAAAAAAGATTTCATGGTTATTTACAAATTATTATTTACCTAATGTTTTAAATTATTATTTTTTAATACAAGATGTTGTTTTAAACTAAAATACTTTTTAATATATTTCATTATAATGCTAAAAATTTATTTAAATTACGTAAATAACCATACGTATTCGAAAAATATTAAAAGTAATCATAAACTGGTTATTTATATATTTTTTATATAACATATTACACAACACTAAGGCAAAAGAAAAAAACATACGCAGAAGCATTTCTATTTGTGTGCTTCTATTAAAAAAATAATTGTAATTTAATTGGAAAAATTCAATTATACTAATTGAATTGTTAATTGAAATTATTTCAGAAAACATTTTTTCTGTGTAAGGACAACTTAGAGGCTATTTCGGGCTTACGTATCGCACACATGCGTTTTCGGATTTTAACCAAACATTAACATATCGTCGATGGAATTAAAGAACGCTGTAACTGACAAAACCTTAAATGTTCACCAGAGTATGAAAGTAGTACAAAGACACTGGTATTTTTCAAAACGCAGATGGCGTAAGTGAATTTATTTTCATCGTAGAAATCTGGGACCGGGACTAATCGACGCGAATTTTTTTTTCTGATAAAAATGATGCAAAAAACGTATTTTCGATTTTTTGTCAGTTACACCGTTCTTTAATTCCACCGACGATATAATATATCGCACATCTAATTCAAAAGTGACACAACTCAATTTTTTTTATTTATATGCTTAAACTATGCAGAATGCAATTGTTTATTCGTAAAAGTAATAATACTTACAAAAAAAATTTTTTTTGAGTTGTGTCACTTTTGAACTAGGTGTGCGATATATTATATGTATATACAGTAATCCCTCGCACTGCGCGGTTTCTGACTGCGCGGTTTCGGAGTTGCGCGTTTTTATTTTTACCACCAAAATTTCGTATTGCGCGGCAAAAGTTTCGCAGTTGCGCGGTTTTTTTTTGCGTAATATTATATATTTCGTGCAAAATATGTACATAAATACAATTTTGCAGATAATAATAATGATGAAATTGACGATAGTGAAGGTGTAGAAATTGTTGAAAAAACAAATTTAGTAGCAAAGCACTGGCAGAATTTTTGAAGCGTGGCAATCAACTTGGTGAAGTTGACGTTTGACGGAAGCTTTAGCGCCGTATAAAGAACTCTACAGTTCAAGAGATACTATTAAGCAATCACATTAACCTCGAAACCATTGGAGGAAAATAAAACAAATTCATCAGAAGATGAAAATTAACTTATTTAAAGACTTTTTTAATTACATATATACATTTTAATTATGTACATACATACATACAATGAACAGATTTTAAGATTTTTTTTGTTTAATTTTTATGAATTTATTTATAATTTTAATTTTTTTTTTTGTTTATGTTAATATTGAATAAAGTCTTTTTTTTAGTTATCTACTTGGATTAAATTTAAAATTTTCATGATAATTTTAGGATTTGGAACGTATCCCCCTAATTTCATACAAAATAGGGTTCACAGTGCGCGATTTCGGCTTGCGCGCTGTTTTTTGAGAACGTATCTACCGCGCAGTTCGAGGGATTACTGTATATAATAACTTATATCTACCCAGTTAATAGGCTGAAATCGGTCCACGTGTTCAAGCATTATGGGCGACATACATACATAACTGGCCTTTACAACTCTGTGTCAGGGTTACGGCCTAGCTTCTCGCATCACTCATGTTGTGTGTGCTAAATTTTATCCATGAGTACCGGGACCTACAGTTTAATGTCGACTCCGAACGACAGACTTGAGAAGCTTGTTCATGGCAATTAGTTTCTCAGAGCTTTTGCCAGAAGTCTGCTGAGAGGTAGTCGCCGAAAGAAAAATTTTCTTCATATATCTTTTTTTTTAAGATGTCGGAGCTGGGTGTCGAACCCAGGGCTCATGTCTTAGTAAGCCAACACACTAACCACTAGACCACGGCGACATAAGTAAAACAAAAATAGCCTCAATTTTTATATTTGTAGGTATTACAAGCATTTTTATTCTTCTTCTTTCTTATTTATTTTGACGTTAAGTAAATTTGAATTTAAATTAATCAAATTAGAAATTAAAATTAAAAATGATGAAATGCAATACCAAATTTAGTTTTATATTTTTGTTTTCAATATAAATTTTTACAGAATAAAAGTAAAATTTTCAACTTTTAAAAAAATGTTCCGCAAAAAGAAACATGAGGAATAATTTGTTTACAATTATATATATATATATTTGTGTAAAACGGTCAACCACAGTGTTGCTTTCATTAGACAGTTGTAAATGCAGGGTTGCAAAACCACAGGGTTCTATGCAATTTCAAACTGGGAGTACCTTATGATGATTATACCATGCAACAAATAATAATAAGCAAAATAATTGTTTCAATAAAATACATTTGTTTGCCTTTGTCAAATATTTGTAATTTAAAATCAATTTTGAAAATATTATTGTAATTATATTGTTTAGATTTTAGTTTTATTTCTTATTATTAACAGAAATTTGAAATAAATTTATTAATTTATATTTTTTCTAGAATCTACACAATTCTTAAGTCAAAATCAAAGTATGGAAGGATGCGAAGGTAATTACTGAATCTCAATTTTAAATCATAGTTCCCTACTGGAGGAACATTATATGCATTTTTTACTTTTGTAAAGAATTCAAAAATTTTACCATGTTTACACATAAGCCTTAGTTGCACAATTACAGAATTTACTCAATTATGCTCTTAATTGAGCTCAATTTACTATACAAGAGCAGCTTAAATAATAAAAGTTGTGATACAGGATAGTGTATCGAGTCGTACGATTTGTCAAAAAAATCATGTGTGTTAAAAAAGTATATCAGTGTGGTATAAAAATACATCTGTATGCCAGATTTTTTGACAAGTCTGTCCGACTTCATAATCTTTTGAAGAAATGCATTAACATTTTCTTCTCCATGCGATCAGGGCTGCATTTTATAAGATTTTAGTAAAAAACAACTGTGCATATGTTTTGCATCTTATTCTGTGGGATGGTGTGGCACTAATGTTGCTATTTTGATGCGACTTTTAAAAGTGTCACAGCAATCGAAAAGATTTTCCTGTGAATGAATCGTCCGACAGTGTATGATAGTGTATCGTGGCCTTAAATAGCACACTTAGTACTTAATTGTAATCATGTGTGAAATACGTTTAGTGAAAACTGGCAACTCTAAACAATATACGTTTAAAGAGAATTCGCTTTGCCAAAATGAAATTTCATTGAAAATTAAAAAAAATTTGATATTTCATGTAAAAACAAGCAGATTTATTCATTTTGTTCCAAATCAACAAACTTAAGGTTTGACTCTCAAACTCTCTTATAAATGCTTTTTGCGAAAGGCTAATTGCCCTGTATATGAACAAAATTTTATAATTCAATTAAAAGTTTAATGTGTGAACACGGTAGTACATTAAAGCCCATTATTACAATTTGCCTATAAAGAGTCCGATAGAAAAAGTTCACTTTCATTAATAGGAAGAATAAAGTGACCTTTAAATAGTTTTCATTATCACAGTTTAGCTTAAAGATAAAAGTTATATATTTTTTTCTAAATACGGCAATATCAGAACAAGAGATGATTACTTTCAGCATTTTTTCGGTAATTAGTAGAATTTAACATTTTGAATGCAGTATGCCTGCCCGGGTATGGTTTGTATACGTACATAAATAAACACTCAAAATTTCATAAATTGTGGGCTGGAAATGTTAATAAAAAATAATTTACTTACCATTTTTATTTAGTTCATTTCTTTGTTGGAAAATTAACAAACAATTTTTGTTATTAATTCATTTTGAGTTTTTCTGTTATGGGATAATTAACTATTTAAAAGGACCAAAATACATTTTATAGGGCCAAATTAAAAAATTTTCAACATTTGTTGAAACTGAGTTCAGATGCTTATTATTTCTCCAGTTTTTCGAATTGACCAATACGGTCAAAAGGGAATGGTAGGCCACACTAGAAAACTGGGAAATTAAAAATTTCAGACCATCAGTTCTTTATTTTTAAAAGTTATGGGCACTCAAATATCGAAAAACTCAAAAAGAGGCTTGAAATTTACAAGAGTTTGTTCATATTTCATCACTTTTCTACTTTTAGTTTTAAACTTCCGATGCTCACTGATATAAATTAAAGTCACTAGACTTTCTAGATATTTACACTATAAAAGTTTGCCCATACTACTATTTGGAAAAAAGTTGTACAGCGGTTCATTTTTGAAACCAAAATTTTCCAATTTTTTAATTTTCGCAGTTTTTTCTATAGCGTTTTTGCGCCGTTCAAGAAAATTGCATTTTGTCAACAGTATTTAATTGATGGTATAATTTGCTAAAATTTTCGCCATATCACGTCGATGTCAGGCTGCTAGTTGCTGAGAACGATGACCTCAAACTTTTATAGAATTGGCGTAAATTTGTCAAAAATTACAGTTTTTCGCGCCTGACATTTGCAATCATATTTAAAACTGGCTTATGTATTGCGTGATCTAAACTTCCTAATAAATAGCACCTCAATGTCAAGAAGGCGTTAAAATATTTTAAAACGCAAAAATTTTATAAAGAAAATAAAACTTTTGCGAAATTTCATGATTTTGTTTCGCGTTTTTTTTAGTTAATCAGTGGTTTAAAATCAATGTAAAGTATTTGAAATGAAGTGCGGCGGTGAACTAAAGATCATATATAAATACAATTGAATTCGGTCCATATTTAGCGGATACAGCGGCATTTTTCTTCAAACACATTTTGCTTTGTGACATCTGCAGTTATGTATAGATTCCGCCGCGATTGACACCAATGAAAGGTTTTTTTAAGCTTGATAATAAAACCGATTGTGGTAGATATTTGGTCATTAATATGTACAGAACATGAAGAAATCTGATGATATTACCTTAGGTGGGCTCGAAAACATGTTCAGTTTGGCTTGTATACTATTCCTTTCCGGACATAATTTTCTTTTATTATCAAAGAAAAAAATCATTGCCCAAAAATCTAAATTCTTAATAGAATTTAATTCTTGATCTATGTAATAAAAACTTTTCTGATGAAAAAAAAATTGATTTAACGAATGATCACTTTTAATGGGATTCGAATCCGGATTGCCAGACCATATAACAGCTTTTATTATTATTTTTCACAACAATAGCAGATGCTAAAATCTCAACACATTCTAAAAAATCGTTATTAAAATCAATTTTTTTAATAGAGAATTTCAAAGCTCAACATAAAATTTTAGGCAATGATATGTGCCTATAATTATGAAAGTGGTCTAAGTCATATATTTCTTATTTCGAGATATTTAATGAATTGCATTTGAATAAATTAAAAAATATTTTTACATTATGCGACATTTTAATTTATAATTTTATTAGCCTTAATTAATGGAAATTTATTATGAATATGAAATTTTGTGTGAATTTCATACGATAATATTGTTTTTAAAGTTTGAATTGACTTAGACCATTATCAAAATTAACTGAATGTCGTATAAATGACTTAAAGCATTAAAGAACTTTGAGTTTTATTTAAAACAATAATTTGATTGAACATTTATTAATTATTTTTAAGCAGTAATCCATTTTTACCATTATTTCGAGTATTTAAAATTCTTAAAATATTCCTGAAAAACTGAAGGGATGCATGGTAGTAAACTCATAATATCTTTATGTTTTTCTTCCGATACTGGTCTAATGGTGGTGTATAATGGAAGTAATTTAATATTTCCGTATATTTTTGGTCTTCCTCTTTTAGATCCAAACGGGAAGTTTAGAATCATCTAAAGAAGTTTTATAAAACATTTTATAAGGTTCATTTTTCAAGAATCTCATCCATTGAATTTTTAGCTAAGAGACAGATTCGCCCGCGGTATTTTTTACTTTTATTGTTATTGATTCTTCTAGTGACTTCGTTGAAATAAATTCTGGCCGCGACATTCGCTTTATCGAAAATGTATTTCTTCTTCTGCACTTTTCTATCAATTCATAATAATGCTCAGGGTTGTATAAGTAATTTGCTTTCTTAATTTTCATTTCTATCAACCCAAAATCACGGTCATTCGGTAGTCATTCGTTTCAATATTATTATTTCATGACTGAGCAATTTCATCCATGTCAGTGCTACTTTAATATTCCCATTTTGGTATCACTGTAAGCTATTATGTATTTTTGAGTAGTTATGCCCTGCATATACGCTAAAATGCATGATGCTACTTCCTACTTTGTTAAATTTTTGACTTAGACCACTTTCAAAATTAACACTAAATGAATTCCATATAATGTTGAAATTACAACCACTATCAAATGGTTCATTTTTGACAATTTCGTAAAAATTACATTGAATAAATTTATTTTAAAATAATGTGATATGAAATAACTGATAAACTCATTTTTTTAAAATTTTGACTTAGACCACTTTCATCATTATGGGCACATATCTAAAGTCCTTCTCACTTTCCTCAGATAATTTATGCTTTGTGGTTAGTGCTTAGAGATCTTCAACACCTAAATAAATATCTTTTGGATATGTATTTGAAAAATATGGAATTTTCAATTTCAATCTTTTTAAATTTGTACAACAAATATATTCCTAATTCAAAAATTTTTCCGTATAGCCAGTAAATGGCACTGCTAAGTAAATGTTTTTGTGGACTTTCGTTTTGGAATATACGGTTAGGTTTATTAATGTCATTTAATATAAATTTTAAAAACAGTAGACACAATTAAAATAAAAACGAAAAAACTGCAAAATCTGCACAATTTAAAAAACTTATTTTTTAAGTAAAAAACTGCAAAACTGCTCAATGCTTAGAAAAACTGCAAAATTCGGATAAATATGCACACTTGGCATCGCTGCATAGCACAATTGTGCAGAGAGCATTCATACGTATTGTTTATGCTCTTCTATTTCTTTCGGGCTTACTCAAAAAAACTGATCGATGACACTCAAAAAATATTTTATGTTAAAAAATTAAATTTTTTTAGAAACATTAAAAGGTTGGTAGGAGAGGAAATTGGATCCTTAATTGAAAATGGCGATTACAAGCTTAATAAGCTTTAAAATTGTTAGAAAGGGTAGACCATTTAGTGGTGGTGTTTTTATTAAGCAATTGTTGAAAACATTTTGGAAAAGGCCTAATTATAATACAAATATTTGCCGACTTAAAATTTATTTGTTCAAAGCAACGCAACAAATTACGATCATCTTATGTAAAAAACATTCTACAAATACGAAACTGTCAAGAATATAAATGTACAAGATTTTATCTTATAACCCAGTTATTTACTTTTTTATACTTTTAAAGAATATTTTTTTTTAAGAAGAAATAAATTTTTTATTTCCCAGCATATATCTAAAAACATGCCCTAAATATAGTCAAACATTTATAACTTTATGTATGTTGATGAAATAAATGTCAGAACAGCGT
The DNA here is from genome assembly GCA_963576795.1 of Metopia argyrocephala. Lineage (NCBI taxonomy): Eukaryota > Metazoa > Arthropoda > Insecta > Diptera > Sarcophagidae > Metopia > Metopia argyrocephala. Next base: position 34,783,605 of record OY756211.1, read on the forward strand.
AAACTACTAAAATTTTTCTATGACTGTAAATTAATATATTCTCCCAACATCTTTTTTCTCTTACTCACTAATCCACAGCCAAAAAATTTTTGGTAACCCCTGATTTAGACTCTGAGTCAGCGACCGGCACACTTATACTAACGCATTTGCAGTTGTATGAGTAATTTGAGAGTCTTATTTTTTATACCCCTCCCAGTCAGCATTTTTAGTCAATTATGAGTCTTTTTTGACTCCTCTGGGCGATTAAAATAATCACTTATGAGCTCATTTATGAGTCGAAAATGAATGTTTTGTCGGGAGAAAAATGTACCCTTGCCGCGACTCCCCTGAAAGAGTGATTTGTGACTCCGCACACTAAACGAGTTTTACTTATCTTTTTATTATCTTTACAATAATAAAAATATTGTATCTTGTTTAAAAATGTAAAAAAACAAAAAAAAAAAAATAAATTCATCAAGCTCAACTGAAGGAATTCTTTTTTTATATACATATATTTTTTTTTTCATCTTAAAGATGAAATTCTTTTTATTTTTTTAAATTATAATTTAATTTAATTTTATAATTTTTGCTCTTTGCTGGGATTGAACCTCGGTCGTTTGAATTTCTGTGCGAGCGTCTTACCACTATACCACGACATCACAATAATTGCATAAAACTTATTCTTTCAATTAAAATAAATCCCATTGAAACGAAATGCAGAAGAAAACAATAAAATACGACGCAAAATAATTATAAAAGCAGTCGTATTTCGAACGTCTGCACGATTATTTTATGATTCCGCACATTTAATCAGTGTTTGATCATCTGAGGGAGTCTTAAAAGACTCATTTTGGTGATTTATGAGCAAGCAATCTTCCAATTGCTGACAGCCCCTTTAAAAATAATACAAAAAAAAAAAAAATAAAGTGCCTTTATTCAAGTGAACCAAAAAAAATACCACATTTTTAGATTTTTTTTATAAATTCCTCAAAAAAAGGTTCCATAGTTAAGAAACCACCATTGTCATGATTTTGTTTATATCTCAAGATGTCTAGCTTCCATTTCTATTTTAAAATTCTGGAATCGGTTAAAAATTGCAAAAGATACCGGCTCCTGAATATTGGATTTTTTGTGCCTTTAAATAAGTGAACCGAAGTGTATGTATATATTGTTTGTACTTTAGGATTCAAATTCATCGGTCTCACGAAAGATTGGCAACAAATGCAGTCTGCCCCATTGCCACAGATCTAAAAGAAGTTCTAACGTAAAGCTATTTCGCTTTCCAGATATGGACTCACCGTTGTTTAAAATGTGGGCAGAAAAATGCAACTTTGACGTGCAATTTATTGCAAATTCTTCTTTATTGCTTTTGTGTGATAAGCACTTCTCATTAGAGCTTATTAGGAAGAAATTTTTGAGGCGAGGTGCCGTGCCAAATTTATACTTAACTGAAAATAACGACGACATGAGTGTAGAAGGAATCGAAGTCTATTCTGAAAATGATTTGCAACTTTTCAGATCTCCGCCACAATCGCGTAGAGGATCAAAATCGCCTTCACTTTTATGTACAAATTGTGAAAAAAATGTAAAAAATGAAGCACTTTACCAAAAAAATACTACAATATAATTAAAAAGCTTAATACAAAAATGCTAACTATTCGTGATTTAAGGCCAAAAAATTAGTCTTTGAAGAAAAAAGGTAATGGAAAAAAAGTTACAATTAAAGAAGTCCATTGAAAGCGAAATTGATGAGTTGCATATTAACCTACATAAAAAAACGCTTTGTAAAATGCTCATAAAGCAAAACAGGAAATCAAATGCTCGATGGGAAGATCAGGAGAGAAACTTGTCTGAAAGTATTTATTATAGATCCCCCTCTACGTATTTATTTTTAAAAAATACTTTAAAACTGAACCTTCCAACCCTTTTTTCCCTAAGCAGATGGAGCGATATAAAGACTTTACAGCCTGGGAATAATTTATGCATATATATATGCACTGGAAGCAGCAGTTCGTTAAATGCAGCATACAGAAAAACAATGTATTCTAATTTTTGATGAAGTATCTATCCGGCGTAATTTTACATATAATAACTCTGCAGATGTTATAGATTTAGCTTATACATACATAGATGTTATAGATTTCTTTAATAGGTAGGATTTATTAAGCTACATACTTAAGCCAAGTTTTGCATTTGGGCAGCAAAATTTATTCCATTAATGGACTTATTCAAAGCACCAGGGGTATAATGTCTCTATCAGAAGAAATGTTGCAAGAAGATAACATGCTTTTTATTTTAACCAGTCACTTTAATCAAGATCCATTAGAGAAGCTATTTTCGTACCTTCGCGCAAAAGGTGGATACTGTAAAAACCCTTCAGTTCATGAATTCAACATTACCATGGCCAAGCTGTTATCTTTAAAAATAACTCAGTTTAATACCTTATCTAATTGTGAATAAGATGATGGGGTTATGTTGCCTATAAATTTTCAAACAATTTTAGAGAGTCTTTCAAAAGATGCCAGCATATCCGGATGTCAACAAACCTCCGCAGGGAACGCTCTTGATATCTATAAAGGTAATGAAGAATATTTTGACGAAAACAATAGTTTTAATTCCGTTACTGTACCAATTGAATTAACGTCAAGCCGTTATTTCGCTGGGTACATAGCGCAACGAATATCCTGCCAAAAATGTCGATTGGATATAATTAAACCCACCCAAATATTGACATACCCATCCGAAATGTATATACATGCGAAAAATTACAATGAAGAATCAGATTTTGGAAGTTTGTGTGGACCATCCGATTTGTTTCTTGAAATATGCAAAATACAAATAAAAGTATTTGAAAAAATATTCACAGAAGACAAAAGCATACGAAATATTAAGAAAACTATTGTCAAACAATGCATACAATGCACCAAAAATACAACATATTCCTTTTGGTATGAGTAGAATGACGTATGCTATAAACATAGATTAGAGATGCTGAATCTTCTTGTGCTAACATTATTTCGTAAGCATTCTTCATGGCAGACTCAAAACTATAAATCATCGAGTGCTGAGAAAGTCAAAATTTTAAGTCATTAAGAATTAAATTAAATAACCTGTCCAAATGTAAAAACATTTTATCTTTATTTCTTTGTAAAAATTTCTATATTATAATAAATGCTTGTTAAAATTTTTATGTTGTTTGTAAGAAATCAGCATTTCGGTGTGAGTCGATTAATTTTTATTTTGTACACCAATAAAACACATATTCTTTACCCTACATAAATATCAACTTTTATAAAACTCATTTTCTTGTTTACTACATATATTATGTGGTTTAAAAAGTTTTAAAAAGAAACAAAACACAAAAAGAACTTATGAGTAGACTACACATATATGCATACAAACATATCGCACACCCAGTTCAAAAGTGGCACAACTCAAAAATTAAAACTACACGTATTAATACATTAACTCGAAAAATAAAAATTTTGAGTTGTGTCACTTACGAACTGGGTGTGCGATATGCATGTGTACGTCTGCTTGTTATAGCTTATTCTCTTTTTCGCAAAATTCATCTCCCTTTTTATCTTTCAGAGAGACTATAGATGATTTTCTCTTTTATATGGGATTTTTGATAAATCCCATGCAGTTTTTTGCAATGGAAAAAACAATGTACTGATTAATAATCTTAATATTATATAGTCTTTGATTAGAGCAATATCACTATTTTCTACTGCATTTTATATATTATTAATATATCACAAATTGGAGAGCTTCTAAAAGAAAATCTTGTGCTAATCCCTACTCATTTTTTATTTCACTTCATTCATTCATAGCCTAAATAATTATTTAACTGTTGGCTTTTCTTTCCATTGCTACCAGGATTTTATTTGCATAATAATGTTCTTTAATATGTATTATACTATGTTTTTCAATTTAATTAACTAAGAGTTGTTAAAAAACTAAAACCTTTTTTATTTGTAGATTAATTCATTTGTATTGCTGGAATGAAAATTCTATTATTATTATTATTATTTTTATTATTATTTTTGTACTGTCTCCGAATATATAATCTTCTTTAATCTTGAAGTTCTATAAAGTATGTATGTATGTACATAAATAGGTATTTCATTAAACATTAATTTAAATTTCAAAAAGTTTCACAAACTGAAATATTCTATGTTTACCTTTTTTTCTCTCTATTTTAGGCGAAATTACATTAAACGATGTAAAATCATCAACAGATTCAGAATACGATCAAAAAAACTATACGGATGTACAACAACGATTCCCTGTTTCAGTAACCACTGACGGTGAAGGTAATTGTTTATTATTTCTTATTTGTAGGCAATAATATGCATTTTATATATTATAAATGACTTAAAATATTCTTTATTTATATACATTATATTTCCTTCATTCTACATGATTGTAGTTCAAAATTATTTTAAAATTGCTCACATACCCGGTGGGGAAGATCACACTGAATCCTCGTGACAAACGCTGACAATGCTAAAAAATGAAAATAATAAATTTTAAAACCTAAGAAAAAACAAAAAAAAAGCAAAACTATTTCGTTATTTCTGCTTAATTCATCAATGGAGACCTATAGCAGACAAAATCCTTTAGAATTCAATTTAAAAACGACTCATAACAGACAGTGTCGTCTTAGGTAAAGTGTCACTTCAATTAAATTTTTATGCATAAGTGTCTCTGTTTAAGTCGTTGTCACAAAGGTTCATCAATAAAAATGTTCATATTGAAACTTTCATGTAAAATGCGACTTGATACTGATTGTGAGACGATGATTCGTCCATGAATATTTGTAAATGGCCAAGTCTCTTTGAATTCGCCATCGGGTATATGTATGTATATACCTTCGTATTCGTATATACATATGTATATATGTATGTAAATACGTATACTACAGTATTCCCCGAATAATTACCTGTAAGAAAATTTCAAGATTTTTGGGTAATTATGCGAGGAGTCACAGTGGACTAGTGGTTGGTGTGTTGGCTTACTAAGACGAGAGCTTCATATTCAAGCCCCGGCTTGGACATCTTAAAGCAAAGAAATAAGGATAATGTGAAAAAAAAATTGAAAATTCAAAAAAACTTTAAAATCTTATTTTAAGTTGTTCTGTTAAGAATTCTGGCGATTAATTCAGTTAATAGGACTAAAGCCCCATTTAACGAGACCAATGTCATCCGCCCATGTTGTCCTGTATTCCTCCAATTAAGGATAATGTTGAAAAAAAAATTTGAAATTTCAAAAAATCTTAAAAAATCATATTTTAAGTTGTTCTGTTAAGGGTTTTGGTGGTTAATATTGTTAGTGGGACTTATTCCCTATAAAATAAGACTAATTTTTTCCGCCCACGTTGTCCTGATATATTTTTAGATTGATTTTTAATGCGCATATGAAGTTTGTGTATTCTTTTGCTATTAATATATCAGTCGTATGTAATTTTTTCAAAATTTTTGCTTTTTTTAAAAGCAGTAGGGCCTTAGTTGCCGTTTCATAATTTTTTTATTTATTTACAAAAAAAATATATATGCTTTTTATCCTTGTTCTTTCAAAATCCTTAATTTTTTAACTTAACAGAGGTCTGTTAACATCATAACATAGCTCTGTTAACTTACATGGTTTATGTCTAGGGTCATAAATTTTAAAATTTATCTTCACACAGGTAAATTAAAATATGTCTGCTTCAGAATTTTTTAAACATACTTTTTGCCAACCATCGGCATCTCTAACTGGTGATCCCATTGAATTTAATTTGAATGTAATATTTTCCCCGTCTTTTTTAAAATTTGCACCTTTGCTAAACGGGGGTTATTTTTAAGTTTCTCAATTAATTTTACGAATTGTTTGTAAATAGTTATTTTATTTATTTATTTTATTTATTTATTTATTTTATTTATTTATTTCAAGAAACAATACAAAAAGCCTTCAAGGCCAAAGCGTATTGATATATTTACAATATAAACAATATACAATATAGGCAACATAAGGTAAACTTAAAATTTAAAATTAGATTATGGTAAGTAGAAAGTAGCTAAAAGTAATATCAGTGCGTATAAATTGAAAAAAATATTGAGGAATAAAGAAAATAAGTGTACTTTTGGGGAAATAAAACATAGTTAAAGAAAGGGTGGTATGCAATCCTTAAAAAAAAATGTATTGGTTGTAGCAAAAATCAGTAAAAGTACGATTAACACAAATGTATACATGATATACATATATGCACATACATTTGGGTCATATCACAATAAAAGTAGAAGTTGTCTCCTGAACAGAGCACAAGAGCAAGAAAAGGAGCGTAAATTGGATGGTAGAGTATTCCAACACCTAGCGATCCTCACAAGAAAAGAGCGTTCAAAAACGGAACACATTATACGAGGAAAGATAACTTGGGGACTCCTCGTGGATCGAGTAAAGGAAAATTTATTGAACAGGTACGCTGGAGTACCATATTTAATTACCTTGTAAAAGAAAAGCAAACTTCTCATGCGGTGGTATTGCTCAAAAGTACAGCCAAGAAAATTTGCCACTGAGTCTGAGATATGATCATGGTAAGGTATGCCATAAACAAATCTCACAATTCGGTTAACGATTAGCCTTACTGTGTTCAAATTGTAAAGTTGAGTGCCAGAAATAACCTCAATACAATAGTTAATATGGGATAATAACAGAGTGTGGGCCAGCATATACTTAACTCTAGTGGGAAGATGTACGCCCATGTGGTAAAGTTTTCTAAGTCCGCGACTTACTCGTAAAGAAATAATATTAATATGTTCGTCGAAATTTAAAAATTGATCAATATTCACTCCGAGGCATTTTATAGATTCAACATACGAAACTAAATCATTAGAGATTATAATTCTGGGATAAACAACCTTCCTATGCATTCTGCGAAACATAATAGCCTTGGTCTTGCTTGCGTTGATCAAAAAGGCATTGGAAACCATCCACTCATGCACGTTCGAGAGTGTGAAATTGATGACGTTTTCGAGGACATCCGGGAAATCCCTATGTTTACTAAATAACAGCTGAATGTCATCAGCATAAATAAACGGTCTCACTTGGGCCAACTCCAGACAGTCCAAAAAGTCATCTAAATAAAGAAGAAACAGAATGGGGCCGATGATAGATCCCTGTGGTACACCAAAATAAACAGGAATAATGTCAGAGGTCTTATTCTGGAAATTAACAAATTGTGTCCTGTTCCACAGATACGAATTTATAAGTTTACAAGCCATTACAGAAAAATTGTACCTTTCCCTTAATTTATGAATAAGAATTCCATGATCAAGACGATCAAACGCTTTGGAAAGATCAATTGAAACCATAACACAGTCCATGTCTTCGTTCAAGTGTTCCCTAATAGTGTCCGTCATTCCCAATAACATACCAGTAGTACTATGTCTATCTCTATAGGCGTATTGTGCATCAGAAATAAGATTCCTCCTGGAGATATGATCCATAATCTGATCCTTCAAAATAAATTCCAAAGCCTTAGAGAGAGCGGGCAATATACTAATGGGGCGAAAATTATCATTTGAATCTCCTTTGGGAATGGGTACAACACGGGCAAGCTTCCATTTCTCGGGAAAAGTAGATGAAGTAATAATTGCATTAAACATATGTAGAAGGGGCTTCATTATATGTGGAAAGATAAGTTTAACAAATTTAATTGGAAAGCCATCACTACCAGCTGAATTGGACTTGATTCTGGAGATTGCATTTAGTAGTTTAATCTCATCTACAACTTGAAAAGAAAAACCATCCAGATGTCCATTAAAAGAGCTGAAATCAAAAGGCTCCGGAGAAGCATTACCGATGACAAATGATCTATTAAGTTCATCCACATCAACAGAGGATTCACTTAAATTAACTCTCGATCGTTCTGATCGGTTCAATAATCTCCAAATTTTCCTACTATCTGCACCATCGAAAAGAGCCATCTGATACTGCCTTCTAAATTTACGTATTAGGGATTTGACCTTATTTCTACGCTTGCAGTATTCAGCACGATTCTCTTCATTATTATTATTCTTATAATTGACATAAGCAGAGTCCCGGTAGGACCTCGCCTCAACAATTTCCCTTCTATTCATCCAGGGATCTCTCCCATTCTTAACTTTAAACCTAACAGTCGGGACCAGTTCAAATAATTCAGACAAGAGCCCATTCATTATATCCAACTTAGTATCAACGCAGCTCTCAAAGTAAAAGCGTGAAAAGTCAAAGAGATCAACATGTGAACTGACCATATTAAGATCCAGGTTCATATAATTACGGTACTCAATGTACATATCAATAGGCACAAAGGAAATTGATAGCGATATATAGATTAGAGCATGATTTGACTGAAGAAAGGGTAATGCCCCTTGTCCTGACGTAGAAATTAGAGAAGTCTTGTCCACCAGGAAGTAATCTATAAGGGAAGTAGTATTGTGGTTAATGTCCCAGTGTGTTGGTAAAGAATTGTGAAAATAGGATAATCCAAGTCTAGTACACAAAGACCTCATCTTATCCGCTTTGGTAGGTTCAAATAAATTGGTGTTAAAGTCACCCATAAGAATAATATTGCTATATTGCATTAGGAAACTACCTAGATGACTCTCAAATGCAGTCAAATCGCCATTAGGTAGATAGACAGTACCCACCAAAACGGACGTACCAGCACACAAGATTTCAATTAACAAAGCCTCGCAGCTATTGTAGAATTTTGACGAAAAAATTGTCCTATATTTAATGGAGTTAGCTATCAGGAGACCGACACCGCCACCTCTGGTGGGATAAGGTCTATCACTGCGGCAAAGAGTATAACCGGGAACATAAATAGAAGTGTCAGGCATATCATCCTTCAACCACGTCTCAGAAAGCCCAAAAATTTGTATGCCGGAGTCAGTTAAAACACTACGAAGTTCATCCAATTTAGCTTGTTGAGACCGTGGGTTGATACTTTGGCAGTTGACATGAGCAATGTTTAAGTTACTTCTGCAATTAGAGAAAATATTTTTTAAATCGGTACTATTACTGAAAATTGGACCCATGTTACCGTTAAGGGACATCAAAACAGAAAAAAAAAGAAAATGAAAATATATTAAGGATTGCACACATACCCATAAAGCGAAAGTATACAGTGCTTAGTACAAGCATTTTCAATAAAAAGACGATAGGGTTAATATGATGTAACACTAAGTATAAATAACAAAGTTTTAAATTTAATTCAGCGTATAACTCAAAAAAATAATTAAGTAAAAAAGAAAGAAATGAGAAAGGCATACCACCCACCATGAGACGCAAAACAAATTTTTTGTTGCATCATTCATAGCAGACTGTATGTGTACTCATTTATGTAAAAACAAAAAATTTAAAGATCTTCAGACTTAAAATAATGATAATACAGATCTTGAGGTATATATATATATAAACACATATACGTACATATATACATATATGTGTATATATACACATATATTACAAATATAAATATATATACATGAGATCAAAAAGGTAATGATAATAAAAAAAAAACAAAAGAGATTAGAGTTGCAAATCACCCATGATATTAGTACCCGGTGAGGATGGTAAGTTGCTATCCGATGAGTTGGGATTATCCATGTGTTTTGGTTCATCAGCCTGGTTGAAAAAAGCAAAGCATTCTCTGTAGCTATATATTTTCTCAGACGAGTCTTTCAAATGCACTTTAACTCTTGGAAGATCCGAATTAAGTAATTTGAATTTGCATATGATATCATTTTTTTTAAGATGACGGCAGAAGCGAAGTAAATTTCTACCGCTTTTGGTTAGATGATCATTCAAAAATATTTGTTTTAGGCCATTGTTGTTTAAAAAATCTGCTTCAAGAAGCCTACCATGTTTAAAGTAGCTATGCATAACAGCATCCCTTTTCGAAATACAGTTGAATTTTACCAGAACAGATATCTTATTATTAATATAGCTGCAAAAATTAATATCTTGTTCTGTTACTGTCACGTTAAGAATCTGGAAGATTTTAAACACTGCTTCTCTGGGATGAATGTGTTTCTTTGGTAATCCATTTATAATAATGTCAAATCTATTGAATCGTTTTTGTAAAATTTCACATTTGTCTTCAATTTGCTCAAATTGTTTGCTATTTTTTTCTTCCATATACTTGATGACTTTATTGCAGCTTGAGACATCTTGATTTAACTTTTTTATTTGAACATCAAAATTGTCCATTTTCAGTAGTAAGGTGTCTAGTTTATGATGGATGCTATTATTTGATTCTTTAAACTCATGTTTAAATTCAGCAATCTCGGAAATACTGGATGAGCAATCGTTGCATTTGTAAAATATTTTGGTTCTGGATTTTGCAAGGAGGTTAAATTCTTCAGTGGAAAGTTTTGCGCAGCTGGTATGAAACCATTTACTACATATGGTACAGGCAATGCCGCCAGTTTTTTTTGTAACATTCTTGCCACAGGAAGTAAGACCACAGATTGAATTATTACCACAAGATGACATGGTGTCCACAAAAAAAAAAGTGAGGTTATAAAAGTATGACGTGTTATAAAGTAATGTGAAATAATAATAAAATTAATATTGAATCACGTATTATAATTTATATGTCTAAAATTTAATTATAAAAAAATTAAGTCGAAGATTTTAAACTATTTTAAACTATAAAATTCTTAATTATTTTATTGTGAAACACGCCGCAGTAAAAAAATCAACTAGTCATCACGATGTTGCCAATAGTTATTTTTACTTTGTTTTCCATTCTGATCGGATTTACTTCTAATTATCACTTAAAAAATATTAAATCCAAGTTTGTATGTATAATAACAGAGTGTGCCGAAAAACTAAAGTCACATTTTTGGCTGCCTGTCAGCGGAATGCGGCTTACATAATTTCAAAACTCGACAACAGTAATCGATAAATGCTAGCATTAATTTTCATAATTCTGACTGTACGACAGCGACGACTCTGAGTGTTAAGAGCGACTTACATAATAGGGCTGCTTGAACTTTATTCTAATTGGTTTATTTTCTCCGTATAACCAATAAATGGACCTCATAATCGGTTTAATATTAAACTTACCTTTGGTATTAGGCATTAGGGGAAAACTTTACTTCCGAGTTTCTAGTGAGTTCGGAGTAAACAAGACTGTATGTCGCCTATGCAATTGTGTATATTTTCGATAGCACCCGTCCATATTTTACCTTAGCATAAAAACAGAGATATTTCTTAAAGAAATTCTTTAGACTTTACTGACTAATCACTTTTGGTAAAGCACGGCATGTCAAGCTTGCGTATAAAATATAGTGAAAATTGGCTTTGAGGTGGGTATACGTCCTATTCAATCTGACATAGACAAAATCAACTGGTTTGTTTTTGTTCTTACCTTAATTTTATTTTATACAGCAATAATTTCTTTATTTCTACTACAATTATATTGTAATTTAAGAATATGTATTTTTTTATTCTATTTTGATTATAAACAATTGAAGACTATGGCAACATGAATTCGATAATATTACATTAAAAAAACATGCTTAGCACTTAAAGAGCTTGTGATAAGCTACCTAATTAGTAGTAGTCGCACTATGTGGACAAAGTCGCGATTTTTAAATTATATTGAAGACAAAAGTAGCGATAAAGTCTTGCTTACTCTTGTCGTTTAATCTGTGTATGCGAAACTGGTGTCAATAACATATTAATTTTTTTATGTGCTGGAGGCCCGAAGTTCGAGCTCAAGAAAGAGTGATCAATTTTTTTTAAATTATTCTTTTTTTTAATTTTTGTCACGTGACTTGTAAAATAGGTAGGTCCCACAAATAAAAAAAAAAAATTTGGAATATAAAACCCTCATCATTGCTATAAAAAATGCCAGTTGGCTTAGAATTTTTATTGGCGTTGTTCATGCTTTAATAAAATTTAGAAAAGCGTTTTGGTGAAAATAAGTTTTTTTTTCATATTTCTTTATTTTTCTTTTTAAAGTTCTTGCATTTCAAAAACTTAATTTATGTTTTCTATTATTTCCGAATTATAAAAGCCAGTGTGATTCTTCGCCTGATCTCTAGACTGACATCATTTTTGCTGGTAATGGCGGTGCCAAGGTAGATGAATTCCTTGACCACATCGAATGTATAGTTGCCGGCTGTAACCTGGGAGCCGATACGATCAACATCCCTACTCGTCGACAACATGTACTTCGTCTTGCCCTCATTTACCGCCAGACCCATTTTAGCAGACTCTCGTTCAATAGCATTAAAGGCTGCGGTGACATCTCGCTTGGTATGCCCAATGATGTCTATATCGTCTGCATACGCAAGGAGCTGGACACTTTTGTTAAAAATAGTGCCATTACGATGCACACCCGCCTTTCGCAAAACACTCTCCATGACGAAATTGAAGAGGTCGCAGGATAAGGGATCGCCCTGTCTGAAACCTCGCACGGTATTAAAAGGCTCGGAGAGGTCTCTTCCTACCTTGACGGAGCTGCGGGAATTACTCAATGTCATTCTGCACAGTCTTATCAACTTTGCAGGAATACCGAGCTCAGACATTGCTGCATATACGCGATCCCTTATCGGGCTATCGAACGCTGCCTTATAGTCGACAAAGAGGTGGTGTGTGTCGACTTGACTTTCATGGGTCTTCTCCAGGATTTGGCGCAGTGTGAATATCTGGTCAATGGTGGACTTACCAGGTCTGAAGCCGCACTGATAAGGTCCAATCAGTGAGATGGCGAATGGCTTCAGTCGTTCACACAATACGCTCGTAAGAACCTTATATGCGATAGGGAGAAGGCTTATACCCCTGTAGTTGGTGCATATTGTGGGGTCTCCCTTTTTCAGGATCGGACAGAGGGCACTGAGATTCCAATCATCGGGCATACTTTCCTCCAGCCATATTCTGCAAATGAGCTGGTGTATGCACCTAACCAGCTCATCGCCTCCGTACTTGAAGAGTTCAGCGGGCAGACCGTCAGGTCCGGCTGCTTTGTTGTTCTTCAGTCGCCATATGGCAACCTTGACCTCTTCATGGCTGGGGGAAATGTAAGTGAAATATTTATGTTAATTAAAAAAAATTTAAAGAACTTAAGAACTAACTAAAAAAATATATCTATAAATATGTACATATATGTAAAATATGAAACAATTTAGTTTAAATAAAGTAATCGAGAGCCTCCCCAGCCATACAAATATTGCAACAACAAAAAAAAAAAAAAAACAATCATAATAATAAGAAATTATGATAAAAGATTACCAATAGATAAAAAAAAATATAGATAGATATACTGAAAAATATATAAAAAGAAGAGAAACGAAAAATGCTAATAAGTGTCAATGTTGAAATAATCACAAAGTTTCTTTTTATAAACTGGATATGAAAAAGAAAAACACCCTTAAGACCCTTAAGAGTTTATAAAAAGAAACTTTGTGATTATTTCAACATTGACACTAATTAGCATTTTTCGTTTCTCTTCATACTCGATGAACCCTTATAACAAAGGACTTCTCAAAGAAGGAAAGGTGTCCTAAAGGAACCTCAATCTGAACATTTCGTGATGAGTTAATGAAAGAGAACTCTTGAGCTAACAGGAAAGGTCGACCGGTTTTAATAATTTTGTAAAAAAAAGAGTAGAATACGTTGTCTCAAATAATCCTCAACCATACATTTCAAAAAAAGAGGAACAAGCTCCGATACACGATCATGCTCACTAATTCTCACACTGAAAATATACCGAACAATTTTCCTGAAAATTCCCTCGATTAAGTTCAAATTGTAGGTCCATGTTGCAGAAAATACTTCCAGACCCTAATTGATTCGGGAAAGTAAAAGAGAGAGCGCCAAACGATTTCTAATATGTGTAGGTGTGTAAGCTTTAATTAAATAAAGCTTTCTTAAGGTAATGCAGCAGTTATGAGCAAGATGGTTTATATGTTCAGTAAAATTGAGTTTAGAGTCAATAATAACACCGAGCAGAAACAGAACTCAGATGGGCATTCACAATATTCTCAAAATTATCAACCAGTTTAGAATTAGTAGAAAATAGCATAAGGATATCATCAGCAAAAACAAAAGGTTTGCAAAAACTATTGTCCATTAGAAAAATACAATCATTCACATAGGTTAAGAATAAGATTGGACCAAGTACGGATCCTTGCGGAACACCAGAAGTTACAGAACAAATTCTAGAAGTAGAACCATTTAGAGATACATATTGGAATCGGTTTACAAGGTAGGAATGTATAAGTTTACAAGCATGTTTGGAAAAATTAAACTTTACATAAAGTTTCCTAACTAGAACGTTATGGTTAACTCGGTCAAATGCTTTTGCTAGATCCAAAGAAATCATGACACAAACTTCGCGTCTATCAAGTTTTCTTCTGACAGTTTCAGTTAACGACAGAAGTAAGGAAGTGGTATTAAGATGGCGTTGAAAGGCATACTGACATGAATTAATCAATGAATGTTGCTCCAAATAGGACAACATTTGTGTCTTCATTAGATTTTCCAAAATTTTAGATAGAGCAGGTAAAATAGTTATTGGTCTTAGGCCATCATAATCAGTACGCCCCTTTTTTGAAATTGGAACAACACGACCAAGTTTCCAAGCATCTGGAAATTTCGAAGTCATAAAGATATTGTTAATTAAATAGAGTAAAAACGAGGTAATAAGGGGGAAGATAATTTTTATAAATTTGATCAGAATACAGTCATAGCCCGTAGCATTCGATTTAATGGAGTTAAGAGAAAGTATAATATCATTCATAGTAACTGGATTGAAAGAAAAAGAGTTTGGATAGAAACGGAGATCCTCAAAATCAAATTCACTAGTAGAATTCGAATGAAGGTTATTCAAAAAAACAGTTTCAATTTTATCAACATCAAAATTATCGGTCAGAGATTCAGTTTGACCAACACAACCAAGACCTTGTAGCTTCTTCCACATCTGACGGTTATTTACATTCCTAAACAAACATTCTCCATATTTAAATCTCATTTTTCTAATGGTGGACTTTGCCTTGTTCCTAATCTTACAATACAATTTCCAGTTCCTATCACAACGGTCATTAAGGTAATTTCCGTAAGCACGATCCCGACGATATCTAGCCCTGGTAATTTCAATGGAATTCATCCACCTATAATTCATAGTATTGGACCTAATTATGGACATTGGAACAATGCTATGAGCATTCTCAATAAAATTGGATAAAATTGACAGTTGCAAATTAACATCATTTGTATCATAAAATTCTGACAACTCAAATTGATTAGTAAACTGAACAAGATCATCATAATTAACCCGATTATAATCCCTAAACTGGGTAAGATTCTGATGAGATCGTGCACAAAATCGTAAGGAGGCATAAATAAAACTGTGGTGTGATGAGAGAAAAGGAAATTGCAACTGCCCACTTGCGACAAGTGAAGAAGGTACACTCAGAAGGAAAAGGTTTAATAACGAGGTGGAGGCGTTTGGTAAATGGAGATGTGTAGGTAAGCAGTTATGTACGGTATGAAGCCCACATCTGTAGATTAAATTACGAAAATTCCTAGCTTTAACAGGGTCAAAAAGATTATAATTGAAGTCTCCCATAATAGCAATATTAGTGTGCTGATCAAACAAATCACTGTGAAGGTCTTCAAAAGCCTGAATGTCACCATTAGGCAAATAAACAATTCCTATAATTAAAGAAGATGAATCACCAAAAATCTTCACAAACAGAGATTCACACACTCCATATCGTTTTCCACGAAAAATAACTTTATAATTAAGCCTTTCGGATATATATAGGCAAACACCACCCCCCCCTGGACGGAGTACTACTTGAATTTGTATTTCTGGGTCGATCATGTCTTATTAGATTAAAGCCGGGAAGAGAAAGTGATTTGGAAAACATTTCAGGCTTAAACCAAGTTTCAGACACACCAATAACGTTAAGATATGAGCCGGTAAAGACGCCCTTAAACTCCTCAAGTTTAGTCCCATTGTAAGACGGACACAAACTTTGCGCATTAATGTGTCCTATATTTAAGTTAGCAGCGAAAGTCGAAAGTTTATTATTTAAAGTACATCCATCTACAGCTATGGGTCCAAGGTTATAATTAGGATACATGAAACGTTAAGCAATATTTATATTTACTGGGGAGCCATTCAATCATCATAATATATCTTAGGTTTATAAAAGAATTTAGAAGTTTTAACATTTTAATTCATATATCAGTATCTTGATAAAAAAAATTCATAGAATTTGTATTTAAATTCAAAAAGTGATTTAATATTATAGTTTAAAAAAGAAAAATAGTAAAAAAGTTAATTTATTCCAAATTGGTGTTGAAAAATTGAATACATTCATGAAATTTCAAAGAATTTACAGTACCATCGAGCATCGTTATTTTGGCCAATAAATTTTCACGATTTATTAAAATGTATCCTTTAATCTTTTTCTCTATCTTTAATTTCCAACACATTTTAAAAAATTTATAAGCAAGAGAGGAAAAGTTGTCGTTAATATATAAGGGAGTATCACCAGCACCATCAATGACATCAGATGTTTTCAAAGATTTCTTTTTAAAATATTGAGAAATAATTTTATCACGCAGGGAGATATTACCAAATTTGACAAGTACAGCATTACGATTTCTTATATAAGTAGTGGTAATAATATCCCTATCAACGACATCAACTTTCAACATAGCACATAATTTGAGTATTGTAGAATTTAAATTAGTTAAATCATTAGGAAGGCCAGCAATCACAAGATCAGTTCTATTCATCTTTTGTTGAAGAATATGATTTTGTAATTGAAGTTCATAAAATTTGCTTTTATATGCAACATCATTTGCTTTTATTAGTGCACTGTGTTTAGTTATATCATCCTTCATCTCTTTTAAACTGTTTGCCAGTTCAGCACGAATATCACACGCCACCGAGTCAATCTTATTTTTTATAATTTGTTGATCAGATTTCAAATCATTAATGATGTTTTTGAGGGTTGAAAATTTACTGCGCAGCTAAAACTTAATGGCATTTATAGAAGCATCAGGAGAGTTTTTAACACAGCTTTTACATGTATATGCCAAGTTTCGATTTTTATCTCGTGTAGCAGTTGTGTATGACACTAACAAATTTGAGTGTTTTTATTGTTGTTTCACATATAAAAAGACGAATGTCAAAAACCATTCGTGTTCTAAAAACAGGCTGTTAGTCAGTTTGTACTTATAATTTTTAATTGATAAATGCATTATGCAATCTTTTTATACACTAAAAACAAATGTTTTTAACCTTTATCTGCTCTTTGCGTCGAAAACGACGCATACCCAGTACAATTTTTGAATTATTATTAAAATGGCTAGCTAAAAGTTGGTAGAATTTTCTGACTTTGTAGAATACATAAATGTGCACATTTAGGCTTAGTTTCGTATATAAATTTACAGCCAGGCCCACGATATCGAATCGTGTAGTTTTAAGCGACAAACAGCTGATTTGCGGCACACTAATTTTTGTGTCGCCGAATATAAATGCGATTGGTAACACAAAATTTTTTTACACACATACACATAAATAAACAAAATCGGAATAAGTTTGTTTACTACATTTCTGTCAAGTTAAACTAGCACACGGTTGCATTTTTTACTGTACAATTTAAGCATTTCAGCGCTTTTTTCGTGTATATTCGCGATTATTTTTTGATATGCTGGTATGGCAGCTTTGTTGTTTACTTGCATTACGTTGGTAACGTAAAGCAAAGCGAACGATAAAGTGACTATTAGTGGGCCGCAGTTTAGATTCACAGTGAGTGACTGAGTTTCTTTCGCTTAAGTTTTCTTTCGATATCGTGGGCCTGGCTGTTAATTTTTTTGTATTGTATCTAAAAAGTTACGTTGCCTACCCTCATACGTCGTTTTTGACACATATGAGAAAACGTATGTGTTTTGACGGGCAACTTTGTTTTTTTACTAGTCATTGTGCTTTTTGTAGGTGATAAAGTAATTTTTGACTAATTTATAAACAAAATATATCAAATAATTAAAAAAAAGTAAATAAAATATTTGTCAAGTGAAGAAGTAGGAGTTCTTCTAAATGAAAGTGAAGCTGAAAATAACTACAGTTTTTCTGATGTCAGAAAGCCTATAATTAGTAGTGGTGTAGTCAGCCACAAGATGGCAGGATTAGAACTTAAAATGTTATCAATCTTCCGCTCGTTGTAACACGAATTGCATCTTCACAGGGTTTTTCTAAGGTATATGCCAAAGCTAAGTATGACGACGATTTCTTGGGAATTGATTCCAGCTTGTTGAAAGCTTCTATGGGTGTTTTGATTTTAGCTGGCGTGTATAAGTATAGGTAAAATAATTACTCGTTATACATGAATGTTGTATATATTTTTAGATCAAAAAAATGAATCAAGTGTTGATTTATTCGATGCAGAGTATAGTCGTATAATATTAAGGGCAATTATGTCGAAAAACACTTTTGAATATGCAAATGAAGTTATTCCTTTGGATGATACCATTAGCTTTTACCTTTGACAAATCAACATTTGCATTCACAGGCAATGCATGTATTGATAGAAAAAAAGTCTACAATTTTACAATGTACTTTGCATAACAATAGAAAAGTTGAACCCGGAGATCAAAAGGCTGCCAACAAGGCCACAGCCTTGTTCATAGAGACGTTCCCATTCATTTTTTCTATGAGTAATTATCAAATTTTAATTAATTTTTTTTACTTCAATATAGACTGTGTCGATATGGTCGATAAGATGCTTTCTTGCTACAGTTGCATAGCTGCATTAAATGCATTAATTATTTTCAAAAAATTAAACCTAATTGCCAAACAACGCATAAAGTAGCAATAAGAAGATATTTTCGACGGGAACTGTGGTTATCCTTTGTATGCCAAATAGATCAGGAAGGCTACGATCAAGGTCATTTGTAAATTTTATTGGTATGCCATTTTCATCATATGCATCGAAAAAATCAAAAAGCGTTCTTCCACAAATTAAAGGAAGACAAAAGTGTTCGATACGTTTTGAAAGGAATTCAACTTCAAAAAATAACACGCATAGTACTATTTGTTGCTTTTGTGCAAAAAGTGCATGTAAAAACATAGATTTATAACCAAAACGTATGTGTTAATTGCATTGATGATAATTCACTCTAATGTATAATAAAACTAAAAGCAATGTTTTAATATTAAGCAAATAGGTATTAATACTAGAAATTTTTAGTTTTCTCATCATGTGTGTTTTTCGTTTTTCTACTAAAAACCATAAGAAATATATTGTGCGTCGAAAACGACGCCAGGGTAGACAATGTAATTTTTTTTTTTTTTGAGGAGCAGATGTATTACAAATGATTTTTAAAATTATTTTTGTACATACATTTTAGAATGTACGAATAGTAATTTTTCAATAAAAATAGAAATTTTTTTTTAATATTAATTTTCTCACTAAATTTCTTATTTAAGCTTTATTTTGTGCAGTATGTATACGTATCTAGTTGTATTTTCATGTATTTTACCGAAAAATACAACCCTGAAAGTATTGAGTAACTAATTTTGAGTATCGAGTACTCTAAAAAATAGCCAGTATTGAGTATTCAATACCGAAATACTCAATACTTTTACAACTCTATTATTATTATCATTTAATTTTTAACGTGTGATTTAAATATTTAGCTTAACATATTTGCTCGGCCTTGCCATATTTTTTGTTCCTTGAAAAAAAATAGTTTATTTTATCAACAAAGAAATTAATTAAATGAAAATGGAAAGTAAATCACGTTTATTTTTATAAACTTTTTTTGTTTATTTAATTATATAAACATGCGTGTTATTGCCACTTAGTGTATTTAAAACTAATTTAATGCTGAGAGTAATCGGTTTTTCTTTTGGTATTGTCGTAGATTTCAAACAAATAACTTTTATTTAAAGTTGTGATAATGAAAACATATGTACATACATCAATAACTGACCTTTACAACCCTGTGTCAGGATTACGGCCTAGCTTCTCGTAGCACTCATTTTGTGTGTGTAAATTTGTATCCATGAGTACCAGGACCTACAGTTTAATGTCGACTCCGAACGACAGACTTGAGAAGCTTGTTCATGGAATTAATTACTCTCAGAGCTTTTGCCAGAAGACTACTGAGATGTAGTCCCGAAAGAAATATTTTTTTTTTTTAAGATGTCGGAGCTGGGTGTCGAACCCAGGACTCATGTCTTAGTAAG
The DNA here is from genome assembly GCA_963576795.1 of Metopia argyrocephala. Lineage (NCBI taxonomy): Eukaryota > Metazoa > Arthropoda > Insecta > Diptera > Sarcophagidae > Metopia > Metopia argyrocephala. Next base: position 34,803,829 of record OY756211.1, read on the forward strand.
CCAACACACTAACCACTAGACCACAGCGTCTACATAACGAAAACCATTTTACTTTATTAATCCTCCCTTTTACTATTGAACACTTTATAGGCTAGTTTTAATAATAGGCCTAAAAGTAGTAGCACAATTGTACCAATTTTACCATCTCTGTCACACTCTCTTATTTGAAATTTTCTCTTCTCAATTTTGCACACACATTCAGACGGTTCAATAATTACAAACGAATTAAAAAAAAACTAAACTAACAAGAACAGCTCGTCAATGTATGTATTTGTATCTACTCATGTCTGTATGTGGGGTAGAAATAAATAAAGACGGTGCGCCGCGACGGCAACAACGAGTTTCGGCTCACTTGTTTGTTTATTTATTTTTTTAGTATTTTATTTTTTATTCAATGTTGTCGTTTATCTTACGAATTTGTTGATGTCAGCCCCACATAAAACTTTGATGGTATATAATAAAATGGGATACGTGAAGAGAGAGAAGGGATCTAGTAGTCATGTTTTTTAGGCGCCAGGTTGCCGCGTCAAGTCGTCACTTTCTACAATATATTGATGATTTTTTAACTTTTAAGAGACTGCGAGTACGCGAATTTTGTAGCTGTTTTTTTTTATTATTACGAGTATTATTTTTTAAAACATATACATACATATCTTGTTTTTTCAACTTAGCCGAGTATTTGGTACAATACAATAATAACAACATGCTATGTATACGGCACTAAATTTTGAATATGAATGAATGGATGACTGTCAGTTAGTTTGTTGATTGTTTAAAAGTGCCTGGTATGTCTATATCTAACTACTGCCTCTTATTATTATGCATGTACGAGTATGTATGTATGTACAATTAACATCAAAACAATACGAGTACTTCCAATGAAACATTAAAAAAAAACAAATTCTTAAAGATAAGGTTCTTGTTAATGCCGCAGATTTTACTGTAAAATAGAATAAAATTGTCTATACTCTGAATTCTATAATCCGTTGTTGACACGAAACTTTTTTTTTGTAAAAGTTTAATTTCAATTGGTTTGGATTCAAAATTACTTTCTTATTCTTATCACTTTGTATGAATCAATTTCCTAATACGAGAAACAACAATTCTAACTTCAATGTTGTCATTACAATGATCGCAATTTAAAATAAAATAAGAAAAATATTTTTAATGTACTCGTACAATCACATTATCAGAAATCTTTCTATTTCTGTTTGAAAAATAAAAATGTCATACTTGAAAATAAATGACTTAAAAGAAGAATAACAAGTTTTAACAAAATCTAAATTTTGATAAATAAATTTTTAATTTTATCCAGTGTAGCTGTGGGACAGGTTCCTATCGCCCAGTTATGCTTATGCACGCAAGTTTCTGAACTTTATTCGGCTTGGGCTGTTTTACACTCAGTTTGTATATGTTTTGGGCTTCTTTTTGCTAACTTTGTAATAAGGTTCGTCTTATTAGAACCATATGTCATATTGGTCCAGCTCTTCCATTTTAGTGTACAATGCAGTTTCTCAACTTTGCATGATTTTTTTTTTTAATAAAATTCAATAATCTGCAATCGTTGTGTGTTTGTAAGACGATTCTTCTTGAAATTACAGATCGAACTTAACATGTTACATGAAATTTTAAGTTTTTAAAAAAGTTGTTAAAAATAAATTTAAAATTAAATATTTTTCTTTTAATTTCGAGTTTGAATTTGCAAAAAAAAAGTAATAAAATTTACAGAACTAGTATCTAATAACTACTTGAATTCACATTGCTTTCAATAAATGTGTATATAAAGGAACTTTCGTTGTTGAAGTTGCATCTGTTTAAAAATGCTTCTTTATTCAGTCTGTTTTACTAAATCATCATGAACGGACATGGAATTCAACAATACGTGTAAATATATAATATAAAATATAATAAAAAAGAAAAAATTTTCGAAATGATTACCAACGACTTGTTGTTTTCCACGGAACGACGCTACACACGTAGCTCATGCCGTATTGGGTATTCTATATGAGCGTCTTGAGGTCTTCTCACATGGCGATGATTAGGTAAACATTTTCTTATGGGGTTTTCAAGTGGTAAACATTTTTTCTCAAGTGTATACGAAAAAATCACAAACACAGCTGCCCTAAAATCCAACATAACCCAAGCCATCTGGCAAATTAAGTCTGATTTTTGCACCAGAGTCATAAAAAATTTTACATTTCGGATATTCTCCATCTAGTGAACACTTTGCAGATATTTAACCAATGATATATTCTACACATAATGGCATAAATAAGAATAAAATAAAAATTAAAAAAAACATCTCACAAACACCTTGTTTTATTTATATTTAAAGATAGGAAACACTTAATGAAAGACTCGGTAGAATAACAAGGATATTGCATGAATGTTCATATACTCGTACATAATTAACAGTAAAAGAATAATAATAGAAGAATAAATGAACAAAACTCTCCAACGATTTGCTAAGAGTTAAAAAAAGTGTAAAATTACAAAATAAAGAAATGAAAAAAAATTTATTATTGAATACAAGTTTTAGAGTACCAAATATTGTAGATGAGTACCACCACGGTAATTTTTTGTATCAAATAGTATTAAAACAACGTAGAATCGTACTAACTTTGCCGTCACTAATTTGTGTATTAAAAATAACAAAAACAACAAATATAAGTATAAACATATTTATATATTTGCAAATATTTGTTTAAATTAAACTGGCGCCAGACATATTTATAACTACTTACAGTAATGGATGGATAAATTTATTGCAAAAGTAATAATAAAAAAGTAAAAAATATATAAGAACGTACATACATATATCTACGAGTATGTATGTGTGTACATATACAATACAAATAAAAAATAGAAAATAAATAAATAAACAAGAAAATATTACATGTAATATATCCACATATAACAATAGTGTGTCCCACTAAAAAATAAATTTTAGGGATCAAACTTACTTTCAACCACTATGAGGTAAAATATTTTTTGAGCATTTTTTCGGATTTTTTGGAAGTGGTTTAGAGCAGAGTTGGTCTTATTGCATTAGATTTAATTTTTCACTAAATTTAGTGGTAGTGGGAAAAATAGTGCATTATCGCCTCTTATATTTAGTGGTAGTGAAAATTTAATGCATTAAATGAAACGAATTTAGTGGTAGTGGAAATTTAGTACATTAAATAAAACAAATTTAGTGGTAGTGGAATTTTAATACATTAAATAAAACAAATTTAGTGGTAGTGGAAATTTAGTGCATTAAATATAAAAATTTTAGTGGGAATGGAAATTTAGTGCATTAAATATATCGATTTTAATGATAGTGGAAATTTAGTGCACTAATTTTGAGTGTTTAGTGGTAATGGAATGGAACTTCTTTGGCACTATACTGGAATGGAAATTTAGTTCCACTACCTCAATTCCACTATCGTTTTAATATACATACTTTCATACATGGATATAATATTACTATATACATACATAGCTTAAGTCAATGTCCAAATAAATTGTAGTGAATGTTATATCCTTACTTTACTAAAGTAAATAATTGTTGTTAATGTTTTAATAAGAATTTTAGTACTTTCTAATGTAATAAATTATTCAGTTCACCATAGGTCAAATTTTAATGCCGCGGACTGTTAATATTGCCAGCCACTAATCATTCAAAATTAGTGCACTAAATTTAGAGATAGAGATAGTGGAAGCGATAATGCATTATAAATTCAATGCAATAAACCCAACTCTGGTTTAGAGATCGCACAAATTTATTTCTAATAAAAAATCTAGTTTTTGGGTTCTATTTAAAATTTGGTTATGAAAAAATCGATATTTTCTCGGTTTCTGGTCTTTATTTTTGTGTGCATAAATAATATGTTTCGGCAATGATTTTGCACATTTTGATACATTATACAGTGAACTCTCGATAATGTGAACTAATTAATGTCGGGGTAGTTCATATTATCGAATTTGTTCACATTTTCGATTGTGATTTTTAAATATATATTACTAAGTTAATCTTTCTAAAAATCATTTCTGCAAGGAATGAAAATGCAAAAGTTACTAAAAAACTTTTTGTAATTTATTTGGAACATAAAAAGTTTTTAAAAATCCATTTTATAAAGAGTACATACATACAAAATATTACGACAAAAAAATAAATAAAATTTACAATGAAAAAAGTTAGGTACATACATACATATATAATTAAATATGAAAATAATTGGTTATTATTTTCTGTTTTTTCTTTTGTTCGACCAGCTTATTTACCGCCAATTCCCTGATTTTTTTCAATACTTTAATGTCAGTTTGATCGACCATTTGAAATTCAGCCCATTGGACAGCTTTGTTAAAAATTTAGATAGCTTCTTTGGCTTTAATGTTGTTTTCAGGCGCTTCAATAAAACAGTCGTCATCATCGTCGGACTCTTCAATTAAATCATTTTCATCAAATGGCGTGACGTCCTCACAAGGATTATTGATCCAATCTCTAATGTTTACAGCAGTAAATACTTCCTGAGGACACAATGTCTGTAGAAGATATGCAGCAGTATTTTCTAAAGATCTAACCTCTGATTGCCACTTTTCTTTTAAAACGATCAAAGGAACATTAAATTCAGGATCGTCTTCATCATTTACCATATTCAAAATATTTTTCCAACAGTTAGATAAAGTTTCTTTACCAAATCGGTTCCAGGATGCCTCTAGAATAGAAACTCCTTCTTTAAGCGTGATTTTTTTCAATTTTTACTTAACACTGTAACACTCGATCCTTTTTTAAATATTCCAAAATTTCGCATTTTTCATTTAAGGATAAAAACTTTCGACTGTTTTTAGACATTACTAATTTTAAAAATAAATTCACGAACCTACCACAACAAGTTACATAAATATACATCATTATATTGGATGTTCATATTACCGCGAGTTTACTGTATATCAGTTTTTCTCAAATTTTCAACAAATATCGAAAAAAAGTTAATAGACGTCACTAGGAATATTCCGGCAAATTTTTATTAAAATAGTGTGAACAGTTTTTGAGAAAATACCCAAAACGACGAAAAAACGTGAATGGGGTATAGAAACCGTGCAATGGCTTTAACCGGCGATTTGTATAATAAAGCAGTTAATAAGAGTCACTAAGACTATTCTGGTATATTTTTATTAAAATCGTGTGAACAGTTTTTGAGAAAATACCCAAAACACCCAGATAACGTGGATGGGCTATAATAACCGTGCAATAGCTTTAACCGGCGATTTGACTTTTTACACTTTAAAAACTGTTCACACGATTTTAATAAAAATTTTCGATAATATTCTTAGTGACGCCTATTAACTTTGTTATCAATCATATTGCCTGTTAAAGGTATTGCACGGTTTTAAAGCCCATTCACGATTTTTAGGGTGTTTTGCAGATTTTCTCAAAAAGTATTAATACATAATTTATATGAAACCTGTTGTGAAAAAACCGTAGTTTGAAAATTTATAATTATTACAAGAAATCCCATTTTTTTAATAAAAGTATTTTGTGAATTTGAAGTTTTATTGCACCGGTGAAATGAAAATATCATAAAGTAGTCCAAAAAATATTGGGTAACTTTTTTTTAAAATAGATATGCCTTTTTTTCTTAATTTCGAGCTTAGTTCTTGTAGACTTACCCTTATTAAAATTTGACCACTTCAAGCGCAATTTTTTTATTTTGCGATTGCACAGTTCCTGATTTGGATTGGGAAACCTTCTGAAATTGTCTGTCGTTTGGAGTCGACTTTAAACTGTAGATCCCGATACTCATGAATAAGAAAAAAAGTTGACACACAACATGAGTTCTGTGAGAAGCTAATTCATTACTCTAAAACAAAGTTGTAATGGCCAATTACGTATGTATGTACTATGTAATTAGAAGTAACGCGGAGTGAAATGGAAAACAAATTAAAAACAACTATTTACAAACAATTCGAAAAATTAATTGAGAAAGAGGTTTAATTAAATTCAATGGGACCACCAGTAAAATATGCCGCTGGTTGGCAAAAAGTATGTTTAAAAGTTTTGAAGCAGACATTTTTTTATTTGAAGTTTTATTATTACACAGAAAAAACTAGATTGTAAATACAATAAATTTTTTTTTATATACAATTAAAATATTATTCAATTTTGCGCTAGCCTTGGTTTTTGTAAATACAAATACGAAATTTGCAGGTTTCTTTAAGAAAAAAAAAACGAACGCAACGATACCATCTTTGGGATTTGAACCTGCGATGTTGTGTGTTTTACACAAGCGCTCTAACCACTACACCACGTCATTCATAACTTTTATTATGTTATTTTTATACAAAATATGCGCAACTAACCTAGGGCAATGTATTCAACAAATAATTTATTTTAATTTTTTGTCAAAGTTTACTTAAAGAAAAAAATGTAACGGTACCATTTTTTTTCAATGATTCTGGTTAACAACTCATTTTGTTGATTGAATTTTTGTGATTTTTTTTCTGTGTAGGTTTGGAGAGATTTCAAATGCTAAGTTAAGAAGACAGAGTCGAAATTAACGCAACTGGTGGGTAGTTACAACTAAAAATATCTTTTGTCTTTGGTTTAATGAAGTATGAAAAGTAATTGAATCCGGTAGGTGTAGCTCAAAGCATTCAATCTTCTGCAGGTGATACTGTACGGGGAGATTGCGACATATGTATATCAGACGTTTTTAGAGTTTGAGTAAAATGTTCCTGGAACTTCACATAAATGGCTCTATTTTTTTCCTGAACTAATTTAAATGTTTGTTTAATCGAAAATATTCAACAATTCTAACAAAATATTTAGGGATGATATTTTTTCTTTTTTAATAATCGATAATACTTCGAGGCCGCCACAGCTGTTTTACATAATGCCATTTCGGCGTCAGCGTGACAGCGGTGTCATCTCAATGCGACTGCAACTATAAATTTCTGAGCGTATCGACGGCGACGTACATAATAATAATAGGGCTGATTGACAATTACCTAATTCACAAAGTTTTGTATCGTTGTTTCATGTATTGCATACAATGTTGGCTTGTGAACATCTATTGTATGTATATGAACGTATTTTGTGTATTAAACGTCAAAAACCAAATTAAAAAAGGAAAAACTGCATTAAAAAGTTGATTTTTACAAACAAAATACATTTTTCTTCCATTTTTATATTTATTTATTTTATTTAATTTGCTGTTGACAATAAAAAGAATTTTTTTGTGTTTATATTTTTGTCAATATTTTTCATTCCCAATAACACAGAAACAAATACAACTTTTTTAAAACATATGAAAAAAAATTGTATGAGTTGTATCGAATGTTTATATACAAATTACCAACAACAAGCGCACAGCTGTTGTAGTGCCATACAATCTAACAACGAATACAATGGATACAAGGGTTTTGTGAATTCGGCAAATAAAATAAAAATGTTTATTCTAGGTGGAGAAAGAGGAGGGTAGTATTTGCAAACAGCATAAATGAAATTGTTGACAATTCTTCTTGACTGTTAATGTTGCTATTTTCGTATTTATTTTTTTTTTTTTTTAATTTTTAAGAGAAGAAAAAAAATTTTATAAATCGAAGAATGAATAGAAAAGACTAACAATTCTATAAATAAATATTTACATAAAACATATTGAGATATTTCGGAAATTTGGAATTACCTCAAAAAATTTTGCATTAATTGCAAATAATTCAAGTGTAATTGTTTTAGTATGATGAATTCGAATTTTCAAATTGTTGAAAAATGTAACCACAAAATATTGTTGGCCTCTACTGAAATTTAAAATATTTTAAGTTAATAACCTCTGGTGTGTAAATTTGAAAATTTTAACCATTAATGATAATTTTTGAACATAAGAATACGTTAATAATTTATTTGCCACTTTATTTTTTTAGTTATTGATTTAATTAAATTTAACTTGTAGTTACGTCCGTTTCAATTTCGTTAATAAAATCGCCAGTTTTGATCGTAGGAATCTAAAATTTTGCACGAAGATGTATTTTGATAAAACAAACTATAATTAATAAAAAACTCAATTTCGGAATATTGTGTAGTTTCGTCCGTTTGTATTTAATATGTACGAATATATTAGAAAAAAAATAACAGGCATAACAAAGTAAAATTTCGGAGTATTGACGAATAAGATTAAAATTAAATCTAATTTCTTAAGCCCAAAAGTTCACAAATGAGAGTCTGTAAGAAAATAATGGGCTGTGGAAAGCTTATTAAAAAAACATATTTAACTGTTATTATTCATTAAGCAAACATTTATAATACGAAACGAAAATCAGATTTACTGAATGACACTGAACCAATAATTCGTTTTCTTCCTTATTCTGAAAGACTAGCATACATATAGCTCATTTGCGAGAAGAGTGGCATAACTCAAAAAAAAAAAAAAAAAAAATCTGACATAAATGCTAAAGGTCTGCATGAATGTTTTGCTTTTCTGCCAGTTTAGAATGATTCGAGAAGTGTACTCTAATTGAGAGTAAATTCAAGCATCGAAACAAATATTCATTCTATTCGTTTTGCAGCCAACGAAACGAAACGAAACGAACAGCCTCAATAAACGAATAGAGTAGAATAGAATAAATCTAAATTTACTCTCGTAATTCTAAATTATTATGGAGACATTCGAATGTCTTGAATGTCTTGAATTTCCTTTGTATTGAAGTAAATGCGATAGTTTGTAGTACAAACAAGCGAATGAAAACAAACAAATTGAAATCTAGCAAGAAGAATAGTGTGTGTATATTAAAGCATTAAAAGGCAAAAAAAAAAACAATTACTTTTTGAATATGTAGTTTATTTATAATTTTTTTTTTAAGTTTTTGTAAATAAGTATGTATGTATTTTTAGAAATTAAGCCAAAAATAAAAAAAAATAAAGAAAAATAACATAAAAAATTATTCAGTTCATTACTTTTATTATTCAGTTCTTTAGTACTTATAATACCAGTACAAGAAATTATTTTCTATCATATTACAAACAAGACATTCTATTCACTCTATTCATTCCATTCTAACTCTTATGTTTCATGTCTCTCATGTCTCCATACTCTCTTGTCTCTATTCTCTCATTATTTACATTCTAACGACAACAACCACTTTTTATGTTTGTTTTATTCGTTTCGCTCATGGTGAAATTACTTACAAGGTGGTGGCAGGTGAATATAGTACAAAAACAACAGGGAATTTGTTTTTGTTTTTTCAGCTCTTTAATGTCAAAAGCAGGTATGGTGAATTAAAAAAGCACATGTGAGAAGTGTGTGTGTGTATTGTTAACAACATACATGTCTCTACACCAAAACAAAAACACGAATACACACAAAGCAAAATGTAAACAAAACATAAATACAAACAAAACTTTTGACAGGAGCGGTATGACCAAAAAAAAAACCCAGCTGGGTTGGCAACACCACCTTGTAAGTAATTCCACCATGGTTTCGCTTTTATGAATTAGAGTTGGAATTGTGTTTGAAATTTTTAGAATGTCTTGAAGATCGTTTCAAACATACCCGTGCAGACCTTTAATAAATGCATTTAAAGATTTTAAGTTAGCTAAACTGATATGAAAAGTACCAGACACTTTTCGTCGCCACTCATTGAAAAAAAGAGATAAAAATACAATTTTTAGATATGTTTTAAATTACTGTTCGTCTCATATTTCTGCATTATTAAACACATTTTTTGAGTTATGTCACTCTTCTCGCAAATGAGCTATATGTATATATTATGGTATAAGAATTATTTTACAATAGACCAATAAGCTGATTTTGAAAGTCAATATATCGTCGCAAGCATTAAAGAACGCTGTAACTGAAAAAAAAATCGAAAATACGTTTTTAGCATCATTTTTATCAGAAAAAAATACACGTCGATTGGTCGCGGTCCCAGATTTCTACGATGAAAATAAATTCACTTACGCCGTCTGCGTTTTGAAAAATACCAGTTGTTCTACTTTCATACAGGTTTTTGGCTCTGGTGAACATTTAAGGTTTTGTCAGTTACAGCGTTCTTTAATTCCGTCGCCGATATGTATGTAAATATAAAGGAATTTAATTTTATTTGGTTGTTAGCTAATTTTATTTGACACTTTTCATGTTTTCAAATTTTTGCAAAAAAAATTCACGTAATTTCATATCAACATATTTATGCATTGTGAGTTTTATAGAGCATATTTTTAATGCTTAAAACTGTTTTTTCAATGCATATTTTAGGAGCTTAAAACTAATTTTTGAAAGCATATTTCTGGTTGCCCTGGTGATAAGTATTTGAATTTATAATTCTTTCTTTTTTGCTTTTTTTTTTCGTTTAGTTTGTAGTTTTTTTTTTTTTTTTTGTTTGTTTTATTTAATAAATACATATTTCTTTTGCTGTTTTAAGGTGCGCCGCAGACTTTAAATACTTAAAAATTTTCATTTTCGCTATATTATTGAAACTTTTGTGTGTGTTGTATAGGGTGTTTTTTTTTTGAGGTATAGAACTTCGAATTGAAATAAAACACAAGAAAATCGTTTTAATGTCCATCAATTTGGCTTTATTGGAAGGATAATTTTATGCCATTAATGTTTAAATATGATTTCGGGCATGTGGCCGCCGCGGCTAGCTCGAATAAAGCCAATTCTACAATAAAGCCAATTCTACAGGTCCAATTTTCAACCACTTTTTCGATCATATGGGGCCGTATGTTGGCAATAACGCCACGAATGTTGGCTTCCAAGTCCCCTAACGTTTCTGGTTTGTTGGCGTAGACGAGCGACTTCACATATCCCCAAACAAAATAATCCAATGGTGCCAAATCACAAGATCTTGGTGGCCAATTGACAGGTCCATTCCGCGAAATTATGTGCTCATCGAATGTTTCCTTCAATAAATCGATTGTGACGTGCGCTGTGTGGCATGTTGCGCCGTCTTGTTGGAACCACAACTCATCCACATTCATGCCATCCAATTCGGGAACAAAATAGTCGGTTATCATGGCTCTATACCGGTCTCCATTAACGGTAATTGACTCTCCAGCATTATTTCGGAAGAAGTATGGCCCAATGACTCCACCAGCCCATAGAGCACACCAAACAGTCAGTTTTTGTGGATATAATGGCGTCTCAAGGGTCTCATGTGGATTCTCTTCACTCCAAATGCGGCAATTTTGCTTGTTGACGTAGCCATTCAACCAAAAATGGGCTTCATCACTGAACAAAATTTTGCGATGAAAATCAGCATCGAGATCAATCTCATTTTCGGCCCATATACCAAAATCACGACGCATTGCATGGTCTCGCGGCTTTAATTCTTGCACAAGCTGGATCTTGTAAGGTCGCAAGCCAAGATCTTTGAGCAAAATCTTCCATAAAGTTGATGGACATAGCTCCAATTGCTGTGCACGGTGGCGAATCGATTCATTCGGGTTCTCTTCAACACTTTGCTCTACAGCGGCAATTGTTTCTTCGGTGCGCACTGTTCGACGTCTCTGCGGATGCGTATTATCACATGGAGTAAACGTAGTGCGAAAACGATCCATGGTTAACCGAATTAATTGCTCTGATGGACGATTATGTCGACCATAAAATGGACGGAGCTTGCGGTAAACTTCGCGAACTGAACCATTATTTTCGAAATTAAATTAAATTAAATTAAATTAAATTTGCACGATTTGCAAGCGTTGTTCTTTTGTCAACCTGTTCATGATAAAATGGCAAACCAAACTAAATATTAATCACTTGACAGCTGACAAAATGGCCGCCAGTTAAAAAAGTGATGCCAACTTAAAGTTATATACCTCAATAAAAAACACCCTATACAATAAATTTGTATTAAGAATAATATATGTTTGAATGTATGTAATACTAATTGCATATAACTTTGTAACACAGTAAATAAAATAAAATATTGAGTACATGCATACATACATACATAATCATTATAACCCTGTGTCAGGGTTACGGCCTAGCTTCTCGCATCACTCATGTTGTGTGTGGTAAATTTTATCCATGAGTACCGGGACCTACTGTTTAAAGTCGACTTCGAATAACAGCTTTGAGAAGTTTTTTCATGGCAATCAATTACTCCCAGAGCTTTCGCCAGAAGACTGCTGAGAGGTAGTCGCCGAAAGAAATAATTTTTCATATTTCTTTTTATCAAGATGTCAGAGCTGAGATTTAACCCCGGTTCTATCGTCTCAGTAAGCCAACACACTAACCATTACACCACGGCGACTACAAGATATATCTGCATACATAGTAAAATATACACATTTACATAAATTGTTGAATCTAGTAGCCCCCGATTTGTATAAAATTGTATAAAAAGAACTCCTCTTAATTGCAAGTACGAGTATTAAGAATTTATCGGCGACAAAAAAATTTTAGCACCGGCTCATTTCTTTTTCATTTTGTCGATACCTATATTTTCAAAAGTATTTTTTATGGCCAGAATGTTCATTTATTGCTAAAATTGTTTATAATTTGTTTGTTAACTTTGTCAGATATTGAATTTTTTTAAAACATATCAATTTGTTTTATTTCAATAATATTTTAAGAGTTCGTTATAAAAAAAACAAATGCTGTTTTTTACATTTTCTTATAACCGAATTCGACTGTAGACGGTTTTGTTGATAACAATTCCATTTTTACATGCATACATGTACATACTCGTATATAACAGAATAATTTATGTAAAAACAGATTTTTCTGAGTGTTAACTGAATAGTTTAATGAGTAATTATTATAGCACTAGCTGACCCGCAGACATTGTTCTCTTCACATTACAAAAATGTTTGTGTTCGGTATGTGAAAAGACAACTTTTTTCAATGGCTTTACTAGGATATTCTAATTTCGGGAACATACGACATTACATGCCAACTACGAATGCATTTTTTTATTTCACTAGAAAACTTATTGTGGACTATTGCGAACATTAAAAAAAATGCAAACTCGGTCTAAGCATTCTGCGATTTTAGATATTTTGCAATAAGGTAGTCGTAAATGTGGACACATAGTCTATATTTCTTTAAAATCTTAAATTGAATTGTTACGAACATAAACAAATTTGCCAAATAAGTACAGCCATTTTTTAATTTTAAATATTTAAAAAAATAGGCGTAAAAGTAGACGTGGACAATCCTGCTTTTGAGAGTAGGAAGTTTGATAAGTGCTAGACGGCTTTCGTAATTCGGATTCCACTGAAGATTTCTAAGGCAAAAAAGAAGAAACTGTTTTTGTACAGACTCAGAATAATGCTATCTTCTGTTAAATTTAGTTGTACTGGATATATTAATTCAGATCGTTTTTCTATTTTAATGTAGTAATCTCTATTTATTCTAGATTTCATGGGAATTGTAATTTCTGTTTCCTGTAAAGTTAGTGAAATCGTGAATGTTTCATAATCAATTTTGCATAAAAATATTGTGAAAAAATCTCTTCCTAAGATTCCGTCCGTTGGTATTGGAAAATTATCATCGACTATGTGGAAATTGTGTTTTGATTCGTTATTGTATACGTTAGAATTTAATTCTGTGATTCCAATGGAATTTATCTTCTCATGTGTTATACCAGAAAATGAACATGATTGTTCTTTATCAATAAAAAGATCCTCATTTAATTTACCTAATTTACATAATGAAATATCAGCCCCTGTGTCTATTAAAAATGTTAAACTAGTTCTTGTTCCTATATCTAGTTCTATATAATTAGTAGTATTTTCAGAAATAGAAAAAAATTTTATTTAATTCTGCTCCGGAGGATGAATGATTAAATTCCGATTATTCATCTCTGGGCCCTCGGAGTTTTCCTGAACTACACGTACGTTATTTCTACTATTATTGTAGTTATTATTATAATTGTTATTGTTATTATAATTCTTGTTATTACTATTGTTATTCTGGTTTCGTCTACTATTATAATTGTTGTTTTTTCTATTGTTGGGACGATTATTATTCTGGTAATTATTATTCCCGTTATTATTATTATTATTATATCTATTATTATTATTTCTATTGTTATTATTTCTATGATTGTTGTTGTTTCTGTTATTATTAATATTTCTATTATTAAAATTCCTATTATTATAATTATTATTATAATTATTATTCCACCTATTAGAATTGTTTCTATTTGAAAAATATAATATCTGATTTTCATTATTGGCAAAATCTTTCTCTAATTCTATTGCCAATTGTACTGCTTCATTCAAGTCCTTAGGTTTGGAAGCAAAAATTGTTGGCTTAATGTCTGTATTAAGACCATTTTTGAATATATTTAATGCGTAGGAGAGAAATAATCGTATCTTTTTGTATACCATTGCATTGTGGTATTTCGTTTATTTGCAGTTCATTCAATTCTGCAATCATTTCTAGCAGTTTTTCATTATAAGCCTGTACCTTCATGTTCTTTTGCATAAATTTGCCCAAAGTTAGCTGTATTTGTGCTATGGTCTTCGTAGACTTGTATCTTGACTAAAGGGAATTTTTGAGATCATCGAAATTATTAATGTTGCTAGTACTTATGGCAGTCCGCACACTTGGTGTTAATTTAACATTAATGACAAAATCTATGAGTGTTACTTTTGCGTCGGCTGTCAAAGAATTATAAATTATTTCAATTATTTTCAGAAATGAAGTTAATTCTTTATAATTTCCAGAAAATTCTGATATACTTTTCAAAGATACTTCCAAATTGAATGATGCCATTTTTATTATAGAATTTGAACTTGTACTTTCAGTGGCTATGTTTGAAATTTCGGTCTCTTTTTCTGAATTTGTGTCCAATTCTTCTAGTTTCTGTTGTAATATAGTCTTTGCCTTCTCATAATTTGTATTGAATTTCTCTATTAATTCCTTTTTTATTTCTTTACTAGAGCTAAATTCTATAAATTGTCTCTTTATTAGTTCTACTTCCTCTAATTTCAAAACTAATGTTCTGTTAGTGTACCCTCTACTACCAGATTTTCTCAAGTTAGTTATAATTTTTGCTAGACTATCTATTAATTGGTCCATTTACAATCATTCAAAATTCAATCATTCTATTATAATTTAATTTTATTTAAACAACATTATTATTGACCTTCTTATTTACATAATTCTTATAGTAGTTGCTTAACGTTGAAATACATATAATGAGAATTAAAATTGAAATTAAAATTGTTATTAAGGTTAAATGTTCATTATTTTCTTTTGGTTTCTGGTTTCTAATAAAGCAGTATTTTAAGTACCAAAAATATTTAGTTTTTATATTAGCTGCTTTTCTTTAGTGTTCAAAAATATCTTTAAAAAAATTTTTGTTTTTGGAAAGCTTTAAACAGGCTTTCCTTTTATATATCTTCTTAATATAAAATTCAATGTTTTCTTTGAAATTTTTTCGTATTTGAGATATTTTCAAGATATGTATATTGTTATCATTTTTGTAGGCAGTTAAGTTTATATGCTAATTTTTTACTATCCCTCTTTAATTAAATTAAAGTTCATTCTCCGTCCATCAAGAGTGTTCAAAGTTATTTTAGCCAGATGGGAAAGTGATTTTTTCAAAATAAATGAAATGGAAAGGTTCCAGTTATGTGGGCAGGACCAAAAATGGAAGATTCCAGATATTTGGGCAGGATCGCCATATAAATGATAAAAAAAAATATTTTAAAATGACCTATTGGTATTGCATTAGTATCCTAGATACGACTAATGCAATAGAAGCCTTGGTTTGTAGAGCGACGCTTCAGAAACTCGGCAGACGAGCAATTAATGCCCTTTTGAGTTCAGTAAAACAAAGGAGTTCAAATGTTAAACTGTAATTGAACTTTTATTTAAAATTCAACAACTTATATACTAATTTACAATTTATCTTAAAATTATCTAACATATTCTGCATCATATTGTAACATGATGTCTAACTTTTCATTTACATTACAAATGCATTTACTGATCGATTGACCAATCAGTATAGTTCATTAAATTGCATTTCCCCTTTTTATGATATTTGACACAACAAAATTAGTTTTGCAACAAAAAGAAATTTGTTTTGCTTTTGTTTATTCTTTAAATACGGTCAATTACCTGAGCAATGAAATGTACGGTCAATTACCTAAGAAATGAATTGTCTGTACAGCAAAAAATAAATACTAAAAAAATAAAAATACTCATGTTACAATTCGCGGAAGGTATTTGGGTATATGTATGAAATGTTGTTGTCATATGTGTCTTAAAAAATAAAAAATAATATTTTAAGAATTTGTTTTATTCTTTTAGTTCTTTTTTTCCTAAAAAATATTACTTCCCCGGGGGAAAGAAAGAACTTTAGCACTAAGACGCTGCTCGTGTAAAGCTCTTTCGCGTCTTAGTACTACGGCACACGAAGATCTCGCCTTTTTGCGTAGCGTATCAGTATGTGCGCACTTATTATTACGCCAATTTCTGAACGCTTCCTCTCTAAATCTGACTGCCAATCTGCACGTCTGATTAAACCAGGATTTGTCTCTTGGTTTAATCGAAATATTTTTAGACGGGAGAGGTATCCATCCCCAATTTTATTATATTCACAACCATTTCTGCCATGGCATTAACATTTGAATCAAGGAAGCAGAGTCCCCAGTTAAAATGCCGAAAGAAATCGTTGAACTCAGCCCAACGGGCTTTTCCGTAATTAAAAACTGAGCGTTTCATAGCTGTCGTTGAAACCTCATGAAGCCTGGATAACGGAAAAGAGGCAGAGATGGTACAATGATCCGAATTGCCGAGAGGTGCAAGAATATCAACTGCATACTTAAGTATTAGGGTGTGAAGTGAGGAAGAGGTCAAGTGTATTATTCTGTGGATCAGCATCCCCAGAAACTTGGGTCTCACATAAGGCGAGGACATCCGGCCTATGGATACAAACATGAGCATACACAGAGAAGAAATTTGCCCTTAGCCCACGCACGTTACAAAAATCCAAACGAAAACGGCCTGCCACCACGACACCAATAAGAAAAAAACAAATGTCCTATTTTAAAATACGAACTGCAAGGAAATGGATTACTGCTGATTGATTATTCAATGGCCTTCACCATTAAATAATCCAACAGCAATCAACCCCAAGAAGCTCGCAAAATAAAAATTGTGACCAAATTATCAAAAGAATCGAAGAGCACAATGTACCGCTAATGGTGCCATAAAAGCCCCAAATGTGGCACTTTTGCCCCTTTCCTGATAGTCGCCAGATTGTACAGCATGTACCAACACTATCACTTTTCGTTCTGTTCTTTTTTCTTAAGCCAATGCAGCCGTTATTATTTTAATTTTATTGTTATTGTTGTTGTTATTGTTGGTGATGGTATTTTATTTGTTTATTTGCATTTGGTATTATGGTGTTGTTATTAGTGTAACGAGGTTACATGTTGACTGTTTTTTTATTTATTATTTTTTTTTTATTCTTGTTTTTTCTTTTAAACACATAAATTCATAACGACACAACAGACGACGGACAGCGCAAAACACATGTTTGCACGGCGGACGACAAACACTAACTGTGGGACACCAGATGGAACAGAGATAGTTTTTGAGTTATGCTTCCTCAATAAAATGCATTGAAATCTATCGATCAGATAAGAAGATATCCATTTAAGAAAAACAGGGGATAATCCATTTTTATTCAATTTGTGTAAGAGGAGATTATTGTTGACTTTATCAAAAGCTTTGCTAAAATCCGTATATATGGTGTCGGTCTGCATGCCTTTGTTAAAAGCGCTTATAACTGGCGAAGAAAATTACAGTAAATTTATTGAAGAAGAACGCCCTTTTCTAAATCCATGTTGTAAGGGTGACATAAATGATTAAATTATAAATAAATTATAAATTTGATGAGAGAAACATTCCGTTGCTATTTGTTCAAAAAGTTTAGGAATAATACTTAATTTAGCTATGCCTCTATAATTCGATATGAAGGATTTATTTCCAGATTTGAATAGGGGTATAATAAAAGATTTTTTCCAAAATTTTGGAAAATAATATAATAAGTAATAAGAGATAAATTAATAAGTATGTGAGCGGCATAACCAGTGCTTGCGAGCAGTTTAATAGTACACAGCTTAGGATACCGTCAGGACCAAAACTTTCAGAATTTTTTAATTTATGTATAGGTTTTGAAATGGTAGAGGGATGTATTTTTGGTAGTGTTATTTGTGTGAATTCTGGGATTGGATAAGGATATTTATTTAGTTGGTTCCATTTTTCTGTTGAATAGGAAAAGGAGAAAAATTCTGCAAACATATCACTTATTTCATGATCTTTCGATGATATTTGACTTTTGAAAGATATAATTTATATGATTGTGTATTCGTCGAGTTGTAAAGTGACCTGTAGGCAGAATTAAGTTTGTAACCCGAACTGGAACCAGATTATTTATAATATTTATTTTTTTGTGTTTTTAGTCTTGCCAGTCTTTTTATGTTCCAAGACGGGCCGCTGCGAACTCTTTTCTTCATCATTGGAATTGACCGTTTAAAAGCAATATGCAAACCAGTATAGAACTTATCAATTATTGTATCTATTTCTTGCGGAGTCAAATAAATTGTAATTGTAATTGTAATAACTTAAATTGTAATCAAACCAATTTTCGGAGTTAAGAATGTTATTTGAACACCATTTCATTATGTGCATCGTGTTAAGCTGTTTGGTAATTAGCACTGTTTAAGGTAACCTCGAGACAAGGATGGAAAATATCTTCAGGTTTATGTAGTGGATCAATAGGGCTTAGGTTGAAATCATCAGTATCATTAACAAAAATTAAATCGAGTATTCTTCCGAATGAATTTTGAATGTTGTTTAATTGGAAAAGTCCAAAATCTGCCAACGAGTCTACAAAACTTGTATTTGATACGGTTGTGGTTAAAGGTGATAAGAAGTTTGAATCTTAACTTTCATGCCATGATAAAAATCACCGAGTACAATAACTGAGTCACGAGTATCTGATTGCTTCATTATGCATTCAACAGCCATTAAATGTAACTCATATGCACAGACAGCGATCAGGACACCACCACTATCTCTCCCAACTCTATCACGTCTATATATTTTAAATTTGGTGCACATTATTTCGGAGTTATGAATTATCTTTTCAGATTTATCTCTTAGCCACGTTTCTGTTAAAACGGTTATATTGTGGCTTAAGCCAAAGCTATCAAAATAAAATTTATTTAATTTGGTATTCATTCCCTGAACATTTTGGTACGCGATAAAAGGAGAGTTCTCGACATTACTAGAAATTTAATTAAGATTTGAGGGTTTAGGAATCATGTTTTGTTTTTTGCAATGGATTTAGTAGCACTTGGAAGTATTACATTTTCATTATTTCTATAAATAAATTCTTTCACAATAGTATTCTTTTGCCAAAAATTAGGATTCACAAGACGATCAAAAATAACTTCAGAAGCTATTATCTTAAATGAAGCCCTGTTTCGTGCACTTATCCTGAATATTTTTATACTGTTGCACCAGCATTGCTCACTATTGTTCTTAATATAAAATTCAACATCAAGTACAGTTGTTTCTGGGGCAAATCGAGTAGTAAAAATGATTTCATTGGCGGAATAACTCTAAGCGGTTTAGGTTTAATACCAGTATTCGATTCATTATATAGTAAAAGAGTTTGAGGATTTTCATTAGGATTAGTTACATAAAGAGTAAGCGGAGAAAAAACCATTAATTCAGGAGGATAGTTAATAATCTACCATTCATAATTAGAAGGTAGATTAGTGTTTAAATTATGTTGAAAAGGATGATTTGACTGAATAGTGCTTAAATTCGAAGAAGGAATGGCAGAAGGTACTGCATCATCAACTGAATTGGATATTTTTCATTTGTTGTACATTTTTCTTTGGAAATATTTCAGTTTTCAGTAATAACTGCAAACTTAGAATTCTATTTCTTTCTTCATTTCATTCTTCTTTCATTTCTATCATTCGATATTTTTGAATTTCCAGGGACAGTTCTTTTCCGTTTTCTTTTTTGTAACGCTGTAAAATTGTTGAAATTAGTAAATTTCGAAAATAGTTCACCATATTTATCCAGTTTGGACTTCAAAGACAAATAATCAGTTTGAATATCATTGAATTCCGCCTTGTAGCTCTTAAAAAAATTTATAAAATTCAATTCCAATTATTCTGCAATTTGGACAGGTCCATTGAAGATGTTTTAATTTATCAGCTAGAGCGCCAGCATCACGTGTTTTGAGGCCACTGCATTTAAGTGACAGTTTCCTCTTTAAAACACAGTGAATGCAGCTTAACCCATTTGGCGCCTCTGTACTCAATTGAGTACAGCTAAACATAGACATATATTTTAAAAGCTTTAAAATTTTTGTGAATTTTTTGCATTTCTATGTTAAAAGAAGGCTACAACCCTTTAAAAAATAAAGAAGATTTTCTAGATTACACATCTACTCTCCAAAATGTACTGTTAAAGTTACAAAAAGTTTGTGTGGCGAGATGAATACAAATTTTGCCGTTTTTCAGTTTTCACAATATCACTGATATCTTTTCTGCTTTATTCACCTGAAAGCGAACATTACTCTTCATAAACTAAGCAAACAACAAATGACCTGCTAGCTAATTTTACAAAGTTACACAATTTCAATTTCAACTGTACTCAATTGAGTACAGCGGCAGAATCCATATAAAATTGTGGCGACACTGTTACAGAAATAACATACTTGTTGGCTTGTTGGCTACCAGCCAGTTCCATCGGATATTGTTATACTTTCGATTTTTATTGTGAAAAATCAAAGGAAAATTCTACTGATTCTTTAGGATCTAGAGTTGTTAAAAAGTTGATTACCAAAATGGAGACTGACCCAGCATCGCACTAAATATTTTTCAATAACTTTTTTACTAGTTATAATCTCATGGTGGAATTCAAGAAAAAAGGATTTAATGAAACAATTAGAGAAAACAGAACTAAAAAAATTCCATTAAAAAGTTCTAAAGAAATGAAAAAAGAAGAGCGAGCCCCACATGACTATAGGTTTGACAAACAAAATGAAGTTCTTTTGGTAAAATGAAAGGCAAATAGTGTATGTACAATGGCAACAAATTATGATACAATTGAGCCTTTAGGAATTGTCAAACGTTGGTCTACTACACAACGGCAAAAAATTGATGTCAGTATTCCAAAAGTATTTCAGTCTTACAATAAACATCTGGGAGGAGTAGATGAATTAGACCAGTCTATTTCATTTTATAGAATAGCGATTTATGGTAAGAAATGGTGGTGAGTTTTGCTTACCTATATTATAGATATGGCCATTTCAAATGCTTGGAGATTACATGTTATGAGTCACAGCGATAACATGGACCAACATTTATTTAGACGTTCCATTGCAAGGTATTATTTACGCCAAAACGTGCAAACAAAAGCTCGACCTTCATCTTCATTGATACTGGGGTTACCTCAAGATGGTATAGGTCACTACCCCTAAAAACTAGAAAAACAGCTAAGATGTGTTTTATGTCATGCAAGAGTTCGCTGGCAATGCAAAAAATGTTCAAAAACTTTATGCATTGAAAAAAGATGTTTTGAGGATTTCCACCTGTAAGTCGCCGCTTTACTTAATTGAGTACACCCATCCCACTCAGCCTACTTATCACTTTTAAAATTTTTTTCGTTAATTTGTATTAATTTTATATAAAATTAACTAAAAAATAAACTTTTTTGTTAATTATCTCTTCTCGTTTTATTTTGGCGGTAAATGGGTTAACACTCTCACAATACTTTATGTATCCACACACTAAATAAAGAATGTGAGTAACAGAGGAAGAAAATGTCATTCAACAATGTGTCACTCATAACAGCTTGTGTAGTACACACTATACAGCATATCAATAAAAAACAAAAGAGACCACCAAATCAAAAGTATGAATTCACTGAAAAAAATATACATCCACTTAAAAAACCAGCACTCATTATGAAATTGGTTTTTGTTTTCTTGTCAGACGCTTTTTGTACAAAGACAGCTTTGAAAAATTCTGTCGTCATTGAGAGAGAGAATATGTTTAAAATGTAAATACATACATACTATGTATGTGCCCTCTGCTTTGCTCTTTTTTAGGAATGTTAAACTATGTATGTAAAAACAACAAAAACACAACCACAGCACAGTGAATGCTTACTGTTAAGAATGTGGTATTCACTGTTATTTTGAGTTACTGTGATTATGACTCACTCACTCAAATTAAATGAATGCAGTAAAAAATGAATTTGGTACACTATTTAGTCTGTTAAAGAGATATCCACATTTTGAGTGAGAGCACAACAATGAGTCAACAATTTTAAGTTTTTTCACATTCATTGCAGGTCTCCATTTCCTAAGCATAACCAATAACACACCATACGTTCATCGCCAGAGTTATTGCAATTTTTATTACAGATTCCATGGTGTTAAACAAGCAAAAAATCGATTTGTAACGGCGATAAATATAATCCACACTTAAGGATGTGGTTGTTGTACTTGATATACGATGTTCGAGAAAACGGTTCGAGAATTAAGGTTTGTGTCCAAACTTATTCAATTAGTCAATGAATAGAATAAAATAATATAGATATTAAAGTTCGAAATGTAAAAGCTTTTATGAAGCTTTTAAATTAATCAGCAAAAAAAAACACTTTTGGCGCGAAAAGTAAGATATTGTTACGAAAAATAAATTAAGGAAAAAAAAGCGCCAAATATTACAGCTAAAATAAAAGAAAAACCCGTATTATGGTACATTTTAGAGTAAAAAAAGTAACAACAGCCACGTAATTTTGTCTTGTGCTGTTACCAGTAAAAACAAATACACACATGCACACATACATCTTTATATTAGTGCTGCAAAAATAACTACGAAATCATTTCAACTACAACAACATAAGCTACGATAGAGTAAGGATCAACAGTGAGTCCCTAAGTGTGGTATTGTTTAACAGTGTATATCTTGTAAAGGTATTAAATGAAAATATGTAAAGTAAATTAGCAAATACAACATCAAATCAAGTGGTTGTTATTGCAATTAAGAACCCACTTAATAAATTATTTCTATAAAAAAGGTTTATAGAAAGAAAACGTTTTAAAAAGTAAAAACGTAACAATATTTGCTCGCTCTGATTATTTTGAATTTGTTGTTGTATGTTTTTGTAAATTTTGCTCACTGTTTATTATGATTTGTTATTTTATGCTTTTGTAAATTCTCCACTGTTAAAGCTTTGGCTACAGTATTGTTTACATTTAAAGCCAGGCCCACGATATCGAATCGTGTAGTTTTAATCGACAAACAGCTGATTTGCGGCAGACTAATTTTTGTGTCGCCAAAAATAAATGCGATTGGTAACACAAAATTTTTTTACACACATATACATAAATAAACAAAATCGGAATAAGTTTGTTTACTACATTTCTGTCAAGTTAAACTAGCACACGGTTGCATTTTTTACTGTACAATTTAAGCATATCAGCGCTTTTTTCGTGTATATTAGCGATTATTTTTTGATATGTTGATATGGCAGCTTTGTTGTTTATTTGCATTACGTTGGTAACGTAAAGCAAAGCGAACGATAAAGTGACAATTAGTGGGCCACAGTTTAGATTCACAGTGAGTGACTGAGTTTCTTTCGCTTAAAGGCCCAACCATAATGTGCTTAGGCTAGCTTAAACAACTATGCGAGTGCATGCAATTAAATGTGTATAACCATAATGTACATAAAACACGTTTCGTTGAGTTTCGTTCAATTTCATTTGTTTACGTTTGGAGCGAAGCCGATCGCACCAAACGTACGTAAACAGCTGTTTTTGTGTTTGTTTAAAAAATAATAAACAAAAGACCGCAGTGTGCAATGGAAACCGAGAATAACTTTATTGAAAATTTGATTGAAAATATTAAAAAAAAAAACTATTTCTCTGTGACAAATGTGTATCTCATTCATTTTCAACCATTTAAATATTTTTGTTTTCTGTTCATTTTGTAGCACATTAATAACAAAATTTAAACAAATGTGCTTTTGTTTACAATTGGAATGAACGCACGGTTGTATTTTTTACTACTATTTTTTATTTATGATTTAATTTTTTTTAAATTAACAAAAATAAATATAACTGACGTGTTTTTGGTAAAATATCTAACCGTTGTAGATATTAAATAACATTTTGTGATAAAAATCTATATATTTATAAAATATAGAGACAAATCAAGCTTTACATAAGTACTAATGTTTGCAACTAAGAACAACTTGTATTTAAGTTCAAAAAGTACATTATAGACACTCGAAAGCTTCGTTAGACTTTTGACAGACGTTTCGTTGATTTTTGACATTAGCTTACGTCAACAAAAGTACATTATAGTTGGGCCTTAAGTTTTCTTTCGATATCGTGGGCCAGGCTGTTATTTTTATATTGTTATTGTAATTACTAGTATTTAATTTTGTTCACTTTTGCGTCAATTTTTATTTTTATGAAATTACTAGTTTTTACTCCCTTTATTAAACAAATACAATGGGAATCATACACTAATCTGTAAATTATTTTTCACTTTAAAAACCAGTTTATAACTTTAGTTGAATATTTAACGAATTAAAGAGAAATACTCTTAACAAATTAAAACAATTATTCTGGTTGAATTACTCAAAGAATCAATTGATGAAGGAATAATTTTACATAATGGTTCAATTAATTGGTCATCAATATTGTGATTTGTGAGCCCATTGGATTATTTTTATGTTTGGTTATGTAAAGTAACATGTACGAGTACGTATACTTGAACACCTGAAAATCAACGTTATTTTGTTTTAATTTGAGATATCCTCCCAATACACTCGTACATATGTATGTTTTATAATTATAATTTTAGTTTATAATTTAAAAAGATAAATAAAAAGTTTTTCTAAAATTATTTTATCACAAATTTACATATTTATATGCTTACAGGTCAGCGATTCTCATCGAATTGGTGCGAAGTTGCATATTGGGAAATGGCTAAAAGAGTTGGTGAACGATATCCGGCCAATACACCTACAATAAATATATTTTCAGATAAGCCATATGCAGCCAGTGGAGACTATAGAGACGGTATGTGCCTTAGAGAGTTAGTTGAAAAACGTACAACACCCTCATCCGAGGATGTTCGACACACAAGGCAAAAAATTGGTTTAGGTAAAAACATATTTCATTAAATAATATGTACATATGGATGTATATATACTAATGCCCGTATTCATAAAAAGTATTTTAGATTTATTGAGGGTTTATTTGACAAGTATTGCATAGAAATTTGTCAAATATGTCCTCAATATATGTATGTATACCTATATACTATATGTATACGTAGATATATACTATACATATGTATGTATGTAGGAATATAACATACATACGTATATATGTGTGTTTTTTATAAATTTTAATTCGTATAATTTTATCATTATGTAGGCATTACTCTTAGTCAGGATTGGGATGGTGTATGGTTGTACAATCGTTCGTCTGTGCCGATTTTCGTCTACTCGCCTACCTTGACAGAAAGCTGGTTTCGGGTTTGTCGTGTTGAGCCTGGAAATTGTTTAAGAGCTTTTGATAAGTACAAGTAAGGCAAATCATCATTTAAAGAAATTAAAAACTATTAATATATTAATAAAACATTTGGTTTTTAGGGCTCTTTCATTAGTATACCCTACCCAGTTTCCAGGTGTTCAAACCGGGCCAATAGATAAGTTTAGTATGTGCATCAGTTTTGGTAAAGGTTGGGGTTTTTCCTATAAACGCCCTAACATAACTCTATGTCCCTGTTGGCTGGAAGTATTTTTTAAACCCCAACGGTGACAGACATTGGTACTGATAAACGGTGTGAAATCAAAACCTCTGAAACCAGTAATAAAAGCGATTATGTGGGGCCGTAAAGCAGTTAATTTCAAAAATAAATTTACAAAAATTAGATATTCACTCAAAAAAACATCGAACCTGCAGCAACCCGTAAAAAATATTAACAGTTATGATATTTTCCTTAACACATTAAATATCGCAAACAAATTCTTCAGATACGGCCATCTTCTTTCTATTTATATTTGTTATAACAACGAGTATGTTATCCATTGTATCAACGTACAAAGTTCAAGTTTAAGCTACAAACTCTAGTCAAGTTTGTAAAGTGTTTTTCAATGAAATGACTTGAATTAACTCCAAAAACCAACAACATTGTCATTAAAACTTTAAAAACAAACAAGAGAAGGACGTGAGGAGGGGTAGGTTATACAAACTGCATCTCTAAAATATAAAAAAAATTAACTCAAGGACTGGAATTAGTTTTAATATTAAACAGATTTTCGTTTTTTCAATTCACGTCTTCGATAATATGTCAAATATACAAAGGCAAGTAAAAACGACGATGAAAATTATACATATGTTTGTATATGTATATAAACATTTCACGTACATACATACTAAGATGTACGAGTATGTATGTTTAAGCAACGAAACGGTTTAACTGTTTGAAGTGAAAATCCTGTGATCAAATTAATCAAACATATAATTTACAAGTACTTTGTACATAAATATTATTATAATTATTTAAAATTTAAAAAAAAAAATTAAATTTAAAACATAATAATCTGGAATAAAAACAAAGAGAACTTTAATTTATATACATATGGATTTCTATTCACAAATAGATCATTACACATTAGAAAAAAAAAAACAAAAAGAGAAAAATGTATATATATTTTTTTTATGTGCATAGACGTATTGGGTACATGCTTCTGTAAAGCGAAATCCAGTGAAATTGACATCGCATGAATTTTAAAATGTAACAATGTTTTAATGTACTCGTATGTACATACTTAAATTGTATTAACAATCATTCACAGAAATTCTCTGTATCTATGAAAACTTTAAAATAATTGGCTTGATTTCAATTTTGCGCGATTTCGTTTTACAGAACATACCCGTATATGTATATATGTATGTATCTCTGTATTAATATTTAAGGGCTGTGTGCATAACTGGTAGCAAAGTTATAATGTGAAAACAAATTTATTTGTTGTAGAGTAAAATGTCATCCAGTTTGAAATGATATGTACTTACATATCTAATTTGGCAATATAAAATTTGGGTATTTGTGGAATACGAGTACAAGCAAACAAACATTACATTTTTTACGTTTATCCTTTTTTCAAACTTTTACAGTCTAATTCATAATGACAAAAAACGTGCTTATAAGAGCTTTATAAGCATGACTTCTTAATTTTGTATTCATAAACAACAGACAGGGCCATTACGCTCTCATAAACCATTTATAAATGTGAAAAAATTTGTGATTTAGATTATTAGTATTCGCCCATGTTCTGAAAAACGCTGCGTTTTCAAAACGCATTTCATTTTGAAAACGCAAAACGCATTTGAGCATGTTCTGACAAACGCCCGATTTGCTTTTTTTCGATTTTACAACAAATGGAAATATTAACTAAATAAACGCAAATGGCGATGTTTGGCTATGAATATCCATCTTTAAAATTGTTTTTGAACTCCTTTTAAGAGTTTTCTTTGTGAATTAGTACAAAATTGTGTATTCAGTTGATTATAAATAAGTAAGCAATTGAAACAGACAAGTGGTATTAAAAAAGCAAATTTTTAAATTATAAATTTTTAAAGAAAACGTACAAGATTCCTTTAAATCATATTAAATTTATATACTGTATAATTTTTTAAGGTATACATTTAATACAATTGACCAAAAGGCTTCAGAGTACATTAGCGATTTGAAATCGCCAAAGTTTTAGCGTTTTCGTTTTGCAGAACACCTATTTGGCGATTTCAAATCGAAAACGCCAAATTCAAGCGTTTTGCGATTCTCAGAACATGGGCGATTGTATAAATAAAAGTGGACAAATATTGTATTACAATGAATACAATAAATTCAATTGCAAGAATCAGTATTTTTTTTTTTAATTCACATAATTAAAAATTTTCGTATAATAGCAAATGATTGCAGTCTCTGCACAAAATTAAATTTCTAAATGGCTAAAAATTGTTTTTATTTTGTATTACATATGTATACCAACTCCTTTCTTTACAGACTTTACGATATCCACTGTCACTGTTTGTTTATCTCTATCTCTCCTCTTTGCAACTGACTCGCCAGTTGGAAAAAATTGATTACCTTATTTTATAATTAATTAAATAATATCTGCCTTAAGAATACACACTGCTTACTTACTTACTTAGCTGGCCATAACAACCCGTTGACGGGTTTCGGCCTGCCTCAACACTAGTCTCCAGGCGTCTCTGCTAAGCGCACGTCTTCTCCAGTTGGTCACACCAATTGATGACAGGGCTCCATCTACCTGGTCTTTCCAACGTAAACATGGACGTCCTCTGCGCCGACTTCCAGTGACCTTCGCATCGAAAACCTTTTTCGCTAGAGCAGATTCTTCCATCCGAACAACATGGCCGAGCCAGCGCAGCCGCTGGATGTTAATGCGCTGGACAACATCTACGTCGCCGAGGAGCTCATACAGCTCATAGTTGGTCCTAATGTGAAACTCATCACCTTGCTTCAGTGGACCAAAGATCTTGCGAAGAATTTTTCTCTCAAACACTCCCACGACCGCTGCATCGGCACAAGACAGCGTCCATGCTTCCGCACTTCCGACTTGTAGAGTGTTAACTTCGTCGCACAAGAGAGGTCTCTGTTACTAAACTGCCTACCGAGACCGTAGTAGCACCTGTTGGCCAGTGTAATTCTTCGCTTGATCTCCAGACTGACATCATTCTTGCTGGTAATGGCGGTGCCAAGGCAGATGAACTCCTTGACCACATCGAATGTATAGTTGCCGGCTGTAACCTGGGAGCCGATGCGATCAACATCCCTACTCGTCGACAACATGTACTTCGTGTTGCTCTCATTTACCGTTCAATAGCATTAAAGGCTGCGGTGACATCTCGCTTGGTATGCCCAATGATGTCTATGTCGTCGGCATACGCAAGGAGCTGGACACTTTTATTAAAAATAGGGCCATTACAATGTACACCCGCCTTTCGCAAAACACTTCATGACGAAGTTAAAGAGGTCGCAGGATAAGGGATCCCCTTGTCTGAAACCTCGCACGGTATTAAAAGGCTCGGAGAGGTCTCTTCCTACCTTGACGGAGCTGCAGGAGTTGCTCAACGTCATTCTGCATAGCCTTATCAGCTTAGCAGGAATACCGAGCTCAGACATTGCGGCATAAACGCGATCCCTTATTGGGCTATCGAAGGCTGCCTTAAAGTCGACAAAAAGATGGTGTGTGTCGACTTGACTTTCATGGGTCTTCTCCAGGATTTGGCGCAGTGTGAATATCTGGTCAATGGTGGACTTACCAGGTCTGAAGCCGCACTGATAAGGTCCAATCAGTGAGATGGCGAATGGCTTCAGTCGTTCACACAATACGCTCGTAAGAACCTCATATGCGATAGAGAGGAGACTTATACCCCTGTAGTTGGTGCATATCGTGGGGTCTCCCTTTTTCAGGATGGGACAGAGAGCACTAAGATTCCAATCGTTGGGCATACTTTCCTCCAGCCATACACTGCAAATGAGCTGGTGCATGCACCTAACCAACTCATCGCCTCCATACTTGAAGAGTTCAGCTGGCAAACCATCAGGTCCAGCTGCTTTGTTGTTCTTCAGTCGCCATATGGCAACCTTGACCTCTTCATGGCTGGGGGACGGGATCTCGACGTCGTCGTTAATGATTGGGTCTGGCACAGCATCTCTTGAGGCGGAATTTGTGTCGCCATCGCCCTGCCGTAGATTAGAGAAGTGCTGTCTCCATAATCTTAGTGTTCCTTGTGCATCTGTAACCAGGTTACCATGTTCGTGTCTGCAGGAGGTTGCTCCGGGCTTAAAACCAGTAGTAAGACGCCTTATCTTTTTATAAAAATTTCGAGCATCATTTCTACTCCTGCACATCTCGATTTCCTCACGATCACGCCTTTCTTGCTCTCTTTTCTTCTTTCTGAATAGGCGTCTCTCTTCCCTCCTCTTTTCTCTGTACACCTCCACCATTGCTCTTGTAGTGGTGGACTGCAATGTTCGTCTATAGGCAGCGTTCTTTGCTGCAATGGCCTCACGGCACTCTTCATCGTACCATTGGTTTATGCGGGGAGGACGCTCAAAACCAAGAACTGTTTCGGCAGCGCTGCGCAGAGAGTGAGCGATGTGAGACCACTGCCCACCAATACTTTCGAGAGAGGATGGGATGTAATTGAGCTCGTTAGAAAGACGATCGGAAAACGACCTGGCTGTCTCTTGTGATCGCAGCTTTTTGATGTCCAGCTTCCCTTGCACACTAGAACGAGTCGTATTCGACGCGCATATACGCAGTCGCATCTTGGCTACCACACTTTTATTAAAGTTCATACATTTTGTAAACAAACCCATTTCTTTTTTCTTGTTGGCGAAAAGAAAAATAAGAACAAAAGAAAATCGAAAAAACATTTGAAAGTTTAAGAAAATTAATAAATTTTGGAATTTGTTTAATAAAATAAGTGCTATTTTAGAAGAAATAATTGAAAAGTGTATAAAGATGATTAAATTACAAAATATAAATTCAGTTCTGCGTAAAAACTCTCATAAACTTAATTTTTAATAGCTACACATACAAGAAATATAAAAACAATAAATGACAGTTTGTGAAATTACGGTCGCCGTTTTAATTTTGGGCATGTTTTCTCTGAGAGACGCTTTTGCCTGAAGTTGCGATCGTATTCTGTTTAATCATTAACTCATTTAGAGCGAGTTTTGTACACAATATTACGTATTCTTGTTCTCACTTATTCTATATAATTCTGCCACATTATTCTTGCGTACTTCATTTCTAGGTAATAATATGACAGAAAAAAGTTGTTTTTGAAAGATATACATACATAAAAACATACATACAATGTACATATATGGGAATTTTTGAGTTTACCGTTTTGCACACAGTCAAAGAATAACTATTGCTATTGCACATCTTATATATGTAGTATGTTATAATCTGTCAAATAACTATAGCACTTTTTGATTGTTCTAATTATTCGAAATTATATAGACATACATATGTACATATGTATGTAGTTTTGCTTCTTAATCAGCAATACAACGAACTTAAATAAATTGAATTTGCCGTGTATTGCTCAGTTTTGAATACATATTGAAATAAAAATAAATAGGTATAAATTAGCACAAGAAAGCGCTATAGATATTTATGTAAGTGCATACCTACTTATGTATATGTAGTTATTTGTTTTAAAAATTGTAAAAATCTTATTTATGATTCTCTGCTGGTCAGAAATTACTTTTAAATAACATTACTTAAATTTTTTTGTAATAATTATTATTTACGAGCTCCAATCACCAAAAATGCTTTAAAATATTTTCAAAGATTGTTTTTTTAAGTCATTTGTAGAACTTAATGAAATTGTGTTTAAATAATTTGATAATAAGTTGTGATTCGAACGACTTAATACAGTTTATGCTACTCTTTATCAATTGCATTTATTATATATGTACCTACATGTGTAACATATTTAGATGTAATATAATTACTTTACATATTCAAAATACACTTTAAAAATTTCAACATGAGTTGTTTTGATCTGATCTAATATATGTATGTATGTGATTGTGATTTCTGATAAATTTTGATTATTTTTTTTTTTTAGTAAATGATTCTATTTTTCAAGAAAGGAAAATGCATATACATATGTATGTATGTACGAGTATTTTTATTAAAAGGAGGGTAAACCTTTACTATAAATGTCAATTGCTTGAACTATTTGTATTCCTTACACACATTAATATGTATGTACAAGTATGTACATACAATGTGTATAAATATGCATACTTGGTCTCATTTCTTCAGTGCATGCATTTCTTGGGTTTTAAAAAAATATGCAGAAAAATATGTTTAACATTAAAAAAATATATTTTTATGTTAAATTATTTAAAAAATGTCGGGCTGCATTTCCGCAACACCAAAAAAAAATTGAAAATCAAGGTAACCAATCTTTTAAAAAAAGGAAGCAATTAAAAACGTACTGTTAAAAGTACAGTAATCCCTCGAACTGAGCGGTAGATACGTTCTGACAAAACAGCGCGCAATCCGAAATCGCGCACTGTGAACCCTATTTTGTATAAAATTAGGGGGATACGTTCCAAATCCTAAAATTATCATGAAAATTTTAAATTTAAACCAAGTAGATAACTAAAAAAGACTTTATTCAATATTAACATAAAGTTAAACACTAACATAAAAAACAAATAAAAATTTTAATTAATTCATACAAATTAAACAACAAAAAATCTTGAAATCAGTTCATTGTACGTACAATTACAAGTTATGTACATCATACTCAAATTGTCATAAAGGGAATTCACGAAATTTTAAATATAGGACAGTCATGCTCAAGAATTCAATTTCATACCACGCGAGGAAGAAGACAAAATTTTGGTTGCTGCGACGTCCTAATGTACAACAGGGGTGCGTAAGTTAAACTTGGTTTTTTCTGCTATAGACACAATCACAATATGGGATAGTATGTGTCTGCATATCACTGTTATATTTAAGTACATATTTTGCACGAAATATGTACGCAAAAAAAACCGCGCTGCTGCGAAACTTTTGCCGCGCAATGCGAAATTTTGGTGGTAAAAATAAAAACGCCTAAGTCCGAAACCACGCAGTTCGAGGGATTACTGTACGTAAAAAAATATGTAAAACGTACGATTTATAAGTATAACTTTTTTGTTCTCCTGTGTAATAAATAATATACATACACATATCTATATAAACAGAATAACAAACAAAATTAACCTTCGCATTCCTGAAACCCACCCGGGTGGGATACAGAATTTTTAATAGTCCATAATTTCCCGAATTTTAATCGAAACAAAAATTGCTTTTGACTCAGTGACTAACATTTTAAGTTTTACTAAAAAATTATTAAATTTTAAATATATATATGGCGTACTATAAGATTTTTAAGTTTTTCATTTTTTACTCGTCGTTACCCGAAACCCATCTGAGTGGGTTGTACCCAGGGGTGCCAGATGCTTTTAATTGAAAATCGGCAAATTTCGAAAAAAAATCGGCATTATCGGCACTTCAAGGTAAAAAAATCGGCAAATTAAAATTTCCCGTTTTAAGTACCATACACTTGTTTTTATTAACAAAAACAAAATAATTCAGCATTAACATTTATAGAAAATAAAATAAAAATCAATAAAAAATATTAATTATTAAGTTTAAAATTTTTGTATAAATATACATATGTATGTATATTTTATAAATGCATACTTGAGTTCAACAATTTTTTAAACCTATTTTAACATCAGTATCAAAACAGTTTAAATTGTTAAATTTTAAATAATTACACAGTGTGACAGTGAAAAAAATGTACGGAATCCACAGTATAGGTTCGATTATACTACAAAAGGTTAGTAAAACCCTGTACTCGGTTTGGTCAGATTGACCACCAATTTTTTTATGGACCTTAAAATAATTTCAAGATCTAACTTTATTTACTAACTTTTGGTGTACGTGCATTTTTCCAAAAGTCTTCATTTGTCGCATAGTGCTATTGGAAAAAACAATTCTTTGTAGTGATTCATTTACCAGCCAACATCGTCATTTTTTTTTTCATTTAGACTGAGTTTACTGAAAATTCTATCCACATTTGCTGAAGATCGTGGAAGGATCATAATTTGTTGTACAAACTGTATGACAGCACTGGAAATACAACTGTTACATCCCCTCGTTTTCAGAAATTTTTTTGCCAAAATGTCTACAAATTTATTTCAAGTCCTTCAAAAATTTCTTCAAAGTTCAAAGATTTTAACTTTCTGAATTCGGAATCTAAAATTTGTTTTTCTTTTCTAGCAATAAAGCTAGGAAATTCTTTCAGAATTTCCGTAAGGGAACTATTCTTATTTTTAGTAATTTTGTTAATTTCGTTTTTGTGAAGTTTTGATTCAGATATTAACTCTTTAGCCAATACTCCCAAATACACCCCATCAAATTTCAAAAATATTATTTGTGTTCATAAAATCCGTTAAATCAATGTTTTTATTTTTTAGAATACCGTTTTTTGTACAGGTTATGTATTTCTGTTAATTCACTTTGAAAAATTATGTTAATATTATTTACTATTTTAAGAATATATTTTAAAAAAGAAATATGTATATTCAATTTGATTTGTTTAAACTTTTAATAATGTTTTTTTTGTTGTATCAATTTGATCCACATTGGCAGCCAACGAAAAGTAAATTTTTAAGGCTTCATGTAAATATAGTATTCTAGATAGCCATCTGGATTGACTTGGATACAGTAACTTTTTTGGTTTTATTTCTAGCATCTTCTAAATGTTGTGAAATTGATCCAATCTTTTCGGACTATTTGATACATAATTGTAGCAAATATTTCAGTATTGTTCAAAATTGTAAATATAATAGAACAAATATAGTATTTTAAGGTTTTTTGAAAAAATCGGCATTTTTGAAGCAAAAATCGGCATATTGGTAAATTTAAAGTAAAAAATCGGCAAATATGGCAGGCCTGGTTGTACCATAATTTTGAGTATATTTCAATAGAGAGAACACTCTTATTATTTGAAATAGGTATACTTGTTTATTTTAAAATGTGTTTCAATTTATTTTTATATATATAAATGAACATAGGTGAAAATAAAATTATCTTTAATTATATCGTGAAAAGATAGGTCAATGTGACAGTTTTCACATGTTGTTTGGGTAAAAGAATGCTCAGAGCACACTGGTTTTTTGCACATGACGAAGAACTTTCCTATATATACTTACAGCACATATAATATTTGCCTTTCTGCTTAATACATCAGTTGCATTGTGCTCTGGCGCATTGTCTGCTATAAAATCTAAAATTGAAAGTGAGTTTTATTTTGAGTGAAAAAAATAAAAATCATATATGTATAATGTTTTATTTCTTTTGCCCAAAAATAATGATTATGACTGATTTTTATTAATATTACTCAAAAATAATAATTACCGTTGAAGAAAATCCTTAAAACTTATAATATAATTATTATTGTGTAATTTTTATTATAAAACTCATAATGATTACGGTCCCTGCATTTTACTCGTATGAGATTGAAGCAGTGTTGCCATCGACAGTTGTATGAGTTACACACAACCGGAACCGAAATTATCCATATAAAAGAAAATTACACACAGAATATTGTTCTAATATATACATATGTATGTATGTATGTACAAACCTAAATACAAAACTTTATTATTAAATCCAGAATGTGTACAGACATATATACATAATTGTGTGTGTCAATTTTTATTCATGAGTACAGGGATCTACAGTTTAAAGTCTACTCCGAACGACAGACTTGAGAACCTTGTTCATGGTAATCAGTTACTCCCAGAGCTTTTGCCTGAAGACTGCTGAGAGGTAGTCACTGGAAGAAATATTTTTTATATATTTCTATTTTTTTTAAGATATCAGAGCTGGGGTTTGAACCCAGAGCTCTTGTATACTTAGCAAAAATACTACGGCAACTACATATGTATATTCCAACTAGCTTTGGTTCAATTTTTCTGTTAGTGGCATTTTGTAATTCGTCGATTTGTTAACAGAAGCAGCGACTTTATGAGAATTTGTTTCCAAATGTTTCGAAAAAACTGGTTTATGACACTTCAGTTTCTTATTACAGAGCTTGCAAAATACTAAATCTAGTGGGCGGACCATTTATTTTAGTGAGCCAGCATTAAGAATTCAGCTTTAAGTAGCCAATTTTTTATTTATACTTTTTAGTATTATGTATTTAATAATTACAATAAATATGTTTTATATACATGCCGTTAATTATTTTTTAATGATTTTTTTCTTCTTTACCAAAAAACCTGCAGTATGTATATGCATTATGAACATTACATCCAATTATATTAAAAAAAGAAGGCTGTATGTTTTTGGTTTTCTTTTTGAAAGCCAATTACACACGGGCTACACACAGTATCAAAAATTACAAACAATATGGGTAATTACACACAAGGTGGCAACATTGGATTGGAGGTAATGAAACGGAAATTTTGAACAAAAATGGAAATACATATATACATACATACATACAAGATTAATTATTTTTTATTTATTTACATTTGTTTTTTAGTGCCCTGATATTTTTTATTTAATTAAATGATATTTTTAAAAAGTATTTGCTCTATGTTTTTGCATAATTTTTATTTATTGAAAAGAAAAAAAACTGAAAAGAATAATAATTCAAATAGAAATGAAGCTTGAAAAGAAAAACAGACATAATAGAATAACCAGAAGAATAGACTTAACTATGTACATACACACCTACCAACATAAGTTTAAAAATTATAAAGATGCAGATAAACATAAGTTGTATGCCAAATTAAAATGGATGTAGGATATGACAGTTATTGGCTAGGCTGATTACTCTTACTGATCGGCACAGCCAATCATCAAAAAACTAATTAAAAATTATGTGTGAAATATGTCTTTAAAATAAATGCTAAAGTGTAGAATAATAGCAACTATTAAATTATAATAAATTTTTAAGAAATTAAAAGCAAACAGCAAATGTAAAATAAACCAAACTATGTAAGTCTACGATATTTGTTAAGTTTTAAGACATTTTGTACAATAAATAAAAATGAAAACAAATGATTATTAAGAAATTTTGATTAAATACGATTGTATTTTTTTATACGAGTAAGTATTATTTTTCAAACACCAATAATGATGATGATGTTTTGGTTTAGGACGAGTTAAATGTTTGTTTTTCGACCAAGTGATTATTTATTTATTTATTTATTTGTTTCATTAGCTACAATTATAAATTAACAGCTAGCAATAGTACAAACAAAATACACAGTACACACAACAAGAAAGACAAAGTTTTTTATATTCTCTAAAAACAATCATAATGATAAGAATTGGAGTTGAGATAAACCAGAAGCCTTCTTTTTATCATACATGAACTATCGGAGAAATCAATATAGGCATAAATCTTGTTAAACTCCATACAGATTCTTCGAAAGGGATCAAAGTTTATATAGTTCGATCTGCTAGGCTGAAGATATAAGGGCTCATATGAACGAAGTTGTCTATTTGGAACCCTAATGTGAATTTTCTCAAGAAGCAGCTTAGAATCAATATTTCCGTGTAATAGATTAAATAAAAATGTAATATTGGAGATGATCCTGCGACTTTTTAACGTAGGTAAATTTATAAGCGCCAAACGACTGCGATATGGTGGAAGCGCTATATCAGGATCCCAGCCAAGATTTCGTAGACAAAACAACAAAAACTGTTTTTGGACTGATTCCAATTTTTTAATATATACGTTATATTGGGGATCCCAAACAACTGAAGCATATTCAAGTATTGGCCTTACAAGAGAGGTAAACAAATTTTTCGTTATGTATGGATCCTTAAACTCTTTTGCCCAACGTTTTACGAAACATAATACTCCATATGCCTTGTTAACGGTCAACATTACGTGAGAATTGAAGCTAAGTTTATTGTCGAAAAGAACTCCAAGGTCTAAAAATGTATCCACTGACTCCAGCTCCGTTCCATTAATGTAGTATAAATTGTTGATTGGAGAGTATCTGCAGAAAGTTATTGACTTACATTTTCTTAAATTTAGTTCCATTAGGTTTATATTACACCATTTGTAAAAGTTATCCAAATCAGCTTGAAGGTTAACACTGTCAGAGTCATCAGTAATAGTTGAAAAAAGTTTAGCGTCATCAGCATACATTAAAATTTTACTAAACTCAATAGCATTAGGAAGATCATTGATAAACATTAAAAACAACAGCGGGCCAAGATGACTCCCCTGAGGTACACCAGATGTAACCTTTATAAGTTTAGATTTACTATTATTAAAAAGCACACATTGAGTACGATGTTTTAAGTATGAATTAATCCATTTAAGAAAGTTGCTGGAAAAACCAATAGCATCAAGTTTAAATAAAAGCAAATCATGATTCACTTTATCAAAAGCTTTGCTAAAGTCGGTATATATGACATCAGTTTGCAGGCTGTTGCAGAAACTTGAGTTGATATGGCATGTTAATTCCAACAAATTTGTACATGTTGATCTGCCCCTACAAAAACCATGTTGTGAAGGAGATAAAATAGATGGCATTTGGTAAAGTAAATTATCGACTATTATTTTTTCAAATAATTTCGGAATGGCGTTTAATTTAGCTATTGCTCTATAGTTGGAAATATCACTACGGCTGCCAGATTTATGAAGCGGAATTATATACGATTCCTTCCAGCAATTTGGAAACAGACCAAACTTCAAAGAACACCTGAAAATGTAAGTGATAGGCTCAGCCAACACATCTGCACAATTTCTCAAAATGCAACTAGGTATACCATCAGGACCGGGCTTATATGAATTCTTAATACACATGAGGTTATTGAGAACTGTGGAAACATTCAGGAGAGGAGTGCTAATTGATATAGTTTTTGTGATATAATAAGGATACTCTGAATTGTTGTAGTCCGTCGTAGAGAACGTTGTTGAGAAAAAGTCAGCAAAACAGTTAGCAATGTCGTTATCATCAGAGAAAGATAAGCCGTTTATTTTCATTGAAGACGGATAAGATGACACTTTACGTTTAGAGTTAACAAAATTGTAAAATAATTTAGGATTATGCTTGATTTTCATTTTCATTTTAGCAATATATAGAGAATAGCATTTTTTATTTTCCAAATTAAAACGACTTCTAGCAATTAGATAAAGACTACGATCGATGGGGTTTCTAGTCTTCTTAAATTTTTTATATAGTCGGTTACGGCGGTTTCTAAGCCAAGACAGCGTATTCGAAAACCATGGAGGCCGATTGCAATTAACTATTTTTATTAGAGGGGTGCTCGCTGATACACATTCTTTTACAACTGAGTAAAATTTTTGGATGGTCAAATAAAAATTGCTTTCATTATTCTTACAATCCAGTAAATCAACCCAGTCTATACCACATAATAATTGATTCAATTTACTATAATCAGTACGCTTAAAGCATAGAGACTCACATATTTTGTGCGTAGTAGGCTTATGGGTAAGTGGAGCAGAAATTGCTATAGTTGGATGATGGCGGTCTTCAGGCACACATAATGGATTGGTTCTACTAATATCAATTAATGCTGGACAATTAACAAATACAAGATCCAGCAACCTGCCATTAGAATTATAGATATTATTTATTTGAAAAGCATTTATTTCCGTAAAAGATGTCAGGAAATCTTGTGTCATTAGGAGAAATAGGAACCAAAAAATCAGTATCATCTGAAGTGATCCATGAAGTTGTTGGAATGTTAAAATCACCCATGGCGATAATATAATCAGATGGCCTAAGTTTATCTGCAATGGATTTAATTACAGAGGAATGCATTGCGTATAGTTGAGAACTAGAATTAGGCGGGATATACGAGCACGTAATGAATAACGATATATTCCGAATTTGAATAACAACAGCAACCAACTCAAGATGAGATGAGCACTGAAAAATGATCTCTTCAGCAGGATATAATATTGATACTGCAATTAAAACGCCACCACCACGTTTATCATTTCTATCACATCGAAATATTTGATATTTATTACATAATATTTCTGAGTCAAACGTACTGTTCTTTAGCCAGGTTTCAGTGATGACAATTATATCAAACTCAGACTCAAAACTGTACAGGTAGATATCAGTCAGTTTTGTATTTATCCCTCTGGCGTTTTGATATATAATATTTAAAGATGAAATAGAATTATGCATTAGTTTTTTGAATTTTGATCAGCAGAGGCAGGTATTTGTGCAAGATTCTCCTCACGAAAAATAAACTCCCGCACTATCGTATATTTAGGCCAAAAATTTGGATTCACAATTTCATCAAAATAATCAATGGGAACAATTATTTTAAATGAGGCTCTATTCCTTGCATTAATTTTAAAAACTTTAAGGTTGTCGTTTAAGTCAATTTTAAGTCTAGACGCAATGTAATTGCTAACATCATCAACCTTGGTATCTTGATGAAAACGTGTTGCAAAAATTGTTTTCCGCGGTGGAATAATGCGAAGTTGACTAGATATTTGATTATTTGTAATTGGAAATGTAATTGGAGATGTTGACGGAGAGACGTGTTTTGATTGAGGTGATATGTATTTTGTTATAGTAACATTCTTTGGTGTAGGCTCTAGATTAATGGGCTGATGAGTACAAATATCTGTAGTAGCCGTATCCTCAATTTCAATGGAATTAGCCGGGGTAGCAGTATCAGATATAGTCAATAGTGGTACATTTAGGGTACTAGATTCAGGCCTCTCACTATTTTGCACACCAATAAATTGTTCCAAATTGGGATAGTTAGTGAAAAGTTCACCAAAATTAGAAAATCTCTCCTGGAGCGATAATAATTCATTTTTGATTTGATCAAATACAGACTTGTAATTCTTGAAAAACTTGTAAAATTCAACACGAATAATTTTACAGCGAGGGCAACTCCATTGCAGTGATTTAGCAGGATCCGAAAGCGCATCAGCATCCCGGGCCTTGAGTCCGCTACATTTTAGGTGACAGCTATTATTCTTAATGTACTGCAAGGGTTTATACAAGATGATATTCAAGTTAAGATTTTTATATTTTTTAGATTTTTTCAATCTCTGGTATACCTCATCATAAATTCTTTTCATATATTCTACTGATATCAGTTTAAAAATTTCATCGTCGCTAGCTAATGCGAGATCCTTAATATTTTGCTTATGCATATAGATTATTAGCTTCT
This sequence comes from Metopia argyrocephala, assembly GCA_963576795.1. Taxonomy (NCBI): domain Eukaryota; kingdom Metazoa; phylum Arthropoda; class Insecta; order Diptera; family Sarcophagidae; genus Metopia; species Metopia argyrocephala. Next base: position 34,844,637 of record OY756211.1, read on the forward strand.
CTAGAAACAAAACGTATTTTGCAAGATCATCACTAATATTCATATGATAGCTATTATTTATATATTCAATGGTACCATTTAATTTATCATTCTTCATATTTGTATTTATACCGTTATTAATTTTAAATTTCAATTTGTGCACATTCTTAATATCTTGTAATGACGTACATTCCCATATGTTCGTATATTTTTGTTGTTGGGATATGTCTTTCTCATCTGAATTATTTTCAGTTGTTTTACCCTTTGCGTTCATTCCACGCGTAATTGCTAAGATTTTTGTTGGTTTGGTATAATCGTCTTCTATTGGAATCATGTTTTTCAGCATATCGGAATCTATCTTAATTCTAGATAATGTATCAGCATTCGTATTAATTTTTCCTTTTTTGTATACAATTTCAAAGTCATAGTCTGATAAATCAATCCGTACTCTAGTTAATTTAGAGGAAGGGTTTTTATGTGTAAAAAGTGAAACAAGCGGTCTGTGGTCAGTTACCACTATAAATCTTCTACCATGTAAATATGGTCTAAAGAATTCAATACCCCAATGTATAGCAAGTAATTCTTTTTCTATTACGGGTTTATTAATTTCGTGTTTATTTAAAGTTCTGCTAGCATAGGTTATTGGAAAATCTGTTCCTATTTCTCCCTGTGATAAGATTGCACCTAAAGCATAATTCGAAGCATCTGTCGTTAAAATGAAAGGTTTTTCAAAATCTGGATATTGTAATATTGGGGGATTAACTAATTTTTCTTTTAATATCTCAAAGGTTTGTTGACATTCATCTGTCCATTCAAATATTTTCCCTTTCTTTGTTTGATCATTCAGACATTTTGTTAATTCAGCGAAATCTTTTATGAAACGTCTATAGTAATTGCAAAATGCTACAAATCGTTTTACTTCGTCAGCATCTTTAGGTATTGGATAATCTCGAATTGCTTTGTGTTTTGCCGGGTCTGTTTTAATACCTTCTTTTGTTATCAGATGACCTAAGTAAACAACTTCTGACTTTAAAAATACACATTTTTTAGCGTTTAATTTTAAATTGTATTTTGATAAACGTTCAAAGACCTGTCTTAGATTGTCATTGTGATGTTTTAAACTACATCCAAAAATTATGATGTCGTCTACATATAAAAATGCTTTACTATCGAGACCTGAAAGTGCTATTGTTAACATACGTTGGAAACTATTTGATGAAATTTTAAGTCCAAAAGGTAATCTTTTAAACTGATAGTGACCGTTGGGTGTAGAAAATGCTGTTGGTTTTCTTGATTCCTTATCTAAGTTAATTTGATGAAATGAGCTTGTCATATCCAGGGTTGAAAAATATTTTGCTCTTCCTAATTTATCTAATATATCTTCAATTCTTGTAAGTGGAAATTTATCATTAACTATTTTCTTATTCAATTGTCTAAAATCTACTACAAGTCGCCATTTCTTTTTGTCCCCATCGCTCTTCTTTGGTACAACAAGTAATGGTGAGTTGTATGGACTGGTTGAATGTTCAATAATATCATCATCAAGTAATTTTTGAACTTGTTGATCGATTTCTTCTATCTGAGTTTGTGGAAGTCTATAGTTTTTAATGTAAACTGGTGTTTTATCGGTCAAATTAAGATGTTGTGTATAGAAGTTATTTGCTGTTAAAACGTCGCCTTCTAAGTGGAATATGTCTTGATAGTCTTTAAAAATTTTAATCAATTCATCCGTTGCTTTACTGTCATTATTGTCAATTTTCAACGTTTGTAATAGTTCGCTAAATCTGTCTTTATTGTCTTGTTTATTGTGATTTTGTGTTTTAGTGAGAAAAACGTATTTATTTAATGGTTCTATTTCAAATTTAATATTCTTTAATATTACATCTTCATCTGTTGTATTTAGAAATTTAACATGACTAATGCCTTTTCCTGGAACTATTGTATTTCCTACAAAAATTCCTGGCTCTAATTCTTTACTTAGAATAATGCTATCTTCTGTTAAATTTAGTTGTATTGGATATATTAATTCAGATCGCTTTTCTATTTTAATGTAGTAATCTCTATTTATTCTAGATTTCATGGGAATTGTAATTTCTGTTTCCTGTACGGTTAATGAAATCGTGAATGTTTCATAATCAATTTTGCATAAAAATGTTGTGAAAAAATCTCTTCCTAAGATTCCGTCCGTTGGTATTGGAAAATTATCATCGACTATGTGGAAATTGTGTTTTGATTCGTTATCGTATACGTTAAAATCTAATTCTGTGATTCCAATAGATTTTATCTCCTCATTCGTTATACCAGAGAATGAACATGATTGTTCCTTATCAATAAAAAGATTTTCATTTAATTTACCTAATTTACATAATGAAATATCAGCCCCTGTGTCTATTAAAAATGTTAAACTAGTTTTTGTTCCTATGTCTAGTTCTATATATTTAGTAGTATTTTCAGAAATAGAAAAAATTTTATTCAATTCTGCTCCGGAGGATGAATGATTTAATTCCGATTGTTCATCTCCGGGCCCTCGGAGTTTTCCTGAACTATACGTACGTTATTTCTATTATTATTGTACTTATTATTATAATTGTTATTGTTACTATAATTGTTATTCTGGTTTCGTCTACCATTATAATTGTTGTTTCTCCTATTGTTGGGACGATTATTATTCCGGTAATTATTATTATTATATCTATCGTTATTATTTCTATAATTGTTGTTAATATTCATATTATTATAATTATTATTATAATTATTATTCCACCTATTATTTCTACTTGAAAAATATAATATCTGATTTTCATTATTGGCAAAATCTTTCTCTAATTCTATTGCCAATTGTACTGCTTCATTCAAATCCTTAGGTTTGGAAGCAAAAATTGTTTGCTTAATGTCTGCATTAAGACCATTTTTGAATATATTTAATGCGTAGGTGTTGTTGAGGGAAATAATTGTATCTTTTTGTATACCATTGCATTGTGGTATTTCATTTATTTGCAGTTCATTTAATTCTGCAATCATTTCTAGTAGTTTTTCGTGATAAGCCTGTACCTTCATGTTCTTCTGTATAAATTTGCTCAAAGTTAGCTGTATTTGTGCTACGGTCTTTGTAGACTTGTATCTTGACTGAAGGGAACTTTTAAGATCATCGAAATTATTAATGTTGTTAGTACTTATGGCAGTCCGCACACTTGGTGTCAATTTAACATTAATGACAAAATCTATGAGTGTTACTTTTGCGTCGGCTGTCAAATAATTATAAATTATTTCAATTATTTTCAGAAATGAAGTTAATTCTCTATAATTCCCAGAAAATTCTGGTATACTTTTCAAAGATACTTCCAAATTGAATGATGCCATTTTTATTATAGAATTTGAACCTGTACTTTTAGTGGTTATGTTTGAAATTTCGGTCTCTTTTTCTAATTCTTCTAGTTTCTGTTGTAATATAGTCTTTGCCTTCTCATAATATATATTGAATTTCTCTATTAATTCCTTTTTTATTTCTTTACTGGAGCTAAATTCTAAAAATTGTCTCTTTATTAGTTCTACTTCTTCTAATTTCAAAACTAATGTTCTGCTAGTGTACCCTCTACTACCAGATTTTCTCAAGTTAGTTATTATTTTTTCTAGACTATCTATTAATTGGTCCATTTACAATCATTCAAAATTTTTCTATTATAATTTAATTTTATTTAAACAACATTATTATTGACCTTCTTGTTTACATAATTCTTATAGTAATTGCTTAACTTTGAAATACATATAATGAGAATTAAAATTGAAATTAAAATTGATATTAGGGTTAAATGTTCATTATTTTCTTTTGGTTTCTGGGTGTTGTTGCCTACTTCGTAACTGGCAATTGCTACTAAAATCGTGTTGCTGATTTTACTCCACCAACCCATGTTTTATTTTATTTCTTGGTTTTTAATAAAGCAGTATTTTAACTACCAAAAATATCTAGTTTTTATATTAGCTGCTTTTCTTTAGTGTTCAAAAATATCTTAAAAAAATTTTTGTTTTTGAAGAGCTTTAAACAGGCTTTTTTTTATATATATCTTTTTAATATAAATTTTAATATAATTCAATATTAATAAATTCAATATTTTTCAAAGTAAATGGAATGGAAATGTTCCAGTTATGTGGGCAGGACCAAAAATGGAAGATTCCAGATAGTTGGGCAGGACCAAAAAATGGAAGATTCCAGTTAGTTGGGCAGGATCGCCATATAAAGGTAATAACAGGGATAATGCAGGATCGCCATATAAAGGGTTATAAAAGTGTTTAAAATGTACCTATCGACATTACATTAGTGTCCTAAACGCGACTAATGTAATGGAAGCCTTGGATTGTAAAGCGAGGCTTCAGAAACTCGGCAGTCGAGCAATAAATGCCCTTTTATGAGTTAAGTAAAACACGAGAGTTCAAATGTTAAACTATAACTGAAATTTTTATTTAAAATTCAACAACTTATATACTAATTTACAAATTATCTTAAAATTATCTAAAGTATTCTGCATTTCTTTCATATTACCAAAATACCTTAAGTAACATGGTGTTTGTCTTTTTATTTACATTACAAATGCATTTACTGATCGATTGACCAATCAGTATAGCTCATTATGATATTTGATACAACATAATTAGTTTTGTATCAAAAAGAATTTTGTTTTGTTTTTTTGTTTATTCTTCAAATACGGTCAATTACCTGAGCAATGAAATGTACGGTCAATTACCTAAGAAATGAATTGCCTGTACAGCAAATAAAAATAATAAAAAATAAAAATACTCATGTTACAATTTGCGGAAGGTATTTGGGTATATGTATGAAATGTGTTTGTTATATGTGTCTTAATGTTTATAAAAAATAAAAATAATATTTTAAGAATTTGTTTTTTTCTTTAGTTCTTTTTTGTTCTTTTTTTCTAAAAAAATATTGTGTAGAAAAACCAAAATGATTATACATTACACTAGGCATAGCCAACAAGATACCATGCGTTCATCACCGGAAATCTTGCAGTTCGAATTAAGGCAATCCATTTTGATGATAATTGAAATAGTAAGTTAAAATAGTAAATTTAAATAGTAAATTTAAATATTAAATGACCGTTGGGTTAACAATTTCCAATATAACAACAGATGGCAGCACAAGAGAATATATCGGCGACACGAACCAATATAAAATAATTTTCAGTGAAATGCTAACAGGGTGGTTTAAATTTTCATATGTTAACTGTTTTGCAACACTATTATTATGATCAGCTGTTGTTGTTACGAGTCTGATTATAACAATTAATTAAGCTGTCACTGCAGTTTTGGCGCGAAAGTAAAGTATATTGTTGTTATTGTTGTTGTTATTAAAGTATATCGTTGTTTTTGTAACAAATTGTTTTTCTCTTCACGATTGATTTGTCTTTTCTCTTTTATATATGTATATAATTTTTTTAGTTATTGTTGATTTTAAACAAAACTAAATAAAAATTAAAGGACATTTAATGAAATGATCAGCACAGTTTAGGTCACTTTTCACAAATTACATCGAAACAGTCAAAGTAAATTTATTTTTAATTAAATTGAAGAAATTTATTAAGATTTTATAGAGAGCAAAAATAAAGCACGTCAACACTCAGTGAAGTTAAGGCCAAATTAGGATGGATTAAATCCCACTCCCAATTGAAGCAAAAGTTTATTTAGAAATGAAAAATTTTATACAAAATTAAATATGTATACCTATATACATATTGACAAAATAATTCGAAACATATAATAATTCGAAACATATGTAGATTTGTTATTTAGGGAAATAACTCAACACCCTTCCTCAAATCTACATATCTTTCGATAATAAAATTTAATTAATAATAATAATCATATTTTATTTTAATCCTAAACATTCCACAAACTTCTAATGTTTCTGTTTAGAAAGATTCTTCGTAAATATGTCAGCAGGCATACTATCTGTGGGAATATAACGGATTTCGATTTCGTTGGCACGAACAACTTCTCGTACATGTTGAAACTTCACGTCAATATGCTTGCTTTTACCATGTAGCACTGGATTTTTTGCTAAATGTTGTGCTCCCAAATTATCGCCATAAATTATCATCGGCCTCTTTTCTGGATAGCAATTGATTTCATTTAATAGCCTCTTAATATATACTGCTTCTTTAGTCGCTGTTTATAATGCAACAAACTCAACCTCCGTACTACTAAGTGCAATATTTGATTGTTTCTTGCATTCCCAGCTGAATACACAACCAGCTAAGAAAAATGAGTAACCCGTATAGGATTTTCTGTCTTCTGCACAACTCGCTCAATCTGCATCAACAAATCCCTCTGGATGCTTACCAGCTTTCGTAAACCGAAGTTTCAAATCTTTTGTTGTACTTAAATAACGCAGCAAATGTTTAACGGCTTTTTCATGCTCAACATGTGGATCTTGGTTCCTCTGTGCAAGTTTACAAACAGAATGTAAAATATCTGGTCTAGTACTTATAGCCAAATACATCAATGTTCCAATAATCGATTGATAATATTTTTTATTTACACGCTCACATTTCTTATTTGTACATGCTATTTGAAAACCTGGATCAAGTGGTGTATATGCTGATCTACACAATTCCATATTATACTCTTGTAGAAGATTTTTTATGTATTGACTATGACCAACATTTATTTTTCCAGTCTCACCATCACGGTCAATCTCCATGCCCAGAAAATGTTTCACTTTACCATTATCAACCAATTTAAATTTTTTAGAATTTGCTTCTTTTATTAAATTTAAGTCTTTTAAAGTTGAACAAGAAATCAGTATATCATCTACATATACAGCAACTAAAACATATTTATTGCTTTTCTCCATACTGTATAAACAAGGTTCGCTTGGACAAGGTTTTAAACCAATATCTTTAAGAGATTTATCCAAAGTACTATTCCAAGCACGACCTGACTGTTTTAATCCATAAATAGCTTTGTTTAAACGTAGAACTTGATTTGGATTTCCTTCGTTGAATCCCTTAGGCTGCTTCATATAGACTTCTTCATTTAACTCGCTGTTCAGATATGCGGTGGATATATCAATGTGATGCAAGTATAAATGTTTCTCTACTGCCAATGCAAACATCATTCGAATTGTCGAATATCTAATTACCGGTGAAAAAGTTTCATTTTAATTTACACCAAATTCTTGGCTACATCCTAATGCCACTAGACGGGACTTAAACCTTTCGATTTCTCCATGTCCATTTCTTTTGACATTATATACCCATTTGCAGCCTATTGGTTTCTTACCAGTGGGTAGATCAACTAATGACCACGTGTCATATTCTTTTAATGAATTAAATTCTTTTTGCATTGACTCTTTCCATTTTGCTGAATTATTACTACTAATAGCTTTCTCATATGTTTGTGGTATCAGAATTTCAGTAGTTTCACCAAAATAGTTAAGACTATTTTTATAAATTTTTCTTGGACGACCAACGCTGCCAGTACGAATTATTTTTGGTCGACCACGTCCTCTGACTTCATCTTGCACTGCTTGTTTCTGATCTTCTAAAACTTCCTTATTACTTTCGTTCTCAAAACCAAAAAATTCAGTTTCTGTACTAGATTCATATTCTTCTTCGTCAGTTTGTGATTCTGTTGGTTCCTCATGAACTATATTATTTTTAGTTTCCTCAATCGGACAAGAAACAAAATCAAATGTATTTACCTTGTTTTTATCTGTTTTTAGTATCGTATACTCACAAAAATTTACATCTCGTTTCTCAACAATGCATTTTTTATCAATATCATACAATCTGTACGCCTTAGCTGTTAAAGGGGGGTTTAGACGGTAATACAAGTCGTACGTAAAATCAAAGAGAAAATATTATGAAATTCCATCCGTATTTTAAAAATGAGAGTAAAAATCTTACGACAGATATTTTTTGCGTTTACACGGTTGGTAAAATACCAAAACAAAGTAAAATGTAAACATAAAATGCACATACACATGCACACAAAATTTACAGACATTGTGAATACATTTAACATAAACAAACAAAAATATAAAAATGCATCCCTGATCTAATGAAATGTGATGGTTTTTTAAAAAATTTCAAAAAACAAAGAGAGCCGTACGACTGTCAAATTTTCATCCGTATTTTCTCTCAATGTCGTACGCTCTCATTACATATCAAGTTTACACGATACTATTCATACTCTTCTACACAAAAATTTGACATGTCGTACGACTTGTATTACCGTCTAAACCCCGCTTAAAGAATATCCAACAAATATGTATTATTTTCCTTTTGCAGAGAACTTTCTTGATTGTGTTTTATCTAAACCATAGGTCGGCAAAATTGATTTGCAATTGTGTTAGTGAGCATGGAAAAGAACTGCACTGAACAAAAAAATGTGTGATTTTATAAATATGTATGTTATTAAATTACATATCACTGTGTATGAACTAGGAACTTTCTTTTACAGCTGTAGGAAACATATTGGGTATATCTAATTCGGGTATGCAAAATTCAGAAGTGCTAACCTTTTTTTGAAGGAAGATCTTAAAAAAATTTTTAATATCTTGTTTTTTAGTTTACAAGTCACATTTATTATAATAATTTAAGAAATTTTGTGTGATTTTATTAAAAAGAAAAAAAAATGCACTCAAATATCTTAAATTAATAATAATAATCTAATATATTTAGAGTTTCATAAATTATTTTTCAATTAATCTAAAAAATAATTTTATTTTCATAAAAAATAATTAAAACATGCGATACATATGTATGTGCACTCGTCAGCAGTTCATTGACGACTAAAAATAAAACAACATTTGTCTCGTAACATGATACATTTCTTTAAGTGTTTTTGCAAAAAAACTAATGCAAAGAGAGGACAAAATAAAAGAGCGTAAGAATACATGTGAACTCTCCCGGCTGAATTCAGCTATGAAATGCCGACCTATGATCTAAACCAATTGCACGGCAACCAAACACACGTAAATGACTAACATTTGGTTTCTTATCATACCAGATTTCAAATGGCGTTTTATTTTTTAAAACTGCTGTTATCGCACGGTTTCTAATATAAACCGCAGTATTCACTGCCTCTGCCCATAACGCTTTATTAACGCCAGCATGAACAATCATACTACGTGCCATCTCAACTATAGTTCTATTAGTACGCTCTGCAATTCCATTTTGCTGAGGTGTATGAGGAACACTCAATTGCCTTTGAATACCATTCTCCTCTAAAAATTTATTGAACTGATTGTTAATGTATTCGCGGCCGTTGTCACTTCTTATAATCTTAATTTTTCTTCCGAGCTGGTTCTCAACTAATGATTTGTAAATTTTTCAAAAACTTCACTTTTATTTTTAATAAAATAAACAAACGTATATCTTGAGTTGTCGTCAATAAAGGTAAGAAAATAACGTGCACCTCCAACTGATGGCGTATTCATAGGTCCACATATATCTACATACATACATAACTGGCCATTACAACCCTGTGTCAGGATTACGGCCTAGCTTCTCGCACATATATCTGTGTGAATTAAATCAAGTAAATTGTTTGCTCTTTTCTGACCAGTTTTTGGAAACGGTTCAGCGTTGCCACAGAAGAAATTTTTTTCCTACCAAAAAATTTCAAAATACCTACCAAAATCCTCTGCAGCCTACCAAAGCTCAATAATATAAAAAACTGTAAAATAATAATAATTATTTCAGTATCAAATCTTAATAAAATTTTTAAGGCACCAACATCTCTAGCCATACCATTAGCCCATCTGTGGCCAGCCCTGATAACATTGTGTGGCCAGAGTCTGGATAACATTCAGCAGTTAATTTATTAACATAAACGTTGGGTTGTGGGTAATGTAAAACATTATTAAAGTTAATTCAGCTGCCATACTTGCTTTTAAATGGTGTACCAATATTCGATCCAAATTTAGGTAATTTGTTCGGTTTTTTCCATAGCATTTTGATGATTTTTAGGATTTTAAATGCTTTTTGAATATACAAAAAAGGACAACCATCCTTTTTAGCCACTCGGTTCTAAATTTTATTTTGTTAAATTCCTGTTTTCGTCACTGAATGTAGAAACTTTTAGAAACAAACTGTAATTGTTTGTTTCTACCTGGTTGTTGGAATATCGTCCTCTAAATTTTCAGTTTCGTTCGACTTCTGTGTTTCTGATAAAAATCTACAAGTTATGTTTGAATATATTTTTTTATAAATTTCATTATATTGTTAGTTTTTTTAAACAGAGATGATTAAGACCATATTACAAATTAATTACATTTAAAGGTAGAAGTACGTTACGTAGTTAACAGCGGCTACAATCAAGAGTGCAAGTCAACTGTCCAACTATCAACGAATCTAAAATTAAAAAATTTTTCAACTTCTATACATTAAATAATTTGACAATTTTGCCAGTAATTTGCTTTCTGAAAATTCACTATTTTAACTCTTCTGACAGCAGTGCAAAACACACAATTGGCAGAAACCATTACATGTATAGGTACTTCTACCTCAAATCATACCTATGCCATAGAATGTAATAGATGTTTTATACATAGCTGCCTTACTTGTGAAAATTTTTAAACAGGGTTAACAGTATTGCAAATTGTTTACTCGCAAAAAAGTTTTTTTTCTCACTCAAAAATTATAAATAGTGTTTTCAACATGAAAATCTACCAATAACCTAGGAAACTTGCAACAAACCAACCAAACTACCAAACGGTTTTAAAAACATGAAAAACTACCAAGTTTAGTCCGATCGGACCAAAACGGCAACGCTGAAACGGTTGTGACACAATCTTTGACTTCATACACGTTATGCAATTAATATCCTCAGGAAAACGTTTTATTTTAATGCCATTTACTGCTTCATTGCTTATTATATTTTTCAAAGATCTAAAATTTAAGTGCCCAAAACGATTGTGCCATCGGATAGCTTCGTTATTCTGCAAACAAAAATTCTTGTTAGAGCTTTCGGAAAAAATAAATAAATTTCCTTGCTTTCTGGCCGTTAAATAATCTCGCCACTCTTTTCTCTTATTTCAGCTTTATTGTGATTAAATTGCACCATCAGACCATTTTCTGTTGCTTTTGCAACTGATATGAAATTTCCAACTATTCCAGGAACGTAGAGTGTATTACGTTAAGTTATCTTCCCGCTTTCGGTGTTAATTATTACATCACCTTTACCTTCAGCTTCCACATATTTATCACACGCTGACATAATGTCATCTTTCGCTTCTTCAAATGTTGAGAACTGTTGCGTTCGCTGCACATATGCGCTGTAGCACCGCTGTCAATACACCAGCTATTTTTGTTGAAATCATCTCTAAAAGCTGCCAGCATACCAAAAACACGACGTTTCTCTTTTCTGTCACTTACATCTTTAATTTCGTTGCAATCTTTTGCAAAATGACCACGTTTATGGCATTTATAGCACTTCAACTTTCTGCTGCTATTCGAACCACCATTGTTATTGTTGTTCCTTTGTCTTATGCTAGAACGTGCCGCAAAAACTTGTTGACTCACAACACCTGAGTTATTGCCAATTTCATTTTGTTGAATTCGACGTTCTGCTTCTTCTATTAACTTGAGTTTAAGTACATCAAGAGTTGATAAAGCATCTCTGGTTTCTATGGTGATAATAAAGTTTTCGAATTCTGATGGCAGGCTCGACAGTAAAATGATAACAATTAACTCTTCTCCCAAAACGATTCCTACTTCAGCCAGCTTTTCTGTAATCTCAGTAAATTTATTGAGATATTCTGTCATATTCAAACAATCAGTCATGCAAAAACTCAAAAGCTTCTTGTAAAGACTTACTTTACGTAAAAGACCACTTGGTTTATAAATACCTTCAAGTTTCATCCATGCATCTAAGGCTGTTGTGCAGTTCTTAATATAGTTGAGCTGTGATGGTTTCACCGATAGCATAATTGTAGCCAGAGCTTTTTCATTTTGTAGTTCCCATTTTTCAACATCAATGGGTATGGTTGGTTTCGGTATACGTCCATTTGTAATACCCCATAAATCCGAATGCACCAACACGCAACGTACCTGGACACACCAAGTATCATAATTATTGCTGTCCAATTTTTCAATTTGATACATTGAGCTCGTCATATTCTCAATGATAAAAAAAAAATTAAATCTTGTTACAACTGGCTATTCTTTTCTTTATTCTATTAATTAATTATTAATATATATATATTTTTTTTTAATTTTATATATTTTTTTTAATTTAATTTTCAAACGTTTCTGGGCCCATAACCTATTGAAGCAAAAGTTTATTTAGGAATGAAATAATTTTATACAAAATTAAATATGTATACCTATATACATATTGACAAAATAATTCGAAACATATAATAATTCGAAACATATGTAGAGTTGTTATTTAGGGAAATAACTCAACACAATAAAATAACCAATATTTAAAATACAATGTAAATGTATATATCACTAGTCTCAGGTAAAAAGGCCCTAACATACTGTTTGGGATTTCCACCCTACTTGAAATAAATGATCCGCAATACATACATATATTAATAACACAATGCTACAAAAGTGGAGAAAAAAAATATGCAGGGGTTCTGACGACAATTTTGCTTTGTGGAAACCCATAAAGTACTGAAATAGTTTTAGTTTTTTTCGATCACTTCGTCAAGTGTCTTTTTTAATAAAAAATATTTATAATGAAATACCCACATTCACGAAATTACAACTTCAAAAAATCATAAGTTTTTTGTTTTGAAACCGATTCTACAAATGTTTTCTTTATTCGAACATTTATTTATTTTTGTATTTTACTTTTTCAATAAATTTTTTTTAGTCACGCTCTAAGTTGGCCGTAAGGCAGAATATTTTTTTTTATTACATGTATAAAAAAGCGTGCTCAAAACACGTAAATATGTACATGAAAATCGGCCTTAAAATTAATTAAATGTACTAAATAGTTTTTTTTATTATATTGAAAAAGGCTTTTTAATTGTTACATATTTAATACGAAAATATTTCACTAAAGGTGGCCACACACTAGTGATTTGTGACTATGATTTGTTGTGTTCGACGTCTTTTTACATGTTAATGGGGCTGTATGACAATAAATCACAAAATTTGAAATTTTTCAATTTATTATGATTTGTTACAAAGTGTATGGGGTTGTGCGCGAACATTTGAAAAAATTTTGAAATTAGTTCACAATAAAACGCCAAAATATTCATTTCGGTAGAATTAAAATAAAAATACGAAAAGTGAAAATATTTTTTGTGGTTGCGGAGATGGCTAGCAAACAATTTTTGTTAGAATTCATTGAAATTTTACAAAATGAAAATGCCATTTGGAAAGTAAAAGTGATGTCTGATTGTTGACGTTTAAACTTATTGTGATTTTTGATAGTGTGTGGAGAAATCACAACCGAACAAATCACAGTCACATATCACAAATGTATGGGTAGCTTAAAATAAAAACTTAGGGCCTGTTTCCATATTACAATTGATACACAACTTTCGTTTGTTTGTGTGTAAAAATTTCATTTGGGTTTTTATAAAACTATTTTGAGTAAAAACGTAAGAAAAATTGTCTCTTTATGTGGTTTCTATATCACAAATTCGTTTGTTAGAAAAGTCAAAAACACACAATCAAAAAAATTTAATTGTGTACGAACAAAATCATACAGGCCTGTTCTGAAAATCACTTGGTTTCAAATTACAAGGAAATATAATAATTCATATTTTGGTGATATTTTACTTTTAAATTGTAAAATTATTTGTATTTTGATAAAAATAAGAAGTGAATACAAAGATCGAAAACTTTGTTGGTACAATTAAGAGCAAAATATAGTTCGAAAAACATAAAGAAAAATCATAAAGGCAAATACCACTTTCTTAAAAAAAGGCCTTCCATGCAATTGTTTTATTTTTTATTTTTATTTTTAATATCATATATTTTAAAAAACAAAAAATATTTTTCGCCTTATTGGCAAAATACATTCAATATAATTTGAAATGTATGCTTTTGGGGATAAGCATGTCTCTATGGCCATTTCGTCTCTGCTTAAGAGACTCGTCAGGAGACTTTTTCCCAAAGGTGTTATTCAAAACTATAAATACTTATGTTAAAATAGTTATAGACTAAATGCGAATCATATCCCATTTAGTATACAACAACCAAACAAAAGTATTTACAAAGCAATACATTTCTGTTTTTCAAAAAATTTAAATTCTATTTCTCTGTTCCACCAGTTTGCGTTTTCGTTGCTATTTTTTTGTTGCTATCTTCGCGGATGTAAATAAAACACCAGAAATAAAATAAAAATACTTTTGATAAAAATCAATTAATAACAATGGACGTAATTAATATATATTAACTTTATTATTTAAAAACGAATTTTATTCATAATATGCCAATTTTTTATAAAAAAATTAAATATGTATATTGTTAATTGTTTTATTTTTATTTGCAAAAGATAAAAACAATATGGCGAGAACATGTGTTTATATGTAAAACTTAAATTAAACTTAAATGGACAAGGCTGGTCATTTAAATGGCATTTAAGTTTTATTTAACTTTGCGCTGAAAATCTGAAAATTGCATTTAAATGTCATTTAAATTTAAATACCATTTAAATATGAAGTTAAAAACTAGGCCTAAATGTCTTTCAACTTCTACTGGAAAAAATATTTTCGTTCTTAAATGGAATTTAAAGATAAATTGTTGGGTTGAATTTATTTAAACAACTAAAAATAATTACAATAATATTTGCAGATAATGTACATACTAGATACAATTGAAGTGCAGGAGAAATACACAAATATTCGTTCTCAACACTCCCCCTGAATGATAAATTCATCAAATTAACTTTCTCATGCACCTTTTATATAAAGAAAATAAATAAAATCAATATTCCATTTCAAAAAATAATATAATATATAATAACAATAAATTAATAAAGCCGAAATTTAGTTATAAAATATCCCAGCTTTTTGGGAGTAACAGCCTTCGTAAATACATCTGCAACCATTTCGTCTGTGCATAGGTATTTCAAAACGACTTGTTTCACATCGATTTTCTGGCGGATAATTTTGGCTTTAATATCCACATGTTTCGTTCTTGGCGAATAATTGTTATTAAGAGCGACTTGTAAAAAACCCTTGTTGTCACAGTAGAGCACCATACCTTTAAAGTTTTTACGATTAAGTTCAGCTTCCAAAGGTTTTAACCAAACTGATTCTTGAATAGCAGCAGTTAATGACATAAACTCAGCTTCAGTCGAAGATAATACCACAGTCTTTTATTTTTTGGTTGACCATGAAATTGCACCGGATTGGTAAATGAAAACGTAACCAGGGGGTCAATTCTTGTTCTGTGAAACGGTGAAATGTAAAGTTTTTTCACTGTTACACAGCGTTTTTGATTCTTGTTTTGTGCAAAACTTAAAAGATACATATAATTTTTTCATGTAACAACAAGTGGAATGAAACAAAATATTTTTACAAGTACACAAGAGTGCTGATTCGTGTTTTGTGTAACTGTGAAATTAACTGTCAAAATTGTTTCATATGTGTAAAGAGTTTGCACAGAAAATGTTTATGTGAAAAAATAACATAGAGGTATAAAACCATGAAAAACCAACAAAAAGAAAGCGTGCTAGCAAAAATAAAAAAGAATATTTAATAAAATAGAATAAAATAATTGCACCCATCATATTTTTATTATAATATAGTATTTAATAATCGTATATTTATACCAAAAACAAATATGGCGTCACATTGGTGTTTTGTTTGTACTAGAACACAGAGCCAAATAAATATAGTTGACAGCGGTAGTGGCAAAACCGGCAGCACAAAAAATCAATCGGCAATAGTTGCAATTATTTTTAACCCATTTGGTGCCTTTGTACTCAATTGAGTACAGCTAAACATAGGCATATATTTTAAAAGCTTTAAAATTTTTGTGAACTTTTTGCATTTCTATGTTAAAAGAAGGCTATAACCCTTTAAAAAAATAAAGAAGATTTTCTAGACTACATTTCACTTCACCTCTGGTGAGACCCATCTTCAGCAACTCTTCATTGTTTCATTCCAAACGCGGCCAGATTGTTTCAGACCATAAATGTATTTTTGTAGCAAATATACCTTATCAGAACCATCATTAAGCAATTCCGGTTGTTGCATATAAACAGTTTCCTTAAGAGTGCCATTTAAGTATGCATGGTACTAGGGTGCGTGGTATAGTGGTTAGAGCGCTCGCACAAAAAAAACTCAAAGGACCCAGGTTCAAATCTCAGAAGAAGTGAAAAATTAAAAAGTTAGTTTGCGGTTTTTTCATAATTATAATTTAAAAATAAGAGGTTCTACCCCCCCCCCCCCACCCCCTCCAGGAAGACCATCTACAAAGAAACCGCTGCCCAACATTCCACTCTATTCCACCTTAACCAATGTCAACAAAAAACGAATGATCAGGGAAAAAAGCGCCACCTATTGGGAAGTAGCAGATAAGAGCTAAACCTACTGAGCGAAGGCACACTCACCACACAATCAACATGGAACGATGAGTAAATTGCTGTTGATCATTCAAGGGTGAAGGTATAACATTGGCCTTTGAATGATCAATTCACAGCAACTTGTCTCATTCCTAAGGCGCTTAAAAAAATATAAAAATTAATAGTAATATATGTACTGTCCTTTCCAAAATTCCAATACAATGCACAGCATTTGGTAGGGGTTTACCCCTGAGTATTGGTCTCAAATAAAAAAAAAAGCTCACTGCATCCATTTGGTGTATGTGCATATCATATTCAATTGCTAACGCCAACAGATATCGAATGGAATCATATCGTACCACTGGTGAAAACGTCTCATTAAAATTGATTCTTTCGCGTTGTGAGAAACCTTTTTGATACCAATCTCGCTTTCCACCGTATAGCATTGCCATGTTCATCTCTTTTAGTTTTGAACACCTACTTCGATTTCATAGCCTTTTCAGCTGGTGGTAAGTTGGTTAAAACCCATGTTTTGTTTGCCTTTAGTGAATCTATTTCTTCCCTCATGGCATCTTTCCACTTGGCTGCATTTTCTGATGACATAGCTTCCTTCAAGATACTTGGATCAACGGAAACAAACTGCATTGCACAAAAGTTCTGAGATTTTTGAGTTTTCCTGGCAATACGACTGGATCGGCAAATATTTATTTCCTCTGGGATGTTTCGGACCACACATGGATTTGGTATGCATTCATCGTCATGCTCTTCAACTGGTAAAGGTAAAGGCGACGACCACTCCTCAGAGTCAACATAATCATTATCATCTGATTCATCTCTCAACGATGAACTATCAAGATTGGCTGTTACAACTTCTTCAGGTGTTAATTCACCTCATTTAAGTTTAAATTTAAATGTCTTTCAACTTCTACTGAAATAATGATTTTTGTTCTTAAATGGCATTTAAAGATAAATGACCTTTAATTAGGAAGTCAATTATTGGCCTAAACATCCTAAATAAAAAAAATCTGAACTTGGTGCGTTTTTTTTTTAATTGCGATATTTTTTCTCCATTTTAGTGCGTTTTGAAATTTCAAAGTTGACAACGCTGCCTATTTGTTATGGCATATTTTTGCATATTTCACCATAAATGCATACTTTTGCATTTTTAAATTTTTTTTTTTTTTTCATATTTGTATGGCATATTTTACAAATTTTTACATATGTATGTTTAAAGAATTTACGTGTATTGCCAATTTTTATTTTATTTATTTTTAAAATAATGACTACCTATTGACACATAACTTAAGTATAATCTATTAAATAATAAGGGTACTCTTGAAAACGCTTAAAACTAACATTTGTGAAATTGGAGAAAATTACGAGAATGGTTCATGAAGCTGCAAATTTTAATACTGATAGGAAAATTCTGTTTTGTAAAGTTTGCAATAAGCCAGTGTCAGTAAAGAAAATATTTTCTATAAAACAACGCCTCGGAAGTCAAAAACCTATTGAGCTCAACGCAAAAAATTTAATCTAGAAAACGTTTGCTTTCAAATTTGCACCAATAACTCTCGTTGTTGTCGAAAGAAGTTCCTCGATGTAAAATAGCGTTTTACGATCAAGCAGCCAAAGCTTCATGTTTCAAAATTTGTCATTTATTGCAACAATAATTTAAATTATTTTTTACTCTTTTGTTTTGTATTCTTGTTAGTCTGTTAGTTCTTTGACCTTTTTTTTTGTGCCTACTTTTGGAATTAAAATATTGTATAATACATATATGTAAATATAAAGGAATTTAATTTTATCTTATTTAATTTTATTTGGTTGTTGGCTAATTTTATCTGACACTTTTCATATTTTCAAATTTTTGCAAAAAAATTCACGTAATTTTATATCAACATATATATGCATTGTTTTAGGCGCTTAAAACTAGTTTTTCATAAAACTCTTATACCCTGTCTATACGAACCATAGATTTGGTATATCATGAACAAAACGTCAGCAGCGCAAATGTCAAAATTTTGTTCTAATTTGTGTATGTGGTGACTACGTATGGTTTACCAAATCATAATTTATAATTAAGTGCATTTCGTTTATTTCTGCGGTTGAGAATGTAAAAAAGATGGCGTCAAGTTAAAAATGATAGTTGATGGTAGCACATAGTTGTTCGAACAATTGTTTTACCAACGATGGTCGAAAAGAACATGACATTGATTTAGAGAGTCTACACGAGGCAAATCGATGATCGACCAAAAATTTGTTCATGATATAACAAATCTATGGCTCGTATAGACGGGGTGTTATAGATTACCAAATTGACATTAAATTGAATCGCCGTTGCTTAAAATTGCTATTGCCTTCAAATTGCTATTTTTATTGCCGACGACAAATAGAATAAAGGTGAATAATTTGGTAAAAAATAAATTTTTTTTTAGAAATAAAGAAATGGAAATTTACATACGTAAATATGTAATATAAAAATAAGAAAAGCTATAAACAAAATCATACAAAACCAAAATACAGTGTTAAATATGTAAGTTTGTATGTGGTATGTAGATTATACATTGTGATATATGTACATACATAAAACAGAAATGACAAAATGAAACACTAAACTGTCGTCTGAACAGTGAGTTTCGCAATCGTGGTTCAGAGAGCGAACCAAGTGGTTCATATTGTCGTGCAATATAGCATAGCATAGCAATATAGCATAGCATTACATAATACCAAATAATCGACAGCAGTAATCGATAAATGCCGACATTGACTTTCATAATATCGATTGACGACGGCGACGACTATGTGTGGTTAATAGGAAAATATTTCGATGGAAAAAAATAACGATAGGTATGAACATGGTCTACAGAGCATTTTCTGGCTTAACTGATTTTGCAAACACATATGTACATATTTCCACGAACCATTTTTCATTATTATTGCTTGTACTTGGATATTTAGTTGCAACATTTATCGCAACTTTATAACTCCCTTCCAAATAGAATTTATGACGTCATTTTGTCGAAAGGCGGAAGTACACATTATTAAAAACTAATAAAACACCAAAACTGCTCACATTTTGTATACCATGAACCGCGGTATTAAGCTTCAGGAAAGCGCTTACTTCTTCCTCAATTTCTGTAAAAGGAATTTTTTTATATGGATCACACCCTGTTCCAGTCAAAAACTATATATTCTTTGACAGCTTCTTTTTCACTCTGATTTTATAATCAGTCCATACCTATAGTATAGTAAAGAAAAAAAAAATCAAAGATTAATGAAGAATTTTTTTTCTTAATACTGTTAACATTTTTTCCAAACATCGACATCCTTTATTGGCGCTCATTGGCTTAAACCGCATGCAATATCTTTCTTAGATTTCATTATACGTATTTACCATTTCTTCCAACTGCTGTTTGTTTGTATGTTTTTCAATTTCATTTCTAAAAAAAAGTCTGTATTTCGATTACAGTCGAATTCAGTTATAAGAAAATGTAAAAAACAGCATTTGTTTTTCTTATAACTGGACTACGGATAAATGCAAACTTAGTTCGTTTAAACTAACTCTTAAAATATTATTGAAATAAAAATAAAACAAATCGATATGTTTTAGAAAAATTCTGACAAAGTTAACAAACAAATTATAAACAGTTTTTGCAATAAATGAACCTTCTTGCCATAAAAATACTTTTGAAAATGTATTTGTTGTCATCTATAAAGTCTTAATACTCGTATTTGCAATTAAACAGTGTTCTTTTTATAGATTTTTGTGCTTTTTAATGAAATATCTGATTCCTTTAAACGGTTTTTTTTAAATGTATTTTTTTAACGGAGTTAAATACTTTTGAGTTTAATAGAAAAAGTAAAGTAAATGCATTTATTTTGTTTATATCCGATTTTTTCTTTTCAACTGTATATATGTATGTATACATAACATACATGGGCATACTGCATTAAATAAATACTTACTGCATTAAAAATTTTAAATTTACTGCTTACTGAAAAAAATTGCAGTAACCAGTAAAATTTTACTTGTTACTGAAAAAAATTGCAGTAACCAGTAAATGTTTACTCATTACTGAAAAAAATTGGAGTAACCAGTAAAATTTTACTCGTTTCTGAAAAAAATTGCAGTAACCATCAGTAAAATTTGACTGCAGTGTGCCCATGTATGA
Organism: Metopia argyrocephala; assembly: GCA_963576795.1. NCBI lineage: Eukaryota > Metazoa > Arthropoda > Insecta > Diptera > Sarcophagidae > Metopia > Metopia argyrocephala. Next base: position 34,865,282 of record OY756211.1, read on the forward strand.
TACATAACACAATAAAATGAACTTAAAACAATAAAAATTTTTTGCAAAATTTAATATCTTGCTTTACATTTTTCTTTTTCATGTTCAAACAAGCGAATTAAATAAATTAAAATAGCAATTATTAAATTTTTCTTTTTATTTCATTAAAAGCAAATGTAAATATGTTAAAAATTAACAGTCTTATTCATAATGAGATAAAACGTACTTATAAGAGCCTTATAAGCAAGACTTCTTAATTTTGTATTCATAAGCAATAGTCTCATAACGCTCTCATAAACCATTTATAAATGAGAAATTTTTATTGTGGGTTTCTACGTACTTTAACCGTAAAATAACACGACATTTGTGAGTTGGATTGGATATTGTATAAATAAAAGTGGATTAATATCCCTGTAGGAAATGTCTATAATAAAAATATACTGATTTACTATTGACATTTCTAATAGTACTACTGACCAATTATACCCCAGACAATGCTTTTTACTATAGACATTTTACATGTGCTTGTCATTGCAAATCAGTAGTGCCATTAGAACTATTGAATATATGGTTCTTGTTAAACCAGTAAAGCCCCTATGACACCTACTTTTTTTGTAGTGAATTGTTATAGAATTGAAAGAAAGAAACAACAAATGCTGGAAAGAGTGGAATATAAAAAATGTAAACAAAATATTTATTTTTGTATTCATATTTATTTGAATGTTGATACTTTTTATTTTGTAAAAAAACGCTACCTTGAAGGCAAAAATACCCTAAAATCGCTTAATTGTAGAAAAACACCATAATGTTAGCAACACTAAAATATTTTAAATTCTAAATGTCAATTTTAATGTAAAATATTTTAACTTGTTTTTGACACACTCCAATTTTTTATCGATAATATTTGTAAATTTTTTGGCAATTTTGTATTTATATGAATATAGTTGAACTCTTTACACCCTTTATACTTTCTTATTATATTATATTTGCACTGTTCTCCAAATCATTTTTAATACGAAAAATGTAGGTGCCATACGGGCTTAATTCTCTAGTGACATCTGAACTATTGTATTGGTGGTTATTGTTAGACCAGTAATTCACTTACTTACTTACTTACTTAGCTGGCCATAACAACCCGTTAACGGGTTTCGGCCTGCTTCAGCACTAGTCTCCAGGCGCTTCTGCTTAGCGCGCGCCTTCTCCAGTTGGTCACACCAATCGATGACAGGGCTTCATCAACCTGGTCCTTCCAACGTAAACAGGGTCGTCCTCTACGCCGACGTCCAGTGACCTTCGCATCGAAAACTTTCTTCGCTGGAGCAGATTCTTCCATCCGAACAATGTGGCCGAGCCAGCGTAGCCGCTGGATGTTAATACGCTGGACAACACCTACATCGCCGAGGAGCTCATACAGCTCATGGTTGGTTCTAATGCGAAACTCATCGCCATGCCTTAGAGGACCAAAGATCTTACGAAGAACTTTTCTCTCGAACACCCCGAGGACCGCTGCATCGGCACAAGACAGCGTCCATGCTTCCGCACCATAGAGAAGCACCGGGAGAATAAGCGACTTGTAGAGTGTTAATTTCGTCGCACGAGAGAGGTCTCTATTACTAAACTGCCTACCGAGACCGTAGTAGCACCTGTTGGCCAGTGTGATTCTTCGCCTGATCTCTAGACTGACATCATTTTTGCTGGTAATGGCGGTGCCAAGATAGATGAATTCCTTGACCACATCGAATGTATAGTTGCCGGCTGTAACCTGGGAGCCGATACGATGAACATCCCTACTCGTCGACAACATGTACTTCGTCTTGCTCTCATTTACCGCCAGGCCCATTTTAGCAGACTCTCGTTCAATAGCATTAAAGGCTGCGGTGACATCTCGCTTGGTATGCCCAATGATGTCTATATCGTCTGCATACGCAAGGAGCTGGACACTTTTGTTAAAAATAGTGCCATTACGATGGACACCCGCCTTTCGCAAAACACTCTCCATGACGAAATTGAAGAGGTCGCAGGATAAGGGATCGCCCTGTCTGAAACCTCGCACGGTATTAAAAGGCTCGGAGAGGTCTCTTCCTACCTTGACGGAGCTGCAGGAATTGCTCAACGTCATTCTGCACAGTCTTATCAATTTTGCAGGAATACCGAGCTCAGACATTGCTGCATATACGCGATCCCTTATCGGGCTATCGAACGCTGCCTTATAGTCGACAAAGAGGTGGTGTGTGTCGACTTGACTTTCATGGGTCTTCTCCAGGATTTGGCGCAGTGTGAATATCTGGTCAATGGTGGACTTACCAGGTCTGAAGCCGCACTGATAAGGTCCAATCAGTGAGATGGCGAATGGCTTCAGTCGTTCACACAATACGCTCGTAAGAACCTTATATGCGATAGGGAGAAGGCTAATACCCCTGTAGTTGGTGCATATTGTGGGGTCTCCCTTTTTCAGGATCGGACAGAGGGCACTGAGATTCCAATCATCGGGCATACTTTCCTCCAGCCATATTCTGCAAATGAGCTGGTGCATGCACCTAACCAGCTCATCGCCTCCATACTTGAAGAGTTCAGCGGGCAGACCGTCAGGTCCGGCTGCCTTGTTGTTCTTCAGTCGCCATATGGCAACCTTGACCTCTTCATGGCTGGGGGACGGGATCACAACGTCATCATTGATTGGGTCCGGCACAGCATCTCTAGCAGCGGAATTTGTATCATCATCGCTTTGCAGTAGATTACAGAAATGCTGTCTCCATAATCTCAGTGCACCATGTGCATCTGTAACCAGATTACCATGTTCGTCTCTGCAGGAGGTTGCTCCGGGTTTAAAACCAGTAGTAAGACGCCTTATCTTCTTATAAAAATTTCGAGCATCATGTCTACTCCTGCACATCTCGATTTCCTCACGATCACGCCTTTCTTGCTCCCTTTTCTTTCTTCTAAATAGGCGTCTCTCGTCCCTCCTCTTCTCTCTGTACACCTCCACAGTTGCTCTTGTAGTGGTGGACTGCAACGTTCTTCTGTAGGCAGCATTCTTTGCCGCAGTGGCCTCACGACACTCTTCATCGTACCATTGGTTTCTGCGGGGAGGACGCTCAAAACCAAGGACTGTTTCGGCAGCGTTGCGCAGAGAGTGAGCAATGTGAGACCACTGTCCACCAATACTTTCGAGAGAGGACGGGATACAATGGAGCTCATTAGAAAGACGATCGGAGAATGACCTGGCTGTCTCTTGTGATCGCAGCTTTTTGATGTCCAGCTTCCCTCGAACACTAGAACGTGCCATATTCGCTGCGCATATGCGCAATCGCATCTTGGCTGCGACAAGATAATGGTCCGAGTCGACATTCGGACCTCTAAATGTGCGCACGTCTAGTATACTGGATACATGCCTTCCATCAATCACAATGTGATCGATCTGGTTGGTAGTTGATCGATCGGGAGAGAGCCAGGTGGCCTTATGGATATCGAGATGCTGGAACCTGGTGCTACAAACTACCATGTTTCGCGCCGCGGCGAAATCGATCAGTCTCATGCCGTTCGGCGAGGTGGAAGAATGGAGACTGAACTGCCCGACAGTGGGGCCAAAGATACCTTCACGTCCAACTTTCGCATTGAAATCGCCGAGGACAATTTTGGCGTCATGTGCCGGACACTTATCGTATACATCCTCGAGCTTTGCGTAGAAAGCATCTTTGACCGCATCATCCTTCTCTTCCGTCGGGGCGTGAGCGCAAATGAGGCTGATGTTATAAAATTTCGCCTTCATCCGGATCGTAGCTATTCTTTCGTTCACGGGGGTGAACTCTGAGACAAGATGGCGAAGTCTCTTGCTAACTACGAATCCGCAGCCAAATTCACGTCTGTTATTATGGCAGCTGTAGTAGATGTCACATGTTGCTTGCCTTGTACAACCCTGTCCTATCCATCGCATTTCCTGGATGGCGGTGATGTCAGCCCTACATTTTTTGAGAGCATCCGCCAATTGGATAGAGGCACCTTCCCTATAAAGGGTTCTCACGTTCCAGGTGCATATCCTTATATTACTTCATACATACAAAACACGTGCTTTCTTTTTTAGTTATTGCCTTTATTTATTAAAAAAATAATAATTATTTTTTTTCCTTTTCGCAGCATTTAGGCATTTTTATTTGTAATAAACTTATTTTTCTTTTCAAAGAATAAGCGTTGTTTTTGGCATTTTTAGAGGAAGATGCCAGATGTTTTTGAGTCTATAAATCCGGCAGCACTAAGTCAAACAAATACTTCAAAAAATACAATTAATTATAAAAGGACGCTCACGATCTATAGCCATTTGCACAGCAAATTTGCTTAGTTTAGTTTGCACAGATTCAATCGTGAGTACCCTTATTTTTAACTTATAAGACAGATAACGTCTCATAACTAATGTATGGATTAAGCCTATATAAAGGAGTTATTATGAATTAGACAGTAAAATTTAAAGCACACAAATTTTAATTTGTGCCTTTCTTATTTTTTTAATAAGGGTACTCACGATTGAATCTGTGCAAACTAAAACTAAGCAAATTTGCTGTGCAAATGGCTATAGATCGTGAGCGTCCTCTTAAAATTAATTTTACTTTTTGAAGTATTTGTTTGACTTAGGGCTGCCGGATTTATAGACTCAAAAACATCTGGCATCTCATTCTTAAAATGACAAAAAAAAATAAGTTTATTACAAATAAAAATGCTTAAATGCAGCGAAAAGGAAACAAATATTTAATTTATTAATAAATAAAGGCAATAACTAAAAAAGAAAGCACATGTTTTGTATATATGAAGTAATATCATTTTTTGGTTTCAGTTGTTATCTTCACATTCGTAAATACATGGCTGTAAAAATGTTAAAAGGTTTTAAGCAAAAATACACAGCCAATTTACTTAAGGTTTTTTCAGTGCAATTAATGCAAATTTCAAATACGTATATTTTGTTGTTGCAGAGAAAAATTTGATGTATTTTTACACACTTTGCATCGTTTGCACAGTTTGCAAGGCCCTTCGTGAGTACCCTTAATATCTTTCCTTGAGCTTTCCGTTAAAAATGTTTGCGTAAGCAAAATGAAGAAAATTATCTATACTGCGAAATCAATAATAAGGTAATACCGCAGTAACGATATGGTACCGCAGCAACGGAACGATATGGCAACAACGGAATGAATAATAGCAACTTTTGCTTCCGCGAAAAATTAAGCTTTTCGCAGCGACGGAACGGAATCAAGAATACCACCCATTAATAAAGACTGAAATTTTCTTAATATTATCCTCGGTGGGGACCTTCAGTAAGCATATTGGGTTGGTAGATCCAAATATGGAATATTTTTTTGATTGGTAGAGAGGGCATTCAAGTAGAATGTGCTTAACTGTAATAACAGTTTGTACAAGATGGAAATTGTTTCCTCAGTGGGATATGCCCATGTGTTGCAAAAGTATGGCCAAGACGTAATCGAGAGAAAATTCTGATTTGTCTTTTGTCGATATTTCTGGGATAGATAGGTACGGTGACCATATTTTTTAAACCAAAATACAGAACAAGGATGCAAACAAGCAACCTACATAGGCATGTATTTATTTGTATATATTTGTTAGGTTTAAACCATTTTGGTCAAATTTTGTTTTGTTTTTGCCTTGACTAAGAAATGGTGCAACATACCAACATAAAACATTTGCTATTGGGGTATTTTTATATTTTATTACTCCTGGAAAACTTTCAACCAAAAATAACAAAACGGAAGTTAGAAAAATAAAAAATTACGAATCTTGGGCTTAAGACCATTTGGTCCGTTATTGTTTTTTTTTTATTAAATCTTCTCACTATATGATGAGCAAATGATCTTCCGTTGCAATTTACTGGTCCCTTTCGGACCCAGCATACACAATTGTTGCATTGGTCTTGGTTGGTCTTTTTCGAAAAATAATATTTATTTTATATGTAAATAGCCAAAATACACAAACGTATCAGGTCTTTTTTCAAAAATTCATGATTGTGACAAAATTTTAAAAATTAAATTTTAAACGTCTGTAAAAAGAAAAATTTTAAATCTTTACTTTCGTGAATATGAGAGTATATTTTTGTGATGGGTCTGAAAGGGTTAATTTTGCAACAGCCACAAATTTCACGGTTTCTAGTTGTTGTAATTTTGGTAAACCGCTTGTAGATACTGTACAATCAAAAGCTAATGTTCTTATTTCGGTAAAAAGTTCAGCTGAAAATTTATATGTACACAGAGGGAAAAAAGGCGTTCTAAAATTGTTAACCAGTGGTATCAAATTAAGAACGAATCGTGAACAATATTTCGTTAACTTTCGGTATTAAATCAAACTTAATGCGTTATTAAAATTAGAACAAACGGCACAAAGTACCATAAGTTAATAAATCCATAACGATCTGTTATTATATTAGGAACGATTTGTTATCGATTCACGAACGATATGGTATCAAATAAAGAACAAAACTGACAAAAGTATCAAATCAAGAACGATGTGTTATCATAGTAAAACCATACTGGTATATAACAACCTTTTATGTTTATTAATTTTTTTATTAAAATTTTTTTTAAGTGTCAATCGAAAATTGACGAAAATTTTCTTTATTTAGAAATGGATGAGAGTTTTTTGGAAGAAAACTCTAATGAAACGGAGGATCTGAATGTTGACGATGCAGACCTGAAGAGCTTTCTCCAATCAATTGACATGGAAAGCATTTTTGATTTATTGAAAGGTAAATAAAAAAAAAAAAAACAAAAAGAAAAAATATAATTAACTGCTTTCTTTTTAAAGGTGCGAATGTTACATTTTGAAATTTGAGGTACCTAAAAAAGAGCAATTGAAAGAAGCAATTCCTCCACTCGGGCTTCGAGTAGAGTTTAGGGAGAAATTGCTGTTATGGAAAAAAATGGAGATATTATTACGTTTAATATATTTTGGGCATGTTAATGCGTTTTTTTTTAGTTGGGAATTGACGATGAGACTCTGTCAGTGCCATCTAAAGGGGGCCAATGGCTCACTCAAAGCACCAACCAAATGGATTGCAGCACAATGTCTCCAACTTGCCCCATTAGCACGAAAAGTCAAAAAGAGGTAAGGCATTTTGAATACCAATTTTTTTATTTTTAATCAATTGCTGAATGTGCTGTGTTACAGCAAACATCTTCAGTCATATGAAGTTGGTTTCCTTACTAAAAACTTATACGTTAAAGAACTTACAGAATTTATAAGTCTCCCACTGCATTTATACATAATAAATAATTCAAAATCCTATTTCCGAATGAAGTATATAAAAGTTTGTTTAATAAATCATCAATTTAAAACTAAGAGAATTATGTAGATATGTAAAATATATATCAATTTATATTAAATAAAGAGTATATTGTAAATATAAATTTGTTTGTGTTTAAATTGTGTTTTGGACTTAATAGGTATGTATATATGTAGATAAAATAATACCAATGGGTACCGTAATGAGAACGGTGTGTTATCAGAATGAGAACGGTCCGATATCAAAATAAGAACAAGTGGTAGCAACACAGAACGATTACTGTATCGAAGTAAGAACAGTGCGTTTTTAAAATAAGAATGCTTGGTAACAAAAAAAGAACGGTCCATTATCAAAATAAGAACGATTGGTAACAATTGATTACGGTATCAAAGTAAGAACCGTGCGTTATTAAAATAAGAAAAATTGATAACAAGAAGGGAACAGTGTGTTATCAAAACCATAACGGGCGGTAATAAAATGATACCGAGTTGTTATTGAAATATTGATACCAACCGTTAACAAAGTAAGCACAAACGGACTTAACTCAATTTCAATACCAAATGGTATCAATTTCGGTAGTTTTCTACCGCTTTTTTTCCTGAGTGTAGGGAGCTTAGATCTTTCTGTCATGTAGTCTTGAGTTAAAGACTTAAAGCTAACTGACGCAAAAATTCTGCCCTCTTACGATTTTTGTCCATTGGCGCCCAGGAACCATCAATTTCAGAACAAAATATGTCAATCATATTGCAAAACACAATATTTGGCCATCGATTTGTTTTCCGTTTTACACTGTAGTATTCAATTATTTGATCGACGGTATCAACACCCCTTGAAAAGGAAATTATCAAAGTTTTATATCTCATATCAATGCAGTCTAATCGTCGATTTTCCATTGTTTTAGCAAAGCCAACATATAAGACACTGAAATTAACTACCGCAAATGATATGTAAATTTCCAAAGAGGAATCCCAGAAATAAATGTAACTTATTAAAACACTTCAAAGTCAAACTGGGTGCAGCACATATATATTTCGATATCATAACAGGCAACTATTACAAGAAAAGAATATTATGGACCTAAATGGGCCTATACCTAAGATTCGTAAGTTTTTCTTGACCTAACAGAAGGGTTAACCAAAAATGCAAAAATAACTAAAGTTTCGTGAGATCATTAAATAAGTACATAGCTTGCATACATACTATGTAATACATGTATGTATGTACATAATGTTTAAAATATTTTTTTAAACTTTATGCATTTCATATTATAGTTTAATTTGGTGACCAAAATGGCTTCGATGGTTTCCATTTTCATTTAAGTTTTTTCATTGGTCCATATATTTCTGTTGGAGCATTTAAATCAGGTAAACACAAACTGAATTCGGCAACCATCAAAATATTTTTAAAATTTATGTTTCTTTCTCTAAAATGTACATACATACATACATATATGAAATGTATTGCTTATGAGAAGGAGAATGTCTCTGCTTAAGAGACTTCTCTTAACCCAAATGTGTTAATCAAAACTACAAATACTACTCTGAGGCATGAAAATACAGAACAAATACTGAACATTAAATGAAATACAGAAAATTTTTATGTTTTTCCCTAATGAATAATTTATACAGAACACGGGTTTCAAATACAGAACTGTTCTGTAAAATACAGAACGGATGGTCACCGTATAGATAGGTGAAACACGATTTGCATTTATATTTTTATAGTGGAAATATTGATAAACAGTGCCTCGTTTCTGTATTACTCGACTCGAGAAATTACTCACATGTGTGTTGAAACAAAAAATCCCATCGTTTTTCGAATCGTCGTTAAAAAAGTGTTTCTGTATCTGCATGCGAAAACAATCAAAACAAATTCTTTTTCCAACTGGAATATTTCCAGTTTAAATGTGTGAAACGAAAGCAAAACGTCAAAAAAATATTAATTGTGAAAAACAGTGTTGTCAGAATAGAAGATTTATCACCAAAATGGGGATTTTTTTCTGAAATTGGGATAAAAAAATTCATTTGGAGATGGGGATTTTATTGTGGATAATTGACAAATGTTTGACGATTTTTACAATTTTGTGGCCTATTTAACTATATATTATAGATTTCTTTCATTCGGAACACACAGTGAAAGAATTTCCGATGAAAGTATGAATTTTTAAGCATGACTTGTTTAAAACTCATGCTTTTTAGTTTGGTTTATTTTCTCATACATATAAACAAAAACATCTCTATACCATTATATTTCCCCCACCGATTTTAATGGTTTTATTGCGTAGGAATTTAGTATTAGAGGGTTGCCTTTTAGTTAAACTACTTCTGAATGGTATGGGAATGTTTTTCATACTATGGCACAGGACATCTATGTAGAATTGATGGTACAATAGATACCGTATACTATTCAAATATTTTAAACGGCATAAAGATGTCTTATTCTGAATATGAAATGGCACATCGATGGGTGTTTCACCAAGTTATCAACCCAAAACAGACATCGAAGCGAGCAAAAAGTTATTTTCAAAATATATGCTTCAAAATTTCAAGCTGCTCTGCTCAGTTTCCAGAGTTAAACCCTTTTTTAAAATTTATGCGAAATTGTCAAAGCGACTCTTTGAGGAAAAACCCTTCTAATAAAGAACTTTGTGGGAATTTGTTAAAATTGTGTTCAAAAACATTGCAATCAATATGTTTTAAAGACTTGTGGACTCAATGCCAAAACGCTTTTAGGACCTTATTTAAAATAAGGGAAATTCCACTAACTTCAGAATAGTGGTAATTTGGTGCCATTAATAAAAAACTGTTTCTTTTAGGTCATCAAATTTGATGTGTATATTTTATGTACAGGCAAAATTAGTTAATTTTAACAATATTTTTGAATATGTACATGGTTTTTTAAGTTTTGATCTTAGGAAATTTTATATTTTTTATTTTATTTACTTTATAATTGATATTTTATATAGAAACAAACAAAAATATTAATCACATTGTTCTAAAGTTTTTTGGTCATGATGCTAGATCATGGTCAATCTTTTTGATAGACCACCACCGTGATCAAATTTTAGCACCTGCTTTTTCAAATCACGACTTACTGTTTGTGTCGTATGATATTTGTAAGGCGGAACGGGCTAAATACGAGTACTATTCATATCGTGATTTGCATAACATGGATCCTGATCTTTTGAACCAACTTTTTGAGGAGATTTACTGGCCCCGAATTTACACCTTTACTGATGTTAATGAACAGATGCTTTTTATACAAAATAATATTAATTTGTTATACGACACATGTGTTCCAATGAGAACAAAAAGAAATATAAGATACAGAGAACCCTGGTTCTCTACAAGGAATGAGACACTAATCAGGGAACGTAATGAGGCTTACTCCAGATGGAGGAGATTTAAAACTCCGGAGCTTAGACAAATATTTCTATCGTGTCGAAGAAAAGTGGTAAAGAGCATCAGAGAGTCAAAATATTTATTTTACCAGAGAAAATTTGCCTCAGCAATAGATAGCAAGTCGAAGTGGAGGGAAATCCGAAAGATCGGTATAGGACGAGAGAATAGCTCAACTTGTGATGTTGGGATGGATGTCGATGATCTAAATCGAAAATTTGTGAATATTGATATTCCACGACCCACTTACAACTTATATACTGATTTATGTACGGCTCCCATTGAGAATACATTCAGTTTTCGTTGTGTAAGCGAGTACGAGGTCATGTTGAGTTTCTCTGCGGTAAAATCTAATTCTATTGGTGTTAATGGTATAAATCCTAAGTTTTTTAGACTTATCCTACCAAAAATTTTACCATATATTACTTATTTATTTAATACGATTTTGACAAAATCCGTTTTCCCCGATGGATGGAAAATGTCCAGGATTATTCCCATTCCTAAACGGGACAATGATTATAGACCTATTGCTATCCTTCCATTTCTTTCTAAGATTATGGAAAATATTATGAGCAGACAGATAAATGAACATCTCAGGGAAGCGAAACTTTTATGTGATAGACAATCTGGCTTTGTGAAAGGTAGAAGTTGTATTACAGCTCTGGCGGATGTTATTGAGAATCTGAGAGCTGACCTGGACAAGGGCATGGTGTCTTTTTTATTACTTCTAGGTCATAGCAAGGCATTTGATTCAGTTGATCCTTCGATTCTTATGCAGAAACTAGAAAAATTTTTCTATTTCTCACCACAAGCATGTAAGCTTCTACAGCACTATCTCACTGGGCGATTTCAGATGGTTCAATTGAATGGTATGAATTCCGAGGCCCTAAAAGTGAGCAGGGGCGTTCCACAGGGTTCTATACTTGGACCTCTGTTATTCTGTATGTATATTAATGATCTACCTGATGTGTTGGAACACTGTAGGATACAAATGTATGCTGATGATGTCCAGATTTATCATAGTTGTGAAGTGAAAGATATTCACTCTTGTGCAAACAATATTAACAGCGGTTTGGATAGAGTTCACAAATGGGCTGTGCACAATGGACTATGTATCAATCCGTCTAAATCCAAATGTATTTTCATTAATAATAATAATATTAATCTGGATAATAACATTCGTATGGAAATAAATGGAGATTTTATTCAGTTTGTAAGTGTCTGCAAAAACTTAGGAGTCTTATTCAACAACAGACTTTCTTGGTCCAACCATATTGCGACAGTAGTTGGTCGAATATACGGCATGCTGAGGAACCTCTGGGCTGTCAAGTGCTCAACGCCACTTAAAATACGAATGTTACTTGCGAAAACTTACCTTTTACCTATTCTACTATATGGATGTGAGATTTATGCGAACTGCTCCAGGAATGATTTTAATAAACTTAGGGTGGCTTATAACAACATTGCTAGATATGTTTATAACATAGGTCCCCGCGAATCAATTTCCCGTTTTTCTGATCAGATTTACAATATGAATTTTGAGAATCTACTAAAATTCAGGAGCCTTATTTTCCTTCATCGAATATTTACAAGTAGGGAACCGAATTATCTCTTTAAGTTCTTGAAAATTGGTAGATCTGCCCGTGGAAGGAAATTTATTCAACACAGATACATAAGAGCCTTCTCCGAACGTCAATTTCTCATTTACAGCACTTGTCTTTGGAACCAGCTTCCAAATCGAATTCAATTAATTGAAAACTCAAACCGGTTTAGAAATGAGCTTTTAAAGTATTTTAGCTAATATTTATTTTTTTTTTTTCTTTTCTATAAATATATGTACCTCTTTTTTATTGTTTTTTTATTTATTCTTAAATTACAATTTTCTTTTCAACTTTGTTGACATACTTATATTGAAACTATAACTCTTACGTTTCTTAACTCTATACGTTTTAAATTTATATCTGTTTTTAATTAACCCTAATATGTTTGTAATTAAAAAATATTTATCTGTTGTAATGTATGAATATTCTCATTAGCGCTTTAATTTATAAGATTTTTATCTTGTTGCGCTAAAATTATATAAATAAATAAATAAATAAATAAAAATAAAATAAATAAAAAAATAGACATACATATCAAATAAAATAGTATATATTTATACCTATATCAAAGCATATGTATCTATGCAAAATTATGGATACAGTTTCTGTGGGGATTTTTGAGGATATGAATTTTAAAATCGGGGATGAAAATTGAAAACTATCTGACAACCCTGGTGAAAAATGTAAACAAACCAATGAAAAAAATTATATGAAAAGAAATGCAAAACTATAAAAATATATTATATATGGGATATTCCAAGTCAAATCAACCAATGGTTTTAACCTACCCTCTCCGAATTTTATGATTTTTTGTAGAAATATAGTATATCATAGAACTAAATTAAATACAAAGTTTGGAAGCACTGATACATCTGGATCCGGAAATATGAGGTCTTGAAAATCGGAAAACAGTACAAAAATGCACAAAGTTACACTTACTTAATTGTAATTTTCTTGAAAAGTATTATAGCTACGCATCTCGTAAAAGTCGCATTTGGAAGGGTATTAAATTACCTTTGATTTAATATGCGACATGATTTTTTCTTTGAAAAAGTCAAAGGTCAATTTTCTTTATCTAAAAGTCGGAAGCCTATATCTCCGAAAGCGACCTTTTTAAAAATTTGAAAAAAATTATGCCAAAGATAGTTTCGTTCTCTACAGTTGTGAAAAATTTCAGAGTGGAGGTATTTTTGGACCAAGAAATAAAAATCAAATCGCAAAAGAATGTGATTAAAACTATTCTAATAGTGGTGGGATGGTATACGATTTTTCGATTTCGATTAGCTAGAATCGCTTATTTTGTGAGTTTCAACAAAAAAATACATAAACCAAAAAGAAGGGATGTGGGATGGAGGCAAATAGTTCTTCATCGGGGTCAAAGGTTGGGTTGAAGGAATAAAAATCTACAAAAAGCTCCACAACTTCTCCGGATTAGCCCCTAGAGGGATAAAATGTAAGACCGACACTTACTAATATTTTACCCCCCAACTTTTTTCCGAACATAGCTACCCCCTATCTCCAGTCCCTAAGGGTGCTCCAGTTCAAAGTTTATAAAATTTGCTCCTACCACTCTAGAGAGTGGGAATAGGGGTTAGGTATGTTCGGAAAAAAAGTTGGGGGTAAATACCTACCCCTACTTATATACCTATCCCCTATCTCTGCTCTCTAAGGGGGCTCCATTACAAAGTTACATTTTTATATAAAATTTGCTCCTACCACTCTAGGGAGTAGAGATAAGGGTTAGGTATGATCAGAAAAAAAGTTGGGGGTAAATACCTAACCCTACCTAACCCCTACCTACATACCTACCCCCTATTTCCACTCCCTAAGGAGGCTCCATTACAAAGTTTATAAAATGTGCTCCAACCACTCTAGGGAGTGGAGATAGGGGGTAGGTATGTTCGAAAAAAAAATTCGAGGTAAAATATTAGTAAGGGTCGGTCTTACATTTTATCCCTCTAGGGGCTACTCCAGGGCAGTTGTGAAGCTTTTTGTAGATTTTTATTCATTCAACCCAACCTTTGACACCGATGAAGAACTATTTGCCCCCATCCCACATCCCCCGTTTTTGTTTCATGTATTTTTTGTAGAAACTTACAAAATAAGCGGTTCCAGCTAATCGAAATCGAAAAATCGTCTACCATTCCAGCACTATTAGACTAGTTTTAATCTCATTCTTTTGCGATTTGAAATTTATTTCTTGATCCAAAAATACCTCCACTCTGAAATTTTTCACAACTGTAGAGAACGAAACTATCTTTGGCATAATTTTTTTTCAAATTTTTAAAAAGGTCGCTTTCGGAGATATAGGCTTCCGACTTTTAGATAAAGAAAATTGACCTTTGACTTTTTCAAAGAAAAAATCATGTCGCATATTAAATCAAAGGTAATTTAATACCCTTCCAAATGCGACTTTTACGAGATGCGTAGCTATAATACTTTTCAAGAAAATTACAATTAAGTAAGTGTAACTTTGTGCATTTTTGTACTGTTTTCCGATTTTCAAGACCTCATATTTCCGGATCCAGAAGTGTCAGTGCCCTTAAATTTTATATTTGTCTTAGTGTTATGATATACTTTATTCATACCAAAAATTAGCAAATTCGGAGACAGTCATTTCAAAAACGGCATATTTTAAGTTGAGTTGATATGGTTTAACCCATATACATCTTTAAAAAAAGCTACGCAATATTATTTTTAATAAAAAAGCCACATAATATTATTTAAAAAAGGCACAAAATACAAAAATTGTTTTTTTGTTTGTTTGCAAAACACTTTTCGCACCGTTTTAATATGCGGCTTATTTTGACACTTCATTCGGTTCAATTTTCACAAAAAAAAAGATACATGCATACTACGTTTATACGCACGTCCTATTTGCAAATAAAATTATTTGCAATATGTTTAACTCACTGTTTATATGTAAAAGTACTTGGAAACAAATTCGCTGTCAGTAAATAGTATGGTAACACCAAAAAATTATAACATTGTTTACAATAATGTGTGAAAAAAATATTCAATATAAAAATTTTTTTATTTTAATATTTAAACTTCTCTTATAGAATAATTTTTTTTTTAATTGTTACTTTAAGTTCAACATTTTATGTTTTTTCCGCCATATTTATATAAGCCTACCAGATTGAAAACAACAAAAACATGTAAAATGTAAACAAGTGGCAAGATTTTACACCTTTATTTGCAAATAGTGTCGTTATTCACGACTTGTTATCGTGAGTTAGTAAAGGTGGTTTTACACTATCCCACTAAGTATAACGACACGTCAAAAACTCAAATAAAATGAAAAAGTATAATAGTGTGAAAACAATTTGTAATGAATTGTCAAAAAATACGGATAGAAATTTGACAGTCGTATGGCTCTCAACATTTTTAGAAATTTTTCTAAACCATTAGACTTTTCATTTTATCAGAGTTGCTTTTTTACGCAAATATAACAAAAAATCAGGGTTGGAAACCTGAAAATTTTTAGCCATAATTTTGCTTATTCTTTTTTTTATTAAATAACTACAAAAAAAACAAAATATAGTTAACATTTGAAGTTCTTTCTCTTTAACATAAAATAAATTACAAATATTTGTTGTAAAATATAATTAAATATGGCTTATATTATGAAATATTAATAAAACATATATTGCCGTATCAACATGTCCAACCTTGGAGAAAGAAAAAAACACAAACAGCTGTTGTTTCCATTTTATTTGAAATGTGATAGTGTAAAAGCAAAGTGTAATAAAAACATTTTACGTTTGATTTTTTGACAGTCAGACCAAAAACCATTAGATTTTCTTTCTACAAAATCCAATGAAAGTCTTAAGACTTGTAGAATAGTAAGGGTACTCACGATTGAATCTGTGCAAACTAAAACTAAGCAAATTTGCTGTGCAAATGGCTATAGATCGTGAGCGTCCTCTTATAATTAATTGTACTTTTTGAAGTATTTGTTTGACTTAGGGCTGCCGGATTTATAGACTCAAAAAATCTGGCATCTCACTCTTAAAATGGCAAAAAAACAAAATAAGTTTATTACAAATAAAAATGCTTAAATGCAGCGAAAAGGAAAAAAATATTTAATTTTTTAATAAATAAAGGGAATAACTAAAAAGAAAGCACATGTTTTGTATATATGAAGTAATATCATTTTTTGGTTTCAGTTGTTATCTTTACATTCGTAAATACATGGCTGTAAAAATGTTAAAAGGTTTTAAGCAAAAATACACAGCCAATTTACTTAAGGTTTTTTCAGTGCAATTAATGCAAATTTCAAATACGTATATTTTGTTGTTGCAGAGAAAAATTTGATGTATTTTTACACACTTTGCATCGTTTGCACAGTTTGCAAGGCCCTTCGTGAGTACCCTTAGTGTAAAAGTATATGGCAGCATTTTTTACTCTTATTTGACTGTGTTTACACGTAGAGATTCTTATTTTTAAGATTGCATGTTTTATGGTGAAGTTGGCGAGGGGTAAAGAGACGAGTACACTCTGTCTTGTACTGCCAATACGCTTTACTCTCTCATTCGTAATTGCACACATGCATACACACAATTGTAAATAACATACGTGACGTCAAAAATAAGAATTGTATTGTCTGAACGCCGAAGATAGTTCAAAGAAGAATAAACCAAAATCTTAAAAATAAGAATCTCTACGTGTAAACACAGAGTTTGCAAATAAGTCGGGCGTATAAACGTAGTAAGTGTATGTCCACACTTGGCGAGGCGAGTCGGCAACTTGTAGTTTGTAGACGATTACGGTGAGGGGAATAAAAGAAGAAAAATACTTGCCCGATTCTTTATATTCCGTCATTCGTTTTTTGTCTTTGTAGTTGATTATTTGACATTTCCTTTCATATTTTTTTTCGCTTTTTGGTGTACGCGTCTTTTTCATACAATCGCAGCGTTCGTTTTTCTTGTGTTTTTTCTTTTTAATAAGTGCAGCGTTGCCAGTTTATGTGTAATTACACAAAAATGGAAGAGAACAATTTTTCTTGAACTATTTTTAGACCATAAATTTTTTATGTAATTTTGTTTCACCATTATTTCAATCAAATTATTTATAATAATTTAATACAATTCTTTATGTTTTTAAGTTAACCCATAATATTGGTCACCATACAATTTCATTTCATAGAAATCAAACATTATTCAATAATAGAAACAATATCAATCTTATGATAGCAAGATGTCGGTTAGAAACTACGAAGCAACGGATTGAATATACGGATAGTATGGAATTTAATAATCTCCCTCAAGATATTATATACAAAGAAATTAAATTTTCACAAAAGAATAAAGGAATATTTGCTTCACGACTTAGAAACTCTTCTCATATGATTTACAGCAATCGTATACAATATCCTATAAATTAATAATTAAATTTTATGTGTATATATTAATATTTTTTCTTTTATTTCTTTTCTTTCTTTGTAAATTATATACATATATAGAATTAAACCTTTAGATGAATATCTTAAAATAAAATATTTGGGGGATTCAAATGGTCGTTTTAAAGTCATATATCATAAAACAATAAAACGAAAAAATATGATTGCTGTAAACAACCCGTCATAGTTTAGTATATTATTTTTAATTTTATTTTTTTATTTTTCAATTTATGACAAAATGGTAAACACTGGTTGAAAAGTCTTACTGTTTTATGACTTTTTTATTCAAAGACCAACAACAAATTTTTTAAACTATTTTGAAATTGTATGATATTATGACAATATGACTTGATAGGACCCCGTTTGAATACCCCAATTATATATTGTACATGTGTAATTCAAAGCTGTAAATATTTTACCAGCTCGCCTCAATAATGACTAAGTGATGCTGAGACAATCTTAATTTGATATGCTAATGATATAAAGGAATAAATAATAATAAAAAAAACAAAAAAATTCTTTACGCATTAATAGTAGTAAATATTTGAATATTTTCAAGGTGACTTTTTCAAAATTTATACCAATTTTAAAATATGTGCACTGGTGAGCTAAAGCAAACATTTTTGGAATTTATTAAACTATAAGTAAATTGCCTTTCAGTGGGGACAACATGCTTTTTAAATTTTAAAAATCATAATGAAATGTAAATTCTTCTGCCCGTATGCAAAAAAATTAAAATAGATTTTAATTCAAAATTAAAATGGAAAATAAAGACAGCAAATTTACTTTATTTTGTATATGACCGTTAAACTGCTGAATGTCTAATCGACACATAATACGTGAATACATAATCTAGCTGTTAAAAGACAAGGGAAGAGAAACATTTTTATTTTTCACTGATAGAAAATTTAATTGTGTAGCATAACGATATTACATTAAAAGAAATTATTTTGTTTATATCAACCGATTTTCATTATTTGCAGCTTATTTTGTATCTAACATACCTTAATTTTAGGATAAAATATGTCTTATCTTATAAACTTCTTCAAAATTTAAGCGGTGCTCACGAACTACTTCAAGTACAAGTCCTCATTAGCACTAGTATTCAACTATAAATACTTTAATATTGTTTGGGCTGTTCCAATAGCTTTAGTAATAACTTTAAGGCTTTGTCTTCTACAGGGAAATTTATAAATACACAAATATTTATTCATATATTAACATAATTACAAAAATAAAAAGCATTATATTCTATGTATGAAATATATTTTGGGCAATCTATAAAATTTTGTGTAATTTGTGAGTATTTCTGTGGCAACACGGCATAAATGTCAAATTGTAACCCGGGGTCTCCACGAGATATGAAACGAAATATTTTTATATCTGCGTACGTCAAATTCGATAGCCGATATAATTTTGTTACGTGTAGACTGCGAATCAGCTATCATAATATCTATTATGATATCGATATCATAATATATATTATGAAAACAATATCATGATATGAACTGTCAAAAACAGCTAATATAGAGAAACAAAACAAAAAAACAAAAAAAAACTGAAATTGAATTTTTTAAATTCAAGAAAAAAGCAATAAAATAATAAAAAAATAAAAAAAATATAATAATTAATAATAATTATACACAAAATTATTTAATTTTTATAAAATTTTCCCTTTATTTTTAAACAAATTTCCACTAATAAAATACGCCGACATGTTCTTTCTTTCATTGCTGTACAAAAAAAATTAAATATTATAATATTTCAACATCAACGTGTTCCTGTTGTTAGATATGAAGAGAAATATTAAAATGGCATTTTATTTTCTCTGCCGACGTTTTCTTTCATATCATATCAAAGTTGATATCAGGTGTAGACCCCGGGTTAGAAAAAGCAAACAAAAGAAAACACAAAAATTGCTGAACAACAACAAAAAGTTGGGCAACTAAAATCTCCGAGTGTGGACACGAAGACAAGTTTAAAAGAGAATTGATGAAGAATTGCCCGACTCTTCTCGTCGAGTGTGGACATAGACTAACAGAAACACTTTTACTCACATTTTTCCAATAATAATTGGAAAATGACATAAATGACAGATAGTACTCGCATTATTTTACATACAGAAACACGTACATATGTGAAAAACAGCACTTTTTGTGTCAATTCACATAGTTTTTGTTTCAATTTTTTCGTTTCATGTGAGATATTCGGCCCTATTCCCGTTGGCGTTATCATTTTATATGTCGTTTTTATCCAGTTGTCGTTTTTATATCGCTTCGTTTCTAAAATGGTATTCCTGAAATAAAACAAAGACGACGATAAAAAGTTATCGAAAACTACAATAAACAAAACAAGAACTTGGTAGCACTAGAAAAAAAAACCTGGGGGCAAATTACGGCATTCGATATCGAACGAAATTTCATACAATTTATCAACAGTGTTCCTATAAATTTCGTTCGATATCGAATGCAGTAATTTGCCCCCTGTAATAGTATGTGTTTTTGTTTACCAAATAATGTCGTTTTTTTTTAATTAAAAATCAAATGAAATGGTGTTAAGCCCGTATGACACCTACTTTTTTTGATATTGAATTGTTATAGAATTGATAGAAAAAAATAGCAAAGGCTAGAAAGAGTGGAATATAAAAAATTTAAACAAAATATTTATTTTTGTTTTTGTGTTTATATTTACTTCAATGTTGATACTTTTTATTTTGTACAAAAAACGTTACCTTGAATGCAAAAATACCGTAAGATCGCTTAACTGTAGAATAACGCTATAAAGTTAGCAACACTAAAGTATTTTAAATTCTAAATGTCAATTTCAATGTAAAATATTTTAACTTGTTTTTGACAAACTCCACTTTTTTATCGATAACATTTGTAAATATTTTGGCAATTCTGTATGTCTATGTCCACATTTGGCGATTCCAGTCGGGCAATTCTCCACCAATTCTCTTTTAAACTTGTCTTCGTGTCCACACTCGACGAGTTTAGTTGCCCAACTTTTTGTTGTTGTTCAGCAACTTTTGTGTTTTCTTTTGCTTGCTTTTTCTTACAATTTGACATTTATGCTGTGTTGCCACAGAAAATACTTACAAATTACACAAAATTTTATAGATTGTCCAAAATATATTCATACCTTAAATACAATGCTTTTTATTTTTGTAATTATTTTAATATGAGAATAAATATTTGTGTATTTATAAATTTCCCTATAGAAGACAAAGCCTTAAAATTATTACTAGAGCAATTTGAACAGCCCAAACAATATTAAAGTATTTATAGCTGAGTACTAGTGCTAATGAAGACTAGGTACTTGAAGTAGTTCGGGAGCACCGCTTAAATTTTGAAGAAGTTTTTATAATGTCTTATGATAAGACATAATTTATCTTAAAATTAAGGAATGTTAGATATAAAATAAGCTGCAAATAATGAAAATCGGTTGATATAAACAAAATATTTTCTTTCAATGTAATATCGTTATGCTTCACAATTAAATTTTCTATTAATGAAAAATAAAAATATTTCTCTTCCCTTGTCTCTTAACAGCTAGATTTTGTATTCACGTATTATGTGTCGATTAAACATTCAGCAATTTAACGGTCATATACAAAATAACAAAGTGAATTTGCTGACCTTATTCACCATTTGAATTAAAATCTATTTTAATTTTTTTGCATACATTTACATTTCATTATGATTCGTAATATTTTAAAAAGCATGTTGTCCCCACTGAAAGGCAATTAACTTATAGTTTAATAATTTCCAAAAATGTTTGCTTTAGCTCACCAGTGGACATATTTTAAAATTGGTATAAATTTTGAAAAAGTCACCTTGAAAATATTTAAATGTTTTACTATTAATGCTTAAAGAATTTTTTTTATTACTATTTATTCCTTTATATTATTAGCATATCAAATTAAGATTGCCTCAGCATCACTTTATTGGGACAAGCTGGTGTTTGAATTACACATGTACAATATATAATTGGGGTATTCCAACGGGGTCCTATCAAGTCATATTGTCATAATATCATACAATTTTAAAATAGTTTAAAAAATTTGTTGTTGGTCTTTGAATAAAAAAGTCATAAAACAATAAGACTTTTCAACCTATATTTACCATTTTGTCATAAATTGAAAAATAAAAAATAATAAAAACAAAATTAAATATAATATATTAAACTATTACGGGTTGTTTACAGCAATCATAGTTTTTCGTTTTATTGTTTTTTGATATATGACTTTAAAATGTCCATTTGAATCCCCAAATATTTTAAGATATTCATCTAAAGGTTTAATTCTATATACATACATACATAACTGGCCTTTACAACCCTGTGTCAGGATTACGGCCTAGCTTCTCGCAGCTCTCATATTGTGTGTCTCAATTTTTATCCATGAGTACCGGGACCTACAGTTTAATGTCGACTCCGAAGGACAGACTTGAGAAGCTTGTTCATGGCAATTAATTACTCTCAGAGCTTTTGCCAGAAGACTGCTGAGAGGTAGTAGCCGAAAGAAATATTTTTTCATATTTCTTTTTTTTTTGAAGATGTCGGAGCCTGGAGTCGAACCCAGGGTCTTAGTCTTAGTAAGCCAACACACTAACCACTAGACCACGGCGACTATTTTATATATGTATGTATATAATTTACAAAGAAAGAAAAGAAATAAAAGTAAAAAAATAGTAATATATACACAAAAAATTTAATTATTAATTTATAGGATATTGTATACGATTGCTGTAAATCATATGAGAAGAGTTTCTAAGTCGTGAAGCAAATATTCCTTTATTCTTTTCGTGAAAATTTAAATTCTTTGTATATATTTAATATCTTGAGGGCGATTATTAAATTCCATACTATCCGTATATTCAATGCGTTGCTTCGTAGTTTCTAACCGACATCTTGCTATCATAAGATTGACATTGTTTCTGGTATTGAATAATATTTGATTTTTATGAAATGAAATTGTATGGTGACCAATATTATGGGTTGACTTAAAAACATGAAGAATTGAATTAAATTATTATAAATAATTTAATTGAAATAATGGTGAGACAAAATAAAAAAAAATGTATGGTCTAAAAATATTTAAAGAAAAAGTGTTCTCTTCCATTTGGTTAATTACACATAAACTGGCAACGCTGCAATTTGCAACACAAGAAAAACCAACGCTGCGATTGTATGAAAAAGACGCGTACACTAAAAAGCGAAAAAAAATATGAAAGGAAATGTCAAATAATCAACTACAAAGACAAAAAACGAATGACGGAATATAAAGAATCGCCGAGAACGGGCAAGTATTTTTCTTCTTTTATTCCCCTCACCGTAATCGTCCACAAACTACAAAAGTTGCCGACTGGAATCGCCAAGTGTGGACATAGACTATTGATGTGAATGTAGTTGAACTCTTTACACCCTTTATACTTTCTTATTATATTATAGTCTGGATTTACACGTTGAAATAATTTCATTGAAATTTTCATTTTGTGGGTGAGAGAAAGAGACAGGAATAGTAAGTGGTACGAGCTTTCATGTACTCTGAAATTCTCTTTTGTACTATAATTCGTAATAGTCAACTGCAGTTTTTTTCACATTTTCTTTTATTTTTATATTCTTTTAAATGGCTAACAAGTGCGCTTAAAAATATTAAATTTTGGATTGAAAAATTTAAGTTTAGAAAAAAAAAATTATTAAAGAATCGAAAAATAAGCAATCTTTAATTTCATTAAAAAAATTTCATTGTGTACATTCCAATGAAAGTTCAAACGAAAGTAAACTAAAATTTCAATGAAATTATTTCAACGTGTAAATCCAGAGATATTTGCACTGTTCTCCAAATCAATATTAATACAAAAAAAAGTAGGTATCATACGGGCTTTAGAGTTGTTGTTGAATTTAAAATGAATTAAAAAAAAAAGAATTAAAATATTTGAGTAACTCCTTTTTTAATGTGGTAGCATTGCGCGTTTTCTGAATATTATTAGGAAGACTATTCCAAAGACTTATAGTATAAACAAGGAATTGCCGTTGAGACAAAAGGCTCTTATACTTCGGCACAATAATTTTTGTTCCACGATTTGACCTTGCAAATACAATTCTGGATTTTTTTTAAATCTTCATTAAATCTTCAAAACTAATATTAAAAATCTGAAACGAATAACTATAGATACTACGGTCATGGCGACCTCTCCGGAAAATATATCGATCAATGTTATTATAAGTTACCCTAAGTTTAGTAAGTCAATTCTGTCACAGTTGGCAAATAATTCACATCTATATAGAAGTAATGGAAGTAGGTATGTTTTGGGCAATAACATCCGTATAGAAAGTGGCGTCGAATCAATTATATACATATTTTAAAATTTTTAGTAATATTTTGTTGTTAATATAGTTTTACTTATTTTGTGCCAACCACCTCCGTCACGGAATGGAGGTCCAAATGGATTTATTTTTGCAGCTACTTCCTTCCAAAAACTATTAAAATTTAAGGGTTTTATACCTTTTTTGAAACCTTTACAATATTCACGATTTTTTTTTTCAATTTCTGTTACTAAAATTTCAAATTGTTGCAACGTTGTAATTTTAATTTTCTATTTTTCAAACCTCTCGTTTTAATCTCGCTACTGAAAATGAAAGCGACAAAAAACAGGCGTTTCTTTATCGTTTCTATATTCGTTTTTAAATAGAGAATACCGACATTTTTCGATTATTGTCGATAACGACAACGGTGATACCAAGTTGTCGTTTTTATTGCGTTTTAAAATAAAAACGCCAACGGGAATAGGGCCGAATTTCTTAATGCTATGTCAGCGTTGCCACTATTGGTAGAATTCTACCAAAACTGGTAGAAAATTATTCGTTTGTAGGATGGTAGGTTAAATATGATTTTGGTAGATTTTAGCAGAAGCTAAAAACTCTTCATAAGGAATTTTAGTCGGAAATTTCAAGATTGGCGTATTTATATTCAAGCATAAAATTTAACTTTTTGCTCATATTAAGCAATTTTATCAAAACATATTTAATACTCAATACTGAAACTGATTTTAAAAATACTAATTGATCATATTTCCAAAATTGATATCGGTACAAAAGCCGAAATGTATACTACTAAAAATCTTAACCCGGAAGAACGTTTTGATGTTAAACATGAGATTTTGCAATTTTACATTGAATTGCTAAACCAAAGCAATTATAGATTTGATGTTAATCGAGAAGATATTAAATTGTTACAAATAATTGCTCCTGAAAAAGTATTGTCAAAAGAAAACTTGGTTATATTATCCCTTGTTTTAAAATTTTCTAATCTTATAGACTGTGATCCTGATATTATTACGATGCGATTAAGAGAAACAAATCTTTCAACGGAATTAAACATTGAATTATTTTGGGCTAAAGTTAGTTCAATTAGAAACAATTTAAATGAGAAAAGTTTTGGTGAATTAAACAACTTTGTTTTTAATTTACTTTCTCTTCCGCATAGTTCTTCAGCAGCTGAACGCAAATTGTCAACACTTTCCTTAATCAAAACCAAATTGAGAAACAAACTCGAAATAAATACAATTAATAATATAATGCTCTGTAAAGAGCTTGTAAAAGCTAATTATGGTCACTAAGTGTGATCAGCAAAAATTAAAATTTTATACCATTTAGATTATTTAAAAAAAAATCGAATTGTTTTCTTTAAATTTCTTGTATTTATTAATGTATTTTCGATTTTATTGTTTAGAAATTGAATTGCTTTTGTTATACAGTGAACTCGCGAAAACGTGAATACCCGGAAGCATGAACGACTCGGAAACGTGAACACTTTTATATTTGCATTGTCTACTCTAAAACGTGAACAAGGTGAAATAGCTCTAAAACGTGAACAATTTTTTTTAATTGTTTTTTAAATTTTTTTCGTTTTATTTCTTGAATTCGTTTAAATTTGGGGAATCCCAGCATAAGACAACAGACATAGAGACTTAGCTATCTCTTTCAACAAAACATGCACATGTGTAGTTAAGAAATCTTAAGGAAAAGGCCATACTTAAGATGGTTGGAAAAAACAGATATCAAAAAAAGATAAGTGATTTGTTCCAATAAAAGTACTATTTAGAAAAAAATCCGTCTTTTAAAAGGAGTTTATTGAAGATTGAATTCTTTTGCTACACCCATATAAGTATTCCGATCCCTCTTTTGTATTATATATTTTTTCTAATTATAGAAACTTTAGTAGTAGAAAACTTTATATGTACATACATATATGTATGTATACAATTCGTTTGAATTACATTTTTTTTGTTTCATATTCACGAAAATGTAAAAAATGGTAAAAAATTTGAATAAAATTTTATATAATATTTTTTTAAATAAAATTTCCAAATCTGATTGAGTTTTAGCCAATATCTATTGCTAAAATGCATATTTTTGTTCTAAAATCTTAGCGATCGAAAAGGTGAACAAATTTAAAAATATGAACACCCATGGTAAAAATTAGTTCACGTTTCCGCGAGTTCACTGTATGTGTATTTTTTGTTATATGTATTTTCGAAGAACTGAATTCTTTTAGTTATATTTTTTTTATTTTTGGTTATTTATATGTTCATGTAAAGGTGTTAATAAAAATTGTTTTCCATCTCAACAATGTATTCTTAAATAGTTTTTAAATAAAAATGGTTTTTGGTTGATTTTGATCAATTTTGGTAGATTTTGAAAGATATTTTGGTAGAATTAAAATTTTTTCAGTAGCAACACTGTGCTATGTACACACGACAATATGAAACACTTGGTTCGCTCTCTGAACCACGATTGCGAAACTCACCGTTCAGACGACAGTTTAGTGTTTCATTTTGCCATTTCTCTTTTATGTATACCACAATATCTAATGTACATACCACACACATACTTACATATTTAGGATGGTATTTTGGTTTTTTATGTTTTTGTTTATTGCCTTTCTGATTTTTATATTACATATTTACGTAAATTAATTTCCTAGTTTTTTATTTCTAAAAAAATTTTAATTTTTAACAAATTATTATTTTCCTTTTTTCTGTTTTGTTAGTTAGTTCAGATAAATTAGCGATAAATTGTTATCAAAATTAGAGATGATAGCAAATTCTTGGAGGTTCGCAACAAGATTCAATATGAAACACGATAGTTCGCTCTCACAATTTTGTATGGCAAATCTACTTGTTTCAAACAAGATTCGGTCGCGAACCGCGAATGAGAGAGCGAACCTCGATATTTGCTATTCGTGTGAACATGGTATAAGATTTATTTGCGATGACTGTATACAATACATTCAGAATGTTGATCTTGTTTTAAGTGGTATTCAAGATGTGTCGAAAAAACAAACCAGCATTACAGGAATATAAATATGTGTTGGAATTAACGCAATTCAATTAAAGAT
Organism: Metopia argyrocephala; assembly: GCA_963576795.1. Taxonomy (NCBI): domain Eukaryota; kingdom Metazoa; phylum Arthropoda; class Insecta; order Diptera; family Sarcophagidae; genus Metopia; species Metopia argyrocephala. The sequence goes on from OY756211.1 coordinate 34,892,340, forward strand.
TTCGTAGTGTGCAGACGTGCTTTTTAAACGCTCTTTAAATATCCTTAATTTTCTCTTTAATTCGATAAATATTTAACTATAATTATAAACTGGTTTTTAAAGTGAAAAATATTCTACAGATTGGTGTATGATCTTCATTGTATTTGTTTGATACAGAAACTATAAACTAATAATTTCATAAAATTAAAAATTGGCACAAAAGTGAACAAAATTAAATATTAGTAATTACAATAACAATATTTCAAAATAAATGTAAACAATACTGTGGCTAAAGCTTTAACAGTGGAGAATTTACAAAAACAAACAATAAGAAGTCATAATAAACAGTGAGCAAAATTTACAAAAACATACAACAACAAATTCAAAATAAACAGAGCGAGTAAAACATAATATCTTACTTTTCGCGACAAAAGTGTTTTTTGTTTTTGCTGATTAATTTAAAAGCTATATCAAAGAAAAATCCTTTATTATAAAAGCTTTTGTATTTTGAACTTTAATCTCCATATTAGGTCTGTTTCTTTACTCTACATTGGGCGCCCGCGGGATCCCAATTTTACCAAAAAGCGTTCCCGTACACAAAATTTGGGTAAATGAGAGAATTTTTAGAGAGTAACATTCTTCTTCTTCATGCACGAAATAGCCCGTACTTTTTTTCGGGCTAGTTTGTGCAAGTAAACAAATAATCAGCTGTTTAAAAAATAATAGAAAAATGAAAGGTTCAAAAACTAAAAAAAAATTTCAAAAGTTGAATTAAAAAATATTTATAAACCTGCAGTGAAAGGCTTATAGTATAATTTAATTCAATATTTATATAAAAAAGTTTATCTTTGCCTTAGTTAACATGTATAAGTCTAATTATTGTCGTTTGTTTTTACGAAAGTACATGTTCAATATGTGTGTGTGTGTGACATAAAATTGTGTGTTTTCATATTTTTATGTGAATGGGTAAAATATTTGCTTTTTTGCGTTCCCGTACTTTTGGGCAAATTTGTCTCTTATAGAGAGAAATTATTGTTTACTCTCTATTTCCCAAACTTTACCCAAAAAGTAAAAAAACACACTTATTATTTTATTATACTCATCGATATATTGAATAAGTTTGGACACAAACCTTAATTATCGATACGTTTTGTCTAATATCGTATATCAAGTACAACAACCACATCCTTAAGTGTGGATTATATTTACCGCCGTTACAAATCAATTTAAAAAATAAATAAAAATTAAAAAATAAATAAAGAGAAGATAATTTTTTGCTTGTTTTAACACCATGGAATGTGTGAATAAAAATTGCAATAACTCTGGCGATGAACGTATGGTGTCTTGTTGGCTATGCTTAGGAAACTGTCATCTTAACTGCAGTGGCCTCAAAGCTCGTGATGCTGACGCTCTAGCTGATAAATTAAAACATCTTCAATGGACCTGTCCAAATTGTAGAATAATTGGAATTGAATTTTATAAGTTTTTTAAGAGCTACAAGGCGGAATTTGATGAAATTAAAACTGATTTTTTTTCTTTAAAATCCAAACTGGATAAATATGGTGAACTATTTTCGAAATTCACTAATTTGGACAATTTTGCAGCTTCACCAAAAATAAAACGGAAAAGAACTGCCCCTGGAAATTCGAAAATATCGAATGATAGAAATGTAGCTAATTCTACGTCTGCAGTTGTTCCTGAAAATTCAAATATGTCGAAAGAAAAATGTACAACAAATGAAAAATATCCAACTAATTCTCAGGCTTCAGTTGATGATGCAGTACCTCCTGTCATTCCTTCTTCGAATTTAAGCACTATTCAGTCAAATCAACCTTTGCAACATAATCTGAACATTAATCTACCTTCTAATTATGAACGGCAGATTACTAACTATAATCCTGAACTAATGGTTTTTTCTCCGCTTACTCTTTCTGAATCCAATACTAATGAAAATCCTCAAACTTTTCTACAAGATAATGAATCGAATACTGGTATTAAACCTAAACCGCTTAGAGTTATTCCACCATTGAAATCTATTTTTACAACTCGATTTGCCCCAGAAACAACGGTACTTGATGTTGAATTTTATATTAAGAACAATATCGAGCAATGCTGGTGCAACAATATAAAAATATTCAGGATAAGTGCACGAAACAGGGCTTCATTTAAGATAATAGTTCCTGAAGCTATTTTTAATCGTCTTGTGAATTCTAATTTTTGGCCAAAGAATACAATTGTGAAAGAATTTGTCTATAGAAATAATGAAAATGTAATACTTCCAACTGCTACTGAATCCATTTCAAAAAACTAAATATGATTCCTAAACCCTCAAATCTTAATTGCACTTCTGGAAATGTCGAGAACTCTTCTTTTATATCGATCGCGTACCAAAATGTTCGGGGTATGAATACCAAATTAAATTCATTTTATTTAAATAGCTTTGACTTAGACCATAATATAATAGTATTAACAGAAACATGGCTAAGAGATAAATCTGATAAGATAATTCATAACTCCGAAATAATGTGCAACAAATTTCAAATATATAGACGAGACAGAGTAGGGAGAGATGGTGGTGGTGTCATGATCGCTGTCTGTGCAACTCTTCCATCCGAAGAAATTATTCCTGCCGTCAATGATATTGAATTTATTGCAATTCGTTTCAAAATAAATAACAGAAAAGTTTTCATAACTTGTTCTTATATACCTCCATCTTCGAGTTTACAGATATATGAGTTACATTTATTGGCTGTTGAATCCATAATGAAGCAATCAGACACTCGTGACTCAGTTATTGTACTCGGTGATTTTAATCTTCCTTATATATCATGGCATGAAAGTCAGGATTCAAACTTCTTATCACCTTCAACCACAACCGTATCAAATACCAGTTTTGTTGACTCGTTGGCAGATTTTGGACTTTTTCAATTAAACAACATTCAAAATTCATTCGGAAGAATACTCGATTTAATTTTTGTTAATGATCCCGATGATTTCAACCTAAGCCGTAGTGAACCATTACTTAAACCTGAAGATATTTTCCATCCATGTCTCGAAGTTACCTTAAATAGAGCTAATTACCAAACAGCTAAACACGATGCACATAATGAAATGGTGTTCAATTTTAAGAAAGCAGATTTCACCAAATTAAATAACATTCTTAACTCCGATAATTGGTTTAATTACAATTTAAGTTACAATTTGTCTCCACAAGAAATAGACACAATAATTGATAAGTTCTATACTGGTTTACACATTTCTTTTAAACGATCAATTCCAATGATGAAGAAAAGAGTTCACAGCGGTCCGCCTTGGAACACAAAAAGGCTGGCAAGACTTAAAAATACAAAAAATAAATATTATAAAAAATATAAAAAATCTGGTTCCAGTTCGGATTACATACTTTATTCAGTCTACAGATCACTTTACAACTCGACGAATAAACAATCATATAAATTATATCTTTCAAAAGTCAGAACAAATTTTAAATCTAATCCCAAATCATTTTTTCAATTTGTTAATTCCAAACGAAGAGTTTTTGGTTTTCCTTCAATAATGAAAAATAATACTACTGTATCATCGAAAGATCATGAAATAAGTGATATGTTTGCAGAATTTTTCTCCTCTTCCTATTCAACAGAAAAATGGAACCAACTAAATAAATATCCTTATCCAATCCCAGAATTCATACAAATAACACTTCCAAAAATACATCCAGCTACCATTTTAAAAGCTATACATAAATTAAAAAATTCTGAAAGTTTTGGTCCTGACGGTATCCCAAGCTGTGTATTATTAAACTGCTCGCAAGCATTGGTTATGCCGCTTACATACTTATTTAATTTATCTCTTTCTACTGGATATTTTCCAAAATTTTGGAAAAAATCTTTTATTATACCTCTATTTAAATCTGGAAATAGATCCTTCATATCGAATTATAGAGGCATAGCTAAATTAAGTATTATTCCTAAACTTTTTGAACAAATAGTAACTGAATGTTTCTCTCATCAAATTTCATCATTTCTGTCACCCTTACAACATGGATTTAGAAAAGGGCGTTCTACTTCTACAAATTTACTGGAATTTTCTTCGTCAGTTATAAGCGCTTTTACCAAAGGCATGCAGACCGACACCATATATACGGATTTCAGCAAAGCTTTTGATAAAGTCAACCATAATCTCCTCATACACAAATTAAATAAAATTGGATTATCTTCTGCTTTTCTTAAATGGATATCTTCGTATCTGATCGATAGATTTCAATGTATTTTATTTAGGAACCATAAGTCAAAAACTATCTCTGTTCCATCTGGTGTCCCACAAGGTAGTCACTTGGGGCCGTTATTGTTCCTTATATACATTAATGATTTACCATCCTGTATAAAGTATTGCAATATTTTAATGTATGCCGATGACGTTAAGATTTTTCTTCACCTCAACGATTCCAATTTTCGTAATCTCCTTCAAGACGACTTACAAAATTTTTATGAGTGGTGTAAAATTAACTTAATGCAACTTAATTTTAAAAAATGTAAGTACATGGTATTCTATAGAGCCAATCCTCTTATCTGCAGTTATAAATTTGATACTTATAATATTGAAAAAGTCGATACATTTCTTGATCTTGGTGTGCTACTCGATCCAAAACTAACTTTTAACCCACACATTTCACAAATTGTAAATAAGGCAAAAGGTGTATTGGGATTTATTAAACGCTGGGGAAAGGAGTTCAGAGATCCATATGTATTAAAGCAGCTGTTCACCTCATTGGTTAGACCAATACTTGAGTATGCTTCTATAGTTTGGGATCCTCAATACGAAATTCATATAAATAAAATTGAATCTGTACAAAAACAGTTTCGTCTTTTTTGCCTCAGAAGTCTTCAGTGGAATCCGAATAGAGTTTTACCATCTTACGAAAGCCGTCTAGCACTTATCAAACTTCCTACTCTCAAAAGCATAAGAACTTGTTTCAACATTTCCTTCATTAATAATTTGATATGCGGAGTTATTGATTCTGAGACTTTACTTATGCAGCTGGAATTTATTATTCCTACTCGACCAACTAGATATTATATTCCTCTTAAACTGCAATTCTTTCGATCTAATTACGCCAATTTTGATCCTGTTCGGAGAATGTGTGCAGAATTCAACAGTTATTTTTTCCTTATTGATTACTCCTTAAACTTTAACGCTCTTAAAAATAGAATAACGAACTTTTTAAATAACTGAATTAATTAATTTTCTTTTTTTTATATTTTGAATAATAAGAATAATCCAGATAGCCTGTAAGAATTTTTGTATTTCATTGGCTGAAATAAATAAATAAATAAATAAAAATTTCCCTATAATGCAACTCTGCATATTTATTTGTTTTTCTTTGTGCTACATTTTCTTTTATTCTTTTTAATACATATATACTACATTTTTTATGTAACATTATAATATATTCATTCTTAATAAAACATTTGAATCAACAGGTTATGGGCCCAGGGAAGTTAATTTTTTGGAAAATTTAAATTTAAAGTGTATAGAATATTAGAAAATATTAAATACATAAGAACAAGAAAAATGAGTTCATCAATGTTCCAAATTGAGAAGTTGGACACCGGCAATTATGAAACATGGTGTGTACAAATGAAGTATATATTAATACACTCAGATTTATGGTCCATTACAAATGGAACAATTGAGAAGACTGTGGACAGAAAGGAAGCCGATTTGTGGGTACAGAAGGATGAAAAAGCCCTTGCAACAATTATTCTGTCAGTGAAAAGTAACCAGCTTAATTACTTGAAAAATTGTAACTTATCTTAAGAACCCTGGAGGAAACTAGAGAAAGTCTACAAACCGAGTGGCCCTATACGAAAAGTTACTTTGTACAAGAAACAATTAAGCCTACGAATGGCGGATACAACTACTATGAGTGAGTACACAAATTCTTTTACAGAAATATCTGAAGGTATTGAGATTGCTGAGGAGTTGTTGGTGATAATTTTGCTCTCAAGTCTACCCAAGCAGTTTGAATATTTTGTTATCGCTATAGAGACACGTGATGTCTTACCATCACTGGATTTGCTCAAGGTGAAACTTATTGAAGAATCTGATCGACGCATACAACATGACGTTGGTAATGAGGCTGTGGTTGTAAGTCAGCAGGCCTTTGTGGCTCGATCAAAGCAACACAATAAATACAGGGTTAACACTAGCAGCAACAACAACAATAGAAATGGAGGAAATTTAAATGTTATAACTGTGGTAAGCGTGGGCATTCTGCAAAAAATTGTAGGAACATCAAACAAAATGGCGACGAAATGAAGGAACAACAGCGTTCATTCACAATGCTTGCAGCTAGCAGCAGTAATACATTTAATAAAAATTCTTGGTGTGTCGACAGTGGCGCACATTGGTTCAAGAGTGGCCGAAATTCATTTTTTTCATGTTCGCCGATTTGGATAATTTTTTGGTATTTTGTTGTCAGATAGTTGAATATTATGATTCCGTAATATTAGGCTGATATATTTAGTATTTCTTTGGACAGACACGCTCCAAGTTCATATATGTTCGCTTGTTTAAAATGGCATGCAAATTTACTGTATATTCAATCTTTTGGTACAATCACAGTAAACTTATCATTTGACTTTGTTGTATATTTTCGTAAATGGCAATTGTCATAGATGAGATTTGCATTAAAAAAAGTTGGAAAAAGTACCACATAAAAAATTTCGTAGAACAAAATATAAACAACATCAAAATTTCAATGTTCATCAACTTCAGTGGACTGCATCTTTTTAGCGCTGTGGAGCGCTGTTTAACGAAAGACGTCAAATTACAGCTTGAAGTCTCAGCTAAAAGCTAAAAAAAATTCAGCTGCTCCTACCTGCTCCTTTCCAAAAGAAACAGTAAAAACTATAAAGTGATAAAGTAAGAAAACGTGAATTTTCGTTCATGCTTGTTGTTGTTGCCATAATTCTTTACTGTTTAAAATTATTACATAATGTAATATACATACTAGTCAATTGTGTTAATTTTTATATACATATTTAATTGTTGAAAAAAGCATAAGCTGCAATTGAACTTGAATTATTGTTTACTGATACTGTTTGATAACAACAATAGAAGATCAAGCGATAGACTATTAGGTGCTGTGTTATCATTCATTTATTATGTTGTTGCATGCAATAACAACTACACATTATGTCTTGCTCTCTTTATTGCACAAAATCTTTTCCGTTAGAGCTTAATAAGTAATACATTAAGTACCAACAATATAATATACAGTTTCTGATTTAAATTTCTGCAATTGGGTATAAATTTCTAATATTATTGATAAGCTAATTTACATTACATTGGCAAGTGCAGTGATAAGAGGTGTGTTTTTAAGTGTGTCTATTTAAAGGCCCTTATTCAATGATTTAATTTTCATTTTTTACATTTTAATTGATTGTTTGTATCAGGTATGCTGTCCGAAGAAGCTCAGGAAGCGAGGAATAAAGATTATAGAGCCTATAGATTACATCATTCGCGAAGAATTGGACGTGTAGCCACTAATGAAGATGTAATGCATAACCTTTTATTGTCTTCAGACCCATTTATAAATAGATTTCGCTCAAAGCTGCAAATCAAAAAATTGGAGTACGATAATGATGTTAAAAAATTATTAAAATACTATGCTTAATTTATTTATTCATGTTTTTTCTATGGGAGGTGGGCGTAAAAGTGGGCGGATCAGGTATATATTTTCAGGAGCCCATTCTACAATTATAATAATTACTTTTTGTGAAAATTGAGTTGATGCATTAAAAATCAAGGGAGTTATGCCACTTTTTCAATACAAGTTGTATGGGAAGTGGGCGTAAAAGTGGGCGGATATTTTTCAAATTTCACACAAATGATTCTGAATGTTTAAAAATGCTATGTGCCAAAAAACAATGCCGTAGGTCAAAATTTAATTTTTACTTTGTATGGGAGGTGGGCGTAAAAGTGGGCGGATCATTTTGATTTTTCCATTTTTTCTTGATTTAAACAAAAAATGCCTATGTGCCAAGTTTCATTGTCCTTCGACAACTTCTTCTATTTTTAGCCGCTCGTTCAATGAACTTGAACCAATGTGTGGCGCTACGTTGCATATGTTTTGCCAACGTAATTTTTTCATCAATTTTATGGACATCAGCGAGAAAATTATTTTAGCGTCCGATAGTTACGTAGAAGCGAAAGGTAAAGGAGATGTTAAAATAAAAAATCAAGATGGCGATATAATTTTAAAAGAAGTGCTCTATGTTCCTGGAATGGTGGGAAATTTTATATCTGTTGACAAGGCGATTGAAAATGGCTGCACTGTTCATTTTGGCAATGATTCAGCGAAAATAAGAAATAGAATGGGTGAAATTATTTTGAAGGCCAAAAGAGAAAATAACCTGTACATATTTTCTGAACCCCATCACTCAAATTTTATTCTTTTAGACGAAGATGCTATGCGTTGGCATAACCGCTATGGACACCTTCATTTTAAAGGTATGTGTGACTTAATTAATTGGAAAGCGGTAAGTGGCCTAAATATTAAACAAATTCCAAAAAATTTGGTCTGTACAACATGTATGAAATCCAAAATTTGCTCACAACCATTTACATCTTATCAGCCTAGAGCAGACAATTTATTAGATATTATTCACACAGATGTTTGTGGTCCTATGAACAAGCCATCACTTGGAGGCTCGCGGTATTTTGTTATATTTATTGACGATCATTCTAGACATATATTTATATATTTCATGAAAAACAAAAATGAAGTTTTTGATAAATTTAAAATTTTTAAATCTTTTGTGGAGATGCAACTCAATCGAAATATTAAATGTCTGAGAAGTGATAATAGTAAAGAATATGTGAACACCTATTTTGATAAATTTTTAGAAGAAAATGGCATACAAAGACAATTAACAGTACCGTACACCCCGCAGCAAAATGGTATTGCGGAGCGAGTAAACAGGACCTTAGTGGAGATGGCACGAAGTATGATACTACCTTCTGGTGTTGATGAATTGTTAGGGGCTGAAGCTATAAATACTGCTGTGTACATCAGAAATTGATCAATAACAAAAGTATTGACAAACAAGACGCCTTTTGAAGTATTGCATGGTAAGAAACCAAACGTGGCTCATTTCAGAATTTTTGGTTCACCTGTTGTTGCCTTAGAAAAAACATCTAAGGGAAAGTTTTCGGCAAAAGGCAAAGATTACATCTTTGTTGGTTATTCTACAACTGCCAAGGCATATAGATTATTTAATGTACAGGAAAGAAAAATAGTTGAAAAAAGATATGTTATTTTTTGTGGGAATAAATTTATACAAAATGGTCAAAATGATGTTGTTGAGCTTACAGTACAGGAAAAAAGTGTACCAACAGAAAGTGTAAAGAATATCAAAAGATCGGTTTTTTAGGTTTTGAATCTGATAGTGGTGATGAAGATAAGCAAAATATTATCACAGAAAAGCCTAGCGGTAGACCTGGAATAATTCGTTCAGGTAAGGTTGGTCGTCCAAAGAAAATAAGATAAATTTTTCTGATAAGATTAGGATACCCCAAAACTTTCAAGAAGCTGTCATTTGTAAGTATTCCGAAAGATGGAGAGACGCTATGAATAAGAAATATAAATCGCTACAAGAAAATGACACATGGTATTTGGCTAACCTTCCTAAATATAGAAAGGCTATTGGTAGTAAATGGGTATATAATTTAAAAGAGGATACTGAAGGCAATGTAACACGTTTTAAAGCGCGATTGGTTGCAAAAGGATGTAGTCAACAATATGGAGTAAATTTTAAAGAAACGTTCTCACCAGTTTTAAGATACTCAAGTATAAGATTAATTTTTGCTTTAGCAGCTGAAGAAGAATTATATTTACACCACGTGGATATATCTACAGCTTATTTAAATAGCTCACTTGAAAAGGAAGTCTACATGAAGCAGCCTGATGGATTTATAGATAAAAGATATCTAAATAAAGTTTTACGCTTAAAAAGAGCGATTTATAGACTAAAACAGTCGGGGCGTTCATGGAATACGGCTCTTGATGCGGCAATACAAAATATGGGTTTCAAGGCTTGTGATAGTGAACCTTGTATTTACACTAAAAATGAAAATACATACATAACTGGCCTTTACAACCCTGTGTCAGGATTACGGCCTAGCTTCTCGCATCACTCATGTTGTGTGTGTAGATTTTTATCCATGAGTACCGGGACCTACAGTTTAAAGTCGACTCCGAACGACAGACTTGAGAAGCTTGTTCATGGCAATTAATTACTCTCAGAGCTTTTGCCAGAAGACTGCTGAGAGGTAGTCGCCGAAAGAAATATTTTTTATTTAAAGCCAATTCTACAGGTCCAATTTTCAACCACTTTTTCGAGCATATGGGGCCGTATGTTGGCAATAACCCCACGAATGTTGGCTTCCAAGTCCCCTAACGTTTCTGGTTTGTTGGCGTAGACGAGCGACTTCACATAACCCCAAAGAAAATAATCCAATGGTGTCAAATCACACGATCTTGGTGGCCATTTGACAGGTCCATTCCGCGAAATTATGCGCTCATCGAATGTTTCCTTCAATAAATCGATTGTGACGTGCGCTGTGTGGCATGTAGCGCCGTCTTGTTGGAACCACAACTCATCTACATTCATGCCATCCAATTCGGGAACAAAATAGTCGGTTATCATGGCTCTATACCGGTCTCCATTAACGGTAACTGACTCTCCAGCATTATTTCGGAAGTATGGCCCAATGACTCCACCAGCCCATAGAGCACACCAAACAGTCAGTTTTTGTGGATGTAATGGCGTCTCAAGGGTCTCATGTGGATTCTCTTCACTCCAAATGCGGCAATTTTGCTTGTTGACGTAGCCATTCAACCAAAAATGAGCCTCATCACTGAACAAAATTTTGCGATGAAAATCAGCATCGAGATCAATCTCATTTTCGGCCCATACACCAAAGTCACGACGCATTCCATGGTCTCGCGGCTTTAATTCTTGCACAAGCTGGATCTTGTAAGGTCGCAAGCCAAGATCTTTGCGCAAAATCTTCCATAAAGTTGATGGACAAAGGTCCAATTGCTGTGCACGGTGGCGAATTGATTCATTCGGGTTCTCTTCAACACTTTGCTCTACAGCGGCAATTGTTTCTTCGGTGCGCACTGTTCGACGTCTCTGCGGATGCGTATTATCACATAGAGTAAACGTAGTGCGAAAACAATCCGTGGTTAACCGAATTAATTGCTCTGATGGACGATTATGTCGACCATAAAATGGACGGAGCTTGCGGTAAACTTCGCGAACTGAACCATTATTTTCGAAATAAATTTGCACGATTTGCAAGCGTTGTTCTTTTGTCAACCTGTTCATGATGAAATGGCAAACCAAACTAAATATTAATCACTTGACAGCTGACAAAATGGCCGCCAGTTAAAAAAAGTGATGCCAACTTAAAGTTCTATACCTCAATAAAAAACACCCTATATTTGGCGATAATTTCGAGACCAGATATCCTCAACTCGGTTTGTAAACTGGCACAGCGAAATCACAATCCGCATGTAGAACATGAAAAAGCCCTCAAACACATTTTAAGATATTTGAGCAGTACAAAACATTTTAAGTTACAATATTCAAAAACAAAGCAACCCCTGGTTGGTTACGTAGATGCAGATTTTGCAAGCTGCACAGAGAATAGAAAATCTTATACCGGCTTTACATTTTTCTTAGCTGGTTGTTGTTTCAGTTGGGAGAGTAAGAAGCAGCCAAGTATTTCACTCAGTAGCACTGAAGCCGAGTTCGTTGCTTTATCAACAGCGGCTAAAGAGGCAATATACCTGAAAAGACTTCTAAATGAGATGGGCTGTTATAATGATGATGGACCAGTAGTAATTTATGGTGATAACCTTGGTGCGCAACATTTGGCGAAAAATCCTGCATTTCATGGTAGATGCAAACACATAGATGTCAAGTACCAACATGTGAGAGGAGTTATAAAATCTGGACAGATTGAGCTGCGCTATATATCGACCAATGAAATGAAGGCAGATATTTTGACAAAAAATTTAAATAGAACCAAACATGAAAAATTTTAAATAAATATGTTAGGTCTTAAATAATGCATATTTCAATTAATTTTTAACTGTAAAAATATGCAGATTTGAGAGGGCGTGTTGGATATTTCCCTATAATGCAACTCTGCATATTTATTTGTTTTTCTTTGTGCTACATTTTCTTTTATTCTTTTTAATACATATATACTGAAGCGTCATTTTTTATGTAACATTATAATATATTCATTCTTAATAAAACATTTGAATCAACAATATAAATTTAAAAGTTCACTGAAGAAAAATTAAAATGAGATTAAAGCTTTATTGGGGGCAATTGAAAAGCGATACGATGATAAAAAAATTGATAAAATTCAGAAACTATGTGAAAATAATTTGCAAAAGGTTAAGAACATACAATACAGTATTACCCGGATAATTGCCCTACTCTTAATTGCCTTTCACCCTTATTTTCCTCAATTTCTAAATCCCCATATTTTTTCTTACCATTTTCTAATAAAATTCCATGGTTAATTAACTTTCCCTTAACTGCGTTAATCGCTTAATTACCTCAAATATATTTTCCCCAAAGAGAAATTTCACTTAAAATTAAATTAATTAAATTTCTTACTTTCAAACTACTTTTTTTAAACAACCTTCCAATTAAAGTCTACCATGTTTAGGTATAAGTATAAACTTACTTGCTTTTCATATGTATTGGCGTGTGTATACAGGCAATTAAGCATATTCGTTTAATTACCTTAGAGGCAATTAACCGTATTCGTTTAAATGCCTTGCACGCATAACTGCCCAAAAACGTTGACATTTTTGTCGAGGCAATTATCCGGGGAATACTGTATATGGAAATGTAAATCATATAAAAAACAAAAATAAGGATATGTATGAAACAATTGAAAAAAGCAAAACTAAAATGTGTAATTAAATAAACAAAATTGTCAGATACAAATGTCAAGCAAAAAGTGTCATACGCTCAGATAACCGCTAGTAATGTAGTGATGCCAGATGTCTCACAAAATGTCCCTCAATTGCAGAGTAGGAAAATAAACAAAACTGAACGTTTGATCTCATTTTGTTATGTTCTTTACAATGAGTAAAACAAAAATAAAACAGAAACAGTGAGAACGATTGCCCCATTTAATTTTGTATATTGTTTTTGTTTTGAGTACTACAAATACACTAACTCAAATGTGGGTAGGTACAACAAAAAATGAATGAGAAGAACAAGAAAAGAAGAAGAGAAAAAAGAGCAAATTATACGAATGTAACGGAAGTGGTGTTTTTTTCGAACCGAATATAAATATTCCATACAAATTTTTATTTATATCCGCTTATATAAGCGGTTAATTTTAAAACTGCTTAAAAATTAAGCACATATAAAAATGCTGAAAAGTTGGATTTTATTTTATCTTGACGTTATATTTTTAAAATTCTATAACATTTCACAAATTAAATAAAAGAATAAACGTTGTAAATATGGCTGATGCGAAGGAATGTAATTATTTTTTCATTGTTTGAATTGTTTTTAAAAAAATAATTACATATATTTTTATAAAAATTGTGAGTAATGCCCAATTTAATTTCTTAAGCACTTATGTTGTTTTTTTCGAAGCAGTTTATCTAAGCGGCTATAGGTTTCGAAAAAAACACCACTGGAATAACAAAGCAAGCACAAGAGCGAAAAGCTAATTGTTTCATTTGCTCTCTTTCTCATTTAGAAAGTATTTGTTTTGGTTTTGCTCATGTACAATACCATTAAAAAAATTTTGCAAAGTGTATGACTTTGTTGTAACGTTTGCGAAATGTTTTGTTTGTTTACCCACTCTGCTCAATTGTAAAGCCAAAAGAAAAACAAAGTGTTCGAAAACAAAAGCGGAATTAAATGAGAAAGTTGACCCAACAAATTTTAAAATAACATTCACTATTTTTACTATATAAATAATTTTTAGTTTAATTTATCGTTATCTTATCATTTTCATGCGATTTCAATTTCACTACTTTTCGTTTTGCAAAACATACCTGTAGGTGTAGTTTAGTTAAAAATGCATAATGCAAAGTAATAAAATTGTCATCACTTTTTAATATTTTATAATAAAACTTTTGTGTATGTAGAGTTATTTAAAGATATTTATATTTTCAAATAATAAATCTTTTCTAACCATTTGTTTTTCTATTTTATTTGTTTATGCTTTTGTTACAATTACTAAAAAGATTATTACATTATTTTATCGTAAGATATTTTAAAATTATACATATTTAAATAAAACTTTTATTTCTAATAGAATTAAAAACAAATTATTGATTTAAACATAAAATTTGTATTTTCCTCATAAAAATAAGAACAATACAATACATTGTTAAACAAATACGAAATATTACAAAATATGTATATTTATGTTTTTTGTATTTTGAATTGTATTTAGCAATCGTATAAAACAAACTATTGTTCTTTCAATAATATATCAAAACGTTTGCTCTAATGTAACTTTATAATTAAAATATGTATGTATAATGAAAGCACATATAAGTCCATTGCAATATTATTGCTATATGCCTTTTTATTTACATACCATATAGAGTACAGATTTGTTTTAAGCACAAATCTATAATTCTTGTTATATAATATTTTATATTATTGTGTGCCGATTTAATAATTGTTGAAATTTTTAAATATGTTTCATCCGTGAAATTTATATTTATTTAAATGAAGGAAATGAACATGAAAAATAAAAGCAAAAAAAGCGTTTTTATACATATATTAGCAGTTTTAGGATTTCTTAAACAAATATATATCCCGGTACTGCACAAATTTAAATACATTACACATATGTAATTTAGATTTTGTTTTAAGTTATTAAATGAAAATTACTAACTTATGTGCATACTTATATGCAGTTAAAAAAATAAATTTTACATATAAGAAAACATATTAAAAACCTATCGCAATAATCAGCCCAAATATGAATTAAAATTCCCAGGAAGTTTATTCCTGCTCCCATTTCTTCCATATAAATTCAATTACAAAGATTGCAAAGGGAAAAAGTCCCGGGGAACAAAAAAAAAAAACAGATATACATACATAAATTGTGTTTATGTATATTATAAATACCTACACTTATGTATTTACATACATATACAACGTTTGAATCATACAATGCTATTCACTTTTAATATAAATTTACGAGTAGATACGCTTAAATTGATTTATTTTGTTTGTAAAATATCAGCTGTATTTATCAATTTTTGACTTAAACATATTAATTAATTTTATCTTATGTGTGGTCTTTTCAAATTATAAAATTTTACCCATTGTGTTTAAAATAAAGTGTTATTATCAATAATTTGTAATTTGGTAAGCTCTCTCTGAATCCCAACCGTATTTGTAATACACTTTTTTTGAAATATAATTTATTTATAATATTTAATGAGTAAAAAACCTGTGTAATGTAAAGTTTTAATTCATTTGTCAATTTGATTTATTAATTTAATAAATGTTTTTTTTTGTGTTTTTTGAATTGAATTTTTCGTTATTTTAATTTTTTTTTTTTCAATACATACATATATTTTTTTTAAATCAAATTTAAATCCTAAGTACTAAGGTTTTGCTTTCACAAATATTTACAAAACACCAAAAAAAATAAAAGTTAAATAATATTAGGTTATTTTGAACAACATAAAAATTAAAATTTTAACTCATTAATATTACACGTATGTTAGCAAATATTTGAAATAATTTGAATTAAATATTGTAAGTTTTTGTATAAAATTTCTTATTTAGTATGTTTTTTTACAATAACTAATTTGTTTTTCTTGTATAAAGGATAAAGAAAAACTATTTCCAAACTAAACCAATTACTATGTATGATGTAATATTTTTAATTACAAGTTGAAAACATCAAATAATTAAAAAAACATAAAATTTTAAAATAGTGTTTTTAACGTATTTTTCTTTGCAACAGGTTCATAAAAGCAACCTGAGAATTTTAACAATATATTTTTTTTAGTTATAAAGTGATAATTACTAATTGGTACTTCACAAACAAATGGAAAGAAAGAATTCAGAATATGTGTTTCTTAACATCATCTGAGTTGAAAAGGTGAAGTTATCCCAAATTAATTCAAAATGTAAGAACACAAATATATTGTATATATATCTAAGTTTAGGAAAACATCCATATGTATGTTTTAAAATTTATATGCTTGTAATAAAAAAAAATAAAATAAATAATGTAATAAAATAATCTATATATTTTAAAACTTTATATATGTTAAGTGTGAATTTGTTACTTGATACCAAATATTGAATTACCAAATATATATAACAATTAACATCACACACACTCGTTTAATTTTAAAATAAAATCTCCTTAAATGTATGTACGTTGTATACATTATCTATGTATATGTTTATATTGCTATTTGAGTAAATATTCAATTTACTTGCTGTATTTTTCTATTTTGCTTGCTGTATATTTCTTTCCCAAATTCTAGCAAACATTTTGCTCATATTTGTCTATATTTTTTTTAATTTATTTGCTGCTTCGCTTCAGTAATTAATGCCAATAGAGAATCCAATTTTAGATCCTTGAATCTTGCAAAGTGATTCATGATTGGTTGAATTGAATTGGGTTCAATGGCTGCACAAATTGTTTGATTTTGAATAGTTCGATTTAGAGATGAGGCAACTTGATCCAAAAATTGGCGCCAACTATCTTTATTTTTATCTGTTAGCGTTTCATCGTTATTACCTACATAAATATTTTCTGCTTGAAGTATTAAGCAAACCAATGAGGATATGCCAAACTGTAAAGAATAAACAAAGAAATCAATAAAACTTAAAATGAAAACGTATTATCATATTAGAAAATAATTCAAATCTTGATTATAGAACTAGAGATTTCATTTATTTCGGAAGTAAGATTCTGGCTGAGAGCCTCTCCGTCCGCGTTAATTAATATCACGAACAGAACTTTAAACTCTCTTAATTCCTGGGGTTTAAGTTGTGGTCTGAGTGTCAATCCAGCCTATACAGAGGTAGCTCAGAAACCCGAATTTCAAACTGTCAAATATTTGTGGACGGGTACTGCGTCTTTCAGACCATGCAAAGTACCTGAACATGATTTTGGATTCGCTTGTATTGCAGAGAGGCTATCATCTCTGGAAATATGGAGAACTAAAAGCATATGGCCATGCTCGGATTTTTGCGAAACTTCATGCTTATGTTCATATTGAGATTTCGAAATCAGGATCTATACGAATGTTAGCGCTATCGACTGTGGTGTTGGATCTGGTGTTTTCTGTAGAGGGTAATTTACGTCACTACCACAGTTCAATGTGGTTCCCCCACTCTAGCGTCTTTCTGGAAGAGATCTTCAGTATTCGAAAACCCTACTCGCTGAGACCGGGATCGCATTTGTATTTGCATGGATACTAATGTGGTCCTCCGTCCACTTAGATTGTACATTAATACTTCTGGGTTAGTCTAAGAGTGCATAGAAATGGTCAACGCTCTGTAATTGCTTACTGAGACAACTGTAATTGGGATTCAGGGGCAACGTGGATTTCAGAGGAATGAACGGGCGGAAAGTTCTGCCTCGGGATATTTCGCTTTGTTCCGGAAAAATCTTTAATAGGGTAATTAAAAAGTGATATTTTTAGCTACTTCTAAAGGGAGGCAAATGCCAGGTAGATGACAATTGATTCCTGAAGGATCATAAGGCATACTGGACACTGTCCGATTGGAAACCATGCTCGCAGGAATGGTATTTACAGCGATTGTCACCGCTATGGTGATATGGAAAAAGAGGAGAGAGAGCACTTCCTTTGCAATTACCTGGCCCTCATTAGACGACGATATGAGTATATCTCATTGGGGTTAATAACATCGTAAGATAACTGGTATTGATCAGAGAAACATGGCCAAATACCGCAATCTGAAGAACTGAATATGAAGAACATTTTACCTGTGATTGACGTTCTTGTCGAGCGGCCACGTTAACCAACCAATGTATATATGTTAAATTTTGTTATTCGAGTTATTCGAGTAAATTAACAATTTCAATAAATCAATATGTAGTTCAATATCAAAATTTTAAAACTGAATATTAGTGGTTATAACTCTTCGTTGCAAACAGGCAATCATAGTATATATGGCTACATTTTGCTATTGTTTGGCATTGTTTGCAACACTTCCGTGGGCCTCTGCACCGAAGAGTGTTTACCACTTATTAGTTGATCCTACAAAAACAAAATCGAACTAAGTTGATACTTTACTAATATCTCGTCACTGCTGTATTGAATTCGAAACAATAAAAAAAGTTTTTAAGTTTCTTATTCCCCTTTTATCAAGACGAGTTATAAATTATCATAAATAAAATACACAAATTTGTTTCTTACCTTGCTGCAAAAGACACCATTTGATTTTTTATCGTTTAGTGTTATAGCTGTAGAAATTTTCACAATAGTCTCAAAGTTCGCAGATTTTATCTGTTTGTTAAATTCAGGGTACAAGGAGTATAAAACTCCTTCAGCATCTTCGCGATCTTTTTTTAATACATTTTGCAATGAACTAAAAACTGCAATCCACACATTCCAACGAACGTCATGATTTTCAATATTCGGCATAATGCGACGTATTAAAACCTTAAGTATAAAATTCATTTCATAATATGAACTATTTTCATAAAATTAAATATTATATGAATTTACCTTTCCTTTGCGTACATTCATCATAGCAATAACTTTATCATGCTGTAAACCATTTACTAACTTTTCAATTAATTCATCTTTTGTTTCAATTTCGTAGTTAAATTTACTTTTTAATGATGGGTTGTTAGACGAATCTGTTGCGCGTTCTTCTGCTGTTTTATTGGCATTTTCTAATTGCTCCAGTGCAGCAATGCGTTCGTTTTCTTTTTTCCTTTTCATTAGGATTGTCGTTATGACATTTGGGTTATTAAGATCTTCTAATTTTAAAAGAAAACGATATAATGTCTCAATATGTAACAAAATATGACGAGTTTTTCGCTGACTGTTTGCTGCAGTCGTATCACCAATGGTATTTGACTTTTGCACCAGAGCTGGAGTATCTGATTTAGTACCAATAGAACTGTTTGCTATGCCACTAGTTATATTTGAACCGAATTGTGTTGCACTGTCTGTTGTAGTTGAAGTCAATGTAGGTTCAGTTCCCATAATTTCCGCGTCTATTATCTTTCGAGGAGCTGTCACACTACCAAATTGTAGTTTACCAAGCGAATTTTCAAATTTCAGTGGTGTAAAAACATATGTTGGTAATTTTACCTCTTGATTGTGATTTTGATTTTCTGAATTACGACGCTCCCGATGTTGACCATTGCGCTGACCATTTTTGTTGCCAAGCTGTACAAGAATAAGCTGTGCATGTCCTTTCGGCTGTGTTAAAGGATGATTAAGTTGGTTATCTTTATGAGCCTGACTATGACGCAGGTTTCCGCTTAAAGCCACCTTACGCTCCTTGAAGACGGTGTAGTAGTAATCATCTATATACGGTGTATCCGTATTCAACTGAGACAATTGAATTCCAATTAACCAATGCTTTTCTCTAGTGCTCATTAAGTTAGCATACTCATCGAAATCTTCGTGCGGTAAATTTCCAGTTGCTGAAACTCCATCACGTCTCACGATATGATTTTGTTTCTGATTACCAACCATTCCCCCATTACGATGGCTGTGATTATGTATGTTAATGTTAATATTTTGACCAACTGTATTTGGCTGTTGACATTGGCGTGCGGCATTTTGAAGTAATGGGTGATTTTGCTGTATTTCTTGAACAAGCCGCATATTAAACATATTGAAAGCAGAGTTAGAAGAATTTGAATTTTGATTTAAAAACAACATAGGATTTGAAGGATGACTTTGTAAACGATTCGGTATTGGTTGTTGATGTTGCGCCAATATTGCTGCTGGATGTATGCCACGAGCATTGGTGCGCATTGCATTAAAATTCGGATGCATTGCAAAATTATTAAGTGCGACTGGTAGATGTGCATTTGGCAGTGGACGTTGGTTAGGGAAATTAGCTGGCAATCCATGTTGATTTAGTAAAGGATGTGGTGGTAATTGAGGGTTTCCAGACTGTTGAAAATAAAAACCAGGCGGCATTCTATTTCCGGGAGTACCTAATTGTGGCTGTAGATGTTGTGGCTGAGATATTTCTGGCTGCTGCTGTATCAAATTTCCTAGTGGATGTTGCGCCAAATTATTCACGAAATTATTTGATGGACGAGGGGATGACTGTTGATTAGGATTCACGAAATTACGTGAAAACTGCGAACCTATTGGAAAATTAAACACATACTTAGGGCCACTTTTTGAGTTGAAGATAAAAGTCAAGTTTACCATTTAGTTAACTAATCTGAGAATAAATTTACAGCCAGGCCCACGATATCGAAAGAAAACTTAAGCGAAAGAAACTCAGTCACTCACTGTGAATCTAAACTGCGGCCCACTAATTGTCACTTTATCGTTCGCTTTGCTTTACGTTGCCAACGTAATGCAAATAAGGAACAAAGCTGCCATATCAACATATAAAAAAATAATCGCGAATATACACGAAAAAAGCGCTGAAATGCTTAAATTGTAGAGTAAAAAATGCAACCGTGTGCTAGTTTAACTTGACAGAAATGTAATAAACAAACTTATTCCGATTTTGTTTATTTATGTATATGTGTGTACAAAAATTTTGTGTTACCAATCGCATTTATTTTTGGCGACACAAAAATTAGTGTGCCGCAAATCAGCTGTTTGTCGCTTAAAACTACACGATTCGATATCGTGGGCCTGGCTGTTAGTGCGGTATAAATTGTGTTTCGTGTTTTTGAGTAAGAGTTTAAACCTATTAGTATTGCCATACTGAATAAGACTAATGGCATCTTTTTGTTTGCAAATGTCAAATATATTTTCGCAACATTCTACTTATGTATACCATACATATACATTTTCATAACACTTTTTTTTGTTATTAATGAAAAGATAATTCCGCCAAATATTTTTAAGTATAATACAGAGTTAAAACATTTATAAGAAAAGATGTCTTCAAACGGTGAAGAAAAAATACTTAATATGAAAAGTTTAGAAGCTAAACGGGCTTCGAATTTTACTTACAGTGAAGTAAACTATTTATTTATTTAAAAAAAAACCCTTTCTATTTCGATAAATTTCAGAATTATTACATCCAGGAGAGATAATTCTTATGTGGGTACAGTCTATAGCAGCAATTACCCTAGGATATTTTGCAATTTTAAAAAACCTTTCCTTTGTGTTATGAATTTCCTCATCTGACTGTGGAAATTTTATAAGATGTTCCCTTAACAGCACTATATTATGTGGAACCTTCGCTACTACTTTTAATACTGTAGCATTGATATGTCTTACTGTCATTAACATGCCTCCAGTTGCGTATACTCGTAAGGTTATTAACAACATTTGTTCCTCTGACAAAGCCCTGTTCCTAAAATTTCTCGAATTAAAACATACGTTCATATACAGTTACGAGCAGATAAATAGGTTCACATCAAAATGATAAATCAATTTTGTTTGACTATAGTTTACATTACAGCAATAAAAAAGGAAAAGTCGCTAATTACTAAAGCAAATACCCACTTTTAATACTGCATCACAATAATTAACACTAGATTTACGGACCGAGCCAATTTGACTCATTCAAAATTTGATCACTATATATACATAAAACTTTAATATTACTTTTTAAAAACATACGTTGGTTTTTAATTAAGTAATGAAATATATGTAAACGCTTATTCCTCTTCCTCGCAGACCCCTTCATTTCGCATTATCGAATGTGGTATACCTATTTTCACGATTGTGAGCTAATTTGACTCGTAGAATGGTTTAGCAGTTAATCGCATAACATGAAATTTACTGGTCCTATCAGGCCTGGACAACAGTCAAGTCGCACGTGATTTGTTTCTCTTCTCATTTGGCAATACTCACATACAATATTTGTGTGTATGTGGGAGTAATTATCACTTGTTTTCGTTACTCCGTTACCTTATTACCCACTTCTGTCGTCATTTCGATATATACATCGCGTGTGAGCAGTGCAGTGAAGTAATATATAATTTATAATTTCATAAAATTCATTTTTTGCCAGAAAAATTGATCCACAAAGGTAATTTCGTAATTTATTTGTAAAAGGTATTACAACTGATATTTACTTTATGTGATTATCTAGGGTTTTTATTATGGGAAAGAATCAGAAAAATTGTCGTTTGCTGAAAAAACTAATCAAACTAAAGAAAGACCAATCAGATAATGAATCGGATGCAATTGATATAGACCAAAGTGATAACGAAATTGAATTAGAGGACGAAGTCAATAAAATTGAATCTTCTAGCAGTGAAGATGAAGATCTTTGTTATATAGCTCGTAACAAAAAAAGAGCCAGGGTTACTTCTGATTCTGAAACTGAAAGTGAAGGTGAAATTTTTCGTTACACAACTCCTAGTAAAAAAAGAGCTAGAGTGATTTCTGATTCTGAAACTGAAAGCGAAGATGAAATTTTTCGTTACACAGCTCCTAGTAAAAAAAGAGCTAGAGTTATTTCTGATTCTGAAATTGAAAATGATCTAGATGCTATCGATACATCTTCTGATAAAGAAATTTTAGCCGAAAAAGCTGCTGACGGGACTTTATGGGAAAGATTGAATGAAGGTAGAAACGTAGGTAGATCACCGATTTATACCATATTCAGAGACATTTCTGGTCCAACTGCCTATGCTAAAAGGCATATTATGCTTGGTTCAGCAAGTAGTGCATTCAAGTTGATAATTGACGATGGTATGATGGCGTATATAAAATCATGTACCGAACTCGAAGCTCGTCAAGTTTTGAATAATAAGGAATGGACGGTTACAAAATCACAATTGTGGGCCTTTGTAGCAATTTTATTTGCTAGAGGAGCATATGAGGCTAAAAATTTGAAGTATTCATATTTGTGGTCTACGAAGTGGGGTCCGGCTTTTTTCGCCCAGACCATGTCTAGAGATAAATTTACAGACATACTTCGGTTCATACGTTTTGATAGAAAAAATGAACGCAGTGAAAGACTGAAGACAGACAAATTTGCCCTGATTTCAAAAATATGGGAAGAATTTATAGAGAATTGTCAGGCTTGCTATAAACCTGACGCAAACATAACGATCGATGAGCAATTATTCCCTACTAAAGCTAGATGCCGATTTACGCAGTACATGCCGAATAAGCCGGATAAATTCGGCATCAAATTTTGGCTGGCATCCGATGTTAGAAGTAAATATCTTGTAAACGGTTTTCCGTACTTGGGCAAGGATGAAATCCGAGGACCAAACATTTCCTTGAGCGAATTTGTAGTAACTAAGCTTGCAGAGCCATATTTAGGCTGTGGACGGAATATTACCACAGATAACTTTTTTACTAGTATTTCACTTGCAAAAAAGTTACTTGCAAAGAAAACTACTTTGGTTGGCACTATACGTGCAAACCGAAAAGAATTACCAAAAATTGCGAAAGCCAAAAAAGATAAAATGACAAAATTTTCTACAAAACTGTATAGATCTGAGAATTGTACCCTGACCATTTATAAAAGCAAGCCTAATAAAAAAGTTTTACTACTAAGTACAAAACATAAAAATATAACAATTGAAAAAAATAAGAAACTTGTTCCAGAAACAATAACCTATTATAATAGTACCATGTATGGCGTTGATGTACTTGACCAAATGGCCCGAAAATATAGTGTTAAAGCAAGTTCACGCAGATGGCCTCTACAAGTTTTCTACAATATTTTAGATTTAGCAGCTATCAATGCTTGGATTCTATATAAAGAGACGACTCAAGTAAATATTTCACGAAAAGACTTTATTTTCCAATTGGCTGAAGAGCTAAGAAGCGAATATAGAGAAGAAGTCGAGAACACTTCCATTCCACAGGCAGAAATTCATGCTACTGACGCACGGAAGAATTGTCAAGTTCAACAATCATGCAAAAGAAACAGATGTAGAAATCATTGTGCTAAATGTAATAGAAATGTTTGCGGAAAATGTGTTTCAAAAACAGAGTTTATATGTAAAAAATGTTTTCCATAAATTTTTTAATAATAAACATTTCATTTAAAATAGTTTCGAACTATTTTCTTTGCGAAAAACTTCAATTTTCTTGTATGAGTCAAATTGGCTCACTTCAGTAAAAATAGGTATATATTCAACATCCGTAAATCTAGTGTTAAATTATTATGTAAAAAATTGCCCAAAATTAAAAAAAAATAACCGTATAAAATCGAAGAGCAAATAAATAGGTTCACTTTGAAAAATTTGTTAGTTTAAAATGTTAAACGCCAAAATTATAAAATTTATTGTAGAAAACTTTAGATTCAGCCTTTTAATAGAGCTTATTAAAGCAAATACCTTTAAAAATTTAAAAAATGGGACGTTCTAAACATTGTAGTGAAGAGGAAAAAAAGATTATAAAGGATCTACACAGCCGCAGTTATAGCCAACGGAAAATTGCTGAAATTCTTGGGAGATCGCAGAATATGATAAAAAAAGCATTGCAGCCTCCAAAACAAAAACTTAAAAGGGGTCAACAGCGAAAAACCTCGAAAAGAGACGATCATCGCATTAAGATGTTGTCAACTCGTAATCATTTTATGTCCGCAGTTCAGTAAAGCTTCCCGTATCAGAGTGGACCATTAGACGTTGTTTAAGAGAAAAAAATTTATTCGGAAGATCGGCCCAGAAGGTTCCAATGCTTAACAACAGACAAAGAAAAAAGCGCATTGAGTTTGCAAAAGTACATGCTGAATGGGCCGGCCCGGAAGGTATAAAAAAATGGAGAAACGTACTATGGTCTGATGAATCCAAGATAAACTTAGTCGGACCTGATGGAAGAACATGGGTAAGGCGTCCAAAAAATAAAGCATATGATCCAAAGTACACCACGAAGACAATAAAGCATGGCGGCGGCAACATAATGATATGGGGTTGTTTTTCCTGGTACGGTGTTGGGCCAATATTCTGGATCAAGGAAAATATGGACAAACATCTTTATCTGCATATTCTTAAAGAAGTAATGCTTCCGTATGCCGAGTGGGAAATGCCTTTAAAGTATGAATTCCAGCAATACAATGACCCCAAGCATACTTCTAAGATCGTAAAAGAATGGTTCCAAAAGAAAAATATAAAGTTAATGGAGTGGCCTTCACAATCGCCGGATTTAAATCCCATTGAGAATCTTTGGAGAATCGTTAAGGACAAAATTGCACCACTCAAGGCTAAAAATAAAGAAGATTTGTAGACAAAAGTGAAGGAAGCGTGGTACTCAATTCCACTAGAGACTTGTCAGTCACTTGTCGAATCAATGCCCCGGAGATGTTCGGCGGTGATTCAAAATAAGGGATTTTCAACAAAATATTGGAAATTTTCTTGCAATTGCATTTTTTTTTATATAAAAATGTCATTCTCTTTTCAATGAACCTATTTATTTGCTCGACAGGCATCAATTAATATATTAAATATATCAATTTTTCTCATTTTTTTTTAATTATAATTAAATACATTTTATGTGATTATTTATGTTTAATGTAATAAATATCGCTTTATTGTATATTACCGCTGTTTAAGTTATTTAAAGGCGAATTTATCAAAAAATGTGATGTGAACCTATTTATCTGCTCGTAACTGTACATAGTAGACCACAAAAGTTTCAAAACAAAGCTATACGTTGAATTCTAAAATATAACACATACCCTCTAATTCAACTATTGCTCGACACACTAAAATGGCTAAATATTCAGCAAAGACTGGTACTAAACATACTTCAATTTATTCAGAAAATGAAGACGGGTGACGTGCCGAAGTACTTAACCGATCAACTTGGTTTTGTGAAAGAAATACAGTCTATTGCCTACGAAATTCTGAAAATTTTCGGTTTCATACGGCAACAACAACAACTAGCAAAGATCTCTTTTTATAAAGGCCTTAGAATACACAATATATTGCCAGATAACATTAAAACAGAGAAAAATAGTAATGTATTTAAGAGAAATTTAGTACAAATTATTAGAAATAATAGGATAAATTACATTGTATAAAAATTGGATTTTGAAAATTTTAAAGTATTTTAATACTCCTATAATAAATAATAAAATAAAAAGTAAAAAATAAAACATTTAGATGTGCGTTTGGAGTCGTTGTTATATTGATATTGTCACTTTATGGTCATTTCTTTTTCCACGAATGGAAGCATGATATTTTTCCAATTATCCCTGTAAAAACAACGGTCCAATGTGCTCTAATTCTATGAAATGGATCGATATCATGCGATACGAAACATCCCCAGACCATTACATTGCTTTACTGTAGCTCTGCTGTAACTTGGTTTAAGGCACTGTCTCTTTTCTTTTTGTATTGGCTTTATTTCACCAGAATCTTTTTTTAGATCGCTTTTGAAGTCTTCAGAAAAAAGCACAGAATTTCATTGAAAGTTAGTCAAGTTAATATGTGCTTTGTTAAAAATCAATCTTAGCTTTACTTTTTTTTCCTGAAAAATAAGATTTTTTTGCGCTTCTATACAATTTTATGTCACCATCTACAGCTTGTCTTTAAATCATTTTAGATGAAATATTTAAAGCCAATTAAGAAGTTGAAATTTTCCTGACATAAAATGATCCTTTTTAAAAAAACAAAACATGGCTTTGTCTTCACGTTTGTTAATTTTACGTGTCTATGTACAGTAGACAAGTACATACATAACTGGCCTTTACAACCCTGAGTCAGGATTACGGCCTAGCGTCTCGCAGCACTCATGTTGTGTATGTAAATTTTTATCCATGAGTACCGGGACCTACAGATTAATGTCGACTCCGAACGACAGACTTGAGAAGCTTGTTCATGGCAATCAATTACTCCTAGAGCTTTTGCCAGAAGACTGCTGAGAGGTAGTCGCCGAAAGAAATATTTTTTTTCATATTTCTTTTTTTTAAGATTTCGGAGCTGGGTGTGGAACCCAGGGCTCATGTCTTAGTAAGCCAACACACTAAACACTAGACCACGGCGACTACAGTAGACAAGTAGTTCGAAGTTTTAAAATGGCTTGATACGGGTAATGACAACATAGTGAATGGTTATTTTTTATATTTGCTTCACTTATTCACTATTAACAAAAAAATAAACTATTTTTGTTAAAAAATTTTAAAGCCACTAAATATTTATTTTGAGCCTTTATTTTCTTAAATTATTAGAAAATGAATTTTTTTACAAAAGATTGGCGTTTATTTGTCGATGGTTCAATAAAAATTAATATAAAAAAATTTTTTATTCTAGCATTTTTTAATTTAATTGTTTTTGTTAAAGTTTAAAGGCAATACTTTTACATAATGAAGGGTCAGTTCTATCTAGCGTGGGGTAATGGTATAGATTTAAAATTTTTTTGGCTTTAAAATTTTTTAACAAAAATGAAAATCGGCTTCAAAACAAAAAACTTACGATTTTTTTAAGTTGTAATTTAGTGAATATTTTATGCTATTAAAAACGACAATTAAAAGACGAAGTCATCGAATAAAACTAAAACTATTTCGGTACTCCATGGACTTCCAAAAAACAGAATTGCTGTCAGAACTCCTGCATATTTTTGGTGTAGCACTGTGTAATTATTAATACTAGTCTGTAAGGATATTATACCTTACTAAATTAAATAGAGTATAACTGTTGAATCCTTCATAGTGTGCTATTAGTTGATTAAGCGTCAGCACTTTGTAATTACATTTAAAGGATTAGGTCTTACCTTTTTGTGACAGTAATAGAGAGTGTTGCTGAGATAATATTTGTTGTTGCTGCTGATAGTGATGATTACTTCCATGTTGTAAGTTTTGCTGTTGCTGCAATTGAGTTGGTGTTCCAGAAGAATGCCTTAGAATATCGTGTAGTATTTTTTGCTGCTTTGCCATTTCAGCCTCATTCTGTTGTTGTTTTTGATGCTGCTGTTGAATTTGAGCTTGTTTAGACTTAGCCTGTTGCTTTATCATGTTGCGTTCAATATCTTCTAAGGAGCATATTTTCGGTTTTTGTTGCTGTTGTTGTTGCGATGGCAATTGAAAAAATTTGTTACCGCCATAAGAAAAATTTTGTTGTTGATATTTTTCATGTTGGGTTTGTTGTTGTTCGTGATTTTCGTGCTCATTGTGATGTTGCTGAAATGGTGTTGAAAAATGTTCACGTAAGAAATCTTCTGGATTTGATGAAAGTCTGCTTCCCATAACATTATTTCCAATTTCTCCTAAAGTTCGATCCTTTACACCTAAAGACCAAACACTTGGATCCATTTTTACTTCATTACCTAAAATTCCACTCATACTCTCGTTTTCACCATAATTTAGATCAACGTCATCCAATTTCATTCCAACCAAGTTCAATTCTAAATCTGAGTCCGCCAAGCGTTGGGATTGGGCATTTTTCATTCCGGATAGTAAACTATAATCTTTGCCTTCAACTCCATGAGCCCCGTTATTCAAAACATCTCCATCTGGCTCAACATCTCCAGTTAAACGGACTAGATTTTCGTGAACTTCCTCCCAATCACCATTTATTGCAGATCCGAAGGTTTCATCATTTAGAGCATCATATTCCTCTTCCGATGGTTCGGCAATACGCCCTCCTCCATCATCTTCCAGCTAGAAAGAATACAAATCGTGAATAATTATGATTAAAAAATGTATCCCTTTGTACTGCCACGGCTTCTTTTTTGACATCATAAATAATATAAGCTCACAAGCAAACTAATTACTCGGCCGACCAATGCCGTTTGCTATCATCTTTTATTCTATTTACTTCAACAAATCGCTCTAAACGATCAGATTTTCATATGCTTTTAAATTTTTTATTTTCTTTATAAAAAAGATAATCTACTCACCGGCACTGTTGTATCAAATCCAAAAAATGAGTCCTCCATCGAAAATTTTTGTTTATTTTATGTGAAATTGTCATGACTTGTCACACATTCATCACATATGGCCGCCTTTTCAGGCATTCGCTAAAAACGACGTTGGCCGAACAATTTATTAAGGCTGCCATATTAGTTTAAAGTATTAAAATAAATATGTATAGGCATACCTCTTGTTTAGATAAAATTTATGAGACCTATAATTATTTTACGTTTTTAATTCATATAAATGTATATATATTATATTCTTTCTGTTTTGTTTAATAAAGGCATTTAATTATTTTTGAATCAATATGTTAATTTTACTTCGATAAGCGTTACCATATGCCATATTAGTAAGGATCAGAGATGCCAAAGCTTTATTTTACTACTAAATTTATACGGATATTTTCATTCATAATAGTGCATTAACACCAAACCCAAATAAAATGTTCTGAAAATTATGTGATTTTGAAATTTGAAATCACTCAAGTGAGTTTTTTGGTGTTCTGAAAATCACAAGCTTTTCAGCTTTTACAAGTGATTTTCATTGTTCTCAACCACAAACTTAAGGCGGATTCACCCATAAGTTTCTGAAACATTTTTTGTGCATACGAATTTTTGTTTACTGAGAGCCAAGACTATAAATACCCAGCGGGAAAAGTTTGATTACTTTATTTTATAATCAATTAAATAATATATTACTTCTGAATTTATTACTTTTGGTATCGAGAAGGTAATTTCATCTGTGTGAGTATTCCCACATCTTCAGAAGAAGGAATTCATTATTCCATATTTTATTAAAAATAATTCATTGTTTCTCGTCGCATTTTTAATATGTCGATTAAGGTGCTTTTACACTATTCTACAAGTCTTAAGACTTTCATTGGATTTTGTCGAAAGAAAATCTAATGGTTTTTAGTCTGACTGTCAAAAAATCAAACGTAGAATGTTTTTATTACATTTTGCTTTTACACTATCACATTTCAAATAAAATGGAAACAACAGCTGTTTGTGCTTTTTTCTTTCTCCAAGGATGGACATGATGATACGGCAATATATGTTTTATTAATATTTCATAATAAAAGCCATATTTAATTATTTTTTACAACAAATGTTTGTAATTTATTTTATGTTAAAGAGAAAGAACTTCAAATATTAACTATATTTTGTATTTTTGTAGTTATTTAATAAAAAAAGGAATAAGCAAAATTATGGCTAAAAATTTTCAGTTTTCTAACTCTGACTTTTTCTTATATTTGCGTAAAAACGCAACTCTGATAAAATGAAAAGTCTAATGGTTTAGAAAAATTTATAAAAATGATGAGAGCCATACGACTGTCAAATTTCTATCCGTATTTTTTGACAATTCATTACAAATTGTATTCACACTATTATACTTTTCATTTTATTTGAGTTTTTGACGTGACGTTATACTCAGTGGGATAGTGTAAAACCACCTTTACCAGGTATATTACCACATCTATAGAAAAAAGAAGTTATTGTTTGTTCGCAGAATTGTTTTGGACCTTTTTTGTTTTTCGTAGTTAAAAAATCCTTTATTTTTACACAAAAAATTTATTTTATTAAAAATTGCAGATTGTGTTTAAATGCGCAGAAGTGCAGACAAAAAATTAATGTTTAAGAATAATTAATATTAGCAGCTATTCGAGAATACTTGTTTGACCGGTCACCATTTTTGTCACCATATTTATTATACCAAAATACAGAACAAGGAAATATTTGACCAATAACAACCATAAAATTCAAACAAACAGCCTTTCATACGTACATAGGCATGTATTTTATATTAATTATTTAAATGCATAATTAACAAAATTAAAAAAAAAAAAACAAAATAAATCAAATTCAATAAGTACATAACATACATATGTATGTACATAATTTTTAAATATGTACCATAAAATAAAAATTTAAAATTAAAAAACTATTACAGCCAGGCCCACGATATCGAAAGAAAACTTAAGCGAAAGAAACTCAGTCACTCACTGTGAATCTAAACTGCGGCCCACTAATTGTCACTTTATCGTTCGCTTTGCTTTATGTTACCAACGTAATGCAAATAAACAACAAAGCTGCCATATCAACATATCAAAAAATAATCGCGAATATACACGAAAAAAGCGCTGAAATGCTTAAATTGTACAGTAAAAAATGCAACCGTGTGCTAGTTTAACTTGACGGAAATGTAGTAAACAAACTTATTCCGATTTTGTTTATTTATGTATATGTGTGTAAAAAAATTTTGTGCTACCAATCGCATTTATTTTTGGCGACACAAAATTTAGTGTGCCGCAAATCAGCTGTTTGTCGCTTAAAACTACACGATTCGATATCGTAGGCCTGGCTGTTAGTTTCAAACTAAAAGTTAACTTTACAAAAATTTTATATTTTGTTTTTGTTATTAAGTTAGCATTCAAAGTAGATTCACAGAAAGGTGCATTGAAAGGGTAATACAAATTACAACTAATTTTGGTATTTTTGTGATTGAATTTTTGTTTTACCAAGTGTCCAAGTTAGCTTGGACACTATTTATATCTTTTATAAAATGTTAAATTATAAATAAAAATGTTAATTTCTAATTTATGTGACATATCTTTGTATCTTAACATAAATTTTATGAATTATATAATTTAATTATTTTGTAGTTCTGGTTGTTTATCACTTAACGAAACTTCTACTCGTTACTTTAGTTGCACTAACTTTGATATTTTATAATTAGTTAATATAACTCACTTACCTTTTAATCGTTACACCGTCAACATCTACATTAAGGAAGTCACTTTAAGAAATATACTAATTACATACAATAAATTACATATTTACATACCTACAATATAAATTTACACTACATACTATATACTTATTTCTACGTCTATATCTAAATTAAAATTAACCTACATACATATTTGCCTAATTTAAAATAAATAAATAAAATGGATTATTTAAAGAAGTGATTTAACTACATACTTATCTGAATTGGAAACCAATCTACTTGTTAACCTACCCAGCTTTCTGTAACCTGAATCAAAAATTGTAGGTATAAATACATATTTTAAATGAAGCCAACCCGATTTTTATTTCCCTACTGATCATCCCTATATGTAAGTACACAAACACATATAATATACTAAAGTACACTTAACCCCTTAAACCCTAATCTAATACTAATAATTTATTAATTTGGTGTCAACACCCACACACCAAAACACCAAGTTATCTTTTACCTTTAAATATTCCTTAAACTCTATAAAATCATAGGTTAATTTAGTGATCAGAATGGCTTTGATGGTTTCCATTTTCATTGGTCCATATATTATTTAATACAGAAAATACCCTTTCTTTTGGGACATTTGAACCAGGTACACACAAATTGAACTCAACAACCGTCAAAATATTTGTAAAATATATGTTTCTTTATCTAAAATGTACATACATACATACATATATGAAATGTATTGCTTATGAGAAGGAGAATGTCTCTGCTTAAGAGACTTCTCTTAACCCAAATGTGTTAATCAAAACTACAAATACTACTCTGAGCCATGAAAATACAGAACAAATACTGAACATTAAATAAAATCCAGAACATTTTTATGTTTTTCCCTAATGAATAATTTATACAGAACACGGGTTTCAAACACAGAACTGTTCTGTATAATACAGAACGGATGGTCACCGTACCTATAGCTTTTCGTATCTTTTTTATATTTATTTTAAAACTTAAATGTTTGCAAAATGTTTTTAATGTGAACATGATAAAATTATTAGTCTATTAATAAGAACGCAATTACAGGTGCTTTAAATTGGTAGATAGTGACACAAATATTTCCGAATTGCTGTTATTATTTTATTTTTAATGGGAGAAATTAATTTATTACTAATAATTTAATGGATAATTAAATATTATAAATACATTAATAATATAATGAATTACAAATAATGGATATAGAATTTATTCCTTCAAATTATAAATAAATAATTAATTTATGCATTGCATATAATGCATTCTAATACTTATTACGGGGGGACAGTAAATGAATTTATTACTTTCGTAGAACATGATCTGTGTTAAGAGTAAAGGTTTCCGTAATCAATAGATTATACATTCCATGTATTACATTCTCGATTCTCATTGATTACTCCTTCTGAAGTAATATATTATATAATTGATTATAAAAGAGGTAATCAATCTTTTCCCGCTGGGACGTGTTGTTAATTAGAGCATATCTCTCAACAACAAAATCATACATGCATGCGTGTGTGTATTTACCAAGGCCCATTAATACAGGTCATTGCATCTCTAAAACAATACAACTATAGAAAAACCACACGCATTTTGTGTTGTGTGATTTACCCGTAAGTCTATGTCCACACTCGGCGAGGCGAGTCGGCAACTTTTGTAGTTTGTAGACGATTACGGTGAGGGGAATAAAAGAAGAAAAATACTTGCCCGTTCTCGGCGATTCTTTATATTCCCTCATTCGTTTTTTTCTTTGTAGTTGATTATTTGACATTTCCTTTCATATTTTTTTTCGCTTTTTGGTGTACGCATGGCATATTGATTATAAGGTGCATTTGACATGGCAGCTGAGCTACTTTTTTTTTCAGCCAATTTGTGAATATAGTTGTTAATTTTTGCTTTGTTTTATGTAGATTGTTTTTGTTTTCATACTTTTTGTTTTGGTTTTTCTGACAGTTAACTACCCTAACAAGCAGCGTTGTCAACTTGGTGCGTTTCGCACCATTTTTGGAGCTTTTTTTAAATTCTTGTGCGAAAATTTTCTTAGCTGGTGCGTGGTGCGCTTTTTTCAAATTTCGGTGGGTTTTTTAATTTTTGGTGGCACCAAAGCAAATTCAATACAACTTTTTGTTTCAGTGTGAGAAACAAATTTTTGTACAATAAATACACCAGTTTCAATACCATTTCAGTCTACAGTGCAAAATTTTTACAAAAATAGTACTGATTTATTAATTTGCAATAATTATTAAAAGTTTTTTGTCTCTTTTTAAAAAGTTTGATAAAGAATTTATAAAATTATTATACAAAAATGTATAAGTGTCATCTTCATCACAAACTTGTGAAGAATTTTTTTTAAGTTATTTTTTTAATTGTATTGTAAAAGGCTGTTGAATTGTCACATATTTAATTTTAAGATATTACACTAAAATAAAAAATAAATTTTTTAAAATATTAAAAAAAGGATAGATACTGAATCTTACTAATAAACGTTAATTTTTTTTTAAATATTTTGTATGTATAGAATTTATAAAAATAAAAAATTTATTTAGTTTTTAATTTGTTTTACTCTATTTTTTATTTTCTAAAACCCTTAACTGTAAAATATTGCTATATTTTTAAAACAAACTTATTTTACTTTTTGTGCAAAATTAATTTACTAAACATTCTAAATTTAAAAAAATTCTGAACTTGGTGCGTTTTTCTTTAAATGGCGCTTTTTTTTCTCCATTTTGGTGCGCTTTGAAATTTCAAAGTTGACAACGCTGCTAACAAGCATCAAAATGCTGTGTTGTTTTTGTTACTGTTTTACTTGTTGTAATCTCAAAGGCACCTTATGATAATTGCGCCATGGGTGTACGCGTCTTTTTCATACAATCGCAGCGTTCGTTTTTCTTGTGTTTTTTCTTTTTAATAAGTGCAGCGTTGCCAGTTTATGTGTAATTACACAAAAATGGAAGAGTACAATTTTTCTTTAACTATTTTTAGACCATAAATTTTTTATGTAATTTTGTTTCACCATTATTTCAATCAAATTATTTATAATAATTTAATTCAATTCTTTATGTTTTTAAGTTAACCCATAATATTGGTCACCATACAATTTCATTTCATAGAAATCAAACATTATTCAATAACAGAAACAATATCAATCTTATGATAGCAAGATGTCGGTTAGAAACTACGAAGCAACGGATTGAATATACGGATAGTATGGAATTTAATAATCTCCCTCAAGATATTAAAAATATACAAAGAATTTAAATTTTCACGAAAAGAATAAAGGAATATTTGCTTCACGACTTAGAAACTCTCTTTCGTATACAATATCCTATAAATTAATAATTAAATTTTATGTGTATATATTAATATATTTTACTTTTATTTCTTTTCTTTCTTTGTAAATTATATACATATATAGAATTAAACCTTTAGATGAATATCTTAAAATAAAATATTTGGGGATTCAAATGGTCGTTTTAAAGTCATATATCATAAAACAATAAAACGAAAAAATATGATTGCTGTAAACAACCCGTCATAGTTTAGTATATTATTTTTAATTTTATTTTTTTATTTTTCAATTTATAACAAAATGGTAAACTCTGGTTGAAAAGTCTTATTGTTTTATGACTTTTTTATTCAAAGACCAACAACAAATTTTTTAAACTATTTTAAAATTGTATGATATTATGACAATATGACTTGATAGGACCCCGTTTGAATACCCCAATTATATATTGTACATGTGTAATTCAAAGCTGTAAATATTTTACCAGCTCGCCTCAATAATGACTAAGTGATGCTGAGACAATCTTAATTTGATATGCTAATGATATAAAGGAATAAATAATAATAAAAAAAAAAAACAAAAAAATTCTTTACGCATTAATAGTAAAACATTTGAATATTTTCAAGGTGACTTTCAAAATTTATACCAATTTTAAAATATGTGCACTGGTGAGCTAAAGCAAACATTTTTGGAATTTATTAAACTATAAGTAAATTGCCTTTCAGTGGGGACAACATGATTTTTAAATTTTAAGAATCATAATGAAATGTAAATTCTTCTGCCCGTATGCAAAAAATTAAAATAGATTTTAATTCAAAATTAAAATGGAAAATAAAGACAGCAAATTTACTTTGTTATTTTGTATATGACCGTTAAACTGCTGAATGCCTAATCGACACATAATACGTGAATACATAATCTAGCTGTTAAAAGACAAGGGAAGAGAAACATTTTTATTTTTCATTGATAGAAAATTTAATTGTGTAGCATAACGATGTTACATTAAAAGAAAATATTTTGTTTATATCAACCGATTTTCATTATTTGTAGCTTATTTTGTTTCTAACATACCTTAATTTTAGGATAAAATATGTATTATCTTATAAACTTCTTCAAAATTTAAGCGGTGCTCTCGAACTACTTCAAGTACTAGTCCTCATTAGCACTAGTATTCAACTATAAATACTTTAATATTGTTTGGGCTGTTCCAATAGATCTAGTAATAACTTTAAGGCTTTGTCTTCAGGGAAATTTATAAATACACAAATATTTATTCATATATTAAAATAATTACAAAAATAAAAAGCATTATATTCTATGTATGAAATATATTTTGGGCAATCTATAAAATTTTGTGTAATTTGTGAGTATTTCTGTGGCAACACGGCATAAATGTCAAATTGTAAGAAAAATCAAACAAAACAAAACACAAAAATTGCTGAACAACAACAAAAAGTTGGGCAACTAAAATCTCCGAGTGTGGACACGAAGACAAGTTTAAAAGAGAATTGATGAAGAATTGCCCGACTCTTCTCGCTAAGTGTGGACATAGACTAACTGTCAAAATTATAAAACGTTCTTGTAGAAAATGGTGGGAAAGAAACTAAAATCAGTGTTGCCATAGTCCGTAAAATTTAGTAATCAAATTGCAATAAGAAAATTCACTAAATTAAAACAAAAAATTAAAATTTCCGGTAATTTTATACGTATAAACAGAGTGGGCAAACAAACAAAACATGTCGCAAACGTTACCACAAAGTCATAAACTTTTAAAATTTTTTTTAATCGTATTGTACATGAGCAAAATCAAAACAAATACTTTCTAAATGAGAAAGAGCGCAAACGAAAAAAAAATCGCTTTTTGCTCTTGTGCTTGCTTTGTTATTCTATTAACTTCGTATAATTTTCTCTTTTTTGTCTTCTTCTTTCTTTTTCTTCTCATTAGTTTTTTGTTGTACCTACGCACATTTGAGTTAGCGTATTTGTAGTGCTCAAAACAAAAACAATATACAAAACTAAATGGGACAATCGCTCTCACTGTTTTTGTTTTGTTTTACTCATTGTAAAGAACAAAACAAAATGAGATCAAACGTATCGCTTTGTTTAGTTTCCTACTCTGCGTATAAAATTCAATTTCAACACACGTTCTATGATTTAAACTGTAAGATAGTGTGTCTCCTCTATGAAACATATTGTTACGAAGAAATAATTTTGTAAAACAAAATCATAATTGCATTCCCTTAAATTAGTATTTTCACTATTTCCAGCATTTAGGCTATAAACAAAAATTATTACATTAACAAAATATGGTACATATCGAAAAATCAAGTACGTTTAAAATTATATAAAATTTTAAATTATAAAAAATTAATTATTGCTGTGGAATTAGTTAAATACTATGCAATAGAGACAATAAAAATTACTAGAAAAACTCTAGGTATTATAAATAAGGCTTCACATTACACTTTTTAGTTGTATATAAAAGATTATAGAGTGTAAATAAAAGCTTTAAAATCCAAAAGTATCTGTATTTTTAGTTTGAAGTAAAGAGCCCTACACTCAAAATATTTCATGCATTAAAATACGAAATACTTTTTCGTAAAAATTTTTTCGTACATATTACTAAAATTTTGTACAATATACAAAACTTTACTATTTTTCTAAATTCGTAAATTTAGAAATTTTGCTAATTTATAAAAATTCTTTCGTAGATTTCTTTTTGTAGAATGTACGAAAATTTTGTACAAGGTATGAAACTTTCGTTTTTGGCTCCAGTAAAAAATTTGTAATTTTACAAATTTTTTCTAGTTAGTGGTTATTGTGTTGGCTTACTAAGACGATAGTGCCGGGTTCAAATCTCAGCACCGACATCTTGAAAAAAGAAATATAAAAAAAATATTTCTTTCGGCGACTACCTCTCAGCAGTCTTCTGGCAAAAGCTCTGAGAGTAATTAATTGCCATGAAAGAGCTTCTCAAGTCTGTCGTTCGGAGTCGACATTAAACTGTAGGTCCCGGTACTCATGGATAGAAATTTACACACACAACATGAGTGCTGCGAGAAGCTAGGCCGTAATCCTGACACAGGGTTGTAAAGGCCAGTTATGTATGTATGTATACTTATAAAAACAAATTTGTATAGTTTATTTAAATATCAACAAATCAAAACGCAAGTATAGTTTCGCTGAAAATTTTTTCATTTCGCTATATATTGTATAACAATACTTTAGTAAAATAAATTTTGTCTTCATAAGTACATATACATACACATATGTATGTATGTATAGTTTGTATAATGGTAAACAACAATGTTAATTATCTTTTTGGATTGAGACCCACAATTTTAAGAATTCTCTTAATGTCAATCCTTTTATCAAGCTGTCTTCTATAGTTATAAATTTATTATAAATCTTTTTTATATAAGAAAGAAGCTTTTAGTAGGATGAATTATTTTAAATTAAAAATAAGAAATAAAATTTCTCTTAACACAGTCAATTCCTTAATACACATTAAATATGGCCTAAGATTAAAAAACTCTTGTTGTGAAAATTATGATATTCCGTTAGATGTATATGCGAAAATTAATTCAATTAACACGTATAATAATTCGAAGTATTACACGCTTCGAATTATTCTGGTTTTATGGCCAGAAGATGACCTAGACGGTTTGAATGAAATTAGTGAAGACCAATCTTAACTTTACTTTTCTCCTTTATTTTTATAATATTAAAAAGCTCTTTATTAATGATTTTAGTCACTAAGATATTAAAAGTTTAATATCAAATAAAAAAAGACTGAGTTATTATCTTAATATTTGAGTGATTATTTAAAGTAACCAAGTACAATTTCAGGTAATGTTTAAATCAGTTAAATTTTTATTGATATAACAAAAAAATATTTTAAGTTTTTGTTTTTTGTAAGTTTGTAAGAATCTATTTTTGTGCCTGAATTAAATTCAAAAACAAATATGTTTACCGATATTACTTATTTTGCTTGAATAAATACTGTATTTGTTCTAATATATGGGTCGACTTTTATTAAAATATAATTTAGCGCGTTAGGAAACGGCGCGCTTTTCTTATAAATATTTGCAAACGCTGGAATTTGGCGCGTTTTAGCGCATTTAGGGACGGAGACCAGCGCGTTTTGGTTACAAAAAGTTGGCACCATGTCTATATATTTAAAATGTAACTGTAAAAGAAACGAAATAAAACAAAGTATGCTTGTCCTCACAAAAAAAGGAAGCGTCAGTTGAACATGTGGTCTTGTTAAATGCAGTTTATTTTATTGTAAAAAAAGTAAAGTTAAAAAAAATGAATTGTTATTTATGTGAAATATATATACCTAATGAAACATTTATATCTAAGCATTTTCGATTAATGCATAATAAAAAAGATACCAGTACCTACAAATGCGCTTCTTAGAACTGTAAAAAGTGGATTAAAAAAATTCAACATTTTAAAAAACATTTTGAACAGCATCTTTCCGAACTTCCAACGACTTCTAGTGCTATAACTGCTCCTTAAGTTCCAAACAATAAACAATTTAAATCTGAATATATGTATATCAAATGTTCATCAAAATACTACATATTCGGAGCAACCTTCGGATATGTCAGCAATTAAAATCGGTGTGATGTTTTCATTGTGGTGTCATAATAAACCCAATTTTACCAGAAAAGATGTCAGCGAAATTCAACAAAGTGTAAGGGATTATATACATCCCCTATAATAAGGAAAATCGATCAATTACTCATATGTTGTATAAGAAAATACAAGGTAAGTGTGTGTTTTCTAAAATTTAAAAGATGCTAACATATTAACTATCTTTGTAGAAATGGAAAGCAGACAACAAAAATCATTTTAATTAAATGCTTTTGAAACCACTAAATTCATCTTTATTACCATTACTTACAAGAATATGTACATACTTTTTTAAATGAATTTCATAAAATTTTTCTCAAAGAAATAATTTGTTTGTATGAAGTATTTTTAGTTTTTTATTATTTACTATGTAAATAAATATTCTTGTTTCAATAAATTGACATATAACACATATATACATATGTACACATACAATATATGTGACCTTCTCCGAGAAAAAGAACCAAGTGTGTCACAAAACGGGTTTATAATTAAGAGTGAATTCTGGTACCTAAAAAGATGTAGAATAACTGAAATGCGTTTTTCTCAAAACTTTATTTTCACACACTAGGTTCCTTTTCTCGGAGAAGGCCACATATATATTTTTTTGATTTTACAAATTATTCTTAAATTGTCTCCAATGTTATTTTTTTACTATATATTAAAAATAAAAAAATATTTACTTTTCATTTATGAAAAATTCTGTAATTTTACAAAATTAAAAAAAAAATAACTTCTTTGTATGTTTACGAAATTTATAGTAATTTTAAAAATTATATTTTGTTTATTTTTATAAAATTTCGTAAAATACAGTAAAATGTTCCGAATCTTTTTGTACAACTACGAAATTTTTTTTCGTAATTTTAAAAAATTTCGTAAATCTAACAGAAACATTTCTAAAATACACCACGAATTTTGTATCATTACGAAATATTGTTTGTTTATTTAAAGAATTTCGTAAAATAAACCATATTTTATTGGCTAATTTACGAAAATTTTTCGTAAAAAACCAAAATTTTTTGTAATTTAACAAAAAATCTTGGTGAATGTACAAATTTTTCTTAAAATACAGAAAATTAAATTTTGCAGCATTAACGTAATATATTTGTATATTTTACGAAAACTTTCGTTTCGTCAAAATAACAAAAGAATTCGTACAATGCACTCCGATTTTCGTTTATTTTACCTATGAAATATTTTGAGTGAAGTATACAAAAAAAACTATAAAGGACAATTCGTAACAATATTATCCTGTTGAACCTAAAATATTACAATGTTTAGTTAAAACTGTATCGCCATAAAAGATACACATAACGTTTTTTATTATTATTATTCATTTAAAATAAAAATACCCTTTTCTTCTTAAAGAAAAAAAAAAAAAAAACAAAGAAACAAAAAAAGAAAATATGTATGTAAGAAAAAAGTAGCCAACTTTGGTTAGAAATAGCCAATATGGCAACACTGATTGTAAACATAAACATACAAATAAAAACAAAAAAGATAAAAATCTAAATAAACTTTAACGTTTACAGGTATTCAAATAAGAAGCAAATACTTTTTTCAAACTCAAATTTTCAATTTAATAATCAATATTTCGATATCCTTCGGATATCATCTTCAGGATTTCTAAAAATACAATAATAAATATAAACAGATAAAAATACACTGAAACCACTGTTCCAATAAGAATTTCATGAAAACATCAGTAAAAAAACAATTATAAAAGTACCGATCATATAACAATCTACAAAATGTAAACAAACTCACAACATCATACATACATACATTACTGGCCTTTACAACCCTGTGTCAGGATTACGGCCTAGCTTCTCGCAGCACTCATGTTGTGTGTGTAAATTTCTATCCATGAGTACCGGGACCTACAGTTTAATGTCGACTCCGAACGACAGACTTGAGAAGCTTGTTCATGGCAATTAATTACTCTCAGAGCTTTTGCCAGAAGACTGCTGAGAGGTAGTCGCCGAAAGAAATATTTTTTTCATATTTCTTTTTTCTACATGTCGGTGCTGAGATTTGAACCCGGCACTATCGTCTTAGTAAGCCAACACACTAACTACTAGACCACGGCGACTACAACTCACAACATCAGTAATAAAAATAAACAACAAAAGAACTACAAAAATTATATAAAAACAACAAAATTATTATTATTATTCGGTATTCTTAGGCCCAGTCTTTAACTTCATATTTAAATGTGAAATTAGTTAATTTTAATTTAAACTTAAATGGCATTTAAATACAGTTTCAGTTTTTCAGTCATAAATTTGAGTTTGTATTTAATTGCGATAAAAGTACGGTAGCATCACCAAATGTAAATAAACTTTGCAGAATTTTTCGCAGAAACAGCTGTGATTGACTGCAACAAAATAAAACACCAGAAATAAAATAAAAATACTATTGATAAACATCAATTAATAACAATAAACGTAATTAATATATATTAATTTTATTATTTAAAGACGAGTTTTGTTCATAATATGTTCATTTTTTATAAAAAAATTAAAAACATTGTTGATTGTTTCATTTTTATTTGCAAAACATAAAAACAAGATGGCGAGAACATGTGTTTATATGTAAAACCAAAGAATATAAATCATATAGAATGTGCATCACGTACAAGTAAAATTTCTTATGGCGGGTCGTAATGTTGGAACCAGCAAAGAGAATTCGTTTACTCTCTTACTATGTGTTGCTGTTCAGCCACAACAAAATTTTTGCACACACCACATCACAGTGTATAAGACGATAGCCACAACAAAATTTTTACTTCGTGTTTTTTTTTTTTGCTTAAATGATTAAACAGAATACGACCGCAACTTCAGGCAAAAACGACTCTCAGAGAAAACATGCCCAAAATTAAAACGACGGCCGCAACTTCACAAACTGTCATTTATTGTTTTTGCATTTGTTGTATGTAAAGCTATTAAAAATTAAGTTTATGGGAGTTTTTGCGGAGAATTGAATTTATATTTTATAATTTAAACATCTTTACTCACGTTTTCAATTATTTTTACTAAAATATCACTCATTTTATTTAACAAATTTCAACATTTTTTAATTTATTTGAACTTTCAAATGTTGTTTCGATTTTCTTTTGTTCCTATTTTTCTTTGCACCAACAACAAAAAACAAAAGGGTTTGTTTACAAAATGTATGAAATTTAATAAAAGTGTGGCAACATTGTTGAGAGAATTTGTTTCTAAAAATGAGAGCATAAGAAAAATCGCTGTCAAAATAAATGATTAAACAGAATACGACCGCAACTTCAGGCAAAAACGTCTCTCAGAGAAAACGTGCCCAAAATTAAAACGACGGCCGCAACTTCACGAACTGTCATTTATTGTTTTTACATTTCTTGCATGTAAAGCCATTAAAAATTAAGTTTAAGAGAGTTTTTGCAAAGAATTGAACTTATATTTTATAATTTAATCATCTTTACACACTTTTTCAATTATTTTTACTAAAATATCACTCATTTTATTTAACAAATTCCAAAATTTATTAATTTATTTAAACTTTCAAATGTTTTTTCGATTTTCTTTTGTTCTTATTTTTCTTTGTGCCAACAACAAAAACCAATGGGTTTGTTTACAAAATGTGTGAAATTTAATAAAAGTGTGGTAACATTGTTGAGAGAATTTGTTTCTAAAAATGAGAGCATAAGAAAAATCGCTGTCAAAATAAAATAGATTCTATTTCACGACTGCATTCTCCAGCGTTTTTATCTGTCAATTTGTATAGAAAAAAACGTCATGCCCCAGTTCTGTTTAATCATTAAAATAGATTCTATTTCATATTTCCATATTTTTATCTGTCAATTTGTATAGAAAAAAACGTCATGCCCCAGTTCTGTTTAATCATTAAGTACAGAATGGTTTCATGCTAACAACAATATTCACATACAATACAATTTATGTGTTTGTGTTTGTTATTCATTGTGGGCTGTTTTCGTTTTTTAAATTTTAAAACTTAGATAATATTGCTGGTTCAAATATTATTGTGTAATAAAGAACACAGTGCTCCGATATGACTATATAAGCTAGTGTAGGGCAAAGCCTATTTAATTTGTAGTTGCGCGAAGGAAAATAAATTAATCCACATCGAATATATAGCGCCCTATTTAATATCGTAATAAAAGTGCATTTTGTCCAATCCCCTGGACTTTAAATTTGGGTTGTGCGTAGGTCTGGAAACCCACCACGTAAAAATAATATTCAATGAAAACTTCAGCAACAGCCTCTAAGCGGACCCCCTTTTATGTTGACGACCATGGCAAACGTTTTAATGACTATGATTTAAGGATATGCACCTGGAACGTGAGAACCCTTTAGAGGGAAGGTGCCTCTATCCAATTGGCGGATACTCTCAAGAAATGTAGGGCTGACATCACCGCCATCCAGGAAATGCGATGGATAGGACAGGGTGGTACAAGGCAAGCAACATGTGACATCTACTACAGTTGCCATGATAACAGACGTGAATTTGGCTGCGAATTCGTAGTTAAAAAGAGACTTCGCCATCTTGTCTCAGAGTTCACCCCTGTGAACGAAAGAATAGCTACGATCCGGATGAAGGCGAAATTTTATAACATCAGCCTCATTTGCGCTCACGCCCCGACGGAAGAGATGGATGATGCGGTCAAAGATGCTTTCTACGCAAAGCTGGAGGGTGTATACGATAAGTGTCCGGCACATGACGCCAAAATTGTCCTCGGCGATTTCAATGCGAAAGTTGGACGTGAAGGTATCTTTGGCC
The DNA here is from genome assembly GCA_963576795.1 of Metopia argyrocephala. NCBI lineage: Eukaryota > Metazoa > Arthropoda > Insecta > Diptera > Sarcophagidae > Metopia > Metopia argyrocephala. Next base: position 34,936,836 of record OY756211.1, read on the forward strand.
CCACTGTCGGGCAGTTCAGTCTCCATTCTTCCACCTCGCCGAATGGCATGAGACTGATCGATTTTGCCGCGGCGCGAAACATGGTAGTTTGTAGCACCATGTTCCAGCATCTCGATATCCATAAGGCCACCTGGCTCTCTCCCGATCGATCAACTACCAACCAGATCGATCACATTGTGATTGATGGAAGGCATGTATCCAGTATACTAGACGTGCGCACATTTAGAGGTCCAAATGTCGACTCGGACCATTATCTTGTCGCAGCCAAGATGAGACTGCGCATATGCGCTGCGAATATGGCACGTTCTAGTGTTCGAGGGAAGCTGGACATCAAAAAGCTGCGATCACAAGAGACAGCCAGGTCGTTTTCCGATCGTCTTTCTAATGAGCTCCATTGCATCCCGTCCTCTCTCGAAAGTATTGGTGGACAGTGGTCTCACATTACTCACTCTCTGCGCAACGCTGCCGAAACAGTCCTTGGTTTTGAGCGTCCTCCCCGCAGAAACCAATGGTACGATGAAGAGTGTTGTGAGGCCACTGCGGCAAAGAATGCTGCCTACAGAAGAACGTTGCAGTCCACCACTACAAGAGCAACTGTGGAGGTGTACAGAAAGAAGAGGAGGGAAGAGAGACGCCTATTTAGAAGAAAGAAAAGGGAGCAAGAAAGGCGTGATCGTGAGGAAATCGAGATGTGCAGGAGTAGACATGATGCTCGAAATTTTTATAAGAAGATAAGGCGTCTTACTACTGGTTTTAAGACCGGAGCAACCTCCTGCAGAGACGAACATGGTAATCTGGTTACAGATGCACATGGTGCACTGAGATTATGGAGACAGCATTTTTGTAATCTACTGCAAAGCGATGATGATACAAATTCCGCTGTTAGAGATGCTGTGCCGGACCCAATCAATGATGACGTTGTGATCCCGTCCCCCAGCCATGAAGAGTTCAAGGTTGCCATATGGCGACTGAAGAACAACAAAGCAGCCGGACCTGACGGTCTGCCCGCTGAACTCTTCAAATATGGAGGCGATGAGCTGGTTAGGTGCATGCACCAGCTCATTTGCAGAATATGGCTGGAGGAAAGTATGCCCGATGATTGGAATCTCAGTGCCCTCTGTGCGATCCTGAAAAAGGGAGACCCCACAATATGCACCAACTAGAGAAGTATAAGCCTTCTCCCTATCGCATATAAGGTTCTTACGAGCGTATTGTTGTGAACGACTGAAGCCATTCGCCATCTCACTGATTGGACCTTATCAGTGCGGCTTGAGACCTGGTAAGTCCACCATTGACCAGATATTCACACTGCGCCAAATCCTGGAGAAGACCCATGAAAGTCAAGTCGACACACACCACCTCTTTGTCGACTATAAGGCAGCGTTCGATAGCCCGATAAGGAATCGCGTATATGCAGCAATGTCTGAGCTCGGTATTCCTGCAAAATTGATAAGACTGTGCAGAATGACGTTGAGTAATTCTCGCAGCTCCGTCAAGCTAGGAAGAGACCTCTCCGAGCCTTTAAATACGGTGCGAGGTTTCAGACAGGGCGACCCCTTATCCTGCGACCTCTTCAATTTCGTCATGGAGAGTGTTTTGCGAAAGGCGGGTGTGCATCGTAATGCCACTATTTTTAACAAAAGTGTCCAGCTCCTTGCGTATGCAGACGATATAGACATCATTGGGCATACCAAGCGAGATGTCACCGCAGCCTTTAATGCTATTGAACGGGAGTCTGCTAAAATGGGTCTGGCGGTAAATGAGAGCAAGACGAAGTACATGTTGTCGACGAGTAGGGACGTTGATCGTATCGGCTCCCAGGTTACAGCCGGCAACTATATATTCGATGTGGTCAAGGAGTTCATCTACCTTGGCACCGCCATTACCAGCAAGAATGATGTCAGTCTAGAGATCAGGCGAAGAATCACACTGGCCAACAGGTGCTACTACGGTCTCGGTAGGCAGTTTAGTAATAGAGACCTCTCGCGTGCAACGAAATTAACACTCTATAAGTCGCTTATTCTCCCGGTGCTTCTCTATGGTTCGGAAGCATGGACGCTGTCTTGTGCCGATGCAGCGGTCCTGGGGGTGTTCGAGAGAAAAGTTCTTCGTAAGATCTTTGGTCCTCTAAGGCATGGCGATGAGTTTCGCATTAGAACCAACCATGAGCTGTATGAGCTCCTCGGCGATGTAGGCGTTGTCCAGCGTATTAACATCCAGCGGCTACGCTGGCTCGGCCACATTGTTCGGATGGAAGAATCTGCCTCAGCAAAGAAAGTTTTCGATGACAAGGTCACTGGACGTCGGCGTAGAGGACGACCCTGTTTACGTTGGAAGGACTAGGTTGATGAAGCCCTGTCATCGATTGGTGTGACCAACTGGAGAAGGCGCGCGCTAAGCAGAAGCGCCTGGAGACTAGTGCTGAAGCAGGCCGAAACCCGTTAACGGGTTGTTATGACCAGCTAAGTAAGTAAGTAAGTAAAAGTGTATTTAGAAATATATTTTTTTATTATTATTTATTTAAGCTCAACAATTAATTTTATAACTCTAACGTCGTGCCAATACATATCCCAAGTATTTAAAATTTGGTTCTCGTAGAGCTGAAGATGATATATCCATAAGCAACTTGTTTGCTGAATTTTTTGCTACAACTTATTCTAAAAAATCATTTAATAATCAAACCTGTTATCCGTATTCTTTATCTCAATCATCAAATATTCATCTTTCGAATATCTCTTCTGAAACTGTTCTATCTAATCTACTGTCAATTCAAGCATTGTATTCTTAAGCATTGTTCTGAAAATCTTTGTGGTCCCCTAACGGCAATTTTCAACAAATCTATTGATTTGGGTTATTTTCCATCTGATTGGAAGAAGTCATACATAATTCCTTTGTTTAAAGCTGGCAGTAAACTGGAAGTTTCAAACTACAGAGGCATAGCAAAACTAAATGCGATTCCAAAACTCTTTGAAAAAATTGTGACTGACTCTTTATATTATCAAATATCGTCACTCTTAACTTCATATCAACATGGCTTTCGTAAATTTTGTTCAAGTTATACTAATATCCTGGAATTAACAACTAAAGTTAATGGAGGGTTTGTTAATAATCATCAAACTGATGTTATCTACACAGATTTTAGTAAAGCGTTTGATAAAGTTAACCACGATCTTTTGCTCTATAAACTATCTTCCATGGGCTTTAGCAACAATGCTGTACGTTGGCTAAAATCTTATCTTTCTGGAAGAACTCAACAAGTGAAATTTTAAAATATTCTGTCTAAAATCATTGATGTTCACTCCGGAGTACCTCAAGGGAGCCATCTTGGTCCAGTTTTATTCTCATTATTTATTAACGATCTTCCATCTGCTATTATTCATTCTAATATTCTCATGTATGCTGATGATGCTAAGATTTTTAATTCGTTTGATAGCATATCTGGTCAGTCAACACTTCAAGGAGATATTGACAATTTTTTACAATGGTGTGATGTCAACTTATTGGATTTAAATATTAATAAATGTAAACACATGTCATTTTATCGTTCACTGAAACTTGATACGTCATATCATTTTAAGGATAAAATCCTGGACAAGGTGTTAAGCGTTAATGATCTTGGGATCTTATTAGATCATAGACTTAAGTTTTGTGAACATATTTCAATGATGGTGAACAAAGCAAATGGAGTTTTAGGATTTATAAAGCGTTGGTCAAAAGAATTTACTGACCCCTACGTAACAAAACAACTATACACTTCTTTGGTACGCCCTATTCTTGAATACGGGTCTATTATATGGGATCCATACTTGCTCACTTACGTTAACCTTATTGAATCTGTACAAAAACGCTTTCTTTTATTTTGCTTGAGAGGCCTAGGATGGAACTCATTCGCTCTTCCTTCATATGAGAACAGACTCGCTCTTATAAAACTGCCTACCCTGAAAAGTTAAAGAACCATGCTAAGTGTATCTTTTCTATTAAGATTAATACGTGGTGAAGTCCGTTCTGAGTATTTGTTAAGTAAAATTATTTTTAATGTTCCAATTAGACCGTCCCGTAACTTTCATTTATTATATTTAAAATATCACCGTACTGTATATGCCAACAATGACCCCCTTCGTCAAATATGTTTGAAGTTTAATAATCTTTAACATTTAATTGATCTTTCTGAGAGTAATGATTCCTTGAAGAGAAAAATTATTTTGTATTTAAATCATTATTATTAAATATTTACTTATATATTGTTTGTAAATTTTACTCTAGTCTGTAAGGAACTATTCTCCATAGACATAATTAAATAAATAAATAAAATAAAATATTTATTTGAAATAAAAGGTTAACTAGACCAAAGAATGTAATTCCAAAAATATAAAAAAAACAAGTATATATTTATTATAGTGCATTTACACCAAACTCAAATCAAGTAAATTTAATTTGAAATCACTTTGAAAATCTATAGTGTTTACATCGACATTTTTTGACAACTAGCAGGATTTCATTTTCATAAAAATAAAAAAATTAATAAATAAAACAATTTTTTATCTTATTATTTTATATTCAATAGAAGAATAAATACTTAAATAAAACAATTTTTCTTTTGATTATTCTACATTCAATAAAAAATAATTCAAAAATCTTGAATTTATTTTTGTTTTAGTTTTATGGGGCTCTTTTCAATTGTCAGTTTCTTAGTCGGGATTTACAATGTAGAAATTGAACGACAGACAGAAATTTGTAGAAATAGTGACGAAAATGTGAAGAATGTAGTACACGAATGTTTGTACAGGACATTTTGCCTTTTGCTTTTCCACTTTTGTAGTTTTTGCTTCTTCTGTTTGTCTTCTAAGTTCTATATGGTAAAAGTTTTAGGCAAGAGCAAAAGAGAATTGAAAAATTTCTGCCCTTCAATTTCCACATTGTAAATCCCGACTTACTGTAGTTTTGTATTTTTTAGTACAACTCAGAAAAAATACAGAGTTGCATCGGAAAGTACACTAGATTTCAACTAGATTTTGTCGAAATCAAGTAACGAAGTAGATTTTGTTTTATATGGGAAATCAAGTAAAAAACGACTAGATTTCAATTGAAATCTGGTAATTAGTTGATTTGAGTTTGGTTTAAATGAAGTATTAATGAAAAATTTTCGAATGATAAATTAATGATTTTCAATTATATGAAAATTCTATTTTTATTTTTAAATTAATATATATGTATGTATGAATTATATATTTGTACGTATATATGGGCAATTTCAAAAATTTTCGACATTTTGATATTTTTTTTTTTCCAATTTTTTTTTTGGATGACACAAATGACGCTTTGGTCACGTGAAGGATGATATCTTAGCATACCAAAACAGTTCGCGTTAATCATTTATTGCAAACGGCGCGAAAGTTATGGAGGTTTTAAGTCAAAATTTCTTTAAAAAAAAAATTTAAAGTTAAATTTATTGGTTTATATTAATAAATGTTGTATGGATGCATAAAACTCATTTCAAATTCATCAATGCAGTGCAAATTCATCAATGCACTGATAAAATACATAAACAAATATCAATTAAGTATAATAAAAAATCCTTAACATTAAAAAACGCGAATTTTTGCAAAAATATGAATGTTTCACCGACTGTTATAATATGTGTTTATATAACGCATAATTAATTTATAGAAAAACAATGTTTTAACTTGCAAATTTAAAAAACAACAAAAATTATATAAGAATTATTTTTGAGGTTAGGATTTTTTTTTTTTTTTGATCTGTAAAATTTAAAATCATGAAAATTTTTTAATTTTTTTTTTTAATATCAAGCTTAAAAAAACCTTTCATTTGGTGTCAATCGCGGCGGAATCTATACATAACTGCAGATGTCACAAAGCAAAATGTGTTTGAAGAAAAATGCCGCTGTATCCGCTAAATATGGACCGAATTCAATTGTATTTATATATGATCTTTAGTTCACCGCCACACTTCATTTCCAATACTTTACATTGATTTTAAACCACTGATTAACTAAAAAAAAACGCGAAACAAAATCATGAAATTTCGCAAAAGTTTTATTTTCTTTATAAAATTTTTGCGTTTCAAAATATTTTAACGCCTTCTTGACATTGAGGTGCTATTTATTAGGAAGTTTAGATCACGCAATACATAAACCAGTTTTAAATATGATTGCAAATGTCAGGCGCGAAAAACTGTAATTTTTGACAAATTTACGCCAATTCTATAAAAGTTTGAGGTCATCGTTCTCAGCAACTAGCAGCCTGACATCGACGTGATATGGCGAAAATTTTAGCAAATTATACCATCTATTAAATACTGTTGACAAAATGCAATTTTCTTGAACGGCGCAAAAACGCTATGGAAAAAACTGCGAAAATTAAAAAATTGGAAAATTTTGGTTTCAAAAATGAACCGCTGTACAACTTTTTTCCAAATAGTAGTATGGGCATAACTTTTATAGTGTAAATATCTAGAAAGTCTAGTGACTTTATTTTATATCAGTGAGCATCGGAAGTTTAAAACTAAAAGTAGAAAAGTGATGAAATATGAAAAAACTCTTGTAAATTTCAAGCCTTTTTTTGAGTTTTTCGATATTTGAGTGCCCATAACTTTTAAAAATAAAGAACTGATGGTCTGAAATTTTGAATTTCCCAGTTTTCTAGTGTGTCCTACCATTCCCTTTTGACCGTTTTGGTCAATTCGAAAAACTGAAGAAGTAATAAGCATCTGAACTCAGTTTCATGAAATGTTGAAAATTTTTGAAATTGCCCATATACATTTTTAAAAGAAAAGACACTTTAATTTTTTTATGTTAAAAATAAATAATAATCAAGATTAAAATTCTTATTTTATACTTAAAAGCATCAAAAAGTATGTACATATATTTTGAGGATTTTCATCTCCATAAAAAGGCTAATAAAGCTACTCTTTTTAAAGATTATTTATTGGATAAAATATCTAAATTCAATGTTTTCGAAGGAGTACCAATAATAGAAAATCCAATACCTCTATTCTGTGTTGAGAACAAGTGTCGTTTACATGACTCAATAATAAAAGATTTTATACTAATTTTTTGTGGTTCAGATTGAAAGACATTATGAAACATTAAAATGTGTTTTTCGCTTGCATCCATTAGTTTATCTGATGGGGCAGCTAAATTTCCAAAATCTGTTATATTATTATATTTCATATATTATTTAGCTCGCTTGGGGCTGTTAGAAAAAAAATAATCTGCATATATTGCTGTCGAAATCAACGTCATCAATTTTATTGTAACTTGGTTGTTTATGTTCAATATATAAATCTGCTTCAAAGTTGGCATCAACTTGCGTTATCTCGTCTTGTAAATGCAGACAATTGCTGGACGAACTTGACTGAATTATTTTAGTTACCATTAATTTTGCCAAAGTGTTATTCAATTCGGCTACGGAAGGGTTGTTAAAGTTGCCACCTTTTTGCAGTAATACAGAAAAAGTGTTTTCTAATTTGTCTTGATTGAGGGACTTTGTCATTAAGAAATATAAATCACCACCTTCCCTTAAAATTTCATTTGTTAACATAAGAATTGAATTTAGGGTGAGTTTCATTTTATTTGAAAAGAAAATACGCTTGTTTTGATCTACAAACTCCACCTTTTTTAAATATTCTAAAAAGAACTGAATATATTTATATACTTCATTGTTAATCTGAATTGCAGATCTGTAGCAATTATCTCGATAAAGGAAGCCACTATTAAGACAATCAAAAATTTGGCCATTTTTTCTCACAAACTGAGCTGTTGATAAAGCCAATTCTGCGGAACATGTCTTAAATTTGGTGGTTTCAGACCTTGTTTTAATAGCAGCAGACAGTCCTGCTGAAAATTTGTGTGACAAATGTAACACGCATTTTTCAAAAGTGTTAGGAAAAATATGTTGCCGTGTTAATTTTGGGCACATTTTTGTTTTTGCATTTGCTTCCATTTCTTACAATTCCCTAATTACCGGAAAGCTAGCCGTTCCATCCGGGGTTTTTATGTCACATTTTACCCACCCATTCCGCAAAGATTTAATTTAGTGTGGGAAATCATAAAGTCAAAAAGCAAAATGGATGCAAGCAAAAAACACATTTCAATATTTCATAATGTCTTTAAATCTGAACCTAAAAAAATTGGTATAAAATCTTTTATTATTGAGTCATGTAAACCAATGACCCCAGAGTGGTTTGCCGACACTTTTTCTTAACACAGAATAGAGGTATTCGATTTTCTATTATTGCTACTCCTTCAAAAACATTGATCTTGAACTACAGAAAAAGGAAGTTCCAAAAAAAGAAAATTAGATATTTTATCCAATAAATAATCTTTAAAAAAAAGTAACTTTATTAGCCTTTTTATAAAGAAGTAAGAAATAATTTTAATCTTGATTATTATTTATTTATTATTTATTTTTAACATACAAAAATTGAAGTGTCTTTTCTTTTAAAAATGTATATATATCGACGATGGAATTAAAGAACGCTGTAACTGACAAAAAATCGAAAATACGTTTTTTGCATCATTTTTATCAGCAAAAAAATACGCGTCGATTGGTCCAAGTCCCAGATTTCTACGATGAAAATAAATTCACTTACGCCGTCTGCGAAATGAAAAATACCAGTGTATTTGTTCTACATTTATGAAAGTTTTTTGGCTCTGGTGAACATTTAAGGTTTTGTCAGTTACAGCGTTCTTTAATTCCATCGTCGATATGTACATATATATAATACATACATACATATATAAATTAAAAATAAAAATTGAATTTTCTTATAACTGAAAGATCATCAATTTATCATTCGAAAATTTGTCATTAATGAATATAGGTATACTTGTTTTTTTTATAATTTTGGAATTACATTTTTTGGTTTAGTTAACCTTTTATTTCAAATAAATATAAAATCAATTGTTGAGCTTAAATAAATAATAATAATAATAAAATATATTTCTAACTACACTTTTATTACGATATTAAATAGGGCGCTATATATTCGATGTAGATTAATTTATTTTCCTTCGCGCAACTACAAATTAAATATGCTTTGCCCTACACTAGCTAATATAGTCGTATCACAGCACTGTATTCTTTAAAACACAAAAATATTTGAACCAACAACATTATTCTCTAAGTTTTCAAATTTAAAAAACGAAAACAGCTCACAATGAATAAGAAACACAAACACATAAATTGTATTGTATGTGAATATTGTTGTTAGCATGAAACCGTTTCTGTACTTAAGCAAAAAAAAAAAAAAAAACACGAAGTAAAAATTTTGTTGTGGCTATCGTCTTATACACTGTGATGTTGTGTGTGCAAAAATTTTGTTGTGGCTATCTTGCTGTGTGATGTTCTTGTTATAGTTGTTGGAGTTTCGTCACTGTATGTACTGTGGCTGAACGAAAAAAACTAAACAACAATGCAAAAGAAATAAAACACATATTAGTTTCTCTTTGGTTTCTCTTATTTTGTTACGCTCTTTACTTTTGTTTTGCCTTTTGCCCTTCCTTCCCGCGTCTGAAAAAATTTTGACAAAATATTTGGATAAGTGTTGAGATGCGCATTCTATATGATTTATATTCTTTGGTCGCCGTGGTCTAGTGGTTAGTGTGTTGGCTTACTAAGACGATAGTGCCGGGTTCAAATCTCAGCACCGACATCTTGAAAAAAAAGAAATATGAAAAAAATATTTCTTTCGGCGACTACCTCTCAGCAGTCTTCTGGCAAAAGCTCTGAGAGTAATTAATTGCCATGAAAGAGCTTCTCAAGTCTGTCGTTCGGAGTCGACATTAAACTGTAGGTCCCGGTACTCATGTATAGAAATTTACACACACAACATGAGTGCTGCGAGAAGCTAGGCCGTAATCCTGACACAGGGTTGTAAAGGCCAGTTATGTATGTATGTATGTATGTAAAACTTAAATGAAACTTAAATGGACAAGGTTGGTCATTTAAATGGCATTTAATTTTCATTTAACTTTGTGGTTAAAAATCTGAAAGATGCATTTAAATGGCATTTAAATTTAAATTCAAAGTATTAAATTAATTATTAATCAAATTACCGGTTAAAGCTGTTGCTCGTTTTCTCAAAAACTGTTCACACGATTTTAATAAAAATTTGCCAGAATATTCTTAGCGACGCCTATTAACTCGTTCATAATTCAAATCACCGGTTAAAGTTATTGCACGGTTTTTGTAGCCCATCCACGTTTTTTGGGCGTTTGGGGATTTTCTCAAAAACCGTTCACACCATTTTAATGAAAATTTGCCAGAATATTCTTAGTGACGCCTACTAACTCTTTTAATAATCCAATTGCCGGTTAAAGCTATTGCACGGTTTTTATAGTCCTTCCACGTTTTTTGGGCGTTTTGGGTATTTTCTCAAAAACTATTAATACAAAATTTATATGAAATACAGTTTTTAGATATATGGCTCATTATAAACATTTTGTAAAACGTAACATAATTTATTTATTAAAAAAAAGCCTAAATTTAATAATTCCTTTTTTTGCATACATACATATGTAATGTACCAAATAAATTTATAAATATTTTAAGGAGCCGCAAATGCGTAATGGGATGTCCAACAGGAGCAAAACTTCACATTTTCCCATCCGATAAAATAAGGTAAGTTCTTTTTCATTACGTGTAGGTTATACATATTATATGTTAAGAACAAAGGGTAGTTTCTTGCAAATAAGGAAATGTACACAAAAGCTGTACATGTACATATCTAATATAAAATTTGGCCACAATGGCCCATAATCATAGTCAAACACTAAAGTCGGTTCTTTTTAAAAACAACTTTAAATTAAAGAACTGCTTTAAATGAGTTGGCAACTATAGTCAAAATTAAAGCATATTTTATTTATTTATTTATTTAGGTATATTCCTCCGTAAGAACCTTAAGAATATAATTCTTTTATAGTTCAAAAGGAATGCATATAAACTTAGTAAATTATATCATTAACAAAAAAGCAAATAGTTGTAACAATTATAAAAATATAACATGACATATACAAATATAACATATTAACATAAATGACAAAGATTTTATATAATTATCCACATTTGGCCCCTTAGATTTTTACTGAATATAAAATTAGATGACAAAATAAAAAGTTTTTTCTGAGAAATGGTAATGAGAAAAGTCAAATATTTTGAGACATATAGTTATAAAGACATTCGCAAATTACGAAGTACAAGGTAAATATTTCTTACAACATTGTGAATATGGTCTGAGCAAGACAAGGTTGAGTTGATATAAAAGCCTAGGTATTTAATTTTATTAACATAGGTAAGAGGTGTCTTTCCTAGGTAAATTGCTGGAAAATTGTCATAGTCGTATTGCTCCCTACTGATTGGTAAAACGTAAGATTTCCCAGCATTAACTTACACCAACTTTAAGTGGGTGCCACATCAAAAACAAGAAATGTTTTCATACAATCCGCAAAAAAATATAAGCAGATGGCATCTCTAAACAAAAAGAAAAACAGAAAAAAAGGCCGCAAAATTTTTTTTACATTTTGCTTTTTATCATTTACATATATTGTAAAATTAAATAAAACAATAACTAAAATTAAAAAATAATATTTGCGGCAATGTTTAAATACATATGAATTTATGAAATAAAAAAACATAAAAAACTTCTAAATATTACTTTTTTTGTTTTTTTTTAGTTTTTGTTCTATGCGGCAATCAGCTGTGTGATTTAGAGTGATGCTAAATTGGTTAAAAAGAACTTCAGCTTGTTTTAATTTTAAAACATGCTTTTGAGTTAAAAGTATACTTTTACTTGTCTATAGTTAACAAAATTGTTACTTTTAACAAAAGTTAACTTTTTATTTCTTAAAGTGTACTTTATTGTTGACAATGATTATGGGCCAATATCTTTATTAATAATAAATTGTAAAAATATTTGGTGAAGGAATTGTGGAGAATTTTATATTTATACTTCCTTGCTTGCAACGAAAAACAAACCTTTGTAATCAAGTTATAGTTCAATTCGGTTGTACTTTGATAGTTTTTTTTTTGATGTGCATTACGCGGGTTGAAATTTGGTAGAAGTGGCTCATTTTCAAAAGTGATTTACTTCCTTTATTTACATACACATAAGGGTTCCTTCTACGAGTTCATAGAATGTACTTATGTATGTATCTATATAAATTTAAATATAATTAAACAAACTGCAATTTTCATTGCACATTTTTGGCATTAAGGGCAATAAAGCTCCAGGAGTAAGTGCAGCGAATACAAAATGTATATCATTTCTAGATTCTCCTTACTCAAGACCATCATGCGTTGCGGAAAGCAACATCCTTCTGGAGGTAATGCCGTTTCAAACAAAACATGATGGATCTAGACCAGAAAAGGTCGAAAAACAATCACATTTGTACATAAATTCCAATTTTATTAAATTATTTCTATTAAAATTTCTTTTCAGGACAGAATGTACATCATATAGATGATTCTTGGAACTAATATCGGCCCTTTTTAGGGCCACCATACGATTTAAAAAAAGAGATCAATTTTTCATGCTCAAATTTATAGCTACAACAAAAGGGTTGTGTGCTGCTCAGTTTGCAATCGGTCCTTTTAAGGGCCATAATATTGTTTGAAAAAAAGGAATAACACTTTGTTTCTAAAATTTAACACACCTTTGCTCTTTACTATGCAAATTTGTTGTTTGTTCATCCTCTTTGCTTACACATATACTTTAAAAACGCTGGAGTACTTTATGTAACTATATTATTATTATTTATTTACATTTGCATACATATATTATAAACATCTATTGTTTTTTTATACTGATGCTTATATAAGTTGTTGCGGCAGCAACTTAATATGTTCTTCTTCTTTTGGCAGAATAATAATAAAACAACTTTTGCAATAGACTGACACGGTTTAGTTTAAATTTTTATTAGGTAGTGTTTTATTATTCTATAAAAACAAAATCAATTAAACATATTATTTTAAAAAAAATTATATTCCGCCTCTACTTACTCTATTCTGCACTGTCCAAGAATTCAAAAATAATGGCGACAAATGTAGCCAGTGCAATAAAGCGAATACCAAAATATTGAATATCAAATAATAATTAGAATCGAAAGTAACCTTCTTCGAAGGTACGATAACAAACATATTAGCAGAGTTGTACTTAGTAATAAATAACGGTTACAAATTTCGGAATTCAAAAAGTAATAAATTAATCTACAACATTCCGACCCCCCAACATCTAGTACTGCCAACTTAGAAGCCGGTCTCCTCAATTTACCGGTTGTAGTCCTTACCACTGCCGAGCGAACCTGTCCGTCAGATGCAAGATGAACCTCTTCAACAACTCCCCGTTTCCACTGCCCACGCGTTTCATTATCATCGCATATAATAACTACATCATTAACCTGGATAGACTTAGTTTTTTCGTGCCACTTTGAACGGCGTGTTATTTCCGGGAGATATTCTTGTATCCACCTCTTCCAAAACGTTTGTTTTAATTGCTGAAGAATTTGCCATTGTTTCCTTAAACAAACCTGTTCGGGAACAGCAGGCGTTTGCAACATGTTCGGGCAACCTATCAGAAAATGGTTGGGTGTCAACGGTTCGGCCTCTGAGTTTTCGATCGGGAGATGCGTTAGCGGACGTGAGTTTATTAAATTCTCAGCTTCTGTTAATAAGCTATTAAGTGTCTCCATTTGAGGAGCCCTTTCTTTTAACGTAATAGCTAGTACATTTTTAACTGATCGCACCATTCTCTCCCAAACACCGCCTGCAGATGGATTTGCCGGGGTATTAAACAACCATTCTATTCCACGCCCCGCAAACTCATCTACCAATTTTGCTTCATCATAAATTAATTTCTCCTTACTTGCCCCTACAAAATTCGTACCTCTGTCACTCCTTATCCGTACAGGTACGCCCCTACGGTTGATAAAATCCGAATACATAGGATCACTGCATCCGTCGACAAATCTTTTGCGAGCTCTAGGTGAATTGCTCTCGTTGTAAGACAAGTAAAAATAGATACCCATCTTTTTTCAGTTCGTCGGCCAATAGAAACAAAAAATGGGCCCATATAATCAACACCAGTATAGGTAAATGCCCTCACGTACGGGGTAAGTCTGTCCTCTGGATGTTGTCCCATCAAGGGTGGCTTAGGAGAAGCAAACATATTTCTACAAAATTGACAATTTCTTTTAGCGGACCTTACTAGCTGCCTCAGACTTGGTATCCAGAACTTTATTCTTATTGCGGCACAAATTGATTCTTGATTTTGGTGTTTAAACATTAAACACTATATGTTTTTTAGGTAAGATAATGGGCTCCTTTGTACTACGAGCACCACATGTGGCATTATATATACGGCCATATACACGTATTAAGCCATCTACGCCCATAAACGGTGTAAGTTTAAATATCGGGCTAGATTTCGATACAGGCTTATTTGCACTTAATAGCTTATACTCGTAGTAGAAAACGTCCCTTGGTACAATTATACATAAATAGTGTGTTGCGTCATCAATTTCATTAGCACTTAATTGTGGTCCGTATTGCTTTCTTAGTACACCATATGACTTAAAAATTTTCATCGCCCGTCGAATCCAGCAAGTTACTCTAATCAATCTATTTATATTGGAATATTTCTCAAATGGAATTACAGATATTTCGTTTATAGTAAAAATAAATTTTGATCTTTTTTCTACCAAGCACTCATTGTGGTCAATATCTTCTGGAAGTTTTGGCCAATTTATCTTCTCTTCCATCAAAAATTCTGGACCATTTAACCAACTTGATGTCAAATAATTTTTAGAAAAATTCTGTGATCTAGTGGCCTCATCAGCTGGATTCAAAACACCAGGCACCCATCTCCATTGTTCCACCTCTGATAATTCTAAGATCTCTGCGATGCGATGTGCAACAAACTGTTTATATGTCCTACAGTCGGACTGGATCCATTTAATTACTGTTTTGGAGTCTGACCAAAATATAACTTCTTTCGGCTTGACGTCATGACAAGATATAATTGACTCTTTCAATCTCACCGCGAGTACTGCAGCCTGCAATTCTAGACGTGGAATTGAGAGCGGCTTTAACGGTGCGCATCTAGACTTTCCAGCAATAAAAACAACGTCGACATCACCATCGAAGTATACTCTCCAGTAGGCTACGGCTGCATATGCCACTTCGCTTGCATCGGCAAAAACATGCAATTCGACTTCTGCTTCAGTCCGAAAGAGATTACGCCCATAACATCTTTGTATTTTTATTTCATTAATTTTATACAGACTCTTGTACCATCCATACCATCTTGGGTATATATCATCTGGAATGGACGAATCCCAGGTCACTTTGCTTCTCCATATTTCTTGCAGCAGAACTTTTGATGTTATTATTACGTTAGCGAGGAACCCAAAAGGGTCAAATATTGACATTGTGAGGCTCAATGTTTCACTCTTTGTTGGTCTACGATTTCCGCTCAAAACAGCCTGCGGAACTTTAGCGAACTTTAAAATAAAGCATAAACTGTCATTAGACTGCCTCCATCGCATTCCTAAAACCTTTTCGGTAGGGGTGTCATTTTTAAATAAATTCTCTAAGGCTAGGTCGTCTTTCCCACTTTCATCTTCATTTAGTGCTACCAAAACTTCTTTTGAATTTGACACAAAGCCTCTAAGTTCGAATCCGGCTTGCCAATGAATATTGACTACGTCCTTTGTAACACTAATAGCTTCGATCACATTGTCAAAGCTGTCGACATAATCATCCACGTAGTGGCTGTCTAATATTGCCCGATATGATTTCGGATGGCTATCCCTATAAGTTTCAGCGTTAAGATTCTTTACATATTGGTCTGAGCATGGGGAGCTTACGGACCCAAAAATCATAACTTGCATGACGTATTCATCGGGTGGTTTACTCGACTCACCATCTCGCCACAAAAAACGTTGAGCCGTCTGGTCTTCTTTTCGTATTCTCACGCGATGAAACATTTCCCTGATGTCGGCGCAGATACCTATTTCCTTCTGCCTAAACCGAAAGAGAATTGATAAGAGTGATTTGGGTTGATATTTATCAGGGCCCTTCATCAACCTTGAATTAAAAGATTCACCATCAACTTGAGCAGCGGCGTCAAAAACAAGACGTCTTTTATATTCCTTGTTTACATTCGTAACCACAAAATGAGGTAAGTATATTGCATTTTGTCATAAAATATTATAGGCGATGGACTTGCCCGATCAATTAACTAACCAGATGGTTGGCAGCGCTGACATGCTGGCGTTTGCCGGACTTTGGCTCGCCGGATGGGGTGGTCCTTTGCCAACCTTCTGGCTGTTGCTATTTTAAACTACAATAATAAAAAAAATAAATTCATGTCAGCTAATCAAAAAAAAAAAATATTCAATAGGAAGAAAGAGGCCCGAAGCATCCGACGATTCCGGTCGACTGTATACACCATTAAACTCTTCGGCCGATGGTATGCCGGAATTACCCTCCCACAGAGACCTGAAGTCTCACCATGGCCTCACCAGAATGTTCAAGGGAGGCCCCAAACATGACCTGCAAACTCTTGCTTCTTACTTACCGCTCATCTAAAATTTATTTGCCACTCATAATAATTTATAACAAAAAAGTATTTTCATATCCACGTTATAATTTTTATTTTCATTTAAAAATACTATAATTTTACCATAAAATTATAAAAAAAACGGAGAAGGCAAAAAACAAGCAAGAAGGAATTTAGATTATAAATTTATATAAGCGAGCAAAAACTATAAAATTTTCGAGTATGAAATTTTATATAAAAAAAATTTAACACAAACTTTAACTTATTAAAATATTTTTTTTAAAATTCCAAACTTTCTTTATAAATAGTTTTGGGCAACACTTTTCCAAAAAAAAACTCTACCTGACCTCAATTTTATTTATCCTGCAACCTAGGTCGACCTATGCTGCGCGATTCGGATCAGAAAAAGATTTCATGAAGAGAAAATGCCCACTTTCTTTCTATATATATGTATATGTATGTAACAGGTTTAAATATTTATTAACCATAAAATTAAAAAAAAAAAAAATATTCTACTAACAAAAATTATACTTTAAACATAATTAAACTTTAATATATAATTGTTTCTATTTCCATTCTATACGTCACCGGTTCCGCCGCCTGGAAGTGGTTGACCTTTTCTATTTGGTTGATGATCTGAAGGTGTCCGGAAGCAGGATCCCTCGGTGGACGTGACGACCGTAGTGGTGGCGAAGGTTACCCCAGGTAGTTTTTAGGATAGTAATTTTTAGTTTTGCGCTTTTAATATTTTAGCTTTACGTTTTATTATTTTTAGCTTGAGATTCTATTTTAGCTTTAAGTTTTTAATAATTTTTAATATTTTAGCTTTAAGTTTTTATCACTTTAGCTCAAATTTTTAATAGTTTAGCTTTAATTTTTAATATTCTAGCTTTAAGTTTTTATTAGTTCAGCTTTAAGTCTTTAATATTTTAATTTTTAATATTTTAGGTTTAAGTTGTTCATACTTTGGTTCTGCGTTTTTATATTATAGCTTTGATTTTCTAATGTTTAGCTTTAAGTTTTTAATATTTTCACTTTATGTTGTTCAAACTTTAGCTTTGAGTTTTTAATATTTTAGTTTTGATTTTCTAATGTTTAGCTTTAAGTTTTTAATATTTTCACTTTATGTTGTTCAAACTTTAGCTTTGAGTTTTTAATATTTTAGTTTTAAGTTTTTATTATTTTAGCTTCAGTTTATTTTAATGTTTATTTTAGCTTCAGTTTCTAATATTTTAACTTTAGGTTTTTAGTATTTGTAACTTAGCATTAAGTTTCTATATCTTCCTTGGTTCTTTTTCTAATTTTTTAGTTTCACGTCACAAATAATTTTTATATTTCAATTTTAGTTTTAACTTTTTACTTATGGTATCTTTTTTTTTTTTTTTATATTCAATTTTTTTCTATTTTAGTTTCATTTTAATAACTTAATAAAAAGTTTTAAACTACCCAAATTTTGCGCACTTTTTTCTTATTATTTTTTTTTTTCTCAACGTCGGCCACCTGTCTTCACGCCGTCTCCAAAACTTTTTTTCACTTTTTCTCCGTTCAATCTTCTTCTCCGATCTGATCCCGTTTTCCTTCCTCACACCTCCTTTTATCATCTTTTCCCTTCAAGGCCACGTAACCCGTTTTGTTTTCAGCTGTATTTTTGTTTTTGCCTTCCTTGCCGCTATTCGTTATAAATATTTTTCTTGTTTATTCATTTTCTCTTCTTTTCCCCGTTTCTACCCACACTGATGTTCATGGCGTTGCCAACCTACTCAGTGTTTAACCCCTACCACGTGCACATCACAAACCCAACCACTCCTGTAGTCCCTGAAGGGCACAGGATGGGAGGGAAAACTGCTGGGTCTAACTAAAAAATAATATACTGGCCCGTGGTAAAATTTGGGTATTATGGGGATTTTTCGGCTTCCGCGTAAGGATACACTATAAAGAAATTAATCTGGCAGCTTTACCGGCTGTGTAAACTAAACAAAGATCAGTGGCAAATTTTCGGTGCAAACCCGGCCATTCAACATATTAATCAATGAACAGCTGGGTTTTACGCACCCCAACTACGCACGCCACAATGGCGTCATAAAAAAAAACAAAAAAAAGGAAAAAAAAATAAAAATCTAATTGAGGTAAGTGAAAATTCAAATTTTAGGTCCACAAATTATGTAGAGCGCAACTTGCGTACTCCAAAAATGCTTATCCCTATTTTAGATTTTACTGGATGGAGTGGCAAACGTGGATGAAGGTGGATGCTATAATGCCTACAAAATTCATTCGCGTTGTCACCGCAATGGCAATGTTGTCCGGCCCGAGATATACGGTAAGTAATTTTTTCATGCACTTTACTATTATCAGTACTAATTTCCTGTTTTTTCTTTCCTTTCTCTTTTCAGATTGTAACGTAGCCAGAGGATGACTTATCGGACGGACATAGGATAACTAAGGTAAGTGCAATTCCAACTATCAATTGATTGCAGATTTGGATACTAATTGTCTTTTTGCTTTATTTTCAGATTTAAATTCAACAGTTGGTTTTCGGACGGACGTAAGGACTTAAGGTGAGTGAAAATGAATTAATTATGTAAAAAAAAAACAAGTGGTCATTGACCCATGACGTCATACAGACGTAAAATGAAAGCAAAAGAAAAACAGGGTGTGACAACCAATAGTGTGGGTAGAGTGAAAGGTGTAATGTAATAAAAAAGAATATTTATGATGTGATGGTATGTGATGGAAAACGATTTTGGTTGAAATTGAAATCGTTTGTATTTACAAAATCATATAAAAATTGTGTTTTAATTATTTTAAAATTTATCAGTTAATGATGTAGTGGTTATAATCAGTAAGTTGATAAGTGAAAAAGGAATTCCAAATATAAAAGGATTTGGAAGTTATATCAACTTTAAATTTCGTTCGATTTCAATTTCAATCGAAATCCATTTACATCACATACCAGATAGATCATAAAATTTAAATAAAATAATCTTAAAATAAAACTAATGCCCGTATTCATAAACAATAAATTGAATTTAAAATGAGTTTTTAAATAAAATTTCAATGTAATTTCTATCCAAATTAAGTTTCAAATTCATTTTAATCCTTTATGAATATGGAGGTAAATATGTAATAACTATTATAGACCTAAGGCAAATGAATGTAAATAAAAAAACTAAGTGATACATAGTGTAATGGTTGGATAGGCAAAATGAATTCAAAATAAAAAGGTAGTGAGTATTGAAATATAATACTGAAATAAAATTCAAATCAAAATAAACAAAACGATTGTCTCACGGGTTTAAAATCAATAAGCCCCGAAAGGACGAAATATATTATAAAAGATTCCTAGAAAAATAAAATTCGAAATTTAACTTAATAAGAATTCATAATTCAACCATAATGCTATATAATACACTAACTATTCGTAACAGCCTAATTGGATTCTAAATAGCTAATTACATTAGAAATACCAAAATAAATAAGACAAAATATATATGAAAGCTAAATTAATTATATTTAAAAGTAAAATCAGTAAAGATAAATATGAATAAACCTAGGTTTTAATTTCTCCTGTTTTCTTTTGTTTTTCATACTATAATCAAATCTCAATTTTGATTTCATCTTAGACTAATTTCCCTTTTTATTTTTCTTCTAGGTATTCAAGTTAACAAGGTCCGGGCGAGACACTACGAGTATGAGGCTAAAGATATCAGGTGAGATAAATAAATCATATATATATATATATATATATATATATTTTGAGTATTGTAAGTTAGAATTAAGATGATAGGGCAATTCAATATATTCATGGTAGGTCGATAATGTGGTTCCGGGTTAGAGTATTCCGCAACACTATTCCTATTGAATTTATCGGTCAGAGGTAGTTTTTGCGTTAGAACTAAAAGTTAGGGCTCCGGTTCATTCTACAATTATGCGCCGGTCTGAATGGACGTCAATAATAAGTACTCTCGCATAAAGTCTAGGTATAACAGATGGTACTCTGTATTCACGCTGACAACCAGGGCGTTTACCTTCAACTTGTCTCTGCAAATTCTTCCTTCCGCACGCAGCAGAGGCGAAGCCGTGGGACACAACCAATCATATTGCTCTAAGCTCATTAAGTGTATCATCCAGTGTTTCTTTTGAGACACTAGATGACCTAACTACGAATTGCTCGAACTCGCTGTAAGATCGGGCTAAGCTAAATATTACTCAACTAGATGACTAACAGCTCCAAGCTCTCAATGGCACAGTTCCCCAGAGCGTTATAAAGTTGCTGCATTATTAGTGGGGTGATGATTACAAAATGTAATCTGCTTAGAACGTTAGCTACCTAGTTCAGCAAAACACTAGTTGTCGCATTAAATGGGCTCCACTGAAAGCAATCATGAAAGGCTGATCCCACGGTCGACGTCCCAAACTGCCCACGGTTAGAAAATCTCTGCAAGACAATTTAAAATTCAAATAAAATGATATAAAAAGAGAAAACAATAAACTTACTGGTCTATCCACGTGATGGGGGGGGTGAGATGTTGGGACTAGAACCACCAAGGTTGAACTCATTGTTTCAAATCCTTGGCGTGAAAAACCCCCAACGATCTCCCTTGAAGGTCTTCCACTTCATATAGACTCTTGCCGACAGGACGTAATATCCTGCATTTTATGAATTTTCGTGCGAGTTTCGCGTTGAAATTATTCTTTAGGTCACTCTGTTGGAAGTTGCGGCGGTAAACTTCCTGACCGGGTATGAATTTTACTTGTCGGCACCGGGTGTTGTATGTCTTTTCGCTTCGCAAATAGGCTTTGTGTAAGTTCTCTCGTATCTTTTGCCTTACGAGGTCTTGTCCAACCGCCTTCGGCACGGTGTTGAATTCCGGATCCTGGAGGCACTTAAGTTTCCTTGCCAATTTGTAAACCCCGCCGTGGCCTATCATATTTACGCCGAATAATGCAAAATATGGTGTAACACCAATCGATGACTGAACAGAGGATCTGAGGGAAAATTCAACTTCGGATAAATACTTATCCCACTCAGTATGATCCTCTTGCAGGTACGCCCTAATTGCGGCCAAAATCGACTGGTTTACGCGCTCTGACGCGTTGGCCTGCGGTGCATGTATGGCGGTCCTCATATGATGCACGCCGAAATTGGTTAGCAGACTGTTAAATTCTTTGCTGACGAATTGCTTGCCGTTATCTGATACAATAACCTCTGGTGTGCCGAACTTATGAAACACCTCGGATATTAGGAATCTTATCACATTCTTAGTGCTGGCCTTTGGCATTGCTTTTAAGAGGACAAATTTAGTTAGGTGGTCTAGGACAATAAAAATAAAGCAATTACCATTCTTTGATCGGGGGTATGGGCCTAAAAAATCTATAAATATACGCTGAAATGGGCGAAACACTTCAGCCTCTTTTCCCATGGGTGGTCTTAGTGTAATATTCGCCGATTTAGATTCCCTGCACACCTGACAGCTGCCTACGTACGCTCGGACTTGCTGGTTCATATTGGGCCAATAAAAGTATTCCTTCACCCTCCGCAGAGTCTTCCCAATACCTCCATGCGATGCGTGAGGTGGGTTGTGGCTCCTTTCAATAATCCCCTTGGTCAGCTCGGGTGGGATCCAGAGCTTCCACGCGAAGTCCTCGCTCAATGGCTCTCCGCTGTACGGTAGTACACGCTTGTAGACCAAATTGTCGATTACCCTAATGTCCGGCAGCTGTTCCGACGACTCATTGACCTTATCTATCAGGTCCAGGTAATCCTGTGACTTAAAAGCGGCCGAATCTAAGTCCACCAATTGTGCTACACTCGACGAAACCTCCTCAATGTTATAACGGGAGAGTGTGTCTGGCACTACGTTTTTGGATCCAGGCCTATGTTCCACCTCAAACGAAAACGCTTGCAGATGCAGACTCCAGCGAGCCAATCGACCACTCAGCTCTCTATTCGACATGAGCCATTTCAGGCTGCTGTGGTCTGTTATAACGGTAAATGGCATCAACTCAATATAAGGCCTGAATCGCTTAATTGCCAGAACCACCGCTAGACACTCTCGCTCCGTTACCGAGTAATTTTTCTGTGCGGGCGTCAACTTATGCGAGAAATACGCAATAGGGTGCTCTTCGTTGTCGTTGTCTCGCTGAAATAGTACCGCCCCTATGCCGATATCTGACGCGTCGCACTGCACATAAAACCTTTTGGTGAAATCAGGGTGAACTAGCACCGGACTGCTGGTGAGGGCCGTTTTAAGGTGATCGAATGCCGCTCTGGCGTCGTTTGGAAAACTGAAGGTCTTGCCTTTCTTTAGGGTATTGAAAATAGGTGCCGAGATGGAGGCATAGTCAGGGATAAATCGTCGGTACCAACCGGCGGCTCCCATGAAGCTCCTGACTTGCTTCGGTGTTTTAGGGTAGTCAAATTTCAAGATACTACCAATCTTCTGGGGATCCGCCTTCAATTTGCCTCCACCTACAATATACCCTAGGTAGCGCAGCTCCTTAAAGCAAAACTTGGATTTGGCGACGTTTATGGTCAACCCAGCCTGTTCCAAACGCTTTGACACCTGTGAAAGCAGCTCCAGATGGGTGTTAAAGTCTGGCGAGACAACCAAAAGATCATCCAAATAGACAAAAACACGTTCCCGAAGTGCCGCAGGGATCACCTTATCCATTAAACGGCATAACCTTTGGGCCGCGTTACACAACCCAAATGGCATGACCGTGAAATGGTAAAGTGGTCGTCCCGGCACCGTGAAAGCTGTTTTTTCTCTACTGGAAGCATCTAAAGGTATCTGCCAGAACGCGTCCTTCAAGTCGACGCTGGATATATAATGCGTATCCCCCAACCGACTGAGCAGACCTTCTATGTGCGGCAAAGGATAGGCGTCCTTGACCGTGAGGGCATTTAGCTTACGAGCGTCCAAGCACAGCCTGTTCTTCTCCCCCTTACGGACGAGAGTAACAGGATGGCTCCAAGGACTCTCGCTTGGTTCAATAACCCCCAAGGCAAGCATCCTATCCAGTTCCGCGTACATCAACTTCTGCACAGCCGGTGAGACCGGATAATGTCTATCCTTCACCGGAGTTGCTTCACCTGTGTCTATCGTATGGACTTCAAGCTGAGTGCACCCTAGTCCCTTCCTCGTATAGTAGGGGAACTGCGCCACCACCTCTTCCAAACGACGTCTCTGGTCCCGGCTTAAATCGTGCATGTTGTCCTCCCCGGCCGCCACAGAATCCTCTGGACCTAGATTGACCCCGTTTGTCGTCAGACCACATAAACCGCCCAATAAGCCGAATTTTTTCATGAAGTCGACCCCGAGAAATAACGGCCTACTTAAGGAGGGCACTAAATAAAAATTCACCTCTTCAGACATCCTATTAAAACTCACCACTGACTCTATCCTACCTACGATCTTGTGTGGGCTACCGTCGGCCGTCTTGATATACGAATAAAAAGGCTTTATCTCAAAACCGGCCTTTTCTACCAAATCCAGGCAACCACGGCCCAAGCAGGTAACAGTAGCCCCACTGTCCAGCAGCCCCTCCACTTGAATGCCGTTAAGGTCGATTTTAATGTAGAAACGTGAGTCTTCACCCTCGAAAAGGGCTGCGGACATAATCTCTTGCCTGATTTTCCTCCTCCTTTTGTATCGTTCCCGGGCCTTCCTTATCTTACTGGATACCTCACCGAATAATCTTTCCCTCGCCTCTTTATATTCTCGGAGCCGCTGATGCAGGGGTTTAAGGACACGAACCTTCGGCTCCACAGGAGTGATGGTCTTCCTGTTAGGGTTGTGCAAAATCCTAATATTTACTGGTTCGGTCCCTACATTACCAACCTCCGGGCCTACGTTTGTGTCGAACGAGTCTGCCCGGGAGGAGACTTGTTCCTGGCCAGGTTTCCCTGACAATTAGGGCATTTTGGCGTCACCACGCCATCTCTCCCGCATTTAAAGCAAAAAATCCGCCTTGTTGTGGATGGACAGTCAACAAAGCTGTGCCCTATTTCCCTACAATTCCAGCAGGTATATCTGTTACCGCCTGCTAGGGCCTCTATTTCATGGCTAACCCCTGGGGCCACGACATCTTCATATGCAAGCTCATTTACCCTCTGTGGTGGAAGATAGCGTTGCTGCGGCTGGTACCGCTGAGTCGCCAATAGGCCCTCTGCCCGCTTGGCCTCCCTACAAAAATCGTTCAAGCCATTGAACCGGAGCGAAAAGAGAAGATGCGACAGTGAAGGTTTCAAATTGGACCGCATAATCTCTACCAGGTCGCTCTCCGAATATGGGGACCTCATCTGGTTGCGGAGCTTGATAACCGCATTATAAAAATCTTCGAACGATTCCTGGCTCATCTGGCGGCGGTCCATTATCTTCCGCTGGATCTGAAATTCACTTTCATACCTCCTATATTGGTTCAAAAATGCGGTTTCCAAATCCTGCCAGGTGTCCAGACGGGTCAGCTTTCGCATATTCCAGAACCAATCGAGGGCCTGGCCTTCTAAAAGTAAATGGAAGCTGCGAAGGATATCGGTAAAAGAGCAACCATAATCCCGCCGAAGCGTGTCTAACCTAAAGATAAAATCTTCGGCGCTTATCGACCTAGACGAACCGTCAAATTTTAAACCCCACTTCGACAAGTCCACCCTACTACTATGGGGCTGTTGGTGGTCAGATGGAAATTGAAAAGGGGAGGAAAAGTGTCCACCGCCTTGTGCATATTGAGGTTCCCTGACTGGCCTAAGATGTCGAGTATATGGGTCATTAAAACTTCCCTGCACCGGAGCCTGATTATAAAAATTCCCTGCCGCTGCTGGCTGTAGAGGTTCTGGAGCGGGGGCGTTATAATTCGAATTAATCGCCTGACCCTGCTGCTGGAATACCGTCCGAGCAATTTCCTGCAAAGATCTTTGAAACCCCTGCATTTGGCGAGAAAACTCGTCACGCAGAGTACCGATTACGTCAGCACTCGGTCCGACAATTGGCTGTTGCGTCGACTCAATGGGTGTCAATTCCGGTCTTACTGACCCGGCAGTAATATTACTATACTCCGGGGTGGATACAGAAGAAACGTTAGATACATGTGAGCCACTTGCCAAAGTGCTGTCACGAGCCCTAGTCATCAACTGCTGTACAGCTGGTGCCATAACATTAGTAGCAGTGGTCGCTACAGGCATACTGGCGCTCGAGGTTACCGGCACTGGAGCTGCAGCCATATTAGCCGGCACAGGTGATGTTGCCGGTAAATTATCCATACTCATTATGGTACTCTCGTTTATGCCCAACGCCACTAATCTATTTCTTTCCGACCGGGTCAAAACCATGGACTCGTATTGTAAAATGAAGAGAAAAACAAAATCAGACAGAAATCACCCGCTGAAAATTCCAAAAGAAAAACCTAGGAGCAAATTAAATATTCGATAATAAACGCGAAAACCTAAATAACTAAATAGAATATGAAAACAAAAAAAAGGAAAAAAAAAAAGGAAAAACGTATATATATTGTAAATACTTCTGCTAAATCTGAAAAAAAGAAATAAATAAAATAAAAAAAAATAAAAAAAGAATATATAATATAAAATAATAATCTAAAAATGTCTATAAATAAAAATAAATATTTATAAGAAAAAAAAATAAAAAAAATAAAAAATGAAAAGAAAATAAAAAGTAAATTAACTAAATAGGCTGATCACCAGATAAATTGATCAAAACGTAATGATGACAATGAACATTCACTTCACCCACAGCAAACTAAAATTCGGCTTTATGCACGTATTTGATATTTGTGAGCGGATTTTTCAGACAGCAAGGTCTGCAGGTATGTATTATATAATAATTTAATGATGTATGAGTCTTTAATCCTTCCACTATTTCAGAATCGTCCATCGTCCATGGCTATGGAGAAAACACCGAGGGTTCATTTTAGATGCCACTCAGTCTGATGCAAGGCGCCACTGCTCTTTGCACACCACTCGAGCAAATTAAATTCTTAGCAATGAGCCAGTAAAATTTAAGCCTCAAGGGTGACCAAAGCGCAGGGCATATGGATTTACCAATTGGCATGACTATATCACCACCACAACACGTCGCAACGCGGGTTGGACTATTAAATTCACCACTCCGGGACTTACGTGTGTGTTTGTGATATCTGTCATGACAATTTAAAAATCCATTGCCTACATTTGGCGATGTCAAGTCATCCAGCAAGCAATTATAAATAAAAAAATTTTACCTTAAAAAAAAATCAAATCAAAATTTATAAGACTACCGGATGACGTGACATACACCAGATTTTATCTTCTGTTCTACACGTCGCAGCGCGCTTAGGACTCTTGGTAACCACCAAGCGGGTCTTACGCTTCAAACAGAAGACTTCTCATCAAAAATTGTTTCTCCATAGACCACGGAACATGCTTCGGGCCCCACGTTGGGCGCCATTTTTATTATTGCATTTTGTCATAAAATATTATAGGCGATGGACTTGCCCGATCAATTAACTAACCAGATGGTTGGCAGCGCTGACATGCTGGCGTTTGCCGGACTTTGGCTCGCCGGATGGGGTGGTCCTTTGCCAACCTTCTGGCTGTTGCTATTTTAAACTACAATAATAAAAAAAATAAATTCATGTCAGCTAATCAAAAAAAAAAATATTCAATAGGAAGAAAGAGGCCCGAAGCATCCGACGATTCCGGTCGACTGTATACACCATTAAACTCTTCGGCCGATGGTATGCCGGAATTACCCTCCCACAGAGACCTGAAGTCTCACCATGGCCTCACCAGAATGTTCAAGGGAGGCCCCAAACATGACCTGCAAACTCTTGCTTCTTACTTACCGCTCATCTAAAATTTATTTGCCACTCATAATAATTTATAACAAAAAAGTATTTTCATATCCACGTTATAATTTTTATTTTCATTTAAAAATACTATAATTTTACCATAAAATTATAAAAAAAACGGAGAAGGCAAAAAACAAGCAAGAAGGAATTTAGATTATAAATTTATATAAGCGAGCAAAAACTATAAAATTTTCGAGTATGAAATTTTATATAAAAAAAATTTAACACAAACTTTAACTTATTAAAATATTTTTTTTAAAATTCCAAACTTTCTTTATAAATAGTTTTGGGCAACACTTTTCCAAAAAAAAACTCTACCTGACCTCAATTTTATTTATCCTGCAACCTAGGTCGACCTATGCTGCGCGATTCGGATCAGAAAAAGATTTCATGAAGAGAAAATGCCCACTTTCTTTCTATATATATGTATATGTATGTAACAGGTTTAAATATTTATTAACCATAAAATTAAAAAAAAAAAAAAAATATTCTACTAACAAAAATTATACTTTAAACATAATTAAACTTTAATATATAATTGTTTCTATTTCCATTCTATACGTCACCGGTTCCGCCGCCTGGAAGTGGTTGACCTTTTCTATTTGGTTGATGATCTGAAGGTGTCCGGAAGCAGGATCCCTCGGTGGACGTGACGACCGTAGTGGTGGCGAAGGTTACCCCAGGTAGTTTTTAGGATAGTAATTTTTAGTTTTGCGCTTTTAATATTTTAGCTTTACGTTTTATTATTTTTAGCTTGAGATTCTATTTTAGCTTTAAGTTTTTAATACTTTAGCTTTAAGTTTTTATTACTTTTAGCTTTAATTTTGAATATTTTAGCTTTAAGTCTTTATTAGTTCAGCTTTAAGTTTTTAATTTTTAATATTTTAGCTTTAAGTTTTTATCACTTTAGCTCAAATTTTTAATAGTTTAGCTTTAATTTTTAATATTCTAGCTTTAAGTTTTTATTAGTTCAGCTTTAAGTCTTTAATATTTTAATTTTTAATATTTTAGGTTTAAGTTGTTCATACTTTGGTTCTGCGTTTTTATATTATAGCTTTGATTTTCTAATGTTTAGCTTTAAGTTTTTAATATTTTCACTTTATGTTGTTCAAACTTTAGCTTTGAGTTTTTAATATTTTAGTTTTGATTTTCTAATGTTTAGCTTTAAGTTTTTAATATTTTCACTTTATGTTGTTCAAACTTTAGCTTTGAGTTTTTAATATTTTAGTTTTAAGTTTTTATTATTTTAGCTTCAGTTTATTTTAATGTTTATTTTAGCTTCAGTTTCTAATATTTTAACTTTAGGTTTTTAGTATTTGTAACTTAGCATTAAGTTTCTATATCTTCCTTGGTTCTTTTTCTAATTTTTTAGTTTCACGTCACAAATAATTTTTATATTTCAATTTTAGTTTTAACTTTTTACTTATGGTATCTTTTTTTTTTTTTTTATATTCAATTTTTTTCTATTTTAGTTTCATTTTAATAACTTAATAAAAAGTTTTAAACTACCCAAATTTTGCGCACTTTTTTCTTATTATTTTTTTTTTTCTCAACGTCGGCCACCTGTCTTCACGCCGTCTCCAAAACTTTTTTTTCACTTTTTCTCCGTTCAATCTTCTTCTCCGATCTGATCCCGTTTTCCTTCCTCACACCTCCTTTTATCATCTTTTCCCTTCAAGGCCACGTAACCCGTTTTGTTTTCAGCTGTATTTTTGTTTTTGCCTTCCTTGCCGCTATTCGTTATAAATATTTTTCTTGTTTATTCATTTTCTCTTCTTTTCCCCGTTTCTACCCACACTGATGTTCATGGCGTTGCCAACCTACTCAGTGTTTAACCCCTACCACGTGCACATCACAAGTACCATGTACGCTCGTCTTTTATTGCAGCCTCTTCTGGTGATAACTTCCTCGCATACGATTTATTGACATACTCATTTATTTTTTCTTTATACCAGTTAGCTAGATTTTCGTCCTTACTCATTTTGGTTTCCATATTGAACAAACGATTCAAGGCCATTTTGTAGCTGTCTTTAAATTTAAAATTGTCATATTTCCACAGAAGACCGGTTTCAAAATTACGCTCTTTTTTTATTGTCGTACTGCGAAGTATTTCTTCAGCTCGTCTGTCTTCGTGAGATACAACTGGTTCCAAAAATTTAATTCCTAAATTCTCTAAAGTAAAAAATTCCAAAACTTGTTTGTGGATATCATCCAGAATATTAAAATCAATTTTACAGACAGTAGCTTCAGTTGAATTTTCATTTGATCCAAAAATTATGTTACCCAGACAGGTCTGATGTAAGGCGAAACATCCATTTAAATTTAAAACTTTAGATGGGCGAACAAGATTTATGTGGGGTAACCCTATTAATAATTTCGGCCGAGCATTAAAATAATCTTTTATATCAATATTCTTCAAAATTGCAAATCTTTTCTTAAATTTGTCAACCTCTAGATTTTGCGAGGGTAATTTTAAATTCATTGTTGTAAACACATTTCTCATTTGGAAACTGCGATCATTGCCACTGGTACCACTAATTTCCAGACTTACTTTTCTTGATGTTTCATGGCTCGTCTTACCTCCTATCCAACCGAGGCATAAATTATTTTGGGTACCTTTTAATCCAATTTTATCAGCGATTTCGTCTTCCAAAAGGGTAATTTTTGAACCCTCATCTACGAAAGCAACAATTCTTATCGTACCTTTTGGTCCCGACAATTCAACAGGCAAATATTTAAATAAGGTTTCTCTATCAAAATAATCTTCAACAATTGTATTTACTGAGCCGCTGTTAGTGTGCTCATTACCTTTAGTGTTCGTATCTTCGCTATCTACGGTGTTGTTATTTTTGCATGCAAACGATTTATTAACATTTTCATTTAATTTTATATTGTTTTCGTGTAATAAGCGGTTGTGATATTTCCGACAATTTGATAATCCACATTGCCGTCTATATCTGCATTTTGGTGAATTATGCCCGGCGTGAAGGCAGCCAAAACAAAGACGATTGTTTTTTACAAATTTCCATTTATCATCTGTCTTTTAAATTTGTCGCAATGGTACAACTGGTGAACTTGATGGCACATCAGGCATCTTGTTTGTTTATTATCTTCAGATACGATAGGGAATGACGGCTTTATTTTATCCTTTTTACCGCAGAATGCATCACCTATGTTTGTCTGCTTCAAGTGACAAGAAAATGTATGTTCCAGCTTCCTGCAACCATAAACTAAACTCGTACACGCTGGTATATGGGCTTAGGTAATTCATGGCATGTATTATCCATTCCTCTCGTTTTTGAAGCGGCAGCTTATTTACCAACTCATCCAGCAGAGTAGGATTGTTAAGGTGAGCCGTTGCATTTGCATTTATTAAAAATGACGATAAATTCGACACCATCGTACTAAAGTTCACAATTTCATGTAATTTTCTTTCAGTAATCGGAGCGACACTACGTACCTTGGATATCTGGCTACGGATCAACAGTTGAGGACGACCAAAGTGATATTCAAGGGTACTGATGACCTGTTCTACGCTGTCAGGGTGAATTAAAAGTGATTCAACTTTGGTTCTAGCATCTCCTTTCAAAGCTTTTTGTAAACGTATTAAATTTTCCAATTTCGTATAACTAAAATTGTCCGTTGTTTCTCTAAAGGCGACTATAAACATCGGCCACTGTTCGGGTTGGCCGGAAAACTGAGGTAAGTCGTGAAGCTTACGTAGCTGGCTATTTTCGTTAAAGGATTGCGGGTTGTGTCTCCTTAATGAGGCTATTGGCGCGTTAGCTGGCAAATTTGTTGAAGACAATGGTGGTGGCATTCGTGACTGTGCTGTTGTATACATATGCGTTGAAAGGTAATCCATTGAAGTTGATAAAGGGGGTATAGAGGTTCTAGTTGTTGGCGAATATAATTGTGTAATAGTCTGGGACGTAGGGTCATATGGTCGCGTGTAAAGGGGCATGGGGGTTGAAATTAATGGTTGTGAGGCTGAATTTGAATATATATTTGTCGAGGGGGCAAACGAACGCGCGGCAGTAAGAGACTGTGGCAAATTATATGGAAAGGAATACTCACGTTTACTCGCGGCTTCTTGTTGTATTGGGGTTGTTGATGTTGGCATGTTGGCGGTTGCTACAGCAGGTGGTGTAATGGCAGTGTGGGATGCATTTATAGTTGTCGTCTCGTCAGGCTTTGAGGCTTTATGTACATCCAGTAATTGTTGTAAAGAATTTTTAAGTAAAAGAATCTCCTCTTTAAGTTCGGCTACAGTTGGTTTATCTGCTTTGATCATCGTTTTATCATTGTCACTCATGGCTGGAGTCGAAGCTCGGCTATTTTCTTCTGAAGACATTTCTTTGGCAATCAATCTTTTGCTTCGGCGTAGCATTTAATAGAAATAATAAAAAATGTTGCGGCAGCAACTTAATATGTTCTTCTTCTTTTGGCAGAATAATAATAAAACAACTTTTGCAATAGACTGACACGGTTTAGTTTTAATTTTTATTAGGTAGTGTTTTATTATTATTGAGATGGTAACCCTATGGCAATGCAACTCTTTCTGCAATCTGCACATGAGTGCGTTTATTAATGTATTCTTTTCTTATATCATTTTTTCTATTCTTTTTATTCCCTAATTGAATACCAAACAATAAAGTACAATTTGAATTACTTGCGTATATTTTTATTTCCTACGCTTGGGCAAAATAGATTTTGAATATTGAACAGGTTATGGGCCCAGATATTAAGGAAATAATAGTTTAGTTTATACCTGGAAACGTGTTTTTTAAAATGAGTTCAATGTTCAACATTGAAAAATTGGATGAGTCCAATTATGACTCATGGAGTCTTCAATTGAAGAGTGTACTGATACACCAGGAGCTGTGGTCCCTAATTTCTGATGGTACTAAGCCAGAAGGTAATGCTGAATTAACAACATGGAAAGCCAAAGACGAGAAGGGAAAGGCAACTATAATATTAAGTATCACCCCAATGCAAATTGCGCATGTAAAGAATTGTGTTATATCGAAAGATGCGTGGAATACTCTTCGGGAGATTCATCGTCCGAAAGGTCCAGTGCGTAAAGTCACGCTATTTAAACAGATATTAAATATGCGTATGGCCGATGGTGAGTGCGTGCAGCGGTACGTGTGTAATTTTTCTTCGGTTGTAGAAAAGTTGGCAGAGACGGGAGTTGTGTTACAAGAACAATTATTTGTCATAATGCTTCTTGCAAGTCTACCAACGACGTATGAACCACTGGTTGTTGCCTTAGAATCTCGCGATGAGCTTCCTTCACTTTCAACTCTGAAAATAAAATTAATGGAAGAAGGTGAACGCAGGAAAACAAAAGATAATGGAGAAAGCTCAGTGCAGGCATTTATGGTTCGTGAGTCCAACTGTACAAAAAATCAAAATTCTCAGAAGGCAAATACAAGCAACGCAATTAGAAAAAACAACAACTTTAAGAACGTAAAATGTTATAACTGTAAACGCAGAGGCCATTATGCAGCTAATTGTAGAGAGCAAAAAAGAGAGAATGTGCAGCAGAGCAACAACAACAAAAATTCTTTATTTTCAACAATAAGAAACAGTGATTTGCATTCTCATGTATGGCCGCATTTAGACTATGTTACTTGTAACATGTTACTGTAACATGTTTCACGTATTTGTAGGCGAAGGGAGTAGAAAAGGCAGAGACGTTACAAAAGTAACACGATTTCTGTTTTTC
This sequence comes from Metopia argyrocephala, assembly GCA_963576795.1. Taxonomy (NCBI): domain Eukaryota; kingdom Metazoa; phylum Arthropoda; class Insecta; order Diptera; family Sarcophagidae; genus Metopia; species Metopia argyrocephala. The sequence continues at coordinate 34,969,987 of OY756211.1, forward strand.
ATGTTACTTTCTGACGTTTCTCTTTTGACGTTTTCGTTTTTCTACTATTTTTCTTTATTTTTTTTCGTATCTACAACAGGAATGATCTCTTAATTAATCAAAAATTTAAATTGAAATATTAAAAAAAAATTAATGAACAGAAAAATACATTTATATCTAGAAAAAAGAAGAAAAGAATTGAAAATTTTTATTTATTTATTTATTATTAGTATTAGCAATTCTTTATAAAATTGATTAATAAAATATATCACATATTACGAAAATATATTATACATTAACGAAATATATTATAAATTAACAAAATAAATAAAAAAAATAAATAAAAAATTTATAACATATTTTGTTAATTTATAATTTTAAATTTTTATCAAATTTATTAATTTATATTACTAGTCTGTGATATATATGTACACAAAAATATGCCATTATAATGACAATCAAAACATTCAAGAAGAAGAATAAAGAACGAAACCAAAGCAAAAAATAAAAAAGAGACAAGTTTGAAGTAACATAGTATAAATGCTTCAAGTTTTTGAAAGTTACTTTAAAACAAAATACGAAAAGAGACATGTTACAAGTAACATAGTCTAAATGCGGCCTATGGTGTATCGATAGCGGGGCGTCGTCACATTTATGCTGCAATCGCGACATGTTTGAAGAGTACTCTCAACACAACGAAATTATCAGGCTTGCTGGTGAAAATTGTATGAAGACCGAGGGTATAGGCAAGGTACGTTTGATTGTTGGCAAGAGCGAGATAACATTAGTAGATGTTTTATTTGTGCCTGGATTGCAATGTAATTTTGTTTCTGTGTCGAAAGCTGTTGATTTTGGTAATACTGTGGTGTTTGGTGGAAGGGACGTTCGGATAAAAAATATGCACGGAAGAATTATTCTACGTGCTCATAAGGTACGTGATCTATTTTTATTTGAAGCAGATAGTAAAAATTTATTTTTTCGAGTTATTCTCATGAAGCCATGAAATGGCACCATCGATATGGCCATTTGAATTTTGGCAGTATGAAGGAGCTTGTTGGTAAGCAGTTAGTGCGTGGTATGAATATTTCTGTACCGTCGGATATTCAGTGCTCAATTTGTATGAGGAGCAAATGTAACCAGAAACCATATAGTCATTCTGAAACTCGATCGAATAACATATTGGAAATCATTCATGCGGACGTCTGTGGTCCGATGAAACGGTTATCAATTGGTGGAGCCAGATATTTTCTAACCTTTATCGATGATAAGTCACGTTTTGTGTTTGTCTACTTCTTAAAAGGTAAAGATGAGGTGTTTACCAAATTTAAAGAATTCCAGACTATGATTGAGAGGCAGACTGAAAAGAAAATAAAAATTTTAAGAAGTGATAACGGAACTGAATTTGTGAACCATTCTTTTGATAACTACCTTAAAGACAGATGTATAATACATCAGCTAACTGTGCCCTACACGCCGCAACAAAATAGCGTTGCGGAAAGATTTAATAGAACGTTAGTCGAAATGGCAAGGTGCATGTTACTTAATGCTGATACTGGCGAGCACTTATGGGCAGAGGCTATTAATACTGCAGCTTATTTGCGAAATCGAGCCCCTACTCGCGCTTTGGATTGTGCTACACCCTACGAAATTTTTATGGTAATAAGCCTTTTGTGGGTCATTTGAGAATTTTTGGTTCGGCGGCTATTGCGTTAGATAAGCGTCAAAAGAGTAAATTTGATCCCAAAGGTAGACAGTATATGATGGTTGGTTATTCTGATACTTCTAAGGCATACCGATTATATAATAGAGAAACGCAACATCTAATTGTGAGCCGTGATGTTTATTTTATTGAGCACGCTGATAAACAAATAATGGAAACCAATATTACGCTGCTACCAGATTATGTGGATGACAATAATTTAGATGATTTTCAGAAAATGAAATTAGATGGTGAAGATTCTGATGAAAGCGATTTTGAAGGTTTTGAGTCAGCCGAAGAAGAAGTGGCTACATCGGATGATGTTAAAAGAGGTCCGGGCAGGCCACGTATGTTAAGATCAGGAGGGCCAGGTAGACCTAAAAAGGAATTTAATGTGCTGGGTTTGGTATGTAAAACCGATAATATAAAAATTCCTAACACTGTTGATGAAGCTTTAAACAGCGAATATAGTAATGAATGGTGGATCGCAATGCAAGCCGAATATAACTCACTGTTGAACAATGATACATGGGAATTAACAGAGCTTCCCAAGGGTCAAAAGGTTGTAACTAATAAGTGGGTCTTCGCTGTTAAGAAAAATGAAAAGGGCCAGATCGAACGTTTTAAGGCCAGGCTTGTTGCAAAAGGTTGCGCTCAAAAATACGGAGTAAATTATACTGAGACATTTTCGCCTGTGGTACGATATGAGACGATCAGAATGATTTTTGCTATGGCAGCCGAATATGAGTTATATCTACATCAAATGGATGTCTCGTCAGCCTACCTAAACAGTGAGTTAGACAGTGAGGTCTACATGACTCAACCATAGGGTTTTGAAGACTCAAATCATCCCCATCTAGTTCTCAAATTGAAGAAAGCACTTTATGGCTTAAAGCAATCCGGACGACAGTGGCACTTGAGATTGGATAATATACTAAAAGGAATTGGTTTCCAGTCATGCAGTAGTGAACCTTGTGTATATACTAAGAACAATGGTAATTCAATAAACATTATTGCAGTATATGTCGACGACTTATTGATTGCCTGTTCAACAAGTGAGGAAATGAAACAAATCAAAACTTCGATTGCTAAAGAGGTTAAGGTTGTAGATAAGGGTCCTGTGAAATATTTCCTAAGACTTGAAGTGGACCGAGTTGGTGAAAAAGGTGAATTGTCGGTAAGTCAGACATCTCAGATAAAGCGACTATTGAAAGAACAGAATATGACAATGTGTAGAAGTATAGCAACACCTTTAGATCCTAAACACCAAGTAAAGTGCGACATAGAAAATTGTAAAAAGGTAGACCAAACCCAGTTCCAATCTCTTATTGGCTCTCTTATGTATATTGCTATAAATACAAGACCAGACATATTACATTCTGTAAGTAAGCTTTCTCAACGGAGCAAGGATCCACATGTAGAACATCTATTGGCCGCTAAGAGAATATTAAGATATTTGTCTACGACGCTTAATAAACGACTTACATACAAGAAGACTGGTAAGCCAATAGAATGCTATACGGATGCTGATTGGGGAGGCGATGCAAGTGACCGTAGGGTTATGCATTTTTATGGGCCGGAGCGGTATTTTCTTACGAATCCAAGAAACAAGCAACAGTTGCACTCAGCAGCACAGAAGCGGAGTATATGGCGCTCTCTTCATCATTCAAGGAGGCTACTTTCTTAAAACAATTACTGACTGAGATGAAATTACAGTGTCCAAAGAAGATCGTTATAAATGCCGACAATATTAGTGCCATAAACCTTGTAAAAAATCCGGTTTACCACCAGAGGAGTAAACACATTGATATCAAATATCATTTTATTAGAGATGTATTTCGAAAGGGTGAAGTTCAATTAAAGTACTGTTGCAGTTCCGAAAACGTAGCTGATATACAGTCATGGACATAAGTATAGGCACAAGCAGTACTTTCAAATAAAATAAAAAATTTTACATATTCCTAGACTTAAAATAATAATGTTATTTACTGATTATGACTACAGAATATGTACATTAACAAAATAACAAAAAAACTAAAACAAATTAGTTTCAGGAACAAAACAATAACAAAAAGTACTAAATAAACTCAGTTTTCTATAGGACAAAATTATAGGCACAGCCATTCTTGTGCAGGCAAAAAATCATACAGAAGCTTGAATAATTATTTTGTTGGCATTCCATTTTGTTTTATAACAGCCTTTAACCTATTTGGCATGGAATGTACCAATTTTGTTGTGATATATTCGCCTATTTTATTCCATTCTTCGATCGACGTTGCCTTAAGATCAGCTTTGCTTAATAACTTCTTTGTTCGAATTCTTCGGTCCAATTCTTTCCACAAATGTTCGATGGGATTTAGGTCTGGGGACTGTGGAGTATGTGGCAAGCCATGTGCGGTGTTATAAACAAGTCACTACTTCACGTCGCGAGCCGAATGTTTCGAATAATTATCGTGCTTTAATGTAAATGACTGACGTAAATATCATTTCTCTGTGCTTTTTTTAACATTTTTTTTTCAAAATGTTAAAGCAAACAGCTTTGTCAATTATTCCCTCCATAAAGATAAGTTTCACAACACCAGCAGCGGACATGCTGGCCCGGACCATTATTATTCACCCGCCATACTTTACCTTTGGTTTAAGATTTTTTCAGTATATACTGTATTAGGCTTTCTTTACAATCTAGAATGTCCAGGTCGAAAAATACTAAACTTACTCTCATCTGAGAAGAGTTCCTGACTCCAGAATCAACAAGGCTCATTTTCAAATTGTTTTGCTTACGACATTCTCTTCTCTCGATTGGTTGCAGATATCAGTAGTTTTCGTCTAGCCACTCTTGAATTATAACCAGCTTGATACAGCAATCTCCGAACAGTTTCAGAGTGCACATTCTTACCAAAATCTTCGTTTATATTTTAAGAAAGCTGTGTTGATGTTATTTTCGGAAATTAAGGAATTAAAGCGCAGAGAAATTAAATTTTCCGCAGTCATTAACATTCCAGCATGATACTGATTCGAAACATTCGGCTCGCGACGTGAAGTAGTGACTTGTTTATAACACCGCACATGGCTTGCCGCATCCTCCGCAGTCCCCAGACTTAAATCCCTCCAACATTTGTTGGAAGAATTGGACCGAAGAATTCGAACAGAGAAGTTATTAAGCAAAGCTGATCTTAAGGCAACGTTGATCGGATAATGGAATAAAATAGGCGAAGAGCTCACAAAAAATTGGTATATTCCATGCCAGATAGGTTAAAGGCTGTTATAAAACAAAATGGATTGTCAACAAAATATTAATTCAAGCTTCTGTATGATTTTTTGTCTGCACAAGAATGGCTGTGCCTATAATTTTGTCCTATAGAAAACTGAGTTTATTTAGTACTTTTTGTTATTGTTTTGTTCCTGAAACTAATTTGTTTTAGTTTTTTTGTTATTTTGTTAATGTACATATCCTGTAGTCATAATCAGTTAATAACATTATTATTTTAAATCTGGGAATACGTAAAAATTTTTATTTTATTTGAAAGTACTGCTTGTGCCTATACTTATGTCCATGACTGTATTTACTAAAAATCTTCCTAAACCTGGCCATGACAAATTTGTAAAGATGATTGGATTGCAATAAAATATACGTATAAATATATTTTAAACAACTTTTAGAAAGCGTTCATTGAGGAGGCGTATTGAGATGGTAACCCTATGGCAATGCAACTCTTTCTGCAATCTGCATTTTGAGTGCGTTTATTAATGTATTTTTTTCTTATATCATTTTTTCTATTCTTTTTATTCCCTAATTGAATACCAAACAATAAAGTACAATTTGAATTACTTGCGTATATTTTTATTTCCTACGCTTGGGCAAAATAGATTTTGAATATTGAACAATTATTCTATAAAAACAAAATCAATTAAACATATTATTTAAAAAAAAAATTATATGCCGCCTCTACTTACTCTATTCTGCACTGTCCAAGAATTCAAAAATAATGGCGACAAATGTAGCCAGTGCAATAAAGCGAATACCAAAATATTGAATATCAAATAATAATTAGAATCGAAAGTAACCTTCTTCGAAGGTACGATAACAAACAAATTAGAAAAGTTGTACTTAGTAATAAATAACGGTTACAAATTTCGGAATTCAAAAAGTAATAAATTAATCTACAACATAAGTATTATTTAAATTTGTTGATTCTTTTATACCAATTTTAATAGTTAATTTTAAATTGATTTATAAAAACAAAAAAGTATACCCTTTTCATCTTTTAATATGTTTTTATTTGAATTTTAAAATTTATCCCGTTCTATTTTCAACAAAATTTTTGTATTCTTTAGATTTTAAACGTTTTGGTATAGTCGAAGGGTGATGTATTAGGACATAAAAACTGAACAGTATAAAACAATAGATATTTTAATTTTTTAATTACGTTTAAGAAAGAATATAAAAAGTGCACCTTACCTTCTTGATGATAGTATATCAAGTCTTATGAAACCATATTCCACCTGAAAATATTTTCATATTAATCAACACTTTCTTCCACTTTTCAAACTTTTAAAGCATTGTAAATTATGTTATGTACATTAAGGAAGTACATTTCATTTTCATTTCTTCATGAAATTTAGCCACAATTCCTTAAGTTTGTTAATATATTTTGTTTTTAACTACCTTGAATCCGTATATTTATGCAAATAATAATTATTTTTTTCTAACATAAATGTACCAAAACGACAGTTCTAACAAATGTGTACATTGTGTACATAAAGATGAACATTAAAGTCAAAGAGTTAGATCTGTAGTTATTTGTAACAACAATTAGTGAAGAAAAATATTAATATATATATATATATATATATATAATTATATATATATATTATAATTATATATATATTATTATATATATTAATAAACCTTTTTTCTCAAACAATACAATTACAGCTTGTTCATTAAACAAAGAGAAATTTTCATTGGATGAAATAGAAAATGTAAAGCATCAGCTTACTTACACCCTTCTTCAGTTGGTACTGTTTTAAATAAAACTGGATGGATTTGGAGCAAAAAAGGTAGAAAAATAATAATATTTTTATATAATTTTCACTTTTATGAATTTATTGACATTAACCATTTTGTGGTTCATAAATAGTAACATCGGCCCTTTTGAGGGCCATCATATGATTTAAAAAAGAGATATATTGTATTGTGTTGAAACTTACATTATTAACTATTAAATAAATATATACACATAATAAAAACCATGTTAGGTACTTTTTCGTTTTATTCTGCATCATCACAAAAATTAGAGCTATTATTGGCTACATGTATTCCTTCCGCATGTATCCTTTTTGTATTTGAAATCAAATTGAATCAATGCATTTCTACAAATTTAAATTTTAACATTAACGTTGAAAGAAAAAATTTACTCTTTTGAAAATAGTTTTGTTTTAAAATTTTCCAGCGTTCGTTCAGTTTGTGAAAAATAAAATTCCTTTATCAGTGGACTAAAACCTACAAATAATTCAATACACATTTACCTTGGTAATCGTCAATCTAAATTTAAATGGTGGCAACAAAGATTCTTCAACCTGAACCAGGTTCTCATTCAAAAATAAAAGCTGAACTCTTTTTGGAATAAATTTGTCCCGAAAATAAATAGATACATAACTGTCATTTACAACGTCAGGATTACGGCCTTCTGTCCTGAAAAAAATTTTTATTAATTGAAATTGGTTCTAATGTTTTGTAGAAATTAAAAATTTTTATTTTAAGATTTTCATTTGAAAATTAAATCGTAATCTCTTTTTAAATTGTTCTTGTGGTCTTGAAAAAGACCTTTTAATATTAAATTTTTTTACATTTCTATATCCTTTAAAAGATTAAATTTCATTGCAAACATTTAATAAAAATAAATAAAGAACTGAATACACTTACCTTCGGTGGTGGTCAATCGAATGCTAAATCGTGCCAAACAAGATTCTTCAAACACAAGTAGATTCAAACACTCCATCGAAATTGTTTCAATATTTAGATTAATATTACAAATATAACTTTTTGCTTAATCCTTTTTTTTACAACCCTAAATTATTACTCGTCTGCCAACAAATTTCTAAATGCACTTCTTCTCATTACTTACCTCTGGCACGTATACACTATTAAAACACACCTTTCAAACACACGCCTTTTTGTCAGGATCGTATTCTGTGGTCTGCTGAAGAGTGGTTTCTTCCAAATGCCTTAAAATTTTTAAAGTGGTTGTTTTGTTGCACTGTTTGTTTTTAGCTTTTTATATCACAACACTATAATTTTTCCTTTAAATCTCACAAACACTTACTTACTTTGATTCGTAGAATTTGTTCACACTATTTTAATTGCAACAAACATTGGAAATTTAATTTTTTATCACAACACAAAAAAATTAAAATTTTTGTTTGTTTACTTTCAATTTTTATTTATGTAAACAAATATGTTTTCTATCGGTTGCTTCATATACATAAACATTACAACCTTTTAACCAAATTATCTATCTCTTTTAAACGAAACTATTAAACATCTGATTTCCGCGTTTTTGAACTGTCACTTCTGTCGTGTCTGTATATAGTCTGTGCTTCGGTATATCATGAACAAATTTTTGGTCGACCATCGATTTGGCTCGTGTAGACTCTGTAAATCAATGGCATGTTCTGTTGCGGGAGCTACTTTGTTCCTTTTTTTTTGTTGTTTCAAACATTTTCCTTTATATGTGTATCTATATTGCACGGACAACAAAATCTGTTTTAATGTTCAGATATGTTGTATGTAGTCTTTGTTTCTATTAATTGTTGTTATTTTTGTTGTTGTTGTTAAATTGACTTGATTTTGTGTTGAGTTTTGTAAGTAATTCTCTAAAAAAATTGCATTCCATAATAATTCCTATTGGATGCCTGGCGGTGGTTGACCCAACTCACTGGTGAAATCAAATAAAGCAGTTCTTTGATGCGTCAGAGCATGATGATGATGTGGTGGTGGTACTAAAACATTTTTCATGGAAGTCTTTAAAAGCCGTTTCAACATGCCACTAGAACCTCGATGCTGTAGACTCTTGTGTGTCGTTACGGAGTTTTTGGTGCGTGTTATGTTGTCTTTCAATGACTTTTATTTAATGCCACAGTTTCTTAAGTTGTATATATTAGTTGATGTTTTAAGCTGGCTACAGACAACGCAATGTGTTTCTGAAATCTGTTGCATTTCATTACAGATTGCGTCGTCTGAATTCGTGCTTCGTGTTTCACTTCGGGTTGCAATCCAGGTTTCATTAGCATCAAAATGTTTTGATATTTTTTGGTTGCATTGAAACAGATTGCATTGTTTGTATCGCTGTTTCATTATATTATGTGTTTAGTACATTAACAACAAGCAAGCTGTAAACATCTATGTAATTAAGAAAGAACAAAATGATAATCGAAAGAAATGAACACTGAGTAAATTTTATTAACTTATACAAAAGTTTACCTGAATTATGGGATGTGAAAAGTGATAAATAGGGCAACCAAAAATATGCATTAGCATCTTTTTTTTCTGAAAATTATTGACAAAACAACCAAAATATTATTTCATTTTAGGAAAACCTACGACGTTTAACCCCTATTTGTTACCGCATATTTTTGCATATTTCGTCATAAATGCATTCTTTTGCATTTTTCAAATTTTTTCATATTTGTATAGCATATTTTACAAATTTTTACATATGTTAGAAGAATTTATGTGTATTACCAAATTTTACTTTTTCAAAATAATGACCATATACTGACACATTACTTAAGTATATATAATCTATGAAATAATATCGGTACTCATGAAAACTCCTTTTTAAACTATTGCTCAATAGTTAATGTCAATTTGATGAAAACGTCAATGCAAAAAACAAATTAAATACAAAGCATAGAAATTTTACATACATTTATTGCATAATAATGAATTCTGAATTAAAAGTTACGATTTTTTGAACGTTGTTCCTATTGGGAAAAAATGTCCATAATTGCATGACATAAAAAAAAACTTCAATTAAAAGTTTATTTTTAAATTAATAAAATTTTCATAAGAATATGCAGAAAATCTCGCAAATGAGCGTTATGTACATAAATATAAAGAAAATTTATTTTATCTGGTTGGTGGCTGATTGTTACTCTTCATGTTTTAAAATGTTTAAAAAAAATATACGTAATTTTATATTTATTTATATTTATGTATTAAGAGTTTTTTGAGCATATTTTTAACGCTTAAAACTTTTTTTTTGCATATTTTAGGCGCTTAAAACTAATTTTATAGAGCATATTTTTTTTAGTTGCCCTAGTAATACATATAAAAATAAAATTATAAGAGCAGCAGCATTTGAAAAATTATTAATTGAATATAAAAATATTGATATAAACGCAAGCATTGAAAAAGTTAAAAACGGGATAAGGGACATGCGAATATCATATAGAAGAGAATTAAAGAAAAAGTGACAAGGTGAAAAAGTGGAGCACTTCATCAATAACAACACTTGCTGCTAATTGAATTACTTCACGATTCATTTTCGCATCCGCTCTTCCGTGCGATGATAATGTTATAATATAACAGAACTGAGATTGCGTTTATGGTTTCACTGTTGGTTTCAGTGTTTGTTTTAAAACATGAAACCTGAATGTGAAACGTGTTGCAGAAACAGATTGCGTTGTCTGTAGCCAGCATTACAAAGGTTGTTTATATAACAGGGTGTTTCAGTAACTTAACTCTAACATTGTAAAATTACTATATTTATAATAATCATAACATCTATCCTTTTATAAAAACAATAAAGTTATAATTATGACTTAAAAATAATTATTCCAAAATCTATGCACATTGTTTACAAAAATTCACCAAACTTAATCTAATAATATTATGATAAAAAATTCAAGTTTAATTAAACGAATTACACATGTATGTACATATACATATTACAAGTACAAAAATATTACAAAATTATATTACCAACTTGTTTTCTTAATCATAACTGGTATAACAGTCAAATCTTCCAGGAGGAACTATCCTCCTACCATACCTCGTTACATAAGGACTTTCATTGACAAACTGGTCAGCGGAATCAACACTTGTATTTAACCCGATAGGAGCAGTGACTTCTACAGAACTTGTTGATGGCTCAGATTTTCCCAAAATATGTTGTTCATTTCTCCTGTATCGCACACCTTCACTATCACTCACGACAAAGGATCTTGGTTCATTACAGTTTTCCACCACTTCACCCTGAGACCAAAATGACTGATCATTCTTCTTAAACATAACTTTAGCACCAGGTTTTATTGTCTTTCTATTTTCAGCATTCTTGTTGTAATGTTCTTCTGATTTCATTGTTCGAGATTTCAATTGGTTTTCATATTGTCTGTTATCTATTAATCTAGGTTTAAAATTTCTTGAAACTGATGGCAATTTTGTTCTAAGGTGCCTTGACATCAATATTTCAGCTGGACTTGGCATATTGCCCTTTGGTGTTGTTCTGTAATGTAAGAGTGCGATATATGGATCGGTACCACTTTCCTTGCATTTATTTAAAATTTTCTTTATAGTTTGTATAGATCTTTCTGCTAGGCCATTCGATCTTGGTAGATATGGACTTGATGTTTTATGATCAATACCCCATTCATTACAAAACTGATTAAATTCTTTGGAGCTATATGGTGGCCCATTATCGGAAATAAAAATTTGTGGTATTCCGCGTCTCGCAAAGATTGCTTTTAGTTTGTTGATAACATTCGCTGCTGAATATCCATTACTTAACAAGTCAATTTCAATATATTTCGAATAATAATCAACTATTATTATATACTGTTTTTTACCATACTCAAAGATATCGCTGCCTACTTTAAACCATGGTATGTTGTAGATTTCATGTGGCATCATGTCTGGTTTTACGTTTTTGTTCCGATTCTTTAAACATATTTCACAATTTGATATTAAATTAAAAATATCATTGTAAATATTAGGCCAGTATACTGTTTGTCGGGCCAAACTTTGACATTGTTGAATGCCCATGTGGCCCTCGTGTATGCCTTTTAGAATTTCCTGACGTAAAACTTTGGGTATTAAAATTTGATTGCCTTTCAGTATTAACTCATCTAAGACTGTTAATTCATCTTTTATCTTAAAGTATGGTTTGACTTCTTCATCAACCAATTTTCTATGTTTTGGCCAGCCACTTTGTATATAACGTTTAATTTTTTGACATACCTGATCAAATTGTATTTTTTCTCTGATATTTTCTACGTTTGAAAAAGGTATCTCCCAATGCTTCTTCAAAAAATTACAGTGAAGTAATACATCATTATCAAACTGAACCAAGGATTTTTCTTTTAATGGACTTCTTGAGTGTATCAGCAATGTACATGAATCTACCAGGTTTGTATACAACATTTAAATTGTAACATTGTAAACGCAGCATAAATCGTTGTAATCGTGCAGGTATCTTAAATAATGGCTTATTAAACAACGTGACCAATGGTTTATGATCTGTTTCCACAAAGACTTGAGTACCATAAGTGTATTGGTGAAACCTGACGCACCCGAAAAGAATGGCAAAGAGTTCTTTTTCTATTTGAGCATAATTTTCCTGGGAATTTGTCAAAGACGCTGAAGCGTATGCAATTGGATTTTTTCCATGTAAAATTGCTGCTCCAACAGCTCCTTTTGATGCATCAACCGTTAATGTTAGTGGTTTATTAGGATCGAAGTAGGTTAAGACCGGTGCCTTTGTAATATCTGTCTTTAGATTATTAAACTCTGCGTCCAGTTTCTCATTCCAATGCCATGCTATATCTTTTTTCAAGAGTTCTCTTAAATTTTTTGTCCTTTCCGATAAATTCTCTATGAAACCACCCAGGTAATTCACCATGCCCAAAAACCGTTGTAATTCGGACACACTTTTTGGTACTGGCATTTCCATAATCGAATTAATTTTCTCTTTATCGGGTTTAACACCATCTTTACCAAATACGTGACCAATGAACTTTATCTCATTTAAAAAAAATCTTGACTTTGCTCTGTTAAATTTCACCCCTACTTTTCTTGCTCTATCAATTACCTTCTTCAAAATTGTGTTATGCTCTTCAATCGATTTGGAATATATCAAGAAATCATCGATATAAATTAGTAAACCATCTATATCACCAAACAATTTAACCATTTCGGCATGAAAAATTTCCGGTGCCGCGTTTATACCAAATGGTGATCTTAAAAATCTGTACCGTCCAAACGGAGTATTAAAGGTGCATAACCTGGATGAATCTTCATCAAGTGGCATCATCCAAAAGCCACTGTTAGCATCTAAGGTACTGAAAAAACTTGAGCCATTCAATTTTGCCTTGCAGTCATCTATATTCGGAAACTGATATTGGGGGCGTAATATTGCCCTGTTCAAATTTCTGGGATCCAAACACAATCTTAACTTGCCATTTGGCTTAGAAACCAATACAACAGAATTGACCCATTGTGTTGGTTCCTCAACAGGTGCAATAACATTCAAACTAACCATTCTGCCCAGCTCCAATTTCAAGTCCTTATATAACGAAAATGGAATTCTCCTGGGCGGATCTACCACTGGACTAACATCTTGTCTTAACATTAATTTACATTTATTTTCTATCAGTCCTAAACCTTCAAAAATATCCAAATTATTTTCAATAATATTCTCAGCTGAAAGAGCTCTAATGGTTTTAACTAAACCCATATTAATTGCCAAATTTAGACCAATTATGTTCTTACAATTTAAATTTGGAATAAAAAAATTATCATAATATTTTGTATGACTATATAAAAATTCAATATTTACTTTACCCATTATTGGTAGCCTTTCACCACTGAATGTATTTATGTTGACATTTGTTGATTTTATTCGACCAATAAGACCCAAATTTTCTGCTGTTTGCTTTGAAATTATGTTAGCATCAGCACCCGTATCAATTTGAAATTCAATTTGTTTCCCATCGATCATCACCATAATATTCCAACCATTGTTGACTGTATTTTCAAAATTTTGTTGTTGCCGCTTATTGTATAATTTTCTAACATATGATAGTGTCCCAACAAACAATTCGTTTTCTTCTTCATCACTTGTATATTGCAGGTTTTTCACGTATTTTATATTTTGTTGTTGTTTATATCGACTATAACCTTTTTTACCGGCATCTTGTAATTGCTGCTTTTTATAAAAACAGCATTTTTCAAAATGGCCTTTTTTTCCACAATGATGGCAAACAGCATTTTCAGCTGGACACTTAATTTTATGAATTTGGCCACATTTGTTGCACTTGTTCTGAAAATTTCGGTTTGAATATCCACCACTTTACAACATATTCAAACCAAGTTTATCTAATTGAGTGGCATTCTCGCGAGCAGCTTCAATATTCTTTGCAATTTCTATAGCTCTGTCCAATGAAATTGCTCCTTCACTCAAAAGGCGTTCCTTGATTTGTTGGAGATTTGGTGATAAACCGCAAATAAAAATGTCCTTAACGAGATTTTCTCTTAGACCACTAAATTCACATGTAAGACTTAAATTTTTAAGTGCCGTTATATAGTCGTCAATACTTTCACCGCCATTTTGTTTTCTGCTAAAGAAAGCATGACGCTCCATTGCTAAGTTGGTTTTTGGTATAAAATATTCATTAAACAATTTCAAAAGATCTTCATATTTTATGTTGTCCACATCTGTGTTAAACGAATTACAAATATGGAAACAATCAGGACCCATGTGATGAAGAAGTAGAGCCACTTTCCTTTCATCAGTTTCCCCTTTTAAATTAGCCGCGGTCAAAAAAATTTTAAATTGAGACAACCAATTACGCCATTCAGTCGCCATATTTGATGCCTTTATATTTAATTTATTAAGTGAACCCATTGTTGTTTCTGCTTTGTTTGCCATTTAAGTATTTTATTGTTGCAATTTGTTCTTTTTAATTTATATATTTAAATTTACTTTTTTCACCTCACGCCTGACACCATGTTATGTTGTCTTTCAATGTCTTTTATTTAATGCCACAGTTTCTTAAGTTGTATATATTAGTTGATGTTTTACAAAGGTTGTTTATATAACAGGGTGTTTCAGTAACTTAACTCTAACATTGTAAAATTACTATATTTATAATAATCATAACAGTGCGATAACGTCTAATGCAAAATTCACAAACATACAGGGTATCTGATTGCTCATGTTTGTCTTGAAAGTGTCTTTTCAATGAGTAATAGCACGAGAAAGTTCTTCTGCAGTAGGGACACTCTTGAGGTTTATTAATGCTCTCGTTTACTTTTCCCAATAGATTTTGTACAATTTGTTCTATTTTGACCAGCTGGTATTGTTCCTTTTGTATGGCTTGCAATTTCAATTTTTGTTTGTTCATTTTGAATTAAAAGTTTATAAAATTACATATTATTTTCTAATTTACTCTTATTTTAGTTAATTTGTACAAATGTTTCCATTAGAAAAAAGCGCAACTGAAACGGTTTGAACACAGTGTATACAGTGACGAAACTCCAACAACTATAACAAGAACAACACACAGCAAGATAGCCACAACAAAATTTTTGCACACACAATATCACAGTGTATAACAAGATAGCCCATGGTGGAATTACTTACAAGGTGGTGGCAGGTGAATATAGTACAAAAACAACATGGAATTTGTTTTTGTTTTTTCAGCTCTTTAATGTCAAAAGCAGGTATGGTGAATTAAAAAAGCACATGCCAGAAGTGTGTGTGTGTATTTTTAACAATATACATGTCTCTACACCAAAACAAAAACACGAATACACACAAAGCAAAATGTAAACAAAACATAAATATAAACAAACTTTTGACAGGAGCGGTATGACCAAAAAAAAAAACTCAGCTGGGTTGGCAACACCACCTTGTAAGTAATTCCACCATGAGATAGCCACAACAAAATTTTTAGCATACACACAACAGCACAGTGTATAACAATATAGCCACAATAAAATTGCACACACAACATTACAATGTATAATAAGATAGCCACAATAAAACACAGCTGATTTTATACTTTTTGAGTTGTCATTTCCTTCATCACTGTATGCACTGTGGTTTGAAGCCATTAATGCAATGCTACACATAATTTTTTCTAAATAGTAGAGATGAGACTTGTAGCGTTGCCAACTAATGTTAATAATTATAGTCGCACGACTGCAATTTTGAGTAGTACTTATAATCATTCACGAAATGAGCAAGAATAGGACGAACTCGGATAGCACAAATCGCTTATACATATATATTGCTTTTATATATTGCGTCAATAAATGCCTAACGTAAATGTATTCGTAGATAGGAGTAACGTTATTACGGGAGATTTTCGAATACATAATTATTGGAAAAATTACGAATTTAAATACCAGTGAACAAAGATACTGGATGCCATTTTTATAAGATAAACGGTAGTGAAAAGAAAAGGTTAAGATAAATACTGTAATAGAAAATAATAATTGAGAGCAATAATAAAAAAGTGGTAGAAGATAAAGTTATTGAATTGTGTGCAATAAGAATAGATTGTCTTTTAAACGGAACCTATGTGATACTTGAAAGAGGAAAATAAAGGGAATTAAACTAAAGGTGATTAATTTATTTAATAGATAAATTTGCAGTCGCCGTGGTCTAGTGGTTAGTGTGTTGGCTTACTAAGACATGGGCCCTGGGTTCGACTCCAGGCTCCGACATCTTCAAAAAAAGAAATATGAAAAAAATATTTCTTTCGGCGACTACCTCTCAGCAGTCTTCTGGCAAAAGCTCTGAGAGTAACTAATTGCCATGAACAAGCTTCTCAAGTCTCTCGTTCGGAGTCGACATTAAAACTGTAGGTCCCGGTACTCATGGATAAAAATTGACACACACAACATGAGTGCTGCGAGAAGCTAGGCCGTAATCCTGACACAGGGTTGTAAAGGCCAGTTATGTATGTATGTATGTTTTGTTTATGTATCTGGTTGCCGGTTGGGATCTACACCCTTAGAGACCGTTGAGCTGGTCGGCATCGCAACCAAGAGTGAGGAGAATCACACAACAATTCTTTGTCGACCATTGTTGGTAAAACAATTGTTCAAACAACTATGTGCTACCATCAACTGTCATTTTTAACCTGACGCCATTTCTTTTACATTCACAACCGCAGAAATAAACGAAATGCACTTGATGAAAAATTATAAATTATGAGCGGACGAGAAGATAACAAGGTTTTTCATCAACGTTTTTCTGCAAAGTGTGTGAGAGAGAGAGATATAATTTTGAGAGAGATAATGTTGTGCAGAAAAATTAGTATTTTTGTATTCTCTAGCAGTGCCACCAAATTTATTTTCTTTTATGTTGAGTATTTTTTACAAAAGAAGAAGAATACATGGACTCAAAATTTATTACTTACTTGGGGGTTACACTTTCAATTTCTGACTTTCAATTTTCAATACATTCAAACATTTTTACTAATACACTGACACTTTTGGACATTGAAACGAACTGGATATCAAATTTGCTTTTCATGCGAGTGTTTCAATTTACTATCAATTCGCCATGTTATTTTTTCTTCTTGTTCTTTTTTTTTCTTTTTGTACGACTGCCATAGTTATTTTGTTTTGTGTTGAATTTTGAATAATAAAATTGCTATCAAATTGAATCCAGCCTACGTCACAGCTTTCGATTTCTACAAATTTTGACAAGAAGTGTGTGTGAAAAAATTGAAAGAAAACATTGAACGTGTGTCATCAGCGTTAAGCCCGTATGACACCTACTTTTTTTTGTATTAAAAATGATTTGGGGAACAGTGCAAATATAATATAATAAGAAAGTATAAAGGGTGTAAAGAGTTCAACTATATTCATATAAATACAGAATTGCCAAAAAATTTACAAATGTTATCGATAAAAAAATGGTGTGTGTAAATAACAAGTTAAAATATTTTGCATTAAAATTGACATTTAGAATTTAAAATATTATATATTATATATTATATACAATTAAGCGATTTTAGGGTATTTTTGCCTTCAAGGTAGCGTTTTTTTTACAAAATAAATAGTATCAACATTGAAATAAATATAAATACAAAAATAAGTATTTTGTTTACACATTTTATATTCCACTCTTTCTAGCATTTGTTGTTTCTTTCTTTCAATTCTATAACAATTCATTACAAAAAAAAGTAGGTGTCATAGGGGCTTTAACAACGCTTTCAGTTCTGCCAAGACAAACAATTTTAACAAGGTTTTTTATTCAATACCTACTTTTAGAATACTTTAGAAATTATTTAAATTTGTAATATTATATTAATTAATTATTTAATTAATAAATTTAGAGAACATACTATATATTTTGTAAATTATAAATAAATGCTTAATTAATCACTCCCACCATACATTTTTAACAAGTTTTAGGAAGCAATAATTTTCGACCTTTTAGGCCCATTGCGTAAGTTGTGCCAAAAATCGGAATTGGACTACAACCTGTCATATTCAGTTTATTTGGAAATAGTTTTTGGTCCATACAATCCATTCAAAAGAAGATTTCTAAGGCATTTCACTCAAACACATTTTGACTATTTTAGCCCACTGTGTGAGTTGTGCCAAAAATTGGAAAGTGGTGGACCTAATGGACTATCACGTGTCATACTCAGTTTATTCCGATTTGGTATTTGGTCCATACAATCCATAGAAAAATTTTATCAAATATAACTTTTGTGTGATAATATTTTATTTCAGTTAAAAAAAAATCTTCGGCTTAAGGCCTGGTTAGCCAAACGTTGATGTCGTAAAAACGCTACGTACGTTAACGTACGTACGTATGTGCAGTTATACAAACGTGTCATATGTCAACAGAAAATGTAAATAAAAACAAAACACACCAAAAAATTATAAAGGCATTCATTTGCCTGTACCAATAATATTAATTTTTCGTCGCCCACTAAAAACAAAATATAATAATTTTTTCTTTTATTAATATTGATTATATAATTTATTATATTTTTTTACTTATTTTTCACAAAACACAACACAAATAAAAAATTTTAATTTTTAAATGGCAATATGAAGCCAGCTGTTTAGAGAAGTGATGAATGTTGTTAAATTAACACAAAGTTAAAAAAAGTACCAGAAGTACCATAATAAGAGCATATTATATTTACTTCTTATATTTTACGCTTCGTAAAGATTTATTCTTCTACTACTACTGAATATTAAATTTTTGGTTTAAAGTCATTATTTATTGAATCGGATCCATTGGTTCATTTGGTATGTATATAATTCGTCGGCGTAACCCATAAAATGTCGAAGATATATTAAGTAAAACATGCGACTTGTAAGTTAAAATGAATTAAAAATAAATATTATATGCATATAAAAATTTAAATTATTCACATAAATATCATAATATGTATCTTGTCCAATTTACATTGGCCAAATATTCAATTTTATTTATATCTTTATGTATTACATTTTCGTATATATATATATATGTTTTGAATTTATATGTATTTAAATCCATATTGAATTTAGTATATTTGAATTTATTAAATATTAATATATTAAAATTGGTTACAATTAGATGGTAACATTACATTTAATTTACATTGTAAATTTACTATTTGTTTTACCGCCAAAATGCTTTCCCTATGGAAGTTCCAATGGTCCTTTTCTTTTTAAAATATCAAATAATAATAAGTTTTTTAAGTAAGTGGTTGTCAACCAGTTAGTTAGCATAAGTGTTTTAAACAACGTTAAGTTATATACAAACCGTGTGTATTAATTAAATTAAATTCTTTTGGACTACTTACATACACATATTGAATACTTATAAGATTGGCAATCGACCATCGATCATATCCCAAACCTAAGGAAATCATTTTGGCATCCACATATACATAAGTATAAATCTACCCTACATTTTCAAAAGGAATATGTATGTATTATTTAAGAATTTATATTGAATTTAAATAAAATCATTTATTTGTAAATAAAAATATGTATGTACTTATGTATCCATACACCTCTGAAAAGAATACACTCTTTTTTTGGTTATCCTAATCTGCCAAACTCTTAACCCCTTTTTGTAAATTAATATTGGTGTACCCCAATCCAATACATGGTCCTTCGAATCTCTCACCCTGCGACCTGTGGACCCATACAAGGTCCTTTTCAACCCTTAAATTAGCGACCCTAAGTACTTGAACATCAACATACATACATACATATTAACAAGAAAATAGTAAATACAGTCAGTCCAAAATAGAATTAACCAAGAACATAAACATATATTTATGTATATACATACATATGTATGTAGAGAAAAAGAAAAAAATATTTCACCAAATCTATATATGAACATATGAATGTACATATGTATGAAAAATTAAATACAATGAAAAATATGAAAAAAATCCATAACTCATAAACGTGGCAACAATGCATTATTTTAAACTTTAAAAATCATAAAACTCAAATGAAAAAGCAAGTGTTTCACAAAACAAAACTAAATAAACACATAGGTATATACAAAAACACAAAGTTAAAATCAACCGTTAAAAATAAAACAAAAAACAACATAAGAATTGAAAAAGTAATATATACAGACAATAAACTGTAGAATAAAAAGAAAAAAAATCAAACCTTCAAGAAGAATCCTATTACATAGAAAATAACTAAGTGCAGTTTATAAAAAAAAAAAAAAAATAGAAAAAGAGGTAAAAAACAAAATATGCAAGAGAAAAGAAGCAAGTAAGAATGATAATATTGATCTCTTAAATGACAACAACACCTACCCTTCAAGCGATCTCTTAGAAGTTCGGAGTAATCAACACAAAAAAAAATAGAGACAAATTCTGCAAGCTCACATAAACAAATCAATATAGGACATAACTATGAAAAAACAAAAATAAAAGAAAAAACTCTTAACGTTTATGATACACATATATGTTAGATTTCTTGCTCTTTTCTGCAAACATTTAAAAGAAAGTTAAAAAATTAAAAAAGACAAAGTGCTGCAGTCTATTTAGTGCGATTCAATGATCAACGCGAAAATCAAATACCGCCGGCTCAACAAAAAAGAAAACAAAAGCAAAAAAAAGTGATTTAGTAAAGAATAAGAAAAGAATTAAAAATAATTTAAACAAATTATCATGAAAATTATTAGTGAAAAAATTTATCAAAAAGTAAATAACAGTGTAATACTGCTTATGTGTATTTACTTTGATTTCAATTACATTTGAAAAGTTATACCAGCATTTTAAGTTTTTAATTGTATTTTCTAGGGTATTCAATTATTCGACTTTTTTTTGGTCGATTAATCGAGTGAGTAATTATTCGGGTTTTTTTTTTGATCGATTAATCGAATAAAATTTCAAAATTGTTCGATTAATCGCATTTTGTTTTATATGAAATAACATACCAATTTTGTGGATTTTTAAAACATTTTATTAAAAAAAAACAAATAATAATAACCAAAAACATTGTAATGTAATAACTTTTTAAAAATTCATTAACTATAGTTAACTATAGTGCACAAACATATTGTTGGAAAACTAAACCATAAATAATTCATTAATTAATTTTAATATTTGAGATCATATATATAACGATTTAATATATAAAAGTAATAATTTACTACTTCGTATGCAACAAAAATATTAAATAAGTAATTAAAATTAATTCATATTATGAGTTAAAAATTAGTTAAAAAAATTTTGCACTTCTATTAAAATAGTCTTGTAATGTTATTTATATTTAGTAATTTAGTTTAGCTCTCAACCGATGGTTTTCTTTAGTTTTAATAAAACTCAATTTTGAGAAGACTCTCTCGCTGATTGTAGATGTTGGAGAAATTGAGAGAAGTGCATGGAAAAGAATATATAATTTTTCGGTTCTGTTTTTGGTTTTTTCTAAATATAAGAAATCATCCATTAAATTATTGCAGCCTCTTTTAGGTTTTTTGAAATTTTGTACACTTTTAATTGCTTAATTGCTTGTGATAATCGATTATTTTCGTTTATTTCAATTAAAACTTCTGTAATCGGACATAATCATCTGATACATTTTGTTCCGTATTTTCTAAAAACATTCTCAAAAACAATTTGTTTGCAAAATCTTTTGTTTCAGATTTTGTGCAACACTTTGAAAAAGTGAAAATGTACTAAACTTTAGATATAAAATAGGTGTATAAAGTAGTTTTATACGTCTTTTATTTATTCGAATCTTAAGCCTTTCTAATTACTAATTTAAAAAAGGATTGTTTGCATTTTCCATTGTATTACAGCCTGTTTCTAGAACACGAATGGGTTTTGACATTCGTCTATTTATATGTGAAACACTAACAAATTTGAATGTTTTTGTTATATAAAAAGACGAATGTCAAATACCATTCGTGTTCTAGAAACAGGCTGTTAATAATAGTATTAGCGACATCAAGTGGTTTAAGGGCTTTATTCAATTTTAATAAAACTTTAATTTCCATACCTGTAAAAGTCCTTAAACCAAAATCAGATAGAGCGTAATTTACGTATTTACAAATACGAAGAAAATTTTCAATCATGGAAGATAAGGACGACCATCGATGCTTTACAGCATGTACAAGACGAATTTCTTTTTCTTTTCTTGCAGCACAACATATGTTTGCAATTTCTTTTGTTTTTCATTAGATTTATTAAATATTTTAAAACACTTAGAAAGTTTATTAATACCATTTATTATTTCTATATATAAAGTATTTTTTTATATGGATTAATCGATTAATCGTAGGAAATTATTCGAGTTATTCGTTATTCGAAATTTGACTATTTTTAATTGTTCGAACAATTATTTGAACACAATTGTTCGATTAATCGATTAACGATTAATCGTTTGAATACCCTAGTATTTTCTGTGTTTTATAATATTTGGAAATTCTTTTTTGCTCATGTTGTTGCCGTTTGTGCAGTATTGTATAAATTTAATTTTCATACCTATAATTTTTTATATAAACTCTTGTTTCTATACCGGGTATTCGATTAATCGAATGTGTTTTAACTGTTTGAAACACTTTATAAGCTTAACGTTGTTGATACTTATAAAAAAGAAACAAATTTAAATTGTTTTTATAATTTTATTAAACATAAAAAGAAACACAACCATAACATAACATAACCCGCCATAGCCAAAACAGCAACACTTAAAGAAACTAACGAAACAAGAAACATAATCAATATCGTCATCCTCACTACAGCTAACCAATTACAAACAACAATAAGAAATAAGTAGAATTTCATTTAATTTTTTTAATTATTTACAATTAATTTTAAAATTTAATAAAACTACACAACTACCATATTAGAAAACAATAAACTGTAAAAATAATAAAACGAATTCTATTACGATAATAAAACAATAGCAAAAACAGCGACAGAAAATAAAGAGTAACAAGGCAAATCATAATAAAAAGTACACTCAAAAGTAAAAAATAGTAATTAGATTGATGTTCACCTACACACAAATAGACCAAATTTGATAAATTTTAAAAGAGAGCATCAAAATCGTAGTTTTTTAAAGAAAATTTTTTTATAATTTAAAAAATTAGTAATTTTAATAAAAAATTGAAAAATAAAAAACAAAAATTCGTTTAAACAACAACATTCTGGACAGCAAAAACGAAAGAAATATTTGTTTAAGAATTTCCAAGGAAGTTAAGAAAAGGAAAAGAATTAAAGAAATATTAACCCTTAAGAAAAAATTTATAAAAATTAATAAAAAAAAAATAAAGGAAAAACAAAACAACTAGCTTATTTCTTCCATAAAACTCAACATAAAGTACAGACGTATTCCTCACAGGAAAATCTGACGTTGTCTTGCAAGTTGTGTAACGAACAGCATTCGCTCAGAGAATGTTCCCGGTTTAGAGCTTTTAGCACACAGCAGAGACAGGATTTCGTCTTCCAGAACAAAATCTGCAACAATTGTCTAGCAATGTCGCATTTGAAGATAAACTGCAAAAGCAAGCACACGTGTCTACACTGCAAGAAACCACACCATACTCTGTTGCATATAGGTCCAAAACCATACAGCTCAGTGAAAACCTCAGAAAACCCACAAAAGACCGAAACTCCACCCTCTAGGGAAAAGATTCCTCAAAACCAGCAAAAAAGCGCCCAGCACAACAAAGATTACATGAACGAACCACCAAGTACATCAAAAAAAGTGTTCGCAAACTGCTCCACTGGTAGTGAGCCAATTCTATTGCGGACAGCATTAGTTCAAGTAGAGCACAGAGGTGAAGTATTTACGGTTAGAGCCCTCATTGATCCAGGTTCACAGAGGACATTTTTATCTGAAAGGATACATAATCGACTACAGCTACCCTATATGAAATCTCATTTCGAAGTAATCGGTATTGGAGGTCAAAAGCAGACCGCAGACAAGGAATGCGAATTAATTTTATACGCAAGAAGATACAGTCTTAGAATTCCTATAAAGGCTATCATCTTACCGAAAGTCACAAAATATTTACCCTCTCACACCTTTCAAATCCCAAAATCCTCTAAACTCACCGATCTAGATCTTGCTGACCCTTCTTTTAACAAGTCTTCTCAAATAGACCTCATTCTTGGCAACGATTATGAGCACTTTGTCAATATCGACGGCATTAAAAAGAACATTTGCGGAAAAGCATCTGCCTATAACACCATCTTCGGATGGGTTCTCAGCGGCCCCATAGAAACTCAGTCGATTCACGCCTTTACAACGTGTGTTTCAATCGATATTCCAGACCTTAGAAACCTCTTAAGAAAGTTTTGGGAGCAAGAGGAAATACCCATAACACCTCCAAATTCACCCAAAGAAGAATTTTGTGAGAAATTCTATATTCAAACAACCACCCGCAATGAGGAAGGCAGATACATGGTACGATTACCTTTCAAGCCTGAATATCCCGATAAACTCTTTTTGGGATCATCTCGTTTTATAGCCCTAGCTCAATACTCGAGCATGGAAAAAACCCTTTCCAAAAATCCAGCACTACACGCTGAATACATAAATATTCTAAATGAATATATATCGCTAGATCACATGGAGGAAAGCTCGTCATGTGAAATAACCTCTCAAGGGAAATATAAATCCTTTTACCTACCTCACCATGCGGTTATTCGCCCGGAACATAAAACGTCGAAAGTTAGAATCGTTTTTAACGCATCCAGAAAATCAAAATCAAAATTCTCCCTTAACGATATTCTCTGCACAGGACCCACGTTACAAAATGATTTAATGTCAATCATTCTGAATTGGAGAAAATATCAGTATGTTTTTAGTGGAGATATTCAAAAAATGTATCGCCAAATCTTAGTCCACCCTGAGGACAGACCGTTTCAGAGAATATTGTTTCAACCCAAAAAGGAAGACCCTATCAAAGATTATCAACTGAAAACAGTCACATTTGGAGTGAACTGTGCTCCGTATCTCGCCATCAGAACCCTTAATCAGCTCGCATTAGACTCAGCAGATACATACCCTAGAGGAGCAGAAATTTTGAAAAACGAAACGTACGTGGACGATGTTCTCTCAGGTGGTCACTCATTGGAGGAAACTATCTTAGCCCAGACTCAGACCATCGAAATTCTAAAGTCTGCTGGTTTCCCTCTAAAAAAGATTACGGCAAATAAAGCTCAACTACTCACTCATATAGAAAAACAAAATCTGTACGACTCAGAATTCCTACGATTTCATGACACTAGCTCCACAAAAACTTTAGGTATTAAATGGAATGCGCTCACAGACGAATTCACCTACAGTTTTACAACTATAGCCCACTCAGAAAACATAACAAAGCGTCAAATTTTATCATCAGTGGCAAAATTGTTTGATCCTGCCGGATGGCTAGTTCCAATAATAATACGCACGAAAATTCTGATGCAACAGCTATGGCTGGAAGGATTAGACTGGGACGATAATATCTCACCCGAATCGCTGGAAAAGTGGAATGAGCTCACTAATGATCTGTCCGAGATAGAAAAAATTTCAATTCCCAGATGGATAAAATACTCCCCAAAAAACTCCTTTCAGATACACGGATTGTCAGATGCCTCAAAGTCAGCA
Source organism: Metopia argyrocephala (assembly GCA_963576795.1). Lineage (NCBI taxonomy): Eukaryota > Metazoa > Arthropoda > Insecta > Diptera > Sarcophagidae > Metopia > Metopia argyrocephala. The sequence goes on from OY756211.1 coordinate 34,995,768, forward strand.
TTTTGCGCCAACATATATATTCGGTGTCAGGACGACACCGGAAGCAGCTTTTCGAATTTACTCGTAGCAAAAAGCAAAGTGGCTCCTATTCAGACCATATCTCTTCCCCGGCTTGAACTCAACGGAGCATTATTACTTGCAAATTTAGTCAATCACATTATCTCTTCATTGAAACTTAAACCCAAACAAATTTACCTGTGGACAGACTCAACAATAACTCTAAGCTGGCTTTCAAAACCTCCCTCAACTTGGGAAACTTACGTTGCGAACAGGATATCTCGAATTTATTGTTTAGCAACAAATGCAATATGGCGACATGTTCCAACAAGCGATAATCCCGCAGACCTCGGAACTCGGGGTTGCAAACCATCAGAACTCGCTAAAAATTCCCTTTGGTGGCATGGACCCTCATGGCTGATCAAACCCATATCAACCTGGCCAAAAAAGTACAATATTAACATTAGTGAAAAACCCGACAAAATTATTTCTCTACACACTCAAACTGAAACAGAAGATTTACTCGAAAATTTTTCATCTTTCAACAGGGCAATTCGCGTTCTAGCCTACGTTTTCAGATTTTTTTACAACTCTTTACCAAAAATGAGAAAAAACAATGTACATCTCGACCACAATTTAACTCTACAAGAAGTAAAGCTCGTTAAACAGCGACTAATTACATTAGCTCAGAAAAGATTTTACAGCGATGAGTATGAGGATCTTTTAAACTCTAGAACAATTTCTAGTAAGAGTGCATTAAAACCTCTAAATCCCTTTATAGATTCAAGCTCAATTTTGCGTGTCAATGGCAGACTAGCTCAATCAGGTCTCCCTTATAATGAAAGATACCCCATTATACTACCTGGGAACTCCAAATTCTGCCAACTGTACCTCAATCACCTCCACAACTTTCTCTTTCACGCGAATTTTAATTTAATGTGTAGGATGGTACAAACAGAATTTCATATATCTAGGCTCAAATCCAAAATAAAAAAGATAATATACCACTGCAAAACTTGTTTAAGATACAGACAACAACCAACTTATCAAATTATGGCTCCTTTACCTCCAGAGAGGTGTAATTTTTCTCTGCCCTTTCAGACAACGGGCATCGATTACGCTGGCCCTTTTGATATAAAACCGTCGCCCTTACGAAAAGCGCCAATTACAAAAGGCTACGTCAGTGTTTTCGTCTGTTTTAGCACAAAAGCTGTACACCTCGAACCTTGCTCTGAACTATCCTCTGCAGCATTTCAAGCAGCATTCGCTCGTTTCGTTGGGAGGCGAGGTCTACCCAAAAGGGTAGTAACGGACAATGGAAAAAATTTCCTTGGTGCCAGCAGAAGCCTTGAGGAAGAATTCTCCGAATTTGTTAAGCAAACATCCCAGGATATAGCACAAAAATATATAACCCACGGTTTTGAGTGGAAATTCATCCCGCCATACGCTCCTCATATGGGAGGCTTATGGGAAGCGGCAGTAAAGAGCTTCAAGTATCATTTTAAACGAGTAGTCGGAGCTCAGAAGCTAACATTCGAAGAGTTCACCACCATCCTTGTTAGAACTGAGGGCGTATTAAACTCTCGCCCCATTTCCGCCCTATCAGAAGACCCTAAGGACATGACGGCATTAACTCCAGGTCACTTTCTAAAAGGAGCCCCCATACTCGCCTTCCCTGGACAAAATTGTGAGAATATATCTTTACTTAACCGATGGGAAAAATTGAAGGCCATACACCATCAATTTTCGCTTCGATGGAAAGCCGACTACCTTACTTCTCTTCACAAACGGTATAAATGGAAGGACGCTAAGCCCAGTTTAAAACCAGGAGATCTAGTCATCGTAATGGACGACTTGCTGCCCCCACACGAGTGGCGGTTAGGGAGAATAGAAACAACGTTTCCAGGCCCTGACGGTAACACTCGCACTGCCGACATTCGCATATCCACCGGCACGATCACTCGGCCCGTGGTTAAATTATGCCATTTACCTCTATTGCAGGATTGAAACTTTTAATTTTCAGGCCTGTTTTTTCTTCTGTTAATGTTTATTCCCATTTTTTTCATTCACAAAAAAAAAAAGAAAAATAAGTTCATAACTAGTAAACCATAGATAATTACACAATATTTTTACCCTCACACAACATCTGAATTTCCTCCTAATTTCAGCAAATATAATTAATCTTTATTATTTCTTATGTCTCTTAGGAGGCCCAACGACTGCAAACGGTGTTCAAAGAAAGAGCGAAAACAACACAATTTTACATGTGGTTTGTGCAAAAGAACCCACGGTATTCGTTTTTGTCATAGGTTTCTGAGAATGACTGTTGAAAAGAGGGAAGAGGTGGTGGACCGATTCGGGTACTGTAGCAATTGCCTTGCCAGCAGTCATGACTTAAGGTCATGTCATTCCATGCGAACCTGCCAAAAGTGTAGTCGATACCATCACACTCTTTTGCACCCACGTCATGACAGCTCGTTAGGTCTTAAAACTAAAGACTTACGCGAACGACAACGCAAACGCCATCATGAAGGTCAACATCATCGAAAACCCAGCATCAAATAACAAATCATCTAGGCCGACATCTACCAGATCAAAAAAGCCACAACAATCTACAGTAGCACAGCCAACTCTTACAACCGCATCAGACACAAAGGTCATCATTGATGCCGTCCGTTCCCTTGCTACTCTCCTTAGTGCTGACCAGGAGAAATAGTTTTTTTTTGCTGAGGCGTCGGCATGTCCAATTTACATTGGACAAATATTCAATTTTATTTATATCTTTATGTATTACATTTTCATATATATATATATATGTTTTGAATTTATATGTATTTAAATCCATATTGAATTTAGTATATTTGAATTTTCTCATTAAATATTAAAATTGGTTACAATTAGATGGTAACATTACATTTAATTTACATTGTAAATTTACTATTTGTTTTACCGCCAAAATGCTTTCCCTATGGAAGTTCCAATGGTCTTTTTCTTTTTAAAATATCAAATAATAATAAGTTTTTTAAGTAAGTGGTTGTCAACCAGTTAGTTAGCATAAGTGTTTTAAACAACGTTAAGTTATATACAAACCGTGTGTATTAATTAAATTAAATTCTTTTGGACTACTTACATACACATATTGAATACTTATAAGATTGGCAATCGACCATCGATCATATCCCAAACCTAAGGAAATCATTTTGGCATCCACATATACATAAGTATAAATCTACCCTACATTTTCAAAAGGAATATGTATGTATTATTTAAGAATTTATATTGAATTTAAATAAAATCATTTATTTGTAAATAAAAATATGTATGTAATTATGTATCCATACACCTCTGAAAAGAATACACTCTTTTTTTGGTTATCCTAATCTGCCTACATAAGTATACCCCAAACTCTTAACCCCTTTTTGTAAATTAATATTGGTGTACCCCAATCCAATACATATCTAAAGACTTTAAAAATTAAAAAAAATTAAAAAAGTTAAAGAATTTAAAAATTAAAGTCTTTTTGTACGCATAAAAAAGAAAGAGATTTGCTTATAAGCATAAAAGTACAAAAAAGGGCATTTGGGCCACATTGCCATTTAACATACAATAGTCCCATCACTCTCATTGAAATGTCACGTAAAAACGTTTAGAAATTCTATTTTGTACAGATTCTTCCGTCCCGTCAACGTGACAATTATTTTGGATAATCATTTGCATTGTTTTCATATGCTAGAAACCAACGTACGTTGCGTTACGTTACATCAACGTTCGGCTAATTCTAACTTTAGTCGAGAAAGTGTCATGTATCTAATGCAATGATATTCAATTTCAAATATGTTATAATCGTTTCAAGGGGGAAGAAAGCAATCAATGGTGGAAACACAGATTCTCTAATTTTTTTTTTTGGTAAACATTTTAATATTTAAAATATTAATTACCATTCACCTTAAAAAAATTACGTTTCAGGTTTAGCGGTAACAAAACAACTTTTAGAGAGGTTTCGAACTTATTTGGTATGTCTTTGTCAAATTTCTATACGTGTTTTAAAAAAGTTTTGAAACTTTTAGTGTTTGAAGTTGCACCGGAGGTAATAAGGTTCCAAAATTAAATGCTGAGGAAGAAGCTGTGGCGAAATATTTTGAATAAGTATTACATTTTTTTATTTTGAATGATGTTTTTTATTAACATAATTTCTGTAAGATATCTGGATTTCCAAATGTTTTGGGTTGTGTTAATGGCAGCTATGTATATTTCTGTTAGAACACCAAAACATAAAATACGTTCGACCTATGCTAACAGACACGATGCAGTATCAATAACTTTACAGGGTATATGCGATTCGAATTTGCGGTTTCTTGATGTTTACACACGTGTTCCTAGCAAAATTCACTATTCCCGAATTTTAAAAATTTCATTTATTTCAAAAGATTTATCAAGTATATGTTCTCCAAAATACTATTTACTGGGCGATTCGGCTTACCTATTGCGGAAGTTTCTTTTGACTCCTTTTCGTATTTATGGAAATTTAAGTGACCAGTGCCTCGTTTCTGTATTACTCGACTCGAGAAATTACTCACGTGTGTGTTGAAACAAAAAATCCCATAGTTTTTCGAATCGTCGTTAAAAAAGAGTTTCTGTATCTGCATGCGAAAACAATCAAAACAAACTCTTTTCCAACTGGAATATTTCCAGTTTAAATGTGTGAAACGAAAGCAAAACGTCAAAAAACAATATTAATTGTGAAAAACAGTGTTGTCAGATTAGGAGATTTATCACCAAAATGGGGATTTTTTTCTGAAATGGGGAAAAAAAATTCATTTGGGGATGGGGATTTTATTGTGGATAATCGACAAATGTTTGACGATTTTTACAATTTTGTTGCTTATTTAACTATATATTATAGATTTCTTTCATTCGGAACACACAGTGAAAGAATTTCCGATGAAAGTATGAATTTATAAGCATGACTTGTTTAAAACTCATGCTTTTTAGTTTGGTTTATTTTCTCATATAAACAAAAACATCTCTATACCATTATATTTCCCCCACCGATTTTAATGGTTTTATTGCGTAGGAATTTAGTATTAGAGGGTCGCCTTTTAGTTAAACTACTACTGAATGGTATGGGAATGTTTTTCATATAGATCTAAATTTGGTCGAAATATTGATATTCGCATACAAAAATTTTCATTTTCTACACCCAGGTCCATTTCATCGTTTAAAATATCCACCTCACATGTTGATTTCAATGTTATTGTCGACTCTAACTTTTGGCCTGATAATACTTTAGTTCGCGAGTATACAGTGGCCGACAAAAGTCTACATACGACCTATATTTTTGCGATTATAGGAGCCCAAGATACTTAAATAAAAAAGTAATGATGCAATTTTGTTTCAAATACATTTTTATTAAAGCAGACCAAAATTTACGTTTTTTCAATAAACATAGGAAAAATTACTCAAGAAAAACATTTAAAATGCATTGACAAAAGTGTACATACGATCAGCATACCCAGGCGTTTGTTGCTATTAAATAACGAGCCGTTATTTATTACAAAAATTTTTTTTGTTAAGTTTATAGATTGTTTTAAACAGCTTTAAGTTGTAATTTAGTCTTCATCGGTATATATTTAAGTAAAATAATGTCTTCTCGTAAAGCAATTTCAATTGATATCCGAAATTTATTGGTTAAGTACAGATCTGAAGAGAAATCCTTTGGAGAAATAGCAAAACTATTAAATTTAAGTAAATCTACAGTTCAGACAATATTTAAGAATTATAAAAATAGTGGAACTGTTGAAAATAAGCGTCGTAGTGGACGCCCAAAAGCACTTACTCGCAGAGATGTAAGCTTTATTTTAAAAGAAATGGACAAAAACCCTAAAATTAATACAAGAAAATTGGCCGAAGAGCTTGCAACAAGATTAGAAGTGATTGTAAATCCCCGTACTATTCAAAGAACATTGAATGGAAATGGTTATTTTAGCAGAACTGCTCGAAAAAAGCCATTAATAAGTGAAAAAAACCGCAAATTTCGTATAGAATTTGCCCAAAAGCATATTGACAAAGGTTTTGATTTTTGGAAGCGGGTCTTGTTTACTGATGAATCTAAATAACATTTTTGGTAGTGAAGGTAGATCTAAGGTGTGGTGAAAAAGAAATACTGGCTCCTAAATACCTAATTTTTACTGTTAAGCATGTGGGGGTTGTGTAATGGTTTGGGGTGCCATGCCTGCTTCTGGCGTAGGAAAGTTGGTGTTCATTGAGGGTAATATGGATCGGCACCTTTACAATTATATTCTAGAACGGAATCTAAAACCCTCCGTCGATATGCTAAGCCTTGGTCGAAATTGGTACTTCCAACAAGACAACGACCCGAAGCACACTGTTCAAATTGTGAAAGATTGGTTGCTATACTATGCTCCCAGAAAGCTGTACACTCCACCTCAAAGCCCAGATTTAAATATTATTGAGCACGTTTGGGAGATATTACAACGAAAAATACGTAGCTACCAAATTACTAATGCCCAAATGTTAAAACAGAGGCTCCAAGAAGAATTGCAGAACATAAGACCCTTAGAATTAGAAAATATGGTGAACTCGATGCCTCGGCGACTGCAGGCAGTTATAGATGCACGTGGGGGTCCGACAAAATAATAATTTTATTAATAGGTGATGATTTTTTACATTTACGCTAAGTTTTTCTGTGAACACTCTTGTCGTATGTAGACTTTTGTCGAATGTTTTTTATGGTTTTTCTTGAATAGTTTTTTAAGTTTATATCGGAATAAATATTATTTTGGTTTATATTAATAAATATAGATTTGAAACAAAACTGCATCATTATTTTTTTCATTTATTCACATGGACTGATAAAATCGCAAAAAAAGGGGTCGTATGTAGACTTTTGTCGGCCACTGTATATATAAAGAAAAAAATATGTCTAATAAAATTGGTGTACTTCCTCATCATGAACAAAATGCTTCAAAAAACTAAATTTAATATCAACTGACTCAATATCATTACTCTACCAAAATGTTCGCGGCTTAAGAACAAAACTGTCAAATTTATATTTGGAAAGTTTTGACTGCAATTATCATATCTTGGCATATACTGAAACTTGGCTTGATTGTTCATTTTTAAATACTGAAATACTTTGTAATAAATATTGTATTTATCGTCGTGATCGTGGCTCTTATGGTGGTGGTGTCCTCATAGCTGTTTCTAGTACTATTTCATCTGAACTTTTTATATTTGATTCATTACCTAATATCGAGTTTATAGCTGTTATTATTAAACTTAAGAGTCGAAGAATATTCATAACATGCTCATACATTCCCCCCTCATCACCGCAAGACTTATACATCCAGCATGCTGAAGCTGTTAGAATAGTTGCCTATTCTGCCAGTGAAAATGACTCCCTGATTATTATTGGTGATTTCAATATTCCTTCCATATGTTGGAATTTTGAGAATGGATACTATATTCAATCAACGATTAATGATAGATTCACTGATTTTTTTAATATTTTGTATGATATGAGTTTATTTCAAATTAATGGAATACTTAATGACTATTCTAAAATTCTTGATTTAATATTTGTGAATAATACGGACGAATGCTCTATTAACCGTTGTGATCCTACCATTGCATTGAATATCTATGTACCAGCTGAACTACGTAAAACACATCGTAATAAAGTCTTTTCTTTCCATCGTACGGATTACAATAAATTCAACAACTTATTGTCAAATGTTGCTTGGGATTCAATAATTTCTGGAAATAACCTTGATGACATTATATCAAATTTCTATGCTGTATTACATCACTGCATTTCTGAATCGGTTCCTACAACATTCGCTCTTAATAATAAGAGTCCACCATGGAATAGCTTATACTTAACTAATATTAAAAACAGGAAGAATAAACTTTATAAAAAATTTAAATTATCTGGCTCTTCTCGTGATTACCTAAATTATTCAATTGCACGATCTAATTATATCACTGCTAATAAATTGGCCTACAATAGCTACATACACCGAATGAGAAGAAATATAAAGAAAAACCCAAAGGCTTTTTATAAATTTATTAATTCTAAACGTCGTGCCAATACATATCCCAAGTATTTAAAATTTGGTTCTCGTAGAGCTGAAGATGATATATCCATAAGCAACTTGTTTGCTGAATTTTTTGCTACAACTTATTCTAAAAAATCATTTAATAATCAAACCTGTTATCCGTATTCTTTATCTCAATCATCAAGTATACATCTTTCGAATATCTCTTCTGAAACTGTTCTATCTAATCTACTGTCAATTAAAAGTTCACCTACCCCTGGTCCTGATGGTATACCTACCTGTATTCTTAAGCATTGTTCTGAAAATCTTTGTAGTCCCCTAACGGCAATTTTCAACAAATCTATTGATTTGGGTTATTTTCCATCTGATTGGAAGAAGTCATACATAATTCCTTTGTTTAAAGCTGGCAGTAAACTGGAAGTTTCAAACTACAGAGGCATAGCAAAATTAAATGCGATTCCAAAACTCTTTGAAAAAATTGTGACTGACTCTTTATATTATCAAATATCGTCACTCTTAACTTCATATCAACATGGCTTTCGTAAACTTTGTTCAAGTTATACTAATATCCTGGAATTAACAACTAAAGTTAATGAAGGCTTCGTCAATAATCATCAAACTGATGTTATCTACACAGATTTTAGTAAAGCGTTTGATAAAGTTAACCACGATCTTTTGCTCTATAAACTATCTTCCATGGGCTTTAGCAACAATGCTGTACGTTGGCTAAAATCTTATCTTTCTGGAAGAACTCAACAAGTGAAATTTGAAAATATTCTGTCTAAAATTATTGATGTTCACTCCGGAGTACCTCAAGGGAGCCATCTTGGTCCAGTTTTATTCTCATTATTTATTAACGATCTTCCATCTGCTATTATTCATTCTAATATTCTCATGTATGCTGATGATGTTAAGATTTTTAATTCGTTCGATAGCATATCTGCTCAGTCAGCACTTCAAGGAGATATTGAAAATTTTTTACAATGGTGTGATGTCAACTTATTGGATTTAAATATTAATAAATGTAAACACATGTCATTTTATCGTTCACTGAAACTTGATACGTCATATCATTTTAAGGATAAAATCCTGGACAAGGTGTTAAGCGTTAATGATCTTGGGATCTTATTAGATCATAGACTTAAGTTTTGTGAACATATTTCAATGATGGTGAACAAAGCAAATGGAGTTTTAGGATTTATAAAGCGTTGGTCAAAAGAATTTACTGACCCCTACGTAACAAAACAACTATACACTTCTTTGGTACGCCCTATTCTTGAATACGGGTCTATTATATGGGATCCATACTTCCTCACTTACGTTAACCTTATTGAATCTGTACAAAAACGCTTCCTTTTATTTTGCTTGAGAGGTCTAGGATGGAACTCATTCGCTCTTCCTTCATATGAGAACAGACTCGCTCTTATAAAACTGCCTACCCTGAAAAGTCGAAGAACAATGCTAAGTGTATCTTTTCTATTAAGATTAATACGTGGTGAAGTCCGTTCTGAGTATTTGTTAAGTAAAATTATTTTTAATGTTCCAATTAGACCGTCCCGTAACTTCCATTTATTATATTTAAAATATCACCGTACTGTATATGCCAACAATGACCCCCTTCGTCAAATATGTTTGAAGTTTAATAATCTTTATCATTTAATTGATCTTTCTGAGAGTAATGATTCCTTGAAAAGAAAAATTATTTTGTATTTAAATCATTATTATTAAATATTTACTTATATATTGTTTGTAATTTGTACTCTAGTCTGTAAGGAACTATTATCCATAGACATAATTAAATAAATAAATAAATAAATATTATGGCACAGGACATCTATGTAGAATTGAAGGTACAACAGATACCGTACACTATACAAATATTTTAAACGGCATAAAGATGTCTTATTCTGAATATGAAATGGCACATCGATGGGTGTTCCACCAAGTTAACAACCCAAAACAGACATCGAAGCGAGCAAAAAGTTATTTTCAAAATATATGCTTCAAAATTTTAAGCCGATCTGCTCAGTTTCCAGAGTTAAACCCTTTTGAAAATTTATGCGAAATTGTCAAAGCGGCTCTTTGAGAAAAAACCCTTCTAATAAAGTACTTTGTGGGAATTTGTTAAAGATGTGTGCAAAAACATTGCAATCAATATGTTTTAAAGACTTGTGGACTCAATGCCAATACGCTTTTGGGACTTTATTTAAAACCAGGGTAATTCCACTAACTACAGAATAGTGGTAATTTGGTGCCATTAATAAAAAACTGTTTCTTTTAGGCCATCAAATTTGATGTGTATATTTTTATGTAGAGGCAAAATTAGTTAATTTTAACAATATTTTTGAATATGTACATGGTTTTTTAAGTTTTGATCTTGGGAAATTTTAATGTTTTTTATTTTATTTACTTTATAATTGATATTTTATATAGAAACAAACAAAAATATTAATCACATTGTTCTAAAGTTTTTTGGTCATGATGCTAGATCATGGTCAATCTTTTTTATAGACCACCACTGTAATAAGGAATACATATCAAATAAAATAGTATATATTTATACCTATATCAAAGCATATGTATCTATGCAAAATTATTGATACAGTTTCTGTGGGGATTTTTGAGGATATGAATTTTAAAATCGGGGATGAAAATTGAAAACTATCTGACAACCCTGGTGAAAAATATAAACAAACCAATAAAAAAAATTATATGAAGAGAAATGCAAAACTATAAAAATATATATCATATATACTGTGAGCGTCAAAATAAAGTGTACAAAAACATTTTCTCTAAATTAGTTTTTATTTCAGTCTTTAAAAATACGATTTTATTTAACATTTTATGTTTTTTTAATTGTAATTCAATTCTCTACTTAAACATAAAAAAAACAACAAAAAAACTTACAACAACAAAAGTTATAAAACAAAAACAAAATCTATTCCATATTTTACGCGTCAAAAAAACGTGTACAAATTTTATTCATTATAAAAATTAGTATGATTTAGTATTTGGTTGCTTTTCCTTTAGCTTTAATAACGGCACTTAGTCTTCGGGGCATCGATTCCACTAGTTTTTTGGTTATGTCAGATGAAATTTTCTGCCACTCCTCCATTATAACGGATTTTAGCGTATCCTTGTTAGTGATTCTCCTCTTTCGTATTTGCCGGTCGAGATGCTCCCACAAATGCTCAATCGGGTTAAGGTCCGGTGATTGGGGAGGATGATCTAATGTTTTAGGAGTATGATAAAGCAGCCATTCTTTTACTATCATTGCCGTATGTTTGGGATCATTGTCTTGTTGAAAGATCCAAGGTCCCTGTAAGCCCAATTTCTCTACACTACATGGCAAATTGTTTTTCAAAATGTTTAGGTAGTCCATTTTATTCATGGTATCTTCAATAAAAACTAAGCTTCCCACTCCACTAGCCGCCATACATCCCCACACCATCAGCGAACCTCCTCCATGCTTAACCGTGGATATTAGATTTTGTTCAGCATACTCTGTATTTTTTGTACGCCATACTTTTACAGGTTTTTTCTGGCCTAATATCTCAAATTTACTCTCATCGCTAAACAAAACGTTATTCCAGAAAGAACCATCTTTAGTTTCGTACTTTTTTGCATACTCAATACGTTTTTTCTGATTCAATAACGATATTAGTGGCTTCTTTCGCGGCAGTCGACCATGTAGACCATTTGCGTGTAGAGCTCTTCGTACTGTGCTGGCGCTTACGTCGATATTTTTTGTTGCTGAAACTTCCTCCGATATTTTAACAGCACTTTTAAATGGATTCTTCTTCCGTCACGCACAATAGTCGGCCTGCACCAGGACGATTTTCTACTTTGCCGAATTTTTCGAGCTTATCAACTATTTTCTTTACTGTATTATGGCTTCTGTTTATAATAGACCCGATTTCACGAAAAGTTTTACCCTCTTTTCGAAGTTTTATCACAAGTTCTCTGATATCTGTGGATGTTTGTCTACCCATTTTTAATAAAATAAATAATTTCTTTCTACAAAGAAGTTATAGTCCGAAAATTGCGTCTGTCTGATATAAAACATTAATAGTGATTTAAAAGAATGCAAGAAAGTAAATAAACAACCAAACATAACGGTATTTTATACGGTTCTACTTCGCTAAAAAGCTACAAAAAAGATGTACACTTTATATTGACGCGTAAAATATGCAATAGATTTTGTTTTTGTTTTATAACTTTTGTTGTTGTTAGTTTTTTGTTGTTGTTTTTTTAGGTTTAAGTAGAGAACTGAATAACAATTAAAAAAAACATAAAACGTTAAATAAAATCGTATTTTTAAAGACTGAAATAAAAACTAATTTAGAGAAAATGTTTTTGTACACTTTATTTTGACGTTCCAGTATATTAAAAAAGCTACGCAATATTATTTTTAATAAAAAAGCCACACAATATTATTTAAAAAAGACACAAAATACAAAAATTTTTTTTTTTTGTTTGTTTGCAAAACACTTTTCGCACCGTTTAAATATGCGGCTTATTTTGACACTTCATTCGGTTCAGTTTTCACAAAAAAAAATACAGAAACACTTTTACTCACATTTTTCCAATAATAATTGGAAAATGGCATAAATGACAGATAGTACTCGATTTATCAAGACAATTATTTGTCTCTTTCTTGTAAAAATTTTTTAAATATTGTCTGCATTTTTTCATCTGCATCCATTTTTTCTTCATGGTGCCGTTCTTTTTCTTTTCTTTCCGAAATTTCCTCCAATGTTTCCTGAAGACTTTTTTTCTCTTCAAAACGGTTTTTTGCGTCTACCGCTTTTCCAACCTTAATAATTTTTTGACTGCTTAACTAAACCTCTGGTTCAATAGAATCATCCATTAAACATATTTTGTTTAATTCATCCTCCAATTGAATTTTTTTCTTCGAACCTGAACCGCTATTATTATTTTATTATATTATTTTAAAACAGTTTTATAACATTCTTCTTACTGTTTAGGGGTTTACATTGTATTTTCAATGAAATTTCGGCCCACATTTCTTTTTTATTTTTGAATTTTTTTATCGGTCCAACTTCAATCAGATATTCAGCATACAAATCCAGAATCATTCCTGTTTCTCCATCAAACCATACTAATCCGAAATTTGTTAGTATTGTTTATTGTGTAAACAATTTGTATTTAGTAGCACTTACTTTGAATTTTTTTGAATGTTAAAGAACTTTAATCACCTCCACTATCCATAATTAGAAATACAGTCATGGACTTTATTCTTCATACACCCCCGAAATTTTCAATGGCTGCTAAATGAGAAGCATTACAAACCTTTTTTTTTTCAAAAATTATTTAATTATTTACTTATTAGCGTAAAAAAAACAAAATTTTTGGTTTCTTTTTAAAAATTTAAGCAATGGATAAAAAAACTAAAAATAAAGAAGGACAAAAGTGTTCATACAGTACAATTATTTGTTTTTTTGAAATGTGAAATAAGAAAGCTGAGTAAAGTTTTTTATAAAATTAATATTTTGTTGGCCCACCATTAGCATCAATTACTGCCTGCAGACGCCTTGGCATTGATGCGACCAGATTTTCAGTCATATCAGGAGTTATTTGAGACCAGGCCCTTTGCAAAGCTTGCTTTAAGGATTCCTTGTTTGTAACGGCAGTAGGATAAATTTTTCTTTTCAAAATAACCCAAACGTGCTCAATGGGGTTCAAATCCGGCGATTGGGGAGGTGAGTTTAATTGTCTTGGTGCATTAAAAAGCAACCAATATCTAACAATGTGCGCTGTGTGTTTGGGATCGTTGTCCTGTTGGAAAATCCAATGCTGGCCAAGACCCAACATATCAACAGACGGATGTAAATTGCATTTTAATAGCTGTTTATAATAGTATCGATCCATAATACCATCTATAAACACTAACCGCCCAACTCCAGATGCTGATATTGCTCCCCAAGCCATTACGTTGCCACCATTATGTTTTATTGTTGGAACAATATTCTTTGGATCAAGTGCAGCATTCTTTTTGCGGCAAACCTTCCCACGACCATCATTTCCGAATAAATTGAACTTACTTTCGTCCGTAAACAAAACCTTTTTCCAGAAGTCTATTCCTTTATTTAAATGCTTTTTTGCAAACTCAAGGCGTAGTTTCCTATTTTTTTCAGATATCAAAGGTTTTTTGCGAGGAACTCTGCTTGCATAACCATTTGCTCGTAACGCCCTCTGAACAGTTTTAGGATGAACAGTCTTGTCTAAAGTATTAGCAATAGTTTTTACAATTTTTGAGGCAGTAGTACGCGGATTTTTTTTAACTTCTTTCAAAACAAAGCTTACATCTCTTCTGGAGAGTTTCTTCGGGCGTCCTGGCCTTGGCATATTTTCGATGGAACCAGTATTTTTATACTTTTTAATAACATACTGAATTGTAGCAAACGGCACATTTAATAATTTGCTTATTTCCCGATAGGATTTGTTGTTTTTGTGCTCTTGCACAATTAATTTCTTTATTTCAAGGCTAAGCTCTTTACGCGTACTCATCTTGACACTTGATCACTTAAAACCAATAAAATATCCACTAATCATTCAAGTAACACCTCACCTCATTGCAATATGAAAAACTAACGGTTTTTAAAAAGTTACAATGCGAATCTTTGGAATAAAGCAAAAGAGATTACACTGTATGAACATTTTTGTCCCTCTCTACTTTTAGTTTTTTTAGTGTATTCCGTTAATTTTAAGGGGAATTAAAATTTTTATTCTTGTACACTGATTAAAATGAATTAAATTACTTTTGCTGTAAGAACTTTTTTTTATGTTGCTCTTAAATTAGAAGTTTTCTCTAATACAGGGCGTATATGAAGACTTAAGTCCATGACTGTATGTATATATTTTCTTTAGTATATTAAAAAAACTGAATAAGAAAATTTAATAATTTTATGCATATATTTGCTCTTTGCCACAAAGCAACTGAAATTTTCACAGCTGTAAAAAAACCGGTATACTTTTTGTTCTATTGTAATATATAAATGGTAGCATTTTAACAGGGTGAGATTATAATTTTGAATTTATTACTTCGCAAATGGGCAACACTTATTTTCAGAAGAGAAAACACCATAAGAGTCTTCAAAAGTGCCAAGAGGGCTAAATAGGAGTCAAATTGACACTTTAGTGGCACCAACGGTAACGCTGCTCACAAACAATTTCTACCTGATTTGGTAGAAGAATGTGAGATTGGCAACTCTGAATACAATCAAGGCGAATTTGCCTTGCCTACAACGAAACAAGTGTTTTGTTGATATTTTTCATTCTCGCAATTACTTTAAAAGACAGAAAACGGTTCCGTAGCATTTAATTAATGAAATAAAATTATCGTTTTACTCCTGATGTAATAATTAAATTGTAAACGCCCACCTGTGTCAACTCAACAACGGATATCTGTATTAATTTACTAGATTATTATTATTAAGACATATGTAAAAACAAAAGATATATACAATGAAGATGAACAATTCTAAAGCTGATGGGGAAAAATCCACATATCTAGGTTTTGATTTAAGTACACAAAAGGTTAGTTGCTTAAAATGTCTTCATATACTTATGTACGTAAATATACAGTGACTCACAGTTTATTTCAACCAGCACCTTCAAAAAATTTTAACTCTTCTAAACGAAAAAAGATTTTAAAAAACTTGAACTGTTTATAAGTATAGTACATATTCGAAAATTAAAATAAATTTATTCAGTCTCATGGTACAATCATTGACAAGGTAAAACTGGTTTGAAATCTGATACAACACCGTGTATTTATGACCTTTTACGTCAAAAAAATGCAACACAGCAGCCAAGGAAAAAACAAACAAAACAAAAATAAAACACATGAAAAAGGTTAAAAAACACGAGTATAGTTTTATTTATGTTAATATGAAATATCAATTATTTATCAAAAAAAAAATATTCATATGCCTTTAAAATTAAAACGATAAAAAATTATATGAAATATTACTATTACATACATACATAACTAGCCTTTACAACCCTGTGTCAGGATTACGGCCTAGCTTCTCGCAGCACTCGTGTGTGTAAATTTTTAGCCATGAGTACCGCGACCTACAGTTTTAATGTCGACTCCGAACGACAGACTTGAGAAGCTTGTTCATGGCAATTAATTACTCTCAGAGCTTTTGCCAGAAGACTGCTTTATATCACTATTATTAAATCAATTTTACACGTAATATCGTTGGTCTCAGGTAGAAAGGCCCTAACTCAATAATTTAAAATTTACAGGAGGAGGCAAAAATACAACAGATACTGTAATTAATAATATACAACTTTTTATTAAATGCTGTACAATTGCTTGTAATACCGTTATTTTTAATAATATTGTAAACATTCTTTGTGAGGAGCGGCATATTTCTAAAATGCATTGGATTCACTAAAAAAAAGTAAGTTTTGAAAAATGCGAGTTAGGGCCTTTCTACCTGAGACCAACGATATATAAAATACAATATAAATATTTATAACTTATTTCTATTATTGATTTATATTTTAAATTTTAAAAACTTATCGCAATTACTTTATTCAGAATCACTTTTAGCAAAAAAGATTTAACATTCGTTTTAAATCATCATTCAAATAAGAAGAATAACAGAAATAAAGCAAACGAAAAACTTTGACACATAGAAACAAAACATATGATTTTGTTCTGGTAAACCGAGTTTACCTTGTCAATGGTTGTACCATGTTCAGTCTGAAATGTATCCTTTGAAAAATTTACAGACTAAAAACCATAAAACCAAAAATATACGAAAACAATTATTCACAGCTTATTTCAACCAGCTACTTTTAAGATCTGTTACATTGGCATCACCTATCGAAAAATTGCGGAAATGGTTTGCTTTAGTGACCAAACAGTGCAAGAAAATATTATGTGTGATAAATGTTGAAGCGCTCCCTATAAAATGTTTAAAGCAACTGATGAGCCTTACATTGTCAAGAAGAGAAAAACCGTGAGCTCAACAAAACATATAGTGCATCCCGGCGTTCTTTTGCAAATTTAGATCAAAACGTCTGCCAATAACAGACCTCGAACAACAATTATTTGCTCTAAAAATTTGTTTTATTCAAAAAAAAAATTGTTTTTCATAAAATAATTAAAAATAATTGATATATTTAGTGATAATGACGTTAAAAAAGATATTTGTTTATTAAAGCACTATATTCACAAAACACTATTTAGAGATACATATGTATGCTTTCATATACAAACAAAAATAATTTAACCAAACAATTGGGTACAAACAATATTTTATCAGCTGACTCATAGAGTTACCATTTTATAACATAAAAAGTAAGTTTTACAAGAAAAAATTTAAACAGAAAAAAATATTCTCTTGTGTTACAGAAACCCAATTTGTTACGTTATTGTTAGTGTGACAATTGTTTGTATGGTATTGTAATTGTCTCTTGGAAACATGCTGTAAGATTTTTCTGATCGTCTATTTTTGACATTTCATATTGTGTAAGACAATAACTTTTGTTATACAGAAACCAATTTACACACAGAAAAATTGACAGTCTTACGTTGTTTGTGTAAAACAATTACGTTTGTCTTATAGAACCACAAAATGATTATTGTTTGTTGTTTTGACAATTTAAAAACAATAATTGTCTCCTGGAAACATGCTGTAAATTTTGAAAATTAAAATATTAATCATTTGTTCGTTTATGGTAAGTGGATTCAATAAGCTGTGACTAATTGTGTTCCTATATTTTTTGGTTTTTAGTTTGTAAGTTTTTTAAAGTGTAAATTTGAGGCTGAATAAAACTTTTTTTTAATTTTTAAACATATTCTACAAACTCTTACTTAAATTTTTTTAATATCTTGTTGCTGATTAAAATAAGCCCAACATACCATAAAACAATCCTACAATGCAACTTGAGAATAAGCTTACAAAAACAGTAAAATGCAAGCATTTCTTAAATTAATTTATAATATTATATATAAAATTTGAATTTACAAACGTTTTTTAACCATCCACAAATTAATTTAGGGGATTTCCACAAATAGATCAAATGTGCTATGCATTAACAGCATGTTTCCAGGAGACAATTACAATACCACACAAACGATTGTCACACTAACAATAACGTAACAAATTGGGTTTCTGTAACACAACTGAATATTTTTGTCTGGCTTACGTTATACAGTTTTGCTTTGTCAAAACCATTATTGCCATTACTTTATTTTATAGTTTTTGGTTACCTTTTTTTCTTGTAAAAAATACTTTTTTATGTTATAAAATGGTAACTCTATGAGTCATCTGATTAAATATTGTCTGTACCCAATTGTTTAGTTAAATTATTTTTGTTTGTATATGAAAGCATACATATGTATCTCTAAATAGTTTTTTGTGAATATAGTGCTTTAATAAACAAATATCTTTTTTAATGCCATTATCAATAGATATATCCATTATTTTTAATTATTTTATGAAAAACTATTTTTTTTTAATAAAACAAATTTTTAGAGCAAACAAATCAATGACAATGAGCTTTTTCTGATCGTCTATTTTTGACATTTCATATTGTGTAAGACAATTACTTTTGTTATACAGAAACCAATTTACACACAGAAAAATTGACAGTGTTACGTTGTTTGTGTAAAACAATTACGTTTGTCTTATAAAACCCCAAAATGATTATTGTTTGTTGTTTTGACAATTTAAAAACAATAATTGTCTCCTGGAAACATGCTGTAAATGTCAAAACGTTTTAGTTTGAAATTTGTGAGTGAAGTGCGTAAAAAAATATATTAAAAGGTAATAAATATTTATTGTATTTTTTATGTAATAAATAATGTTAAAGAATTTTTCTTTTATTGTAATAAAGCAATATATTGATGTTTTAATGTTTGTTATACTATTATGCTAAAAATGTTATGATAATATTGAAAATAAGCTTTTTTATACAATAATTAATATATTATTTTTGTAAGCTTATTCTACAGTTGAAAAGTTAAGCTTTTAGTAAGCTTGAACATATAACATTTTCATAAGGGTTCCGTTTTGATTTTTCTAAAAATCTAAAATGTTTCTAAAATGTTTTCCAAACTTAAGGCTTGTGTTGGTAAGCTTATTATAATATTATTCTCAAGCCATTTGGAATGTTGGGAAGCTGTGAAGCTTTGTATGTGTGTGTAGATCAGGGATGGAAAATCCAGTACTTTGGTACTTTTTTCAGTACTTTTTAAGTCAAAAAAATAGTGCAGTACCCCCGCGACAAATTTAATACTTTTTTTCAAGGTTGGCAACCGAAACGAATTTCGGTATCGGTATCAGTACCGGTAAAAAATTATTTGTCATTTCGGTATCGGTATCGATACCGGTATTTTAATTATATCGGTATCGGTATACCGGTACCAAAATATTAATACCGGTATATACTTATACCGAAACTTAATAAAGAAAATTAACAACTCGTTAGAATATAGGACAAAAACTGGAAAGTTTATCACCCGCTATAGACTCATATATTAAAACTTTTAATATATTTTATTTGATAACTGGTCAGAGCACCCAAAAAATTAGGGAATTCCTACGATTGAGTAAGAATTCCCACGTAAAGGAATGACAAATTTAGCCACTACGTACAACAAGCTGCTCAATTTTTATTATAAATAAGGCTGTATGTGTTTAAATTGTTAATTTATTTATTTCAGTAAAAACTGTTGTTACCATATAGAAAATAACATACTTATATATAATACAAAATTTAATATTGAAAACAAAAATGAATTAAAATACTTCATTCAAAAACAAAAGGGTAATACAAAGTATTAAAAATCTTCACATTTAATAATACAATAATTTAAAGCAAATTTTAAGACTAATTTAAGCTAGGGAAATCTACTACAATCTGTTCCATAGTTTAATAAAAAATGGTTTTCAAATGAAATTCATATTTGTTTAAATAATAACACAATTTATTCCTATTATTTGTGTTTAATTCCAAAATATGTATGTATTTACGTTTATCAAAATGCATTTTTTATGGGGATGAGCAAGTCTTGATGGCTATTTCGTTGGTGCTTAACCAACTCGTCAGGAGACAATTCCCAAAATGGGATTCTCAGCTAGTTTAAATTATTTTAAACATAAGAATAAATCGTTCAAATGAACTATTTTGGAAAAAGCCTCCTTACTTCCATAAATCGTCATAATTTTTTATAATTTATAAAGGCCAGCACACAGCGGACCACCCCTACTCATGCAGTATACTGTGCTGGCCTAGGAAAATATGTTATGGGAAGGGGGAAAGAGAGAATAGTGCTAGTGGACATTTGATTTAAACTTATTAATATTATTTATTGTTTCATAAACTGGTGGTGTGGCTAAAGAAAGAACTCTCTCTATAATTCATTTTACGGTTCACTGGACAATCAAGTACAAAAGGATGTGCTCAAGTGGTCCGTAAAAATATGCGACTACTGGGAATCAAGACCTTTATTTCATCGGAGCATCTCTCATAGTAGTACCGATAGAACAATGAAAAGCAAGCCACATTGCGCTGATGCTGCAACGAATCGATACCTTACCTTTCCTATACATGGTCGAGAAGCCCCAAAATAGACTTTGAAGCACCGGCCTATATATGAAAGTTGTATTCCATATTAGATCTAGGTCTTTTAACTATTTAGAAAGTCAGATGGGATAAAGTATTTCTTGCACCGCTTTAAGAAACCGAGGCACTTGATAGCTTCTTTCGATACTCGAAATATGTGATCATTCCAACGGACATAACAATTAATTCTCATGCCCAGAGCATCAAGAGCGTCCGCCTTCTCGATATTTACATTATTCGTAGTCAAAGATTGTAGGATTAAATCATCACAACGTCTGTGCATGATAAAGCAAAATTGGGGTTTGCACACATTAATTTCGACCCTGTTCGCGAGACCCCACTCGGAGATTTTTCGTAGGTCATTTAAGAGCGTGTCATTCATATTCTGTCTTCTCGCCTCAATCTCCAAAAGGCTCGGCCTATGGTGAAATGAATATGAATGACAAACGATACTGTCATCTGCGAAAGAGTAGATAGGGTTGGAAGTTGAAAGAAGGTCGATTAGAAATAGTGTAAAAGACAGAAAAGAGCTTTGCGGTACTGCCGAATTAAAACTTAACCTGGTTGGAAGTGCCACCGTCCATAACAATTGTCCACAACCGAAGTCTCTGAGAAAGCTCGTTATGAAACTACAAAAATGGTTACCGTCACCAAAGGCACCAAAGCCTCGTTCCAGACCCTATCAAACACCTTTGAAATATCAATAGCAACAACTTTGCTTTCACCAAAGCGGTCAACATACCCAATCCACCTCTCAGAGAAGAGTGCCAACAAGTCACCAGTGGAGTGCCCAATGAACGCACAAGCGTTAAATTGGAGAAAAATCGTCAAATCTGGCAGTCATGGCTGTAGGATCGTTATAACTTTAAACAACAAATTAACAAGCAAACTTTTCATAAACATATGTGTTGCATGTATGTAGGTAAACTTTAGCTTGTTTGTAATATTTGAGATTTTTATGTACCGGTATTGTATCGGTATTATACCGATATTATATCGGTATTATACCGGTATTGACGGAAACGGTATACAGATACCGGTATTTTACGCAAAAAAAAATTTCGGTATCGGTATGAGTACCGGTATTCAATTTCAAACGGTATTTAAACGGTATCGGTATTAATAACGGTAACGGTTGCCAACCTTGCTTTTTTTATTATCACTTGGAAACAAAATTAAATGAGCATGGGAAACATTGCGTAATTAAAGTTCTGATTGCACACCAATTATAATATTTTAAGTTTATCAATATCAATGCGATCTTTAAACGCAAGCTTAAGGCCTGGTTACTCAAATGTAAACGTTGCGGATACGTAAACGTTGCGGCCGAGTTCAGCGAATGGTTTAGAATTGGTTTACAAATTTTAAACAGCTGATACGTAAAAACGAAGAAAAATTTTATATTTATTGGATTCGAACGCAACGCAACGTTACGTTTACGTATGAGTAATCATTTACACATAGGCTTAATAAGCAAAACTGAACAGCTGTTCCGCAACGTTTACGTTTACGTTTAAGTAACGAAGCCTTTAATTGTTTACATTTTCAACAAAAAAAGTGATTTAAATGAAAATAAAAACCTAACATGGAAACGAAAAATTTTTAATCATGTAATAAGTATTTAAAACTTTTAAATTACTTTTAGAAAAATAAAAAAAACTTCGCAGCGTTTCAAGAAGAATGGAAGGAAAAATTCCAATGCCAAAAAATACTAAAATTGGTAAAAAATGTAATACAGTGTCAATAATGAGTTTGCACATTAAAATAACCAGCATAAATTCACAATCTTTTGTAATTTAACGGTACTTTTATTACCAATAATTTATTTTTTTTATATGTATACCAAATTTATACACTAGGTCGCATAAATATGCGTACAACAAAGTCATTTCAAAATAAACACAAATATTTTATTTCTAATAAAGAGATTTTCAGATGAATTTATTTTTATGGAATTCTTGTATATATTACTTAACTATTACTAAGTAAAAATTGTTGTTACAACTTAACATAAGAAAAGCTGGGATCAAAAAATAAAAATAGGCAATTTCTTGGGTAGGCAAAAGTATGCGTACATAAATTAAAGTAACAAAATTTATACATTAAAATTAGCAAAAAGTTATTTTTAATAAGAAGTTGGGTATCCCCGCTGCTTGAGAACTTCATTTATTCGTTTTGGCATTGACAAGACTAATTTCTTAGTATAGTCAGCGGTAATGTTGTTCCATTCTTCGGTCAACACTGCCTTGAGCATTTCCTTCGAAGTTATCACATGGTTTCTAATGCGTCGTTCCAGTAAATCCCACAGGTGTTCAATGGGAATTAAATCCGGTGATTGCGGTGGAGTTTTTAACTGCTTTTTAACACTATATAATAACCAAAGCCTTGTATTATAAGCAGAGTGCTTTGGGTAATTATCCTGTTGGAACATATAATCTTCCTCAATACCCAATTTTTTTTACACTTTCTTGCAGATTAATTTTTAGAATTTGTAAATAAGCCTTGTGGTCCATTGTACATGAAATAAATTCTAAATTACCTACTCCATTACTGCTCATGCAGCCCCATACCATCACACCACCGCCACCATGTTTTACTGTTGGCTTTAAATTTTTTGGATTAAGAGCAGTACATGGCTTTCTCCAAACTAGTTGACGGCCTTTTACCCCAAAAAGGCAAAACTTACTCTCGCCAGAAAAAAGGACCTTATCCCAGAATTCTAAAGGCTTATTTACATGCTCTTTTGCAAAGGCAATTCGTTTTTGTCTATTACATAATGATACAAGAGGCTTCCTTCGTGCTATACAACTTCGATAGTTGGCCTTTTTTTAAATTCTTCGTACAGTATCAGTTGACACAGTCTTTTGAAATTGAACGTTAAAATTTTCAGCAATTTTGGATGCGGTTAATCGCGGATTTTCTTTTACCAACTGAACAATAACTCTTTTTTTCTTGGTCAGTAAGTTTTGGCGGACGTCCTAGACGAGGTTTGGATACTAAAACTACAGTCTTTTTAAAATTATCCACTACACTGTGGACAGAAGAGTGAGTTCTGGCAACGGTTTGCCCAATTTCACGTAAATTTTTCCCTTTTTTCCATAGGTGTACAATAATTTTTCTTTCTGCAGTCTTTATTTCTTTAACTTTTACCATTGTGACTTATTTTGAACAAAAAAACGTGAAAATATACTTTGCTGATATTATTTATAATCTAAATTAGAGTAATTTACCAAATTTATATTTATTTGTACACAAAACATCGTTATAAAGTAGAGTTGAGTTTTGTGTACGCATATTTTTGCATACTGCTAAAGTTTACATATTATGGTTTTTTAATTCCCAATTATTTTCTGGCTTTGCAAATGCAAAAAAAATATGTTAAGTATAATTTCTACATATAGAAGTATATATAAAAATTTATTTTATTCGCCAACATTTATTATTGAATACCAAAAATTCATAATTAATAACGATATATATAGTGTACGCATATTTATGCGGCTTAGTGTAGGTGTTTACAGGGATTGTGTAGAAAAAAAATGGATTTAGTTTAAAACAAGAAAGAAATACAACAAAAACAAATTTTTACCTCATTTTACACTGTCAAGAAACTCTTTGCACAAAAATGATTTTTCAATTTTGGCTTTAGTGAAAACAATTAAAATTTAGTTTTAGACTATTTAAACACTTTCTATGGAAAGCCTTAGCATCTATAGCATACTATAAACGATTTTTCATTGAATCTATTCATTTCTTTAGGTCATAATTCTTTGGTATTTTCTGCCACTCTTCTAATACTGCTTTTTTAAGCGAAATCATATCTTTTCTGTCGTTTAGTGACTCGTTTTTTCTAAAACACCATAGAATCTCAATGGATTGAGATCGGGACTTTGATAGCCGGTGTATCGATGACGTATCCGCAGTTATATAACAGCCACATGTGTACCAGGTGTAACTTATATTTTGCGTCATAATCTTGTTAAAACATAAGTTTTGGTTTCTGGAACCTTTAAGTCCACATTTCTGCGAAATACTAAATAACTGCGACCGCATAATGTCCAAATATTGATGCCCATCCATTGTTGAGTCTATAACAGGACGATCACCCACTCCTTGACTTGAGATACAGCCACATATCATTATTGACATTTTTCAAATTTTACGGTTGGAATAATGTTTTGCTGTTTTAGAGTTGCTAAGGCTTACGCCACACCCTAGATGGTCCATCATTGCAGTACAACATCATTTTCGTTTCGTCATAAAATATCACATTGTTCCAATAATCATTTTTCTGTGAAAAGTTAAGAATAAGTTTTCTATATTTGCTGTTGACAGTAGTGGTTTTTTCCTCGCTGAATATTTATTGTTTATCGTAGTCTGACGAAGTGTCTCGTGACGAACAATAACACCAAGCTCTTCCTTTAACTCTGCCGCTAGTGGTCTAGTCGAAATTCAGGAATTTTGAACCACTTTTCTTATAATAAAACGCTCGGCACCTTTACTTATTATATTTTTTTCGCCCACCTCCTGACATTAACTCCAATTTATTCTCTTTTTTGACTCGATTTATAATGTTGTAAATTGTCCTCGGTGAAACTAAAAACATTGCCGACAACTCAACTGCACTCTTTCCCAGTTGACGATTATAATAAAGCGATGGGATAGTACTATAAGATAATTTTCTTCCCATCATTTTTAAAATTTCAAATATTGTAAATATAAGAGGTGTGTGATACAAAAATACAGTGCAAATTAATTTAAAAAGTGATTGTTATAAAAAATTTACTTAAATTATAACGGTAAATCACCGTTTAGTTGTAAAAACTACAAGTTATTAACTCCCAATTAACATCAAATGAAAGAAATCATTTTTGTGCAAAGAGTTTCTTGACAGTGTAAAATGAGGGAAAAATTTGTTTATGTTGTATTTTTTTCTTTTTTTAAACTGATTCCAAGATTTTTTTTCTACAATATAATTGTAAACACCTATAAATTTGGTATACATATAAAAAAAATAAATTTTTGGCAATGAAAGTACCGTTAAATTACGAATGAATGTAAATAAATGCTGGTTATTTTTAATGTGCACTCATTATTGACAGACTGTATATGCAACGTTTCCATTGTGGGGGGCACAAGCCATATAGAACGCCATGCATCACGAGAATCCCACATTAAAAAATGGAAATTGCAGAAACATACTCCAAAAATAATTGTCTTAAATGGAAGGACCCACTCACTGTGCATATTCTGATTTGGCAGAAAATTGAAAATATTACTATTCTTATTTGTGGCTGTGCACAATTTGCATAAACAACATTATCAAAAATTGGTCTTTCAGATTCTCAAAATTTTTTATGAATCGGCACAAAGGTCAAACGATTTGAAACAAATTAAAAATTTTGCAGTCAAAATTATTATTCGTTGGTTATCGATGAAAGCACGGATTGTTCAATGTAAAAAAAAATTAGCAATTCTTATAAGAACTTCTAAAATCGAAATCGTTCTTTGTCATTAGAAGATTCAACCGCTTCAGATATAAAAAACAAAATTAACGAAGTTTTCGAGATAAACAATATTAAAAAAAAAATGGTGGGATTTACCGCAGACAACTGTGCAATGATGATGTTTTAATAAATCATATAAAAACAATTGTACCATTTGGTCCGGAAAGTTACCATTTTTGTCAGCCTTCAATACCTTCAAAAATTAAATTTTCCATCCCTGGCGTAGATATTGTCATTTAAAATTTGTAACTTTTTTTAGTGCACTAAACAACATAATATCTGTGGCCACAAGGAATAACAGCTAAAGTCGATTTAGAAACGAAAAACGAAAAAAGGTTAACAATTTGTTTTGCTTATTTCTCTTAAGTTAGCGGCTTTTTCATTATGAATTGTATTACAAATTAAAATATATTAAAATTGCTAACATCGAGCTTTCAAATATTAGCTTAATCTTAATTCCCTGATTTCAGGCACCAATTTAAAACTTAAAAATGCTCTGCTGAAAATTTCTCAAAATTGAGTTTAGTTGTTATTCCTTGTGGCCACAGATATAATCGTACGTATAGGGCAAATAACATAATTAAAATTTAAATAAAAAATTCCAACATATCAACTACAAACATTTTTTTTACCACTGATTCCTGTGAATTATTGAATTTGGATACTCTACATTCCATATATAGGAATATAAATTTATTCATATGAATATCAGTCAAATAATTCTACATACATATACATATATTATGTATGTTCAGATTTGCAGTAAACTTGTGTAGTACATGAACTACCTACTTCGATTGAACTACTGAGTAGTAGTAAAGTAGTTACTACCCAGCGGGAAAAGATTGATTACTTTATTTTATAATCAATTAAATAATATATTACTTCTGAATTTATTACTTTTGGTATCGAGAAGGTAATTTCATGTGGCACACAAGTAAGTATTGATTACCATGTGTATTCCAACATCTTCAGAAGAAGGAATTCATTATTTGATATTTTATTAAAAAAAATTCGTTGTTTCTCGTCGCATTTTTAATATGTCGATTACCAGGTATATTCTCACATCTATAGAAAAAAGAAGTTATTGTTTGTCCGTAGAATTATTTTGGACTTTTTTTGTTTTTTTCTTTTTTCATAGTAAAAATATCCTTTATTTTTAACGCAAAAAATTTATTTTATTAAAAAATGCAGTGTGCAGACAAAAAATTAATGTTTAATATTAATTAATATGTACAGGGCAAGGAATCTCATGCACTAAAAAATCGAAAATATGCGCATAAAACATGCACTTAAAATTTGAAAATATGCACTAAAAACACATAAAATATGCAATTAAAAATATTTTTTCAATATTTTCAAAATCAAGTAATTTAACAAAAAAAGGCAGAAAACAATTCATTTAATATACATATCTAGTACATACGTATGAAATTAGTATGAAAAAACAAAACAATAAATTCAACAACAAAAAATTATGTTAAATTAAATTTAAATAAAATTATAGGAACTAAGTACTTATATATAAGAGATCAATTTTAATTTATTGCGTTATTGGCGTAAACATAAAAGTTCTTTTTAAGGTTTTCAAACACAAAGCTTTCCCGATTAGTTCTTAAAAAGTTCTTGTACAAAGAAAATGAGCGCTCAACATCAACTGATGTTACAGGAGCATATTTAAAAACACACACTTCTTTTATTGTATAATTGGTTTCTGAAGAATTTTCATTAAGTTCCAAAATTCCCGCAAGTTTCCTTATTTCAAGGAAACCTTTATTCTTCAAGAGAACATTGTTTAATTTTTCAATAATTTTTTGGCCAATTGACCCTTTCACATCATTTATTTTCTTCACAGTATTATTTATTAAATCGACTGCATCTTTCAAAGAATTTCTTCCTTCTAATTTTTTTATTACTTCGCATAAAAACCCATAAAAAAAGATTTTTTTTCCATGTGATATAAGAGAATTCAGTTCAATAAAATTACTTCGAATTTCTTCTGCTACTCGGTGGATAGCATGAGCGATACAAGTAACATGCAATAGCTTTGGAAACAAAATTTGTAACCCCTTTGCCGCTTTTACCATGTAGGGCGCTGCGTCGGTTAAAAAAAGGAGAACTTTATTTTTGTCAAAATCCTCACCGAGCAAGGCAATGGAGTCGTCAAAGGCACGAGCTATTGTAGCGTAATTAGTTTTGTTCATTTCTACAACATTGAGCAAAAATTTTTTGTCTCACATATCTTCACTTTCATGTAAAATTCCCACAATAACATTTGCAATATACCTCCCCTGGATATCGGTGGTTTCGTCTATGGAAATCCATAGGAAATGGTCTGTTAAAGCTTTTTTGATTTTGTTTAATGAGCGAACATATATTTCCTCAATATAAGTTTTACGCACTGACGATTCATGTGGAATGTGCTCGTTAGTACTTATATGTTTTCAAAAAATCTCTTAGTTTTGGGTTACTGAGCTTATACAATGGAATATCTGCTGATACGAAAACTTCGCATAAATCCATGGAGAATTTGCTAAGTCCAGCTGCTACAGAAGTAGTAATCAAAGGCTGTGTTTTTTCAGAGCGTCGATCATGCAATTCCTTATGTTTCGTGCTTTTCAGATGCTGGTCAACTTGAAATTTCCTTTCACAGCCCACTGCCTTATTGCAAATTTTGCAGAAAAGGACGACTCCATCGGTTTGAAATACACCCGGATGTTCAGACACGTATTTATTTATGTTTGAAGATAACGTTGTTTTGATTTTCGGCATTGTACTCTGAAAGTATTATCAAATGTTAATGTCCATAATTTTGCAGAAAAAATCTCAAAACCAGCTCACTTTCCATTTAAAACGTGTTATGTTGTGTAAAGTCACAAATTTTCAGCGAATTCCCGAACAAAACAATAAAAATGTTGTGTAAATACATACATATAACAATTTAGAGTTCAACAAGGTTATTCAGGCAAATATTTTGTAACAAATTATGTGTCAAGTTTTACCAGAAGATGCCACACTAAGTATCAGGAGCGTTTTACTTTTTCAAATGGATGCTAATCAAAGTAGCAAAAATATGCACAAAAAACATGCATTTATTGAAAAATATACGCAAAAATATGCAAAAACGAGTATTTTTAGCAAAATATGCAAAATATGCAAAAACGATTGAATGCCATTTTAAAGGAAATTTCACGATTCGCATAGATAACTTAACCGTTTCCGTCTTATGATGCCCAGTGAAAACATGCATTTGCATGAGATTCCTAGCCCTAAATATGTATATTAGTAGCTATTCGGGAATACTTGTTTGACCGGTCACCATTTTTGTCACCTATAGCTTTTCGTATCTTTTTTATTTTAAAACTTAAATGTTTGCAAAATGTTTTTAATATGAACATGATAAAATTATTAGTCTATTAATAAGAACGCAATTACAGGTGCTTTAAATTGGTAGATAGTGAAACAAATATTTCCAAATAGCTGCTATTATTTTATTTTTAATGGGGGAAATTAATTTATTAGTCGTAATTTAATGGATAATATAATATATTGTTACGTTTTTACCTTTTAAAAACGTTTTATTTCTATAAACCTTTTCTATAGAAATATTTTTATTTTGTGGGGTTCTTAATTACAAATAATAAGCACTTGATTTGATTGTGTATTAACTAATTTACTTTATTTACACTTAAACACTACAAGATATACACTAGTGTGTCCCAAAAAAAAATTTTTTTTGTTCCCCCACCTTTTTTTGAAAGCTTATAGGGTAGTAAAGTATTTTTGAGATTTTTTTCAGATTTTTCGGAAGAGGTTTAGAGGTCGCTAAAATCGAATTTAACCAAAAAATCGCGGTTGCTCGACTTTTTTTGAATTTTGCGCATTACTCGGCCCATTAGCACGATTTTCTTTGTTACTAAGTCAATTTTTTTAAAGAAAACTGTTCAAACTTTACTTCTCTGTGCAGATATTATAAGTTTCGGTAATATTTTTGCTCATTTGAGTACTCTTTAAGTCATTTTTCTGTAAATTTAGCATAAATTTTAAAAATAATGCTTTGTAACTTTTAAAATTTCTATTGAAGTTAAAAAAACTAATGATTCAGTTTAAAATGTGGATAAATTCTGAGTCATTTAAAAAAATAAATATTGAATTTGCTCTTACCGTTCCAAAGTTATGCCCAAAAAATCTAGGCAGATTAATTCTCATACCCAAAAAAAAAATTAAAAAATTATTTTGTTTATTAGTTTTCAATTACACTGGTTTACAGCCAAAAAATACTAAGAACGCCACATGCCTAGATAAGTTAACTGGGACCTCCTGAGCACGAAAAACGCTGTCATGATTTTTTCCTAAGTACCGTTTTTTAGATAACGGTACTTTTGTGTTTTTCGGTGTATGGCCCCACTCAAACCCTTGTGGAGTCCAACCAAAAAGTCCGATCGAGATAAATGGCATATCGATGGAAAGGTAATTGAATGCCTTTTCCGTCGATATGCTGGAAAATTCTATCTGAGAAGAAATCGCTGACATATGGCACCTCAAAATTCAAAATTTTCATATTTTTTACGTTTTTTTCAAAATTTTTCATTTTCATTTCAATTTTTTCCTACGTTATATTGAATATCTGGAATGTTTTATTCTTTTACCAAATAGCTTGTTTAATAACCAATATTTTAAGCGTATTTTGAAAAAAAAACGGATGAAAAATAAAGTTTTTATTAAGGATTTTGTGGAACGACAATATTTTCATTTTCATTGCTCACACAGTATATTCGTGATTTTAATTTAAATTTTTTACGTCGAATATACTGTGTGAGCAATGAAAATGAAAATATTGTCGTTCCACAAAATCCTTAATAAAAACTTTATTTTTCATCCGCTTTTTTTCAAAATACGCTTAAAATATTGGTTATTAAACAAGCTATTTGGTAAAAGAATAAAACATTCCAGATATTCAATATAACGTAGGAAAAAATTGAAATGAAAATGAAAAATTTTGAAAAAAACGTAAAAAATATGAAAATTTTGAATTTTGAGGTGCCATATCTCAGCGATTTCTTCTCAGATAGAATTTTCCAGCATATCGACGGAAAAGGCATTCAATTACCTTTCCATCGATATGCCATTTATCTCGATCGGACTTTTTGGTTGGACTCCACAAGGGTTTGAGTGGGGCCATACACCGAAAAACACAAAAGTACCGTTATCTAAAAAACGGTACTTAGGAAAAAATCATGACAGCTTTTTTCGTGCTCAGGAGGTCCCAGTTAACTTATCTAGGCATGTGGCGTTCTTAGTATTTTTTGGCTGTAAACCAGTGTAATTGAAAACTAATAAACAAAATAATTTTTTAATTTTTTTTTGGGTATGAGAATTAATCTGCCTAGATTTTTTGGGCATAACTTTGGAACGGTAAGAGCAAATTCAATATTTATTTTTTTAAATGACTCAGAATTTATCCACATTTTAAACTGAATCATTAGTTTTTTTAACTTCAATAGAAATTTTAAAAGTTACAAAGCATTATTTTTTAAATTTATGCTAAATTTACAGAAAAATGACTTAAAGAGTACTCAAATGAGCAAAAATATTACCGAAACTTATAATATCTGCACAGAGAAGTAAAGTTTGAACAGTTTTCTTTAAAAAAATTGACTTAGTAACAAACAAAATCGTGCTAATGGGCCGAGTAATGCTCAAAATTCAAAAAAAGTCGAGCAACCCCGATTTTTTGGTTAAGTTCGATTTTAGCGACCTCTAAACCTCCTCCGAAAAATCTGAAAAAAATCACAAAAATACTTTACCCTATAAGCTTTCAAAAAATGCTGGGGGACCTATAAAAATCGAAAAAAAATTTTTTTTTGGGACACACTAATATACACTGTTAAACAATACCACACGTAGGGATTCACTGTTGATCTTTACTCTGTCGTAGCTAAATCACAACTAACTTGATTCCCAATCTCTGCTCTGCCTTTTTATTTAAATTTCAATGTGTCTAGATTTTTCTTTCAGTTTCGAGATCACTGCATATGGCAAAATACTTGTGTGTCAACATGTTAATTTATTTTTGTATGTATATGCGTGTGTATATCTGTAGTACATGCAGAAGTTTGTAGAACAGAACATCTCTTATTTTGTTGTTGTTGAAATGATTTCGTAGTTATTTTTGCAGCATCAATATACAGATATATGTGCGTGTGTGTGTTTTTGTTTTTACTGGTAACAGCACAGGTATATCCTTACGTGTTAGAAATAGATATCGAACAAATTTGAAAGCCATAAAAACTTAAATTTCCACCTTTTTTTAATTGGAATTGTATTTGGTGTGTTTTAAGTAATTTTTAGAGCTATTTTGAGCTTTAGTTCCCTGAATTTGATATATTTTGAATAGAAAAAATATATGGCACCTTTGGATTGGTTGCAGCAGTCAATACTTTTGACATCGTTATCGATTATATTTTCGTACATTTCAAGTGTTCAGTGTAGGAAAATAAACAAAACAAAACGTTTGATATTCTTTTGTTTTGTTCTTTACAATGAGTAAAACAAAAACAAAACAAAAACAGTGAAAAAGATTGTCCCATTTATTTTTGTATATTGTTTTTGTTTGTGAGCACTACAAATACACTAATTTAAATGTGCGTAGGTAGAAAAATATTAATGAAAAGAAAATGAAAAGAAGAAGAGAAAAAAGAGCAAATTACAAGAATGTAACGGAATAACAAAAAAAGCACAAGAGCGAAAAGCTAATAGTTTCGTTTGCGCTCTTTCTCATTTATAAAGTATTTGTTTGGGTTTTGCTCATGTACAATACGATTAAAAAAATTGTAAAGTTTATGTCTTTGTGAAAACGTTTGCGAAATGTTTTGTTTGTTTGCCCACTCTGCAAGCGTTCCCCAGTGCTAACTTGTGGAATATTGGATTTCGATTAGCGGATTATCCGAGTAGCTCAAAAAAAAAAAAATAAAAAAAGGCAAATCGCATAACTAGGAGTTGCTTTTATAACAGATCTACATTAGCAGTGATGCATGGCTCGTGTCACCGTCTTGTTGAAATTACTTTTTTTTGGTTGGTTGTTGTTATTACTTTTTTCTCTAAAGTGTTACCATAATACGCGTTTTTCTTTTATTTTAGCTGTAATCTTTGGCGCTTTTTCACTTAATTTATTTTTTTCGTAACAATATTATAAATACATTAATAATATAATGAATTACAAATAATGCATCATAGAATTTATTCCTTCAAATTATTAATACATAATTACTTTATGCATTAAAAATAATGCATTCTAATACTTATTACGGGGGGACAGTAAAAGAATTTATAACTTTCGTAGGACATGATCTGTGTTAAGGGTAAAGGTTTCCGTAAACAATAGATTATACATTCCTTGTATTACCTTCTCGATTCTCATTGATTACCATTTCCCGCTGGGTTCTTATTGTCTCTTTTTAGCTCATGTCTCTTTAATTTGAATTTCTCTTTAATTCATTCTTCTTTTCCAAGGCCCATTAATACAGGTCATTGCATCTCTCAGGCTGATTTTATGTAAACCTACCTGTAAACGTCAAAGTTTGTTTACATTTTTATCTTTTTTGTTTTTATTTGAATGCTCATGTTTTCAATCAGTGTTGCCATATTGGCTATATCTAACCAAAGTTGGCTACTTTTTACTTACATATATATTTTCTTTTTGTGTTTTTTCTTTCTTTAAGAAGAAAATGGTATTTTTATTTTAAATGAATAATAATAGTTTTAACTAAACATTGCAATATTTTAGGTTCAAGCAGGATAATATTGTTATGAATTGTCCTTTATAGTTCGTTTTGTATACTAGGGCTCTTTACTGCAAACTAAAAATACATATAATTTTGGATTGCAGCATTCTTTGCCGCAGTGGCCGCACGACACTTCAGCGTACCATTGGTTTCTGCGAGGAGGACGCTCAAAACAAGGACTGTTTCGGCAGCGTTGGGTAGAGAGTGAGTAATGTGAGACCACTGTCCACCAATACTTTCGAGAGAGGATGGGATGCAATGGAGCTCATTGGAAAGACGATCGGAAAACGACCTGGCTGTCTCTTGTGATCGCAGCTTTTTGATGTCCAGCTTCCCTCGAATACTAGAACGTACTATATTCGCTGCGCATATGCGCAGTCGCATCTTGGCTGCGACAAGATAATGGTCCAAGTCGACATTTGGACATCTAAATGTGCGCACGTATAGTATGATGGATACATGCCTTCCATCAATCACAATGTGATCGATCAGGAGAGAGCCAGGTGGCCTTATGGATATCGAGATGCTGGAACCTAGTGCTACAAACTACCATGTTTCGCGCCGCGGCGAAATCGATCAGTCTCAAGCCATTCGGCGAGGTGGAATTATTGAGACTGAACTGTCCGACAGTGGGGCCAAAGATATCTTCACGTCCAACTTTCGCATTGAAATCGCCTAGGAAAATTTTGGCGTCATGTGCCGGACACCTATCATATACATCCTCGAGCTTTGCGTAGAAAGCATCTTTGGCTGCATCATCCTTCTCTTCCGTCGGGGCGTGCACGCAAATAAGGCTGATATTATAAAACTTTGCCTTCATCCGGATCGTAGCTATCCTTTCGTTCACGGGGGTGAACTCTGAGACAAGATGGCGAAGTCTCTTGCTAACTACGAATCCGCAACCAAATTCGCGTCTGTTATCATGGCAGCTGTAGTAGATTTCACATGTTGCTTGCCTTGTACAACCCTGTCCTATCCATCGCATTTCCTGGATAGCGGTGATGTCAGCCCTACATTTCTTGAGAGCATACGCCAATTGGATAGAGGCACCTTCCCTATAAAGGATTCTCACGTTCCAGGAGTATATCCTTAAATCATAGCCCTTAAAACGTTTGCCAAATTCGTCAACATAGAAGGGGGTCCGTTTAGAGGCTATTGTGTCGGTTTTCATTGAATTTATTTTTTTACGTGGTGGGTTTCAAGCCCTACGCACAACCCAAATTTAAAGTCCAGGGGATTGGACGATCGCCGCATACATTAGTTAACAAGCTAGCGGGTGCTAGAATGTTATCCAGGAGGGCCACGAGGAGGCTATATGTCGACTTGAATACAACGGGAACAAGGATCGTTCTGGAGGCCGCCCAATCAGAGACTTTGCCTTGTCTGAAGTATCTTATCCATCCCACACTCATTACTAATGTTAAGTGCAATTCCTCTAGTACTGAAATGTGGATTCTCCTCAATCAATTTTAAAATTGTCTTCTCAATACACCGAGTAACTTTTTTTGGCCTGCCTGGTGTTTTTTTTGGTTCCAGTCTTCCTGCTTTTTCAGCATGGTTAATAGCATTATATACCGTCTTTATGTTCAGAGACAACATTTCAGCAATTTCTTTTTGAGATTATTCTTTGTAATATTTAAAATACA
Source organism: Metopia argyrocephala (assembly GCA_963576795.1). Lineage (NCBI taxonomy): Eukaryota > Metazoa > Arthropoda > Insecta > Diptera > Sarcophagidae > Metopia > Metopia argyrocephala. Next base: position 35,031,392 of record OY756211.1, read on the forward strand.
CAAGTTGGATAATGTCTGGTCAGTCGTTTTCCTGGTATTGTTTATATTTAATTACGTAATCTCGTGTTTGCTCTTTGGTCCTTATATGATAAATAAATGGCATCTGCTACTCTGTCCTTCTATAAAAAACTCTTACACACAATTCATATGCAAAAAACTAACGTTTCTTTCTTATCTATGCATTTTTGAAAACACTTTGTACATTGTTTATGGTAGGCAAAATTATTTAATGGTGTTGTTGTTGTAATACATTCATAAATTTTTGGTATTTGACGCCTGCTTCTCGCCTACACATAAGACAACAGTACCATAAAAAAAACTTGCAAATATAAGAGTATTGTTGTTGTAAATATTTATTTGAATTTAATTTTTTAAAAAATGTTTAAATTTAAAACAAACTGTATATACATACATATGTACTTATATTGTAAAATTTAATGAGAGTGAGATAACAGATAAGCATTTACGAAATTCAATAAAGTTATCGCTGAAAAATGCGCTTTAATAATTTCTTATCAAAGTAATTTACTGATTATGGCCTCCATGTAAGTCTTAATAAAATCTCTTTTTTATAATTATTTTATTTTAATTTGTTTTTATGAATAAGCTTAAATCTTCTGACCTTCAACTGTTTTTTTTTAATTAACAAATAAAGATAGTTTTCGGTGTTGCCATTTTGGTGATTTTCAAGCATTTTTGGTGCTTCGGTTTTAGCATTTCTCAGACAGATTAAAAACAATCAAAATATTTAAACTTAATTTAAATGAAAACATTAATGAATAAGTATTTAAATTTATAAGATAATAATATATGTAAGAGAAAATTAAAAAAAAATTATACACAGTCCACCTTCTTAAAAAAATTTTGTAAGAGCTAAGAAATACATTAAAATATATAAATAATAATTTAACGCGTCGATTGGTCCCGGTCCTAGATTTCTACGATGAAAATAAATTCACTTTTTTTCTCATCTAAAGTGGACATTACACAAATAAACAGTGCACAATTCATTTCACGGGAATCCATGGAAATCCTATTTAAAAGTTCCTCTAAAAACCATAAAATGCTAAATATTTACTTCACAAAATACATACATATATCCTCTTACCCATTATTTTACATACAAAACATTTAAATTCAAAATTTATTTATAATATAGGTAGAACATACCTGACATAATGCAATATAAAAAAGAAACTCAAAATGTGTTATTGTTTGATGTTACGAACAGTTCAAAAGTGATGCTGTGAATCGACTGGCATCCTATAACAAGAGAGACAATGCAATTGATCATTTTCGAAACATCATACATACATACATAACATACATAACTGGCCTTTACAACCCTGTGTCAGGATTACGGCCTAGCTTCTCGCAGCACTCATGTTGTGTGTGTAAATTTTTATCCATGAGAACCGGGACCTACAGTTTAATGTCGACTCCGAACGACAGACTTGAGAAGCTTGTTCATGGCAATTAGTTACTCTCAGAGCTTTTGTCAGAAGACTGCTGAGAGGTAGTCGCCGAAAGAAATATTTTTTTCATATTTCTTTTTTTGAAGATGTCGGAGCCTGGAGTCGAACCCAGGGCCCATGCCTTAGTAAGCCTACACACTAACCACTAGACCACGGCGACTACATCGAAACATCATAACAAAGCAAATAAGAAAAAAATAAAAAAACCTGATATACAGTTATGCACAGTGGATAGTTGTCTAACAAATACCAAACAAATTATGTGAATTTTGAAATATAAAAAATTTACTTTTTTCCAGCGAGATTTGCATCTTGAACCACAGTGCGCCGTCTGCGTTTCGAAAAATACCAGTGTCTTTGTTCTACTTTCATACAGGTTTTTTGGCTTTGGTGAACATTTAACGTTTTGTCACTTACAGCGTTCTTTAATTCCATCGACGATATCTGTACATATTTATATAATATAAAGGTGGAGTTATAGTCAGACGCTGCCGTAACGTATTAGCTGTTCGTTTTTGGTGTATGAACATCAATAGAAATTACCGAATTTATTAAAATTCTCTATTAACAGCCAGGCCCATGATATCGAATCTTGTAGTTTTAAGCGAGAAATCCTTTAAGTTTTTCTTCTTTTCTTTTGTCTATAAAAATTCTAAATATTCTTTTGTCTATCAAAAATTCTAAATATATATTTACTACTTATAATGGAAAACAAATCTTTCAAAGTTATCCATAATGTTATCAGCCTGTTGTTTCATTGACTGGTAGTTTATTGTACCATGGTCTGCGTCTGAAATTCTAAAGGGAAATATAATTAACATATAAATGGCAAAATTACTTTCTTTTACGTTTCTTTTATAAATGTCTCAGCATTTGGTAAAAGTGACGTGATTTCCCCAACTCGAACTACACTTGAGGGTAGAAAGTTATTACTACATACCTTCACTCCAATTTCTTCTGGTTTCTTGATTTTTAGGAGCACAAAACAATGTTCCGGTTCCTTTATGAAACTCAGTTTTGCATAAAGCACAACGACCCATTTTAAATTTTGTTTTTAGAAAAACAGATTTTTTATCCCACAAATTTTATTTGTTTAAAAAAAAGGATAATCTTATAACAACACTAAAACCGAACACTGAATCACTAAAATACTAGAATTAGTATTTTTTTATTTTAAATAAAACAAATTATTAACAAAATGTAACTCTTTGTTCACTATTTAACTTGTGTTCCAGAAAAATTTTTATTTGCTTATTTTGATTTTAACACCAACAAGAAAAAAAACAATAAAATTTGACATAATAGGTAATTTAGAGTTGCTCAGAAACTCGCAGATGCATATACCTGATAATAAATTTGCCTTCACTTCCATTGTTGTTTTTAAACATGTTATTAATATTCCTGTATAAAAACGCCAATATAAAACAATATCGACGCTTTTATATACAGATGTATGCATATATGCATATGCGAAGATATAAAATAAACGCTTATAAAAATTAAGTAAAGTTTTGAAATGTTTGAAAGTTTTCTCAATTTTAATTTTTTCTGAAAATTGATTTATAACTTCACATATAAATAATATTAAACAGAATTGACAACAAGTTATATTATAATAGTGCCTTCATAGTCCATGCAGATCGTAATGCAATAAGTTAATTAGAATTTATTTCGTCTTAAGCTGTTGTCCTACGATCACAGATACATAAATATACAATATAAATATTTTTATATAGCATATAGGATGTATGTACATATATATAATAGATATTTTTTTCCAATTATTTTTTTTATTTAGACCAATACTCAGGCGTAAACCCCTACTGATGCCGTGCATTGTATTGGAATTTTTTAAAGGACAGTATATGTATACATATTTATATATTTTTTTCTAATATAATAACTTTATTGACCTCTTGTTTAAATAATAATATATCTCTTTTTTTGAGCTTAAGGTCTTTTTATATTAATATATATTTATTTCTTTTCAATATTTCGCTGCCCCTACGTGTAGCGTCTTCAGGAATTATTATTATAACAAATAATAACAAAATGAAAAAATTTTTAAGACATATAAAAAATTTTCCCTCCAAAAATATTTGTCATTAAAATTTTAAAATTTTAAAAAATTCACCCTACAGACATTTTTTTGAAAAGTCGTATAACAATAAAAATTATAAAAATAATATTAACCCTTTGCACTCGAAGCTTTTTTTCACTCATAATACCAGCAACTCGAATCAATTTCAATAGAAAAACCATATTCACATATAAGTAAATGATATGCGCATAAAAAGAAAAGTCATAGTTGTATTTTAAATCTTTTTTAATTAATTATAGATACAAATGTTATAATATATAATAAATAAATATAATAATAAATAAATATATAATAAATAATATAAATAAATAAATGAAGTTATTACGATTTGTTTTTGTCCTTATGTTATGAACTGAAAATTATTTGCATTGTCTCCATAGCGGAGCCCTCGAGTTTGAAGATAAATTTTATATGGCTCCGCTCCGGAGCCCTCGAGTGCAAAGGGTTAATAATAAATAATAATAATAAACACAATATATATGTCTTAAAAATTTTTTCATTTTGTTATTATTTGTTATAATAATAATTCCTGAAGACGCTACACGTAGGGGCAGCGAAATATTGAAAAGAAATAAATATATATTAATATAAAAAGACCTTAAGCTCAAAAAAAAAAAGAGATATATTATTATATTTTTTTCTTATATTATTATTAAGCTCCTTAGGAATATGACAATTTGCACCTTAGAATGATAAAACCCAATATATACGAGTATACACTTACATTCAAATTAATTTTTTTTCTAAAAGTAATTAAGTTTATAGTTATTTTATTTTCTAAAATGGTAAAATATTGGATTATGTGAGTTTGTAATAAAAAAAATTGTTTTAACAATTAATACTTAAATTTTAGTAATTTTTTTCCCAAAACTAATATGATTTTCAACACAATTTTTTGTGCCATTTGAATAGGTTCACTATCATTCATTTAAAAAACTAGAGAAGAAAATGATTTTTTTGTAAAATTTTTTTTTAAGATTTCTTGCAATGTTTTAATTATTTAATAATAAGTATATTCTCCTTTATTCGATATAACTTAAAGAATACCATTTGGGACGGAGTTAAAAAGATTTTTAATTAATGATAATGAAATTTCGGACCAAGCTTTTTGAATTCCTCCAATTAAAGCTTCTATTGTTTCGTATTGTTTGCCGGACTCGTAGACTTTGAGAGAAAGCAAGCCCCATACATTTTCTATAGTATTTAAGTCAGGGGAATATGTGGCCATTTCAACATATTGACATTCTGGCTTTGAATCCACGCCTATACAACCCTGGCATTATATATCGGGGCATTATAATGTTGAAATATCCAGGGAATTGTTCTAAAAATACTTAGTAGAAAAATATGGAAACGCCTTTTCAAGGACTGTTTTGTAGTTGTTCGCTTTAATTTTTGATGTGAGGAATTGAAGCTCACATGTAGGATAGGATAGGAGGAAGTGGCAGCCTCGTAATTACAAGGCACACTTGAGCACGCATAGCGGCCCGTTGTGATACCAAATGATGTGGGGAGCCCTAATAGGCAGGGGCTCCACACAAGAAGCATTACTTCCTCAGAAAATTATGCTGGAAACCAGCCAGAGAGCCTAATAAATTTGGCAATTGATCCAATATCCAGGATCGACAGGTCAGTCAAGCCATCGAAAAAAGGAGATCCCAATGTAAGAAATCTGCGTCGAGCCAGAGATGGACACTGGCAAATATAGTGGACCACAGTCTCCTCTTCCTCAGCCGACCCACAGCCACGACAGAAGTCATTTGCGGGCAAGCGCAGTCTCTCCGCATGCCTGCCCATCACGCAGTGGCCCGTGAGGATAGATACAACGGAAGAGATGTCCCTGCGGTCCAGTTTAAAGAGTTGATTGGTACGCCTCAAGTCCAGCCTAGGCCAGGTGAGTCTAGCAACTTGGCAAGACTCCTCCCGCGACAAGGCTAGGTCCGCGTCCAATAAATGTCTCCTTCTAATAAGGAGCCTAACGTAGGAAGGAGGTATACCTACTTCCACGTGAGGATGAACCTCCGCCAGAGACGTACCCGTCCTAGCCAGTTCATCCGCAGTACAATTGCCCGCGATGTTCCTGTGACCAGGAACCCAGATCAGATTAACGACGCACTGTCTCGAGAGTGCCACAAGGGCATCGCGACAGTCGCCGACAATTTTGGAGTTTGTGGTCAAACTCGACAGGGATCTGACCGCCGCTTGGCTGTCAGATAATATGGTGATACTGGCAGTGGGAGTGCCACCCCGAAGTATCACCCTTGCAGCGTGACATATAGCCATTATTTCGGCCTGAAAAACGCTGCAGTAATCAGGGAGGCGAAGGGATATGGAGAGGGCGAGCATCTCCGAATAGATCCCACACCCCACTTTATCTCCAATCCTGGAACCATCAGTATAGACTTCCAACGATCCACTGGGGATGACCCCGCCAGAGGCCCAGTCATCCCTACTTGGGATCATCACGTGGAAGTCTCTGCGCAGTTCCAGTCTCGGTGAGGTGTAATCAATATTGTCCCATATCCGAGGTTCCTCCAAAAGAATAGAGGAGTGCCCCGAGGGTACAAAATTCCACCGTGTTAGTGCGTTAAGTCTTACCGCCACCAGTTTAGGCTGCTGCCTGGCAAGAATCTTAGACGGAAGCCACCCCAGCATAACAAAGAGTGCCTTTGTGGGGGTGGTCCGTAATGCACCATTAATCTGAATTGCCGCGAAGCCTTTTTCGCCCGTCTAATCGCATATTTCAGCTCTCGTTTAAGCTCACATGTACCATAATATGAAATCGCCCCCACAACACTACACTTCTCTCACAGCTATTGAGACGACTAAGGTGGCGTTCCTCCTTACGTAGGTTCTGAAATTAGTAGTTGTATTCACCCGGACCTTCCAAATTAAACTTTTTTTCTTCTGAGAAGACAACACGATAGCATTTATTTTTATCGCTCATGTGTCCTCGTGCAAACTGCAGCATTAAGAGATGGTTTTTTTTTAATTTTCAATATCTTTAAATGTTTAGAACTTCAAATAACACGTCTTTTGCTCTCACATGTACAGTGGCACAGTAAAGTCTGCATACCCCCTTAAAAAACGATGTTTTGAGCTATCTACGAACAATGCAACAGCAAAATACATTTTAAACAATTTCATACTAACAACAACAACAAAATTTTGAGAAAAAATTTGTTTTCTAAAAGCATTTATTATTAAAAATAAAAAAAGGTCATTTTTTAAACACAGAAAAGTCTACATACTTTGTACAAAAAATTAATTTTACATAAAAATAAAAGCAAAAGTAAACAAAATTAATATTTTGTGGCCCCACCTTGGCTTTGTATGACAGCATTTAATCTATTTTTCAAAGAATTTACTAATATTTTTGTGTAATTATTTGAAATTAAATTCCATTTTTCAAGCAGAGCGTTTTTAAGGTCCTGTTTATTTTTAATGTTCCTTTTTCTAACCCGAAGGTCTAGTTTATCCCATAAATTCTCAATGGGGTTCAAATACGTTGACTGGGGATAAAATGAAGTTGATGAGACATGTTATAGAGTAACCATTCTTTAACAACACCAGCGGTATGCTTTGGGTCATTGTCTTGTTGAAAGTACCAACCTTCTGTAGGACACAATTTATCCGTGGATTGCCTTGGATTATCTTTGAAAATATTCAAATCCATGCGATCCATATTAATATCGATAAATGCTAAATTGCCCACTCCAGCCGCCGTCATGCACACCCATACCATAACGGAGCATCGACCGTGTTTCACTGTAGGAAACAAGTTTTTGGGTAATAGTGCTTCATTATTCCGACGCCATACTTTTTATTTTCAGTCTAAATCAAACAAGTTGAACTTGCTTTCGTCAGTAAATAAAACATTTGCCCAAAAACCTTCATCTTTATCAATGTATTTCTTACCAAATTCGACAAGTTTTTGCATATTTATTTTACTTATAAAGGGTTTCTTTCGAGATACACGGTTATGAAGTCTATTAATTTTCAATAGATGTCTCACCGTTTCTGGATGCACTGAAGCAATATCCTGGCCTTCCAAAGTATTTGCAATATCTATTGCAGTAATTTTAGGGTTTTCTTCAACATATAACAAAATTTGGCGCCTTGCACGCAGAGTCAGTTTAGGTGGGCGACCACTTCTTGGTTTGGTTGCCTCACTTTTTGTTTGTTTATACTTTCGAATTATTGTCTGAATGCTTGATTTTAGATGCCCAACTAGTTTTCCAATCTCTTTTAATGACTTATTTTCTTTATGATACTTTACAATAAGCTCACGTACTTGAACACAGATCTCTTTACCCATTTTGGTTAAATAAGAAAAAGTACAATGTTAACATCGAATACAAGAACTTAATTTCTACTAATAGTATTTTGTATAGACGCCTGAAGTGGTTAGTAGCACTATTTGAGAACAGAGTTGTATTATATCTACTTTTCGACATAGCCGTATGTAGACTTTTCTGTGTTTAAAAAATGAATTTTTTTAATTTTTGTTAATAAATGTTTTTGGCATAACATTTTTTTCTCAAAATTTTGTTGTTGTTGTTAGTTTGAATTTGTTTGGAATGTATTTTACTGTTGCCTTGTTCGCAGATAAATCAAAACATCGTTTTTCAAGGGGGTATGCAGACTTTACTGTGCAACTGTACGTACTCACACCTATAGGCAGAAAATAGACAATTTATTTATTTTATGTATATTTCAGTGAGAGAAAATGTTTAATGAAATGTATGAATATCAATTTCTATATTCAGAAAAATGTTTTGGTAAAGCTGAATACTTGGTGTGTCAACGTTCGTTGTCACAACCAAAAAATTTAATATGGATCATTTTCAATTATGTCACAAGGAATATGAAAATATTGTTATTATGCAATTAACATTGAGGATGTCATTCAAAGTTGTATTTAATATACAATAGGGTAGATTGACATTGAAGCTACCTAAGTAGGAAAAAAATTTTTTTTTTTCAAAAACCTTTCATTTCTCAACATAGTCTCCTTTAAGCTCCATACACTTAGTAAGACGATTTTCCAACTTTTTTATACCATTTGAATAATACGATTTTGGGAACTCCTCAAAATACGCATTATTTTCGGTAATCACTTCTTCGTTTGAGATGAATCTTTCCTGCGAGCCATTTCTTTAAGTTTGGAAACAGGAAAAAGTCACTAGGGGCTAAATCTGGACTATAAGGTAGATGATCAACTAATGCGAAGTGGATTTCTCGTAGTTTTAGCATCGTATCTAATGCTGTGTGAACCAGTGCGTTGTCTTGAAAAAATAGCACTTTTTTCTTGTTTAAATGTGGTAGTTTTTCATTGATTGCATCAACAAATTGATCCAATAATGCACGATAATACTCTCCTGTGATTGTGGATACCTTTTCAAGATAATCGATGAGCAATATTCCGTGTGCATCCAAAAATACAGTGGCCATAACCTTGCCAGCCGATTTCGCTGTCTTCGCCTTCTTCAAAGCACTTCCACCAGCTCCCACCCATTGCTTCGATTGATTTTTGGTTTCAGGTGTGTAGTGGTGGACCCACATTTCATCATCAGTTATAAATCTACGCCAAAAATCAGCAGGATTATGCTTTATCATGTCCAAACACCGCTGTGAAGTGATCTCTCGAACTCGTTTTTGTTCAACACTGAGCAAACGCGGCACCCATCTTGCCGATAGCTTTTTCATATGCAAATCTTCATGCAAAATGTTGAACACACGTTCATATGATATGTTTACCATTTCAGCAATCTCACGTATTTTGACCCGGCGATCATTCATAACGATATCGAGGATTTTCTTGATATTTTCTTCAGTAATCACCTCTTTTGGCCTTCCTGTTGATGGTATTGTTGCAGTGCTTGTTCGGCCCCGTTTAAATTCAGCAATCCAATATTTTACCATATAATCTGACGGAGCAGATTCGCCGTAATGTTTATCAAGCTTTTCTTTTGTCTTTCGCCGTTTTGCCTTTCAAATGATAGTGTTTAATCACTACACGAAATTCAGTTTTTTCCATTTTCCAAGAAACATAAAAGTTGCTTACTTCAAACGACTACAACAAATAAACTAATCGATAAAATTTGCTAAAACTTAAACAGCTGACGTTTGACAGATCGTAATTTCTAAGAAAGAAGAAGTTTTAGTGTTTGTGCTGCCATCTAGCGCTAGGTAGCTTCAATGTCAATTCGCCCCTATATATATATAACACAAAGAACTCTGATGAGACCTTTCGTAGCTGGGTCGAAAACTAGTTCAGTTCTGCTAGTGTTTGTACATATTCCTTAACGGATGTTAATTCTCATAACAATACCAGTATTAGGATCTTAGGCTATTAAATTTCATACAATAAGTATAATAAAGATCCATTAAAATATTCGAATTTAATTCGAAAATGTACTTATAATAATTATAAATTTGCTGGCCACAGCACATAACCCATTACTGATTAAAAATTGGTAATAAAAGGGTAAATTGTAAAATAAATATGTAATTCCGGTTACTTAGAATATGGTAACACTTACATTGAAAAATATGTTAAATTTGAATAAATTTCAACAAATAGTTGAATTTGAAAAAATTTTCAGTTCATAAGGAAAAAAGACTGGTGAGAATAACATTCAAAAATAATTCACATAATCTATTTCCAATAGATTGTGCTTTAAATAGAAATATAAAAATATGAATATGTATAACACAAAGAACTCTGATGAGACCTTTTGTAGCTGGGTCGAAAACTAGTTCAGTACTGCTAGTGTTTGTACATATTCCTTAACGGATGTTAATTCTCATAACAATACCAGTATTAGGATCTTAGGCTATTAAATTTCATACAATATTTATTTATTTATTTATTCATTCAAGTAATACAAGCCTTCAAGGTCAAAATTACATATTACTTAGCAATAACACCTAAGTATAAGAAGGTATTTAAAGAAACAAATTCCATAAATAATAAAAAAATTATAATTATATTGTACATATATACATATACTTAGTATAAAATATATACGCCCGCACGCAAAAAAAGTTATGTACGTAGACTATAGTTCAAAAACTGTATTGCAAACAAGCAGTCTAATTCATAATGGAATAAAACTAGAGCTGGCAAACAATCGATAGTACTATCGATAGTTTTATTTTTATTAGACTATCGATGTTATTTTTTCGATAGCGATAATATCGTTAAATGTTGCATTTAATTGACTTATGCAGATTTCTTTAGCTTAAAACCATCATCGCTTCAACAATTGCAACAGGCCAGATTTTTTCAAGTTGCAATAACTTAACTCGAATTGTACATATTTTTAATTGCATCTCCTTATAGAATCAAGCAAGAAAATCGGAAGTTTGGAAATTTTTTCTAAAAGCAAAAGATATAGAAAACGCACAATATCGGCTGTTTTCGAAAATTTACAATACTAGAGGCAACACATCAAACTTATTTGACAACCTAAAACGTGCCCATCCATCTCATAACCAACTGCCGAAACAATCAAACACAATCCAGTATTTTGTCAAAGTGTCTAAAACCTATAAAGGGGATTCCGAATGGAAAAAACTACTACATACTACTTTAATATCTTTGGTCGCAAATGATTTACAGCCAATGATTACAGGATACATGTTTCCGAGATTTTATTAAATGCTAAATACCCGCTACATCTTTCCTTTAAGAAACTCTCTGAAAAATGTGATGATGGTAAATTTGTTTAATACAACCAAGAGTAAATTGCAAACTATGCTTAATGAAGTGCAAATCTGAGCTATTACAACAGACTTGTGGACTTCAAGCGAAAAGAATGGCTAACTTACCATAACGTGTCACTTTATATGAAACAAGTTTGATCTTCGTGGGATGGATGGGATACTTCGGACAAGGCAAAGTCTCTGATTGGGGTCAACATGGCGGCCTCCAGAACGATCCTTGTTCCCGTTGTATTCAAGTCGACATACAGCCTCCACGTGGCCCTCATGGATAACATTCTAGCACCCGCTAGCTTGTTAACTAATGTATGCGGCGATTGTCCAATCCCCTGGACTTTAAATTTGGGTTGTGCGTAGGGCTTGAAACCCACCACGTAAAAATATTCTTCAATGAAAACTTCAGAAAAAGCCTCTTAACGGACCCCCTTTTATGTTGACGACCATGGCAAACGTTTTAAGGACTATGATTTAACCCATTAAAGGTCAAGAGTGCCATACGGCACTCAAATATGTGGTATGTTTAACACGCTTTAATAAAAAACTAGATAAAAATTCCATTCTGTATTTTATGTACCGTTATTATTTTATTTGTTCACAATCAAATTATATGCTTAGCAACTCAGTAGCTTAGAAGCTGTTGCAAGTAGCACATATTTTATTGTAGGCTGTCTGTTTCTTCTTCAAAATTTTCACAAAGTCATGAGCAGTCGAAGGTAAGAAGTGTATAAATAATTTTTGTGTAAGAATTGTAACAAGAAATTTACTTTTTTTAAAAACCAACAAAATAATGATTTTAAATAATAAAACTTTCTGAAATATTATGATGTGTATTTTCTAAAAACGATATTTAAAAATTGAAAGTGCCATATGGCACTCTTGGCAAGTACTTAGATAAAATTAATACCCTTTCCTTAGACTCAATCCACAACAAATTCTAGACTATTTGTCAGAATTAGAAACTGGTGAAAATAAAATTTATGAAATTATTATTGAACCACCATCGGAAGAATATGCATCAGGAGAAGATGACGCCGATGAGGACTCAGTTGGAAACAGTCTAGATATTCACCATAATCAAATTCAAGATTGTGTTTTTGTTGTAAAAAATAGTGAAGATTTAGGAGAAAACTGGAATTCCAGTTTTACATTATTTAAAACATCATGGCTATAATGGAACTGGTACTATTCGTGAGAATAGTATTCCTAAATCTTGCCCTTTGGAAGGACAAAAGGAAATACAAAAACATAAACGAGGATTTTCGATATCTCGACAAATTCAAGGTACCGACATCATTTTTACAAAATGGGTAGACATAGTGTCGCTTCGAACTTATTTGGTGAGGAGCCCAAAGACAGTGCTCAGCGTTATTCACGGGAGGTGCAACAAAGAATAAACATTTCACGTCCTGCTGTTGTATCAGCATATAATCGAAGTATGGGTGGAGTTCATCGTATGGATTAAAATGTCTCTAATTATCGCATTGCTGTACGTAAAAGGAAGTGGTGGTGGTCAATTTTTACTTGGACTATAGATGTCGCAATTCAAAATGCGTGGCTGTTACATAGAAAGTCTAAAAACAGTATGTCACAGTTAGAATTTCGGCGAAGTTTGGTCCAACACCTATTAAAAACTTGTGGTGATAAGTCCCGTTCAGACTTCACAACTCGGCGATTTGCTCATATTGCTAATGCATGTACTCGTTATGATGGTATTGCTCACTATGTGCAACCCTGTAATCGACGTCATTGTGCTCTAAAAAGTTGTAAAAGCCAAACCAGAACTGAATGCAAAAAATGTAACGTTGGCTTATGTATAAAATGCTTTGTCTCATACAATACAGAAAGAATTCCACAATAATTACAATATCTTTTTCTTATTTTGTGTAATTTAATGTATATTTTTGTACCTTATGATTTATAATATGAATATTAGATCTCCTGAAATCAAATAAATAAGTGAAATAACTCTATAACTTTTTATCAAACACATGCAACATAGCTAGTAAAGAAGTGGACAAGAGTGCCATATGGCACTCTTCTCTGGGGCGGACCAGGTAGGTCGTAAAGGTAAAACGGTACAAAAATTGGAATTAGGGTACAAATATTAGTATATGTGCCAAGTTTTATTAAAATTGCTTCACAAGGAGCCCGTGACCATTAATGGGTTAAGGATATGCACCTGGAACGTGAGAACCCTTTATAGGGAAGGTGCCTCTATCCAATTGGCGGATGCTCTCATTCTTCGAAACATGGTAGTTTGTAGCACCAGGTTCCAGCATCTCGATATCCATAAGGCCACTTGGCTCTCTCACGATCTATCTACCAACAACCAGATCGATCACATTGTGATTGATGGAAGGCATGTATCCAGCATACTAGACGTGCGCACATTTAGAGGTCCAAATGTCGACTCGGACCATTATCTTGTCGCAGCCAAGATGCGACTGCGCATATGCACAGCGAATGTGGCACGTTCTAGTGTTCGAGGGAAGCTGTATATCAAAAAGCTGCGATCACAAGAGACAGCCAGGTCGTTTTCCGATCGTCTTTCTAATGAGCTCCATTGCATCCCGTCCTCTCTCGAAAGTATTGGTGGACAGTGGTCTCACATTGCTCACTCTCTGCGCAACGCTGCCGAAACAGTCCATGGTTTTGAGCGTCCTCCCCGCAGAAACCAATGGTACGATGAAGAGTGTTGTGAGGCCACTGCGGCAAAGAATGCTGCCTACAGAAGAACGTTGCAGTCCACCACTACAAGAGCAACTGTGGAGGTGTACAGAGAGAAGAGAAGGGAAGAGAGACGCCTATTTAGAAGTAAGAAAAGGGAGCAAGAAAGGCGTGATCGTGAGGAAATCGAGATGTGCAGGAGTAGACATGATGCTCGAAATTTTTATAAGAAGATAAGGCGTCTTACTACTGGTTTTAACCCGGAGCAACCTCCTGCAGAGACGAACATGGTAATCTGGTTACAGATGCACATGGTGCACTGAGATTATGGAGACAGCATTTCTGTAATCTACTGAAAAGCGATGATGATACAAATTCCGCTGCTAGAGATGCTGTGCCGGACCCAATCAATGATGACGTTGTGATCCCGTGCCCCAGCCATGAAGAGGTCAAGGTTGCCATATGGCGACTGAAGAACAACAAAGCAGCCGGACCTGACGGTCTGCCCGCTGAACTCTTCAAGTATGGAGGCGATGAGTTGGTTAGGTGCATGCACCAGCTCATTTGCAGAATATGGCTGGAAGAAAGTATGCCCGATGATTGGAATCTCAGTGCTCTCTGTCCGATCCTGAAAAAGGGAGACCCCACAATATGCACCAACTACAGTGATATAAGCCTTCTCCCTATCGCATATAAGGTTCTTACGAGCGTATTGTGTGAACGACTGAAGCCATTCGCCATCTCACTGATTGGACCTTATCAGTGCGGCTTCAGACCTGGTAAGTCCACCATTGACCAGATATTCACACTGCGCCAAATCCTGGAGAAGACCCATGAAAGTCAAGTCGACACACCACCTCTTTGTCGACTATAAGGCAGCGTTCGATAGCCCGATAAGGGATCGCGTATATGCAGCAATGTCTGAGCTCGGTATTCCTGCAAAATTGATAAGACTGTGCAGAATGACGTTGAGTAATTCTCGCAGCTCCGTCAAGGTAGGAAGAGACCTCTCCGAGCCTTTTAACCCTAGAACACTAACGCTAATTTTTACGCAATTTTTCAAGTTAACAAATTTTCAATTTATTTACTTTAATTAAATTAATTTATTTATTTTTATAAAATAAATTTAATAAAAAAATAATTTTTACTATATTTACATTATTCAGTTATCGTTTTTCATACAATTTTGACAAATTAAAAAAAAAGTGCACGTAAAATTTACTTAGGTTAGTATTCTAGGGTTAATACCGTGCGAGGTTTCAGACAGGGCGATCACTTATCCTGCGACCTCTTCAATTTTGTCATGGAGAGTGTTTTGCGAAAGGCGGGTGTGCATCGTAATGGCACTATTTTTAACAAAAGTGTCCAGCTCCTTGCGTATGCAGACGATATAGACATCATTGGGCATACCCTCTTTTTTACTGTAATCCGCTGCAGTTATATACATATATGTATGAGTCGTCGTTGTTCAGTATGGTGTTTGAGTCCAGTAAGTAGTGGTACTATATGACCACATGTAATCGGTATGATTTCTAAATCAATTGTAAAGACACGACTAGATCCGTTTGGTTAACTAGTAGTTACTGAAACTAGATTTTTTTCTCTTCCAAAATGAGGAAGTTGACTCGTAGTTGATGTATTAGGTGGGGTTGTTATAGGATATGAATTTTCATGCAATTTTGTAGTTGTTAAAGAATTGTTTGTCTGGTTCAAAAACCATTGGCAAAATCTTTTTACATAGATTGCATTTCTTTGGTAATAAAAAGTAAATGAACATGACCTCTTTTACCATAAGTAACATCAAATTCAACAACATTTTTCATGCATGTCTCCAACGCCTCTAAAGCCACAATGTGCTAAAGCTTTATTTTCAACTGGAGTTGATATGTTTTCCAAGCACATACTTAGGTTTTACTCGAACGGGTAATTAACAAACAAATTCAATAGATATTATTTTTAGCTGCAAATAGAAATTAAATTTATAAAAAAAGATATAAGTTTGACAAAATTATTCCTACTTACCAACGCAAAATTCTAAACACATTTTACAAATAAATAAAAATACTTATGAATACACAATTTTTTGTTTTGTTTTCCTATTAAAAAATCAAGTATCGTCTTGCTCTTTTACCTTATTCATTTTCTTATGCTTAAAAAAATCATGCTTTTTTGTCGATTTTTCCACGATGTAAAATAATGTAAACAAATCGAACAGCTGATTTTTACTTTTTGAGCTGTCATTTCTTTCATCACTGTATACATTTGCTTGAAATGTTAACAGTACCAAGTCTTTGACATTTTTGTTTATACAACAACAAAGTATTCGTATCGATCTGACTAAGCAGATCGATTTAATGATTGCTCAATAATTTTAAGTGTTCAGTTTTTTTTTTTTTGTTTTAAAGATTTTTTTTTTTATTTTAAAATTCTGAAGTTTGGTGCTGTAAGCTAGATATTAAAATTAAGATTTTTGTAAATTTAGTCTTAAGACCAAATTCAAATAATAAAGTTGTATTAAAATTTTAAAAGTGTAGTTTTTTTTTAAATTCTAATCAACATAACTCGCGCTAAGCAGAAGCGCCTGGAGACTAGTGCTGAAGCAGACCGAAACCCGTTAACGGGTTGTTATGGCCAGCTAAGTAAGTAAGTAAGTTTGTTCTTCGTATGACTGTTTTGTCTATATGCTAACAGGAACATGAAATTTAACCTTTCTAAAATAATTCGATACTATCGATAGTTTTTGAGCCAACTATCGAAAACATCGAATGGTGCGACTATCGATAGTTTTCCAGCTCTAAATAAAACCTGCTTATAAGGGCGTTATAAGCAAAACGTTGGTCTCAGTCTCTAACTCAAATAATTTAAAATTTACAGGAGGAGGTAAAAATACAACATATACTGTAATTATTAATATACAACTTTTTATTAAATGCTGTATAATTGCTTGAAATACCGTTATTTTTAATAATATTGTAAACATTCTTTGTGAGGAGCGGCATATTTCTAAATTGCATTGGATTCACTAAAAGAAGTAAGTTTTGAAAAAATTCGAGTTAGGGCCTTTCTACCTGAGACCAACGAAAAGCTCTTAATTTTGTATTCATAATCAACAAACAGTATCATAACGCTCTCATAAACCATTTCTAAATGAGGAATTTTTATTGTAGGTTTCTACCTACTTTAACCGTACAATAAAACGACATTTGTGAGTTGGATTGGATATTGTATAAATAAAAGTGGAATAATATAGTAGTACAATGAATACAACTATTGTAATATACAATAATTGCAAGTACAGGTACATATGTACATACATTTTTAAATTCACATAATTAAAAATTTTCGTATAATAGCAATTGATTGCAGTCTCTGTACAAAATAAAATTCCTAAATGGCCAAAAATTGTTTTTATTTTGTATTTCATATGCCATCTCTTTCCTTTACAAGCTCTGTCATCAGTGCCTGTAGAAATTACGAATATAAATCTCTCTTTCTCTCCAGTTTACAATTCCATTTTACCAAATTTTGCACAAACCAAAAAGAGAATGGTAGTATTCGATTACTTTATACATGAATTAAAAAAATTTGTTGCAAAGGAAACATTTTTTTTTTAATTTTTCAATTTGTTTTAGTTATTTTTTTTAACAGCAGTAAATATTATTTAAATCACATCTGTTTTATGTATAATTGTGTTACTATTAAATTTTTATGAATATTAAAAAATTACCGATGTAACCGATAGCTTTTATTGTGCATCAAATAATAGCATGAAATAACATCATAATAGTATGTGTAAACTATGTAACGCAGTTTAATTTGAAAACAAACAAGAAAAACCCCAATATGGAAAATCACAACGAATTTATAAACTAAACCTCGACGTTAGACATATAAGTTAACAGTTTTAGCCTGAAAGCATTATTCGAAACTGAAAGTCCAGTCAGAAACATTCCTAAGACACTATTCTATGTTATTATGCAAAATATCAGGAGAATTTCGATCGCAACTAATATTAATAACAAATTTATTTCCAACTTTACTTTTAAAAGAAAAAAATATTTATATGAAGAATATTTCAAACAATTCAAACTTGAAGCCAAAAACATAAAAACACTTACAAAACCATATCGAGCAGAAGTCTTTTGTAATCATATTTGCTAAACTGTTATCCGGGCTAAGTATATAGCAAATGTTATTCCAAATACTGCTGCTAAGTAAAGCGCTTTAAAAACACTATTTAAAAGCTGTTATTATTTTTCACTTTAATAAATCTATCATAAGTACGCTTATGAAAAGTTGTGGAAAATTGTTTATGAAAAGCTTATGCCCCCGTATTCATAAAAACTATTTTAGGTTTATTGAGGGTTTATTTGACAACTATAGAAATTTGTCAAATAAGTCCTCACTAAACCTAAAATAGTTTTTATGAATACGGACATTAGTCTCCAGTTCATTTACATTTCGCTTTCGGAATGGTTTGTTGGGATTTGGCTTATTTGGACCACTCATATGTACGTATATGAATTTCGTTAAAGTTTTTAAACAGCTGCATTTAAAAAATGCAGATTTTAATTTGTAACAACAGAATTATAAATTTCTTAAAACAATTATTAAAGGCATAATTTTAATTTTTTAGCTTAAAGCAGTGCAATTAAGTAGTGATTTAAAAATCCTAGCTACCGCTGAAGTACAATTCGACTCAGAACTTCCAGAATTTCGTACATCGGGAGGCGTTAATATTGGCACAAAAAAGAATGAGTAAGATTAAAATTATAAACTTACAGCTCTTTTAATATTTAAAATAAGTAATTTTCTCTAATTAGATATTTTGTTCAACCCGTTATGTGGGTTAAGGCCTTAGACATTGTTATGGATCGTTTGGTTATGGAAGGTGCTGATTTAAGTACTGTAGAAGCACTTGGAGGATCAGCACAACAACATGGTTCCTTATATTGGTCTCGACATGGTATAAAGGCTTTAAACAATCTCGATTCTGATAAATTTCTGCATTTACAAATTGACGATTCAGCATTTGTGCTGACGAGAACACCAATATGGATGGATGGATCCGCGGAAAATCAGTGCCTTGAAATGGAAACTGCTATAGGTGGTCGTGGTAATATGGTCAGTCTAACTGGAAGTAAGTGCTACCCACGATTTACCGGTCCACAAATACGTAAAATATATCAACAACGAACACACGCTTATGAAGACTCAAAGCGTATATCTTTAGTAAGCAGTTTTTTGGCTTCAATTTTTTTGGGGGATGTCGCACCCATTGACTACGCCGATGCTTCAGGAATGAATTTATTCGACATTACGACAAAGAAATGGTCAAAAGCTTGCCTTAATGCATGTGCACCAGACTTAGAAGAACGTTTAGGTGAACCTGTGAAAACATGTTCAATTATAGGAAAAATATGTAAATTTTTCGTTCATCGATTTGGTATGCCAGAAACATGTAAAGTAGCTGCTTTTACAGGTGATAATCCTTCTGCATTATGCGGTATGCTGATAGAAAAAGATTGTTTAGTTATGTCATTGGGCACCAGTGACACATTAATGATGAATTTAGAAAAACCTACTTTATTAGAGGAGGGTCACGTTTTATGCCATCCGACTGATGAGAATCAATTTATGGGTCTTCTGTGGTAAATAAAATACGAAAACAGATGTTTTAAAAGAAGTTTAGTTTAATGTTTATATTTTTAGTTTTCGTAATGGATCTTTAGTAAGAAATACGATAAAACATACAGAGGCTAAAAATGATTGGAAAACATTTAGTGAGTTGCTTGATTCCACACCACGTGGTAATTATGGTAATATGGCCATACATTTCCATACAATGGAAATCATACCATCTGCTAAAGGAATACTGCGTTGGAACAAAACCCATACGAACACTTCACCAGAGGCCATTAAGGGAGTAAATAAGTATAAATACAGACAAGACTTTTTAAATAAATAAATATTTTTTAACGATTATAATTATTAAAGATTTACATCGCCAGAAGCAGAGATTCGGGCATTAATCGAAGGGCAAATGTTACACCGTAGGGCAGTAGCTACTGACATGGGATTTCATTTCAGAAACAAAACTAAAATTATTGCTACCGGGGGAGCATCTGTCAATAAATCCATATTGCAAGTAATTGCTGATGTTTTTAATGCTCCAGTTTATAAACAGGTATGTTCATAAAATTGTTCAGTATATTTTGTAATTATTTTACAACCATTCATATTTTTAAGTACAGAAAGAAAGTGAGGCTGCCCTATTAGGTGGTGCCTACCGTGCGAAATATGCGAACTATTTGTATAATTTAAATCAGCATTCGTCTGTTACAAACGAACATGTGGAGCAGAAAGTAGACGCGTTGACTTATTATGATTTTATAATGCCTTTGCTTCCTGATCATTTAGAACGCATATGTGAACCAAGTAAAGATAGTGATGAAATATACATTCCCATGTTGGGCCGCTATCGTCAAATGGCGAATATAATACAATCAGCTAAATAATACTAATATTACTATAGAAGGAAGAATTAAACTCCACGTACATCTTCAAAAAAAAAAAAAATAAAAAGAACCTTGATATTTTAATGAACACATTCCTCTAGATCGAATGTCTTTTAATTTAGGCAAAACCTTAATATAATTATACTTTGTTTATTAATAAAAGTGCAATTAAATGTTTTTAAATTAATTTAAAAAACAAATTTCATTATTAATTATTTTTGTATAACTTCTTCATGGTAATATTTATTTTTTTCTTCCACCACGTTCTTTAATTTGTAAATGAACGGTTGCTCCACTGAGTAAATTGTAGAAAGCCATGGTATTGCTATCTTTAAAGAACATACCCTAAAATAAAACATACAACATACATAATTAGGTACAATTACGAAAAATGAATAAGAAAAGTAAATAGGTTTTACTTGAAAAAATTTACTCTAGTTTTATTATTTATTTAAAGAATTTAAAAAGGAAAATTATATTACCTCATATGATATTTTTTGTTTGGCTGGTGGCATTCCAGTTTCTTCTTGAATTTTACTTTTCAAAAGTGAAACTGGATCGGTTAATGCCAAAGAAACAGCAATTGTTTGTCCATTTAATTTCCATTCAGATTTATCAAGAACATTTGGAATTTGAACTTGAATAGTTATTGGACTCTTAAAGAAAGCAGTAAATAAGAAAATTATGAATAAATAATAAGCAATAAAATACCTTATGCATTGAAATAAATTCTGTTTCAGGAACCAGATTATCTTCAGACCTTAACTTTTTATTAGGTGGTTCATCATCAACTGTTAATTGTTGAGAAACAGGTATAATACCTTGATCTAATACAGGTGGAGCAGGTGAAATTTGAGGCGGTCCACCAGGAGTAGATGGTAATGGAGCTATGTAACCTGGCACGGCGAAAGGTGGAGCTAAATTTTAATATAAAGAGTTAAATATAATTAATAATACTTTATTTGTTTTGTCAAACGTACGCATAATTGGCGGTGGTCTCATTTGCATCATCATAACTGGAGGTTGTGGGGGCATTGCATGTTGTTGCTGCTGTGATTGGGAATGATGCTGTGGTGGCTGATGATGATGTAGCTGTTGTGGTGGCTGGTGTGACTGATGTTGAGGATGTCCTACTTTGACTATATTTGGATGATGCTGATTAGCTCCAGTAGGTTTACCCCCAACGGGTTTGGGCCCAATTTTTTCCTTTTCCTCATCTGGTAATAGTCCCTTAACCTTTATTTGCAAATTCATTGCAATAAACACAACAATGGAATGAAACATATACATATGTATGCATGTATTTTGTTCTTACCTTGTGAATTTGGTGAATTTGATCTTCCAGGGTTATATTTGCTCGAGCTGCACGCGTAGCTGCTTCAACGCTTGAAGTATGACCATCCCATGTTACACGGTCATCTTTCTTTGTTTCTTCTTCACCCAATTTTTTACCGATTACAGTTTCCTCATCACCTACACCAAAAATATCTGTACGACGTTCAGCTAATTGTTTTAAACTTGCTTCAATTGCAGTTCCAGCAGCATAAACGTTTTCTTGATTAATCTTTTCCACAGTGTGTTTGTCACGTTGTTCTACCCATCGTGGATCCAATAGTCCTATACGCATGTGCTCAGCCACCTTTGAAGCTGGAATCTTTTCACCTGTGATTGGTGATATTAAAAATTCATCTGCAGCTGCTGGTTTAGGTGGTTTAACTTGAGCTGCTTTTGGATCATATTTCTTCACCACAACTTTATCATGAGTAGGTGGCATAAGAGGAGCAACTGGTGGCTGAATTTTATTAGTTGAAGGAGACTCTTCATCACTGGAAGCCTCATCCATGTCCTGCACTTGAATATTATCTTTTTTGGATGACTGATGTTGATAAGAAACGTCTTTCATGTGAATGCCAATACGATTTTCCATTTGCGACAATTTAAGAGCACCACCTGCGCTAGGTGTATCTTGGCTATCCTCGTCATCAGATTCTATTTGCATTTCAATATCACCATCTTCTTCTTGTAATCTTTCTTCCATTAAAACACGCGCACCTACTTCCTCTGGCGTAGTTGGTGGAGGAAAATTTCCTGTTTCAAACGGTTGATAGTCAACCGTCTCTACAACAACAAAATCGTGCCAATCGATTTGAGCATAAGCCACTAAAAGTAAATTACAGAAAAGTATTGTAAGGCAATTTATTAAACGAGTACAATCGTATATACATGCTGATTTCAAATCGTTGGAAGACAAATTTTCTTTGTTTTCTTAAATTTTCTCAATAAATATAGAATCTGTACCTAGTCATATACAAATGGAGGTTAGCGACATCCAGTTTGATTCTAATTTGAAGGCAAAATTCATTGAAGTTGGGGTCTGTGAATTTAAAAGATATTTGTCAGCCACATTTGAAACACTAAAGATTCGCATATATAAATATGCTAATGTTTGGAAGTACTTATCGGTGCGAACAGTTATTTTCTCTTATGAAAGGAAATAAGTCTCCAATCAGATCAGGAATTACTGACAGTCATTTCGAGTCAGTTTTAATATTAATCATTGCAAACAAAATTACCCCGAAGGCAGAAATATAGTTGCAGAGAATAAGTGCCAAATATCTGGAAAGAAATATTAATTGTACCTTTTTTATACTTTTCAAAATAAACCTTGTTTACTATTATTTTTTTTATGGCCCATATAAACTTTTATATTCTTTATTTTGCCCATGTTAGGATTTGAGTTTGACATGTTTGCTATGCACTATCATGTAAATGGTCTCAAATGTGCTTTTAGAGATAGAAGAGTAATCAGTGCCTCGTTTCTGTATTACTCGACTCGAGTAATATCTCACGTGAAACGAAAAAATTGAAACAAAAACTAGGCGAATTGACACAAAAAGTGTTGTTTCTCACATGCGTGTTTCTGTATGTAAAATAATGCTAGTACTATCTGTCATTTATGCCATTTTCCAATTATTATTGGAAAAATGTGAGTAAAAGTGTTTCTGTATCTTTTTTTTTGTGAAAACTGAACCGAATGAAGTGTCAAAATAAGCCGCATATTTAAACGGTGCGAAAAGTGTTTTGCAAACAAAAAAAAAAAAACAATTTTTGTATTTTGTGTCTTTTTTAAATAATATTGTGTGGCTTTTTTATTAAAAATAATATTGCGTAGCTTTTTTAATATACATACATATTTATATATGATATACAGTCTGTCAATAATGAGTTTGCACATTAAAAATAACCAGCATTTATTTACATTCATTCGTAATTTAACGGTACTTTCATTGCCAAAAATTAATTTTTTTATATGTATACCAAATTTATAGGTGTTTACAGTAATCTTGTAGAAAAAAATCTTGGAATCAGTTTAAAACAAGAAAAAAATGCAACAAAAACAAATTTTTCCCTCATTTTACACTGTCAAGAAACTCTTTGCACAAAAATGATTTCTTTCATTTGATGTTAATTGGGAGTTAATAACTTGTAGTTTTTACAACTAAACGGTGATTTACTGTTATAATTTAAGTAAATTTTTTATACCAATCACTTTTTAAATTAATTTGCACTGTATTTTTGTATCACATACCTCTTATATATACAATATTTGAAATTTTAAAAATGATGGGAAGAAAATAATCGTATAGTACTATTCCATCGCTTTATTATAATCGTCAACGGGAAAGAGTGCAGTTGAGTTGTCGGCAGTGTTTTTAGTTTCACCCAGTACAATTTACAACATAATAAATCGAGTTGAAAAAGAGAATAGATTGGAATTAATGTCAGGAGGTGGGCGAAAAAAATATAATAAGCAAAGGTGCCGAGCGTTTTATTATAAGAAAAGTGGTTCAAAATTCCTAAATTTCGACTAGACTACTAGCGGCAGAGTTAAAGGAAGAGCTTGGTGTTATTGTTCGTCACGAGACATTTCGTCAGACTACGATAAAAAATAAATATTCAGCGAGGAAAAAACCACTACTGTCAACAGCAAATATAGAAAATTGATTTTCATTCGTTATTCTTAACGTTTCACAGAAAAATGATTATTGGAACAATGTGATATTTTGTGACGAAACGAAAATGACGTTGCACTACAATGATGGACCATCTAGGGTGTGGCGCAAGCCTTAGCAACTCTAAAACAGCAAAACATTATTCCAACCGTAAAATTTGAAAAATGTCAATAATGATATGTGGCTGTATCTCAAGTCAAGGAGTGTTATATACTCAACAACTTGTATTACCGTCTAAACCCCCCTTAAATCCTTAGTTAGTATCAAATTGAAGACAGTGGAAACGTGTAGTCTATTTCTTTCCTTTGTTTTTATTAGGTTTTGGAAAGAAAAAACATGTTCGACGTTGGCCGACGAATGTGGAATAGATAGAATGCCTGTTACAACTCTTGAAATATCTGGAAACATGAACTCATGTAACTCATTTGTGATACCTTTGACCAAAAACAGGAAATACTTGAATCTTTTTATGATTTAAGTTCCACAACATCGGCTAGTGTTCATATGGGAACATTTTCACCAGAAGAGGTACTATTGAATTTTTTTTCCCATAATTACATTTTCTGCAATAAACTTATCGAACCATTTTAGTATTTCAATATTAAAGTTAACCTTTGACCTTAGAACACTACAAAATTGTGAATAAAAAGCTCTAGCATTTTATTTAAATTTTTGTATAGTGTCATTGTCAATATTATTTGTTGAAATGTACACATCAACAACTGTACCACAATAAATTTCATCTATGGGAATGTTATTTTCATTAAGGTTCACAGCAGATATATCACATTCATCTAGAACAGTCTTTTTTAAAAAATGTCGTGCTGCTTGGTGAAATAAAAAAATTAGACTTGGTAAAAATATGTATGTGCATTCGTGCCTCCTCTGATTGCATTTCTAAATTCACAGAATTTATAATCTTAAGAATATATTGTAGAAACAAAAAATTAACTTATAAAATGGGTTTTTAAGCCCTGATGAAAGAAATGCTAGTCTTTCATTTTTTAAATCGACCTCAAAATCATTCAATGTAAAATAATAATTAAGAGGGTCCCACTGCTCAACTATTCTTTGAACTACTACGCGACAGCCATCTTGTTGATGCATATTTAAAAGTTATATGAATTTCCGTTTCAAAATATTCTTGAAATTTTAGGAAATCACCTCTTCGGCTAGCACTATTACAAAAGTGGTAACTCAAATCTCTGATAAATATTTCTATTTCACTTGAAATATCACATTTAGCAGCAACTAAAGAAGCCAAAGCGCTTAGCATTATTTCTAGCTCTTTGGCAGATTCTGCAGCAGGACATTTGGAGACACTTGTCAGAAAGTTATTAATTTTTGGCGTAGTTTTTAATTAATGTTGCCATAGAGCGAAACGTTGATATTTTTAAATTGTACCAAGTAAGCCGCGGTAGTACCATGGTACCAACAAGGTCCAAAATGTACCAAAAAAAGTACAATTGTACCATGATTTCCATCCGTGATGTATACCAAATTTATAGGTGTTTACAGGGATCGTGTAGAAAAAAAAATTGGATTCAGCTTAAAACAAAAAAGAAATACAACAAAAACAAATTTTTATCTCATTTTACACTGTCTTTGCACAAAAATGATTTTTCAATTTTGGCTTTAGTAAAAACATTTAAAATTTAGTTTTATACTCTTAAAACACTTTCTATGAAAAGCCTTAGCATCTATAGCATACTATAAACGATTTTTCATTGAATCTATTCATTTCTTTAGGTCATAATTCTTTGGTATTTTCTGCCACTCTTCTAATTCTGCTTTTTTAAGCGAAATCATATCTTTTCTGTCGTTTAGTGACTCGTTTTTTCTAAAACACCATAGAATCTCAATGGATTGAGATCGGGACTTTGAGAGCCAGTGTATCGATGACGTATCCGAAGTTATATAACAGCCACATGTGTACCAGGTGTAACTTATTTTTTGCGTCATAATCTTGTTAAAACATAAGTTTTGGTTTGTGGCACCTTTAAGTCCACATTTCTGCGAAATACTAAATAAATGGGATCGCATAATGTCTAAATATTGATGCCCATCCATTGTTGAGTATATAACACTCCTTGACTTGAGATACAGCCACATATCATTATTGACATTTTTCAAATTTTACGGTTGGAATAATGTTTTGCTGTTTTAGAGTTGCTAAGGCTTGCGCCACACCCTAGATGGTCCATCATTGTAGTGCAACGTCATTTTCGTTTCGTCACAAAATATCACATTGTTCCAATAATCATTTTTCTGTGAAACGTTAAGAATAACGAATGAAAATCAATTTTCTATATTTGCTGTTGACAGTAGTGGTTTTTTCCTCGCTGAATATTTATTTTTTATCGTAGTCTGACGAAATGTCTCGTGACGAACAATAACACCAAGCTCTTCCTTTAACTCTGCCGCTAGTAGTCTAGTCGAAATTTAGGAATTTTGAACCACTTTTCTTATAATAAAACGCTCGGCACCTTTGCTTATTATATTTTTTTCGCCCACCTCCTGACATTAATTCCAATCTATTCTCTTTTTCAACTCGATTTATTATGTTGTAAATTGTACTGGGTGAAACTAAAAACACTGCCGACAACTCAACTGCACTCTTTCCCGTTGACGATTATAATAAAGCGATGGAATAGTACTATACGATTATTTTCTTCCCATCATTTTTAAAATTTCAAATATTGTATATATAAGAGGTATGTGATACAAAAATACAGTGCAAATTAATTTAAAAAGTGATTGGTATAAAAAATTTACTTAAATTATAACAGTAAATCACCGTTTAGTTGTAAAAACTACAAGTTATTAACTCCCAATTAACATCAAATGAAAGAAATCATTTTTGTGCAAAGAGTTTCTTGACAGTGTAAAATGAGGGAAAAATTTGTTTTTGTTGCATTTTTTTCTTGTTTTAAACTGATTCCAAGATTTTTTTCTACAAGATTACTGTAAACACCTATAAATTTGGTATACATATAAAAAAATTAATTTTTGGCAATGAAAGTACCGTTAAATTACGAATGAATGTAAATAAATGCTGGTTATTTTTAATGTGCAAACTCATTATTGACAGACTGTATATTTTTATAGTTTTGCATTTCTCTTCATATAATTTTTTTTATTGGTTTGTTTACATTTTTCACCAGGGTTGTCAGATAGTTTTCAATTTTCATCCCCGATTTTAAAATTCATATCCTCAAAAATCCCCACAGAAACTGTATCAATAATTTTGCATAGATACATATGCTTTGATATAGGTATAAATATATACTATTTTATTTGATATGTATTTCTTATTACAGTGGTGGTCTATAAAAAAGATTGACCATGATCTAGCATCATGACCAAAAAACTTTAGAACAATGTGATTAATATTTTTGTTTGTTTCTATATAAAATATCATTTATAAAGTAAATAAAATAAAAAACATTAAAATTTCCCAAGATCAAAACTTAAAAAACCATGTACATATTCAAAAATATTGCTAAAATTAACTAATTTTGCCTCTACATAAAAATATACACATCAATTTTGATGGACTAAAAGAAACAGTTTTTTATTAATGGCACCAAATTACCACTATTCTGTAGTTAGTGGAATTACCCTGGTTTTAAATAAAGTTCCAAAAGCGTTTTGGCATTGAGTTCACAAGTCTTTAAAACATATTGATTGCAATGTTTTTGCACACATCTTTAACAAATTCCCACAAAGTACTTTATTAGAAGGGTTTTTTCTCAAAGAGGCGCTTTGACAATTTTGCATAAATTTTCAAAAGGGTTTAACTCTGGAAACTGAGCAGATCAGCTTAAAATTTTGAAGCATATATTTTGAAAATAACTTTTTGCTCGCTTCGATGTCTGTTTTGGGTTGTTAACTTGATGGAACACCCATCGATGTGCCATTTCATATTCAAAATAAGACATCTTTATGCCGTTTAAAATATTTGTATAGTATACGGTATCTGTTGTACCTTCAATTCTACATAGATGCCCTGTGCCATAATATGAAAAACATTCCCATACCATTCAGTAGTAGTTTAACTAAAAGGCGACCCTCTAATACTAAATTCCTACGCAATAAAACCATTAAAATCAGTGGGGGAAATATAATGGTATAGAGATGTTTTTGTTTATATGAGAAAATAAACCAAACTAAAAAGCATGAGTTTTAAACAAGTCATGCTTAAAAATTCATACTTTCATCGGAAATTCTTTCACTGTGTGTTCCGAATGAAAGAAATCTATAATATATAGTTAAATAGGCCACAAAATTGTAAAAATCGTCAAACATTTGTCAATTATCCACAATAAAATCCCCATCTCCAAATGAATTTTTTTATCCCAATTTCAGAAAAAAATCCCCATTTTGGTGATAAATCTCCTAATCTGACAACACTGTTTTTCACAATTAATATTTTTTTTTTGACGTTTTGCTTTCGTTTCACACATTTAAACTGGAAATATTCCAGTTGGAAAAGAGTTTGTTTTGATTGTTTTCGCATGCAGATACAGACACATTTTTTTAACGACGATTCGAAAAACGATGGGATTTTTTGTTTCAGCACACATGTGAGTAATTTCTCGAGTCGAGTAATACAGAAACGAGGCACAGTATGCGTTGATAACTAGATATCGACTTTGTTAGTTGATTTCTTGCAAAAAGTGAAATTTTAGAAATTTTGAGTTAATAACCTATTTTTGATAAGGTGTGAATATCCCAAATCTCGAAATTTAAATATAATATTGTAGTCGCCGTGGTCTAGTGGTTAGTGTGTTGGCTTACTAAGACATGAGCCCTGGGGTCGACACCCAGCTCCGACTTCTTAAAAAAAAAGGAATATGAAAAAAATATTTCTTTCGGCGGCTACCTCTCAGCAGTCTTCTGGCAAAAGCTCTGAGAGTAACTAATTGCCATGAAAAAGCTTCTCAAGTCTGTCGTTCGGAGTCGACATTAAACTGTAGGTCCCGGTACTCATGGATAAAAATTAACACACACAACATGAGTGCTGCGAGAAGCTAGGCCGTAATCCTGACACAGGGTTGTAAAGGCCAGTTATGTATGTATGCATGTATTAATATAAATAATATTGTGAGCATATTTTATTTGTGATATAAAAATATATAAATTTGTATATAGGGAGATCGAATTGTAATTATTCGACCGGGTTTTACCGGTTTTTTTGGTTTTACTGAAACCGGCTTTTTAAAAATAAACATTTTTCGAATATCGAATAGCCGGTTTTCTTATTACTGAATTTACAAATTTAACTTTTAGACAAGTATTTTTCTCTATGTAATATAGAACATTTAATATTTATACATATGTATGGTATACATAAAGAAAAAGAAACTAACTCAGAAAAACCTTACAGAAACGTGTTTTTGTTTTTCGAAAATATACATACAAACATTCAAATATAATTAGAAATTAAAAAAATATTAATTGATATATAAAATTTAAAACGGTGAGTATTATTTTCTAAATAAATAATAATATCTCAAAAAAAGTTAAATATGCATATATGTATGTACATATGATTACATACATATATTTTATATACATAGATATGTATGTAGATGGCTCCAGAGGTGTGAAAATATTTGGAACGTGATGGCAAGGATAAGGCCAGATGTACTAAATGTCTTAAATACT
This sequence comes from Metopia argyrocephala, assembly GCA_963576795.1. NCBI lineage: Eukaryota > Metazoa > Arthropoda > Insecta > Diptera > Sarcophagidae > Metopia > Metopia argyrocephala. Next base: position 35,061,564 of record OY756211.1, read on the forward strand.
AAACTGCACAGACTCTTCGGCATCAGGATTTACAGGCTTTTTCAACAGGGACGCTACAAAAGTAGAGCGACAGGGGCAGCAAATGACGCCATATTTCTTGCTGCTCTTTAGACGTTTCTCTTCAGTAAGGTTTGCCATTTCATGATGGAAAGATATACGAGCCAACAACGAGTCGAAATTATTAAAATTTACTACCGAAATTCGGAGTCAGTGGCTTCAACGTTAAGAGCTCTAGGTCCAATTTATGGTCGTCACGATCGTCCTAGCAGATCAACAATTGAGCGTCTAGTGGAAAAATTTGAATCCACAGGCACAGGTCAAAATGTTTCCGTGCCAGTGAGACAGAGGCTGAGGCTTCAGTTGAAGAAAGCCCAAATGTGTCTCTCACACGTCGTTCTCAAGCGTTGGGCATCTGTGTGACGTCGTTGTGGCGAATGTCACAATCAAATTATTGGAAACCAAGGTTATAGAACGTGTTATCTCACGAAATGGCCCAGTCGAATGGCCGCCTCGGTCGTGCGATTTGACGCCGTTAGACTATTTACTGTGGGGCTACGTCAAGTCTATGAAATTGCAGCAGTATCGGCCGATTTATGCTTGAAAACCGTCGAAAATTGGATTCAGCGTCTGGACTTCTGCAAGGTGTCCGTGGTGGCCATGCAAAAGAAATCGAGTTCCATACATAATGGCATCGAACTTACTTTTACAGGAACAAAGAATTTCATTGATATCCAAAACCTTTTTTGCTTTATTAAAACAAAAACTTTTGTAGCGCTTTTATTAAAAAACCCGATATTAACCACATTAAAATGCCCATAAGAATGACATACATAAATGTGAAGCAAGTAAAACTGGATTCTATGGCAGGTAGCTCCAGAGCGTCGGCAAATAATACACATTATAAATATGCCGCCAAAAATGAGCCATTTGAAGTAATATTAGCACGTTGAGTAGCTGTATATTAATATTATATTTTTTACCTGAGTAGAAGATCTCATTTTTTATGCTATTAAATAATTTTAAGTTCTATTTAACTTTTTTACGTTTGTGATTACATTTTTTATGCTAATAACCGTTTAACCGGGTTTTAAAATAATTTTTTACCGAAAACCGGTTTTTGAAAAAGTCGAACAATCGATCTCTCTATTTATATACGTTAGATCAGGGATGAGCAACACGCTGCCCGCGGGCCGCTTGCGACTCTTTCAACATATTTATGCGGCCCGCCAAACAAATGTTGCTGCTTCTCAAAAATACACATAATATATAGACAAACATTAATCAACGAATTTCAATTACGAAGAAACTGAAAAGACAGCAGTTTCCATGAAAATGTTTTCCTAACCATTAATTATCGATGTGGATACAGTTCCCGCAGACTTTCAAAGGGAAGTGATAGACATGCAGAATAATACTGATGTAAAAAACGTATTTCTCTCAGTAAACATCGAGAATGTTTATAAGTCCGACCACCGATCAAGACTGAGTAATGCACGATTAGAAACTTGTGTATGTGTAGCTACCTCATCAATTCCGGCTGATATTGATCAGGTTGTATCGAAAAAACAGTGCCAAATTTCTCATTAAAAATTTCAAGCAAATACTTTTTTTTTGGCATTAAAATTTATATATGAAATTTTTACTCTTTCTTAAATTTTATATCTTTTTGTTCTAATTTTTATTATAAGTAAATAGAGTTTTGTAAATTATTAGTATTTATGTGCGGCCCGCCAAAAAATTTTAAAATTTAAAGTGGCCCGTTGATTAAAAAGGTTGCTCACCCCTGCGTTAGATGTTTACCATTCTTACAAAACCTTTGAATGTTATTGGTTTTCCACATATATCTACTAATATACAATACATACAGACATAGTCATATATCTACAAAAAATAAAAATTTTAGTATGCTTAGAAATAAAACAAAATGTTTGAGCTTTTCGAATAAATTTTCAAATGAAATCTACTCAATTGTACCCCTTAAAATGTGCAGTTTACACTAGTTTAAAATTTTTAGCAAAAATCTTGACGGCTGTTGATTTAAATTACAAAAGAAGTCTACGCCTTATCTTTCAAAATTATTAGCACATTTATTTTGTCTGTCTAAAGTATTTACACATTCGTGAAATTAAGTTAAAAACGCTGCAATCTTTTTTAAAAAAGCTAATTTTTTTATAGTTAGCAAATTTATATTGCCTAAAAATAAATATTTATTGAAAAGTCGCTAAAAACAGAACGTTTAAAATGGTAAAAATAAAGGAAATTCCCATCGAAAAGCGAATTGAGATCGAAAAGAAGTTTGGAATGGGTTCCTCGGCATCAGACTTGAGAAAAGAGTACGGAATATGTCGGAAAACAGTCTACAATATAGTAAAGAAAAAAGAAACTTATGGAAGCCTACAAAATAGGGTCAGAACTGGTCGGAAATATGTAACAAACAAAATAGAAGATCGTTCTATTCTTAAAATATTTGCAGAAAATCCAGTCGCAAGTCCAGTTAAAGTTGCTGCAGAGGCAGAAAACGTCATTGGAAAACATGTAAGTGAATGCACAATTCGGAGGTTAAGCACGTATGATATAAATACCTGTGTCGTGAGAAAAGTAATAGACATATCTGAAAAAAAAACAAAAAAAAAACAACGTCTAGAGTTTGCCATTGAGTATATCCATAAGCCAGTGGGGTTTTTGGCATAATGTATTAGGACGAATGATACCTCTTTTCAATTCGAAGGGTCATTTGGAAAAACTTATATGCACCTTTCCAAAGGATCGAAGCATAAAGCAAAAAAGAAATTACATAAGAAAACACTGTGAAAAAGCAAAAAAATAATAAAGTGAAGTAATAAAAAAGAAAGAAAAGAAAAATTAATTTCAAGGTGTTTCTAATCATAAGGGAGGAGGGAAAAATCATATCTTTATCCTTTTTCTGAAAAAAGGTCTTTTAAAACACTGTTGCTTTAACTTCAATGTTGTTTTTGGTATTTCCGATAAAAAATATAAAAAGATATGGACTACTAGAAACAAATTTAAGTGGATCTAATACTGTGATCGAAAGTGTATATACATACATTGTTATAAATAATATTACCTCTTTCTTTTTGAATTCTTTCTTCTTCGCGCCGTCGCTGAGCTTCTTGATGTTTCTGCCAATTTGCTCGGTATTTAACCTGATCCAGTACAATGTTCATGCTTGATCGTCCTGAACTACTTTCGGCCCTTAACTTGCCAAGCAAATTTTTTGGTGGAATTAAAATTTTCGTGTATTGCTCCAATAGCTTTGTAAAATATTGAAATAGTGAATGTTGTGGACGTAAAAAATCAAATTGAAAGTTTCGCTGTTCACGGTTCATTAGGTTTGTTAAAAACTGCCGTCCATTGCGAGCCACAAACTGAGCTGTTAGTTTGACGATATCCCTGTATACACACATATTAAAGAAAAAAAAATATAAAATGCTGTTTACCGCATGGATGGAAAAAAAAAAACATACAAATCTAGAGCCGAAATCGAAGGTGGGTCTGCAATAAATTCAAATTCTGGAGGAGGATCTTTAGGCACAAATTGTTGTTCTGCAACCTGTTTTAAAAGTTCTTGTTGCTTTTGCTGCGCTGCACTTGTTACAGATAATTGTTTAATACCCGTTACAACACTGGGAGCACATGCATCTGAAAAGAATCCATGTGAATAGCAAATAACCAATCTTTTCCAAAATATTTAGGTAATTACCTTTTCCTTCTTTAAATTCATTAACTTTATGTCTGTAGTAGGCATGATATGGGTCTCCCGAACTTAAGAAATTAAATTTTGGATTACCCAGTTCATTTTGACGAATACGTGCTTCAAACTCTGGCCCGTTGCGTGCGACGAAGCTTGCAGTTTTATCAACAATATCTGTTTTAATTAAACATCTTAATTAAGTGCAGAAAACAATAATATTCAAAATATGTGCTTTTTATTGGCCAAATGGATATGTATATATTATAAATGAAATAAAGTTAATAAATAAACAAAAATTAAGAAAAATTCGTGTTTTCAAAAAAGGATACTTCTAACCTCCGGTGGAGGATAGATTATGCCGATTATTGGACCAGACATCGGCTTTGATTGTTGAGTATTGTCAACTGATATATCTACTTCAATCGGCGGCATCTTTTATTTTCCAAAATAAATTTATATTTGTAAAACCTTCGCTAGAATTCTTCAAAAAACAAATTGCTTTTATTTTGACAGCGCTAGACCACTATTAGAGACTTGCGCCTTATAGCCAGTGTTGCCAGAATTATCAAGGGTGCAGTCGGCAAAACCAAGAAATTACTTTGGAAAAAATAGTCAAATAATTTCTGAAAATCGTCAAAATAAAAATATAAAGGCTGTGTTTGAAACGGTAGCAAAGTAGAAGTAAAGAAATATACAAAGTTTCTAAAATTATTACAAAAAAACTAAAATGGAAGGAGAAACCGTAAAATAAAAATAATAAAGTAAAATAAAAACTAAAACATGAAATAAATGCGATCTTCTAATCTCCAGAAAAATTGGAATGAGTAATGGAACATACATTGTTAATTTATTCATTTTTATATAATTTTTTAATTAACAAATCATGGAATAATCATCATAAGGTAGTCCCAGTTTGAAATAGCATAGAACCCTGTGGTTTTGCAACCCTGCTGTTCTTAAAATTGTCAAATAAAAGCAACACTGTAGTTGGCCCTTGTACACAAATAAATATACTATTGTAAACAAGCTCTTCCTCTTCTTTTTTTTATTTTGTGGAAAATTTTTTTAAGTTGAAAATTTTACTTTTGTTCTGTAAAACAATAGCTTATAAATAATATAATACATTCCCGTTGTAAAATATAATTATCCAGAGGCTACCTCATGGCGCATTTGATGGTTGCATCAACAGTAGCCTTGAATGAAAAGATAAATTTCATTATAAAAATTTATATTTTATGCAACTTGTATTAAAAAAATAATTTATATTGCGTATGTGTGTGTGTATGTCGAAAAAAATAAAAAATAAATAAAAATATAAACGTTTTGCAATTTATATTGCAAACAAAAATAAAAAACTAAATTTGGTATTAATAATTTGGTATTGCATTTCATCATTTTAAATTTTAATTTCTAATTTGTGTCAAAGAAAAAAATTTAATTTCAAATTTGCTTAACGTCAAAATAAATAACAGAGAAGAAAAAGAAATTTTGACAATTACAAGTAAGCAGCTGTAATTGTTTTGGTAAAGCGGGACTACCTTATGATGATTATACCACAGTGCATACAGTGATGAAGGAAATGACAGCTCAAAAAGTTTAAAATCAGCTGTGTTTTATTGTGGCTATCTTATTATACACTGTAATATTGTGTGTGCAATTTTGTTGTGGCTATCTTGTTATACACTGTGCTGTTGTGTGTATGCCAAAAATTTTGTTGTGGCTATCTTATTATACACTGTGATATTGTGTGTGCAAAAATTTTGTTGTGGCTATCTTGCTGTGTGTTGTTTTTGCTATAGTTGTTGGAGTTTCATCACTGTATACATTGTGATTATACCATGTAACAAATTTAATAAAAAAAGAGTTTTTTTTTTAATAATAAATGTCAAAATTGTATGCTGTCAAAAAAGTTTTCATTTCACACAGCAGAAAGAGAAATATTTTTTACCACACAAAAATTTATTTTTACCATAGAACTACCGATTCAAACACAGCCAAAAAATATTAAATTATTTTTGCTATTTAATTGTCCTACTTCAAAAAAACTATTAACATAACAGTATACTATGTAAAGAAGAGTTGTGCTCATAATAAATATTATATATCTGAGTTCCAAATTCACAAATATGTACATGTACACAGTTAATATATAAATACTACTAATATTTTTACATAACATATCGTCGGTTGACAAGTAAAACTCACTAACTGTAGTCATATCACATAGCACTTAGTGAGTTTTACCTCACTCACTAACTGTAGTCATATCACATAGCACTTAGTGAGTTTTACCTGTCAACCGACGATATGTAAATATTGATTGGTCCCGGTCCCAGATTTCTACGATGAAAATAAATTCACTTACGCCATCTGAGTTTTGAAAAATACCAGTGTCTTTGTTCTACTTTCATACAGATTTTTTGGCTCTGGTTTGGTTTTGATTTCTGAATGTCTCGCTCATTAAAGTAAAAAATAAAACGGGGAATCACAGAGTTATTTGTGGTGTATACAATTCGGTCTTAGCGTGTAAAATTTGATATCTTTTTACAAATTTGGGCCCGGTGATAACTAAAGTTCAAAATGATATATTCGTACTTGATACATATTTGATTTGATGATTTTATATTAAAAATCAATTAAATACCTAATAATTAAAAACCTATTTGAAATTTTTCTATTAAATTATGTTTAATTAATTAAATGTTAATATATATATATGTAAATTATTTTGTGTTAAAGAAAAGCTTAAACAACTAGTTTTTATTTAACATAAAAAAATTTCAAGAAATTCGAATTGCCTGGTGCACAAAGTGGTTATATTTTGTGAGATTCTACTGTATTTTGATAAAAATGGCCACTTGCTAAAAATGTTGGAATGTAATTAAAAACAAAATAGTTAATAAGCACTTATATAGCACATTTTACAGGATCCACATATGTATACTATATAAGTACATACAATAATAATGAAATGGTTGTCACCAAAACATTTATCAACAACCTACAACCTACTACTACTACCTACTACCTCTCAACCAGCATATTTTCTCGACAAGCGTTGTCATCCATATACTGTGAGCGTCAAAAAAAAAGTAAACAGTTACTTTATCTGCATTAAAGCTTTTATTACAGGAAAGATATAAGTAGAAATTAAAATGTTTAATAACAGTTTAAGAGTTTATAAGCCTCTTGTGGAATCAATGCCAAGAAGGTTAAAAGCGGTGCTAGATGCAAAAGGAAAACAAACCAAATATTAAAAGTTAACCTATTTTTAGTTTCTGTACCTAACTTGCCCATTTAATAGATTCTCTTTACTTTTTTTGACGCGTAAAAATAGTAGTATTTTAGGATAAAGTGATATATTTTTGTTTAGTTTTTATTTGTGGTTAATACAGAATTAAATTCTTATTTTATAAGCCTCTTAAACTGTTATTAAACATTTTAATTTCTACTTATATCTTTCCTGTAATAAAAGCTTTAATGCAGATAAAGTAACTGTTTACTTTTTTTGACGCTCACAGTATAGTCCTTGATACATTTTTTGTAGTAGATTGTTAATGATAGACTGAACTTCAGCACAATTCTTAAAAAAAATTGAAACAGTCGCTACAAAAAATATTTTAATTTAAACTCAAAAATGTATAACGTGTAGACTTTTTTAAGTAATTTTTTACATATTCTAGCAAAACTAATTGATTTTGGTAAAGTTCAATGTTCAACTAAAAATAAGCAAGGAATTTCGATACAAATAATTTAATACTTTTAGTTACTTTTTTTACAAATGTGTTTACTTTTTTGTTGATATTTGGTTACAAAATATTGAAGGCTGTGCCAACACTGCTGCTGTGTTGCATTTTTTGACGTCCTGGGTCATAAATACACAGTGTGAAATTTATATACGTGAAGATAACAATGTTGTAACATTGTTTTTTTCATTTCTGTAAATTCATTGTTATTCTCTTTTGCAGAAATTGTGCAGACAAATATGAGTGTTTTTAGCAAGTCAAGAAGAAGCTAGGGACTCAAAATTGAATAGTTAACAACGTTTTCAGTGCTGCCAAGAAGAACAATTTTAACAAGGTTTTTTTATGCAATATTTAAAAAATCTTTTAGAATTATTCGAATTTTTAACATTATAATTAATTAATATTAATTATTTATATAAAAAATTTAAAGAACATAGTATATATTTTGTAAATTATAAATAAATAAATAAAAGTTCACTGAACGTACGGTTCTTACCGAGTTTTAGGAAACAACACTTTTCGCCCATTTAGGCCCATTGCATAAATTGTGCCAAAATTTGGAAAGTAGCGAGGGATAGTGGACCTAATGGACTATAACGTGCCATACTTCGTTTATTCAGAAATAGTTTTTGGTTCATACAATCGATTCAAAAGAAGATTTTTAAAGCATTTCACTCATATACATGTTGCTCATTTTAGCCCACTGTGTGAGTTGTGCTGAAAATCGGAAAGTGGTGTGGGATAGTGGACCTAATGGACTATAACGTGACATACTTAGTTTGTTCAGAAATAGTTTTTGGTCCATACAATCCATTCAAAAGAAGATTTCTTAGGCATTCCAATCAAACACATTTTGACTATCTTAGCCCACTGTGTGAGTTGTGCCAAAAATTGGAAAGGGGTGGGAGATAGTGGACCATATGGACTATAAGTTGTCATACTTAGTTTATTCGGAAATAGTTTTTGGTCCATACAATCCATTCAAAAGAAGATTTCTAAGGCATTTCACTCAGATACATTTTGAACATTTTAGCCCAATGTGTGAGTTGTGCCAAAAATCGGAAAGTGGTGGGGACTAATGGACTATAACGTGACATACATAGTTTATTCAGAAATAGTTTTTGGTCAATACAATCCATTCAACAATTACACCTGTTTACTTGCGATTGTCAAAATCTTATTCTTCTTCTTTATTATTTATTTTGGAGTTAAGCAAATTTGAATTTAAAATTTTTACTTTGACAACAAATTAAAAATGAAAAAAAAAGAATATTAAATCATGATGCAATTATTAGATGCGCCTTGAATTAAATGAAATGCAATACCAAATAATCAATACCAAATATAGCTTTTTATATTTGCTTTCAATCGGCCTTATTCCCGTTGGCGTTATCGTTTTAAATGTCGTTTTTATTTAGTTGTCGTTTTTATGTCGCTTCGTTTTTAAAATGGTATTTCTGAACAGTGTTGCCGTTTTCGTTATTTTTAACCAAAATTGGTTACTTTTTTTTTCAATGTGTACATGTGGACTTTTTTCTTATTTTGGTTATTTTTTTCTCAAAGAAAAAATTATATATTTAGAGGAATACTCAAAGTATTAATAAATATAAATCCTCTTCAACAAAAATATTTATTTCCTTTAATGTTTATTATTAGGATATATGGTATCATAAAGTTAAAAACAATTGTAGATGTAAAAAATACAACAGATGTAAAACTTTATTGGTTAAATATAACTATAGTGGTGTTTTTTTCGAAACCTATAGCCGCTTAGATAAACTGCTTCGAAAAAAACGACATAAGTGCTTAAGAAATTAAATTGGGCATTACTCACAATTTTTATAAAAAAATATGAAATTATAATTTTAAAAACAATTCAAACAATGTAAAAATAATTACATTCCTTCGCCTCAGCCATATTTACAACGTTTATTCTTTTATTAATTTATAAAATGTTATAGAATTTTAAAAAGATAACGTCAAGATAAAAAAAAATCCAACTTGGCAGCATTTTTATATGTGCTTAATTTTTAAGCAGTTTTAAAATTAACCGCTTATATAAGCGGATATAAATAAAAATTTGTATGGAATATTTATATTCGGTTCGAAAAAAACACCACTTATGTTGGTACACTTCTGTGATACTTTTTTGACTAGCGTAGTATCCATATAATTTTATTTAATTTTAATTTAATTTTTTTTCCCTATCAGAACCTTAAGCATATAATTCTTTTATAGCTCAAATGGTAATATAAATTAATTAAAAATAATATGAATATAATGTGTACATATATCAATTATATCAATTATACTTACTATATAAACATATAACATGATATAACAGTCAAATATTTTATTGATGATTAAATATTACGGCATAGATCTTCATAAGAAAATATAAATCAATAAGACAATAGTTCTAAGACATATAGTCAAAAATAGCTTTCTTAAAACGGTTTTTCCTTGATAAAAGTTTTATGGTTTTTGGTAAAGAGTTCCACAGATTAATAGCATTGACGAAAAACAATCTACTGGTATTTAGGCAGGCATGCCTGGGCACAATCAATGCGATGCACCTAGTTGATCTTCCAAAAACTAGTTTTTCATAAAGATAGGGGGTTTCCTCCGATAGAGCAAGATAATCGACTAATGGAATTAAAGCTGCTTAGAAATGTAATATTCTGATTAAAATGTCCACTTGCTGAAAATGTTCAAATGTGATTAAAAAATATAGTTTCTATTTAATAAGTATAGCATATTTTAAAAAATAATAAATATAGTACATGTGATATACATATATGAAATGGTTGTTTTTTTTTTTTTGGGAAGCATCGTCATCCACAAATAGTTCTTGATACGTATTTTACAATGGTTTGTTAATGTCAGACTTAAAACCATTGATACAATTCCTTTAAAACATATTACAATACAATACGTGATCAAGGTAGGTCAAGTGGCCAGTTAATCCAAAAAACGTGATCAACCACAATTAGGTGTCGTTTTGAACCCCAATACATAATCTAATTTAATCTGAATATGTAGCATTATTTTTTGTTAGTAATTTTTTACACATTCCAGTAAACTAATTGATCAATTTTGGTAAATTTAAATGCGAACGTTAAACTGAAAAAAAGCAATGAATTGTTTTACGAATGGTTTTAATATTTTTGGTTACTTTTTTCCAATTTGGTTACTTTTTTATTAAAGTTTGGTTACAAAATAATAAAGGCTGTGGCAACACTGTTCCTGAACTAAGACGAAGACGACGATAAAAGGTTACCAAAAACTACAACAAAACGAGAGAAAAACTTGGTAGCACTAGAAAAAAACCTGTCATATTTTGTGTTGTTGTTTACGAAAATTGCAAAATTATTTCTTGTTTTTTAAATTTAAAATAAAAAATGTTTAGTACAGAATTTTATTTTTCAAATTGCATTAAATTTGACACAGCTTCGTCCAAAGATGACAATGGAATCTGCTTATTTATTCCTCCTCCTGTTGCTCTGGCCTCAGATTTTTTATTTTAAACCTCAATTCTTTCCATACCTATAAATTAAATTCTATATTTTAAAATGATTAGTAATAGTTTGTTATTAATTTAGTTTTACTTACTCTATGCAAATGATCTCCGTCAGGGACTGGAGGTTCAAATGGATTTATTTTTGCAGCTACTTCCTTCAAAAAATTATTAAAATTTAAGGGTTTTATGCCTTTTTTTAAACCTTTAGAATATTCACGATTTTTCTTAATTTCTGATACTAAAATTTCAAACTGTTGCAACGTTGTAATTTTCATTTTCTATTTTTCAAACCTCTCGTTTTAATGTCGCTACTAAAAATGAAAGCTACGAAAAACAGTCGTTCCTTCATCGTTTCTATCTTCGTTTTTAAATAGAGAATACCGACATTTTCGATTATTGTCGATAACGACAACGGTAATGCCAAGTTGTCGTTTTTATTTCGTTTTGGGGGGGGTCGTGGCATAGTGGTAGGGCGCTCGCACAGAAACTCACAAGACCAGGATTCAATCCCAGCGAAGGACGAAATTATAAAAATAAAAATTTGCGACTTTCTAAAAATTACAATTTAAATTAAAAATTAAATTTAAGAAAAATAAGAGGTTCCCCCCCTCCAGCAAGACCATCTGCAAGAAATCGCCCCCTAATCCATTCCACCAGAAACCAATGATCAGGAGTACAGCACCACCTTCTGGGAAGACAACAGCTAATCTACTGGAGACGCTCACCATTCACATTAAACATCCACCGACAGATGAGGCAATCGCTGTTTGATCATTCGAGGGTGAAGGTATAACACTGGCTCTTGAGTGGACAAATTTTCAGCAACTGTTTCATCAACAATATGTAATGCAGTTTATGTTTCCAGCTGGGGTATGACTCAGTCTGTCCAGGTTCGAACTTAAAGGTCTGCTTCCTTTAAATAAAACACAAAACTCCTTTCGTGTAATATAATATGAACAAAGCTTTATTAACGAAACCTTAAGCTAACTTATGTACTACTTATTCTATAAAACAGATTCACGACCTGCAGGATGGTGTTATCAGCTATGTTGTCTCTGCTTTCAGGAATACTATTATCTCGTTCTATCACTATGACTACGATGTTGGCCTCGGGATGTGCGCACAATCGCCTATGGTCTAGATAACGAGAAAATATGAGAAAACAGAGGTCGGATTTAAAATAATTGTTAATCCAAGATTTGGGAATATAAGATACCACGACGGCAAGGGGTATTCGGGAGCTCTTGTCGTCGGCTACGGTTAGTATGAGTACAAAAGGAATTCGAGGGCTTTTATACTCGGCAAAATACTTCGGTTACGTCAAATACGAGTGTAAGAGGAATTCGGGAGCTCGTACACTCGGCAAATCTACACTATTTATAATCAAAAATACGACAAGAGGAATTCGGGAGCTCTTGTCATCAGCTACAGTTAGTACGAGTATAAAAGGAATTCGGGGGCTTTTATACTCGGCAAAATACTTTATCTACGTCTAATACGAGTGTAAGAGGAATTCGGGAGCTCGTACACTCAACAAATCTACACGATTTATAACCAAAAATACGACAAGAGGAATTCGGGAGCTCTTGTCATCAGCTACGGTTAGTACGAGTATAAAAGGAATTCGGGGGCTTTTATACTCGGCAAAATACTTTATCTACGTCTAATACGAGTGTAAGAGGAATTCGGGAGCTCGTACACTCAACAAATCTACACGATTTATAATCAAAAATACGACAAGAGGAATTCGGGAGCTCTTGTCATCAGCTACAGTTAGTACGAGTATAAAAGGAATTCGGGGGCTTTTATACTCGGCAAAATACTTTATCTACGTCTAATACGAGTGTAAGAGGAATTCGGGAGCTCGTACACTCAACAAATCTACACGATTTATAATCAAAAATACGACAAGAGGAATTCGGGAGCTCTTGTCATTAGCTACGGTTAGTACGAATATAAAAGGAATTCGGGGGCTTTTATACTCGGCAAAATACTTTATCTACGTCTAATACGAGTGTAAGAGGAATTCGGGAGCTCGTACACTCAACAAATCTACACGATTTATAATTACAAATACGACAAGAGGAATTCGGGAGCTCTTGTCATCAGCTACAGTTAGTACGAGTATAAAAGGAATTCGGGGGCTTTTATACTCGGCAAAATACTTTATCTAAGTCTAATACGAGTGTAAGAGGAATTTGGGAGCTCGTACACTCAACAAATCTACACGATTTATAATCAAAAATACGACAAGAGGAATTCGGGAGCTCTTGTCATCAGCTACGGTTAGTACGAGTATAAAAGGAATTCGGGGGCTTTTATACTCGGCAAAATACTTAATAAATCAATGCAAAAGGAATTCGGAAGCTTTTGCATTCAGCTAGATAAAAAAATAACTATTATCATAATTATAGCCATGAACTCGACTATCATGAAGCTACGATCGTACAACTACGATCCTAAGTCTACGACATATATCGACTACGCCGGGGAGTAAGTATCGGGCTATTGGCCGTCGTGTACTAACTCTCTGTCGGCAATCTACGAAATAAACTTAATCTAAAATCACGAATGAAAAAGGTATTCGGCAGCTTTTCCATTCGTTAAACTACAAGGTAATTAATAATAAAAATAACTACGATACTTAAAACTACTACATAGCCCGTCGGCTATACTGGAGAGAAAGTGTCGGGCTATTGGCCGTCGCCCACCCACTCTCGATTTCATCCATCAAACTCTGTTTACTTATACAAAAATATACTTTACCACAATGAGAATTATATGCTCCATCATGTCATTACAATCCCATTACATGAAATATACATATTGTTATTATCATTGGTATTATTATTAATTTTCCAATTCCTCTTTGTGCGGTGTCCGTAGGTTTGATGGTCATACTGCTGTTTATGCATGTAATATCTAGAGTTGTTGTTGTTGTTTATTACATTTACTCGATAGCAGCAGTGTATGTGGTTGGTTTACAGACACCTGTTCATTTTATATGTTTATATATATGGGACTTTTGTAACGCCACGTTACAAATAAAAGGCGCTATATATACAAACATCTATACAAAAAAAAAAAAAAAAAACCTATCAACCATCTTCACATTCCAATACAATGCACTGCATGAGTAGGATTTTACCCCTGAGTATTGGTTAAAAAAAAAAAAAAAAAAAATAATAAGAACGCCAAAGGGAATAGGGCCGAATGTAAACTGCAAAACGTTTATATTTTTATTTATTTATTTATATCTTTCGACACACACACACATACTCAATATAAAGGATTTTTTTTAATACAAGTTGCACATTTAATAAAATAAAATTTTTTTTATCTTTTAATCTTTTCATTCAGAGCTACTGTTGATGCAACCATCCAATGCATGCATGTAGCCTCTGGAAAATTATATTTTACAACGGGTGAATGTATTATATTGTTTATAAACTATTTTTTTACAGAACGAAAGTAAAATTTTCAACTTTTAAAAAAATTTTCCACAAAAAAAAGAAGAGGAAGAACTTGTTTACAATATATATTTATTTGTGTACAACTGTCAACCACAGTGTTATTTTTATTTGATAGAAGCAGGGTTGCAAAACCACAGGGTTCTATGTCTGGTTGTACACGTTGAAATTATTCTTTCTGAAAGTCTCATTTTATGGGTGAGAGAAAGAGACAGGAATAGTAAGTGGTATGGGCTTTCATGTACCCTGAAATTTTTTGTTTGTTCTTTAATTCGTAATAGTCAACTGCAGTTTTTTTCACATTTTCTTTTATTTTTATATTCTTTTAAATGGTTAACAAGTGCGCTTAAAAATATTAAATTGTGGATTGAAAAATTTAAATTTAGAAAAAATATTTTTAAAGAAACAAAATATAAGCAATTAAATAAAAATGTGTAAACTAAAATAAAAACTAGTAATAAAAACAAATTCAAAAGTTTAGAAAAAATTATTACTATTAACATCCATAGTTTTGTATATTTTTGTTAAACTTTGTCTCTAATAAATAGCAAACACGAAAAATGAACTAGCAAGAATCTTTAATTTCATTAAAATAAAATTTCATTGTGTACAATCCCAATGAAAGTTTAAAAAAAAACTAAAATAAAATTTCAATGATATTATTTCATCGTGTACAACCAGACTATGCTATTTCAAACTGTGATTACCTTACCCAGGGTCTACACCTCATATCAACTTTGATATGATATGAAAGAAAACGTCGGCAGAGAAAATAAAATGCCATTTTAATATTTCTCTTCATATCTAACAACAGGAACACGTTGATGTTGAAATATTATAATATATCATTTTTTTTTGTACAGCAATGAAAGAAAAAACATGTCGGAGTATTTTATTAGTGGAAATTTGTTTAAAAATAAAGGGAAAATTTTATGAAAATTAAATAATTTTGTGTATAATTATTATTAATTAATATATTTTTTTTATTTTTTTATTATTTTATTGCTTTTTTAGTGAATTTTAAAAATTCAATTTCAGTTTTTTTTTGTTGTTTTTTTTTTTGTTTCTCTATATGAGCTGTTTTTGACAGTTCATATCATGATATTGTTTTCATAATATATATTATGATATCGATATCATAATAGATATTATGATAGCTGATTCGCAGTCTACACGTAACAAAATTATATCGGCTATCGAATTTGACGTACGCAGATATAAAAATATTTCGTTTCATATCTCGTGGAGACCCCGGGTTAAGGCCTGGTTATCCAAACGTTGCTGTATAGTAATGTAACGTCCCCTAACGTAAAAACGTAAGTGCACTTATAGAACATTTAAAAACGTGTCATATGTTTTGGACTAAACAACAAAAAACAAAACAGAAAATATATTGTGGAATGGTAATTTGTTTATAGTGTGTACTTAATAGTGTTTTTTTTTAATAATTAAAAGACAAAAAAATAAATATGGATGCGGATTTGTGTGTTGGGCTACAGTTTTCTAATTTTCTAAAAATTTCTTAAATTTCTTCCTGAAAATTTGTATAATAAATGTAGGGTTGCCAAATTTTGAATTTAAAAAGGGGATTTGGGGAAAAAACGTACATTTTAGTAAAAAAATACTTTGGATTTTTATTGAAAATCTTTTTTAAAATTCATTAGGAAAAATAAAAGGGCAAATAATAATACAAAAAAGAAGATCGTAACCATTGTTTACAACAAAGTAATAGCTCAAAATTATTCGGATTTTGATTTTTAAATTTCAGTTTACACTATTCAACTTTTCAAATGTAAAATAATTTGGTATAAATTTAAAAATAAATTTTATGCCCGTATTCATAAAAAGTATTTGACATATTATTATGCAATACTTGTCAAATTAACCCTCAATAAACCTAAAATATTTTTTATGAATACGGGCATTAATATGTAATATCTTCTTTCTATAATTATTGTATATTTTATATACATTCATGTATTTGTAAAAACTTTTACAAATACATACTTACTAGTTTTTTTGAACCAAGTTCAATGCTAAATTTGCCAATGTTAGAAAATTGTAAAACTTGGCACAAGTGTGTTAAAATTAGTTTCAAATATCAATTCACATTCCAAACCTTCTATTAAAAGTTTGTTTGTTCATTTCCTTCTTCCAAAAGAGCAAAATCGAACTGAATTTTATTTCAGATGCCGCATTTGAATGCGGTATAGCCAATATAAACATACAAATTCTTTTCTAAATTTTGAAACAATCTACTATTTAACTATTCTATTCATTTTCTTTTAATAATTTTTAAGTAAATGATTTTAAATAAATCAGTGTTGGGTTTATTGTATTGAATTTATAATGCATTACCGTTTGTACTACCCCTAAAGCAGTGGTCTTCACCCATATCACTCAGTACCGGGATTCAGTAACTTTTAACAATACGATATTCGCAAAAGAAGTCGACAGTTTTTATTGTTTGCAGTAACGATTATGTGATTCACTAAGTACATTTTATCGACAGTCTACAACTGTAGTTTTCTTTATGTTTAAATTGCAATAATTTGGCAGCACTGTATAAAGTCAGTCAGTTTTTGGGTAGAAAGTTAGCAAAGCTACAAACCTCTAGTTTCTTTGGGTATACAAACACACAAAAATGGTTCTCAAAAAAACTAGTTAATAGCGTAGGCACATCTCTCTACAAAATTTCAATATAAAAAATTTACGATTTTCCAATTGAATAAACAGCATAAAAATTTTTGGCGTTAGTTTACGAAAACAGCCATTGTAAACAAAAAATAATGAATAGCAATATCGACAATTTTGTTGTTTACTGTTGAAAACAATGCGATTATCGTAAAAATAAGTTACTGAATCGCACCACAGGTAACGAAATTGTTTGGATATTTTTTTAGTTTTTCTTACTCTCTTCGTGAATATTACAACCAGGGTTGCTTAATTCAACAAAAATTCTGGCAAACAGCTTCTTGAAATATACCAAAACTACCTGTATCGTTAATTCTTATTATATTAGTTTTAAATTTAATGTATTGTACTTTATTAACAGATATCACTTTTAGAATTCCTGGAAACCAGTTTTTATTTAATTTTCCTTATTATTTTCAATAATAAGAAAATATCTTTGAAATTGCATAAAACATTGTACATTCCCCAACTGAAAAGTAATCTAATATCCACTAAAAATTGGCAGATAGCGGATATAATATAATAATGAAAAGTCAAAAGGCTCAAATTTTAAGAAAGAACAAAATATGTACTGAGGCTGCAAGGAAAAATAATCTTTACATAATTAAGTCAAACTCTTTTAGTACAAATATTTGAAGAAAGAGTGAAACTTTAATTTCAAGTTTAGAATTGTGGCATAAAAGGCTGGGACATCTAAATATAGGAGATTTGACTTATTTAGGGTCGCACAAAATGATACATGGCTTACCATAACTAAAAATACAAAAGTTAAGCTGTGAGACTTGTATTAAGGCAAAGCAGTCCAGAACACTATTCCCTAGAAAAAATAATAAGTCAACAACTGAGTTGCTAGAATTGATTCATACAGATTTATGTGGACCAATGAGAATCCAATCTGCAAGGAAAAAGAAATATTTCGCTGTTTTTATAGACGATTATTCAAGAAAAGTATGGGTTCGTTTTCTTCAAAATAAATGTGAATACTTGAACGCATTCAAAGATTTTAAGAAAAAGGTAGAAACAGAATGAGCCAAGAAAATTAAACGCATTAGAAGTGACAATGCACCAGAACTCATAAGCAAAGAATTTTCAAATTATCTTAGTGATTCAGGAATACAGCGACAATTTACAGTAGAATATAGCCCTCAGCAGAACGGAGCTGCCGAGAGAATGAACCGCACTCTTGTAGAAATGGTTAGATGTTTTATGGTAGAAGCAAATTTACCTGAATTTTTATGGGCGGAGTTAATAAATACGGCAGCTTATATTAGAAATCGTTGTCCTACGCACTTAAACAATAATAAAACGCCTGAAGAATTATGGTCAAGAAAAGTACCAACTGTTCGTCATTTTAGAAGAATTGGTTGCAGAGCTTTTGCTCTAAATAATAAACCGGGGAAATCCAAATTTGAACCCAGAAGCTATGAGCATATTTTAGTTGGTTATGATGAGGAGTCCAAAGCTTATATATTACTAGCTGGTGTGACCCGGCGTTGCTGGGTTCACCCCAGCTAGGTTTTTGACAAAATACACAATATTTTTAGTTTTTGCACTCTCTACATAAATGTATGTACAAAAGAGTTGCTCTGATCCATGTGGTCTTCACCAGTATTACTCAGGTAACGAAATTGTTCGGATATTTTTTTTAGTTTTTCTTACTCTCTTCGTGAATATTACAACCAGGGTTGCTTAATTCCACAAAAATTCTGGCAAACAGCTTCTTAAAATATACCAAAACTACCCGTGTCGTTAATTCTTATTATATTAGCTTAAAATTAAATATATTGTACTTTATTAACAGATATCACTTTTAGAATTCCTGGAAACCAGTTTTTGTTTTATTTTCCTATGAAAAACTTAATTAATTATAAAAAAATTTGCAATATTAAAAATCTTTCATAAAAAGAAATCCATACGCTTTGTTTTCATCATGCTAAACGACAACCACAATTATTACAAAAACATGTGTGTGAGACAAAAATTGCGTATGTGTTTATGTTTTATTAGTTTTCAAGAGAGCTAAATTTGTTTGTCAGACACTGAGAAGTTATGATAATAAGCAACATAAACTTATTAATGTTTATATTTCTTTTAACTACATTTCAATTTGTTAATAGCATTTACAAACAATTTATTTCATGAATAATTTTAATAAATTAGTTTAAATTTTAAAATTAAAGGTTTTTAAAACGAAAATTTACACTAATTTCATTCAAGTTGTTAAAAACAACACAAATGAAGAAACCAATCTCATCTCTCAGTGTATTTTTGTGTGACTACTTTGTGATGACCACTGCCCTAAAGGCGGGTTTAGACGGTAATACATGTCAAATTTTTGAGTAGAAGGAAATGAATACAATAGTGTCGTGTTAACTTTATATGTAATGAGAACGTACGACATTGAAAGCAAATACGGATGAAAATTTGACAGTAGTAAGGCTCGATTTGTTTTTTTTTCAATTTAAAAAAAAAAAAAAACAATCACATTTCGTTGAATCATAGATTCACTTTTATTTTATTTTTTGTTTATGTTAAATGTGTTCACAATGTATGTAAATTTTGTGTGGACGTATACGTACGGTGACCATATTTTTTAAACCAAAATACAGAACAAGTAAATATCTGATCAATAACAACTATAAAATGCAAACGAACAACCTTTCATGCGTACATAGGCATGTATATATTTATTATATTTATTATTTAAATGCAAAATTAACAAAATTAAAAAAAAAATAATCAAAAATTCAGAAATAACTAAAATTTCGTGAGATCATTAAATAAGTACATAAGATACATACATACATATGTACATAAGTTTTAAATACCATAAAATAAAAATTAGTTTCTAGATATAAAAAATTAATATTTTGTTTTTATCATTCAAAGTTGACTCACAGAAAGGTGCATTGAATGGGTACAATAAAATTACAACTAATTTTGGTATTTTTCTGATGAACAAATTTGTTTTACGAAGTTATCATTTACCTTTAAATATTCTTTAAACTCTATGCTACACCAAAGAATATAAATCATATAGAATGTGCATCACGTACAAGTAAAATTTCTTATGGCGGGTCGTAATGTTGGAACCCGCAAAAAGAATTGTTACTCTCTTACTTAGCAAAGAGAATTCGTTTATTCTCTTACTTTGCACACACAACATCACAGTGTATAAGACGATAGCCACAACAAAATTTTTACTTCGTGTCTTTTTTTTTTGCTTAAGTACAGAAACGGTTTCATGCTAACAACAATATTCACATACAATACAATTTATGTGTGTGTGTGTCTTATTCATTGTGAGCTGTTTTCGTTTTTTAAATTTTAAAACTTAGAGAATAATGTTGTTGGTTCAAATATTTTTGTGTATTAAAGAATACAGTGCTCCGATACGACTATGTAAGCTAGTGTAGGGCAAAGCATATGTAATTTGTAGTTGCGCGACGGAAAATACATTAATCTACATCGAATATATAGCGCCCTATTTAATATCGTTATAAAAGTGTAGTTAAGAATATGTTTTATTATTATTATTATTTATTTAAGATCAACAAGTATTCTTATGTTTATTTGAAATAAAAGGTTAACTAAACCAAAAAATGTAATTCCAAAAATATTTAAAAAAAACAAATATATATTCATTAATGACAAATTTTCGAATGATAAATTGATGATTTTTCAATTATAAGAAAATTGAAAAAATTTTATTTTTAATTTATATATGTTTAAAATATATAACTGTATGTATATATTCATTTTTAGAAGAAAAGATACTTCAATTTTTTATGTTAAGAATAAATAATAAATAAATAATAATCAAAATTAAAATTATTTCTTAATTTTTACTTTGAAGCATCAAAAAGTATATTTTGAGGATTTTCATCTCCATAAAAAGGCTAATAAGGTTACTTTTTTAAAAATTATTTATTGGATAGAATATCTATTTTTGGAACTTCCTTTTTCTGTAGTCCAAGAGCAATGCTTTCGAAGGAGCAGCAAATCCAATACCTCTATTCTGTGTTGAGAACAAGTGTTGGCAAACCACTCTGGGGTGATTCGTTTACATGACTCAATAATAAAAGATTTTATACCAATTTTTTGAGGTTCAGATTTAAAGACAGAAAAAGTGTTCTAATTTGTCTTGATTGAGGGACTTTGTCATTAAGAAATATAAATCACCACCTTCCCTTAAAATTTCATTTGTTAACATAAGAATTGAATTTAGGGTGAGTTTCATTTTATTTTAAAAGAAAATACGCTTGTTTTGATCTACAAACTCCACCTTTTTTAAATATTTGAATAATTTTTGTATGCACTTGTCTTTGATTATCCATTGTGAACTAACTAACAAGTCAAATTTGACAAACTGATACATTTTAAAATCTGACACATTTTTCAAAGATATTGTGATTAAGAAAAATAATTTTGATTAAAGGTGAAAAAAGTTATTAAGAAAAATGGGTGTTACACTTTATAGTGACGCACATCTTACATATATAAATTAAAAATAAAAATAGAATTTTCTTATAAATAATTGAAAAATCATCAATTTATCATTCGAAAATTTGTCATTAATGAATATATACTTGTTTTTTTATATTTTTGGAATTACATATTTTGGTTTAGTTGACCTTTTATTTCAAATAAATATAAAATCAATTGTTGAGCTTAAATAAATTATAATAATAAAATATATTTCTAACTACACTTTTATTACGATATTAAATAGGGCGCTATATATTCGATGTAGGTTAATGTATTTTCCTTCGCGCAACTACAAATTAAATATGCTTTGCCCTACACTAGCTTACATAGTCGTATCGGAGCACTGTATTCTTTAATACACAAAAATATTTGAACCAACAACATTATTCTCTAAGTTTTAAAATTTAAAAAACGAAAACAGCTCACAATGAATAAGACACACACACACATAAATTGTATTGTATGTGAATATTGTTGTTAGCATGAAACCGTTTCTGTACTTAAGCAAAAAAAAAAGACACGAAGTAAAAATTTTGTTGTGGCTATCGTCTTATACACTGTGATGTTGTGTGTGCAAAGTAAGAGAATAAACGAATTCTCTTTGCTAAGTAAGAGAGTAACAATTCTTTTTGCGGGTTCCAACATTACGACCCGCCATAAGAAATTTTACTTTTACGTGATGCACATTCTATATGATTTATAATTTTTTAAAATTTAAAAAACGAAAACAGCTCACAATGAATAAGACACACACACACATAAATTGTATTGTATGTGAATAATGTTGTTAGCATGATACCGTTTCTGTACTTAAGCAAAAAAAAAAAAACACGAAGTAAAAAATTTGTTGTGGCTATCGTCTTATACACTGTGATGTTGTGTGTGCAAAAATTTTGTTGTGGCTATCTTGCTGTGTGATGTTCTTGTTATAGTTGTTGGAATTTCGTCACTGTATGTACTGTGGCTGAACGAAAAAACCTAAACAACAATGCAAAAGAAATAAAACACACATTAGCACAGTGCATACACTGTGACATTAGTTTCTCTTTGGTTTCTCTTGTTTTGTTACGCTCTTTTCTTTTGTTTTGCCTTTTGCCCTTCCTTCCCGCGTCTAAAAAATTTTGACAAAATATTTGGATAAGTGTTGAGATGCGCATTCTATATGATTTATATTCTTTGGCTACACATACATATAATTTAATTTAGTGACCAAAATGACTGATGGTTTCCATTTTCATTTCATTATTTTTTTCATTGGCCTATATATTATTTAATATAGAATATACCATTTCTGTTGGAGCTTTAGAAAACGGTAAACACAGACTGAACGCGACAACCGACAAAATAATTTTAAAATTTATGTTTCTTCTTTTAAAATGTACATACATATGTATATGAAATGTATTGCTGATGGTAATAAGCATGTCTCTATGGCCATTTCGTCTCTGCTTATGATGCTCGCCAGGAGACTTTTTCTCAAAGGTGTTAATCAAAACTACAAATACTACTTTGAGACATAAAAATACAGAATAAATACTGAACATTAAATAAAATACAGAACATATTTATGTTTTTCCCTAATGAATAATTTATACAGAACATGGGTTCCAAATACAGAACTGTTCTGTATAATACAGAACGGATGGTCACCGTACGTATACGTGCATTTTATGTTTTCATTTTACTTTGTTTTGGTATTTTACCAGCCGTGTAAACGTAAAAAAATCTGCCGTAGAATTTTTACTCTTATTTTTAAAATACGGATGGAATGTCGTAATATTTTTTCTATGATTTTACGTACGTAAAGTATTATCGTCTAACCTGTCCTAAACGATATTGCAGCATCCACTAAATGCAGATGGAAATAATTAACCACTAAATTCAACCATTTTAGTGGTATGTAGTGGAAATTTAGTTCATTAAGTGCACTATTTTTTCCACTACCACTATATTTAGTGGAAAATTAAATCTATTGCAATAACCCCAATTCTAAAATAAATAAATTCATTAAACAGTAAATACATGTCAATGTTATTGACAAAAAATTATTCAATAACTTCTGTACATGAAATTTTTAAATTGAGACTGAAAACACAGACCTTTTCAAAACAATAGTACTTTAATGGCAAATGTTCTTTAATATTATTTATGTTAGTTTCAAGTGTTCAGAACAAAAAAGAAATACAAAAGATTAAAAAAAGTGCATTCGCGTACTTTTTTGGGTGTTATGCAGAAATAAGTACATTGAACAAAAAAAAAATTACCCTTACAGCTTAAAAAAGGACGTTTGGCAAGCCTAAATAAACCAGCTGTTTGCAAATGTTCCGTAAAATCGTAGAGAATTTCTATTTTCTACAGATTGATACGCGCCGTTACGTTACATTTTTTATTCGGTAAGCGCTGCCATTACTTTGCATGTAAAATAAATGATCAGCTGACTCGTCAACGTTAAGATACGTTACGTTACGTGTGGCTAATTCTACCTTAATTCTACCTTTATGATGATTATACCATGTTTAAAATATTGTTTTTTTATTGATGGGTATTAATAAATACATAAAAAACAGCATTTAAAAGAAATTATTGAAAGAAGATTTTTTTAACCTTTTATGGGCTTTTTTGTATTTTGGGAAATATGGTCTTATATGATTATTTTTGCTGTAACTTTGGAATGAAAAACAATAAATTTTGTGAAATAAATTGTTAATTAGAGCATACTTTATATTTGTTTAGAAAAAATAATTTTTTTGTTTTTGTTTAAATACTTAAAAAAATATATATTTATATTAGCAAAATTTTAACATGAAATCCGTCTTTTTTCTCAAAAATCTATAATTTCACACATTTAACTCAAAAAAGTCACATTAGAAAATATTAATTTTTATTTATAAATATTCATAAACAAAAAACAAACCTTTCAGAAAATAAACATATAAAAAAACTTGTAAGGCTGGTTTATTTGCTTCATTTCATTAACCTCAAAAGTGTTATTTGCTTCATAATCATCATTAACTTGATCTTCACCATGATCATCGTCATCATTATCGTTTTCACTGTGCACAATGCAGACTTTTTTTCCTCATTTTCTTTTTACAACTGTTGCTCATGTTGAAATGAATGGATCAGAAAATTATTATCGTGTCATTCCTTAGTTAAAGCTGCATGCTGTGAAAATTTAAGATCGGTGAACAGGTCCAGCCTCCAATATATCACAAACAGGGGCGTGCTCCGCCCACTTTTCTTTTGGTACGTATTTATATTCATGCCAATACCATATTTAGCAAGTACTACCGCCGTTGGTAAAAAAATGCCTAAGATATGACGATTTAAAATTTTATTTTGTACGGTGTCACGCCCCTTTGTCCAATCAAAACTTCATATAGTCCACTATTCCTATCGGAGTCATACACGGTTCATAGTTATATGTTGACGTTAACTGTATTAAGAGCAATATACTTCCAAATAAAAAAACCGTTGGAAAGAACAAATTTGTACAGAGAACAAAAAGTTTAAAACTTTCAAACAAAATTTAGCGTGAAAAGGGGCGTTAAAGGGGGCGTGGCGAAATAAATGTTTATTTCTACCTCGTTCTACAAAATTCTTAGTAAAAACTTTATTTTTCATCAGATTTTTTTCAAAATACGCTTAAAATATTAATAATTAAATAAACTATTTGGTAAAAAAATAAAACATTCCAGATCTTCAATATAACGTAGGAAAAAATTGAAATGAAAATGAAAAATTTTGAAAAAAAACGTACAAAATAGACAAACTTTGAACTTTGAGGTGCCATATCTCAGCGATTTCTTATCAGATAGAATCTACCAGCATATCAACGGAAAAGGCATTCAATTACCTTTCCATTGATATGCCACTTATCTCGATCGAACTTTTCGGTTGGACTCCACAAGGGTTTGAGTGTGGCCATACACCGAAGAACACAAAAGTACCGTTATCTAAAAAGCGGTACTTAGGAAAAAATAATAAATGCGTTTTTCGTGCTCAGGAGGTCCCAATTAACTTATCTACGCATGTGGCGTTCTTGGTATTTTTTGGCTGTAAACCAGTGTTACATATTTATAACAGGTTATGGGCCTTATCCGTAACCATTGTTGAAAAATAAAAAGTTTTAGCTGCAAAAGCTGTCTGTCGTAATAATTACAGAATTTAGAAATGGCTAATTTAAACGGAAGAATTCCATTATTAAATGGATTAAATTACGGAACATGGAGACCGCAAATGGAAGCAATTCTTCACAAAGCGAGATTGATGCAGTTTGTAAATGGAAAATTAAGCAGACCTGTAGTTCCAGAACTATCTCATCAAGCAACAGAAGAACAAAAGAAATTATATGAAAAATCTTTGGAAGAACAATCTATCTTCGATGATTTAGAATTGGATGCTCGTTCAGAAATAATAATAGCCCTGGAACCAAATATTGTAAGAATGGTAAAAAATTTTAAGACAGCAAAAGAAGTTTGGAAGTTTCTTGATGAAACTTATAATCGAAAGTCAACTAGACGTCAAGCTGAAAATTTCCGTAAGTTACTTATTTTGAAAATGCAATCCGATCAAAGAATTTCGAATTATTTAATCGAATTCGATACCTGTGTTTCATGTTTAAATGAAATGGATGTTAATTTGGATGAGACTTTATTAGTCGTTATCTTACTTGATGGTTTGTCGGATGAATATAAAGAAGTTCGTGCTGCATTTGATACGTCGAATGAATTTCCATCATTGAATATTTTAAAATCAAGATTACTCGAAATCGGAGATAAACAGCACCAAATTGAAAGAGACGATAATGCACTCAAGGTAAAAAAATGGCATTCTAGAGAAACAAAACGCAATGAAAAAGGACCAGGTATGTCAGAAAATAAATTTCCTTACAATTGCTATAAATGTAGTAGGAAGGGACACAAAGCAAAAGATTGTAAGTTTCGACAAAATGATCGAAACTACGTAGTTAGAGAAAATGATATTATTGTTGCGAACCTTCAACGATGTGAAGGATATAAAATTAAACAAAACACCAGAACAAAAAGTAATTATGACACATGGTGCATAGATAGCGGAGCAACTTCCCACATGTGTTATGATGATTTATTATTCACTGAAATAAATCGTAATTATAAAGGAAAGGTTAAATTAGCTGATGATAAAGAACTTGATGTAAAAGCAATAGGAATGGTTGTGTTAAACGTTATTTTCAATAATAAGAAAATATCTTTGAAATTGCATAAAACATTGTACATTCCTCAACTGAAAAGTAATCTAATATTCACTAAAAATTGGCAGATAGCGGATATAATATAATAATGAAAAGTCAAAAGGCTCAAATTTTAAGAAAGAACAAAATATGTACTGAGGCTGCAAGGAAAAATAATCTTTACATAATTAAGTCAAACTCTTTTAGTACAAATATTTGAAGAAAGAGTGAAACTTTAATTTCAAGTTTAGAATTGTGGCATAAAAGGCTGGGACATCTAAATATAGGAGATTTGACTTATTTAGGGTCGCACAAAATGATACATGGCTTACCAGAACTAAAAATACAAAAGTTAAGCTGTGAGACTTGTATTAAGGCAAAGCAGTCCAAAACACCATTCCCTAGAAAAAATAATAAGTCAACAACTGAGTTGCTAGAATTGATTCATACAGATTTATGTGGACCAATGAGAATCCAATCTGCAAGGAAAAAGAAATATTTCGCTGTTTTTATAGACGATTATTCAAGAAAAGTATGGGTTCGTTTTCTTCAAAATAAATGTGAATACTTGAACGCATTCAAAGATTTTAAGAAAAAGGTAGAAACAGAATGAGCCAAGAAAATTAAACGCATTAGAAGTGACAATGCACCAGAACTCATAAGCAAAGAATTTTCAAATTATCTTAGTGATTCAGGAATACAGCGACAATTAACAGTAGAATATAGTCCTCAGCAGAACGGAGCTGCCGAGAGAATGAACTGCACTCTTGTAGAAATGGTTAGATGTTTTATGGTAGAAACAAATTTACCTGAATTTTTATGGGCGGAGTTAATAAATACGGCAGCTTATATTAGAAATCGTTGTCCTACGCACTTAAACAATAATAAAACGCCTGAAGAATTATGGTCAAGAAAAGTACCAACTGTTCGTCATTTTAGAAGAATTGGTTGCAGAGCTTTTGCTTGTGAGGTCATGCTATAATTATGTTCAATTCTGTCTGAGTTTTTTTTTTTACTTTATATGTATATATATTTTAAAAAAAAAAAAAAATATTTTTTTTAAAACAATTTTACCCAAGGGAAAAATATCAGAAAAATTTTTTTTGAAAGAAAAACGAAGATTGAAAATTTATTTTTTTGGGAGTCGAAAAAAAAATTCTTTAAGAGTGAAGACTGAAAATTTTTATTAATCAATAAAAAAAAAATAATAATAATACAATAATAAATATTTATAAAAAAAAAACAAGAAAAGGAATGATTTGGAAGAAAAATTAAAAGAATCCTGAAACTATAAACTAAGGAGCAAATTTTGAAATATTGAAGATCTGGAGGAATTTATATGCAAAAATAAAAGCAAGTTTTTTTTTTGAAAGATTTTGAGGACGGAAGTGGGACAAGAACTAAACAAAAACATATATATTATTCTTATTGGTGGCAAGAAGAATCATGAAATTGCACCAGAATTGCATCAAATATATAAGATAAGTAATATATACAATTTTTTTTTGTGTGTAAACTGTTAATGGCAAAAGATATGTAAGTCCAAGAAATATTTAATAAAATTATAAATTGTGCTGATGTTATATACATATCTGATTATAAAGGATTTTGGAAAATGTGTTGCTACATAATTAATTTAATAATTTTGTTGTTTTTTATTTCCAACAAATTTGCATTGATAAAATTTAAAGAAGAAAAAAAAAAAAATATAAAAAAAATAAATATTATTATATTTACATTATACAAAATATATATGACTACATGTAACAACAGAGATTAAGTTTTTTTTTTACCAATTGTTATTTTTTTATATTGTTTGTAGAATTAGTTTTTTTTATTCTGATTAAATTTTTTTTTGTGTTAAGTTATTCACGTAAACCAAATTGTTAAAAAAAAAAAAAAAAGAAAATAAGAGAAACGGTTATGATATTAAAAGTCAATCGTCAATAAATTTATCATTATATTATTTCTTTTTATACATTGAAAGTTTGAAATATTAATAATAATTTTTAGCAAGTTCAAGAATCGACGCAGACAAAGGTCCTTATGTCAACGTTGGTGTAATGTCATAAATAAATGTAATAATTTAAGTTTCATGATGAAATTATAACTTATTATTTTATTTATCATTACCACGAAAAGTTTAGACTGTTGTAGATAAATAAATTTTAATTGGGCTATCTAGAATCGGATAACATTGATAGCATGGTCGGGAGGGTATAGATATGGAGTGGGAAATTACACCTTCACCGCACTCCAACATACTTTACTTTTGGTATAGAAATTTAACTTAATTATATTTTTTTTTAGTATGATTATTAATTTTTCTTTATCTTATTTTTTTTTTGTTTGTGAACATTAATTATTTGATATTTGCTACCTTAATTTAAATTTTATGAATCTGGCTCTTTTTGATCTTTGCGAAAAACAAGATTCCACCCCTTTGCCCTGAGCACGGTCGGTTAATTAGGTAGCATAGTTTTTCAAAAAGGATCAATATGACACAGAGTCGTTACATAAATTTAATGGCGCCCAACGTGGGGCATCAGTAGAAGTAGAGGATTAGTAATCGCTAATACTTTACTAAGGGTTATAAACTTTTTACTCTTGAAAATTTAAATATTTGTATTTCTGATGCCCCGGAACATCTTAGAGGACCGTGGAATTGATAGTTTTATTAATTTATTATTCTTTTGTTTGTTTGTTTGTATTTTATAAGTTTTACTTTTGGTCGTTGTGGATTTTTCATAATTTTTGATTCGGATGGGCTTATGTTACCATGGGCCAAAAGAGAACTTATTTTTATTTTTTTATTTAAATTGATGTACATACATAACTGTGTGGATTTATAGTTTTGAAAAACGTTTTGAATCTATACCTACGGTACTATGTATGTCAGAATAAGTTATTCCAGTATAATTAATATTACGTTTGAGATTCCTATGTTTGGAATAATCTGAATATATGCTCACGTAGTATAATTATTATTTTTATTTTTTTTTTTCATACCGAAAGTAAAGTTTATGTTACTGTTCATTTATTAGTCGTTTTATTATTTTATTGTACTTTTATTTATCTACAATAACTAAACGAAGTAGTGGTATATATTTAAAAACTTGATTTATTTATTTAATTTATATTTAAAACACATACTTATACACAAAATGCCTATTACAAGAAGTCGAGAAAATTTGTTAAACTTAGATCAACCAGCAAACGTTAGTTTTACTATAGATATGAGTTCAAACAATACACCGCAAAATAATATTAGGTTAAGGGAAAATAGGAATGAAAGTCCTAATTCTCCTGTGTCACATGGCACTCGCTCTAGAAGAAGGAATTTAGAACAAGCTAATACTTATAGAGAAAATAATAGACAAACTGATCGAGATAGTAATATTGCTCAAGTACATCAAGTAGTTTCCGAATCTTAAATAAGCTTTCGGCATGAAATGCAGAATTTTGTAACAAATGAGCTCAGATGTATGGTTCAAAATTTGAATTTATCAAATAATAGGTCTAACTCGAGTAACGGAAATAATATCAATGAAAATTCTGCAGCATTATCCGTTGGAATTCCAAATACATCACCGCGATCTAACGGAAATTCACAAGATACGTTTTATGCTGATAAGGTTTTGAATATTATCCGTAATTGGAAAATTAAGTTTACTGGACATGACAATCAAATACCCGTAGATGAATTCATTTATCGAGTTAATATTCTTACGGCAAAGACTTTAAATGGTAATTATAAAACTTTAGGTGATCATGCACACTGTTTGTTTGAGGACAAGGCCCTTGTATGGTTTTGGAGGTACCATCGTACACATGAAAATATAGATTGGTTAATATTGACAGACGATTTACGGAACGAATATAAAGTAGACTATAGTGATTATGATGTATTAGACGATATACGTCGTCGCAAACAAAAACTTAACGAGACTTTTGATGAGTATTTTGAGGCAATTTCGGAAATGACAGATAAATTAAAAGTACCAATATCAGACAATGATTTATGTGAAACCATGATGCGCAATCTACGACATGAGATACGGCATGAATTATTACACCTGGATATACACAGTGTTTCGAAACTTCGTAAGGAGGTCCAGAAACATGAAAAATTTATTAAAAATTGTGGTGCTTTTGAAAATAAGAGACCAATAAGAGCACGTGTTGCTGAAATAGTTGCCACCAAAGACAATTCCCGCAAGTCAATTAGTAATGATATTGACATATGTGTAGTCCAGCGTAATAAAAAATGTTGGAACTGTGATAAAACCGGACATACTTATATTGAATGCATGGAATCTAGAAGAGTATTCTGTTATGGATGTGGTGCTAGGGATACTTACAGGCCAACATGTTCCATCTGCAACAGAAAGAAGCAGGGAAACGGACAGAGGGATGTCCGTCAGAAGTAGATCGGACATCCAATGAATTACAACCAGGAAAAGATGACTTAACCAACAAACATTTAGATACTAATAACAAAGCAAATACAATATTGCATCCTCTAGTGAGGCCATTCCATTTACTTTTAAAAGAATATGAGCAAATTCGTGCAAAAATTTTTGCTCAGGGGAAACATATAAGCAGATCCTCAAAACGTATACGTAATTACTATAGGAAACTTAAAACATATCGAACATATGTAATTTCGTCTATTGTAAATATTGAATCCGATATAAGACCATTTATTAAATTAAAAGTCATGGGAAAATCTTGGTTAGCGTTATTAGATACTGGTGCTAATAAAAGTGTGATTGGTGGGGGCTTAGCACTACAAGTGCAAAAACAAGATGCCTTTCAGAGATGTGTAGGGAACGTTAAAACAGCTGATGGAAAGCAACAAATCATATTAGGAACTATTAAACTCCATATCAGTTTTCAAGGTCAAACAAATTCATTCGAGTTTTTGATAGTACCTACTATACAACAAGACCTTATTTGCGGCTATGATTTTTGGAAAGCATTTGGACTCAGAATTTTGATGGATAGGACCGTGAACATAAATTGTGTTGAGACAGAACCAGATCCAGATAAACTAGTATTGACAATGGAACAGAAAGAACAATTAAACAGAATTATAGCAGCTTTTCCAAACTCCGAGATAGAGGGATTAGGTTGTACTTCATTAGTTCAACATGAAATAGACACGGGCAATGCTAAGCCGATAAAGCAACGCCATTATCCTATATCACCTGCAGTGGAGAAACAATTAAGTGGAGAATTGGATAGAATGCTTTCTCTCGGAGTAATAGAAGAAGCTCCGAATTCACCGTGGTCTTCTCCAACGGTTGTAATAATTAAACCTGGAAAAGTGAGAATGTGTTTAGATTGCCGAAAGCTGAATTCAGTAACTGAGAAAGATGCATACCCGATACCGAATATTGATGGACTTATTGCAAGACTTCCTCCAGTTTATTGTATTTCAAAAATTGATTTGAAAGATGCCTTTTGGCAAATCAAATTGGAGGAAAGATCAAAACCAAAGACAGCTTTCACAGTCCCTAATCGGCCTTTGTACCAATTTACAAGAATGCCGTTTGGACTGTGTAATGCACCACAAACGTTGTGCAGACTGATGGACATAGTAATACCGTACAAGTTAAAAACTCATGTATTTGTTTACCTGGACGATTTATTAGTAGTGTCGAAAAATTTTGAAGAACACAA
Organism: Metopia argyrocephala; assembly: GCA_963576795.1. NCBI lineage: Eukaryota > Metazoa > Arthropoda > Insecta > Diptera > Sarcophagidae > Metopia > Metopia argyrocephala. Next base: position 35,094,091 of record OY756211.1, read on the forward strand.
GTCTCATTTATTAGAGGTTGCTTGCCAACTTAGAAATGCTGGTTTGACTATAAATGTAAACAAAAGTAGCTTTGCTTTAAACAAAGTTAAATATCTAGGGTATGTAGTTGGAAATGGTACTTTACAAGTAGATAACGATAAAATTAAGGCGATTCAAGATTTTCCGGTACCAAAGTCAATTAGGCATTTACGAAGGTTTTTAGGTATGACAGGTTGGTACAGACGATTTATTAAAAATTATTCGAGTGTGACGTTCCCACTGACAAATTTGTTAACAAAGAAGAAGACTTTTATTTGGACTGATGAAGCTGATGAGGCTTTTAATGAACTTAAAAATAAGCTCACTTCTGCGCCACTACTTATACATCCAGATTACAATAAACCATTTATACTTCAATGTGACGCAAGTACTTGCGGAGTAGGTGCAGTGTTGGCGCAGCTGGATACAGAAAGTGTAGAAAGACCAATTGCCTACATGTCACACAAGTTGAATAAGGCACAAAGAAATTATACAATTACAGAATTAGAGTGTTTAGCTGTCGTCATGGCAATTAAAAAATTCCGGTCATATATTGAAGGTCAAGAATTTAAAGTTATTACAGATCATGCTAGTTTGAAATGGTTAATGGGCCAAAGAGATTTGTCTGGAAGATTAGCGAGATGGTCTTTAAAATTACAAGGTTTCAATTTTACAATAGAACATCGAAGTGGAAAAGAAAATATTGTCCCGGATACTTTGTCGCGAGCTTACGAGAATGATGGTTTTGTAAATTCTATTGAAGTGGAACGCATGCCAATAATAGATCTAGACTCTAAATTTTTTGATTCTGATGAATACTCAAAACTACGCAAAGATTTCTTAGATAGTAGGTTACCAGATTACAAAGTTATTGACAAGTTTATTTACAAGCGAACAGATTTTTCTCATGGATATCCTGACGAATCTGAATCGTGGAAACTTTATGTGCCTTGCGAATTAAGGCAAAATGTAATTTATGCAGCCCACGATACGCCAACTTCATCACACAGTGGTATAAGTAAGACTTTGGATAGAGTTAGACGATATTTTTATTGGCCTCGTATGACAATAGACGTAAGAAACTATATAAAAAATTGCGTTTTATGTAAGACATCAAAGACACCGACTAGTACTCTAAAACCTCCTCTAGGACAGATGGTGAAGACAGACCGACCTTTTCAGAGATTGTATATTGATCTTATTGGACCACTACCTCGGACAAGGACTGGAAATATTGGAATTTTAATTATACTTGATCATTTTTCAAAATTTACATTTTTAAAACCATTAAAAAAATTTGACTCTAAGAAAATTATAGAATTTTTGGCAACAGAAATTTTTAATTGCTATGGAGTTCCGGAAGTATTATTTTCTGACAATGGCACACAATTCAAATGTAAGGAATTTGAGAAGTTTCTGATGGAAAATGGAGTAAAACATTTGCTCACAGCCGTTTATAGTCCACAAGCCAACGCTAGTGAACGTGTTAACAGAACTATAATCGAGGCATTACGGTCTTACGTGAGAAGAGATCAACGAGATTGGGATAAGTACATAAGCAGTATAAACTGTGCAATAAGAAATTCAATTCACCAATCTACAGGCAAATCACCCTACCAAATTGTTTTCGGACAGACAATGATTACTCATGGAAAGGATTACGAACTTTTGAAGAAACTGAATATTTTGACGGAAACTGATGCACAAATTGAAAGACAGGATAAAATCACTCTACTTAGAGATTCTATTGAAAAGGAAATGCATAAGGCATATAACAGAAATGCACGTTTATATAATTTACGAACACGGGTAAAAGATTTCGAAATTGGACAACTGGTAATTCGACGAAATTTTGCCCAAAGTTCAAAAATCAACAATTTTAATGCCAAATTAGCACCAGTGGGCATAAAAGCGGAAGTTATACGTAAGATTGGGAATGTTAATTATGAACTTAAAGATATAGATACTGGAAAAATAGGTATATATCACTCAAAGGATATTTGGATATAAGAATATACTTTATATTAGATAATTACAGCGCCCTTTTACAGATCCAGATCTTAATACGGGTATTAATATCTGTACCTGTTTTGTGAGGTCATGCTATAATTATGTTCAATTCTGTCTGAGTTTTTTTTTTTTACTTTATATGTATATATATATATTTTTAAAAAAAAAAAAAATATTTTTTTTAAAACAATTTTACCCAAGGGAAAAATATCAGAAAAATTTTTTTTGAAAGAAAAACGAAGATTGAAAATTTATTTTTTTGGGAGTCGAAAAAAAAATTCTTTAAGAGTGAAGACTGAAAATTTTTATTAATCAATAAAAAAAAAAAAAAATAATAATACAATAATAAATATTTATAAAAAAAAACAAGAAAAGGAATGATTTGGAAGAAAAATTAAAAGAATCCTGAAACTATAAACTAAGAAGCAAATTTTGAAATATTGAAGATCTGGAGGAATTTATATGCAAAAATAAAAGCAAGTTTTTTTTTTTGAAAGATTTTGAGGACGGAAGTGGGACAAGAACTAAACAAAAACATATATATTATTCTTATTGGTGGCAAGAAGAATCATGAAATTGCACCAGAATTGCATCAAATATATAAGATAAGTAATATATACAATTTTTTTTTGTGTGTAAACTGTTAATGGCAAAAGATATGTAAGTCCAAGAAATATTTAATAAAATTATAAATTGTGCTGATGTTATATACATATCTGATTATAAAGGATTTTGGAAAATGTGTTGCTACATAATTAATTTAATAATTTTGTTGTTTTTTTATTTCCAACAAATTTGCATTGATAAAATTTAAAGAAGAAAAAAAAAAAATATAAAAAAAATAAATATTATTATATTTACATTATACAAAATATATATGACTACATGTAACAACAGAGATTAAGTTTTTTTTTACCAATTGTTATTTTTTTATATTGATTGTAGAATTAGTTTTTTTTTATTCTGATTAAATTTTTTTTTGTGTTAAGTTATTCACGTAAACCAAATTGTTAAAAAAAAAAAAAAAGAAAATAAGAGAAACGGTTATGATATTAAAAGTCAATCGTCAATAAATTTATCATTATATTATTTCTTTTTATACATTGAAAGTTTGAAATATTAATAATAATTTTTAGCAAGTTCAAGAATCGACGTAGACAAAGGTCCTTATGTCAACGTTGGTGTAATGAACTGGTGAGTTAATTAAAAATTTTTTATTTGTTTTATTTGTATATTTAAATAATATACAGTAAGGGACAAAATTGTTCACAAAAATACTAAAATTTATAATATATCCAAAAAAGTATGTTTTATTCAAATATATTTTAATTTTTTTTACCTATATAGAATAATGTACATCTAAAAAACTTAAAAAGAACAAAATTTTAAAAGAATGTGTGTTAAGAGTAAAAAAATAAATATTAATTTAAAAATTCACATGTGAACAATTATGACCGTTGCTGAATATTCCATTGATTTTAGGTCCTAATATTTGGTATGTACACCATTTGCTTTTTTAACTGCCTTAATACTTTTTGGCATACTTTTCACTAAATTCGTCAAGACATTAGGGTCAATACTTTCCCAAGCTTCAGCAGCACGCTCCCAGAGTTCGTCTACGGTCTTTGGAGGGTCTTTTTGAGCAAAAATTTTTCTCTTTAATATGGACCACAGGTGTTCTATCGGGTTTAGATCCGGCGACTGAGGAGGCCAATCCAAAAGCTTGATCCCATTTTCTTCAAACCAACGTTTTGCTATCTTCGCGGTATGCTTAGGATCGTTGTCCTGCATAAAGATGCTATTCTGTCCCGGATCTAAACCAAATATGTGGAGACTTGGAATGTATGAGTCTTCTAAAATGTCTATATAATCTTTAGCACACATTTTGCCTCTAATTCGGCGAAGTACTCCAAGTTGATTCCCGCGAAAACAGCCCCAAGCCATTAATGAGCCAACTCCAAATTTAATTTAAGACGCCTAGAGTTCGCGAAAAAATATGAAATATTCACTTTTGAAGACTAAGATGGTCCGATGAAACAAAAATTAATAGAATCGGGTCAGACGGACGACAATGGACATGGGTGGATAAAAGTGTTGGTGTCAAAGAAAGAAATATTTGCCAAACACTTAAATTTGGAGGTGGCTCATTAATGGCTTGGGGCTGTTTTCGCGGGAATCAACTTGGAGTACTTCGCCGAATTAGAGGCAAAATGTGTGCTAAAGATTATATAGACATTTTAGAAGACTCATACATTCCAAGTCTCGACATATTTGGTTTAGATCCGGGACAGAATAGCATCTTTATGCAGGACAACGATCCTAAGCATACCGCGAAGATAGCAAAACGTTGGTTTGAAGAAAATGGGATCAAGCTTTTGGATTGGCCTCCTCAGTCGCCGGATCTAAACCCGATAGAACACCTGTGGTCCATATTAAAGAGAAAAATTTTTGCTCAAAAAGACCCTCCAAAGACCGTAGACGAACTCTGGGAGCGTGCTGCTGAAGCTTAGGAAAGTATTGACCCTAATGTCTTGACGAATTTAGTGAAAAGTATGCCAAAAATAATTAAGGCAGTTAAAAAAGCAAATGGTGTACATACCAAATATTAGGACCTAAAATCAATGGAATATTCAGCAACGGTCATAATTGTTCACATGTGAATTTTTAAATTAATATTTATTTTTTTTACTCTTAACACACATTCTTTTAAAATTTTGTTCTTTTTAAGTTTTTTAGATGTACATTATTCTACTTATATAGGTAAAAAAAATTAAAATATATTTGAATAAAACATACTTTTTTGGATATATTATAAATTTTAGTAATTTTGTGAACAATTTTGTCCCTTACTGTATATTAAAAATCGGTTATAATAGTCTTGAAGTACGTAACCTAATTTTCTTATTTTTTTCAAAACATTAATCTATTTTTTTTAAATGTATATATGTAATTTAGTAAATTATATTCTAATTAATTTGTTACATATTTTTTTTTATTATCATAAATACTTCATGTAATTTATTCATGTTTAATGTTCGGTTGATTAATTTTTTTTTTTTACAATATGTTAAATTTACAAGATTTTTATTTTTTTAATATCATAAATAAATGTAATAATTTAAGTTTCATGATGAAATTATAACTTATTATTTTATTTATCATTACCACGAAAAGTTTAGACTGTTGTAGATAAATAAATTTTAATTGGGCTATCTAGAATCGGATAACATTGATAGCATGGTCGGGAGGGTATAGATATGGAGTGGGAAATTACACCTTCACCGCACTCCAACATACTTTACTTTTGGTATAGAAATTTAACTTAATTATATTTTTTTTTAGTATGATTATTAATTTTTCTTTATCTTATTTTTTTTTTTTTTGTTTGTGAACATTAATTATTTGATATTTGCTGCCTTAATTTAAATTTTATGAATCTGGCTCTTTTTGATCTTTGCGAAAAACAAGATTCCACCCCTTTGCCCTGAGCACGGTCGGTTAATTAGGTAGCATAGTTTTTCAAAAAGGATCAATATGACACAGAGTCGTTAAATGCTCTAAATAATAAACCGGGGAAATCCAAATTTGAACCCAGAAACTATGAGCATATTTTAGTTGGTTATGATGAGGAGTCCAAAGCTTATATATTACTAGCTGGTGTGACCCGGCGTTGCTGGGTTCACCCCAGCTAGGTTTTTGACAAAATACACAATATTTTTAGTTTTTGCACTCTCGGCATAAATGTATGTACAAAAGAGTTGCTCTGATCCATGTGAGAAAACTGGGAACCAACGATTTTATCTTGAATTTTAAAGTTTATGTGATCCACATCCTTGTTCTTTGCAGCTAAAATTGCTCTTTCAACCAATCGTAGTTCTTATGGTTAGCAATTATATTAGGAAACACTTTTTTGATGAGCTCCTCTTTCGTTGAGACGAAATTACAAAAATTCAGAGGAAAGGATATCAATCCATTCGATGCGTCGACAGGAATACGACCATTACCAATAGTTAGCAGTTGATTGGAGAACACTTCGGAAAATGGACCGTTTTGCAATGCAAGTCGCATGTTTGTCGTCAGCTGAAGTTTCTTCACATAACACCACAATGTCGATGATTTGAGGCAAGCATTGATCTCATCGGCTGCGGTCGATCGTGGTAATACTGGTAGTGTTTGCCGGAAATCACCTGAGAGTAAAATCAACCCATCGCCAAAATATCTTGCGTCATTACGCAGATCTTGCATGGTGCGATTCAGAGCTTCTAACGCACGTTTATGCGACATTGTGCATTCGTCCCAGATAATTATTTTGCTTGCTATCAAAACTTTAGCCATTGCTGAATGTTTCGCTATGTTACATGTTCCTGGTTCCTCAACCGCTTGAATTTTTAATGGCAATTTCAATGCCGAATGAGCGGATCTACAACCATCCTGCAGCGTAGCCGCTATTCCAGAAGAAACAGCTGCTATGGCAATTTCTGACCTTGCACGAACTGTAGCCAGAATCAGTGATATGAGGAATGTCTTGCCAGTGCCACCAGGCGCATCAAGGAAAAACATGCCAGCATTTCCACCATCAATTGTGTTCATCACCGTATCGTACACTTCTTTTTGTTGGGGATTTAGTAAAGGTACATTAGTTCGAACCAAATCGCTTAATGCATTTGTGTCGTATTCATATTGAAGGCAAAATAACAATTTTTCCGAGGTCGTTTACATTACCATCGTTATTAATTGCATCACGCAAATGGATATTTTCTGCTGAACGTAATTTCTTTTGATTATAACGTATGAAATTTAGTCGTTCAGTTTCAATGTTTGCGTACATATCAACAACGAACAGATGAAAAAGTCGGCGACAATACAAAATGTGGACCCCAACTGAAAGCTCTATACATATCGTCATACTAAATACAAACGGACGTAACTACAATTTTTTGTTTTTACATGAGAAGCAAAAAACCTTAAAATCAAAAATTTTGTAAATCCTGAAAATCATAATTTTCAGTATCGCAATTAAGGATTGGCATCCCTATAATTCAAGCAAGCGTTAATTTGATCAACAGCATGGTGTGAAAAGTCATGACCCTAGTGAGACCACCATTCCTACATAGTGTGAACAGTCATCCAACTCTAGTGTGAACACAATTGTAATATAGTGTGAACAGTCATGCAACTCTAGTGTGAACATTATTGCGACATAAAAATTTTTTTGCTATTCTTCTTATCAATGTGAACACCATCGCAACATAGTGTGAACAGTCAGGCATTGTATGAACCCCGGATTTTAAAAGTACACACTTACGTTATTTCATTTTTCTGGAATATTCAAAAATTTTTTTTGTTATTCTTATTTGGCCAGAGAACATTCCGAATTGGTACGAAACATCAAAATCGGTTTTAGTGTGAACACCATTGAACAGTTATGCAACTCTTATGTGAACAGGCATAAAAGGCGTTGTGTGAATCCGGTATTTTAAAAGTACACACGTAATTTTTTTTCTGGAATATTTTAGAAAGTGTTTTGTTATTCTTCTTATTTGGCCAAAGACCATTCCGAATTGGTACGAATCATCGAAATCGGTTCAGGCGTTCTTGAGTTATAACAAACAAATAGACAAAACCAAATAGACATGCAACCAATAGTTCCTATTAAACAACGCTTGAGATCTTGGAATAAAGATAAAGATGTAGTTAAAAGAGTAGTATCAGAAGAGGACCCGAAATCTTATAAAGAGGTTTTAAATTCAAGTGAATCGGAACAATGGATAGAAGCAATGAGAGAAGAATATTATTCCTTAGTTAAAAATAAAACATGAGAACTGGTAAATTTACCGAAAAATAAAAAAGTTATTAATTGTAAATGGATATTTAAAACTAAATTAAAGCCGGATGGAACAATTGAAAAACGCAAGGCAAGATTAATTGCAAAAGGCTATTGTCAAGAATATGGTATTGATTATATGGACACATACGCTCCTGTGGTTCGACAAAGTTCTATAAGTTTAATTTATGCACTTGCAGTTCAAAACAATTATAAATTGCATCAACTGGATATTTCAACAGCATTTCTCAACGGTAACCTTAAAGAAGAAATATATATGTGTCAGCCAGAAGGATTTGTAGAATCAAATAAAGTTTGCAAGTTAAATAAGGCAATATACGGATTAAAACAATCAGCTAGGCAGTGGTTCAAAAGAATTGATACTGTCTTTAAAGAATTCGGATTAACTCAATCTAAACACGATCAATGTATATATTTCAAGAAAAGTGGAAATATGCTTATAGTTACTCTTTATGTTGATAACATATTAATAGCTCCAAACAGTGAGTCTGATGTTGAGGAACTAATCAAATTGTTAAAATATAATTTCGAAGTAAAAGATTTAGGAACACCTAGAAACTGTATTGGATTGGAAAAGAAACTAAAAAAAATTCGATATCAATATCACAGAATAGATATATAGAAACTTTAATAAGAAAATATGGCCAAGAAAATTCAAAATCAACGAACATTCCTATGCAGCCCAAAATTTGTTTAGAAAATGATCCTAAAATGTTAGGGGAGGCAGAAAACATTGATAAAACGAAATATCAGGAGGTTATCGGATCGCTTTTACATGTAGCAGTTTTTAGCCGACCCGACATAGCATGTAGTGTAAATATGCTGTCACAATTTTGCCAAAATCCTCGTAAACAACATTGGACATACGCGATGCATGTAATTAGATATTTGAATTCCACAAAAGATTTTAAGATAACTTATTGTAAAAATAATTTACCGTTATTTGGTTATGTTGATGCAAATTGGGCAACAGATATTAATGATAGAAAATCTCAAACTGGATTTTGTTTCTTTCTCGCAGGTGGTGCAATTTCCTGGGAATCAAGAAAGGAAAGAGTTGCAGCAACATCGAGTGCTGAAGCGGAATACATAGCTCTTTCTGAAGCAGCCAAAGAAGCTTATTACTTGCGGTACTTAATTAAGACATGGGCCCTGGGTTCGACTCCAGGCTCTGACATCTTCAAAAAAAGAAATATGAAAAAAATATTTCTTTCGGCGACTACCTCTCAGCAGTCTTCTGGCAAAAGCTCTGAGAGTAACTAATTGCCATGAATAAGCTTCTCAAGTCTGTCGTTCGGAGTCGACATTAAACTGTAGGTCCCGGTACTCATGGATAAAAATTGACACACACAACATGAGTGCTGCGAGAAGCTAGGCCGTAATCCTGACACAGGGTTGTGAAGGCCAGTTATGTATGTATGTATGTACTTAATTAAAGAATTAAGATTTGCTTTGGATAACCCAACAACTTTGTACAGTGACTCTCAAAGTGCTCAGCAAATGGCAAAATTTCGAAGTCATCATTCTAGGACAAAGCATATTGATTACAAATATCATTTTATACGACAAGCAATCGACGAAAAAGCTATTGATATTAAATATAAGCCAACAAGCGAAATGATAGCAGATGTATTGACCAAACCATTATCAAGAATAAAACATCAGTTCTGTATTTCATCAATGGGCATTCAATAAACTATTTAAGTTGAGGAAGCGTGTTAAATTATATGAATTATATATAAAACAACTCAAATATTTAACTTGTTAAAATTATAATTTGTATTTTTAAATCATATTAGCTTTTTCAAAAAGTCATTTGCATATAAAAAATAATTTGTATTTTTTCTTTACTTTTGGTTTAAGCTTTGATAAATAAACATAATATTATTTATAAAAAAAGTACCCTATTAATCATGCGGGAGTCCCAGCTAAATGCTGTGAAATTTCAGGAAGATCGGCCCAGAGGTTTGGTCTCCTATAGCAAAGACTATAAATATATAAAGATGTCACACTGCCATACAATGAACTGTTAGCTCAAAATTTTAGTGATGTCCGTAGAGCATAGGTCGGCATTTCATAGCTGAATTCAGCCGGGAGAGTTCACATGTATTCTTACGCTCTTTCATTTTGTTCTCTCTTTGCATTAGTTTTTTTGCAAAAACACTTTAAGAAATGTATCATGTTACGAGACAAATGTTGTTTCATGTTTTAGTCGTCAATAAACTGCTGACGAGTGCACATGTGTATTGGATGTTTTAATTACTTTTTATGAAACTAAAATTATTTTTTAGATAAATTTGAAAAAAATTTATGAAACTCCAAATATATTAGATTATTAGTATTAATTCAAGATATTTGAGTGCATTTTTTTTCGTTTTAATAAAATCACACAAAATTTCTTAAATTATTATAATAAATGTGACTTGTAAACTAAAAAACAAGATATTATAATTTTTTTAAGATCTTCCTTCAGCAAACGGTTAGAACTACCGAATTTCACGTACCCGAATTAGATATACCCGATATGTTTCCTTCAGACGTAAAAGAAAGTTTCTAGTTCATGCCTAGTGATATGTAAGTTAATAACATACATATATATATATATATATATATATATATGAATCCACACATTTTTTTGTTCAGTGCAGTTCTTTTCCATGCTCACTAACACAATTACAAATCAATTTTGCCGATCTATGCCGTAGAGCTACTGCCACTTACAAAAACAAAACTAAAAGAGAGCTTGTTCTTCTTAGAGAACTTATTTTCATCTCTCATGTGTGTACATGTGTGTATTACCAACGTATAAAAAAATATAAAAACAAACTAAAAAAACTAAAAACTAAAAAGCTTATTCATATTAATACAAACATATAAATATATTAACAACGAAATCATATATGCATGAATACGTGTGTGTATTTACAATATACATCATATCTGCATACATGTGTAAACGTGTGTGCATTTATAATGCACATTGCCAAATCAAATAAATAATTTTTTGAAGAACACTTATTTTCCTATAAATTAACGCGCAACTAACCTAAGCCAAAGTCAATGTGATCGACTGTGTAATTGTACGGCAAGAATATGTGCTTTATTGTTGCACACATGGAATTATGTTGATTTGCACCGAATTATAATGTTATTATTTTTGAAGAATTCTTTAATAAGTATACTTACAACACGTGAAATTAAAATAAAAAACAGTTTTTCTTTCTTTGGTTATTGTTTATTTTATTTGTATACCATATATGTATATTTAACGTTCCAAAATTTTAACCTTTTTGTAACTCGCTGATTTGTATTTATGTTTCCCATGTCAAAAGTTTTCGTAATAATATAAGCACAAGTAAATTTAGCATCTCCATTCCAAGGTTGTAACAAACGTTGTTATCCTCAAACCGAAAGGAATAAACAGTATTTTTGGTACAATTTACGCATTGATCAATAATAAGTCTTTTTATGTTTTTCATAAGTTTGTTTTCAAAAAATATTTTTTCGAAGACTTTTATATGAATTGTGCAAACTTCGAAAAATAAGTCCTATGGGGCACACAAATTACCAAAGTCCGATTCATTTTCTTAATTTATTGTGTGAACAAACATTTCGGAAGGAAATGATATAATTTTTGACGGTTTAATTATATCCATACGAAATTTAACGTAAGTTATTCGCTGTGCCATATATCCAACAAAATATCGGCTAGATGTTCATTCTAGCTCATGGTACTCATGTATAAAAATTGGCACATACAACATAAGTGCTGCGAGAAGCTAATCCTGAAACAGGATGTAATGGCCAATTATGTATGTATGTATGTTAATTCTATTGGCATTTGGTGGATGTAAAACAATCCGGATCTTCATTAAAATATTCCTCGTTTTCATTATACATAAGTACATATATGTATGTCTTCAGGTCTTTTTATACCTTGTAAGATTGTTTTAAACTCAATAGGTAAAAACATCACATGATCATGTGCACAATTTGATAACTTCGGGGCGACGATATGTCAGTGGTATAGTGGTTAGTGTGTTGGCTTACTAAGACATGAGCCCTGGGTTCGACACCAGGCTCTGACATCTTCAAAAAAAGAAATATGAAAAAAATATTTCTTTCGGCGACTACCTCTCAGCAGTCTTCTGGCAAAAGATCTGAGAGTAACTAATTGCCATGAACAAGCTTCTCAAGTCTGTCGTTCGGAGTCGACATTAAACTGTAGGTCTCGGTACTCATGGATAAAAATTGACACACACAACATGAGTGCTGCGAGAAGCTAGGCCGTAATCCTGACACAGGGTTGTAAAGGCCAGTTACAGTCATGGACATAAGTATAGGCACAAGCAGTACTTTCAAATAAAATAAAATTTTTACGTATTCCCAGACTAAAAATAATAATGTTATTAACTGATTATGACTACAGGATATGTACATTAACAAAATAACAAAAAAACTAAAACAAATTAGTTTCACGAACAAAACAATAACTAAAAGTACTAAATAAACTCAGTTTTCCATAGGACAAAATTATAGGCACAGCCATTCTTGTGCAGGCAAAAAATCATACAGAAGCTTGAATTAATATTTTGTTGGCATTCCATTTTGTTTTATTACAGTCTTTAACCTATTTCGCATGGAATGTACCAATTTTGTTGTGATATATTCGCCTATTTTATTCCATTCTTCGATCGACGTTGCCTTAAGATCAGCTTTGCTTAATAACTTCTCTGTTTGAATTCTTCGGTCCAATTCTCTCCACAAATGTTTGATGGGATTTAGGTCTGGGGACTGCGGAGGATGTGGCAAGCCATGTGCGGTGTTATAAACAAGTCACTACTTCACGTCTCGAGCCGAATATTTCGAATCATTATCATGCTGTAATGTAAATGACTGACATAAATATCATTTCTCTGCGCTTTTTTTAACTTTTTTTTTGTTCAAAATGTTAAAGCAAACAGCTTTGTCAATTATTCCCTCCATAAAGATAAATTCCACAACACCAGCAGCGGACATGCTGCCCCAGACCATTATTATTCACCCGCCATACTTTACCTTTGGTTTAAGATTTTTTCAGTATATACTGTATTAGGCTTTCTTTAGAATCTAGAATGTCCAGGTCGAAAAATATTAAACTTAGTATCATATGAGAAGAGTTTCTGATCCCAGAATCTACAAGGTTCATTTTCAAATTGTTTTGCTTACGACATTCTCTTCTCTCGATTAGTTGCAGATATCAGTAGTTTTCGTCTAGCCACTCTTGAATTATAACCAGCTTGATACAGCAATCTCCGAACAGTTTCAGAGTGCACATTCTTACCAAAATCTTCCTTTATATTAAGAAAGCTGTGTTGATGTTATTTTCGGAAATTAAGGAATTAAAGCGCAGAGAAATTAAATTTACCGCAGTCATTTACATTCCAGCATGATACTGATTCGAAACATTCGGCTCGCGAAGTGAAGTAGTGACTTGTTTATAACACCGCACATGGCTTGCCACATCCTCCGCAGTCCCGAGACTTAAATCCCATCGAACATTTTTTGGAAGAATTGGACCGAAGAATTCAAACAGAGAAGTTATTAAGCAAAGCTGATCTTATGGCAACGTCGATCGGAGAATGGAATAAAATAGGCGAAGACCTCACAAAAAATTGGTACATTCCATGCCAGACAGGTTAAAGGCTGTTATAAAACAAAATGGATTGCCAACAAAATATTAATTCAAGCTTCTGTATGACTTTTTGCCTGCACAAGAATGGCTGTGCCTATAATTTTGTCCTATAGAAAACTGAGCTTATTTAGTACTTTTTGATATTGCTTTGTTCCTGAAACTAATTTGTTTTAGTTTTTTTTGTTATTTTGTTAATATACATATCCTGTAGTCATAATCAGTTAATAACATTATTATTTTAAGTCTGGGAATACGAAAAAATTTTTATTTTATTTGAAAGTACTGCTTGTGCCTATACTTATGTCCATGACTGTATGTATGTATGTATACAAATAAAACAATTAATAACCAAAGAAAGAAAAATTGTTTTTTATTTTAATTTTACATATATTGTAAGTATATAAGAGAATTCTTCAAAGACAATAACATCACAATTCGGTGCAAATCAACGTAATTCCATGTCTGCAACAATAAAGCACATATTCTTGCCGTACAAGTACACAGTCGATCACATTGACTTTGGCTTACGTTAGTTGCGCATTTTTTGATTTGCCAATGTGCATTATGAATACACACACATATATACGCATATATGATTGCGTTGTTAACCTCTAATTAGACGGCTGGGTTCAGGAAAAATTAAAATTGAAAAATGTTAGTAGATTTGTTTTTAAACGAATAAATTTTATGTCTTTATTTGTTTTTTATACATTATTAAATTAAATAATTAAAAATTTAACAAAACATATTTATTTTTCTATTTTGTAATCCTACACTTGCAGTAAACTTTGGAATCCCATGCGACTTATTGTGTGATTTTCTTAATGCGCCTAATTAAAGGTTAATGAATGATATTAATATGTATGGATGTGTAAAAACAGTTTCTTTTATTTTGTTTTTATATTTGAATTCAGAAATGTTTGTGGCAAATACATACACCAGAGTTGCCAGTTTAGGGGTTTTCCCCCCAGATTTAGGGGGTTTTATTCCATTTGGGGGCAAATTTAGGGGATAAAAATTTTTAGGGGGAATAAATGAAAACTTAAGGGGTTTTTAGGGGATTTCCTCTTTATTGTGCCTTTACAGTAACTAAATTTTACAGCTGGTTTTTGATTGAGTAAAAATCGATAGATTCCTGCCATAGTCTGAAAATCGCTTGACTATACGAAAAAACAGCTAAGTTATCATATTTTGATTTAATAATTAACAGTACTATATTTTATTTTGAGTAGTATATAATATAGTATCAAAATTTTGAAATTCCAATTCAACTGCCATTTTATCCTTATTTCGTAGAATTTAAAAAGTAAAGTTTTTTGAAAATATATTACTTTTCAAGTTTATATCATAAAAATGCCAAAAAAGAATAAAACTATAACCAAAAATATAAAAAGGAGTGTTAGAAAGATGAGCAATTTAAGGGTACTGCGTTTTAAAAAATAAAAAAATATATATCGTTGGTCTCAGGTAAAAAGGCCCTAACTCGCATTTTTTCAAAACTTCCTTTTTTTAGTGAATCCAATGTATTTTAGGAAATATGCCGCTCCTCGCAAAAAATGTTTACAATATTATTAATAATAACGGTATTATAAGCAATTGTACAGCATTTAATAAAAAGTTGTATATTAATAATTACAGTATCTGTTGTATTTTTACCTCCTCCTGTAAATTTTAAATTATTTGAGTTAGGGCCTTTCTACCTGAGACCAACGATATGCGTTAAAGTAATTGTGTAATTTCAGATTGGTTGGCATCCGTGCAGGAAAATATATATAAACCGTTTTGTAAATATTGCAAGTGTATAATGGTGGATCATAGAAAGAACCTTATTGCTCAGCGGAACACCAAAAAGCATGTTGGATTTGTGTTCTAAAAAAACGATATACTGTTGCCAATTACAAACTTTGTTATGCCTTCTATTGCCAAAGAACGAAAGATTGTTGAATTAAAAATTGCAGCATTTATAGCTGAGCATTCATCCAGCAGCAGCATTAACCACTTTGATGATTTAATAAAAACACTCGATCCAACTTTAATCCAACACCTGAAATGCTCAACCTTTTTAATTCCGATAATATGTACAAACTTAACGAAAATCATTTCTCAACATTCGATATTTTTGATGAAATTTGATTCCAATATTGTTATAAAAAAATTATTTTAGCTACGTTGATCAGATATATGTATATATACATGTACATATAAATATTTGTTAACTGTTAATTGTTTTTAAACATTTTCTTAAATAAAAATATTTCAAAAATTGTTAAATGAAATTATTTTCTATTTAGGGTTTTTTTTTCAAAAAACGTTCAATTTGGGGATTTTGAAATTTTTTTGGGGGGAAGAACAAAAAAATCATCTGACAACACTGACATACACGTATGCATGCATGTATGATTTTGTTGTTGAGAGATATGCTCTCATTAACAACACATGATTAACATTTGCAAAAAATGAGAATTGGTTTTTTTCTGCTCACCACATACTTGTCCCCCGCTTCTAAGTAAATATGAACAAAATTTTTGTCAAATAAAAATGTATATATTTATAGTCTTTGCCTATAGGGTACAAACAAACAAACTAACAAACAAACAAACTAACAAACAAATAAACATTCCATTTTATACTTAGATTATCATTAGCGAAATTTGAAATTCTTTAAATTCCTCTATGCCACTATTAATATTGTACGCATAATTTTTATTAACTGCATATCAATTTTTGTAATTTCTGTTTTTTTTTGTCAAGAATCAATCCAGTTTTTTTTAGTGAGACCAAAACTCAGGGGTAAACCCCTACTTAATGCTGTGCAATGTATTGGAACTTTTGTGGAAGGGACATAACATATGTACATATATATTGTTTTCTTATATTATTAAGCGCCTTAGGAATGAGACGAATTGCTGGAATGATCAAAAGCGATTGCCCCATCGTTGCATGTTAATTGCAGTGAGTGCCTTCGCTATGTGGGTTTTTAACTGTTATCTGCTACTTCGAAATAGGTGGCGCTTTTCTCCTGATCATTCGTTGTCAAAAGTTAAGTTGAAATAGAGTGGAACGTCAGGGAGCGGGTACTTTGTAGATGGACTTCTTGGAGAGGGGACGTCTTATTTTTGAATTATAATTTGTGCAAAAACCGCAAACTAACTTTTACATTTTTCACCTTTGCTGGGATTCGAACCTGGGCCGTTGGAGTTTTTGTGCGAGCGCTCCAACCACTATACCACGCGCGGGTTTGGAGTTTTTGGTTATCTTTAACCAAAATTGGATAATTTTTTCTTCAATGTGTACATGTGTACTTTTTTCTTATTTTGGTTATTTTTTTTTCTCAAGGAAAAAATAAAATATTTTAAGGAATAGTATTAATAAATATAAATACTATTCAACAAAAATATTTATATCTGTTAACGTTTATTGTTAGTACATACATATATATTGTATCGTAAAGTTACACACAATTGTAAAAGTAGAGAATAAAGCAAATGTATAAGTGAGATTATTTACCCTGCAGCTAAAATTGTATTGAGACAGTCACGCAACTAGTTGTAAAAAGACAAGTGGACAAAAAAAAAAAAAACATGAATGCTGCATTCTTAACCAGCGTTGCCAAAAGCTTTGACCAAGGCAAATTTATTATCAGGTAGATGCATCGGCGAGTTTCTGAGCAACTCTGCCTTACTTAATATGTCAAATTTTGTTTTTTTTCTTGGTGTTAAAATCAAAATAAAAACAATTTTTTTTGAACACAAATTAAATAGTGAACAACGAGTAAAATTTTGTTAATAATTTGATTTATTTAAAATAAAAACAACCAAATTTAGGATTTCAGTGATTCAGTGTTCGATTTTAGTGTTGTGATAAAATAATATTTTTTTAAAACAAATAAAAGTATGTGATAAAAAATCTGTTTTTCTAAAAACAAAATCTAAAATACGTCGTTGTGCTGTATGCGAAACTGAGTTTCATAAAGGAATTGGTGCATTGTTCTGTGCTCCTAAAAATCAAGAAACCAGAAGAAATTGGAGTGAAATTTGTGGTGTAAAACTTTCGGCATTCTCAAGTATAGTTCGAGTTGGGGAAAGACCGTCACTTTTATCAATTACTGAGCCATATATGAAAGAAACGCAAAAGTAAGTAATTTTGCAATTTATATGCTAATATTATCTGTTTTATTTGTGTGTACGTATATTTTCCTTTAGAATTTCAGACGCAGACCATGGTATAATAAACGACGAGTCAATGAAGCAACAGGCTGATAACATTATGGAAGATAATTTTGAAAATTTCCGGAAGTAATACTTAAATCAGTAAGTATGAAATAGAAGACCGCATTTGAATCAAACACAACAAATATTAATATTCACTTATTTTTTAACAGAAGAAAAACCTCATCAAAGAAAAAGTGAAACGACGCAAAATTGAGCCTAAAACTTATCAACAAAGAGCTGCTATAAATGATGATTTTTTCTATTCAAAGTTGGTGGTTGGTTGGCTATTTTCCGGCTCACATTGTATGTTTGCTGAAGCAATATCTATTATGCTATTCTATTCTATCCTCATCGCTTTTGTCAAACGCTGAGCCATTTACAAATACTTGGAAACAAAAAGCTCTTTTCAAGGCTACCACGTTTTTCAAAATAAGAGAATAATTTTTGTTAAAAAAATATATATGGGCAATTTAAAAAATTTTCGACATTTTGATATTTTTTTTTTTTTTAATTTTTTTTTTGATGACACGAATGACGCTTTGGTCACGTGAAGGGTGATATTTTAGCATACCAAAACAGTTCGCGTTAATCATTTATTGCAAACGGCGCGAAACTTATGGAGGTTTTAAGTTTTAAATTTCTTTAAAAAAATTTAAAGTTAAATATATTGGTTTATTTTAATAAATGTTGTATGGATGCATGATGCATGCATTTCAAATTCATCAGTGCATTCCAAATTCATCAATGCACGGATAAAATACATAAAAAATATCAATTATAATTAAAATTCCTTAACATTAAAAAACGCGAATTTTTGCAAAAATATGAATGTTTCACCGATTGTTATAATATGTGTTTATATAGTTTACAAAAAAACAATATTTTAACTTGCAAATTTAAAAAACAACAAAAATTATATAAGAATTATTTTTGAGGTTAGGATTTTTTTTTGATCTGTAAAATTTAAAATCATGAAAATTTTTTAATGCCTATTCGGTTTTATTATCAAGCTTCAAAAAACCTTTCATTTGGTGTCAATCACGGCGGAATCTATACATAACTGCAGATGTCACAAAGCAAAATGTGTTTGAAGAAAAATGCCGCTGTACCCGCTAAATATGGACCGAATTCAACCGTATTTATATATGATCTTTAGTTCACCGTCGCACTTCATTTCCAATACTTTACATTGATTTTAAACCACTGATTAACTAAAAAAACGCGAAAGAAAATCATGAAATTTCGCATAAGTTTTATATTCTTTATAAAATTTTTGCGTTTTAAAATATTTTAATGCCTTCTTGACGTTGAGGTGCCATTTATTAAGAAGTTTAGATCACGCAATACATAAACCAGTTTTAAATAAGATTGCAAATGTCAAGCGCGAAAAACTGTCATTTTTGACAAATTTACGCCAATTCTATAAAAGTTTGAGGTCATCGTTCTCAGCAACTAGCAGCCTGACATCGACGTGATATGGCGCAAATTTTAGCAAATTACACCATCTAATAAATACTGTTGACGAAATGCAATTTTCTTGAACGGCGCAAAAACGCTATAGAAAAAACTGCGAAAATTAAAAAATCGGAAAATTTTGGTTTCAAAAATGAACCGCTATACAACTTTTTCCGAAATAGTAGTATTGGCATAACTTTTATAGTGTAAATATCTACAAAGTCTGGTGACTTTATTTAATATCAGTGGGCATCGGAAATTTAAAACTAAAAGTAGAAAAGTGATGAAATATGAAAAAACTCTTGTAAATTTCAAACCTTTTTTTGAGTTTTTCGATATTTGAGTGCCCATAACTTTCAAAAATAATGAACTGATGGTCTGAAATTTTGAATTTCCCAGGTTTCTAGTGTGGCCTACCATTCCCTTTTGACTGTTTTGGTCAATTCGAAAAACTGGAGAAATAATAAGCATCTGAACTCAGTTTCAACAAATGTTGAAAATTTTTGAAATTGCCCATAACATATACATACATATACAGCATGCCACAAAACTAAAGCACGGATTCCATCATAATTGCAAATTTGATGATAACATAAATATAGTCGCTCATATTATAACTATTATTTGTATTTTATTTAGAATACTCATACATACATACATAACTGGCCTTTACAACCCTGTGTCAGAATTACGGCCTAGCTTCTCGCAGCACTCATGTTGTGTGTGTCAATTTTTATCCATGAGTACCGGGACCTACAGTTTAATGTCGACTCCGAACGACAGACTTGAGAAGCTTGTTCATGGCAATTAATTACTCTCAGAGCTTTTGCCAGAAGACTACTGAGGGGTAGTCGCCGAAAGAAATATTTTTTTCATATTTCTTTTTTTGAAGATGTCGGAGCCTGGTGTCGAACCCAGGGCTCATGTCTTAGTAAGCCAACACACTAACCACTAGACCACGGCCTGCTTTAGTTACAATAAAATTAAAGGGGGGGGTCGTGGCATAGTGGTTGAGCGCGTGCATAGAAACTCAAAGGACCCAGGTTCAAATCCCAGCGAAGGAGGAAAAATAAAAAATTAATTTGCGGTTTTTCTAAAATTATAATTAAAAAAAAAAAATAAGAGGTTCCCCCCCCCACCACCAAGAAATCCATCTTCACGAAACCGCTCCCTGGCATTTCCAGCCTATTTCACCAAGAAAACGAATGATCAGGAGTACAGCGCCATCTTCTGGGAAGATAACAGCTAACCTACATAAAAAAAAAGATGCTCAACACTCACATTCAACATCCAGATGGGGCAATTGCTGATGATCATTCAAAGGTGAAGGTATAACACTGGCCTTTGAGTGATCAAATTGACAGCAATTTGTCCCATTGACATAAGGCGCTTAACATGACTTCTTCACATCTATGTATATCTATATATTCAATATTCCAATACAATGCACTGCATTTAGTAGGGGTTTACTCCTGAGTATTGGTCTTAAATAAAAAAAAAAAAAAAAAAAAGTACCGAACAATTATACTTATTGACAGTAGCATTATAAAAAAGAAAATTGTGGAAAAAATCCTAGCTTGTGTAGAATGTCGCTTTACAGATTATTTCACTTTAAGCGAAGTGTCTTATCACGCTATAATTGCATCTGTGATCCATCCAGAAATAAAGCTCAAATGGTTCAATGTTATTTCTGAGACATCTGAGTTAAAAAAGTTGATTTGCATGCATGAAATATTAATTTCCGAAATGAATAAGGTAGAAGTTGCCACAAGCTTCATATAACAGAGTACAGTGCAAAATATGAACACATTTTTGGAGTATGAGATGGGTAAGATCGAAGAAGCTATTAATTACTTATGTACATATGCAGATATATAAAATTTTTACATACATACATACATATTGTAGCTCAAGTAGAAAATATTCAAAAACTACGATACACACAACAAACAAACAATATAGTGAATTATAAACAAGGTATATTACTGAATTTTTTCCAGATGGAAGGGGAACAGCTACCGCACCATCAGAAAATAAACTTTTATCATAACCGAGCGATCTCAACATAACGGTTAAAAATTTAAAAAAATATCCGCGTATTTACGTCATTTTTCTCAAATACAATACGCCAATTACATCATCGGCGCCAGTTGAGAGACTATTTTCTCTAGCTGGTATTTTAAATAGTTCAAGACAATGTACACTAACTGATGAACATTTTGAGGAACTTTTAATTTTGAAAACTGTTTTCAAAAATAATAAAAGCTTGCTGATCTAAATTTTTTGTAAATAATAAAATATAAAGTAATTAGTTTAATTGTGTATGAATAGTTGTTATTCAAAAATTATTTTATGATTTTTCATTCAAACCGTATAGAATTCATTTAATTTTTATTTATTTAAATAATATTGAAATAAATATAATTCGAGTTTTTCAAATTAAAATATATTGGGATATAGTCATAGTCAAACAAAAAAGTCGGTTTTTTTTAAACAGTTTTAAGTTAATAAAATGTTTTTATTTGGTTTGTAACTATAGTCAAAATAAAAGTATATTTTAAATCAAACCTGCTTTAAATGGATGCCAACTCAAAAAGAAAAAAAAAATGGAAAAGGTAAGATATATTTAATTCATATATGGAAAGCACTTTTATGAATGTATGCTTCTTTTTAGTGATATCGGTGATCATATACAAATCTATTCATTTATTATTTAATACATATTATACTGTTTTGTTAATTAATTCATTTATACTCTAAGATTTTTTTCGTTATTGAGTTATGGGATTTTTGTTTTCTGTCTTAGTTTTAGTAACAGCAGCTTTTATGAATCAATTTTTGTTTGAACTAATTTCTTTTATTCACACATAATATATACATATAAAAATTTAACTATGTAATTAAAAATATCCCTTCAAACATTGTATGAATTTTGAAAATTTAAAATTTTTTTAAATCGTATCAAATATGTAGTTGAACTTATTATTGATTAATATATAAGCTTTTAATTAAGCTTTAGGTCGATTAAATAATTATTTTTTCGATATTTCGCTACTTCTCTGCGTAGCATATAGGCCAAAAACTGGCAAGTTTATAACCTGCTATAGATTGATATTATTAAACTTTTCATACCTTCTATTTGACAACTGGTTAAAGAATCAAAAATTAAAGAACTTGTACATTTAGAATACTCAGTTTACTATTAAAAATCAAAAAGAAGACAATTGTTGTTCTTGCAGTTTAATTTTGTTTTATTATATTTAATAATTAGTAAAATAGTGCAGCTACAGAACTAATACTGAATATTTACTATGTTATTTATTTATAAGAAATTAATTACAATAAATACTATTATTTTAAATTTTGCTGTCTTAAGATTTATTTGAAAGAAAATAAAGGTATGATCATTCAGCTTTTTGCGTGTCTTTAATAGAAAAGTGTATAGTCTAATAATTTAAGGAAATAAGCTGGAAATAAATATTTAGTGGATTTAAAAGAAAAGATAGTTTATGATTTTGTTAATAGTGAATCAGTGAAGCAAATACAAAAAGAAATTAATATTCACTATGGTGTAATTTCCCGTATCATGACTTCTTTTAGTATAACGCACTACTTGTTTACTGTACTTAGACACGTAAAACCAGCAAACGTGAAGACAAAGCCATAATAATTTTTTTCTTTTTAAGGATCATTTTATGTCAGGAAGGTCTATAGCTTCTTAATTATCTTTAAATACTTCATCTAAAATGATTTAAGGACGAGCTGTAGAATATGGCATGAAATTGTATATATAGAAGCGCAAAAAAAACCTTATTTTTCCAGACAAAAAAGTAAAGTTAGAATCGATTTTTAAAAAGCGCACATTAATTGGACTAGCTCTCAATGAAATTCTGTGCTTTTCTCTGGTAAATCCAAACGCAATCTAAATATTCTGCTGAAATACTTAAAGTCAGTACGAAAAGAAGAAAGACAGCGCCCTAAACCAAGATACACCAGTAACGGTAAAACAATGTATGTAATACTTCGGGAGTCTTTTTATGCGCATGGTAACGATCCATTTCATAGAATTAATAGTAAATTGGACTGTTGTCTTTACAGGAACAATTGGCAAAACGTCATGCTTTCATTCGTTGATATTGCGTGACAACTACGAAAATATTGATGTGTTATTGAGTAGATGTGCTATTAAAGTGATAACTTACTTGAGTCTATGACTCATAGGTGTGCAGAAGTTTAAAAAAATAATGGCTAGGCCATTAAAAATTACATTATTCTTAGTAAATATTTTTTTGTTCTTCTTGCCATAAGAAAAATTATAAAAAAATAAAAAAACGACTGTCATAAATATTTGACAGCTTGAGTAAATGAATTCGCCGCTACAATAACAAAATGCATGTTGTTTTTTTTAGTGTTATTTTGTTGTAGGGAGTAGTGTACCTTGTTTATTGTACCATGGCTTTGACAAGGAAATCGTCCTTTATAGAAAAAAAAATTTATTTGAAAAAATAAATCATCACATTTCATCACATTGTATTTTTAAATTACAACCTGAGCAATTTTTTTAAATCAAGTAGTCTTTTGAATACAATATACCTTCAAGCATATTGTTATTAATTCTGTTTTTGTATTTTGTTGTATTTAAATTGACTACTGAAAATATTCTTTCAACATTTGGAAAAGAAGTGGAAAGACATAATAAGTTTTGGACAAGATCGGAAAAACTAAGGTTTTATCAGCTCGGGTAATTTTGGGACTCCTCATGAAAAATTTTGTCTTCTGATATTTTCCAGAGTTGAAAAATGGCCACCAAAATTGACAAGACGTAGTTCTCTAAACTTGTTATCCAAATATGAAATATCGTTCTCAGCAATTTTAAAAAGCACAAAAGTAATTCATTTATGTCGTATAACTTATTCTTTATACATATGTAGACTTGGCGCTTTTTACGTAGGCTATGTTGGATGCAAATGTAAAATATATTTTAATAAAATGTGACTTAAAAATTTTAGAAAAATTTTGTTTTGCCCACAAACAGACTTACTATGTTAAAAAATCTTAATTTTTAAATATAAAAAATAATTTTTAAGAAGAAAAAATCATCAAATCATATTTCGAACCAAAAATCACCAAAAATACGATAAAATCATCTTTCTGGCAACGCCGCTCTCAACGATAATGTACAACAAGCATGGTACAATAAACAAGGTAGACTATTCCCTACAACAAAATAACACTAAAAAAACAACATGCATTTTGTTAGTGTAGCGGCGAATTCATTTACCTAAGCTGTCAAAAATTTATGATAGTATTTTTTTTATAATTTTTCTTATGGCAAAATAAAGCACAAAAAATAAAGTAATAAAATATTTATTAGGAATAATGGAATATTTAATGGCCTAACAATTATTTTTTTAAACTTCTGCACACCTGTGCGGCGTGGACTCAAGTAAGATATCACTTTAATAGCACATCAATTAAATAACACATCAATATTTTTGCAGTTGTCACGCAATATCCACGAACGGAAGCATGACGTTTTGCCAATTATTCCTGTTCCAACTTTCTAATCAACTATTAATTCTATGAAATGGTTCGTTACCACGCGTATAAAAACATCCCCAGAACATTACATTGTTTTATTGTAACTGGTGTATCTTGGTTTAGAGCGCTGTTTTTCTTCTTTTCGTACTGGCTTTATTTCAGCAGAATCTTTTAGATTGCTTTTGGATTTACCAGAAAAAGGCCCAGAATTTCATTGAGAGGTAGTACAGGCAATGTGCGCTTTTTAAAGATCGATTCTCACTTTACTTTTATGTGTGGAAAAAAATAAGTTTTTTGTGCTTCTATGCAATTTTATGCCACCTTCTACAGCTGCTCTTTAAATAATTTTAGATGAATTATTTAAAGCCAATTAAGAAGCTATATACCTTCCTAACATAAAATAATCCTTTTTATAAAAAATTAATAATGGCTTTGTCCTCACGACGTACTAAAATAAGTTATGATACGGGAAATTATACCATAGTGAATGTTATGGCTCGATTATCGATTG
Organism: Metopia argyrocephala; assembly: GCA_963576795.1. NCBI lineage: Eukaryota > Metazoa > Arthropoda > Insecta > Diptera > Sarcophagidae > Metopia > Metopia argyrocephala. The sequence continues at coordinate 35,119,357 of OY756211.1, forward strand.
CAACTGAACTTCAGTGGAGTTGCCAGTTGCCAATATTGCATTACAGATGGCAACTTGCAACTAATAGCTGTTAATTTCAATGGCAATGCCGGCAACCATTTTCTTGTAGTGTCTTAATTATTTTACAAAATATTTTCTAAAATTAAAATAGTTTTTTTTCGCAAATATATACATATATTAAAAATGGTTAAATGTACAACGAAAAACAATTCGAGGAACTGGTTCATCAAATGGAATTAAATCCAAATATTGGACGAGGAATACGTGCCTTTGGAGAAACAAAAGCCAGTGCTGAATTAGTATGGACTGAAGTGTCCAACAAATTAAATAGCTACGGCCATTATATGTACATGTGTGCCATCGATGTACCCGACAACACCAGGGAATTTTGTTTTGGAATAAAACAATTTTTTATTTTGGGACTTTTCTTCCTCCAACGTTTTTGAAATAATCCATTTTTTTGCAAATTTTCTTCTCCATAAGATTTACAACTTCCGTCAAGATTACAGACATTGTACGTTGAGCTATTTCAATGTTATAGTCGTTTCCATGGGACTTTTGGAAGCTTCCCTCAGCAAAAAACCTTAAAGCGGCACATACTTTCAAGAAAGGAGGTACTGCTGTGACCCGATGGCTCTTTCTAAAGTCGTCCTTTAAAACTTCTACTAAATAAACAACTGCTTCTTTTGGAAGTCTAAAGTACGCCTTAAAACTAAAAAGGGATTTATTTTTTAATCTACCTCAATATACAAATTGACTCACAGGGCAGGTGGTAATTCTAAGGGATTAGAATTACCCCTTAACCGTCTTCTAATGAATGCCACATTTTTGTCCTCATCTTCTTTAACATCAAAAAATAATTTCACGGAACTAATCATTCTTGATTTTATATAAAACAATGTATTTGTAGTGTAGTAACTTATTTTTATTTTTGTTAATTTTTTTTTTTTTTAATATTTTTTGTAACAAAAACACTTCTTGACAAACTTTTGATAAATATGTATATGTACTTTTTTTCAAGAAAAGTTTTTTGTTTACTTTTTGTAATTAGAGATGTGCAAAAAACAATAACTTTAGGCAACTGACTAAGGTTGCCGTACATAATAACATTTAGACCATGAGTTGCGTTGCTTGTAAGCAACTCCACTGAAGTTCAGTTGCAATCGATAATCGAGCCATTAATTTTTTTTGTATTTTCACTGATTCTATATTAACAAAATCATAAACTATCTCATCTTTTAAATCCACTAAATATTTACTTCCAGCCATTATTTCCCACAATTATTAGAATATACACTTTCCTATTAAACACACGCAAAAAGCTGAGTGATCATACGTTTATTTTCTTTCAAATAAATCTTAAGATTGCAAAATTAGAAATAATGGAATTTATTGTAAATAATTTTTTACAAATAAGTAACACAGTAAATATTCAAGGTATCGTGCTTTAGTTTTTTCGCGGTACTATTTCCCTTATAGTTAAATAAAACGATAACAAAATTAAACTGCAAGTGTTTTATTTTTAATAGTAAACTGAGTATTCTAAATAAAATACAAATATTAGTTATGAGAGACTATCCGGTATTTGATGAAAAACGATCTCGATCGTAATTGAAGTCGTTTTTATTGTCAAAGTCATATAAAACTTATCTGTTGTAATTATTTTAAAATTTTAATAATCAAAGCTATAGTGGCAATAGTCAGTAAGGTTATGAGTAAGAAAAGAATTCCAAAAACGATAGGGTTTGGAAGTTATAACAACTTCAAAATTCATTCGATTTCAATTTCGATCGAAATCGATTTCCATCAAATAACAGTATGTTATGTTATTATATAATTTGCAATTATGAAGGAATCCGTGCTTTAGTTTTGTGGCATATTGTATTTATAGGCTAATAATGCCCGTACTCATAATATATATTTTAGGTTTATTGAGGGTTTATTTGACAAGTATTGCATAGAAATTTGTCAAATAAACCTAAAATATTTTTTATGAATACGGGTATAAGAATTTATTAATTTTAATAATCTTTCTTAAAAATAATTTATGTTTTTAATAATCGTATAAATCATATAGTGGAAAAAATTAATAAGGCCATCCGTACAATGCATCCAACTATTAACAGAAAACCAGAGTTAAACATACATAGATGACACAAAACTCATAGTCAAATAATAGTTATGATATGAGCGACTATATTCATGTTATCTAATTTGTAATAATGAAGCAATCTCTGCTTTAGTTATGTCGCATACTGTATATATACATACATATATATCTGTCTTTTTGCTAAAAAAAACATATTTTAATTAGATGTACTAATAAAATGAAAATGATTTCCCTAAGAGGTATTTCTTTAGCCTATATTTAAAATCCTTAGGAGACGGATGGTCATATAAACCTCCTTTGCTTCTTATAGCGCCAAAGAAATGTTCCAATACATCCTGATTTAAACGATTTGTAACTAAGTAGGTCATGTTATATTTCTCCACGTATTTTTGCAGCATTATAAGTGCAGAGTTGCTGACAACAATGCCTTTTTGAAATAATTCCAGCGATTTTTTGCCTGGTATAATTTGGGATGACATCACTTCATTCATTTTCAAGAGTATCTCATTTTGATTTTCCAATTCAAGCCCATAAAGTTGCTTACAAAAATTAAATAATCACCCCTATTCTGACTTTCGATTACGTCTCCGCATTCAGTTACGCTACGATCGAAAATTGGTATTCCACACAAAAACTGAATCGAAAGAATAAGAAGAAGACAACAATGTTTGCAAAATCAATTGTTTCACTTCGGAATGTGGAATAGAACCAAAGAAATAAGCAAGTTTGTTACTATTTTAATAAACAAAAGTCAAATTTAAAATAAAAACAAAAAATTTGTGCGGTTATTAATAATAAAAAACGCCAAAAATTTACTTAGTGCTTATTAACTGATTAACCAATAAAAATAAAATATAAAAGACTTGTGTACTTACATATATCATTAATTTTAATAAATCATTGTATCAAGTGGAAGTGCTTTTTATAATTTCAAGGAGAAATGGAATCCATAGCAATGGCTTTGATAGTGGAAAAGGAGGACAACGTGGCTCAGAACACAGAGGCAAGGCTTGAAAAACGGAAACTGAGGGACAATTGCAATCCATTTGAAATGAGTGACCAGTTGTAAGAAGTTATATTTTATGAAAGTATTTTTCTTTATTTTTTAAGTAGTTCTTTAACTTTTAAAGGTTCAAAAAGAATTTTCGTTTAAACAAAGACGCCTTTAAATATGTATTAGAAACATTTGAGCAAGAAGCTCGGCGGTGCTCCCTAAAATCTTCATTTCCGCTTAACCATGTTGTGCCCGCTTTAAGATTCTTTGCCGAAGGAGGCTACCAACATGGAGTTAGTGTTGGGATGGCTCAATCGACAGTGTCAAAATCACTATCGTATTTTGTCGACATAATACAGAGAAAGCTTTGTCATCAGTGGATAAGATTTGACCAAAGCTTGGAAGAAAAGATGCAAGCTAAACAAGACTTTTATGCCAAGGCCGGCTTCCCAGGTGTCATCATGTGTGTTGATGGCACACATATAAAGATAATCAAACCATCAAAAGAGGAGTTCCTTTACTACAACAGAAAAGGATATTTTAGCATTAATGCTATGGTGGTGAGCATTTTTTTAATGATTACAATGCTCCTAAATTGAATTAATATTTGCAGGTGTGCGATAACAAAATGCGCATAAGGTGCATTGATGCAAGATATCCCGGATACAACCACGACTCCCATATATGGAACTTAAGTAAAGCGAGGTCTTATTTAGAACGAAAATATCGTGAAGGAGAGAGAAACACTTGGTTATTAGGTAGTTATTTGTTTAAAAATGTCTAAGATAACTTCATAAACCAATTCTATTTTTAACAGGTGATGCAGGTTACCCCCTGGAACCCTGGCTTATGACACCATACCGATCACCAAGTGCAGGAAGCCAGGAAAGCAATTATAACATCCGGCATTCAAAAACTAGGAACATAGTTGAGAGAACCATCGGAGTTTTAAAATCCCGATTTCGTTGTTTATTGGGTGCTAGAGAGCTTCATTACTCCCCACAAAAGGTCATCCAAATTATAAATGTTGTTTGTGCTCTACACAACATTTGTATTCACTATCGAGTGGAAGATTTGGACATTAATGAATTTCAATTTGAAGGTTCACAAGAAGAGAGAGAAGAGGAAAACATCGATTCTAATCATCTATCTATAGCACGAAGTGTTCGCGACAATATTCTTTCCAATTTTTAAAAATTATTTAAAAAGACTCATTTAAGACATCAATGAAAACACTTTTTATTTTTTTTTATATTTCCTTTATTTAATTTATTATAATGTAAATAAATTTATTTTATATTTAATAAAAATTAAAGCGTATTCACAGTCTATTTTACGTTTATAGGATTAAAAACAGAAACTTAAATTTAAATTCATAAATAACAAAAAAAGTTCATTCATTTCACTTCATTAAAAATAATTAACATAAAAATCTTACACTATTTTTAAATTTACATATATCACAGTTTTAATCGGACTCATAAGATGGGTGCTCCAGCCTAAGCATTTTTAATTTTATTTCTATTTTCTTTTTCAATAACTCTTCCTTGATTTTATTATGCCTGCGCTCTTCTTCCATCTGCTTCTCTGCGATTTCGGCCATTTTTTCAAGGGATCGGTTCATGACACCTTTGTGGAAGTTTGTAGATTCCTCATAAAATTCTTTTTGGGCATCTATTTGCTGTTTTAGCAAAGACAAAGTGTTGTCTTTTCCACTTTGACGTTTTCTTGAAGAGGTCGGTACGTCCGAAGGGCAATCTGAGCGACAAGAAATATCCATTGCAGACACTTCATCCTGCACCTCACTGGTCACTCCAAAATCCATTGCACCACTAATACCACTTGTGCTTGTATCAAGTCCCGTCAAGTGGATTACTTTCTCCTCTAGTGGGCTAATAGGTTGTAAGCGACAGCTGCCTCCTCCAGTGCTCATTAATTCTTTTTTATTTATTGAAAGTTTCCGCTTAATGTAGCACTTCCAGTCAATCCACACCTAATAAGGACTATAAGTACATGACAAATATTTATAATAAGCCATAAATACCTTTTTCCATGCAGTGTCACTTTTGGTTGGTGGTCCTAGCGCGTTAAGGGTTTGTGTTACTTCATTCCAAAAGACCTGAACTTCCTCCTTGGGTTTCTTATGGTAGCCGTAAGCAATATCTGGTTTTGCTGACATTATATCTGCCAGCTTTTCGTACTGCTCCGGCGTCGTTGTTTTTGACCTGACAAAATAAATCTTTATATTTTAGCACAAAAAAATAAAAAAAATTTAACATTCAATACTTACATTTTTTAAATTAAACAATTTTTTATTTTAAAAACAAAATCGAAATAACCTCCGTCACTAAAAATACAACTTAGAAAAACGTAACTACGATCGACATGCAGAATACATACAATCGAAAGAAACAGAACGGAATCGAAACTCAGAATACCAAAGTTGCCAAACGGAGATAATTTCGATTCGAATCGAAAGTCAGAATAGGGGTGAATAGAAGAATAAATAATTTGGTATTGTATTTAAACTTACTTTTCTGGAGTATCTAAATTGACTTTACTTAAAATTGAAGACATTAAACTAATTATTTATTAATTGTATAAAATTTGCTGTCTCTATAGGATTGTAATGTTCCATCACCAGAGTATAGCATCTTCTTATGGCACCGGCAGTCGTGTTTGAGAAGAGCTGAGCGGCTAATTAAATTTTTGTCTTCCTGAAAGTTTTATAAAAAAAAAAATAGAAGAATTATTATATTTTATTACATACAACTAACCTGCATCTTTAACCGTAAGATGTTCGTCGGTTATTTTATATGTAACAGATAAATCTGTCTTTGAAGTTAGGGTCAGCAAATCTGCAATCGTGCGTGAAGAAATATTTTTATCATTAATTATTAGGCCGCTGTCTAGAAAGTGATTCCGAATTAACTTAAGCAAGTGTGCAGCGTCTGGGATGGATGGGATACTTCGGACAAGGTAAAGTCTCTGATCGGGGTCAACCTGGCGGCCTCCAGAACGATCCTTGTTCCCGCTGTATTCAAGTCGACATACAGCCTCCACGCGGCCCTCCTGGATAACATTCTAGCACCCGCTAGCTTGTTAACTAATGTATGCGGCGATTGTCCAATCCCCTGGACTTTAAATTTGGGTTGTGCGTAGGGCTTGAAACCCACCACGTAAAAACATTCTTCAATGAAAGCTAAAACCAAAGCCTCTAAACGGACCTCCTTTTATGTTGACGAACTTGGCAAACGTTTTAAGGACTATGATTTAAGGATATGCACCTGGAATGTGAGAACCCTTTATAGGGAAGGTGCCTCTATCCAGTTGGCGGATGCTCTCACGAAATGTAGGGCTGACATCACCGCCATCCAGGAAATGCGATGGATAGGACAAGGTTGTACGAGGCAAGCAACATGTGACATCTACTACAGCTGCCATGAGAAGAGACGCGAATTTGGCTGCGGATTCGTAGTAAGTAAGAGACTTCGCCATCTTGTCTCGGAGTTCACCCCCGTGAACGAAAGAATTGCTACGATCCGAATGAAGGCAAAGTTTTATAATATCAGCCTTATTTGCGTGCACGCCCCGACGGAAGAGAAGGATGATGCGGTCAAAGATGCTTTCTACGCAAAGCTCGAGGATGTATACGATAGGTGTCCGGCACATGACGCCAAAATTGTCCTCGGCGATTTCAATGCGAAAGTTGGACGTGAAGGTATCTTTGGCCCCACTGTCGGACAGTTCAGTCTCCATAATTCCACCTCACTGAACGGCATGAGACTGATCGATTTCGCCGCGGCGCGAAACATGGTAGTTTGTAGCACCAGGTTCCAGCATCTCGATATCCATAAGGCCACCTGGCTCTCTCCCGATCGATCAACTACCAACCAGATCGATCACATTGTGATTGATGGAAGGCATGTATCCAGTATAATAGACGTGCGCACATTTAGAGGTCCAAATGTCGACTCGGACCATTATCTTGTCGCAGCCAAGATGCGACTGCGCATATGCGCAGCGAATATGGCACGTTCTAGTGTTCGAGGGAAGCTGAACATCAAAAAGCTGCGATCACAAGAGACAGCCAGGTCGTTTTCCGATCGTCTTTCTAATGAGCTCCATTGCATCCCGTCCTCTCTCGAGGGTATTGGTGGACAGTGGTCCCACATTGCTCACTCTCTGCGCAACGCTGCCGAAACAGTCCTTGGTTTTGAGCGTCCTCCACGCCGAAACCAATGGTACGATGAAGAGTGTCGTGAGGCCACTGCGGCAAAGAATGCTGCCTACAGAAGAACGTTGCAGTCCACCACTACAAGAGCAACTGTGGAGGTGTACACAGAGAAGAGGAGGGAAGAGAGACGCCTATTTAGAAGAAAGAAAAGGGAGCAAGAAAGGCGTGATCGTGAGGAAATCGAGATGTGCAGGAGTAGAAATGATGCTCGAAATTTTTATAAAAAGATAAGGCGTCTTACTACTGGTTTTAAGCCCGGAGCAACCTCCTGCAGAGACGAACATGGTAACCTGGTTACAGATGCACAAAGAACACTAAGATTATGGAGACAGCACTTCTCTAATCTTCTGCAGGGCGATGGCGACACAAATTCCGCCCCTAGAGATGCTGTGCCGGACCCAATCATTAACGACGACATCGAGATCCCGTCCCCCAGCCATGAAGAAGTCAAGGTTGCCATATGGCGACTGAAGAACAATAAAGCAGCTGGGCCTGATGGTTTGCCAGCTGAACTCTTCAAGTATGGAGGCGATGAGTTGGTTAGGTGCATGCACCAGCTCATTTGCAGAGTATGGCTGGAGGAAAGTATGCCCAACGATTGGAATCTTAGTGCTCTCTGTCCCATCCTGAAAAAGGGAGATCCCACGATATGCACCAACTACAGGGGTATAAGCCTCCTCCCTATCGCATATAAGGTTCTTACGAGCGTATTGTGTGAACGACTGAAGCCATTCGCCATCTCACTGATTGGACCTTATCAGTGCGGCTTCAGACCTGGTAAGTCCACCATTGACCAGATATTCACACTGCGCCAAATCCTGGAGAAGACCCATGAAAGTCAAGTCGACACACACCATCTTTTTGTCGACTATAAGGCAGCCTTCGATAGCCCAATAAGGGATCGCGTTTATGCCGCAATGTCTGAGCTCGGTATTCCTGCTAAGCTGATAAGGCTATGCAGAATGACGCTGAGCAACTCCTGCAGCTCCGTCAAGGTAGGAAGAGACCTCTCCGAGCCTTTTAATACCGTGCGAGGTTTCAGACAAGGCGATCCCTTATCCTGCGACCTCTTCAACTTCGTCATGGAGAGCGTTTTGCGAAAGGCAGGTGTGCATCGAAATGGCACTATTTTTAATAAAAGTGTCCAGCTCCTTGCGTATGCCGACGACATAGACATCATTGGGCATACCAAGCGAGATGTCACCGCAGCCTTTAATGCTATTGAACGAGAATCTGCAAAAATGGGTCTGGCGGTAAATGAGAGCAAGACGAAGTACATGTTGTCGACGAGTAGGGACGTTGATCGTATCGGCTCCCAGGTTACAGCCGGCAACTATACATTCGATGTGGTCAAGGAGTTCATCTACCTTGGCACCGCCATTACCAGCAAGAATGATGTCAGTCTGGAGATCAAGCGAAGAATTACACTGGCCAACAGGTGCTACTACGGTCTCGGTAGGCAGTTCAGTAACAGAGACCTCTCTCGTGCGACGAAGTTAACACTCTACAAGTCGCTTATTCTTCCGGTGCTTCTCTATGGTGCGGAAGCATGGACGCTGTCTTGTGCCGATGCAGCGGTCCTGGGAGTGTTTGAGAGAAAAATTCTTCGCAAGATCTTTGGTCCACTGAAGCAAGGCGATGAGTTTCGCATTAGGACCAACTATGAGCTGTATGAGCTCCTCGGCGACGTAGATGTTGTCCAGCGCATTAACATCCAGCAGCTGCGCTGGCTCGGCCATGTTGTTCGGATGGAAGAATCTGCTCCAGCGAAAAAGGTTTTCGATGCGAAGGTCACTGGACGTCGGCGTAGAGGACGTCCATGGTTACGTTGGAAAGACCAGGTAGATGGAGCCCTGTCATCAATTGGTGTGACCAACTGGAGAAGGCGTGCGCTTAGCAGAGACGCCTGGAGACTAGTGTTGAGGCAGGCCGAAACCCGTTAACGGGTTGTTATGGCCAGCTAAGTAAGTAAGTAAGTAAGTAAGTGTGCAGCGTCTATAAAAGAAAGTATTTTCTCGTCGGCATAGGCTGGACTTGAAAACCAAGGTTTATCTAAAAACGATTTGATTTAAAGGATCAACTAATCTAATCTAAATAATTTTTCAAGTAATAATTTACTCGAACTTTTATCCGTAGATCAGGGCAAAAAAAACCTCCAAATTAAATGTATTATGTGTGAAGATATGTGGTATCTTCATGTAGAGTGTTATTTTTTATGGGAAGATATTGTACTCACCTGAGGTAATTCCTAAGTCCTTAAGCAACTTACGATTGGCCGGTCCCATATCACACACAATGGCAACCACAGGAAAATTTGCATCTAAGTTGTTTAAATTTGAAATATAAAATGCAGATTTAAATGATTATACATATATTAATGATATAAATTTTCTATTTATTATTATTTTGGGAAATAAAATAGATTAAATATATTTTATATGTACATATAATATTACCAGTGTTGAGAGGGTACCATTTGAGGAAAAAGCTATGAAATGCAGTGATCCAACTTACATTTATTGTTTTAAATATAATAACTTATAATTTATATAATAAATTTTGATATTTATAATTCAGTATAATATGAAGACAGAACTTTCTTGCTTGAGAGTTTAAAACCAAGTGTTTTACAAAATACGGTACAATATAAAAAAGTCATTTGGCCTTGAAATAAACTCCCTTTCGGTAAGATATGTAAGTAATTTTACAATTCACAATAAAATAATTAGATATTTAATTTTATGAATCCAAAAACAAAATTAAAAGGTAACCCACAATTCACAATATTAGTTACTAATTCAAAATTCAAAATATCAGTTATATCTATTTACATTATATCAAATTAGAAAATACATATGTAGGGGAAAAATTGGAAAATGATGATAGACACATATATATTTAGTTTAAAGCATCTTTAAACATATTGGTCGCCTTGGCCAGAATGGCCAATAAAAGTAATTATAAAGATTTCTGAAGACGCTCCAGAGCTACCATTGCTCTCTGGAGAATGTTCCTGGCATCACTACGAGACGTAGAGGATGTTCGTCTATGCTCCGTTGAGTTTTCGACCCTTTTGTTTTTTCGCTTGGTTATCCTTTTTGGTTGTTGGAACCTTTTCCGAACTTCAGATTTACCTTCATCTTGACTGCTTGTTATCTTGCCTCTTGATTTGTGCAATAACGTGTGGTGACACCAACCACATCGCGAACACACCATGGAGGATGTACACTCAGTAGTACGATGTGACCTGGCCAAACAGTTGCCACAATAGCCATGTTGCCTCACTCGGCGTTGACGTTCCTCCACTGACATTGTTTTGAATCTCTTGCAAAATCGTAATGGGTGATACAGGTGGCAAATAAGGCAGAGGCGTACGTTTTTTGTTTTGGGAGCCCTGTTGATAAGATAGGTGCTAGAGAAAAAAAGAACAATAATATATATGTGTGTAGAGGGATATATGAGTAAGGGAGCGTGTATTAAAGATGTGATATATTAGAAAATTGCACGGGGATTTACGATGTGTTTTCCTTACTTTCACAAGAGTCAACAGGAAGTAGGCACAGCTTAGATTTAGCTCTTGTCACAATACCATTTTGGGTCCGCAAGTCAGCCACACGAACATTTCCATCATCACCAAAGTAAATTTTCATTATACGTGCTAACTTCCATTCATTGGACGGAAGGTTATCTTCTTTTATGACAACTAGTTGTCCTACCTTTATATTATCTTCTACATTCTGCCATTTGTAGCGTTTTTGGAGTTCAGAGAGATACTCCGTTTTCCAACTCTGAGCAAACTGATGATGTAAGCATTTAATTCGTTCCCAGCGGTCACGGAACTTAATGTCTTCGGTGGGTACTTCAGGTATAGCCAAAAGGGGAGCTCCACGCAGGAAATGTCCGGGGGTAAGCGCGAGCAGTTCATTTGGGTCATCTGACATTGGAGACAGTGGTCTAGAGTTAAGCACCGCTTCGATGCGAACTAAAAGAGTAGTGAACTCTTCAAAGGTATATTTTATACCCTGAGCAACCCTTTTAAAATGTGTCTTAAACGATTTGACCCCGGCTTCCCATAATCCTCCCATATGAGGGGCATTTGGAGGAATAAAGGACCAATTAAAGTTGTGAGCGGCGTATTTATCTACTTTCTCCCTTGACACCGATTTTATAAACTCTTCATACTCAGATCGAAGAGCTCTTTGCGCACCGACAAAATTTGTCCCATTATCAGACATAACCCTCTTGGGTAGGCCTCGACGACCTACAAATCTTGCGAAAGCTGACAAAAAAGAATTTGTGGATAAATCAGTACAGGGTTCTAGATGTATGGCTTTTGTGGAGAAACACACAAAGATGCAAACATAACTTTTGTGACAAGAGGCATTTCTAAGCACGGATGTTTTTATTGAAAAGGGTCCAGCGAAATCCAACCCTGTGACCGTAAAGGGTAATGAAAAGGTAGTTCTTTCTTTGGGAAGAGCTTCCATTATCTGAGATCTTACCCTTTGCTTATATCGACAACACACTACGCAATTTCTAATACAATGCCGAATGGAGGATCGTAAACGGGGAACAAAATACTCCTCCCTTATCGTCCTTAACATTATGTTAATTTCGGCATGCAGTAGGAGGCCATGAGTATATCGTATAAACAATTTACAATATGCTGATTTAACGGGCAGAATTATGGGATGTCTTTCCCGAAATGGCAATTCAGAGTTTGATATTCGGCCATTCACTCGAACAATACCCTGTTCATCCATATAGGGGTTCAACGGAAGTAAAGAGCTTTTTCTTCCTACTGATTTGCATTTTAAAACAGAATCGTATTCTTCTCGGTAGTAAAGACGCTGTGTAATGCCTATGAGCTTCATCTTTGTTGCCAATAACTCGTCATGGTCGATTTTTGGAACATTCATCAATAATGATGACAATTTTGCATTAGGGGATATTCTTTTATTTTGTACTGAAGTACTGGGGGGTCTCTTTGCTGGGGTTTCACTATTATTTCTGGTAATTTTGAGGAAACGGAATATATATGCCATAACTCGGACAGTCTTATCCCATCTTGAAAATAGATTTAATAAATCTTCAGGTACTATGTCATGAAGTACTTCAGCCTGAGCCTTACTATTATCAAATAAATGAAATATTCGAACTTTTCTTTGTTCTACCGAGGTACTGGGAATTAACATGGCCTTTGGCCATTCCTCCGGGCTTTTTTGAAGCCAAACTGGCCCGCTCCACCACAATGAATTATGAAGTAAGTCACCGGCATCGCAACCTCGAGAACCTAGGTCAGCCGGGTTATCTGCAGATCTAACGTGACGCCAAGATACATTTCCGATATTTTTCATAATTTGGGCTGTGCGGTTTGCGACGTAAGTCTTTCACGAATTCGGGGGTTTTGCTAGCCAACAAAGAACGATTGAGGAGTCGGTCCAGAGATATACTTCATACTTATTGGTTGGTAAATAGTCGTTAAGTTGCCTGATGAGTTTCGACAGCAAAACTGCTCCACAAAGTTCGAGCCTGGGCAAATTACAGGGGTTATGGGAGCAACTTTTGTCTTTGAAACAAAAAGGTGAGAGTTAACACTAGTTTCGTTCTGAATTCGCAGATATATAGCTGCGCAGTAGGCCTTTTCTGAGGCGTCGCAGAAACCGTGAATTTGCAAACTGGAGGAGGGTTCAAAATTAATCCAACGTGGTATTTTAAACTGAGTTATTGTCTGGAGATTTTCCAAAAACATGTTCCACGCTGGAGGTTCCTTCCAACCAAAGTTGTTGAAGCAACATTTTGGCTTGAATGCAGATTGGAGAAATCCAGCCAGCGGGATCTAACAGTTTTGCGACCTGTGATAAAATTTTTCTCTTGGTTGCTGAGTCAGCAGTTTGAACGGTTTTATTGTGTATGAAAAACAGCCGGACAAAGCGTTCCACTGAATTCCGAGCATTTTTGTAGCACTGGCTTCATCAAATTTCAGGAAGTCTGAGTCCAACAGATTTTCCTCTGGGACAGAAATCAGAATGTCAGAGCAATTTGAAGTGATCTTCTTCAAAGTGAAACCAGCGGATTTAAATACAGCAACTACTTGAGTTAGGTATTCAATGGCGGATGATATATCATGCGAGCCTGATAATATATCATCCACATAAGTATCGTTCGTCAGAATATGGGCTGCATGGGGGAATTGGTCTTTTGAATCTCGACCTAATTGTATAAGGGTTCTGATGGCTAAATAGGGAGCACAATTTACACCAAAAGTAACCGTTTTTAACGCAAAATCTTGAATGGGCCCGTTTAAATGTCTGCGAAAGAGAATTCGCTGAAATTGGGCATCCTTTTGTGAACGAGGATCTGACGATACATTTTCTCTATATCGCCATTGAATAGATACTTATGTAGACGCCACTTCAAGATCATCTGCATCAAGTCAGCTTGTAGTGCTGGACCTGTGCATAAGGTGTCATTTAAAGAAAATTTAGAGTTTGTCCGTTTAGAGGCATTAAACACAACTCTTACTTTTGTGCTACGACTTTCCGGTTTGAGTACCGCATGATGGGGTAGATAAAAAGAGTTAAGTCCATGACAGGAGGGCTTTTCAATGGATGTCGTCGGTTCCATATGATTCAGTGTCAAATATTCCTCCAAATTATTCCTGTATGCATCAGCTAGTTCTGGTTTTCGGCTTAGAGAATGTTCTAGCTGTAAATATTGAGCTTTAGCCGCTGATCTTGACGTGCCCAAAAATATTTCATTCGGAAATTCTGCCTTAAAGGGAAGTTTTACTACATAGCGTCCATCTGAGTTACGATAAGTGGTTTTCGTATAGAGATCCTCACAATATTCATCTTCCTTAGAAATCGGACGATTTTCCACTATTTCCTCCTGCTCCCAAAATTTTTTCAATTGATCACCAATACTGTCTGACAAACCATCCTGTGCTTGAATTGAAAATACTGAGATCGATTCACTTTAAATAGGACCACTAATAAACCATCCGAATATTGAGTTCTGAGCCATAAGATTTGGAGATATATTTTTAACTCCTTGAAGAAATATTTGGGGAAGAATATTACTTCCAATTAGCAGGTCTACATGTCTCGGCAAATAAAATTCAGGATCAGCTAGTTTCAGATCTTCAAATGCTGATGGAAGAATACTTGTTTTTAAGGATTCAAAACTGGGTAATACACAGGTAATTTTCGGGACCACGATTGCAGTGACATCAATATAACGATTTTCCGATTCCGAGAAAAGTATAAAGTTGCACACCGCATTAGATTGATATACATATAATTTGACCGCCCATACCATATATCTGAAAGGGCTTCGGTTTAGTCGGCAACATAAGGCGTTGTTGTAACCCTCTAGAAATGAAAGTCTTTTCTGATCCCTGATCAAGAAAAGCTCGAGCAGAGAAATATTCCTTTTGATGAAAAATTTTAACGATCGCCGTAAGGAGTAAAGTGTTCTCACAAGAGGCAGCATCCTGAGTCCCTGTAACATTGCTTAAAGTTCGTCCAGCGTTTCCTTCCTTAGCGGGTTTTGAATTCTGAGGTCTACCATTAGAGGTGTTATTCGGGCTTGTATTTGAGCTTGAAGGAGGTGAGAAATGTAACAATGAATGGTGATTCATTTTACAATATGAGCAAGAGAATTTACTTGAACAATTATTTCGAAGATGATTATACGACAGACAATTAAGACACAATTTATTGCTAGAAACAAATTGATTACGGGCTTGGGGATCAAGACTAAGGAACTTAGAACACTGTTTAAGGGCGTGTTTTGAGTTACAGAACTTGCAGTTATAATTACTGTTATCTGGGTGATAATCTCTGGGCCTTATACCGCCATTTCTTTTCTTGATAGCTTGATTTTGATTCCTTGTTCCGACATTCCAAACGTTCTACAACTTCGAACCGATGAGAAAGGAATTTATCCATCTGCTCCCATTTAACCAACTTCCTATGGGATTCGAGGGATTGCTCCCATAAAGATAAGGTCTCCTTTGGTAGTTTGCTGGAGCATAAAATAACAATAAATGGGTCCCATTCGTCAGTCGGAACATCCTGTGCCTTTATTGCTGCGAGACAGTCATTAATTGTGCACTGAAGGTTCTGCAGCGATTTGCTACATTCCACAGTTACTGGGTTGAGGTTGAGCAATTTCTTTATTTGATTCTCCACTAGAATCCTTTGATTTTCGTACCTATCCCTTAAAGCGTCCCATGCGAATGTAAAATTTTCTGAACATAATTTGTATTTCCTGATAATACTACCAGCCTGTCCCTGGACCTTCAACCTTAAATGATACAACTTTTGAACGGGAGGGATTCTCGGGTTATTAATATACACTGCTGTAAACATATCCCTAAAAGAAGGCCATTCTTCATATCCGCCATAAAATATATCGGTATCACATGGGGGGACATTAACATGAGCGTATTCATCATTCATAAAGGTTAGTTGAGATCTCTGGGTGGGAGCACTTGATACAAATGTCTTTTGAATATCCATTATTTTTGCCTTACAATTGTGGTATGCTTCTGTGCAGGTAGAGTGTTTGCCTCTTACGGATTCTAAAAAATCCTTACTTTTCTTTGTATCGGTGCCTAAGCAGAGCTGCTTGAAGGACACTTGGAGAGCTGTCCACCTATAATTTAGGTCCTGCACCTTGACTTCCACTAATGTTTTTGTGACATCATCAAGTTGATTGCTATCACATTCATGACAGAAGGCAATCAAATTATCAGAGTCGAATATAAATTCCTCCATGCTCACAAATTTACTTAAATACAAAAGAGAAATCAAGTCTCAATTAAGTACGGGATTGTTCACAGTGGTTAGTGAAATCTAATAACTAGATGTATATACCAAGTAAATTAATCAGAAGCTTGAACAAAGAAATAAATGTTCACTGTGATAGTGAAATTAGAGGAAAATGTTCCCGGGGATTGCTAACTATATAATGCAAAACTTTTCACTGGGGTAGTGAAACGAGAAATAAAATGTTTACGGGGATCGTAAACTATTTAAAAATAAATTTTTCACTGGGGTAGCGAAACTAGATATAAGACTGCTCACGGGGATTGTGAACTATATGACCCAAAACTGTTCACTGGGGTAGTGAAACGTGAAATAAAAATGTTTACGGGGATCGTAAACTGTTTTAAAATAAATTTTTCACTGGGGAAGCGAAACTAAATATAAGACTGCTTACTAAAAAAATTTCTATGGGGTAGAAATTCTAAAGGTTAATTTTTGTTCACAGGGATAGTGAACTTATGAAATAATTGTTTGCTGGGAGAGCAAATCGAAAGATAAAAATAAACTTCTATTTGGTAAAAATTCCTAAACTTAAATTTTGTTCACAGGGGTAGTGAACTTATGAAATAATTGTTTGCTGGGGGAGCAAATCAAAAGATGAAAAAATTTCTATTGGGTAGAAATTCTAAAAGTTAAATTTTGTTCACATGGGTAGTGAAGTTATGAAATAATTGTTTGCTGGGAGAGCAGATCAAAAGAAAAAATATTTCTATGGAGTAGAAATTCTAAGAGTTAAATTTCGTTCACAGGGATAGTGAACTTATGTACTAATTGTTTGCTGGGAGAGCAAATCAAAAAATAAAAAAATATTCACTGGGAGTAGTAAAGATAAATTGTTGGCTGGGATCTGCAAAACAGAGATAAAAAGTTATCCACGGGGAGTAGTGAACAAATTGATAAATTGTTTGCTGGGAGCTGCAAACCAGAGATAAAAAACCTATTCACTGGAAGTAGTGAACAAATTGATAAATTGTTTGCTGGGATCTGCAAACTAGAAATGAAATTATTACAGGGTTTAAGATTTATACACATAAATTGTCCACAAGATTTCAGAATATAATAATATTTACTGTTTATAATGTTATTACTTACAGAAATTCACAAAAGTGTTTAAAGTGTTCACTGGGAATAGCGAATCTTCCAATAGCTTTGGGTCTAGGGATTAATGAAAGAAAGTCTCAAAAGCGGAAAACAAATTTTCACTTGGTTTTCCGCATTAGTATTAAAATTTTTATCATTGTTTATTAAATTTTAATTTTCCAAATAAAAATCATCAAAATTATTCTGTAAAAATTTCATCAACCAATTTTTATTTTATTCATACTATAAATTTCCAATCAACCACCAAATAAATTCCAAAAATTTATATTCGATGTTCAAATAATTTATTTAAAACTTTTATCCTTGATTCCTCTCCAATTATATTTATAATGGAGATTTTAAAACGGATTGATATATGTATTTATTTAAGGCGGGTTTAGACGGTAATACAAGTCGTACGTAAAATCAAAGAGAAAATATTATGGAATTCCATCCGTATTTTAAATATGAGAGTAAAAATCATACGACAGATATTTTTTGCGTTTACACGGTTGGTAAAATACCAAAACAAAGTAAAATGAAAACATAAAATGCACATACACATGCACACAAAATTTACATACATTGTGAATACATTTAACATAAACAAACAAAAACATAAAAATGCATCCCTGATCTAATGAAATGTGATGGTTTTTTAAAAAATTTTAAAAAACAAAGAGAGCCGTACGACTGTCAAATTTTCATCCGTATTTTCTCTCAATGTCGTACGCTCTCATTACATATCAAGTTTACACGATACTATTCATTCTCTTCTACACAAAAATTTGACATGTCGTACGACTTGTATTACCGTCTAAACCCCCCTTTACTTGCTATGCCAATTTGGCGTTTTTTTTTTCTTTGATTGTTTATCAGTTTTTTCATAAATAATTTATTAACAAATGTTATATTCAATGTATTATCATTATTTGATCTTCTTTAAATATCTAGTAGGGATTCTAAAGATATTTGATATATGTACGTATTTATTTTTCTTTGCAAAATTATGTTTATATGTAGGGTAAGTATTAATATTCAGTTAATATTTTATTCGTTTGCAAATATTTTATTCAAATTTATATTGGGGAGTTTGAAAGCGTTCAGTACAATTGTTTACTGTGCCATCTGGCATCTTCCTGAATTTGGGAAAAGCTTTAAATCATGGTGGAATTACTTACAAGGTGGTGTTGCCAACCCAGCTGGGTTTTTTTTTGGTCATACCGCTCCTGTCAAAAGTTTTGTTTGTATTTATGTTTTGTTTACATTTTGCTTTGTGTGTATTCGTGTTTTTGTTTTGGTGTAGAGACATGTATGTTGTTAACAATACACACACACACTTCTCACATGTGCTTTTTTAATTCACCATACCTGCTTTTGACATTAAAGAGCTGAAAAAACAAAAACAAATTCCCTGTTGTTTTTGTACTATATTCACCTGCCACCACCTTGTAAGTAATTTCACCATAATCCAAACTATGTATGTATACTCTCATGAAATTAAATGGTGATTGTGGTTTTTTTTTCTTACAAAAACAAATTGTACTGAACTTACGGTAAATATTTTACCCGTGTTTTGTTGCTATTTTTTATCGATTTTTTTAGGTTTTAAGGTATTTTAAATTTTTTCGAAAAATATGAATGTATGTATGTGTGTGTACTTTGTATAAAACAGTGATGTCCACTACTACATAAACACACTTGCGCTTGTGTATGAAGCAGAGAAAAGACTCTGCTTACTTCTACTAGAAATGGGAATGTTCCAATTTCTTTCTTTTTATAACTTCATAAATATTTCTTCATAATTCTGAGTAAAGTACGTAATCAATTGTCCAATAGACATGTGACCGATCTATTAAGAATAAAGGAGTACCGAGGTCACATAAATTTGGAGGAAATAATGAATAATTATTTCAGTTAAATAAAAATGATACAAAAAATATGCACTATCCAACCCTGCACTATGTTGGAGAGAAGCTAAAATATTAAAAGAGCAAGAGTAACAATATTTCTTTTTATTATGTACGTGTTTGACTTCGACGCAAGCAGAATTTGTTTTCCTATCACGCGTGATAGGGAAAGAGAATTGTGGACATCACTGGTATAAAAGCATTAAGTATTAAAAACAAAGAAATGGTATGTATGTATGTACATATGTGTATATGGAAGATTATTATAATAAATGCATATTTATGGATATTGGTTACATTATCAGTGATCATTAAATATGATTATTAAATTTCCTTCCCCTTTTATGCATGTATCATAGATTTTTTTCCTTTTTACTTTTGATATAATAAGAATTTAAATATGAAAATTAAACTTAGTTTTTTCCAGTTTAGGGTTGGTTTTTCTGTGTAAACTTTCCTGATAGAATTTTTCTCACTTATAAAGAAACTGGCCATACATATACTCCAATGTTTCCACCAGACTTCTTCCGATCAACTACTATTTCTGTTGGAATTCCTTTACTCCAAGTCTTGGTTTGGTTGTCCTTTATCCGATGTCCGTCCGTATTCAGTGTATCAGCTCCAATGTGCTATTGTTC
Source organism: Metopia argyrocephala (assembly GCA_963576795.1). Lineage (NCBI taxonomy): Eukaryota > Metazoa > Arthropoda > Insecta > Diptera > Sarcophagidae > Metopia > Metopia argyrocephala. The sequence goes on from OY756211.1 coordinate 35,139,160, forward strand.
ACGGCTTTTAATCCTCTTAAGGTATAAATTTATAAAATTTTAATTTATTTACACAAATCTCAATGTAAAATTCTTATTCTTTTTTAAATTGTATACAATATTTTCTAGCTTACGTCGTCCTTTAGATCGCACTTGCGTTTTCTTCAACTTTTTCTTTCTTCTGTCTAGCTTCCACACAAAAGTAGACTACATATATGTATAATATAGAGTTGCCGGTCGCCCTGAAAATTACTTCACAGGCTACGAGAGGACCATGTTTAAATTTGCAATATAAAATGCAGATTTAAATGATTATACATATTGTTACGAAAAATAAACTAAGTAAAAAAAAGCGCCAAAGATTACAGCTAAAATAAAAGAAAAACGCGTATTATGGTAACATTTTAGAGTAAAAAAAGTAATAAAAACAACCACGTAATTTTGTCCTGTGCTGTTACCAGTAAAAACAAAAACACACATGCACACATATATCTTTATATTAGTGCTGCAAAAATTACTACGAAATCATTTCAACAACAATATAAGAAATATTCTGTCTACAAACTTCTAAATGTGCTGGAGATATACACACACATATACATGCAAAAGTAAATTAACATGTTGACACACAAATATTTTGCGATATGCAGTGATCTCGAAACTGAAAGAAAAATCTAGACACATAGAAATTTAAATAAAAGGCAGAGCAGAGATTGGGAATCAAGTTAATTGTGATTTAGCTGCGACAGAGTAAAGATCATCAGTGAATCCCTACGTGTGGTATTGTTCGACGGTGTATATCTTGTAAAGTGTATTAAGTTTAAATAAAGTAAATTAGTAAATACACAATCAAATCAAGTGCTTATTATTGTAATTAAAGAATCCGCATAATAAAAATTTTTTCTATAGAAAAGGTCTGTAGAAATAAAACGTTTTTAAAAGGTAAAAACGTAACAATTGGTGTTAGAAGTGGGGTTACAAAGTAATAAGCATGAAGTTTCATGATTTGAAGGTAGACCGGCTTAAACGTGAATTAAGTAAAATGGAATTGCCGACTACTGGTAATAAGGCGGAGCTGCAGAAGAGACTATTGGAAGAATTCAAGCAGCGTGGCATTAACATCGACATCTGAATTTGATGATGACGAAATAGAGGTATATGAACCTGCAAAGACTAGCAGTTTAGACATAAGTTCGCTGCTGGCTGCCATAATGGAAGTAAAAGAAACATCTAGAGCTCAAAACCAAGCACTACTGACAGAAGTAAAAGAAACATCTAGAGCTCAAAATCAAGCATTATTGGCAAAGGTAAAAGAAACATCTAGAGCTCAAAACCAAGCATTATTGGCAGAGGTAAAAGAAACATCTAGAGCTCAAAACCACGCATTGCTGGCCGAAGTTAAAGCAACAAACGAGAAGTTAGTGGAAATTTCTGAAACATTCGGTAAGAGGGTAGAAGGGGTGGAAGCAAGAATGGCTGACTTAGACGATAGAATGAATGAAATTGAAGAAAAGGTCAATAGTATTCAATGCCAACAAGCTGGACCAGTACGTGTTGTTCCAGAATTTACCAGCAAAATAAATACCCCTTGCTTTGATGGTAACACACCACTTTCTGTATTTAGACTTCAGTTTGAAACGGTTGCAAGCAAAAATGGATGGGACGACGAAGAGAAGGCTCTAGAACTAATTTTGGCCTTAAAGGGTGCAGCCGCAGAAGTCCTGGAGACAATTCCAGCAAGCTCCAAAAATAATTACGAAGACATAATGGTAGCGTTGCAGCGTAAGTACGGTAATGAGCACAAGCGAGAATTGTACCAAATGGAGTTGAGATGCAGAACGCAAAAGCCCAATGAGTCACTACAGGCATTCGCCATGGAGATTGAAAAATTGGTACAATTAACATACCAGGCGAAAATCATCCATTGGTAGATCGTTTTAAAACCGAAGCGTTCGTCAATGGCATACGTGACCCTGACTTGAAGCTCGCGGTATGCAGCACTCAAAGGAACACCTTCGCTGAAACGGTAGCGTTTGCATTGGGGCAGGAAACCGCTAGAGCTATATCTAGGCTACAGGTACACAAAGTGCGTGCTTTGGATGTCGAGCCAGAAGCACATGACGTGCTCAATGATCTTAAAGCGATGATGGAGCAAATTTGTGCCGGCATGCAGCAGAAGACGAACGCAAAATGCTTCAATTGTGGTAAGAGTGGCCATTTCCAAAGAAACTGTAAAGCGCCTCGAAAAAGAGCAAGGTCTATCTCGCCATCTAGAAGTAACAAACGGGTGAACCACCAGCAATCATTACAAGAGTCCCCGTTAAACTAAAACGAGCTAGCACTAAGGGGCAAGAGCTAGCTCCCACAAGCGAGTGCACCACGATCTCCATATCAGTGATGCAGCAAAATAACAGCAACTTAACAGTTAGTGGGTACATAAATGGCAGAAGACACATCTTCACTATAGACACTGGGGCAACATAGTCGATCATCAGGCCCGATATAGTCAACGGAAGATGTGAGTCACTACAAAACGTTAGACTACGAACAGCTACGGGAGAATCTGCCACTATCCACGGGAAGATAGAGGCTAAGGTGACTATGGCCAACATTAGCGTGAGACATGTGTTTATTGTTGCCGATATTGTTGATGAGGTTATCATTGGTGCCGATTTTATGATAACCCATGGCATCAACCTGAATATGGGGCAACAGGTTATGAGTTGGCATAATGTCGAGATACCGCTTGATGTGGGGTATGACGATAATACTCACGCTAGAAAACTGGTTGCTGTTGGACGACAAAAATTACCACCACAAGCAGAAACATTGATATGGGCGCGTGCGGAGGGAGATTGTGTGGACAACCGCTTGTGGGTAGTAGAACCAGAATAAATAAAGGCAGAATTATTAACAGCAAAAGCCCTTATTAAAGCTAATAAAGAAGGCATAGTACCAGTGAGAGTGCTCAACCTATCGGCCCAAGAAAAAATCATCACAGAAAAATCCGATGTAGGCCGATGTGTTCCAGTAGAAGCGGTAATAAATCATGTGAGCACGGGGGATCCTGAAAATATACCTGCCAAGGACCAAGCTCTATTTAAGGACTATGTGGAGAAATGGGTGAAAGAATTAGCAGCTTCGGATAAAAATAAAGCAAAACACCTGCTTAAGAAGCATGCCAGCGTCTTCGCCGTAAAAGATCACTGTCAAGGTAGAACGGCCATTGTTAAGCACGTAATCAACACCGGCGAAGCAAGACCTATTAAACAGGCACCCAGAAGCGTACCCTTGACCAAGAGAAATGAGGTAAAGGACCTGGTCAAAGAAATGGAAAAGAGCGGTGTAATAGAGCCATCATTCAGTCCGTGGAGCTCACCTGTAGTCCTAGTGAAGAAGAAAGATGGCGGTACAAGATTCTGTGTGGATTACAGAAAACTTAATGATGTCACCGTTAAAGATAGTTATCCGCTACCAAGGATTGACGATACTCTGGACACGCTAGCAGGAACAAAATGGTTCTCCACATTAGACTTGCAAAGTGGCTATTGGCAGGTGGAGATTGCAGAGAAAGATAAAGAGAAAACCGCTTTTAGTGCGAACGGTGGTTTATGGCAATTCAAGGTAATGCCGTTTGGGCTCTGCAATGCGCCGGCCACATTTGAGCGTCTTATGGAGCGAGTATTGAAAGGACTGCACTGGAAAACTTGCTTGGTGTATCTCGATGACATAATAGTGATGGGTAGAACTTTCGACGAACATCTCAGAAACTTGGGAGAAGTTCTACAGCGAATATCTGCGGCCGGTCTAAAGTTAAGTGCAAAAAAAAGTGCATTGTTCCAAAAAGAGGTAAAATATCTGGGACACCTTGTAACAGCAAATGGCATTACTACAGATGAAGATAAAACACGAGCAGTAAAGAACTGGCCTCAACCACAGAATCTTCACGAGTTACGTAGCTTTTTAGGACTCTGCACATATTACAGACGTTTTGTGCCGAATTTCGCGAGCGTAGCAGCAAGTCTACATGAGCTGACCAAGAAATCAAGACCGTACCACTGGGGCGAACCACAAGAGAAGGCATTTCAAACATTGAACAATCTATTATGTGCAGCACCCGTTTTATCCTATCCTGTGCCGGGTGAAAAATTTGTCTTAGACAGTGATGCTAGTGGACATGCTATAGGTGGTGTGATCTCACAGGTAGTCAATGGAATAGAAAAGGTTGTGGGCTATTACAGTCGAACACACTCAAAGCCTGAAAAGAACTATTGTGTAACACGACGTGAATTATTAGCTGTATTAGAGTGCATAAAACATTACCACAAGAACTTATATGGCCAACATTTTCTCCTGAGGACTGATCACTCTGCACTCAGATGGCTGTTGCAGTTTAAGAACCCTGAAGGGCAGCTGGCTCGTTGGATCGAACGTCTCCAAAGCTACGATTTTAGCATAGAGCACAGAAGAGGCGCCAAGCATGGTAATGCAGATGCTCTATCGCGGCGGCCATGTAGCATAGAGTGTAAACATTGTACTAAGGCTGAGGGCAAGGAATCTATCGTCGACATTCGGCTAACTCACATAGAGGCGGACAAGGACTGGGCAACAGCGCAAAGGAATGATCCAGTGTTATTAAAAATTATAACAGCTAAAGAAAAGGATCAACGACCAACCCGAAACGATATATCAGCAGAAGGCCCTATAGTAAAGGCTTATTGGGCTCAGTGGAATAGTTCAAAGCTGATTAATGGCTGCTTATATCGTACCTGGGAGAGCGCAGATGGCACAACAACAACCAACTTAATAGTAGTGCCATCCTCCAAGATAAGTGAAATCCTTAATGAATTTCACAATGGTCCTAGTGGAGGTCATCTTGGAGTAACTAAAACTTTAGAAAAACTTAAACAAAGGTTTTACTGGGTTGATTGTCAACAAGCTGTCACCGATTGGATAGCAAACTGTGCGCAATGTATAGCAGCAAAAGAACCAGTGAGAAGAAGCCGAGGGCAGGTACAGCAGTATAATTCAGGCGCACCATTCGAGCGGATAGCGATGGATGTGGCAGGTCCCTTTCCTATCAGTAACAAGGGTAATCGATACGTTCTCGTAGTGATGGATTATTTCAGCAAGTGGCCAGAGGTGTACACCATACCCAATCAAGAAGCAACCACAATTGTAGACGCATTTGTGAACAACTGGGTTTGTCGCTATGGTGTACCAATTGAACTGCTCTCCGATCAAGGCAGACATTTTGAGTTCACGGTTTTTAAAGAAATGTGCGAAATCTACGGAATAAAGAAGACCAGGACGACGCCACTACACCCCCAATCTGATGGAATGGTAGAACGATTTAATAGAACACTTGAGGAATACCTACGTAAAGTGGTGAGTGAGCATCAAAAAGATTGGGACGAGCACATACCAAAATTTCTGTTAGCATACCGATCAGCTGTGCATGATTCGACATCAAAAACACCTGCCAAGATTATTTATGGCACTGAGTTGAGATTACCTGGTGACTTGGAATTTGGCGCCAAACCAACAGCGGACGTAGATGAGAGTTATGAAGTAACACAAGAAAACCTCAACGAATTACATGATTTTGTACGCACTCGAATAAAGATGGTCAGTGACAAAATGAAAGCGAGATACGATAAGGCAGCAAATAGTGAGGGTTACCATGAAGGACAACTGGTTCTACTTTACAACCCACAGCGGAAGAAAGGATTGTCTCCCAAATTGCAGACTAACTGGGAAGGACCTTATAAGGTAATCAAAAGGCTTAATGATGTTGTCTACAGAATTCAAAAGTACAACAGTCCGAGGTCCAAGATGAAAGTCGTACACTTAGAGCGACTGGCAAACTATGGGAAAGTAGTTAAGGAGCCTATTCGGGACGAACAGGCTTAAGTGGGAGGCAGTGTTACGAAAAATAAAGTAAGTAAAAAAAAAGCGCCAAAGATTACAGCTAAAATAAAAGAAAAACGCGTATTATGGTAACATTTTAGAGTAAAAAAAGTAATAATAACAACCACGTAATTTTGTCTTGTGCTGTTACCAGTAAAAACAAAAACACACATGCACACATATATCTTTATATTAGTGCTGCAAAAATTACTACGAAATCATTTCAACAACAATATAAGAAATATTCTGTCTACAAACTTCTACATGTGCTGGAGATATACACACACATATACATGCAAAAGTAAATTAACATGTTGACACACAAATATTTTGCGATATGCAGTGATCTCGAAACTGAAAGAAAAATCTAGACACATAGAAATTTAAATAAAAGGCAGAGCAGAGATTGGGAATCAAGTTAATTGTGATTTAGCTGCGACAGAGTAAAGATCATCAGTGAATCCCTACGTGTGGTATTGTTCGACGGTGTATATCTTGTAAAGTGTATTAAGTTTAAATAAAGTAAATTAGTAAATACACAATCAAATCAAGTGCTTATTATTGTAATTAAAGAATCCGCATAATAAAAATTATTTCTATAGAAAAGGTCTGTAGAAATAAAACGTTTTTAAAAGGTAAAAACGTAACAATATATTAATGATATAAATTTTCTATTTATTATTATTTTTTGAAATAAAATAGATTAAATATATTTTATATGTATGTACATATAATATTACCAGTGTTGAGAGGGTACCATTTGAGGAAAAAGCTATGAAATGCAGTGATCCAACTTACATTTATTGTTTTAAATATAATAACTTATAATTTATATAATAAATTTTGATATTTATAATTCAGTATAATATGAAAACAGAACTTTCTTGCTTGAGAGTTTAAAACCAAGTGTTTTACAAAATATGGTACAATATAAAAAAAGTCATTTGGCCTTGAAATAAAATCCCTTTCGGTAAGATATGTAAATAATTTTACAATTCACAATAAAATAATTAGATATTTAATTTCATGAATCCAAAAACAAAATTAAAAGGTAACCCACAATTCACAATATTAGTTACTAATTCAAAATATCAGTTATATCTATTTACATTATATCAAATTAGAAAATACATATGTAGGGGAAAAATTGGAAAATGATGATAGACACATATATAGTTTAAAGCATCTTTAAACATAAGTCCTCTCGCCATGACCACCTGGACATAATTGGATGGTTTTTTAACAGCATCAGCCAGATGGTCGTACTCAAATACTTCCGCTACCTTCATTTCATCGAAGGCGAGTACACAGATCTTTTCCTCCGGCAAAAAATCAGGAGTCTGACGCATTACATTTATTGAACTTTTCAAAATTCCTTCTTCTATTTTTATTTTAGAACACCAGCGTTGAAGCGTTGATTACGAAGATAGCGAAAATCCCTTTTGTACATGTGATTATACGCCCTCGGTCCTGATGCGTGCAAGCATATCGCGTTGGATATATCCCTCCATTGCCAATGTGTTGGTCCAGGTGTTGTAATTCTTTTTATCTGCCCTTCTGTAAAAATGGTTTTAACGCCTTCGACAAGAGCTTCCGCCTCGGATAGCTTTGCGTTTAGCTTACCATTTGCAAATTCCAATGTTCGAATTTGCTAATTAAGCGCCTTCGTATACAAACCCAAATCTAATTGACTGAAAATTTGAAAGCTATATTAAAAATTTATACATATTTACTTATAAATAATTCTAAATAAATTTTTATTAGAGTAATAACGAATTTAATATATGGGTTCTTGTAAGGATCCCTCTTTATTTGGTTAAAACCTCAAATTCATAAATTTATTTTGCACTTATAACAAAAAATATAAATTATTTTAATAAAATTTCAATGTACTTACTCAGTTTGAGTTGCTTGTTCTTTACAAAATACTTTTACTGTCATTGCCTTTTCAGTCATTTCTAGTATTACTTCGTCGTCTATTACATCAAAGGCCTCAGAAGTTTCGTAATCAATTCCATCGAAGAAGTTCATATTTCAGCCCACTTCTTCCTCTGTTCAGCATGTTTTGGATTGGAAAATAGTGTACCTTCTCCCTTGGTGAATCTTTTCTTACAAACTACACGGACACGCATTTTTTTTAATAATAAAATAAATTCAATTAATAACACTTATAAATAATTAAAAAAGAATGTTTAAAATTTCTCGTTTTCACTCAACAAATTATAAAAATCTTCTTTTTTACAATAAAAACAATACATCAAATCTTTTTAATCACTAAAAAATTATAAATTTAAATTTATTTAGCGTGTAAGAAAAAATTTTAATTTCTAATTTGTTTAACGTCAAAGAAAAAATTTTAAATTCAAATTTGCTTAACGTCAGAATGAAAAAAAAAAGAATAAGATTATGACAATTTAAAGTAGACAGCTGTAAATGTTTTGGAAAAGCGGGACGACCTTATGAATAATTAAACCTTTTAATTATGTGAATTTAAATATGTATGTACTTGGAATTATATTAATTTTATTCATTGCAGTACTATATTATTCCACTTTTATTTATACAATATCCAATCCAACTCACAAATGTCGTTTTATTGTACGGCTAAAGTAGGTAGAAACCTATAATAAAATATTTCTCAGTTATAAATCGTTTATGAAAGTGTTATTATAACACTGTTTGTTGTGTATAAATAGTCGGGATTTACAATGTGGTTTAATGGTTTTAATTTTAAATTTATCTTGATTAAAACACTTCTTGTTCGCTTCGTGGTTAAATCTAGAATAATGTTAAATCTTACATTTTATATATTTATGTCTTATACATATCTTATACCATAGTTGTAATAATTAGTATTTATCAGTGATGAGAGTTTATTTACATATTTTGTTTACATGGATATTTACACTACACCTCCCTCTTTCTAAAGAAAAAGAAAGAAGTAAACAAGGGGTACCGTCCTTGTTTATTTCTTGCTTTTTTAGGTAATCTAAAATAAATCATTAAAAATCTTATATTTAAAATACACTATATTAAAATTTAAAACTAAATTTATTTTAAATTAGGTTATATACCCATTTATTTTTAATATAATTTTGTTTTCTACAGAATAAGATCGTTAAAATTAGAAGATAAAATAGAGGAATTTTTTTTTTTCAAATATATGATACATTTTCTAAAATTTTAATTATTTGTTTGGTTTGTTTCATCAGGGTTCCATTTCGTATTATATACTAAATAATTTCCTTTAATTATCAGTCATGTATGCCACCTATTCCTTCCTTTCCTAATTTCCTTATCCTGTTCTTATGTACTATTTTCTCCTTTCCTGTTACCTCATCGCAGCCCTTTACGTTACACCCCACGTTATTTCTAACTATGAATGGGCCCTCATAAATACTCCTAAACTTTTCGTAAGGCTGTTTCTGAATTAAAACACTATCGTTAACGTGTACTATCACCGGCTTTGCATTTTTGTCATAGAGATCCTTATTCCTCAACTTATGCTTTTCAATTAGTTCTTTTGCCAACTTATGCGTTCTCTGCAATCTGTATCTAACTTCTTTGCTATAGTTTTCAGTATTATATATGGGATCAATTTTCCTCCCTACCATTTCCTTAGGCATTGACGGCAATCTTCCAAAAACCAATTCACAAGGCGAAAACCTGTTGTCAAAAACCGTATTTGTCGTTGTATTATGAAAAAATACAAAATTCTTTAAGTAAATATCCCATTCATCCAGATTTTCCCTAACGTAGGCCCTTATATACTCATTAAATACTCTGTGGTTACCTTCCACCGTCCCTAATGTCTCATGATGATAGGCCGTTGAGAAATTAGTTTTAATTTTCAAAAGTTTGCATAAATCACTAAAGACTTGATTTTTAAATTCGGTTCCTAAATCGGACTTTATCGTATTCATTGATCCATATATTAAAATAAAGCTTTCAAAAATTGCACGAGCCACTGTATTTGCACTTTTGTCAGGTATTGCAATCGCCATTAAGAATTTCGTTAAGTCGCACATTAACGTTAGTGCATATTTGTTACCAAATTTTGACTCAGGAAAAGGACAAATTGTGTTCAACACGACTACATCAAACGCCTGAGCCGGGGTTGGTGTTATCATTAATTTCTCTTTATTGCCCGGTCTGACTTTGTTAACTTCACATTTCTCACATTTCTTCACAAAAACCGCCACATCTCTTGACATATTTTTCCAATAAAATTTAGCTTTCAATTTTGCGTATAATTTCCTACGTCCACAATGCCCTCCTAAGAGTGGATCATTGTGATAGATCGTCATTAACCGCTGTTTTTCATCTTTATCACTTATCTGCATAATAGGATCCGTTAGAACTATTTCTAAATTCTGTAATATTTTCATGCCATGGTCTTTCAATTTCTGTATGCTACATTCTTTAAAAAATACGTCGTCTTTTGATCATTCTATCAACCGAATATCCTTGTTGACAGCTAATTCTTGTAGCTTCAAAAGCATTTCATCTAAATGAAATGTTTCCTTATCAACGAGTGTATCCAACGATAGTAGTTTTCTGTGTTTTCTATAAATGTTCAGTCTTAATAATTTTAACTTGTCATCCGAATAAATTAGTTCGGATCTGATTTTCGGGATTTGTTTATTAACTTACTTACTTACTTAGCTGGCCATAACAACCCGTTAACGGGTTTCGGCCTGCCTCAACACTAGTCTCCAGGCGTCTCTGCTAAGCGCACGCCTTCTCCAGTTGGTCACACCAATTGATGACAGGGCTCCATCTACCTGGTCTTTCCAACGTAAACATGGACGTCCTCTACGCCGACGTCCAGTGACCTTCGCATCGAAAACCCTTTTCGCTGGAGCAGATTCTTCCATCCGAACAACATGGCCGAGCCAGCGCAGCCGCTGGATGTTAATGCGCTGGACAACATCTACGTCGCCGAGGAGCTCATACAGCTCATAGTTGGTCCTAATGCGAAACTCATCGCCTTGCTTCAGTGGACCAAAGATCTTGCGAAGAATTTTTCTCTCAAACACTCCCAGGACCGCTGCATCGGCACAAGACAGCGTCCATGCTTCCGCACCATAGAGAAGCACCGGAAGAATAAGCGACTTGTAGAGTGTTAACTTCGTCGCACGAGAGAGGTCTCTGCTACTAAACTGCCTACCGAGACCGTAGTAGCACCTGTTGGCCAGTGTAATTCTTCGCTTGATCTCCAGACTGACATCATTCTTGCTGGTAATGGCGGTGCCAAGGTAGATGAACTCCTTGACCACATCGAATGTATAGTTGCCGGCTGTAACCTGGGAGCCGATACGATCAACGTCCCTACTCGTCGACAACATGTACTTCGTCTTGCTCTCATTTACCGCCAGACCCATTTTTGCAGATTCTCGTTCAATAGCATTAAAGGCTGCGGTGACATCTCGCTTGGTATGCCCAATGATGTCTATGTCGTCGGCATACGCAAGGAGCTGGACACTTTTATTAAAAATAGTGCCATTTCGATGCACACCTGCCTTTCGCAAAACGCTCTCCATGACGAAGTTGAAGAGGTCGCAGGATAAGGGATCGCCTTGTCTGAAACCTCGCACGGTATTAAAAGGCTCGGAGAGGTCTCTTCCTACCTTGACGGAGCTGCAGGAGTTGCTCAGCGTCATTCTGCATAGCCTTATCAGCTTAGCAGGAATACCGAGCTCAGACATTGCGGCATAAACGCGATCCCTTATTGGGCTATCGAAGGCTGCCTTATAGTCGACAAAAAGATGGTGTGTGTCGACTTGACTTTCATGGGTCTTCTCCAGGATTTGGCGCAGTGTGAATATCTGGTCAATGGTGGACTTACCAGGTCTGAAGCCGCACTGATAAGGTCCAATCAGTGAGATGGCGAATGGCTTCAGTCGTTCACACAATACGCTCGTAAGAACCTTATATGCGATAGGGAGGAGGCTTATACCCCTGTAGTTGGTGCATATCGTGGGATCTCCCTTTTTCAGGATGGGACAGAGAGCACTAAGATTCCAATCGTTGGGCATACTTTCCTCCAGCCATACTCTGCAAATGAGCTGGTGCATGCACCTAACCAACTCATCGCCTCCATACTTGAAGAGTTCAGCTGGCAAACCATCAGGCCCAGCTGCTTTATTGTTCTTCAGTCGCCATATGGCAACCTTGACTTCTTCATGGCTGGGGGACGGGATCTCGATGTCGTCGTTAATGATTGGGTCCGGCACAGCATCTCTAGGGGCGGAATTTGTGTCGCCATCGCCCTGCAGAAGATTAGAGAAGTGCTGTCTCCATAATCTTAGTGTTCTTTGTGCATCTGTAACCAGGTTACCATGTTCGTCTCTGCAGAAGGTTGCTCCGGGCTTAAAACCAGTAGTAAGACGCCTTATCTTTTTATAAAAATTTCGAGCATCATTTCTACTCCTGCACATCTCGATTTCCTCACGATCACGCCTTTCTTGCTCCCTTTTCTTTCTTCTAAATAGGCGTCTCTCTTCCCTCCTCTTCTCTGTGTACACCTCCACAGTTGCTCTTGTAGTGGTGGACTGCAACGTTCTTCTGTAGGCAGCATTCTTTGCCGCAGTGGCCTCACGACACTCTTCATCGTACCATTGGTTTCGGCGTGGAGGACGCTCAAAACCAAGGACTGTTTCGGCAGCGTTGCGCAGAGAGTGAGCAATGTGGGACCACTGTCCACCAATACCCTCGAGAGAGGACGGGATGCAATGGAGCTCATTAGAAAGACGATCGGAAAACGACCTGGCTGTCTCTTGTGATCGCAGCTTTTTGATGTTCAGCTTCCCTCGAACACTAGAACGTGCCATATTCGCTGCGCATATGCGCAGTCGCATCTTGGCTGCGACAAGATAATGGTCCGAGTCGACATTTGGACCTCTAAATGTGCGCACGTCTATTATACTGGATACATGCCTTCCATCAATCACAATGTGATCGATCTGGTTGGTAGTTGATCGATCGGGAGAGAGCCAGGTGGCCTTATGGATATCGAGATGCTGGAACCTGGTGCTACAAACTACCATGTTTCGCGCCGCGGCGAAATCGATCAGTCTCATGCCGTTCAGTGAGGTGGAATTATGGAGACTGAACTGTCCGACAGTGGGGCCAAAGATACCTTCACGTCCAACTTTCGCATTGAAATCGCCGAGGACAATTTTGGCGTCATGTGCCGGACACCTATCGTATACATCCTCGAGCTTTGCGTAGAAAGCATCTTTGACCGCATCATCCTTCTCTTCCGTCGGGGCGTGCACGCAAATAAGGCTGATATTATAAAACTTTGCCTTCATTCGGATCGTAGCAATTCTTTCGTTCACGGGGGTGAACTCCGAGACAAGATGGCGAAGTCTCTTACTTACTACGAATCCGCAGCCAAATTCGCGTCTCTTCTCATGGCAGCTGTAGTAGATGTCACATGTTGCTTGCCTCGTACAACCTTGTCCTATCCATCGCATTTCCTGGATGGCGGTGATGTCAGCCCTACATTTCGTGAGAGCATCCGCCAACTGGATAGAGGCACCTTCCCTATAAAGGGTTCTCACATTCCAGGTGCATATCCTTAAATCATAGTCCTTAAAACGTTTGCCAAGTTCGTCAACATAAAAGGAGGTCCGTTTAGAGGCTTTAGTTTTAACTTTCATTGAAGAATGTTTTTACGTGGTGGGTTTCAAGCCCTACGCACAACCCAAATTTAAAGTCCAGGGGATTGGACAATCGCCGCATACATTAGTTAACAAGCTAGCGGGTGCTAGAATGTTATCCAGGAGGGCCGCGTGGAGGCTGTATGTCGACTTGAATACAACGGGAACAAGGATCGTTCTGGAGGCCGCCAGGTTGACCCCGATCAGAGACTTTACCTTGTCCGAAGTATCCCATCCATCCCTATTTTGTTTATTAAACGCTTGGAAAAATTTATCATAAATTGGAATTTTAGTTACATTGGCTTCTACTTATATTGCGTTCATCTGATTGAGCTTGCTTTGTCATTCCGCGGGTTGTTACGGCAAGAACGCCCTTGCATGAGTTTTGTAAGTCCTTAATAGTAATTCTTGAGAGTGCATCCGCTGCCACGTTGCTTTTACCTTTAATGTGCTCTATTGTGAAGTTGTATTCTGATAGTTGTAATCTAATTGTGGTTAATTTAGATGATGGGTCTTTTAAATTAAATAAATAAACTAAAGGTCTGTGATCTGTTCTTATTGTGAAATTAGTACCATATACATATGGTCGAAAGTGAGTTATCGCAAAATGTGTAGCTAAAAGTTCCTGTTCGAATGTCGATTTGTTCCGTTCTGCACTATTGAAACTCCTGGAAGCAAAGTAAATTGGCAAATCGTTACCACCAAAATCCTGACTTAAAATAGCACCACAACCGGTTTTTGATGCGTCTACTGTTATTATAAATGTCTTTGAAAAATCTGGATACTGTAACAGACGTGGTGACATTAGACTAAGTTTGAGTTTTTCAAAAGCATTTTGACATTTACTGTCCCAATTAAAGTGTACATTTTTGCGGGTAATATAATTAAGTGGGGCTGCCAAAGACGCAAAATTTTCAATGAACCGTCTATAATAATTTGCAAACGCTACAAATCTTTTAACGTCATCTTTGCTTGCAGGCACTGTATAACTTCGAATTGTTTCTATTTTAGTGTGAATTAATATTGAAATGCCTGTAACCATTGCCCCGATTAGAATAATTATTATTAAAACGGTCGTGTTGTACAGAAAAATTGTTATTATCTTTGGATCGAGTCTGAATTGCCAATACTTGTTTCTCATTTGCCTCGTTTGCTTGTTCAACAATCAGCTTAGCTACTACATCTTTTTGATCCGAAAAACTTGACGATGCAAGAATAGACTTGACGAGTGTGGATTTAGCATTCAGTCTGCAAATGCCGACTGTTTGCTCAACAGCCATCTCATGAGCCTTACCTTTTGTTATCCCTTCAATAACTATATAAATTAAAAATAAAATTTTTTTCAAAATTATTATAATTGAAAAATCATCAATTTATCATTCGAAAATTTGTCATTAATGAATATATACTTGTTTTTTTATATTTTTGGAATTACATTTTTTGGTTTAGTTAACCTTTTATTTCAAATATATATAAAAGCAATTGTTGAGCTTAAATAAATAATAATAAAAAAATATACATATTTCTAAATACACTTTTATTAGATATTAAATAGGGCGCCATATATCCGATGTAGATTTATGTATTTTCCTTCGTGCAACTACAAATTATATATGCTTTGCCCTACACTAGCTTATATAGTCGCATCGGAGCACTGTATTCTTTAATACACAAAAATATTTGAACCAACAACATTATTCTCAAGTTTTAAAATTTAAAAAACGAAAACAGCACACAATGAATAAGAAACACAAACACATAAATTGTATTGTATGTGAATATTGTTGCTAGCATGAAACCGTTCTGTACTTAAGCAAAAAAAAAACACGAAGTAAAAATTTTGTTGTGGCTATCGTCTTATACATTGTGATGTTGAGAAAAAGTGTCGGCAAACCACTCTGGGGTCATTCGTTTACATGACTCAATAATAAAAGATTTTATACCAATTTTTCGCGGTTCAGATTTAAAGACAGAAAAAGTGTTCTAATTTGTCTTGATTGAGGGACTTTGTCATTAAGAAATATAAATCACCACCTTCCCTTAAAATTTCATTTGTTAACATAAGAATTGAATTTAGGGTGAGTTTCATTTTATTTGAAAAGAAAATACGCTTGTTTTGATCTACAAACTCCACCTTTTTTAAATATTCTAAAAAGAACTGAATATACTTATTTATATACTTCATTGTTAATGTGAATTGCAGATCTGTAGCAATTATCTCGATAAAGGGAGCCACTATTAAGACAATCAAAAATTTTGCCATTTTTTCCATAAACTGAGCTGTTGATAAAGCCAATTCTGCGGAAGATGTCTTAAATTTTGTGGTTTCAGACGTTGTTTTTATAGCAGCAGAAACAGGCCTGCTGAAAATTTGTGTGGCAAATATTACACGCATTTTTCAAAAGTGTTAGGAAAAATATGTTGCCGTGTTAGTTTTGGGCACATTTTTGATTTTGCATTTGCTTCCATTTCTTACATACAATTCCCTAATTACCTGAAAGCTTGCCGTCCCATCCGGGGTTTTTATGTCACATTTTAGCCACCCCTTCTGCAAAGGTTTAATTGAGTGTGGAAAATTATAAAGTCAAAAAACTTTTTGATCGCTTAATTCAAAAAACGGTTTTTTAGCAGATACTTAGAATGATAGCAAAATGAATGCAAGCAAAAAACACATTTCAATATTTCATAATGTCTTTAAATCTGAACCGCAAAAAATTGGTATAAAATCTTTTATTATTGAGTCATGTAAACCAATGATCCCAGAGTGGTTTGCCGACACTTGTTCTTAAAACAGAATAGAGGTATTGAATTTTCTATTATTGGTACTCCTTCAAAAACATTGATCTTGAACTACAGAAAAAGGAAGTTCCAAAAAAAGAAAATTAGATATTTTATTCAATATATAATCTTTAAAAGAAGTAACTTTATTAGCTTTTTTATAAAGAAATAAGAAATAATTTTAATCTTGATTATTATTTATTTTTAACATACAAAAATTGAAGTGTCTTTTCTTTTAAAAATTTATATATGTATATGTACATATATATAATACATACATACATACATATATAAAGTAAATATAAAAATTGAATTTTCTTATAATTGAAAGATCATCAATTTATCATTCGAAAATTTGTCATTAATGAATAAGTATATACTTATTTTTTATATTTTTGGAATTACATTTTTTGGTTTAGTTAACCTTTTATTTCAAATAAATATAAATATATATTTCTAACTAAACTTTTATTACGATATTAAATAGGGCGCTATATATTCGATATAGATTAATGTATTTTCCTTCGCGCAACTACAAATTAAATATGCTTTGACCTACACTAGCTTATGTAGTCGTATCGGAGCACTGTATTCTTTACTACACAAAAATATTTGAACCAACAACTTTTTCTAAGTTTTAAAATTTAAAAAACGAAAACAGCTCACAATGAATAAGAAACACCAACACATAAATTGTATTGTATGTGAATATTGTTGTTAGCATGAAACCGTTTCTGTACTTAAGCAAAAAAAAACAGGAAGTAAAAATTTTGTTGTGGCTATCGTCTTATACACTGTGATGTTGTGTGTGCAAAAATTTTGTTGTGGCTATCTTGCTGTGTGATGTTCTTGTTATAGTTGTTGGAGTTTCGTCACTGTATGTACTGTGGCTGAACGAAAAAAACTAAACAACAATGCAAAAGAAATAAAACACACATTAGCACAGTGCATACACTGTGACATTAGTTTCTCTTTGGTTTCTCTTGTTTTGTTACGCTCTTTTCTTTTGTTTTGCCTTTTGCCCTTCCTTCCCGCGTCTGAAAAAATGTTAACAAAATATTTGGATAAGTGTTGAGATGCGCATTCTATATGATTTATATTCTTTGGTGTCATCTACACATACATATGTATATGTGTCTAATCAACAGCATTTAATTTAAAATTTTTATATTTAAGGTTACTACACTAAAGGATCTAATAAGAAAAAATATTATAAAAAATATTGGATTAGTAATATCCGAAAACATTCTATATGAATACAATGTTGACGGTACCCACGGCAAGAAGCGGTTAAAAAATTTCAAAAATTTGTATAACGCTATTGAAGGTAATTAGGAAAAATCTGAAACATTTCTAGGCATATTTTATATTACTTTTCTGTTGCAGAAGCTGTTAAAGCAAATCCCGATGTTGATGATGTTGAAGGGAGTATTAGAAAGGCAATAAATTTAACAAAAAAGCGGCACTTGAAAAAAATTTTGAAAGAAAGAAATGCAAATACTTAGAATATACACATACATACATATATATTTTTAATAATTTAAAAATTTGTATGAAAAGTAATTTTGATTTTTATATGAAAAAATTAATAAAATTTGATTTAAAAATAAATACATATATTTTAGTTAGTAAATATTTATTTTTAGATTTGTTCTGGGATAAGCAATCGGTTACGTTTTTTTAGACTACCCTGTGACCCATTTATTAGATACAAGCTCCTGAGAGGTTTTTGAGACTAGTTCTATGATATGTCGTAAAGAACCACAATTAGGACAAGTATTATAGTAAATGGAACAGGTCTAGGTTAGTTTGGGTTAGTTCTGAGACCTATCGAAAGGTTTCAAATGGTGCCAATTGGACCCTTCCTATGACATCGCCATGTAAAAGTGACAGATCCCCTTCATATAAAGTGTTAGAACTCGAACCGGTCTCTGTCACTTAGGAATTTGTCACGTGACTAATTTGGTGTTAGTTCCTTTCCCTATAGGGGAGATAGAAAAGCAGCTCTAGAGAATACTACGAAATCTTATAACTATAATAAAAACGATTCGATCTCTACACATGTGTAGAGAACGGAAATCGCTTAAATAAAAAAAAAAATTAGATGAAATAAGATATGGACCATATAAAATAAAAAATTAATACTGGACATAAGAGAAGAGAATCTAGTCTGTTTCATGTTACAAAACTAATTCCATACCTGAAGGACACCCAGTGAAATATTGCGTTTGCTAACATACGCAAAAACTTAAACTTTTTTTTCCGTTTTAATAAGATTCGGACTCACTCACTCACTTCTTTCTGTTTATTGGCACCATAAAATAAACAGAAATTGTCCTTACCCCCAAAAAATTTGGTATGAAATTTTCCTATACTCCACAGAGCTATATTTTTCAACTTGTCTACTTTTCCAATTTTCTATTTATCTCCCTTTTCTTTTCTCTATATTTTATTTCCACAAACTACTTTTATAACACTTTCAAATAAATAGTTATGTATATATAGGATAGGATAGGAGGAAGTGGCAGCCTCGTAATGACAAGGCACACTTGAGCACGCATAGCGGCCCGTTGTGATACCACATTATGCAGGGAGCCTTGATAGCCAGTGCCAGAGCACTACTTCACCAGAATATTATGCTGGAAACCAGCCAGAGAGCCTAATGAATTTGGCAATTGAACCAATGTCCCGGGTGGAAAGGTCAGTCAATTCATCGAGAAAAGGAGATCCCAGTGTAAGAAATCTTCGTCGGGCCAGAGAAGGACACTGGCAAGTATAGTGAACCACAGTTTCCTCTTCCTAGATCGACCCGCAGCCACGACAGAAGTCGTTTGCAGGCAAGCGCAGCCTCTCTGCATGCCTGCCCATCACGCAGTGACCCGTAAGGACAGATACAACGGAAGATATGTCCCTGCGGTTCAGTTTAAAAAGTTGATTGGTAAGCCTCAAGTCCAGCTTGGGCCAGATGAGTCTAGAAATTTGACAGGACTCCTCCCGCGACCAGGACAGGTCCGCGTCCAATAAATGTTTCCTTCTAATAAGGAGTCTAACGGAGGAAAGAGGTATACCCACTTCCACATGAGGGTGAACGTTCGGCAGAGACGTGCCCGCCCTAGCCAGTTCATCCGCAGTACAACTACCCACGATGTTCCTGTGACCAGGAACCCAAATCAGATTAACGACTCACTGCCTCGAGAGTGCCACAAGGGTATCGCGACAGTCGATGACAATTCTAGAGTTTGTGGTCAAACTCGACAGTGATCTGACCGCCGCACAGTGGTTCAGTAGTAGGACATAGGATTCAAACCACGATGTTCGATTTTTTCACCGTTAGTTTGTTCTAAGACTTACTATTAGTAACACTACTAAAACTGGCAAAAAGATTTACAATTAGTTGTTTTTTACATTAACTTTCGTGCATTGGGAGTAAACATATTAAAACAACTCTCCTTATCTATAATGTAATGTGCTAATGAAGTTAATATATAGTACGTGTTTTTCAAGGAAAAAATTATTTGTGACCTATTGTTTTACAATGGATATTCAAGCTGAAGGTGTATACCGTTATTATTATGTATTTATTAATTTTTTATGCAAATCATATTTTGCTGAAAGTGGTTTTACGCCAAGTCCATTTTCACATAGAATAAATTTTTTTTTTATGAAACTTTTACCTATGATGACGACGTATGCCGCGTTTAAGTTATATATCAAAATGTTAGTCTATATCTCTACTTTCAATTTAAAAATAAATTATCTGCGTTTGTTTGCGTTTGTGCATGGTACAGAGGGTCTACGTTTCTACGACTAGATTCATAGCACATATTATTTACATATCTTTTATCGTTCGTTTTCACAAATTTCTATGCAATACTTGTCAAATAAACCCTCAATAAATCTAAAATATTTTTTACGGGCAATATAGTGAGTGTTTTTCAAAGAAAAAATTACTTGCGACCTATTATTTTACAATGGAAGGTATGTACCGTCCATTATTATTATATTTTTTCTAATTTTTTGAAAAAATATTTTGACTTATAAATTAAATATATGTAAGTATTTAAGGTGCTGTTATTAAGTGTTCCTTTGCAAGAATTTTTGTATTTGATACATGGCTGTCGATTAAGGAAAGTTTGACCGAAAGTGAGCGGCGTAATCATGTGTTTCAAATCTTAACGCAGTTACTGCCATATGAAGACACTTAAACATTGGCAGTTTTAAATTTAAAATAACCAACCTTTGTAGAAGATTGGCAACCTACTGGAAACAAGTTAACCGATCACGTTTGCGTATGGTGATTAAATACAGTGACTGGCTTGACGAAATCGAAGTTTGTGAACTACCTTCGAAAGTCAGCGAGCGTACTCTGAAGCCTGAGGAAAGTAACCAGCCTTACACAAGTGTACTACATAGAAAGGAGTTCGTGGACTGCACTAAGAGAACAAAACGCCGAAGATTAGCTAAGTTAGCTGTGGTAGATAATTCCGCGATAGCTAAGCAAACTACATATGACCGCCTTCCTTAGAGACTTGAACCACTGTGCGCCGCCTGGCTGTCAGATAATATGGTGATACTAGCAGTGGAAGTGCCACGCTGAAGTATCACCTTTGCAGGTGACATATATATATTTTCGGCCTGAAAAACGCTACAATAATCAGGGAGGCGAAGGGATATGGAGAGGGCGAGCAACTCTGAATAGATCCCACGCTCCACTTTATCTTCAATCCTGGAACCATCAGTGTAGACTTCCACCGATCCACTGGGGATAACCCCGCCAGAGGCCCAGTCATCCCAACTTGGGATCACCGTGTGGAAGTCTCTGTGTAGTTCCAGTCTCGGTGAAGTGTAATAGATATTGTCCCGTATCCGAAGTTCCTCTAAAAGAATAGAGGAGTGCCCCGAGGGAACAATATTCCACCGTGTTAGTGCATTGAGTCTTACCGCCACCAGTTTAGCCTGCTGCCTGGCAAGAATCCTAGACGGAAGCCACCCCAGCATAACAAAGAGTGCCTTCGTGGGGGTGGTCCGTAATGCACCAGTAATCTGCACTGCCGCCGACCTCCTGACCTTATCAAGGAGTTTGACATTGCAGAACTTGTCGAGAGCGGTCCACCAAAACACCACTCCGTATAAAAGATTCGGTTCTATGATCGCCGAATAAATCCAGCGAACCATGCGGGGACGTAGTCCCCATCTTGCCCCTACCGCCCTGAGGCAGCAGTAAATAGCACAGGCAGCTTTACGCGCCCTTTCAGCCAGATTAGGTCCCCAGTTCAGCTTGGGGTTCAGAATGAGGCCAAGATACTTTACCGAGGTACTCAAATGCAGTCCAACCCCGTTTAGACTGGGCAGAGTGAAATGAGACACCTTGTACCGTCTCGTAAAGAGCATCAAATCCGTCTTGCCAGGATTAGTTCGTAGTCCACATTCCCGGTACCACCTAGATACAACGTCCAGAGCGAGGTTGAGCTTGTCAGACAATGTGATGCCGCGATGGCGATATCATCAGCATAAGCAACAACTCTGTTACCAGAGCGTTCCAGTTCGATGAGGAGAGTGTTAACAGCAAGGTTCCAGAGAAGTGGAGAGAGGACACCGCCTTGCGGGGAACTCCTAGCAGTCACCCTCTGGCACCTTGTAGTTCCAATTGCGGCGGATATCAATCGCGACATAAGAAGAAGCTCAATGAATTTAACTAGAATCCAGTCCAAGATTGAGCAGAGCATTAACGATGCCCGTAGGGCAGATATTGTTGAAGGCGCCTTCTATATCAAGAAAGGCAACCAATGTATATTCCCTGAAATGCAATGACCTATCCACCTGATAGATCAGTGAGTGCAGAGCAGTATCGACCGATCTCTCTTTGGAGTAGGCATGCTGGGAGTTAGATAGTAGTGAAGGGTTGATCGAGTTCCTGATATGGAGGTCAAGAATTCTCTCCAACGTCTTCAGTAGAAAGGAACATAGACTAATTGGTCTAAAGTCCCCGGGGTGCACGTGTGATGTTTTTCCGACTTTGGGAATGAACACCACATTTGCGATCCTCCAGCGCAGAGGAATGTAGATGAGATCCTGACAGGCATTATAGACCGCCAAAAACCACGGGAGAATGCCATTGCTCAGAGGTTATGCGAATTAAGAAGGGGTGCCCCGGAATGGGCGCGACCCTGTGAAAGACGGTCTGGCCTGCAGCGTAGACACTCTCCGGAAAATGAGTGTCTAGAAGCAGGTTCAGCGTCTTACCAGTTGAGGTAGTCCAGCTGCCATCAGATCTCCGAATGCTCCCGAGAGATCTCTTGGAGGAGCTCAAAACCTTGCGAAGACGGCTGACCTCCGCCGAGGACTCAACGCTATCACAGAAGTCTCTCCACGAAGCTCTCTTCGCCCGTCGCATATTTTAGCTCCTTTTCTTCGCCTTATACAGATCCCACTCGCCTGTTGACTTAGCTCTGTTAAAGAGCCTACCACACAGACGACGAAGGTTCTCAATATCCTGGTTCCACCAGTTAGGCCTAGGCCTACCCCTTTACCCAGGAGTCTTAGTGGAGGATAAAGCAGCATTCTCAAGGGCAGCGGACAATAAGTCCACTGCCCTGTCAATGTCTGGGCAGTTACGGATGGTGGGAGGAGACTCCGGAAGACCCTGCCGAAGCTTGTCCCTAAAGAGGGACCAGTCCGTACGCCTATCCCTATTAACAAAGAGAATCTTCCTCCAGGATGAGACAGCTAGGTCAAGACAGAAGACAATGTATCTGTGATCCGAGAAGGAGCATTTGCCAGATATGTGCCAGTCCAAGACCCTATCAGAGAAATGATAGGGTCTTGGATTAGGGTCTAAGATTATGCATCAAAATGAAGTCGAAAAGACACTCACCTCTTTCATTGGTATCCGAGCTGCCCCACATCAAGTGATGTGCGTTGGCGTCGCAGCCAATCAAAACCGGGATACCTTGTCTATTCGCCTCTGGGTGAGGCGAACAATGTGACCCAGCCAGCGTAGCCGCTGGATGTTAATACGCTGGACAACGCCTACATCGCCGAGGAGCTCATACAGCTCATGGTTGGTTCTAATGCGAAACTCATCGCCATGCCTTAGAGGACCAAAGATCTTACGAAAAACTTTTCTCTCGAACACCCCCAGGACCGCTGCATCGGCACAAGGCAGCGTCCATGCTTCCGCAACATAGAGAAGCACCAGGAGAATAAGCGACTTGTAGAGTGTTAATTTCGTCGCACGAGAGAGGTCTCTATTACTAAACTGCCTACCGAGACCGTAGTAGCACCTGTTGGCCAGTGTGATTCTTGGCCTGATCTCTAGACTGACATCGTTCTTGCTGGTAATGGCGGTGCCAAGGTAGATGAACTCCTTGACCACATCGAATGTATAGTTGCCGGCTGTAACCTGGGAGCCGATACGATCAACGTCCCTATTAGTCGACAACATGTACTTCGTCTTGCTCTCATTTACCGCCAGACCCATTTTAGCAGACTCCCGTTCAATAGCATTAAAGGCTGCGGTGACATCTCGCTTGGTATACCCAATTATGTCTATATCGTCTGCATACGCAAGGAGCTGGACACTTTTGTTAAAAATAGTGCCATTACGATGCACACCCGCCTTTCGCAAAACACTCTCCATGACGAAATTGAAGAGGTCGCAGGATAAGGGATCGCCCTCTCTGAAACCTCGCACGGTATTAAAAGGCTCGGAGAGGTTTCTTCCTACCTTGACGGAGCTGCGGGAATTACTCAACATCATTCTGCACAGTCTTATCAATTTTGCAGGAATTGCTGCATATACGCGATCCCTTATCGGGCTATCGAACGCTGCCTTATAGTCAACAAAGAGGTGGTGTGTGTCGACTTGACTTTCATGGGTCTTCTCCAGGATTTGGCGCAGTGTGAATATCTGGTCAATTGTGCACTTACCATGTGTAACCAGATTACCATGTTCGTCTCTGCAGGAGGTTGCTCCGGGTTTAAAACCAGTAGAAAGACGCCTTATCTTCTTATAAAAATTTCGAGCATCATGTCTTCTCCTGCACATCTTGATTTCCTCACGATCACGCCTTTCTTGCTCCCTTTTCTTTCTTCTAAATAGGCGTCTCTCTTCCCTCCTCTTCTCTCTGTACACCTCCACAGTTGCTCTTGTAGTGGTGGACTGCAACGTTCTTCTGTAGGCAGCATTCTTTGCCGCAGTGGCCTCACAACACTCTTCATCGTACCATTGGTTTCTGCGGGGAGGACGCTCAAAACCATGGACTGTTTCGGCAGCGTTGCGCAGAGAGTGAGCAATGTGAGACCACTGTCCACCAATACTTTCGAGAGAGGACGGGATGCAATGGAGCTCATTAGAGAGACGATCGGAAAACGACCTGGCTGTCTCTTGTGATCGCAGCTTTTTGATGTCCAGCTTCCCTCGAACACTAGAACAAGATAATGGTCCGAGTCGACATTTGGACCTCTAAATATGCGCACGTCTAGTATGCTGGATACATGCCTTCCATCAATCACAATGTGATCGATCTGGTTGTTGGTAGATCGATCGGAAGAGAGCCAAGTGGCCTTATGGATATCGAGATGCTGGAACCTGGTGCTACAAACTACCATATTTCGCGCCGCGGCGAAATCGATCAGTCTCATGCCGTTCGGCGAGGTGGAAGAATGGAGACTGAACTGCCCGACAGTGGGGCCAAAGATACCTTCACGTCCAACTTTCGCATTGAAATCGCCGAGGACAATTTTGGCGTCATGTGCCAGACACTTATCGTATACATCCTCGAGCTTTGCGTAGAAAGCATTTTTGACCGCATCATCCTTCTCTTCCGTCGGGGCGTGAGCGCAAATGAGGCTGATGTTATAAAATTTGCCTTCATCCGGATCGTAGCTATTCACGGGGGTGAACTCTGAGACAAGATGGCGAAGTCTCTTGTTAACTACGAATCCGCAGCCAAATTCACGTCTGTTATCATGGCAGCTGTAGTAGATGTCACATGTTGCTTGCCTTGTACAACTCTGTCCTATCCATCGCATTTCCTGGATGGCGGTGATGTCAGCCCTACATTTTTTGAGAGCATCCGCCAATTGGATAGAAGCACCTTCCCTATAAAGGGTTCTCATGTTCCAGGTGCATATCCTTAAATCATAGTCCTTAAAACGTTTGCCATGGTCGTCAACATAAAAGGGGGTCCGTTTAGAGGCTATTGCTGAAGTTTTCATTGAAGAATATTTTTACGTGGTGGGTTTCAAGCCCTACGCACACCCAAATTTAAAGTCCAGGGGATTGGACAATCGCCGCATACATTAGTTAACAAGCTAGCGGGTGCTAGAATGTTATCCAGGAGGGCCACGTGGAGGCTGTATGTGGACTTGAATACAACGGGAACAAGGATCGTTCTGGAGACCGCCAGGTTGACCCCTGTCAGAGACTTTGCCTTGTCCGAAGTATCCCATCCGTTCTGAATATACACCGTCCTGTAACCGACGGCGTTGAGTCCACAAACCTTCCCATCAACGGTCCAAGGTTCCTGGACTAGCACAAACTCCCAGTCTTTCTTCGCAAGAAGTAGGAGCAAGGCCACAGACGCGGTTTTGGATTTATGAAGATTTATCTGGATGACCCGAAAATATGCTCTAAAAAATTAGTTTTAAGCGCCTAAAATATTCATTGAAAAAACACTTTTAAGCGTTAAAAATATGCTCTATAAAACTCATAATACATACTTGTGTTGATATTAAATTACGTAAATTTTTTGCAAAAATTTGAAAACGTGAAAAGTAACAAATAAAATTAGCCACCAACCAAATAAAATTCTTTTATTTTAATGTGCTGGAGACCCGAAATTCGAGCCCCAGGAAAGGTGTGATCAATTTTCTAATTTTAACTTTTGTTTCATCAGAAACGCTTTAATTAGATCAAAGTTAACTGCAATGAATATTTTTGGTAATTAAAGGAGAAATGATGTCCGTAAAGTAATAGTACACTAGCCAAACTGAACAATTGTTTTCGACTCCAACTACGTTAGTCTCATCAGAGTTCTTTGTGTCCTGTGTATATTCAAGACCAAACATCAACTATTTAACTAATACTTTTCAAAAAATCACATACTGAAATTATTTTCTTCCATATGTATGTACATACACTTGTATGAGTTAGTCGAAGTAAAGTCACACAACAGTTTCTATCACATTCTCCTTTTTCCACCATCATTGCAGTTTTTGTAATGGTCATCTTATTTGGACGAAATTTGCTGGAGGCCCGAAGTTCGAGCTCCAGCTGGAGTCGAAACAATTGTTCAGTTTGGCTAGTGTACTATTCCTTCACGGACATCATTTCTCCTTTAATTACCAAATATATTCATTGCAGTTAACTTTGATCTAATTAAAGCGTTTTTAACGACACAAAATTCTTCTATATTTACATATATCGTCACCTTAAAGACCAAACAACCTATAAGCAGTTTTCAAAAGTTTACAGGATAGAGAAAAACGTTATAAAATTGGGATTATTTGCAATATTCAAACGAAAATTATATATTCTGATTAAAATGAAACCAGAGGTTTGAGGTTGAGGAAGCTTTGTTTTTCTAATAACAGCTTACGATATGGCGCTTAGGTTATTTGAAATCATAGATGGGCAGTTTTCAGTACCAGTACTTTTTCAGTATTTTCTGTTTTTACTGATTAGTGGAAAAAAATCAGTATTCAGTAAATTTTACTGATTACTGAAAAGAGAAATCAGTAATCAGTAAGAAGTACTATTTACTGAAAAAAGAAATCAGTATTCAGTAAAAAGTACTGATTACTGAAAAAATAAATTTGTACTCAGTAAATTTTACTGGTTACTGAAAAGAGTAAAAAGTACTTTTTACTGAATACTGATTTCTCTTATCAGTAATCAGTAAAATTTACTGTTTACTGATTTCTTTTTTCAGTAATCAGTTCTTTTTACTGAATACTGATTTCTCTGTTCAGTACACAGTAAAATTTACTGAGTACTGATTTCTCTTTTCAATAATCAGTAAAATTTACTGAATACTGAACACGTATTGCAATAAAAAAGTAATGCAGTATGCCCATGTATGTTTGGAATTATAAGAATCTGAAACCAAACAACCTATTGGTACGGTGACCAATAACAACTATAAAATGCAAACAATCAACCTTTCAAATTATTTATTAAATATTTAAATACAAATTAACAAAATTAAAAAAAAAAAACAAAAAAAAAACATAATAAAAATAAAATAAATTAACCAAAAATTCCTAAAATTTCGTGAGATCATTAAATAAGTACATACATACATACATATGTATGTACATAATTTTTAAATACCATAAAATAAAATTTTGTTTCTAAACTATTAGTTTGGAACTAAGACGTAAAGTTAACTTTATATTTGATTTTTATCATTAAGTGAACATACAAAGTAGATTCAAAGAAAGGTTCATTGAAAGGGTAACACAAATTGCAACTAATTTTCGTATTTTTCTGATAAATAAATTTGTTTTATCAAGTTATCATTTACTTTTAAATATTCTTTAGACTGTGTACAATTCATATCATAGTTTAATTTATTGACCAAAATGACTTGATGGTTTCCATTTTCATATGAGTTTTTTCATTGGTCCATATATTTTTTAACACAGCATTTGAACCCGGTAAACACAAACTGAACCCGATAACCGTCAAAATAATTTTAAAATTTATGTATGTTTCTTTCTATAAAATGTACATATGAAATATATTGCTTAAGGCCGTGATACACGATCCTATCGAGTTGTACGATTTTTCAAAAAAATCGTGTTTTGTTCTGTATGGCAGATTTTTTGAAAAAATCATAAAAATTTTTTTCTCCATGCGATCAGGGTTGCATTTTATAAGATTTTAGCAAAAAGCAACTCTGCATATTCTTTGCATCTTACCCGGGGTCTACAACTGATATCAACTTTGATATGATATGAAAGAAAACGTCGGCAGAGAAAATAAAATGAAATTTTCATATCTAACGTCAGGAACACGTTGACGTTGAAAAATTATAATATTTCATTTTTTTTTCACAGCAATAAAAGAAAGAAAATTTCGGGGTATTTTATTAGTCGAAATTTGTTTAAAAATAAAGAGAAAATTTTATTAAAATTAAATAATTTTGTGTATAATTATTATTAATTAATACATTTTTTTATTATATTATTGCTTTTTTATTAAATTTAAAAAATTCAATTTCAATTGTTTTTTTTTTTTTTTTTTGTTTTGTTCCTCTATATGAGCTGTTTTTGACAGTTCATATCATGATACTGTTTTCATAATATATGTATATTATTATATCGATATCATAATAGATATTATGATAGCTGTTTCGCAGTCTAGTAGTCGCCGTGGTCTAGTGGTTAGTGTGTTGGCTTACTAAGGCATGGGCCCTGGGTTCGACTCCAGGCTCTGACATCTTCAAAAAAAGAAATATGAAAAAAAATATTTCTTTCGGCGACTACCTCTCAGCAGTTTTCTGGCAAAAGCTCTGGGAGTAACTAATTGCCATGAACAAGCTTCTCAAGTCTGTCGTTCGGAGTCGACATTAAACTGTAGGTCCCGGTACTCGTGGATAAAAATTGACACACACAACATGAGTGCTGCGAGAAGCTAGGCCGTAATTCTGACACAGGGTTGTAAAGGCCAGTTATGTATGTTTCGCAGTCTACACGTAACAAAATTATATCGGCTATCGAATTTGACATAAGCAGATATAAAAATATTTCGTTTCATATCTCGTGGAGACCCCGGGTTATGGATTTTGTAAAGCATTTGATAAGGTGGCTCATAATATCCTTTGCCTCAAACGTGAAAAATTCAGTTATTGTTGGAAATTTTGTTTCTTCATCATATATTTCTACGTCTGGAGTACAGCAAGATAGTATGTTTATTGGGGCCTTTGCTATATTTATTTTTTATAAATGACATTAACCATTATATTATGGGATCTCACTTCTTATGGTATGCTGATGATCTGAAAATTTTTAAGGAAATACGTATTGACTCTGATGCCAATATCGCAAATATGTATCTATAGTATATCAAATTGATGTGTTTTGAATATGTTGACTTTAATTATGAATAAATGTTGTGCAAACATAATATTCGTAATCGTATATGTTTTCAAATAAACTACATGTTAATTTAGAATTGTGAACCAAATACTTGTTTCTGGCATTGTTCTTAATAGTGAACTTAACCTTACTACTCACTTTGATTTTATACATAATACCTAGAGCTTATACTGCACTTTCCTTTATAAAAATAAATTGTTAGCATTTCTTCGACCCTATGACCCTAAAAATATTATATATTATGAGTACATTTGTTCGCTCTAGATTAAAGTACTGGTAAACATACAGAATACATTCTTAGATGGAGAAAATTCAATCATATTGCCAGATTCAGTTACTGAATGTAATTTATATATTTTCGGGGACATGCATAACTAGAAGGCCTTAAGTTAGAAGTACATATAATGCGTTGTGCAAATTGGGTGTTTCGCCCGTCTGTCAAAAAAAGTTAAAATAAGGAAATTTTATTAAACGTAAACGTAAAACAAATTTTAACTTTTGGATGCGTTAACAGTTAAACAGTTGACTTACATTGTATATTGTTTTCGCTGTTAACGCCGTAACGCATGCTGTATATTTCTACCTTTAATGTTTAATATGGTTGTTCTGTAAAAAAATATATAACTTTAGATAAGTATTTAAAACGTAGTAGATGGCGTGATTTTGTTGTAATTATGTGGAAATATGGTAGCCCAAAAAATCTAAGCTGCTTACTTTAAACTCACATTTTGAGGCATTTATTGATAAGCTTGCATCCTTTAATTTTTGTAAAACGGTTTTTAAGTGATTGTAATGTTCCTCTTCATTTTCTGAGAATATGAGAATGTCATCGAGGTAACAGTAGACGTAATCTAAATGGCGAAAAATTGAATCCATGTACCTTTGGAAAGTTTGAGTGGCATTTCTTAGCCCAAAGGGCATTACTACGAACTCGAACAATCCCATTGGTGTGTTGACGGCTGTTTTTTGTATGTCATCTGGGTGCATAGGTATGTTATAATAAGCTTTATTGATATCAATCTTTGGAAATATAGTTTTTTTACATAATTTTTCGGATATATCATCCACTCGTGGTATTGGATATCGATCCGGTTGTGTATTTGCGTTGACTTTGCGATAATCACCGCAGGCTCTCCAGCCTCCTGTTTTCTTTTTAACAAGATGGATAGGGCTGGACCATGGACTACTAGATGGACGAACTATTCCCAGATGCAGTAAATTGGTAAACTCTTCTCTTATGACTTTTAATTTTTCACCGGAGTATCGCCTCTGTGGCTCTGCTATTGGCTGGCAATTTGTTATAATTCGATGTTGAACGTTTGAAGATATTGGTAGGCGATAAGAATTTGGATTTGTAATTTCGACGTATTTTACTACGAGATCATATAAATTAGAGGACATGTTAATTGTCGATATACTGGGCTGATCTGAAAATTTGGCGTGACAAATAGATGTGAGAGATGTTAGCGAATCAAATAATTGTTGTCGTTTCAAATCAACAATTAAACCATAATGGGATAAGAAATCCGCGCCAATTATTGGAGATTTAACATCAGCTATTATGAACGTCCAGCCGAAGCGTCTTCGTAGGCCTAAATTTATCTCAAGAAATTTAGTGCCGTACGTAGGTATTGATGTGTTGTTAACTGCAAACAATTTTAGATCATCCGATTTTGTATTAAATTTTGTTAAAAAGCATTTTGGTATCACTGACACCACAGAACCAGAGTCTACAAGGAATTTTAAGTTGTGTTCTTTATCAAAAATGTGTAATCTTTTTTCAAATGTGCGACTTAAATTAGTATTGCTGCCGTCTGTCGCACATATCGAAGACAGCTGTCTTAGTTTTCCGGTGGTGCTACTCCATTGAATTCGCACGGTTGTTTGCACTTCTTAGAACTAGCACCGAATTGAATGTGATAATAGCACACTTTTTGTTGACGACGGGGTTGAGATCTACCTCTGCCATGATCACTTTCTTTGCTGCTACTACGACGTTGTAAATATGTGTTGTTTGTTGCGAATTCAATAGAAAGTTGACTGAATTTTTGAATTAGTTGATTTAAAGATGTTTCAATAGCCAAAACACGAGATTCTAATGCAGAAGTTTTTGTATGTGACTTAAGAGCATCACAATGGGATACCATCTCCATCGGTGTTGCTGTCGTTGAGATAACAAAAGGTGCTTGTGGGGAGTTGTCAAAAATACGATCAGCAATTTCAGCTAAGTTTTCAATGTCTTCAGTTTTGCATGCTGACAATATGCATCTGACACTGCTTGGCATGTGTTGCAACCAAAGAGCTGCTAGAGCCTCCGAGGATATGCTAGTTCCTTCCAATTCTTTCATTTCCCTCAGTAAATGGCTAGGTTTTTTATTGCCAAGATTTGACTGGTTTAGTCAGGAGTTTCAACAGTTGCTTTTCCTTTGAAGTACCAAAACGAATAATTAACTCTTTTTTTAATTTTTCATACTTGCCTGTAGCTGGAGGATTTTTGGCGACATCAGCTATTTGCATTAAGGTGTCAGCATCTAAGGCCGTGATGACGGTGTAGTATTTGGATAAATCTGCTGTGATCCTATTTACATGCAGCAATCCATCTACTTGTGTTAACCACAATTCGGGATCAGACGGTAAAAACTTTGGCAAATGGTGCATACTAACAGCCACCACTGAAAAATTGTCTTCATCGATTTCGATGAGTTTGTTGTATCCACCTGCGTCTGTATTGTTTTGTGATTCCAAAAAGTTTTGGTTATTCTTCAGTGGTGGTGATCTTTCTACACTCATGTTCTTTATTTTAAATTGCCTTTTATCGGGGTCACCAATTATAGGTTATTACTATAATTAAACAATTGCGTTTTGTTATTTCTTAGAAAAAGTCTTTTATTTGTGCACTTGTTTCTTCTAAGCAAGCCTTAACAAGAATGGAAAAACGTTTGGTTTAAAAAGCTGTCAAATATAAATACAAAAAGCCAAACAGTGATGTATTTTCAGGTACTAAGTAGACAAGGCTGCCACATAATTAACGTTTTTGAATAAAGACATCCATTAACGCCCGACTATCAAAGGCATACATATCGTCAACTTAAAGACCAAACAACCTATCAGCAGCTTTCAAAATTTTACAGGAGAGAGAAAACACGTTATAAAATTGGAACTATTTGCAATATTGAAACGAAAATTATATATTCTAAATAAAATGAAACCAGAAGTATATATTGGTTGAGAAAGCTTTGTTTTTCTAAACACAGCTTATGGCGCTTAGGTTATTTGGAATTGTAAAAATCTGCAACTCAACAACCTATCAGCAATACTAATTAGTATGAATAATTAAGCATTCCTTTTAATACATGAATATTATTTACATTAAATAACAACAGACATAGTTTCTTTTACTTGTTTAAGCAAAAAATTGCTTAATGTTTGCTTAAATTGAATCTTTTTTTAGTAAGTCAGTGCCGTCTAAAGTATACATTTTTTATTTTACCTAAAATTTTTAAATTTTAAATAAAGTTACAGGTTATTTATTGTAATGTTATTGTAATGTATTGTTTGGTATTTAAGGTGACGATGTGTATATTAAAAAAGTTAATTGACAAAAAATCTTTTTCATTGGTTTTTGTGAAAATAAAAAAATCCACATATTTTCGTTAAATTATGAAAAAATAAAGAAGTTTCAAAAACCTTCTCCATATGGATTGTAAACTATGCAAACACCAGACCTTTGACCTTGATGCGAATCCAGAAAACGGTGTCCGATTTGGCTCAAATTTTTAGCACTGACATTTTAGACCTTGACCTTATGTCACAATATTCCGAAGAAAAAATTTAAAAATTCCCAAAAAATTTCGCTGTCACCCTAATATACATACATATAAAATTAAATATTAAGGAAATCACATTACATTATCATTAAAACAAAAACACATATCGATCTCTCTGCAGTCATTGAGTTGATTCAGTTCCATACGGTCGTGTAAATTTAATTTGTTTTATTATTTATTTCAAACATATTTGTTTATACATACGCATGCATGTATGTATATTTATTGCAATGGAATTTTTTTAACGATTGATTACAAAGAATTTCATAGTCTCTTATCAATATCATCTGTAAAAGTTAAATTCAAAAAAATATATATACTCGTGAATAGAATTCATTTAAGTGATAAATTTTAATTAAAAATTTTGATTATATGGAAACAAAGTAAATCGTAAAGGCACAATATATTAAAAAATAAAGTATAAACTATATCAGTAGTAAAACAAAATATACATAGACTTACATATATACACATCCATGCATATATACATACTATATATGATCGTATATAAGAGGACGTGCAGAGCATATTTGATTATAAGTAAATCGTAATAATTAATGAGTGCAGCTAAAATGTGTGTAAGGCTTTCAATATTTTTGTTTTTTCTTGGTGGCATCAATTCAATTTTGAGTGGTTTGTTTATTTACTGCTTAGATCCGTTTAAAATTGGTAAATATATAAAGAGTAAAATAAATGTTTTTTGTTATATAAAAAATGTACATAAGTATGTATTTCTTTCTAAAATTTTATATGTAGATCCAATAGTTATAAATAAATATGAATTCGACGTAATAAATAAAATAACTCTTGAAGAATGGAAGGATTTTGCAGAAAGAGGAGTTGCTTCTAACAACCAAGAGAAACGGTTTGATTTTAGCTTTTCACACATAACGGCTTATAATTTAAATATATATATTAATTTTGTTCATTTTTAGTTTGGAAGAAAATCTTGTTTCCTCAAATGTTGTGGTTAGGAATGGTACAATATCACATGTTCAGCTTCTTGACACTTTACCAAGTTTTGAAGCTCGCCAGAATAGTGAAGTAGCAGATGAAATTTTAAAATCAAGTTTATTTGTTTACAATTCCAAATGTGCTCCAATGCATATTTCGGGTAAACATTGTGAAGCTATCTTAAGCGATATAGTTTTACCAAGAGGCAGTCTGCTCAGTCAAGATTGTGAGAATATATTAAATGAGCGACAAAATCGTCAAAATCCATTCAGACGCTTATTGCCCCGGTATTACAAGGATGGCTTTTATAAGGTATTTATAAACGATTTAATATTTATGTACAGGTAAACCTCTTACGACGCGGTTTCCTATAACGCGCTTTCGCTACAACGCGGTTCCCAAAATGCGGACATTTTCATACAACGCTGCTCTTACAACGCGATTTTTACGAAATTTTTTTTTAATATTTTTAATTTTAATTTGAAAAAAGGTTTTCTTGCCTAAATAAAATTCTTTGTATTTTGTCCATACTTCGATTTATGCTACTTTCATTTGATGTAATATTTTTTTTGTTAGTTTGTTGTCGGCATTGCAAATAAAAGCATCAATCTAAAGAGTGTAGAAAATTGTGAAAAAATATTCAGTCTAATTCCAGTTAAATTATAAAAAAAATTGTGAAACAGTTGTTGTTTTTTCGTGAAAGAATTTTGATAAAATTATTTTAAGATTAATAAGAAAGTTGGAAGAATACATTTTATAGAACGACCCCTTAACCCATTTTTTGCCACTGGTCGATTTTTCGACCACTTACTTTATTATCGTTTATCTCCAAAGATGACAGCTATTTTTTATATCGGTTTTCACAAAAATAAAATAGGTAATGATGCTTAAAATATTTGTGTTGAGTTGATGTTCTGAAGGCTTAAAAAAATTTTTTGGTATAAGGGTAAAAAAAGCTTATTTTTTACACAATTTTTCAATCTAAAAATGTTTAATAAATTCGAAAAAATATTTTTTATTTTTACTTTCTTTTGAGGCTTAAATAGTATATTTTAAGAATCGAAGGAAATCAATTAGTGAATTATAAGGTTTCTTGCTTTTAAATTCCATAAACGTTATTGGTCGAAAAATCGAACACTGGCCGGAAACCCTACAGTCGCGTTGAGAAGCTTTTAAATTTTACGGTTTTTATTTTCATTTAAAATCTGGCAATACTTCTTTTTTATGTGCTACCCGGTAGTTTACTCTTACTTACTAAGTAAGTAAGTGGATATTTATTTCACAGTATTTTATATGGTGGTTCAGCAACATCACAATAAGGATATTGGTCTTGGGGCTCAAACTGTTCTGGATTTATTGGCAAACGTTCCTGACCCTGATTGCCATATAGTTTTTTTCGACAATTTTTTTTTTTCATCTTATCACCTTATGTCTCTATTGAATAAGCGCAAATTTTATGCTATTGGTACGATACGAGAAAACAGAATGTTGAAAGTTCCGTTAAAAAATTTAAAAAAAATTCAAACGCGGAGAATTTGATCAGTTGCTCGATGACCAACAAGAAATACTGTTGGTGCGTTGGAACGATAATTCTTTCGTTAATGTTATTACTAATAACTCCACAGGTGAACCAATGACAAATGCTAAACGGTTTTGCCGTAAACAAAAGAAGATTAATACTATTCCACAGCCAAAAGTGATTTAAGAGTATAACAATGGAATGGGAGGTGTTGACCTTCATGACAATGCCGTAGCTAATTATCGCATCTGCATTAAAGGAAAAAAATCGTGGTGGTCAATATGGACTAATGCTTTACGTAACCCAATGGTCATTGCATGGAAGATGCACTGCATAATGGCAAAGCTCCAAAAGACAAAACCTCTTTCACAAATTGATTTTCGGTCCGAAGTTACTACACATTTGCTAAAATATGATGCGGATATTAACAACGGGGATACCGATTCATTACCAAATCATCCCAGGAATAACGAAAAGGAACATCTGATTATAAGAAGTACTGAAGATAAATATCGTCGCTGCAAACTCTGTAAAAACACACCATTTTTACCTGCAAGAAGTGTAATATATACTTACATACAAAATCCTTTAATGAGTACCATAAAGATTTATAAAAAAAAATCTATAAAATATTTTTTTTGTCGTTAAATCAATTTAAATGAAGCCTAAGGCAATACTTTTTTACAAAAAAAAATTTTTTTAAATTTTATTTCGACTGTTTTCGGCCAGTGGTCGATTTTTCGACCAGTCCGCTTTTAGACAACTGAATGTAAATTCAGTTGAAATTTATAAAAATTTGCGAAATAAGAGCAAGCAAACTTCAATGCACGATTTTTGAGGAGGAGTAGAAAGTTATTATTTTGGCTTTAATATATTAAATCTTTCAACTTGAATATTTTACGTAGAATTAAAATTTTATTTTCTTTGGTTTTTGTTTAAATAAATGAAGTGTTATTAAATCACATAATATATATGTTCTTATGACTCAAAAAATATATATGTATACAAAATTATATTAAGCACATATTTTTACTATACAAATTCCAATATTTTATTGAAAATTTTTTTACTTGGAACCAAACTCTGATTTTTATATGGAGTTAGAGTCTCCTACAACGCGATTTCCTATAACACGGAGTTTTTCAGGAACCTATTCACCGCGTTGTAGGAGGTTTACCTGTACGTATCTATGCACAGTGGTGTTCTATACATTCACCCTAATATACATTTAAAAGCAAACATCAAAACTTGGTATTCATGCAATACATAATTTGGTAATATAGTTTTACTCTCGTTTTCATATAAGGAAATACTTAGTTGAATACAATAACAGCAGATTGTATACAATTTTCAATGCCTTGTTCTGCATACATTGGAGTGATCTAAGATGAACTTTATTCTCATTTTATGCATAAACAGTTGTCAAATAATTTAAGTGAGATTAAATATAGAAAATAGAATACGCTCTACAGTCAGCCTTACTGAAAAAATGTATGGAGTGATAGGAGCAAATTTTATAAACTTTGTACTGGAGCCCCCTTAGGTAGTGGAAATAGGGGGTAGGTATGTAGGTACAGGCTAGGTAGGGGTAGGTATTTACCCCCAACTTTTTTTCCGAACATAACTAACCCATATCCCCACTACCTAGAGTGGTAGGAGCAAATTTTATATAAAAATGTAACTTTGTACTGAAGCCCCCTTAGGGAGTGGAGATAGGGGGTAGGTATTTACCCCCAATTTTTTTCCGAACATACCTAACCTCTATTCCCAATCCATAGAGTGGTAGGAGCAAATTTTATAAATTTAGTACTGGAGCCCCCTTAGGGAGTGGAGATAGGGGGTAGGTATGTTCGAAAAAAAAAAGTTGGAGGTAAAAAATTAGTGAGGATCGGTCTTACATTTTTTCCCTCTAGGAGCAACTTCAGGGCAGTTGTGGAGCTTTTTGTAGATGTTTATTCCTTCAACCTAACCTTTTACCCCGATGAAGAGCCATTTGCCCCCATCCCACATCCCTCGTTTTTGACTCATGTATTTTTTGTAGAAACGTACAAAATAAGCGGTTCTAGCTAATCGAAATCCAAAAATCGTATACCATCCCACCACTATTAGACTAGTTTTAATCTCATTCTTTTGCGATCTGAAATTTTTCACAACTGTAGAGAACGAAACTATCTTTGGCATAATTTTTTTTTTTAATTTTTAAAAAGGTCGCTTTCGGAGATATAGGCTTCCGACTTATAGATAAAGAAAATTGACCTTTGACTTAAAAAAAAAATCATGTTGCATATTAAATCAAAGGTAATTTAATACTCTTTCAAATGCGACTTTTACGATATGCATACCTATAATACTTTTTAAGAAAATTATAATTAAGTAAGAATAACTTTCTGGATTTTTGTAATGTTTTCCGATTTTCAAGACCTCATATTTCCGGGTCCAGATGTGTCAGTGCTCCCAAACTTTGTATTTAATTTAGTTCTATGATATACTATATTTCTACAAGAAATCATAAAATTCGGAGGTGGTGGGTTACACCCATTGGTTGATTTGGCTTGGAATATCTCATATATAGATTACAATTACTGGAACTATCTCTTTTTTAATATTACTGATATGCACATCCCACAGCGCACAGTGAGACAATGTCGGCATTAAATACAAGGAGTCATTGTAGAGCTCTGAAATTTTGCACACGTTTTTTTTAAAGACAATTCCAGATTTAAAAAAAAAATTAAGAAAATTCGCCCACTTCTACGCCCACCTTCCATACGATCGAAATTTGTAAAATGCCGTATTGCCCGTAATACTTCAGGTATAACTTTAAATTTTAGTATACTTGAATGTTATATTGTTACAAACATTATCGGAAAAAATTTTGAACTTTGGCCCACTTTTACCCCCACCACCCATACAACCTCAACGTAAAAATTTGCATTATTTTCTAAAATATTTTAGGTACAACCTTCAAATTTGATATTACTGATCATTTAAAATTGTTCGTGCAAAAATTACAAAATCACACCCACTATTATGCCCACCTCTCATTGAAATGCAATAGAAAAGAAATTTTTTTTATCATTCTATCAATAATTTTTTAATATCATCATGGTATTCTAATTTTTTTCAATTTCATTCTCATTCTAAATGAATTAATATAAACAATTGCAAACAAATAAAAAAAATAAAAGTAAAAAGTTGTAAACATGCTATTGCATGCTAACATACGCATAGCGACAAAATGTGCGCGTTGCGTATTTTTTGTAGTTTTTTGTAAGTTTAAAGTACTTTTGCAAAATTTTGCTATATGTCCTTTACATTAAATGAAAGCTGAGACTTCAATCTTTCATTTGATATAAGTCTGCACCTAGGGCTAGGGGCTGCTCTATATTTCCTAGTCCATTGAAATGGCAAAATGTTCAATTTTTACATCCACAATTCTGTTGTTAAGAAATTTTTTTTGTGTTTTTTTTTATAAATTTATTTTTTCATTTACTCCTTCTATAACAACTAAATTAAGTAATTAAAAAAAAATACTTTAAAGTTATATTTATTATGTATTTTTTTATAAGCCTTTGAATATTACCAAAGAATATAAATCATATAGAATGTGCATCACGTACAAGTAAAATTTCTTATGGCGGGTCGTAATGTTGGAACCCGCAAAAAGAATTGTTACTCTCTTACTCAGCAAAGAGAATTCGTTTACTCTCTTACTTTGCACACACAACATCACAGTGTATAAGACGATAGCCACAACAAAATTTTTACTTCGTGGCTTTTTTTTTTTGCTTAAGTACAGAAACCAGTGTTGCCACTGAAAAATTTTAATTCTACCAAAATTTCTTTCAAAATCTACCAAAATTGATCAAAACCTACCAAAAACCATTTTTATTTAAAAACCATTTAAGGGGGGTTTAGACGGTAATACAAGTCGTACGACATGTCAAATTTTTGTGTAGAAGAGAATAAATAGTATCGTGTAAACTTGATATGTAATGAGACCGTACGACATTGAGAGAAAATACGGATGAAAATTTGACAGTCGTACGGCTCTCTTTGTTTTTTGAAATTTTTTAAAAAACCATCACATTTCATTAGATCAGGGATGCATTTTTATGTTTTTGTTTGCTTATGTTAAATGTATTCACAATGCATGTAAATTTTGTGTGCATGTGTATGTGCATTTTATGTTTTCATTTTACTTTGTTTTGGTATTTTACCAACCGTGTAAACGCAAAAAATATCTGTCGTAACATTTTTACTCTCATTTTTAAAATACGGATGGAATTTCATAATATTTTCTCTTTGATTTTACGTACGACTTGTATTACCGTCTAAACCCCCCTTTAAGAACACATTGTTGATTGAGATGGGAAACAATATTAATTAACACCTTTACATGTACATATAAATAACCAAAAATAAAAAATACAACGAAAAGAATTCAGTTCTTCGAAAATACATATGTATAATAAAAAATACAAATATAACAAAAACAATTCAATTTCTAAACAATAAAATCCTAAATACATTTATAAATACAAGAAATTAAAAAAAAAAAAAAAAATAACATTTTTTAAAAATAATCTAAATGGATATGTAGGTATAAAAATTTAAATTTTTGCTGACCACACATAGTGCCCATCATTAGCTTTTACAAGCTCTTTACAGAGCATTATATTATTAATTGTATTTATTTCGAGTTTGTTTCTCAATTTGGTTTTGATTAAGGAAAGTGTTGACAATTTGTGTTCAGCTGCTGAAGAACTATGCAGAAGAGAAAGTAAATTAAAAACAAAGACGTTTAATTCACCAAAACTTTTCTCATTTAAACCGTTTCTAATTGAACTAACTTCGGCCCAAAATAATTCAATGTTTAATTCCGTTGAAAGATGTGTTTCTCTTAATAGCAACATATTAATATCAGGATCACAGTCTATAAGATTAGAAAATTTTAAAACAAGGGACAATATAAGCAAGTCTTCTTTTGATAATACTTTCTCAGAAGCAATTATTTGTAACAATTTAATATCTTCTCGATTAAAATCAAATCTAGCATTGATTTGGTTTAGCAATTCAATGTAAAATTGCAAAATTCCATGTTTAACATCAAAAACTTCTTCCTGGTTAAGATTTTTAGTAGTATGCATTTCGGTTTTTGTACCGATAAAAATTTTTGAAACATCAATCAATTAGTATTTTTAAAATCAGTTTCAGTGTTGTGTATTAAATATGTTTTGATAAAATTGCTTAATATGAGCAAAAAGTTAGATTTTATGCTTGAATATAAATACGCCAATTTTGAACTTTCCGACAGAAATTCCTTATGAAGATTTTTTTTTGTTTCTGCTAAAATCTACCAAAATCATATTCAGCCTACCTTCCTACCAAACGAAAAATTTTCTACCAGTTTTGGTAGAATTCTACCAATAGTGGCAACGCTGACAGAAACGGTTTCATGCTAACAACAATATTCACATACAATACAATTTATGTGTTTGTGTGTCTTATTCATTGTGAGCTGTTTTCGTTTTTTAAATTTTAAAACTTAGAGAATAATGTTGTTGGTTCAAATATTTTTGTGTAATAAAGAATACAGTGCTCCGATACGACTATATATGCTAGTGTAGGGCAAAGCATATTTAATTTGTAGTTGCGCGAAGGAAAATACATTAATCTACATCGAATATATGGCGACCTATTTAATAACGTAATAAGAGTGTAGTTAGAAATACAGTGCGAGCTCGATTTTCGCAACTTGAAAAAATCTGGCCTGTTGCAATTACCGAAAAAGTTGCAATTATCGACCACTTTTTATTGTACCTGAAAATACCCCATTTTTAATAAGAAGAAACAAATTATTTGTAAAAAATAATTTTTTTTATTAAAAAACAAAAAACTAACAGTTAAAAAACAGTCTTCTTATTGAAACATTGGCGTAGCGAGCAATTTTTTGTTTTAAAAAGTAAAATTATAAAAATATGTTAGCCTACGCATCTGTGTAAACATACATATGCTGCAAAACAGAAAACTGATGCGTTTTTATTTGTGTTTTAAAACGTGTTTGTTTGTTTCTGAACAAGAAATACAAAGAGAAATCATTGAAAATATATTTAAAAAAAATAGTGTTGCACTTATTGAGACTCATTTTTGAAAATCGTTGCACTTATAAAGACTGTAATGTAAAAAATTTGCCTGTTGCGCTAATCGGGGTGTTGCGTTAATCGGGGTTTGCGCAAATCGAGCTCGCACTGTATATGTTTTTATTATTATTTATTTAAGCTCAACATTTAATTTTATATTTATTTGAAATAAAAGGTTAACTAAACCAAAGAATGTAATTCCAAAAATATTAAAAAAAAACAAGTACATATACCTATATTCATTAATGAAAAATGTTCGAATGATAAATTGATGATTTTTCAATTATAAGAAAATTATATTTTTATTTTTAATTTATATATGTATGTATGTATGAATTATATATATGTACGTGTATATAAATTTTTAAAAGAAAAGACACTTTAATTTTTTTATGTTAAAAATAAATAATAAATACATAATAATCAAGATTAAAATTATTTCTTATTTTATACTTCAAAGCATCAAAAAGTATATTTTGAGGATTTTCATCTCCATAAAAAGGCTAATAAAGCTACTCTTTTTAAAGATTATTTATTGGATAAAATATCTAAATATCTAAATTCAATGTTTTCGAAGGAGTACCAATAATAGAAAATCCAATACCTCTATTCTGTGTTGAGAACAAGTGTCGGCAAACCACTCTGGGGTCATTCGTTTACATGACCCAATAATAAAAGATTTTATAGCAATTTTTTGCGGTTCAGATTTAAAGACATTATGAAACATTAAAATGAGTTTTTCGCTTGCATCCATTAGTTTATCTGATGGGGCAGCTAAATTTCCAAAATCTGTTAGCGATTGAAAATTTTTATAATATATGAAAAGCTCGCTTGGGGCTGTTAAAACTTCATCATTTTTCTCAATTCCGCACTGTAATTTTGGAGTGACTTTAAATGCTATGTATCCAACAAAGTATCTCATCGACACAAGTTCGAAATTTATAGCTGCAAAATATTAATACCAATGCTTTTTAAAATATTAATATTTTCTTTAACAATTTCACTTAAAGAATCTGCAGATAAACCATTTTGTGAAGTAAAATAATTTAGAATGATAGCAAAATGGATGCAAGCAAAAAACACATTTCAATATTTCATAATGTCTTTAAATCTGAATCTAAAAAAATTGGTATAAAATCTTTTATTATTGAGTCATGTAAACCAATGATCCCAGAGTGGTTTGCCGACACTTGTTCTTAACACAGAATAGAGGTATTGGATTTTATATTATTGGTACTCCTTCAAAAACATTGATCATGAACTACAGAAAAAGGAAGTTCCAAAAAAAGAAAATTAGATATTTTATCCAATATATAATCTTTAAAAAAAGTAACTTTATTACCCTTTTTATAAAGAAGTAAGAAATAATTTTAATCTTGATTATTATTTATTTATTATTTATTTTTAACACACAAAAATTGAAGTGTCTTTTCTTTTA
Organism: Metopia argyrocephala; assembly: GCA_963576795.1. NCBI lineage: Eukaryota > Metazoa > Arthropoda > Insecta > Diptera > Sarcophagidae > Metopia > Metopia argyrocephala. The sequence goes on from OY756211.1 coordinate 35,182,479, forward strand.
AAAATGTATATATATATGTACATATATATAATACATACATACATATATAAATTAAAAATAAAAATTGAATTTTCTTATAATTGAAAGACCATCAATTTATCATTCGAAAATTTGTCATTAATGAATATATATTTGTTTTTTTATATTTTTGGAATTACATTTTTTGGTTTAGTTAACCTTTTATTTCATATAAATATAAAATCAATTGTTGAGCTTAAATAAATAATAATAAAATATATTTCTAACTACACTTTTATTACGATATTAAATAGGGCGCTATATATTCGATGTAGATTAATGTATTTTCCTTCGCGCAACTACAAATTAAATATGCTTTGCTCTACACTAGCTTACATAGTCGTATCGGAGAACTGTATTCTTTATTACACAAAAATATTTGAACCAACAACATTATTCTCTAACAGCCAGGCCCACGATATCGAATCGTGTAGTTTTAAGCGACAAACAGCTGATTTGCGGCACACTAATTTCTGTGTCGCCAAAAACAAATGCGATTGGTAACACACAATTTTTTTGCACACATATACATAAATAAACAAAATCGGAATAAGTTTGCTTACTACATTTCTGTCAAGTTAAACTAGCACACGATTGCATATTTTACTGTACAATTTAAGCATTTCAGCGCTTCTTTCGTGTATATTCGCGATTATTTTTTGATATGTTGATATGGCAGCTTTGTTCTTTATTTGCATTACGTTGGTAACGTAAAGCAAAGCGAACGATAAAGTGACAATTAGTGGGCCGCAGTTTAGATTCACAGTGAGTGACTGAGTTTCTTTCGCTTAAGTTTTCTTTCGATATCGTGGGCCTGGCTGTAAGTTTTAAAATTTAAAAAACGAAAACAGCTCACAATGAATAAGAAACACCAACACATAAATTGTATTGTATGTGAATATTGTTGTTAGCATGAAACCGTTTCTGTACTTAAGCAAAAAAAAAAAAAAAACACGAAGTAAAAATTTTGTTGTGGCTATCGTCTTATACACTGTGATGTTGTGTGTGCAAAAATTTTGTTGTGGCTATCTTGCTGTGTGATGTTCTTCTTATAGTTGTTGGAGTTTCGTCACTGTATGTACTGTGGCTGAACGAAAAAAACTAAACAACAATGCAAAAGAAATAAAACACACATGAGCACAGTGCATACACTGTGACTTTAGTTTCTCTTTTTGTTTCTCTTGTTTTGTTACGCTCTTTTCTTTTGTTTTGCCTTTTGCCCTTCGTTCCCGCGTCTGAAAAAATTTTGACAAAATATTTGGATAAGTGTTGAGATGCGCATTCTATATGATTTATATTCTTTGATATTACATATTGAACTAACATATTTCAAGCGCGTTGGCATACCTCAACTTTGACTTGCTCTAGACCAAAAAGTAATGAAGTTATGAGTCTGAAATTCCAGGGAATTTTTACTCATATATCTGTTAATATACTGTGAAAATTTCATTCAAATTGGACGACACGTAAAAAACCATTTTTTGCCGCGGTTACTATAGGGCTGTCTCACTGTGCAGCGCTGCCATAATTATTTTTTAAAAAACTGCAAAATTAGAAAAAAAACTGGTTTTCGGAAAAAAAACTGCACAAGAAAAAAAGACAAGAAATATAACGTATTTCTATTCTTTTATTTACATGCATACAAACATAGTTAGCCATTACAACCCTGTTTCAGGAGTAAGGCCTAGTTTCTCGCAGAACCCATGTTGTGTGTGCTTTCATCCATGAGTACCAGGACCTACAATTTAAAGTGGGTTCCGAACGACAGACTTGAGAAGCTTGTTCATGACAACTAGTTACTCTTAGAGCCTTTGCCAGAAAACTGCTAAGTAGCCGAAAAAAATATTTTTTCATTTTTCTTTGTTTTTTCAAAATGTCAAATGTACATACACTGGTACTGAATTAGTCGAAGTACAGTCAAACACAACGCATTCTGTCATACTCTCTTTTTTCACCATCATTGCATTTTTTGTAATTGTCATCTTATTTGGTTCACTTTACTTCGTGGGGGGGTCGTGGTATAGTGGTTAGAGCGCGTGCACAGAATCTTAAACGACCGAGATTCAAATTACAGCGAAGAAGAAAAAAAAAATAAAAAATTGATTTGCGGTATTTAAAAAAATTATAATTAAAAAAAAAAAAATTATGAGGTTCCCCCCCCCCCCCCCCTCCCAAGAAGTCCATCTTCACGAAACCGCTCCCTGACATTTTCAGTCTATTCCACTACGAAACGAATGATCAGGAGTACGGCGCCACCTTCTGGGGAGATAACAGCTAACCTACATATAAAAAGAAGCACACTAACATTCAACATCCAGATGAGGCAATTGCTGTGGATCATTCAGAGGTGAAGGTATAACACTGGCCTTTGAGTGATCAAGTTGACAGCAATTTGTTCCATTGACATAAGGCGCTAAACATCTGTACATCTATCTATATCTAGTATATATTCAACATTCCAATACAAAGCACTGCATTTAGTAGGGGTATTATGCAAAAAAAAAAAAAAACTAACTGTATTCTATTCTACAAAAGGTGTGAGTTAAATGCACAGAACCCGAAGAACTCTGATGATATTACCTTAGGTGGGGTCGAAAACATGTTTGGTTTGGCTTGTATACTATTCCTTTCCGGACACATTTTCTTTATTATAAAAAAAATTCATTGCAAAAAATCTAAATTCTTAGTAGAATTTAACTATTGATCTAATTAAAACTTTTCTGACGAAAAAAAAAAAATAATTAAAAAAATGATCACTTTTAGTGGGATTCGAATACGGATTACCAGACCATATAACAAATTTTATTGTTATTTTTTACAACATTAGCAGGTGCTACAATCTCAACACATTCTAAAAATCGCTACTAAATTCAATTTTTTTTTAATAGAGAATTACAAATTTCAACCAAAAATTTTAGGCAATGATGTTTAAAGTCCTTTTTACTTTCTTCAGATAATTTATGCTTCGCAGTTATTGCTAAGAGAACTTCGGAACCTAAATAAATATCTTTTGGATCTTTGAAAAATGTAGAACGTTTAATTGTATACGTATATACAAATATGTATATTCTTCCTTTACTATATTATTACGTTTTTGCCTTTTAGAAACGTTTTATTTCCATAAACTTTTTCTATAGAAATAATTTATTATGTGGACTCTTAATTACAATAATAAACACTTGATTTGATTGTGTATTTACAAATTTACTTTATTTACACTTAATACACTTTACAAGATATACACTGTCGTACAATACCACACGTAGGGATTCACTGATGATCTTTACTCTGTCGCAGCTAAATCACAATTAACTTGATTCCCAATCTCTGCTCTGCCTTTTATTTAAATTTCTATGTGTCTAGATTTTTCTTTCAGTTTCGAGATCACTGCATATCGCAAAATATTTGTGTGTCAACATGTTAATTTACTTTTGCATGTATATGTGTGTGTATATCTCCAGCACATGTAGAAGTTTGTAGACAGAATATTTCTTATATTGTTGTTGAAATGATTTCGTAGTAATTTTTGCAGCACTAATGCTATAAACACAACAAAGGCTACCGACCATCGACTACAAGCTGTCAAAAATAGAATGCATGTGTGCATATGAGAATAATTATTTTAACGGCTACACGACTACCGAACACACGACTACTTTTGTAGCCCGTAGCCAACTTAGGCTAATTTCTATTTTTCTTGGCGACAATAAAGAGTTTAGTGCTGCCAATACAATAAGATGAATGAAAAAGGTGTTTAAAAAACGCAATATATGAAATATATGCATTAAAAATGCGAAAAAAATTTAAGTTGCACCACTGAAAATAAATAATCATTTGTTTACATTTTTTGTTTAGTTTTCATTTACTTATTTCATTTATATACATCAGTTTTTATTTTATTTTTAATTTATTATTTAATAGCCTTTTTAGTTTCTTAAATTTTTATAAGTTTTTTTTTCAGACATTTGTTATTTTTTATTTCCTCACAATTTCACTTACAAAAAATATATTTTGTTTAGGTTATGTTCAATGTGTTAAAACAGATGTTTATTTTGTAGCTGTAGTCGTTATTATAATTAAGTAGCTGGCTACTTGGCTACTTTCGTAGCGAGCGATTTTTGTAGTCGTGTGTTCGGTGTTCGATAGCCTTTGTTGTGTTTATAGCATAATATAAAGATATATGTGTGCATGTGTGTTTTTGTTTTTACTGGTAACAGCACAAGACAAAATTACGTGGTTGTTATTATTACTTTTTTTACTCTAAAATGTTACCATAATACGCGTTTTTCTTTTATTTTAGCTGTAATCTTTGGCGCTTTTTTTTTACTTACTTTATTTTTCGTAACACTGCCTCCCACTTAAGCCTGTTCGTCCCGAATAGGCTCCTTAACTACTTTCCCATAGTTTGCCAGTCGCTCTAAGTGTACGACTTTCATCTTGGACCTCGGACTGTTGTACTTTTGAATTCTGTAGACAACATCATTAAGCCTTTTGATTACCTTATAAGGTCCTTCCCAGTTAGTCTGCAATTTGGGAGACAATCCTTTCTTCCGCTGTGGGTTGTAAAGTAGAACCAGTTGTCCTTCATGGTAACCCTCACTATTTGCTGCCTTATCGTATCTCGCTTTCATTTTGTCACTGACCATCTTTATTCGAGTGCGTACAAAATCATGTAATTTGTTGAGGTTTTCTTGTGTTACTTCATAACTCTCATCTACGTCCGCTGTTGGTTTGGCGCCAAATTCCAAGTCACCAGGTAATCTCAACTCAGTGCCATAAATAATCTTGGCAGGTGTTTTTGATGTCGAATCATGCACAGCTGATCGGTATGCTAACAGAAATTTTGGTATGTGCTCGTCCCAATCTTTTTGATGCTCACTCACCACTTTACGTAGGTATTCCTCAAGTGTTCTATTAAATCGTTCTACCATTCCATCAGATTGGGGGTGTAGTGGCGTCGTCCTGGTCTTCTTTATTCCGTAGATTTCGCACATTTCTTTAAACACCGTGAACTCAAAATTTCTGCCTTGATCGGAGAGCAGTTCAATTGGTACACCATAGCGACAAACCCAGTTGTTCACAAATGCGTCTACAATTGTGGTTGCTTCTTGATTGGGTATGGTGTACACCTCTGGCCACTTGCTGAAATAATCCATCACTACGAGAACGTATCGATTACCCTTGATACTGATAGGAAAAGAACCTGCCACATCCATCGCTATCCGCTCGAATGGTGCGCCAGAATTATACTGCTGTAGCTGCCCTCGGCTTCTTCTCACTGGTCCTTTTGCTGCCATACATTGCGCACAGTTTGCTATCCAATCGGCGACAGCTTGTTGACATCCAATCCAGTAAAGCCTTTGCTTGAGTTTTTCTAAAGTTTTAGTTACTCCAAGATGACCTCCACTAGGACCATTATGAAATTCATTTAGGATTTCACTTATCTTGGAGGATAGCACTATTATTAAGTCGGTTGTTGTTTTGCCATCTGCACTCTTCCAGGTACGATATAAGCAGCCATTAATCAGCTTTAAACTATTCCACTGAGCCCAATAAGCCTTTTCTATAGGGCCTTCTGCTGCTATATCGTTTCGACTTGGTCGTTGATCCTTTTCTTTAGCTGTTATAATTTTTGATAACACTGGATCATTCTTTTGCGCTGTTGCCCAATCCTTGTACGCCTCTATGTGAGTTAGCCGATTGTCGACGATAGATTCCTTGCCCTCAGCCTTAGTACAATGTTTACACTCTATGCTACACGGCCGTCGCGGCAGAGCATCTGCATTACCATGCTTGGCGCCTCTTCTGTGCTCTATGCTACTTCTGGATGGCAAGATAGACCTTGCTCTTTTTCGTGGCTTTTTGCAGTTTCTTTGGTAGTGGCCACTTTTTCCACAATTGAAGCACTTTGCTTTCGTCTTTTGCTGCATGCCGGTACAAATTTGTTTCAGCATCGCTTTAAGGTCGTTCAGCATGTCATATATTTCTGACTTAACTTCCAAAGCACGCACTTTGTGTACCTGTGGCATACAAATAGCTCTAGCGGTTTCCTGCCTCAATGCAAATGCTACTGTTTCAGCGAAGGTGTTTTTCTGAGTGCTGCATACCGCAAGTTTCAAGTCAGGGTCACGTATGCCATTGACGAACGCTTCGGTTTTAAAACGATCTACCAAGGGATGATTTTCGCCTGGGTATGTTAGTTGTACCAATTTTTCAATCTCCATGGCGAAGGCCTGTAGTGACTCGTTGGACTTTTGCGTTCTGCATCTCAACTCTATTTGGTACAATTCTCGCTTGTGCTCATTACTGAACTTACGCTGCAACGCCACCATTAGGTCTTCGTAATTATTTCTGGAGCTCGCTGGAATTGTCTCCAGGACTTCTGCGGCTGCACCCTTTAAGGCCAATATTAGTTCTAGCGCCTTCTCCCCGTCGTCCCATCCATTTTTGTTTAATTCACGTTTAAGCCGGTCTACTTTCAAATCTTGAAATTTCATGCTTATTATTTTGTAATTTCATTTCTGACACCAATATATTCAAAAATTTTTTCATATAGCCGATAAATGGCGCTATTAAGTAAATTTATTTGTGGACTTTCGTTTTGGAATATACGGTCAAGTTTGTTAATGTTAATAAATATAAATTATAAAAACGTAGACACAATTAAAATAAAAACGAAAAACTGCAAAATCTGCACAATTTAAAGAAAAACTGAGTTTTTAGGTAAAAAAAAATGCTCAATGCTTAAAAAAAACTGCAAAATCCAGATAAATCTGTACATCCCAATACAAATTACTCTGAGGAGTTATTCGTAAATACTTTAGTGAATGGGTTTCAGCAAAGAATATAAATCATATAGAATGTGCATCACGTACAAGTAAAATTTCTTATGGCGGGTCGTAATGTTGGAACCCGCAAAAAGAATTGTTACTCTCTTACTCAGCAAAGAGAATTCGTTTACTCTCTTACTTTGTGTTGCTGTTCAGCCACAACAAAATTTTTGCACACACAACATCACAGTGTATAAGACGATAGCCACAACAAATTTTTTACTTCGTGTTTTTTTTTTATGCTTAAGTACAGAAACGGTTTCATGCTAACAACAATATTCACATACAATACAATTTATGTGTTTGTGTTTCTCATTCATTGTGGGCTGTTTTCGTTTTTTAAATTTTAAAACTTAGATAATGTTGTTGGTTCAAATATTTTTGTGTAATAAAGAATACAGTGCTCCGATACAACTAAATACGCTAGTGTAGGGCAAAGCATATTTAATTTGTAGTTGCGCGAAGGAAAATACATTAATCTACATCGAATATATGGCGCCCTATTTAATATCGTAATAAAAGTGTAGTTAGAAATAAATTTTTTTATTATTATTTATTTAAGCTCAACAATTAATTTTATATTTATTTGAAATAAAAGGTTAACTAAACCAAAGAATGTAATTCCAAGAATATTAAAAAAAAACAAGTACATATACCTATATTCATTAATGAAAAATGTTCGAATGATAAATTGATGATTTTTCAATTATAAGAAAATTATATTTTTATTTTTAATTTATATATGTATGTATGTATGAATTATATATATGTACGTGTATATAAATTTTTAAACGAAAAGACACTTTAATTTTTTTATGTTAAAAATAAATAATAAATACATAATAATCAAGATTAAAATTATTTCTTATTTTATACTTCAAAGCATCAAAAAGTATATTTTGAGGATTTTCATCTCCATTAAAAGGCTAATAAAGCTACTCTTTTTAAAGATTATTTATTGGATAAAATATCTAAATATCTAAATTCAATGTTTTCGAAGGAGTACCAATAATAGAAAATCCAATACCTCTATTCTGTGTTGAGAACAAGTGTCGGCAAACCACTCTGGGGTCATTCGTTTACATGACCCAATAATAAAAGATTTTATAGCAATTTTTTGCGGTTCAGATTTAAAGACATTATGAAACATTAAAATGTGTTTTTCGCTTGCATCCATTAGTTTATCTGATGGGGCAGCTAAATTTCCAAAATCTGTTAGCGATTGATAATTTTTATAATATATGAAAAGCTCGCTTGGGGCTGTTAGAACTTCATCAATTTTTCTCAATTCCGCACTACAATTTTCGCACTGTAATTTTGGAATGACTTTAAATGCTATGTATCCAACAAAGTATCTCATCGACACAAGTTCGAAATTTATAGCTGCAGAATTATGGAAAACATCTTCCAAAAAATAATCTGCATATATGTACATCGCTGTCGAAATCAACGTCGTCAATTTTATTGTAACTTGGTTCTTTATGTTCAATATATAAATCTGCTTCAATGCAGACAATTACTGGACGAACTTGACTGAATTATTTTAGTTACCATTAATTTTGCCAAAATGTTATTCAATTCGGCTACGGAAGGGTTGTTATTGTTGCCACCTTTTTGCCGTAATACAGAAAAAGTGTTTTCTAATTTGTCTTGATTGAGGGACTTTGTCATTATGAAATATAAATCACCACCTTCCCTTAAAATTTTATTTGTTAACATAAGAATTGAATTAAGGGTGAGTTTCATTCCATCTAAAAAGAAAACACGCTTCTTTTGATCTACAAACTCCACCTTTTTTAAATATTCTAAAAAGAACTGAATATATTTATATACTTCATTGTTAATTTGAATTGCAGATCTATAGCAATTATCTCCATAAAGGGAGCCACTATTAAGACAATCAAAAATTTTGTAAATTTTTTCCACAAACTGAGCTGTTGATAAAGCCAATTCTGCGGAACATGTCTTAAATTTTGTGGTTTCAGACGTTGTTTTAATAGCAGCAGCAACAGTCGTGCTGAAAATTTGTGTGGCAAATTTTAAACGAATTTTTTCAAAAGTGTTAGGAAAAATATGTTGCCGAGTTAATTTTGGGCAAATTTTTGTTTTTGCATTTGCTTCCATTTCTTACAATTCCCTAATTACCTGAAAGCTTGCCGTTCCATCCGGGGTTTTTATGTCACATTTTAGCCACCCATTCCGCAAAGATTTAATTGAGTGTGGGAAATCATAAAGGCAAAAAACATTTTGATCGCTTAATTCAAAATACGGTTTTTTAGCAGATACTTTAAGATTGGAAAATCATTTTCGGTTATACCAATGCTTTTTAAAATATTTACATTTTCTGTAACAATTTCACTTAAAGAATCTGCAGATAAACCATTTTGGGAAGTAAAATAATTTAGAATGATAGCTAAATGGATGCTAGCAAAAAACAAATTTTAATATTTCATAATGTCTTTAAATCTGAACCTCAAAAAATTGGTATAAAATCTTTTATTATTGAGTCATGTAAACGAATCACCCCAGAGTGGTTTGCCAAAACTTGTTCTCAACACAGAATAGAGGTATTGGATTTTCTATTATTGCTGCTCCTTCGTCCAAGCATTGCTCTTGGACTACAAAAAAAGGAAGTTCCAAAAATTGATATTCTATCCAATAAATAATTTTTAAAAAAGTAACCTTATTAGCCTTTTTATGGAGATGAAAATCCTCAAAATATACTTTTTGATGCTTCAAAGTAAAAACTAAGAAATAATTTTAATTTTGATTATTATTTATTTATTATTTATTCTTAACATAAAAAATTGAAGTATCTTTTCTTCTAAAAATGAATATATACATACAGTTATATATTTTAAACATACATAAATTAAAAATAAAAATAAAATTTTTTTCAATTGTCTTATAATTGAAAAATCATCAATTTATCTTTCGAAAATTTGTCATTAATGAATATGTACTTGTTTTTTTTTAATATTTTTGGAATTACATTCTTTGGTTTAGTTAACCTTTTATTTGAAATAAATATAAAATTAATTGTTGAGCTTAAATAAATAATATTATTAGTTAGTTAAATTATTTGAGCTTAAGGTCGAATAAATATTTATATTATTTATTTTACGATATTTCGCTACTTCCTTGCGTAGCATCATTTTGTTATTGTTTTGTCACATACAAATATATATTCCTGATGATGCTACGCAAGGAAGTAGCGAAATATCGTAAAATAAATAATATAAATATTTATTCGCCCTTAAGCTCAAATAATTTAACTAATAATAAAATTAACAAAAAGGTCAAGGAAAATAATACTAATATATTAAATAAATAATAATAAAAAAATATATTTCTAACTACACTCTTATTACGATATTAAATAGGGCGCCATATATTCGATGTAGATTAATGTATTTTCCTTTGCGCAACTACAAATTAAATATGCTTTGCCCTACACTTGCTTATATAGTCGTATCGGAGCACTGTTTTTTTATTTTTTTTATTTTTTTTTATTACACAAAAATATTTGAACAAAATCCTTTCTTTAAGTTTTAAAATTTAAAAAACGAAATAAGAAACACAAACACATAAGAATAAGATACACAAACACATGGATTGTATTGTATGTGAATATTGTTGTTAGCATGATACCGTTTCTGTACTTAAGCAAAAGAAAAAAAAAAACATGAAGTAAAAATTTTGTTGTGGCTATCGTCTTATACACTGTGATGTTGTGTGTGCAAAAATTTTGTTGTGGCTGAACAGCAACACAAAGTAAGAGAGTAAACGAATTCTCTTTGCTGAGTAAGAGAGTAACAATTCTTTTTGCGGGTTCCAACATTACGACCCGCCATAAGAAATTTTACTTGTACGTGATGCACATTCTATATGATTTATATTCTTTGATATGTGTTTTATTGGTATACAAAATAAAAATTAATCGATTCGCACCGAAGTGCTGATTTCTTATAAATAACCTAAAAATTTTAACATTATAATATAGATATTTTTACAAAGAAATAAAGATAAAATGTTTTTACATTTGGACAGGTTATTTAAATTAATTTTTAATGAGTTAAAATTTTGACTTTCTCAGCACTCGATGATTTATAGTTTTGAGTCTGCCATGAATAATGCTTTCGAAGTAATGTTAGCACAAGAAGATTCAGCATCTCTAATCTATGTTTATAGCATACGTCATTCTCCTCATACCAAAAGGAATATGTTGTATTTTTGGTGCATTGTATGCATTGTTTGACAATAGTTTTCTTAATATTTCGTATGCTTTTGTCTTCTGTGAATATTTTTTCAAATACTTTTATTTGTATCTTGCATATTTCAAAAAACAAATCGGATGGTCCACACAAACTTCCAAAATCTGATTCTTCATTGTAATTTTTCGCATGCACCTTTTTACTCTGAAAGTTCGACCTAAAATCAGGGTGCATCTTATGGTCCGATGCGTCTTATCGTCCGACAAATACAAATACCGAATCACGATTTGACAAAAACAGGAAGAATGAAACGACCTACAATTACTGAAATGTGTACCTGGGTAAATAATTCTTCGGAAAAAATAAAACAAGAAATTGTGAAGTCTTTTAAAAAATGTGGAATTAGTAACGCGATGGACGGTACAGAAGATGATTTTGTCTTCGAGAAACGTGAGGATGACAATAGCAGTTCAGAAAACATTTTAATAAGCGACAGCAACGAGTCGAGTGAAGATGAGTTAAATACCTAATGTAGAAAAATAAACTTACTTACAAATAAATACCTATGTATTACAATAATAAGGTGAATTAAAATAAATAAAGGAATTAAAAAAATTGATTTTTTTTGTAAAAATTGTGCCAGTGCGTCTTATCGTCCAAAAATTTCTAAAAATTTATAGATAAAATTTTGGGGTGCGTCTTATGGTCCGATGCGTCTTATCGTCCGGCAAATAAGGTACATTTCGGAGGGATATGTCAATATTTGGGTGGGTTTAATTATATCCAATCGACATTTTTAGCAAGATATTTGTTGTGCTATGTACCCAGCGAAGTAACGGCTTGACGTTAATTCAATTGGTACAGTAACGGAATTAAAACTATTGCTGTTTTCGTCAAAATATTCTTCATTACCTTCATAGATATCAAGAGCGTTTTCTGCGGAGGTTTGTTGACATCCAGATATTCTGGCATCTTTTGAAAGATCCTCTGAAATTGTTTGAAAATTTAAAGGCAATATAACCGCATCATCTTTTTCACAATTAGATAAGGCATTAAACTGAGTTATTTTTAAAGATAACAGCTTGGCCATGGTAATATTGAATTCATGAACTGAAGGGTTTTTACAGTGTCCATCTTTTGCGCGAAGGCACGAAAATAGGTTCTCTAATGGATCTTGATTAAAGTGACTGGTTAAAATAAAAAGCATGTTATCTTCTTGAAACATTTCTTCTGATAGAGACATTATACCCCTGGTGGTTTGAATAAGCCCATTAATGGAAAAAATTTTACTGCCCAAATACGAAACTTGATTTATGTAGCTTAATAAATCGCATCTATTAAATAAATCTATAACATCTATAACCTAAATCTATAACATCTGAAAATTTTTAATATGTGTAAAATTACCCTGGATAGATACTTCATCAAAAATTAGGATACATTGTTTTTCTGCATGCTGCATTTTACGAACTGCTGCTTCCAGTGCATTATACATATGTATGTATATGCATAAATTATTGTCAGGCTGCAAATTCTTAATATCGCTCTATCTGCTTAGGGAAGAAAGGGTTGGAAGGTTCAGTTTTAAAGTATTTCTTAAAAATAAATACGTAGAGGGGGATCTATAAGAAATACTTTCAGTCAAGTTTCTCTCCTGATCTTCCCGTCGAGCATTTGGTTTTCTGTTTTGCTTTATGATCATTTTACAAAGCATTTTTTCAAGTAGGTTAATATGCAACTCATCAATTTCGCTTTCAATGGATTTCTTTAATTGTAACTTTTTTCCATTACCGTAACTCTTTTCTTCAAAGACTAATTTTTTTACCTTAAATCACGAATAGTTAGCATTTTTGTATTAAGCTTTTTAATTGTATTGTAGTATTTTTTTCTATAAAGTGCTTCATTCTTTACATTTTTTTCACAATTTGTACATAAAAGTGAAGGCGATTTTGAGCCTCTACGCGATTGTGGCGGAGATCTGAAAAGTTGCAAATCATTTACAGAATAGACTTCGATTCCTTCTACACTCATGTCCTCGTTATTTTCAGTTAAGTATAAACTTGGCACGGCACCTCGCCTCAAAAATTTCTTCCCAATAAGCTCTAATGAGAAGTGCTTATAACACAAGAACAATAAAGAAGAATTTGCAATAAATTGCACGTCAAAGTTGCATTTTTCTGCCCACTTTTTAAACAATGGTGAGTCCATATTTGGAAAACGAAGTAGCTTTACGTTAGGAGAACTTCTTTTAGATCTGCGGCAATGGGGCATACTGCATTTGTTGCCAGCTTTTCGTGAGACCGATGAATTTGAATCCTAAAGTACAAACAGTATATACATACATATATGTATACGAAACGTTTAACGTGCACATGTAATTAAAAATAATTTTCTTACCATTTTTTTATTAATATGAAATTATTATGACTTTGCACTATTAACTTAATAACACTTTAAATAATAAAGTTTTATTAAAAACTAAGTTAATTTGAATTTTTTATTTTAGTAAGAACTTCTTTTCTCTTTTGCAGAATATAAATAGTAAAATATAAAATATTATTCATTTTTAACATTACTTGTAAACCTAATTTTCTACTACAAGAGAAAAAAAATTTCCAGGTTTTTAAAAATTTGGCATATAAATTTCATACAATGGGCATCACAAATTCGGTGCGAATCAATTTAATTTCGTTTTCACAAAAACAAAACAAATGTAATTTTCACTCACCTATGAAGTCATCTTGTTTCTTTCTATTTTTCAATCTCACATTTAATTGAAAGAACAATCTCTCTTTTTAAAAAATAAACCAAATAAACCAAATAAATAAACGAAAATAAACCATTAAAAAAATAACATAAACACTAAGAATAACAACAACAATAATATCAAATACTTTATCTTGCAAGAGAGCAAAATAAAAGTGCTTTCGCTCTCCCCAGTTATTTGTTATCTACAAAAAATGTATCTTTGCAAAAAATGAGAAAAAGAGCAAAATTTTTTCCCTTCTCTTGCCACTTGTCCCACACATCCTTATGCTGTACAAAATTTGTGCTAAACCAAAATGTACTGAGTGCAACATCTTTATATTATATAGTCTTTGCTTTTGCCCTTCCTTTCCGCGTCTGAAAAAATTTTGACAAAATATTTAGATAAGTGTTGAGATGCGCATTCTATATGATTTATATTCTTTGGTTTCAGTCACAACCTTTCCATCTATATACATATACTTTAAAACTGTTATTCATTTTCAAAGAATATGATCTAAATCGAATCAATCTGGTCTTATCCGAATTAAGCAATAATCGATTTAGTAAATTGGATTTGAGTTTCGAGTTTCAAATCATGCTTACATGGATAAAAAACACACACATCATCAGCAAACATTCACAGATGACCATTTAAATCAAGGTTTGCAATATTTTTTATATAAATTGAGAATAATAGTGGCCCAAACCCACTTCCTTGTAATAAACCGTATTCAACTAAACTAATAAAGCTTTTGGAAGCGTTTATATTGTTACGAGTTGTCCTTTATACTTCGTTTTATTATTTAATAGTTCAATATTTGTAAACTAAAACACCGATACTTTTCGATTTAAAGCTTTATTAACAATCTATATCGTTTTAAATACAACTGACTGTAAACCTTAACCCTGCATTACTAACTTTAAATCATGTCGCATGGTTACTAACCATGGGTCTTATCGACCCTGAATTGTATTATCCATTAAAATCGTCTCAAATTATAAATTGATACAACGTATACTTCTTTTGGTAGATATTAGTCTTTTATTGTTTAATTTTAGTATACAATGGTGTAAATTAAGAAAAAAATATTTAAATTAATATTAAGTATGAATTCATTACAACATAGCTAAAATAAGTGAAAAAAAAAGTTATCCAGCCGAATTGCGCATAAAATTATGAGTTTTTAAGATATTGACGTCAAATAAAGTGCATTTAATTTTAATAATTTATTAGTACATTCAGTTACAAGTCAAACTGTGGTTAATGCAAAATTTAATTCGCAAAATCCACTTTGCTGTGAAAAATATCCCTCTCAATTATTACGCATTATACTCTGGCACAATTTAATATAATACCCACTATTAAATGAAAAATTTTCAACTAAAGAGTCACAACTCAAAATTACCTTTTATTACCAAAATTGCTGAACAAAATGAAAAAAAAAATAAGTAAAAATTTTTTTAAAAGTGTTTTATTAGTGTAGAATCCAATTTGAAAAAAAAAAAAATTACAACCAATTTTCCTATAACCGTTTTTGCCTCTACTGAAAATTTGTGAATTTTGAGTTGTGACTCTTTATGATTAAGTGTGCGATATGTACCTACATACGTATTTTTGAATAATAATATTATTTTCTGCTAGTTTTAGTAGGCTTTGATAATTTTTTTAAATGTATTACACATGGTAAAACAATAAAAGTTGGTGGAATAGTGAAATATTACAAAAACAACAAGGCTTTTTGTTTTTGCTTTTCAGTTGTGTAGTCGCCGTGGTCTAGTGGTTAGTGTGTTGGCTTACTAAGACATAGGCCCTGGGTTCGACTCCAGGCTCTGACATCTTCAAAAAAAGAAATAAATATAATATTTCTTTCGGCGACTACCTCTCAGCAGTCTTCTGGCAAAAGCTCTGAGAGTAACTAATTGCCATGAACAAGCTTCTCAAGTCTGTCGTTCGGAGTCGACATTAAACTGTAGGTCCCGGTACTCATGGATGAAAATTGACACACACAACATGAGTGCTGCGAGAAGCTAGGCCGTACTCTTAAAACAGGGTTGGGAAGGCCAGTTATGTATGTATGTATGAATTTATTGGTCTTAAATACTTACATATATATAGCTGCCTTAGAAGTCATAGGTAAAAATTTTTTTTTTTAAGTAGGAGTTAGTGAGTGATTATATTCTGATATAGTAAAAATTTCATACCCTCAGTGTAATATTATAGTATTAAATAAAGTATTTGAAAGTGTATCTACAAATTTTTTTTTAATTTAGTATATACATATGTACATAAGTATGTATGTCCCTAATATAAAAATTTAAGGAACGGAAAAATTAAAAAGTAACTTTAAATTTATTAGTGAGGCTGATTGATTGTAGTTAGTAAAAAGTAATAAAATATTGTACAATAGCATCGGGATAAAATTATAATTATGTAATAGTATTTAAAGAGTCGGCTGAAGTATTCCGGAAGTGTATGGGGAAGATTTAAATTTATCAAAAGGTTTGGACAGATTCTTTCTTTTTGTTTTTTTTTTTTTCATTTATAATTCTAAAAGCATGTTTTAGAATTATGCTAGGAACCAAATTTCCCCCAAATATTTTATTAGTGTACCAAACAAAAATTGTAGAATAATATGTGTATGTATGTGTCAGCATGTATAAAGAACGGAAATAAAAAATATAAGTACTACTATTAAATTTAAATGTAAACAAACGCAACATACATATAAAGTAGGAAATAATAAGAAAAATTAACAAATAATTTGCAAAAAATTATGTCTTTGTAGAACACAAATTGAAAAAAAAAACTCATTCTGGTGTTTTTTATGATGGACTGAAAAGCAGCACCATAAAGCAGAATGTAAAACGTGACACAGTATTCCCCGGATAATTGCCCCACGCTTATTTACTTCAATTTCTAAATCCCCATATTTTTTCTTGCCATTTTATAATAAAATTCCATGGTAAATTAACTTTCGCTTAATTATCTCAAATATATTTTCCCCAAAGAGATATTTCCCTTAAAATTCTTTTGTTTAATTACCCAAAATAATTATAATATTTTCTAAAAAGTGCAGCTTAACTCAACTAGGGTTATATAGGCATAATATGTCCGTTAAATTTACTTTCAAACTACTTTTCTGATACAACCTTACAATTAAAATCTACCAAGTTTATGTATAAGTATAAAGTTACTTGCTTTTCACATGTATTGGCGGTAGTGTATATAGGTAATTAAGCGTATTTGTTTAAATAACTTCCACGCGTAATTACCCAAAAAGTTTGACATTTTTGATGAGGCGATTATCCGTGGAATACTGTAAAATGTTTTAAAGACAAATATCGGTGTAACAAAGGATATTTTACTCGCCTCAAATAAGAAGTTAGTATTCCACGTCGACATATTCGTACATGTCGTCGATGTTGACTAATGGCGGTAAATAAAACGAAAGAGCAATAAAAAAGCTGTTCTGTTTATCCAGGCTGGATAACAATTACAAAACATAAAATGCAAAAAGATGTATTAAAATGTGATGTATTTAGTACGTCTTCGACTAACTCATTACAAGTATGTAGAAAAAATATATTTCCAATATGTATATGATTTCTATAAAATGTGTGAGTTAAATAGTTGTTGATACAATGTGTCTGCCGGGAAGGTATACTACCTTGTTTGTTTATACTCTTTGATTAAATGTATTTTATATAGATACATGTTTTATTTCATGTCAGCAATTATGTATGGAATACAATATCAGATATATATCCGCTTCTGTTAGCCTTACAAATTCGAGCCTTTTGAGCACATTTTCATTACATTCTCACACATTTCTCATTAAGTTCATCACAAATATTTTGCTTAAGTTGATCCAGCGTTTCTGGTTTGTATGCAGATATTTCCACAAAAAGAAGTCCGCAGTCAGTCAAATCAGGCGACCGTGGAGGCAAATCAACATTACTTACTTACTTACTTACTTAGATGGCCATAACAACCCGTTAACGGGTTTCGGCCTACCTTAACACTAGTCTCCAGGCGTCTCTGCTAAGCGCGCGCCTTCTCCAGTTGGTCACACCAATTGACGACAGGGCTTCATCAACTTGGTTCTTCCAACGTAAACACGGTCGTCCTCTACGCCGACGTCCAGTGACCTTCGCATCGAAAACTTTTCTTGCTGGAGCAGATTCATCCATCCGAACAATATGGCGGAGCCAGCGTAGCCGCTGGATGTTAATGCGCTGAACAACGCCCACATCGCCGAGGAGCTCATACAGCTCATGGTTGGTTCTAATGCGAAATTCATCGCCATGCCTTAGAGGACCAAAGATCTTACGAAGAACTTTTCTCTCGAACACCCCCAGGACCGCTGCATCGGCACAAGACAGCGTCCATGCTTCCGCACCATAGAGAAGCACCGGGAGAATAAGCGACTTGTAGAGTGTTAATTTCGTCGCACGAGAAAGGTCTCTATTACTAAACTGCCTACTGAGACCGTAGTAGCACCTGTTGACCAGTGTAATTCTTCGTTTGATCTCCAGACTGACATCATTCTTGCTGGTAATGGCGGTGCCAAGGTAGATGAACTCCTTAACCACATCGAATGTATAGTTGCCGGCTGTAACCTGGGAGCCGATACGTTCAACATCCCTACTCGTCGACAACATGTACTTCGTCTTACTCTCATTTACCGCCAGACCCATTTTTGCAGACTCCCGTTGAATAGCATTAAAGGCTGCGGTGACATCTCGCTTTGTATGCCCAATGATGTCCATGTCGCCTGCATTCGCAAGGAGCTGGACACTTTTGTTAAATATAGTGCCATTTCGATGTACACCCGCCTTTCGCAAAACACTCTCCATGACGAAATTGAAGAGGTCGCACGATAAGGGATCGCCCTGTCTGAAAGCTCGCACGGTATTAAAAGGTTCGGAGAGGTCTTTTCCTCCCTTGACGGAGCTGCAGGAGTTGCTCAACGTCATTCTGCACAGTCTTATCAGCTTTGCAGGAATACCGAGCTCAGACATTGCGGCATATACGCGATCTCTTATCGGGCTATCGAACGCTGCCTTATAGTCGACAAAAAGGTGGTGTGTGTCAACTTGACTTTCATGGGTCTTCTCCAGGATTTGGCGCAGTGTGAATATCTGGTCAATGGTGGACTTACCAGGTCTGCAGCCGCACTGATAAGGTCCAATCAGTGAGATGGCGAATGGCTTCAGTCGTTCACACAATACGCTCGTAAAAACCTTATATGCGATAGGGAGAAGTAGTTGGTGCATATCGTGGGGTCTCCCTTTTTCAGGATGAGACAGAGGGCACCGAGATTCCAATCATTGGGCATACTTTCCTCCAGCCATATTCTGCAAATGAGTTGGTGCATGCACCTTACCAGCTCATCGCCTCCAAACTTGAAGAGCTCAGCGGGCAGACCATCCGGTCCGGCCGCTTTGTTGCTTCTTAGTCGCTTTATGACAATCTTGATCTCTTCATAGCTGGGCGACAGGATCTCAACGTCGTCATCATTGATTGGGAGCGGCACAGCATCTCTAGAGGCGGAATTTGTGTCGTCATCGCCTTGCAGTAGATAAGAAAAATTCTGTCTCCCTAATCTCAGTGTCCTTTGTGCATCTGTAACCAGATTACCATGTTCGTCTCTGCAGAAGGTTGCTCCGGGTTTAAAACCAGTAGTAAGACGCCTTATCTTTTTATAAAAATTTCGAGCATCATGTCTACTCCTGCACATCTCGATTTCCTCACGATCACGCCTTTCTTACTCCCTTTTCTTTCTTCTAAATAGGCGTCTCTCTTCCCTCCTCTTCTCACTGTACACCTCCACAGTTGCTCTTGTAGTGGTGGACTGCAACGTTCTCCTGTAGGCGGCATTCTTTGCCACAGTATCCTCACGACACTCTTCATCGTACGATTGGTTTCTGCGGGGAGGACGCTCCAAACCAAGGACTGTTTCGGCAGCGTTGCGCAGAGAATGAGCAATGTGAGACCACTGTCCACCAATACTTTCGAGAGAGGATCGGGTGCAATGGAGCTCAGTAGAAAGACGATCGGAAAACGACCTGGCTGTCTCTTGTGATCGCAGCTTTTTGATGTTCAGCTTCCCTCGAACACTAGAACGTGCCATATTCGCTGTGCATATGCGCAGTCGCATGCCTTCCATCAATCACAATGTGATCGATCTGGTTGTTGGTAGATCGAACAGGAGAGAGCCAGGTGGCCTTATGGATATCGAGATGCTGGAACCTGGTGCTACAAACTACCATGTTTCGCGCCGCGGCGAAATCGATCAGTCTCAAGCCGTTCGGCGAGGTGGAATTATGGAGACTGAACTGTCCGACAGTGGGGCCAAAGATATCTTCACGTCCAACTTTCGCATTGAAATCGCCGAGGAAAATTTTGGCGTCATTTGCCAGACACTAATCGTACACTTCCTCAAGCTTTGCGTAAAAAGCATCCTTGACCACATCATCCTTCTCTTCCGTCGAGGCGTGAACACAAATAAGGCTGATGTTATAAAATTTCGCCTTTATGCGGATCGTAGCAATTCTTTCGTTCACAGGGGTGTACTCCGAGACGTGATGGCGAAGTCTCTTGCTAACTACGAATCCGCAACCAAATTCGTGTTTCTTCTCATGGCAGCTGTAGTAGATGTCACATGTCACATTTCCTGGATGGTGGTGATGTCAGCCCTACATTTCGTGAGATCATCCGCCAACTGGATGGAGGCACCTTCTCTATAAAGGGTTCTCACGTTCCAGGTGCATATCTTTAAATCATAGTCCTTAAAACGTTTACCAAGTTCGTCAACATAAAAGGGGGTCCGTTTAGAGGCTATTGAATAACGTTTTTACGTGGTGGGTTTCAAGCCCTACGCACTACCCAAATTTAAAGTCCAGGGGATTGGACAATCGCCGCATACATTAGTTAACAAGCTAGCGGGTGCTAGAATGTTATCCAGGAGGTCCACGAGGAGGCTGTATGTCGACTTGAATACAACGGGAACAAGGATCGTTCTGGAGGCCGCCAGGTTGACCCCAGTCAGAGACTTTGCCTTGTCCGAAGTATCCCATCCATCCCAAATCAAATCAACATTACCATTCCTTGAAATAATGTGTGTTATGGAAAGAGGTCTCGCAGTAATTCCATTGTAATCCCGTCTGTGTGCGATGTTGCACCGTCTTGTTGAAACCCCATGTTAGTCAAACCGAAAGCATGCAGTTGTGGCGTTAAAAAATTTTCAATCATATCACGATATCGCTATCGACTACTCTGTTATCACATATCCATTCAAATCAAAATGTGACTCGTACACTCATGATATATTCATCTATGATTGGTTTTCATAAAATGTTTCAAAGATTAAAAAATATGCAAGTTCTCTACTTCACGACTACCAAAAATAAACTGTCTAGACCTTCCCGGCGGACACCTTGTATTTATAAATATGTACAGGACACAAAGCACTCCGATGAGACTTCTGGAGCTAGAGTCAAAAACATGTTGAGCCGAAACAAAATAAAATGCCTTAGACTTTTTACTAACGAAAATGAAATTTCGATTACTATCGGAATATCAACGGTTTTCAGGTCGCGATTTCGTCATCTAAAGGTTTTTCATATTTCAATTACAATGATATTGGTAGAAATAAAATATTACGACTTTCATAAAATTACAAATTCGTACATACATACTTATGTATGTTTATCAAGACGCTTTATAGTATGTATAAAGTTTCAAATTTATCTATTTTTAAGATGTTCACCGATGAATTGCCTCAACCGCTTTTGATAAGTCGTACGCTTGGTGAAGATTATACAAGAGATGAAACAGAACATTTTGATGACTCTCAAAGGAATTTAGTTCTGGTTCAATGGTCGCAGTTCGTGGCTAATGATTTAAGCAAACCTGTGGTAACATCAATGAGTAAGTTAAAAAGCAATTTAATAATCTTTTGCTTAATTAAAATAATAATTATAATAAAAATAAGAATAAATATGCTCAAGTATAACTTAGTGTGTATACATACTTATATTTAAGTATAGGGTCTTCCAACAGGGATTTATGAACCTTGACAGTTGATAGCAGACATCTTTTTTAAGCTTTTGAGCTCAAATTAATTTTTTTATATATTCTGTTTTGCCGAATCACCATGGACGAGTGTATAATATATACGGTGACCATATTTGTTAAACCAAAATACAGAACAAGGAAATATTTGACCAATAACAACTATAAAATGCAAACAAATAGCCTTTCATGCGTACATATAATTCATTATACTTATTATTAATTATTTCAATGCAAAATTAAAAAAAAACTAAAATAAATTAAAATTACCAAAAATAACTAAAACTTCGTGAGATTATTAAATGAGTAGATAACATACATACATATATATCGTCATATTAAATGCAAACTGACGCAACTACACAAAACTTCGAAATTGAGTTTTTTATTAATTACAGAGTAGGAAAATAAACAAAACTGAACGTTTGATCTCATTTTGTTGTATTCTTTACAATGAGTAAAGCAAAAATAAAACAAAAACAGTGAGAAAGATTGTCCCATTTAATTTTGTATATTGTTTTTGTTTTGAGTACTACAAATACACTAACTCAAATGTGCGTAGGTACAACAAAAAATGAATGAGAAGAAAAAGGATAGAAGAAGAGAAAAAAAAAACAAAAAACAAAGCAAGCACCAGAGCGAAAAGCTAATTGTTTCATTTGCGCTCTTTCTCATTTATATAGAAAGTATTTGTTTTGATTTTGCTCATGTACAATACCATTAAAAAATTTGGAAAATTGTATAACTTTGTTGTAACTTTTGCGAAATGTTTTGTTTGTTTGCTCACTCTGATTAATTATGGTTCGTTTTATCAAAATACATGTTTGTGCAAAATTTTATTTTCCTACGATCATAAATGGCGAAATTTAATAAGTGTTTTAATAAATTTCTTTTGCGATTACGACAGCATGTGGCAAAATGTGACTTAGGATCGACGAAGGTTGAAATATAAGAAATTTGTATTAAAGATAAAATAATTGACTCGTGGGCTTCCATTGATTTAAAGAAAAGGTTGTTAGAGAAGGAGCGAACTCTGGGTGAGGTGATAGAAGCATGTCAAGTGTATGAACAAATAAATAAAAATTCGAAAAGTATGCTGTCAAACGTAAATGAGGTGTCGGTAAACAAAATTTCTTCGGGACCACGTTCTTTTCAAAATTTTGATAATGAATGCAACAGGTGCGGTCGAGGTACCACATGGGCAACTTCTTGAGTTGTCCAGCGCGGAACGCTAAATGTAACAAATGTTGCCTCATTGGTCATTTTGCTATTAAGTGCAAGACTAAAAATGTTAAAAGGAGATTTGGCGAATATAAAGTTTCTGGAGGAAGCGTTGGAACATAAAACCATCTAAAATACGGTGTATTCAAAATTATGATGATTTGGATGATGGTGATGAATTACGTGATGCTTCAAAATTGACGATAACTGCGAAAATGAGGAGATGATAAAATTTTACATTGGAGGGCATATGACTCTAATGGTGATTGATTCTGGATTGCGATTTAATTTAATAAGCGAAGGTGCATGGACGGTGCTGAAAAATCAGAAAGCAACATTGTGGAGTGTTCGCTCAAGTTCGTCAAATCAATTTAAGGCATATGCATCATATCAGATCCTCAAAGTAATTTGCGTGTTTGATGCCCCAATTTCAATAGGTGAGAATCCTGAAACGGTTGCGACGTTTTATGTAATCGAAAACGGGAATCAGTCACTATTAGGTCGAGAAACTTCAACGAAGTTTAAGGTGCTACGTCTTGGCGTAAATGTGAATCAAATTGAAGACGTAAAACCGTTTCCCTAAATGAAAAATATTCAGGTCAAATTAGCAATAAATACTTTGGTAAAGCCTGTACAGCAACCACTCCGTCGTATACCAATTGCTATTGAAGACAAGGTAGCGGCAAATTGGAGGAGGCCATTCGAATGGATATTATTGAACCAGTCCGTGGGCCAAGTCCCTAGATTTCTCCAATTGTGGTAGTATTATAAGGCTATGTATTGACATGCTGCGTGCAAATCAAGCCATTTTAAGAGAAAACTACCCTTTGCCTACTTTTGACTCGTTCATGACGATATTAAGAAAAGCAAAATATTTCTTCAGACTCGACCTTAAAAATGCTTTCCACCAGCTTGAACTACATAAAAGTAGTCGTGAAATTACTACTTTCATAACACACAAGGGGTTATTCAGGTATAATAGACTGATGTTTGGAGTGAACTCGGCACCTGAAATATTTCAACGCACTATGGAAAGCCTATTAGCAACTTGCACTAATTGTCTTACATACCAATTACACATGCAAGTACTTGCATGCAAGTAGCAAATACGTATTATCACCGAAAATATTAAAAAATTATTCGAAATGGCTTCAAGTTGGTTGATTGTTTACACAGGCAAGTGCAAGTTCATTTATAAAATGTATTCAAATCGTAAACAACTATTAAAAAATTTTTTAATTATGGAATTAAAAAAATTAAAAATGCTACAGCAAAACGAAAGGCCTAAAGAAAAGAGAAAGAGAGAAAGGAGAAGATATTGGGTTAAGCCCTTTTGAATAAAAAGGTGCGACTTAATTTAATAATTTCCTCTTGATTTAGTTTTTTATCCATTATGAAAAATTTTTAAATTTTTGTGTACGCGCTATGTATGTATTTTAAAAATGAAGCCAATCTAGTGTTGCCGTGTTGCTAATACTATAAAAGTCCTGAGGAGAACACTTTCTTTAACTTAAAAAAAAAAACAAGAAATATATGTTTTATTACCATTTTTTATATTTGCTATTCTTGATTTTTTTAAATAACCATAAAAGCTTTATTTTTATTTAAAAACTAACGCATAAATTTATAAAAACTCATCCTCGGCAACACTGTTTCTTTATTTGTCATTTTACTTTCAGCAAGTGCCAAAAATTACTTGCACCAAAGAATATAAATCATATAGAATGCGCATCTCAACACTTATCCAAATATTTTGTCAACATTTTTTCAGACGCGGGAAGGAAGGGCAAAAGGCAAAACAAAAGAAAAGAGCGTAACAAAACAAGAGAAATCAAAGAGAAACTAATGTCACAGTGTATGCACTGTGCTAATGTGTGTTTTATTTCTTTTGCATTGTTGTTTAGGTTTTTTCGTTCAGCCACAGTACATACAGTGGCGAAATTCCAACAACTATAACAAGAACATCACACAGCAAGATAGCCACAACAAAATTTTTGCACACACAACATCACAGTGTATAAGACGATAGCCACAACAAATTTTTTACTTCGTGTTTTTTTTTTTTGCTTAAGTACAGAAACGGTATCATGCTAACAACAATATTCACATACAATACAATTTATGTGTTTGTGTTTCTTATTCATTGTGAGTTGCTTTCGTTTTTTAAATTTTAAAACTGAGAATGTTGCTGGTTCAAATATTTTTGTGTAATAAAGAATACAGTGCTCCGATACGACTATGTCAGCTAGTGTAGGGCAAAGCATATTTAATTTGTAGTTGCGCGAAGGAAAATACGTTAATCTACATCGAATATATAGCGCCCTATTTAATATTGTAATAAAAGTGTAGTTAGAAATATATTTTATTATTATTATTTATTTAAGCTCAACAATTGATTTTATATTTATTTGAAATAAAAGGTTAACTAAACCAAAAAATGTAATTCCAAAAATATAAAAAAACAAGTATAAATTCATTAATGACAAATTTTCGAATGATAAATTGATGATTTTTCAATTATTTATAAGAAAATTCTATTTTTATTTTTAATTTATATATGTATGTATGAATTATATATATGTACGTATATATAAATTTTTAAAAGAAAAGACACTTTAATTTTTTTATGTTAAAAATAAATAATAAATAAATAATAATCAAGATTAAAATTATTTCTTACTTTATACTTCAAAGCATCAAAAAGTATGTATATTTTGAGGATTTTCATCTCCATAAAAAGGCTAATAAAGTTAATTTTTTTTAAAGATTATTTATTGGATAAAATATCTAATTTTCTTTTTTTGGAACTTCCTTTTTCTGTAGTCCAAAAGCAATGTTTCCGAAGGAGAATCAATAATAAAAAGTCCAATACCTCTATTCTGTGTTGAAAACAAGTGTCGGCAAACCACTCTGGGGTCATTCGTTTACATGACTCAATAATAAAAGATTTTGTACCAATTTTTCGCGGTTCAGATTTAAAGACAGAAAAAGTGTTCTAATTTGTCTTGATTGAGGGACTTTGTCATTAAGAAATATAAATCACCACCTTCCCTTAAAATTTCAATTGTTAACATAAGAATTGAATTTAGGGTGAGTTTCATTTGATTTGAAAAGAAAATACGCTTGTTTTGATCTACAAACTCCACCTTTTTTAAATATTCTAAAAAGAACTGAATATATTAATATACTTCATTGTTAATCTGAATTGCAGATCTGTAGCAATTATCTCGATAAAGGGAGCCACTATTAAGACAATCAAAAATTTTGCCATTTTTTTCATAAACTGAGCTGTTGATAAAGCCAATTCTGCGGAACATGTCTTAAATTTTGTGATTTCAGACGTTGTTTTAATAGCAGCAGAAACAAGCCTGCTGAAAATTTGTGTGGCAAATACTACAAGCATTTTTCAAAAGTGTTAGGAAACATATGTTGCCGTGTTAGTTTTGGGCACATTTTTGTTTTTGCATTTGCTTCCATTTCTTACAATTCCCAAATTATCTGAAAGCTTGCCGTCCCATCCCGGGTTTTTATGTCACATTTCAGCCACCCATTCCGCAAAGATTTAGTTGAGTGTGGAAAATCATAAAGGCAAAAAACATTTTGATCGCTTAATTCAAAAAAAAAAAAACGGTTTTTTAGCAGATACTTTAAGATTGGAAAATCATTTTCGGTTAGTCGAGCCTTCATCACATATAAGGGCATAAACATTAATACCAATGCTTTTTAAAATATTTACATTTACTGTAACAATTTCACTTAAAGAATCTGCAGATAAACCGTTTTGGGAAGTAAAATAATTTAGAATGATAGCTAAACGGATGCAAGCAAAAAACATATTTTAATATTTCATAATGTCTTTAAATCTGAACCTCAAAAAATTGGTATAAAATCTTTTATTATTGAGTCATGTAAACGAATCACCCCAGAGTGGTTTGCCAACACTTGTTCTCAACACAGAATAGAGGTATTGGATTTGCTGCTCCTTCGAAAGCATTGCTCTTGGACTACAGAAAAAGGAAGTTCCAAAAATAGATATTCTATCCAATAAATAATTTTTAAAAAAGTAACCTTATTAGCCTTTTTATGGAGATGAAAATCCTCAAAATATACTTTTTGATGCTTCAAAGTAAAAACTAAGAAATAATTTTAATTTTGATTATTATTTATTTATTATTTATTCTTAACATAAAAAATTGAAGTATCTTTTCTTCTAAAAATGAATATATACATACAGTTATATATTTTAAACATACATAAATTAAAAATAAAATTTTTTCAATTTTCTTATAATTGAAAAATCATCAATTTATCATTCGAAAATTTGTCATTAATGAATATATATTTGTTTTTTTTTTTTTAATATTTTTGGAATTACATTTTTTGGTTTAGTTAACCTTTTATTTCAAATAAACATAAAATACTTGTTGATCTTAAATAAATAATAATAAAACATATTCTTAACTACACTTTTATAACGATATTAAATAGGGCGCTATATATTCGATGTAGATTAATGTATTTTCCGTCGCGCAACTACAAATTACATATGCTTTGCCCTACACTAGCTTACATAGTCGTATCGGAGCACTGTATTCTTTAATACACAAAAATATTTGAACCAACAACATTATTCTCTAAGTTTTAAAATTTAAAAAAACGAAAACAGCTCACAATGAATAAGACACACACACACATAAATTGTATTGTATGTGAATATTGTTGTTAGCGTGAAACCGTTTCTGTACTTAAGCAAAAAAAAAGACACGAAGTAAAAATTTTGTTGTGGCTATCGTCTTATACACTGTGATGTTGTGTGTGCAAAGTAAGAGAATAAACGAATTCTCTTTGCTAAGTAAGAGAGTAACAATTCTTTTTGCGGGTTCCAACATTACGACCCGCCATAAGAAATTTTACTTGTACGTGATGCACATTCTATATGATTTATATTCTTTGCTTGCACTCAAAAATCTCTTGCAAGTTGAGCTGCAAGTTCGAAAAGTTTGAGTGTATTAGTGAAAAAGTGTGAGTGTATTGGGATTTTCGCACTTGCACTTGCAGGTGTAATTGGTATGTTAACTACTTATATACATAGATGATGTGATTATATTCGGCCGCACGGAGGCCTCAAGGTCTTTGAGGAGAATAACCTTACACTTAAGGAAAGTAAATATGTACTGAAAACCCAGAAAGGGTTTTTTACATTCATGTATATACATTAGTGTGTCCCAAAAAAAATTTTTTTTTGGGGATCAAGCTTATTTTGGACCATTATGAGGCAAAGTATTTTTGAGAATTTTTTCAGATTTTTCGAAAGTGGTTTAGAGGTCGCGCAAATTGATTTTTCATCAAAAATCGAGCTTTTTGAGCTCTATTTAATTTTTGGTTATGAATTCGTAAAAAATCCATATTTTCTCGACTTCTGAGTCAATATTGTCAAATAAGATATTCCGATCTTTAATTTTATGTGCATAAATAATAAGTTTCGGCAATGATTTTGCATATTTTGATACATTATATAACAGTTTTTACTAAATTTTCAAAAAATATCGAAAACAATGGTTTATAACTTTTAAAATTAGTATAAAGACTAAAAAAACTAATGATGCAGTTTAAAAGATTATTAAGTTTTAAATAAGTTAGCAGGGAAGAAATAAATTCTCTTTTACCGTTCTCGCGTTGTACCCTTTTAAAGCTTTGTACCCACTGTATGAAATTTTTAATACTATAAAGTCTGAACTAGGTTATACAACAATTATATAAACAATAAAAAAATTTGATTTGTTATAAAGCATTTATTGGGATTCTTGTGATGCAGCTCTATTCCCTGCAGTAAATTCTGAAAGTCTGTTTCAGAAGGCATCTATTTCTGAATTTTGAACGAAAGGTTGTAGCTTCTTTTGAAAAATACATAATTTTAGAGAGTATATAATTTTGATCATCCAGCGAGCTCGGTTAATAGCTCCAGGAGATTTTATTAATGGATGGTGCTCAGATCTATCACCCAAAAAAATAAGGCTCAGTTGTGCATTTCTTTATAATCTTCCCTAAGATGCATATTCTCCAGCTGCCCTTTTACAAAAATTATTAGATCTTTTCGTAACAATAATAATTTATTGGGATGATTTTTTCAACAATTTCGTGGTTCGTACAATCCCAAAAATTGTTTTTGGCCCACCTTTGCTGAAGAGTGACGAAAATGTTAATTTGTGGGGATGTAATTTGATCCTCAATATTAAGAGCCCCAAACGCTGATCCAGCAATTAGTTCTAACATATAGTGGCGACATGCCAAAGATATGACGTCTTTTTTTAATTTTTGGAGAAGTAAAACGCATGCCCCGATCCGCCGTTTTGTATTATAGCTTGTCGTCGTCGCACACATAAATTGAACATTTTCAGTTATAATACAGCATAAAACATTTTATCTCAAGTCGTAAAATTTATCTCAAGCACTAACAAAAAACCGCTATTTTACTGTCCTGCACTTATCTATTTTTTAAGGCATTGCAGGAAGCAAAACACAGAGTTCAATAATTGCAAGTTGTAAATGATGTCGCAGAACGTGGTAAGGCCTTGGATAGTAGTTATTTTAATATCACAACTCCTGAAACAGACTTTCAGTATTTACCGCAAGGAATAGATCAGCATTGCAAGAACCCCAATAAATGATTTATAAAAAATCAAATTTTTTGTTGTTGTTTATAAAATTGTTGTATATTTAATTCCGATGCCAACCTAGTTCACACAGTATTAAAAATGGGTATAAAGCTTTAAAAGAGTACAACTCGAAAACAGTGAAAGAAAATTTATTTTTTTTTCTGCTAACTTATTTAAAACTTAATAATCTTTTAAACTGCATCATTAGTTTTTTTAGTCTTTATACTAATTTTAAAAGTTATAAACCATTGTTTTCGATATTTGTTGAAAATTTAGGAAAAACTGTTATATAATGTATTAAAATATGCAAAATCATTGCCGAAACTTATTATTTATGCACATAAAATAAAAGATCGGAATATCTTATTTGACAATATTGACTCAGAAGTCGAGAAAATATCGATTTTTTAGGAATTCATAACCAAAAATTAAATAGAGCTCAAAAAGCTCGATTTTTGATGAAAAATCAATTTGCGCGACCTCTAAACCACTTCTGAAAAATCTGAAAAAATTCTCAAAAATACTTTTCCTCGTGAGTATCCAAATTAAGAATGATCTTCCGACGAATTCCAATTTTTAATTTTATTTGGGACACCCTAATATACATAGAAGTGGTCATATTGTTTTAATTCGGAGTATTACAAAATGTATTGTTGATGGTAATAGGCATGTCTCTATGACCAATTCGTCTCTAAGAGACTCGTCAGGAGACTTTTTTCAAAAGGTGTTTATCGGAACTACAAATACTACTTTGAGGCATGAAAATACAATACATATGCAAATGGTATTTGTAAAAATACTTTTTTTGTTACCTTTTTTTAATTAAATTATTTCTTAAAAAATTATGTATTTTGTCAAACAAAATGTTTTAACCACGATTTGTTTATGACATATCACAACTGAAAACATACATGCATACATAACTGGCCTTTACAACCCTGTGTCAGGATTACGGCCTAGCTTCTCGCAGCACTTATGTTGTGTGTGTCAATTTTTTTATCCATGAGTACCGGGACCTACAGTTTAATGTCGACTCCGAACGACAGACTTGAGAAGCTTGTTCATGGCAATTAGTTACTCTCAGAGCTTTTGCCAAAAGACTGCTGAGAGGTAGTCGCCGAAAGAAATATTATATTTATTTCTTTTTTTGAAGATGTCAGAGCCTGGAGTCGAACCCAGGGCCTATGTCTTAGTAAGCCAACACACTAACCACTAGACCACGGCGACTACACAACTGAAAAGCAAAAACAAAAAGCCTTGTTGTTTTTGTAATATTTCACTATTCCACCAACTTTTATTGTTTTACCATGTGTAATACATTTAAAAAAATTATCAAAGCCTACTAAAACTAGCAGAAAATAATATTATTATTCAAAAATACGTATGTAGGTACATATCGCACACTTAATCATAAAGAGTCACAACTCAAAATTCACAAATTTTCAGTAGAGGCAAAAACGGTTATAGGAAAATTGGTTGTAATTTTTTTTTTTTCAAATTGGATTCTACACTAATAAAACACTTTTAAAAAAATGTTTACTTATTTTTTTTCATTTTGTTCAGCAATTTTGGTAATAAAAGGTAATTTTGAGTTGTGACTCTTTAGTTGAAAATTTTTCATTTAATAGTGGGTATTATATTAAATTGTGCCAGAGTATAATGCGTAATAATTGAGAGGGATATTTTTCACAGCAAAGTGGATTTTGCGAATTAAATTTTGCATTAACCACAGTTTGACTTGTAACTGAATGTACTAATAAATTTATTTTATTTATAACGTACACGATCAAAATTATCTAAATACAATTCAAAATAATGTAGGCGATAATGCGCACTCTTTTTAAATAAATAGGCACAATTCTAAACAATACCATTTATGTGAAAGAAAACGACTGAATAACTTATAATTTTTTTTTTGTGCGGGAAGAAGGGAAAATGCTTTATGCTTTCGCGGAGGTCGTCACCTCCAATGATATGTCGGGCTCGCCCAAAAGGGTATACCGACGTAAAACCTCCCTTATCTCCTCACCAGGGGAAGAATTCCACCTCGGAACCACATTCGCATTACTTCAAGGGGCACGGCCAGTTCCGTCTAGGTTGTCCTGCGTCCAGGACCCGCACTTTCAAATGCCTCAAGGTCCCTCTTTTTTCGCCTTAGGATACGTTCAAAGTTCAAAGTATCCTGCAATGCAACGATATTCTCGACCGTTATTCTTCCGACTTCAGACACCAGTTCCGCTCAATAGCAGTGCCAGCGCCTGCATTCGAAAATGGTATGCTCCGCGTCGTCAATCACATCTTCTTTGTCTTCATAAATGCAGAAAAAGGAGTCACACTTTCGCATTCGGTGCAGATATTTTCTAAAATATCCGTGACCCGATAACATCTGGTGTAATAGTTCACCTTTCCGCATTTTCGATTCATCCATGACCCTATAGTCGGTATGAGTCTCGCTGTCCATCTTCCTCGTTCCAGCGTTGTTGCCATTTAAAAATGGTACCCTGTCTGATGGAACTGGTTACAGGAAGGCCTCTCATTTTGACCTTATATATTATCGTCCGCTCTTCGGCTAGAAGATCCACAGGGATTGTGCCGGCTATGACTAGAACTGGAACAATTTTTGATTTTGAAAAATTTTGAGTTGTGACTCTTTATGATTTAGTATGCAATATGTATCTACTTATATAAAAAATAACAAGTGAGATGTTAAAGCCTACTCGAACTAAAAGAAATTAGTATTATTCAAAAACATATAAACAAAAATAAAAACTGAGTGTCACACGGTCCATATTTTTTTGAGAACGACGTTGTCCATCATCTATAGGCGACATCGCGACATCTATAGGTCGACAATACCAATTTCTTTTGGCCTGAATTAGATAATCTGCATACAAAAAGATGTTTTAGATAGATCTTCCATAGAATAAAAAATGTCTATGGTATATCACATTGAAAAATAAGGAGATTTTATATGGGAAGTATTTGAATAGATAGACATTAATTTCCAGTTATATGTTTTGATTTTTCTCTAACTTACCAGTTCTAATGAATTTAACTTGTGAACGAATAGCATTAATAATATTTAATAAAAAAATAAATCTGTCTTCATTTAATCAAGACTGAACGATTTAAGGATTTTTGGAACGAAAAAAGCAGTTTGGGAATTTTCGGGGATAAAAATTTTAAATTGAAGATAAAGCAAAAAAAAAAAAAAACGAGACTGCCTGATACTCACTATAATTACTAATTTCATTCACGGGGCATTTAGTGAAAGCATTTCAATAATATTCTATTAAATAACTTAATTTTTACAAAGCTTCGGAATTAGTTATAGTATTCATATATCGTTTAGAATATTATCTAGATTTTTAACTATGTTAATGTCAAATCAAAATTTAACATTAAAATCCAGTGCTTTGCTAAGTTTCGTTAAGTCTATTTTATTATGCTGGCTACAGACAACGCAATCTGTTTCTGCAACACGTTTCACATTCAGGTTTCATGTTTTAACACAAACACTGAAACCAACAGTGAAACCATAAACGCAATCTCAGTTCTGTTATATTATATTATAACGTTATCATCGCGCGGAAGAGCGGATGCGAAAATGAATCGTGAAGTAATTCAATTAGCAGCAAGTGTTGTTATTGATGAATTGCTCTACTTTTTCACCTTGTAACTTTTTCTTTAAAATAAAAAAAACATTAATATTCGCATGTTCCTTCTCCTTTTATTACCTTTTTCAATGCTTGCGTTTATATCAATATTTTTTATATTTACTAATTTTTCAAATGCTGCTTCTCTTATAATTTTATATTTATCACTAGGGCAACTAAAAATATCCTCTATAAAATTAGTCTTAAGCGCCTAAAATATGGATTGAAGTTAATTAATTTAAAAATAAACTTTTAATTTAAGTTTTTTTTATGTCATGTAATTATGGACATTTTTTCCCAATAGGAACAACGTTGAAAAATTCGTAACTTTTAATTGGGAATTCATTATTAAGCAATTTTTTTAAACGCTAATTCCCATATATATATGTAAAATTTCTATGCTTTGTGTTTAATTTGTTTTTTGTTTTGACGTTTTTATCAAACTGACATTAACTATTGCACAATAGTTTAAATAGGAGCTTCGCCAATTTTCCCAATGTTAGTTTTAAGCGTTTTAATGAGTACCGTTATTATTTAATAGATTATACTTAAGTAATGTGTCAGTATATGGTCATTATTTTGAAAAAATTAAATTTAGTAATACACATAAATTCTTCTAACATATGTAAAAATTTGTAAAATATGCCATACAAATATGAAAAAATTTGAAAAATGCAAAATAATGCATTTATGACGAAATATGCAAAAATATGCGGTAACAAATAGGGGTTAAACGTCGTAGGTTTTCCTAAAATGAAATAATATTTTGGTTGTTTTGTCAATAACATTCAGAAAAAAAGGTGCTAATGCATATTTTTGGTTGCCCTATTTATCACTTTTCACATCCCATAATTCAGGTAAACTTTTGTATAAATTAATAAAATTTACCCAGTGTTCATTTCTTTCGATTGTCATTTTGTTCTTTCTTAATTCCATACATAGATGTTTACAGCTTGCTTGTTGTCAATGCACTAAACACAAAAAATAATGAAACAGCGATACAAACAATGCAATCTGTTTCAATGCAACCAAAAAATATCAAAACATTTTGATGTTAATGAAACCTGGATTGCAACCAGAAGTGAAACACGAAATACGAATTCAGAAGACGCAATCTGTAATGAAATGCAACAGATTTCAGAAACACATTGCGTTGTCTGTAGCCAGCTTTATATATGAAAGCTCAAAACTCTAAATAATGAATGCATATTTGCTGAATGCATTCGCAAGTTGCGTTAAAAAAAGGCCACGTATTGCTTCCGTTTTACAATCTATTGGTGTCTTAAGTTTGCTTTCTCATCGTTCTTTACAATTACTTTTTCTGTAAGTTAAATTATTCTAAATATATTCAATAAAATCCCAAAATTAAATATAAAATCCTAATTCTTTCTTGGTTTTATTTCTTTGCATTATTTTAAAATTTTACAACTGGGATTTTGTTCATTTGAGTGTATAAAATACTATTCTACAGCAACTGATATTCATATTTTATATGCTCAAACCATCGGCTTAAAAGATATATCCATCCAGTTCCACATCCCTATAGTTTCCCACTTCAACATTTGGTCCATTCGAACCGGATTGGAAGGTACACCTTTTAAGATTTCAAGCCTTGTTGGAAAGTAATTATTATTTATTCATCACCATTTATTAATCACCATCATCATTTCTTTCTCACAGAAAAGAAACCTAAGATACGTTTTTGTAATTTCGTTAATTTAACTTAAAAGTGCAACAACAACAAGAAAAAATAAAAATTAAATTAAATAAAGAAGAAGTAAAAAACAATACAACAAAAAGAAAAATTTTCCTAAATATTTCCAAAATATCCATTTGGGAATTCTGGAGGTCTTCATATTTCTTACTACCAGAGCCTTTATTTCGTGGAAGATAAAATATATTTAAGACGTAAAATAGTTTCAAAAAATTTTCAAATTATTTAGAACATAATTTTATTCCAAAATATTTCTGTGCAGAAATTTATTTTAAAGGGTGCTGCATTTTATTTTTCGAGTTTTTTCTTTTACATTTTCCAGGATTCATGTATGCATATACATATGTATGTTTAATTATAATTTTTTCCCGCTCTCTTTATTTTAGAAAAATATCATATTAAAATTGGTTTAAATTTCAATAGATTCCTTCTCTTAATAATTAAGAGTACTTCAACCTTTTTGGACATTTTCTCCTTTTATTCTTGCTCATAAATAATAATTTAGAAATTATTTTAAGTTTTTTCTCTTTAAAGTTCATATTAAGTCTCTTAATTTTTTTTATAATTCAATTCTTATTTTTTTAATTGCCTACCTACATTACTTACATACATATTCCTATAATTATTCATGCTTGGGACCTATTACCATTACCAAAGAGATTTACTTGCATACTCTGTGTTTACACGTAGAGATTCTTATTTTTAAGATTTTGGTTTATTCTTCTTTGAACTATCTTCGGCGTTCAGACAATACAATTCTTATTTTTGACGTCACGTATGTTATTTACAATTGTGTGTATGCATGTGTGCAATTATGAGAGAGTAAAGCGTATTGCCAGTACAAGACAGAGTGTACTCGTCTCTTTACCCCTCGCCGCCTTCGCCTTTAAACATGCAATCTTAAAAATAAGAATTTCTACGTGTAAACACAGTCATATGTTTTTTTTTCTTCTACATATATTTCTTGCTCATTTTCTCTGGGTTCTATTTATCAAATGTATGTACGTATGTAAATTACATTGTAAGTAATCGCAGAAACCGTAATTATTTTGTTTTGTTTTTTTTTTTTACTTAAATAATATAATAGGTCTGTTTATCCTTTTACTCCAAATAAAAAATTATATATTTCTTTACAATTTTTTTGTTTTAATAGAATAAATTTCATTAAATTATTTAATAATATAAACGGAAAATAAAGTTGATTTACATTTATTAAATTTTCATTCAAGTTTATACATATATTTCTTGTGAAAAGTTTCTATTCATAGAACGGATTTATATAAAATTTCGTTTAATAATACAGAATATTTTTTATATTTGATAAATTTATAATTTTGTGTTTAATTATTCTGTGAATACATACATATGTATATTTAAATTTTCTTTTATCCACTTTTAATTTCTCATTTCTGTGGATTTTATTATTTTGCCGTTTTTGATCATTGAACAGACCTGAAAACTTTTTTTATTGGAAAGTATATTTAATTGCAATTAAAATTTAGGTTCATTGAACTGAATATTTTTTTTCATGTATCACAGCTGATCTCTAATGCAGGTATTTGAATGAATGCGATCATTTAGGTTGTAGAAGATTTAAGTCAATTAGTTCTTTTTTGGCATATCTATACGTATTTCTTAATTTATTTTATTTTTTTTACTTTCTTTATTTATATACATATATTTACTATTTGCTATATAATATTTGGATTCGAATTTTTTCAACATTTTTTGGGTACTTACAATACCTTTTGAGGATATTTTTCTTGAAAATTTTTTTTTCGTGGTTACTAGTAGCGTAAATTTTTCTATTTCGTTTTTATTATTTTTGAATTTCATTTGAGTTAAAAGTTTAGATAAGTTTATACGTTTAGTCGATAGCGTCGTTGAATTCGAAGCTGATCTAAATGATAATCAGTTTCCTGTCATATCCATCCATGCAATTGAAGTGCATCGAACGGAGCTGAAGTCAAACTGGTCACGTATTAAGGCAGTCTACGAAGAGTACTTAATAGAGGCCGAAAAAGAAGCAGCTGAAACAGAAGACCCAATTGATTTAGAATCGATTAAGGTGAAATACAGAAGCACATATACTTCGTATTGCACTTGTTTAGCCAAATTGGGCGAAATAACTGATGCACTTCAATGTTCCCTTAATTCTACAAAGGCGACGCTATCGCACACTAAGAATGATAATTCTCCAATTTCTTGCAAAGATTTCAGTCTTCAAAATATTTCTCAGTCTGAATCCAATAGACTGAACCTCCCACCGGTTGATATAGAGCCATTTCATGGCGATTATTCCTCTTGGCCAACATTTCGAGACATTTTTACTGCCGTTGTTGCGAATTCTAGGGCTAGGGCAAGTAATGTCGAAAAACTATTTTATTTGACCAAGAAAACAAGCGGTGAAGCTAAGGAGATTGTTCGAAAGTGCCCTCTGACCAATGATGGATTCAATATAGCCTGGGAAAATTTATGCTCCAGATATGAAAATCGTCGCGTTCTGGTAAACGGCCAATTGAAAATTTTATTTGGTCTTGAAAGTATTTCATTGGAGTCCAGCTATGGTTTAAAACGGTTACAACGGGACATAAATTCTTGCATTTCTGTACTACGGCTTTATTCCATTGATGTAACGAGTTGGGACCCAATTTTTGTGTTCATATGTACTGGCAAACTTCCGGAGAATACTTTGACGCTATGGGAACAACAACTGGAGGATAAGACTGAAATTCCAAAGTGGTTTGATTTGGATATTTTTCTAACCAACCGTTACCGAACCCTGGAGTCTGTTTCAGAGATTCGTGGTTTAAACAATTCGAGTGGTGCTAAGACAAAGTCCAAGAACAACCCTAGCTCTAGTTCTGGTGTTAATTTGAAAAAAGCAGTCAAAACTTCTCAGGTTAATGTTTCCAGTCCGTTTTGTCAACTGTGTCCTAAGGAAAATCACAGTATTCGTAAATGTCCAAAATTCTTGAAAATGGATCATCAACGGCGTTTGGATGAAGTGAAAAAGGAAGGCTTATGCTTAAATTGCTTTTCTAAAACTTACAACGTTCGCAATTGCACTAGCAAAAACAACTGTTTTAAATGCCAAAAAAGACACAATACACTTCTGCATAAGGAATTCAACGATCAAACCACAAATCATCCGAGGCCGGACGTCAACTCCACTTTGAATCCAAATTCTCCGTCCTTTGCGCGATATTCTGAAAATAATTTACAGTCCACTAATACTTCTGGTTGCGATAGACTTCAATCATGTTTCGCTTCCATTTCTAGAAATGTTTTACTAGGTACTGCTATGGTCGATATTTGCCATAGGGGCGTAAAATATCAAGCCCGTGCTCTGATCGATTCAGGATCAGAGGGCACATTTATTTCGGAGCGTTTATTCAATCTTTTAAAATTACCGTCACATCGTTCCAATCCACAAATTTCAGGTTTGAACAATACTGTTTCAGTAAAGGTTCAGCGTGAATGTTCTCTTGTGCTTGGCACTCAGCTTGACAGCTCTGTTGAAATTCCAATTACAGCGCTGGTTGTTCCTAACCTAACCAACAACCTACCTTCACAGACAATTCCAAACTGTTACTGTTACTGACCTTCCTCCAATACAACTCGCCGATCCGAAATTTTACATTAGTTCGAAAATAGATTTACTGATCGGTGCTGATATTTTTGCTTCGATCGTTCGTCCAGGGATACACCATAACGTCTGTGAATCCCTTATTGCTCAGGAAACCATTTTTGGATGGATTCTGATTCAAATTATTCAGTTATCAATACCATTCGCACGATGAATTGATTATACACCTAATGCAGAAATTCAATTTCATGGATTCTGCGACGCTTCCGAGAAGGCATACGCAGCTGCCTTATATGTTCGAATAGCAGATAGTGGCTCTGTACATACCCATTTAATTTCGTCCAAAACAAAAGTAGCTCCTGTAAAGACCATTTCGATTCCAAGATTGGAGCTCTGTGGTGCAGTTCTATTGTCTGAAATGATAGATAGCATGATATCTATGCGCGACATCGAAAATTATTCCATATTTTGATGGACAGACTCAACTATTGTACTCTCATAGTTGGCCAAGCCTCCCTGCTCCTGGTTGACATTTGTTGCGAACAGGGTATCTAAAATTACTCAGGTTGTCGTGTATTCACAATGGAATCATATTAAAACTGAAACGAATCCTGCGGACTTGGCGAGTAGAGGTCGATGTCTACACGACCTGGTCGATAATGATCTATGGTGGTTTGTACCACACTGCCTCAAGCGTAGCACCTCAGAGTGGCCTAAGTATGATTTGTCAAAAATTCCGGAGCATGATATTGAAGTAAAACCAGTTCGACTACATTTTTCCTATTTTTCGGACTATGAAGATGTTCTCGACAGATTTTCTTCGTTCCAAAGAGCAATTCGAGTCATGTCCTACGTTTATAGATTTTTCCATAGAACACATCCCATTCACAAAATCCATTTTACCAATAATTCCATTGTTCTTTCTGGTTCCGAAATTGAATCTGTTCGTTATAAACTTATTTCCGTTTGTCAGAAGGCATATTATCCAAATGAGTATAAGGCTCTTAGCGATAAGCAACTGATATCAAAATCCAGTGTCACTCTTAATTTGAATCCATTCTTAGATCCTGACGGAATAATACGTTCTTGTGGGAGACTAGAATTATCCATCGGACTCTCCTACAGTGAAAGGCATCTTATACCTTATAGCTCCCAATATGCAAGATTGTTGACTAGATTTATCCATGACATAAGTCTTCATGGAGGAAGTCAGCTAGTTCTTCGAATTCTCAGAACGGAATTTTGGATTCCTAAAGCCAAGAATTTAATTAAGACCACTCTGAACAAATGCAAAACATGTGTAATTTATAAGAAAAAATGCCAGAGACAGCTAATGGCGGAACTTCCATCAGAAAGATCCGAAATTACTCATCCGTTTACACATACAAGTCTAGACTTCCTTGGACCTTTCGATATAAAAAGTTATTCTGGTCAAGCATGCCAAATTACAAAAGGTTATGTGTGCATCTTCGTATCTTTTTCAACAAAAGCGATCCATTTAGAGGCCACTTCTGACTTATCTACGCCATCATTTCTAGCCGCATTTCATCGT
The DNA here is from genome assembly GCA_963576795.1 of Metopia argyrocephala. Lineage (NCBI taxonomy): Eukaryota > Metazoa > Arthropoda > Insecta > Diptera > Sarcophagidae > Metopia > Metopia argyrocephala. Next base: position 35,222,754 of record OY756211.1, read on the forward strand.
TTTGTTTCCAGACGAGGATGTTCACTTAATTTACACGCCGATAACGGCACGACCTTTGTAGGTGCTTCCAAAGTTCTTGCGAAGGAGTTTATTCTGACCTCCCAGCAGCGCGTGATGGCAAGCTTTGCTCACCAAAATATATCCTGGCATTTTATTCCAGCTGGAGCCCCACATATGGGTGGCTTGTGGGAGGCTGGAGTAAAAAGTTTTAAGTTACATTTCCGGAAAATCACAGGATGTTACAAATATACATTCGAGGAATTTTCAACTCTCTTGACACGAATAGAATCCTGCCTAAATTCGAGGCCAATTTCATCAATGCCTACTAATTCTGAAGATATAAGTGCCCTGACACCAGGGCACTTTCTAATCGGATCTCCAATCTTAGCACCTATTGATCCTCAAGTATCCGATTCATCTATTTCTTTAATAAATCGTTGGTAGCGATTAAAGCTTATTCATCAAAATTTCTGTTCAAGATGGAAGACGGAATACTTGAAGGAGCTTGTCAAGAGGAACAAATGGCAACGTCCCACAGAGAATATAAAAGAAGGTGACTTGGTAGTAATTAAGGAAGAAAACCTCCCACCAAATTCCTGGAGACTAGATAGGGTCGTTAAGGCATATCTCGGTTCTGATAGTCGCGTTCGGGTCGCAGATCTTCTTACTCAGAAAGGACAAATTACACAACCGATCTTTAAATTAATACTACTACCAACACAATCTTAAATGTTTTTTCTTCTTGTATAAAATATATATATATATATATATATATATATATATATATATATATATATATATATATGCCGACAGTGATGGTGAAAATAGGCAATGTTTATTGGACTCTGGATCACCTGTAAGCTGCGTTTCCAAACAACTTGTGGACAAACTGGATTTGACAGCTTATACCCTGCATGAGGAAACCGTTTGCCACTTAAGTCCAGATTTGATCAGACGTCGAAGATAGAAGGAACCTTTAGAGTAGATAATAAAATATCATTGCATACACCTAGCCAATCACTGCCGGAAGCCTACAAGAAACACTTTCTCAATTTATTTTTAGCCGACTCAGAATTTTATAAAAGCGCAGGTATCGATGTGATATTATTGTGTGTTATTGGAGCGGATTTATATCCAAAGGTCATTCTCCAAGGTGGTTTTTCCAGAGTTGGCTTTTCTACAGCCCAAAACACCGTCTTCGGCTGGACTATTTGTGGTCCTTGTTCTACATAATTCCCACACCTCTTTTTTGAATTTCCCTTTTTCTATCTAAAATTTGTTTTCAAATACATTTTAAATTTCTTCGCAGCAGTTACAAAGCGTACGAGTTATTATTTGCTTATATATTATTTTTTCTATTTTCATAAATTTTTATATTTTCTATTATATTCTCGTGTTTAGTAGTATATCTAAATGAATTAAATATGTATATTAGACGGCTTGTTTGAATTAAATGCCAATTATAATACTAGAATCTAATGCCCGTATTCATAAAAATTATTTTAGGTTTATTGAGGGTTTATTTGACATATTTCTATGCACTACTTGTCAAATAAACCCTCAATAAACCTAAAATATTTATTATGAATACAGGCATAAATCTTTAAATGAATTTTAATATTATATTGCTAATTTTGTAGAAGTAATATGTCGCCAATAACTGGTTGACGTGCTTGCCGTATTTAATTTAATTGCAGATCCTGCAAGGCGGGCAGCTATGTTAATGTCAAATCAAAATTTAACATTAAAATCCAGTGCTTTGCTAAGTTTCGTTAAGTCTATTTTATTGTATATGAAAGCTCAAAACTCTAAATAATGAATGCATATTAGCTGAATGCAATCGTCAAGTTGCGTTAAAAAAAGGCCACGTATTGCTTCCGTTTTACAATCTATTGGTATCTTAAGTTTGCTTTCTCATCGTTCTTTATAATTACTTTTTCTGTAAGTTAAATTATTCTAAATATATTCAATAAAATCCCAAAATTAAATATAAAATCCTAATTCTTTCTTGGTTTTCTTTCTTTGCATTATTTTAAAATTTTACAACTGGGATTTTGTTCATTTGAGTGTATAAAATACTATTCTACAGAAACTGATATTCATATTTTATATGCTCAAACCATCGGCTTAAAAGATATATCCATCCAGTTCCACATCCCTATAGTTTCCCACTTAAACAAACTATCTACATGTCAATAGTATGAAAGGTTGCATTTTCTGTTTATGACTTATGTATGAATAAGATCAATGATTATCTATAAACTTATTTTTAGTTTCTGTTTTATGAGTCCCGACTATAGTTATGATTTATGAATATACGCCAATTATTTTATTAGTGATATTTCGACGTAAAGCGTACTGATTGGATGATTTGTGGGTATAGAGATGTATGTATGTATGTGTTCAATTTGTATCTAGTTCGTAATCAATAAATATCTTCAGAAATCTGTAGTTTACTCATTACCCGTGTATGCAAATTTTTATACAAATAGGAAGTGGTAGCGACCTTTTGTGTACGTTTTCCTACGTAATGGGGACGAATCCTTCTAGGTTGAATAAGGTGTTAGGAAAAAAAACAAAAGATATACAAAGATATGCAGATTATAGACTTAAGTTTTATTTGTGTTTATTAATTTTTTTTTTAAGACCAACACTCAGGGATAAACCCCTACTTATGCAATAGAAGTTTTTTTTTAGATGCTTGTATATTTTGCGCCTTTTTTTGTTGATAAAACAAGTTGCTGTCAATTTGTCCACTCAGGAGCCAGTGTTATACCTTCACCCTCGAATGATCAAACAGCAATTGCCTCATCTGTCGGTGGATGTTTGAATGTGAGTTGTGAGCGTCTTCAGTAGATTAGCTGTTATCTTCCCAGAGGGTGGCGCTGTACTCCTGATCATTGGTTTCTGGTGGAATGGATTAGAAATGTCAGGGGGCGGTTTCTTGCAGATGGTCTTGTTTTATTGAGTATTAAATGAGATTAAACCCGACGTATACTATTTGTTTCCATTTTTCGACGGATGATTTTTAGTGACTACGAAGAAATTTAGACCATATCCAGAAACATTAGCTATAAACGATCTTAAGATATATAGAAGTCAAAGTTAGTTTATATGTTAAGTACCACGCCTACTTGTCCGCCTTTTTCTCTCCTGATAATTTTTATTGAATATGAAATCAACCACACCAAATTTACTAACCTTAGCTTCAACACTTTTCAAGATCAATATTCCACTTTTCCAGTTCCGCACACTTTTTGACATGATTTTTCTTAGCCATTAAGTCATTCAGACCGGATTTAGGAACTTTACCTGCAACCGATGTCAAGATATACAGAAGTCAATAGTTAATTTGTATGGGAGGTACCACGCCCAGGTCCAAACAAACAGACTTACAAAGAGATTTATAACATAAAGATTTGTATATGAATATATAGTTTAGTAAAGTATGTATGTACAGAATAGCAATTATTTTCATTGAAAAGCACGAGGTTACGAATAGTTTAAATATTTAAAATATTCAAAGACGAGTGTTTTCTTAAAGTTAAGCAAAAATGGTAAACCTTTATATAAATTATGTAAATTTTTTTTGCCTGTAATTTTATAGGCAATGGATCTCCAATTGAATGTTGTAATATACAAAATTATAAACTCTCACCACGATATTTTCACCCGGCTTGTGCACCTTTAATAGCTAAAAATATTTCTGATAAATATGGCCGTGATACCTGTTTGAATTATGTACGAAGTGCATTGGGAGTCGGTGAAAAATGTACATTTGCCGCCCCAGAGCAGGTAAATAAGAATAATGATTACTTTTAAAATTATTTTGAAACTGACAAGATATCATCTTAAAACAGTTAAATCAAGCTACTGCTGAACTTGATTTGTCCCAATTGTATGGCTTTACGGACAAATCGAAAGAACAAATGCGCTTACTTAAAGATGGTTTACTTAAATCGTCAAATTCAGAAAAATTGCAGGATTCATTACTACCAAGAGCAGATCAAAACTTATATTGGTTCTGTGCACGGGATAACGATAAAGACATAAACTCAACTTGTTTTATGGCTGGAGATTCTCGCGTCAACAACAACCCATATACTATATTGATCTATACGATTATGATGCGAAATCATAACCATATTGCGAAAGAACTTAAAATTTTGCATCCAGATTGGAAGGATACAGAATTGTTTCAAAGAGCAAAATCAATAAATATATATATATATCAAAAAATTATATTTAACGAATGGTTGCCAGTTGTCTTGGGTAATTCCATGGCCAACGAAATCAACAATTGTCTGAAAAAGAAGGGTGGTTCAAAGTTAGAAAATGTTCATCAAGTATCTAATGAATACGCTGCTGCTGCCTCAAGATTTTATCTATCAATGATGCCGGACAAACTCACTGAATTGAATGCTGAATTTGCAAACGACAACAGGTAATTGTTATTGTTTATGAAATAATTTTCTAAAAAGTTCTTAATGAATACAAACTGTTTCGCCAAAAAAAAAAAAAATGGTTGAACTGCATAACTAGAATCAGATAGAAGCCATTTTCATGTCTTTGAAGATAAAAGCTATCATGGCTTTAACCTGGTCGTGTTGCGTCAACAGCAACTATATTCATACCGTAGTCGCAAATCTGAATAAACCAAAAATTGAAAACATATTTTACTTCACAAAAAATAAGTAAAATAATATATGTACATACATACATACATATATGTACATACATTACTTACAATTACCGAATTCACAAGGTTTTGTATCGTTGTTTTATGTATTGAAAACAATTTTTGCTTGTGAACACCTATTGTATATATGAGCAATTTCAAAAATTTTCAACATTTGTTGAAACTGAGTTCAGATGCTTATTATTTCTCCAGTTTTTCCAATTGACCAAAACGGTCAAAAGGGAATGGTAGGCCAGACTAGAAAACTGGGAAATTCAAAATTTCAGACTATCAGTTCTTTATTTTTAAAAGTTATGGGCACTCAAATATCGAAAAACTCAAAAAAAGGCTTGAAATTTACAAGAGTTTTTTCATATTTCATCACTTTTCTACTTTTAGTTTCAAACTTCCGATGCTCACTGACATAAAATAAAGTCACTAGACTTTGTAGATATTTACACTATAAAAGTTATGCCCATACTACTATTTGGGAAAAAGTTGTACAGCGGTTCATTTTTGAAACCAAAATTTTCCAATTTTTTATTTTCGCAGTTTTTTCTATAGCGTTTTTGCGCCGTTCAAGAAAATTTCGTCAACAGTATTTAATAGATGGTATAATTTGCCATATCACGTCGATGTCAGGCTGCTAGTTGCTGAGAACGATGAGCTCAAACTTTTATAGAATTGGCGTAAATTTGTCAAAAATGACAGCTAAATCAAAATCTATGAAATTGTGACTAAAAAAATTTATTTGGCCGAAAATAATCCTACATATTAATAAATATCGGAAAGCTAGCCGAGTTACTAACCTTTTTAATTAATTATTTGAAGTCTATCAATTTAACTTTTGTTTGTATATGACATTTTACCACATAAGCAAAACATGAAAGAATTCTTCAAACACGTAGCTCTCAAATACAATAGTGAAACTTGCAGAACAATGAACGAGATGAAAAAGCTCGCTCAGAAACAAAAACAGCTCAAGTTCTTGTTATCCTGCCGATCTCATGGTATATTACCGCAACATATAAAGAACACCACGGCAAAAGTAACAAAACTATTCACGTGTGAGGCAATAAAGGGTAAGATAAATAACATTATGGACATTTTTCATGAAAAGATTCTGAACCTAGAAATATCCCAAACTAATATTGACCTGACGAGAATTAGAAGAAAACTTTACCACCTCAAGCTTGGTATAGAAAATTTTGTATCTACAAACGATTTTGTGATTTGTATTGATTATCAAAGAAAACGAGCAAAATATATAGCAACTATTAATTCAAAGAGGAGGCAAATTGAAAAACTAAATAAATTAAAAGAAAAACAGTTCACGAAACTAGGGTTGAAATTTAATGCAAACTTCTTTGAGAATAAAACGGATGTAGAGATACCCTGGGAGTGTAAATGGTTGTTGTCTCTAGGTAGAAAATTTGCTTTACCAATAGACAAAGCTTTTCACCTATAAATAGCATAGTTGATATGGAACAGTGTATTCAAAAAAGACACGATAATGACAATGATGAAAAGGAAATGACCAGAGCAAAACTAGCACATAGGATAACACAATTCAGGAGACATATAAAAATTTCCCGAAAAGAAAAATTTATTATAACGGTGTACAAAAAGACAAAAAGATTTTTAATGAAAAACAAGAACATTATAGTAACACAAGCAGACAAAGGAAATAAAACGGTGATCATATATAAACACGAATACGAGGTGAAAATGGATAATTTACTTAATGACAAAAATACATATAGGGTTATTAGAACGGACCCAACAACGAACCTAGTTAAAACCAACATTAACTTAATCAACGATCTACATAAGAAAGAATATATAGACACAAAGGAGAAAAAATATCTATTTTGCTCTGCTGCAACGGCGCCCAGAATTTATGGATTACCCAAAATCCACAAAATCAACACACCATTAAGACCTATAGTCTCAATAGTGTACCTTGCTACAACCTTAGCAAGTATGTGGGAAATATTCTTAAAAATATAATATCGGATAAATATAATGTAAAAAACTCAAGACAACTGAAACAACAAATTGGAAAAATCAAACTTGACAGTGATGAGATAATGGTTTCTTTTGATGTTGTGTCTTTGTTCACTAATATTCCGGTACACACGGCAATAAACAACATAATGCAAAAGTGGGACAAGATAAAGAACTTGACAAGAATTCCTCCATCCAAATTTCTTGACATACTTAAATTCTGCATAAATGACAACAATTATTTTATGTATAATAATAAAATCTACAAACAAATTTTTGGTATGCCCATGGGTAACCCACTGTCCCCAACAATTGCCGATATAATATTGGACCACTTACTGGATGCCACTTTGATGGAATTGAGAAAAAAGAATATAAATATAAAATATATGGTAAAATATGTAGACGACATTTTGGCCATTATAAATAAAAATGACAAAGATGAGATACTGAACTCGCTCAATAAGCATCACCCAAAGCTGCAGTTCACCATCGAAACGGAAAAAAACATGAAAATAGCCTACCTTGACACAGAACTACATAGAATTGACGACAGAATAATATTTAATTGGTACAAAAAGGAAACCTCCTCAGGTAGGATAATAAATTTCAACGCCACGCAACCGAAATCTCAAATTATAAATACAGCCAAAAATTTTATAAACAGAGTACTGGATATTAGTGACCAAAGGTTTCACCCACAGAATAAGAAAATCATAATCAGCACTTCTTAATTCTTTAATTGATTCCTACAAACCCACACATGATAAGAAAAACTAAAACCCTAATAATGATCGCTTATTCTTTAGTGTCAAATACATACCAGGTCTTACAGATAATAAAAATATAAAAACAACAATTAATAAAAATAACGTCAACTTTGCCTATAAACCTAATAAAACGTTAAATACAATTTTTACAAGAACAAAAACAAAAGTAGAACTTTTACAAAAGAGCAATGTTGTCTACGAAATTCCTTGCAAAGGGAATGAAGAGAATTCTTGTAATCTTGTATACATTGGTACAACCAAGAGAAATTTGGAAACAAGAATAAATGAGCACAAAACAGACATTAGTAAAAAAGAGAAAGTACTGCTTTGTCACAACATATAATACAAGAAAATCACAAACCGAATTTCGATAATATGAGAATACTTGATGTTATAAACAATACAGCAAAGAGATATACACAACAGACACAGTACAACAGAGAGCCTACGAATACAACAAAAAATACATAGGACAATGAACATAAAGGAAGACACCAAAAATTTAAGCGCCAACTATAAATTAGCAATAATGTAAAAACATCTGTTTTTATCAGAGTGGGCAAACAAACAAAACATTTCGCAAAAGTTACAACAAAGTCATACACTTTTCAAAATTTTTTAATGGTATTGTAGATGAGCAAAACCAAAACAAATACTTTCTAAATGAGAAAGAGCGCAAATGAAACAATTAGCTTTTCGCTCTTGTGCTTGCATTGTTTTTTGTTGTTTTTTCTCTTCGTCTTTCTTTTTTTCTTCTTCTATCCTTTTTCTTCTCATTCATTGTTTGTTGTACCTCTGCACATTTGAGTTAGTGTATTTGTAGTACTCAAAACAAAAAGAATATACAAAATTAAATGGGACAATCTTTCTCACTGTTTCTGTTTTATTTTTGTTTTACTCATTGTAAAGAATACATCAAAATGAGATCAAACGTTCAGTTTTGTTTATTTTCCTACTCTGGTTTTTATTATTCCTAAAGAGAATTAACATACTGAGAATAACTTTGACGTCATCAACTAGACTTAAATGTACATATATGTATGTAATTTTATGTTTTTGTTTATTTACATATGCAGATAATGATATTTTTAATTTTGGATTTATTTATTTATAAGTATCTTGTTGATGTAAACCAACAGTATTATATCCTGTGAGTAGAGAATTTAAAATAATTATTGAAATTGATGTACTGACAAATATTTTTTAATAAAGGAATCCCTTGAAAAAGTGAACAAAAAATTTACGAAACGTCGGGAAAATATGAAATAAAAAATTGGTATTATTTGCATAAAATAATTTGGGCCTTATCAGCTAAATCAAAATCTATGAAATTATAATTGAAATTCTTTATTTCTGTAAAATTACGTTCGATGCCATCATGTATGGAACTCGATTTCTTTTGCATGACCACCACGGGCCCGCTTGCAGAAGTCCAGACGCTGAACCCAATTTTCGAAGGTTTTCAAGCATAAATTGGCCGATACTTCTGCAATTTCACGTTCGATGTTCGTACGAAGTTCATCAATCGTTGCTGACTTGTTCCTTACAGGAAATAGTCTAATCGTAAGACCGAGGCGGCCAATCGACTGGGCCATTTCGTGAGATAACTCGTTCTCCAAACCTTGTTTCCAATAAATTGATTGATTGACATTCGCTGTGTGGCTTGTGGCGCCGTCCTGTTGGAACCACATGCCCTCAAAGCCCATATCATCCAATTGGGTCCAAAAATATTCGGTTATCATTGAACGATAGCGATTCCCATTCACAGTAACGTGTCGGTCTTGATCATCACGGAAGAAATACGGTCCAATGACGCCGCCGGCTCATAAACAGCACCAAACAGTAATTTTTTCGGGATGCAATGATGACTCATGGAGTACGTGTGGATTTCTGCTTGGCAAATAACGCATATTTTGTTTATTGCTGTAGCCATTCATCCAGAAATGAGCCTCATCGCTGAAGATGATTTTTCGATGAAAAAACGAATCATTTTCAAGTTGTTGCTCAGCCCAATTCACGAACATACGACTCTTCTGGTGGTCAAGCGGCTTCAGTTCTTGCGTTAATTTGATCTTGTAAGGATGTAGGCCAAGATCTTTTCGCAAAATTCGCCACAACGACGTCACAGATGCTTTCTTCAACTGAACCCTCAGCGGCAGCAATATTCTCGACACTACGATCACTTCTTTGTCTCACTCTCACGGGAACATTTTGTACTGTGCCTCTCGATTCAAACTTTTCTACTAGACGCTCAATTGTTGATCTGCTAGGACAATTATGACGACCATAAAATGGACGTAGCGCTCTTAACGTTGAGGCCACTGACTCCGAATTTTGGTAGTAAATTTTAATAACTTTGACTCCTTGTTGGCTCGTATATCTTTCCGTCATGAAATTTCAGGCCTTACTGAAGAGAAATGTCGTTTGCTGTCCCTGTCGCTCTACTTTTTTAGCATCCCTGTTGAAAAACCCTGTATATCCCATGTTCTTTCATATACACATTTTTGTTCATACTTAGGAATGGACGGTCGATCAAGACTGAGCCTCTTAGAATAAGATTATTTCTCATTATTATTTCTCTCAATAAAATAAAAATTTGGTTTTTTTCGTCCTTTTTTGACTTTAGTACCATGGTACAATCATCATAAAGGCCCAACCATAATGTGCTTAGGCTAGCTTAAACAACTATGCGAATGCATGCAATCAAATGTGTATAACCATAATGTACATAACAAACGTTTCGTTGAGTTTCGTTCAATTTTATTTGTTTACGTTTGGAGCGAAGCCAACTGTACCATTGTTATTGCGTTACAATAAACTTAAAAGGAGTCAATTATTAAGGAAGTTCATAAACAGATACAAAACAATACGGGACAAAATCATCAAAACAAAATGTTCAATTACATTTTTAATAAGGTGCAGAAACAAAGGGATCATACCAAAATTTATCAACAATTCAATAAAAAATATTTTAGGAATTTTTGGCAATAATGGAATACAAAAAACCATGAATTCAATTAATAAGTAGACTCAAAATTTACATAGAAAAATTTAAAATTTGGCTATTAGAGACAAACATGATTTGTTAAAACATTTTCAAGGTGAGTTGATGGTGATTGAATTTAATTTAAGAAAATATTTGACAGACATTGAGATGAATGAGTTTTTAGAATACGAACATAGGCTCTCGGAAAATTTTATAATGAAAATAAAAAGAATACAGAAAAGGAAGTTCGACAATCTTCAGGACTTACAGAGAAGGGAATTGGGGATTAAGTTTAACGAAAAAGGGTTTGTGAATAAGACTAATGTTAATATTCCAACTGATGTTAAGTGGACACTCTCTTTGGGTCATAAACATGCCTTACCTGTAAGAAGAGGAGATCTTCCCACACTTAAAATTTTAGCAGATGGAGAGGACTTAATACAGACGCTAGATAAGAAGGAGGAACAAGAAATTGCTAGGACCAGATTAACGACAATAATAGAGAATCATTTGAATAAAATGGAATTAGATAAAAGAGATAGGTTTATGTTAGAAAAAGTTGATGAAGCGGAAAGATTTTTGAGAAGAAATAGAAATATAATTATTTTAAAAGCGGATAAAGGCTATACAACAGTAGCTTTGTATAGAGATGATTACAATATAAGAATGAGAAATATTGTTGAGGACAATAGTAAATATAATGTAATTGCTAAGGATCCTACTAGTAAATTACAGAAATTAAATAATGATTTAGTAGATGAACTTTTTAGGAAAAAGATCATAACTACTCTTGATAGGTATAAACTTAAAACAAGTACAGCTATTGCTCCAAGGTTATATGGCTTACCCAAAATTCACAAACAGAATTTTCCATTGAGACCAATTTGCTCCTTCATTAATTCACCTTCTTATTTTTTATGTAAATACATAACCAGTATTCTTAAGAAAATTACAGAGAATTCAAAGTATAATGTTAAGGATTCAATTCAATTCAAGGATAGAATTAAGAACCAAATTATTGATGATGATGAGGAATTAGTATCTTTCGATGTTATTTCACTTTTCCCTAGCATACCTGTTGGATTAGCGATTAGTATTATAGAAGAAAAATGGAATGTTATTGAGAACTATAAAAAAATTGATATGCCTTTATTTTTACGGATTTTAAAATTTTGTATTGAACAAAATAGATATTTCAAATACAATGAGAAGATATATGTGCAGCATGAAGGACTTCCAATGGGTTCGCCCGCATCTCCAATTTTGGCAGATATAGTTATGGAGAAATTATTAGATGATTGTATTGGTCAATTGGAAATTAAACCTAGGATTATGACGAAATACGTAGATGATTTATTTTGTATTATTCCAAAAAGTGGAATTGGAAGAATGTTGACCGCACTCAATAATTTTAATCCTTTTATTAACTTTACTATGGAGAGAGAATTTAATTTCAGGATTTCGTTTTAGATACACTATTAATTAGAAAGGGTAGGAAACTAGTAATTGATTGGTATCAAAAACCAACAGCTTCTGGAAGGCTTATTAACTATTTTTCTAAGCATAGTAAGGGTGTAATTATTAACACAGCTAAGAATTTAATAGAGAGTACTTAGAATTAGTGACAAGGAATTTCATAAGGCTAACATTGTTAAAGTTAGGAATATATTAATTGACAATAGTTTCCCATTAAGTATTATTCAAAAATTAATTAGACAATGTAAGGATAAGGTGTGTTGCCGATTTTAATGATAATATTTAGGGAAGGGGAAATGGAAATGGTGATAATGCAACGGCGGATAAAATTTATAATTCGATAATTTATATACCTGTTTTGTCAGACCGTTTGAAAATGTCAGGAATTTTAAATCAAGATAAGTATAATTTGAGTTATACAACATATAATACTTTAGGAAGATTATTTAGCAAGACAAAGGATAAGGTAAAGAAATGGGACAAGTCAAATTTAGTTTATAGCATTCCTTGTAACGGTAATGATAGTGAAATTTGTGATAAAGTATATGTAGGTACGACCAAGAATAAGTTAAAAACTAGAATAGCTGGACATGAATCGGACCAGAAACGAAGGGATATTAATTCACAAAAGACGGTTTTATCAGCACATTGTTCAAAATTCAATCACTATCCAAATTTTGAAAATGTTTCTATCTTGAATGTAGAAAATAATTATAAAAAACGTTTAATGTTAGAAATGTTACAAATTATTAATGTACCAGCAACACACAGAATTAACTTTAAGGCTGACACAGATAACATAGCACAAGTATACAGACATTTAATAAACAGAAAATAAATTTTTAATTTCTTGTTAATTTGATTTATTTATTTATATTTCATGTAATATTTTTAATTAATTTGTTACATATTTACACTAATATTACTTTATTTCATGATTTTGTAAACATGTTTATATTATTGATTTTATTATGTTTGTTGGGTAGAACACTTTTTGATTTTTTAAAAAATTTTTCTTTTGACAAAAAAAATTTTTTGAATTTATAAATACACATTTTCTGTATTTAAAATTTGAAAATAATTTATAAATAAATATATCCTGAAGACGCTACACGCAGGAGTAGCGAAATATTGATAAATAAATAAACGATTTTTATTTAAAAAAGACCTTAAGCTTGAGTAATTCTTTACATTAAATAATAAAGGTCGAAAAACCAGAATTAAAATTGCTTATAAACAATATAAAATTGAATGTGTGTTTGTTTATTTGTACCTTATACACTGGTGCATATTCCTATAAACGCACATGAGTTTTTTTTAAGAATTTTGAAAAAATTAGATAAGAACATATTTAGTGGGAAAATAATATTTTTATTAAATCAACAAAGACTTCGATTAAAACATTGTTAACTAAAAACTTTATTTGTATTTCATTTTATATTTTTAACTTAATTTTAGAGTTTAATTGCCATTTTTAAGGGTATTTTCCTATAAACGCACTTAAATTTATCAGTCTCTATAGTAATATTAATAATGGGTGGATGATCCTTTGTTGTGGATTACCTCAAAAATACGGTCTGGCATTGATTCCACTAATTTTTTAAGGAGATCGGAATCAATTTCTTCCCAGGCTTGCTTTATTTTAAGTTTTAGTTCTGTTAATGCAATATGGTTTCGTTTTGGGCATTATTGGAATAAACTTCACGGGCCATGTATCCCCACAAGTTCTACATTGGGTTTAGGTCAGGACTGCAAGCCGGTCAGTCCAACAGAGGTATGCTGTGTTCGTTAAACCATGATCTAGACTGTTTTGAAACGTGTATTGCAGCATTATCTTGCTGGAATATGCAAACTTCATCCATTTTTTCATCCATAAAAGAGAGAAGAGCATCTTCCAACAATTCATTATAAATTGTGGTGTTCATTTTTGTTGGAACAAAACAAATTTTAGATTTGCCAACTGCAGAAAATGCGGCCCAAACCATAACACTGCCACCGCCGAAATTAAGTTTCGACAACCGCACATCGTTTGATCTCAAATCGTGCCAATAACATGAGTATGAGTCAGGACCGTCTAAATTAAATTTTTTTTTTTGTCCGAGAAAATTACATATTTCCACTCCTCTGCCCATTTCATGTATTTTCGTGCGAATTTTAAACGATTTTCTTCTTCTTCTTCCATTTTATGTTTTCATCTTTTCGTAAAATGTGAGCAACGTGTTTGGAAGTCACAGGAAGATTTTGTTTGTTCTTTATTTGTCTAGAATTCAATTTGTTACGGGTTGCTTCTTGTTTTATAAGATTAATCTGTCTTTTTGTTAATTTTGTATTTCCCTTTGTAGGCTTCCGAACACCATAATTCTGTCCTTTCTTAAAGAAATTACGCACCACACTCTCGGAACGTTTAATTTTACGACCAATTTCTCTATTGGAGCATCCTTGGTCATGAACAAATTTAATTTGGATCTTTTCTTGATCGGACAAAAAAGTTCCTTTGGGCATCTTTATAACTGTTAAATTTATCCATTAAATGAGAAAATTTTGTCGTAAAATTGAGATATTGTCATTAAAAACATACCTTTATTTAAAAGAATCAAAATTTATCATATTTTATTTTTGGTATTTTTTTAAAGCAATTTTCACGTCTGCGTTTATAGAAATATTCCACCTAAAATAGCACCAAGAACATTTGATCGCATAAATAAAGCAAACAACAACACTAAGAAAAAAATTTCGTTTACATTAAAAAAGTGCCGTTAAATTGCCTCTCGTTTAATAAGTTCAGTTTTGCTTTTGGATGAGAACAACAAATATAAAACAAAAATTGAGAAAAAAAATTAAATGAGTTTATAGGAATATGCATCAGTGTAGGAGAATAAACCTCTAGACGGATCTTCCTGAAATTTTCACAGCATATAACTGGGACTCTGATATAATTAATAAGGTACTTTTTTTCGACCACGCCCATTTTTACGCCCACTTTTTTAAAATTATGTAATTGCTCCCATATAGTTTTTAACAGATTTACTTCAAATTGTATACATATTATACTCCAGGCGAGGTATAAATAAATATTTCTTACGCCACGCCCCCTTTCACGCAAAATTTTATTTGAAAGTTTTAAACTTTTTCTCTCTGTATAAATTTGTTCATTCCAACGGATTTTTTTATTTGGTAGTATATTGCTCTTAATACTGTTAACGTCGCCATATAACTATGAACCAGGTCACCGCCGTTAATTTCATTATATAACGAGGGGGTAGCGAAGCACACCAGGTTCAGCTAGTAGTTTATAAACAATATAATATGAATATTCGTCCGTTGTAAAATATAATTAACCAGAGGCTACCTCATGACTCATTGGATGGTTGCACCAACAATTGTTCTAAATGAAAAGATAAATTTTGTTGTAAAAATAAAAATTAATTTGGAATTTATATTAAAAAAAATTAGATATGTATGTATTCAGTATGTATGTATATATGGCGAAAAATATTTTTTGTTTTTAATAGTTTATAAACGTTATGCAATTTATATTAAAAACAAAAATAAAAAACAAAATTTGGTATTGATAATTTGGTATTCCATTTCATCACTTTTAATTTTAATTTCTAATTTGTTTAACGTCAAAGAAAACATTTTAGATTCAAATGTGCTTAAGGTCAAAATAAATAAGAAAGAAGAAGAATAAGATTTTGATAATCGCAAAGAAACAGCTGTAATTTTTTTGGTAAAGCGGGACTACCTTATGATGATTATGTTTAGTATTTTTTAAAATTTGAAAGTTGATGGCGCTGTAAAATCTTTGCTGATTCATATTTTCTTTCCTTTCAGAACACAAAAAAGTTTATTTACTTTGCAAAATGAAATATACACCCCCACCATTGAGTACACCTCAACTAAATTGGACCAAATTCTAGAAGCTATTCTGAAACAGCCAGCAATGAAAATGGATTCTTATTACGAAGAGAGTGTAACTTTTTCTTCTAAAATAATATTTTTTACAGAAATTGCTAAAAGTAATATTAATTTTGTTCTACAAATTTTAGTTAATCACACATCTGCGAAATAATGATCGACCAAAACATTCAGATATTTTAGCATTTGATATACAACGTGGACGCGATCACGGACTTCAGCCTTATGTAAAATATTTGGAAATCTGCAATAATATTAAAATCAATGATTGGAATGACTTGCAAAACTTTGTACAGCCAAAGGTAATATAATATTTTTCTTTATACACATATCAAGCACTACAAGCACACGGGATATATATGTCCCATTTGGATTTTTCGTCATTAAAGACCCACTTTCCAAGGAATTGTAATGTAATCAGTGTTGTTTGATAAAAAAACAAATGCATTCTTTGGAATATGCACTAAAATTAAGTTTTTTTTTTGCTTTAACTGGGCTTAAACTGGTCTCAAACTTAAAAATTTTTACATTTTTTTTACAATTTTTGTTTACTTATATCTCGGTTTCGAATTGATAGTGTTGGACAAACTTTTAGTATTAGATGTACCAATGCCTTTTACAAACTTATTAATTAATAGATTTTGAATCGGTTCTATACTTTTTTTGGGAGGTCGAAAATAGTATGGGACATATGTGTCCCATTCGTCGTCAACGGTAAAAATAAGGGATATTTTTTGTGCATATTTTTTATTTTATTAACTTGTATATTTGAAAAACAAAGAAAGCAAGAGTAATTAAATTTATGATATAATTAAAATTATGATATCTTCTATGTACCTATACATAAACTAAAACAATATCGAACTCAATTGTGATAAATTTCAAAACAATTTCTGTTCGCCGTAAAGCACATTTCATTCCATTCCTTGTGGAAATAATACACCGGTTCCTGCCTCCATCTTTCATTCCTGTTTGAAAATATCCAACGAATTTCGAATTCAGTAAATCAAAAACAAAATCTAGAACCTAATCTTCGATTTACGATCATGTTCGTAATAAGAATGAAAGTAAGTAAATCTAAAGTAAGTAATAATTTCGTACTAAAGTTAATCAGGCGTTACATAACACTATTCAATTTTTTAGTCCATAATACCAACGCCTCCCACTCCTGTATTATAGTGCGAAATCATTTTTGGACATGCCACTGTAATTTTATTTACGGATACAGCCTTGCGTCGTTTGACATTTACATTTTCGATTGGATTTATGAAATTTGATCCCGTATGAACCGCACGGTTATCCACCCATTTTATAAATGTTCGCCAATGCTAAACTCTCTCTCTCTCTCTCTTTTCCCTTTTTCCTATGTATATACGCAACAGCACCACAATTTTAACCCCTAACTTATGGGTTTTTCCTGCATATTTTGTTTCAGTATATTTCGGCTGGTAAATTTTACGGTGTGCTCATCTATAGACTGGCATTTGGTTTGACTCAAAGAATTTCCAACAGCTAAGTTTTAGATTTATTACTGGTAGGGAAAGGATTTTTTGAAAACGGTCTCCAGTCGTAACCGTGGAAATAAACGGAATTGAATATATTTCCATCGTAGACCATCAAAGATTGCTGACAATCTGTATCGGCAGATCATTCCAAAAAGTACTTTCAACTCTTTTTTACTTATGGAAAATATTTTACCTTTCTGTTCACAATAAAGTTTTGGTGAATTGAACTATCAAACTATTATCATTTTAAGTATCCGATACGTTCAAAATCTGTAGAATTTCACTTTCAGTTTTATAAAACCGACGCAATCTGCTCATTCTTAAAATTATATTATATGTTGAAATATGCTGGAGGAAAATATATTTTCAAACCGTATATAAAATCACAAATTAGGGCATGTAAACCGTTCGAGAGTTGACTAGAAATTAAGTCACAATTACAATCGTTGTTGGTTATATTTTTATATAATTAATTTATACTGTTAAGTATATAATGCCCATGTTTATTTTTATAGCGACAAAAACGAGCGGTAATTATAATGTGTTTATTCCCAAATAATTATACTTGACGACGAATGGGACACATATGTCCCATGATTTTTCTCCTATAAGGAGTAAAAATTTTTAAATTTTTACAACACTTTAGTCTTGAAATGTTATGTTTCCGATTAAGAATCCGCAAACAAAATTTAAAAATTTCCAATTTTACATTCTTCGTCGTCAAAGGGTTAAGTGACATAATTTTCAATTTTCGTTTTTTGATGAATATCAATTATTTACGATCATTTGCATCAACTATTAAAATTTTTTAGTTGTACAATTCCCCATTATGAATTAACAACAATCGTTACAGCGAAGTGTTTTTGATAAAACAGAACTGGAGCTTGACGTTTTTTTGACTCTTAAAAACGCTGCAAAATACAGTCGTGAAATAGAATACATTTTTTTGACAGCGATTTTTCTTATGCTATCAACGCAATTGGGGCGAACGACGAATTTCACCCACCTCGACGAATAAAGGCCCAACCATAATGTGCATGACTTAGGCCCAGTTTTTAACTTCATATTTAAATGCAACTTAGAAATTGTCAGCGTAAAGTTAAATGAAACTTAAATGCCATTTTAATGACCAACCTTGTTCATTTAAGTTTTGCATATAAACACATGTTCTCGCCATCTTGTTTTTACGTTTTGCAAATAAAAATAAAACAATCAACAATGTTTTTCATTTTTTTATAAGAAATAAGCATATTATGAATAAAATTCGTCTTTAAAGAATAAAATTAATATATTGTTACGAGTTTTCCTTTATACTTCGTTTTATTATTTAATAGTTCAATATTTGTAAACTAAAACACCGATACTTTTCGATTTAAAGCTTTATTAACAATCTATATCGTTTTAAATACAACTGACTGTAAACCTTAATGTGTAGGCCCTATTTTTAATTCTAATGTTTTATTCTACTTAGTAATTTCAATTGTTTTTATGTATTAGTTTTTACATAATTATACAACAACAATTTCATTTTCAATTATTAATTTTATATAATTTTCATATACATTTTAAACCAACATATACATATTTGTGTTTGTGAGTTTTATACACATTTTACCCCTACATGTATATTTGTTTTTGTAATGATTTATAATTTTATAAACATATTTGAGAATGTTCCTAATATATTTGTGTTTGTAATAATAGTAGCAAAACCGACTTTAAAAAACTGTAATGACGATTTTGTTTTATAAAATTATGTATTCGTAACACTGCCGCCCACTTAAGCCTGTTCGTCCCGAATAGGCTCATTTGCACTTCTCCTATAGCTTGCTAGTCTTTCCAGGTGTACAACCTCCATATTCGATCTGGGACTGTTGTGCTTCTGTATTCTGTAGACCACATCATTAATTCTCTTTATTATTTTGTAGGGTCTTTCCCAGTGTGTCTGTAGTTTGGGAGATAACCCTTTCTTCCTTTGCGGGTTATAGAGTAGAACCAGTAGTAGTAGTAGTCATACAGTTGTTTTCGGTTAATTGAGCCCCGCTTTATTGAGTTTCCCGCTTAATTGTACTAAAAATCATGAATCGAAATCATTCCGTATAACCTCCTATGTAAAAGTACCCGTTTAATTGAGTTCCGCTTAATTGCGCCTCCCGTTTAATTGATTCATAAAATGAGACCGCATTGCGAAAAACACAAACAAATGTTTCAGTTAATTGATTTCGTCTGCTTAATTTTTTTCTCCACTAACGTAAAACCATTTATGTTGCGCCAAAAAAATTTTTGTCATGGACGATATAGAAAAACGAATCATCGAAAGCCTTAACAAATCTAAAATTCAAATGTTGATGACTGATTTTTTTAATCATAGTTTTACTTATGTATGTATAATGTTTTTTATAACATTTAATGTACACTCGCATGCACATTAGTGTGTCCCAAAAAAAATTTTTCTTTGGGGATCAAGGTTATTTTGGACCACTATGAGGCAAAGTATTTTTGAGAATTTTTTGGAAGTGGTTTAGAGGTCGCGCAAATTGATTTTTACCCAAAAATCTAGCTTTTTGGGCTCTATTTAAATTATGGTTATGAATTGGTAAAAAATCGATATTTTCTCGACTTCTGAGTCAATATTGTTAAAGAAAATATTTCGATCTTTAATTTTATGTGCATAAATAGTAAGTTTCGGCAATAATTTTGCGCATTTTGATACATTATATAACAGTTTTTCCTAAATTTTCAACAAATATCGAAAACAATGGTTTATAACTTTTAAAATTTGTGTAAAGACTAAAAAAACTAATGATGAAGTTTCAAAGAATATTAAGTTTTAAATAAGTTAGCAGAACAAAAATAAATTTTCTTTTACCGTTCTCGAGTTGTACCCTTTTAAAGCTTTGTACCCACTGTATGAAATTTTTAATACTATAAAGTGAGAACTAGGTTATACAACAATTATCTAAACAATAAAAAAACTAGATATGTTATAAATCATGTATTGGGGTTCTTGTGATGCTGCTCTATGCCCTGCAGTAAATTCTGAAAGTCTGTTTCAGAAGGCATCAATTTCTGAATTTTGAATGAAAGGTTGTAGCTGCTTTCGAAAAATACATATTTTTTAAGAGTATATAATTTTCATCATCCAACGAGCTCGGTTAATAGCTCCAGGAGACTTGATTGTTGGAGCACCAGTCTATCATCCAAAAAATAAGGCTCAGTTATGTATTTCTTTATAATCTTCCATTAGTTGTATATTCTTTAGCTGCCCTTTTACAAAAATTATTAGATCTTTTCGTATCAATAATAATTAATTGGGATAATTTTTCCAAAAATTTTGTTGTTGTTTATAAAATTGTATATTTATTTCCGATATATATATATATATATATTTATATATATATATTTAATTCCGATGCCAACATAGTTCACACTTTATAGTATTAAAAATGGGTGCAAAGCTTTAAAAGTGTATAACTCGAGAACGGTAAAAGAAAATGTATTTTTTTCTGGTAACTTATTTAAAACTTAATAATCTTTTAAATTGCATCATTAGTTTTTTTAGTCTTTATACAAATTTTAAAAGTTATAAAACTTTGTTTTCGATATTTGTTGAAAATTTAGGAAAAACTGTTATATAATGTATCAAAATGTGCGAAATTATTGCCGAAACTTATTATTTACGCACATAAAATTAAAGATCGGAATATTTGCTTTGACAATATTGACAAAAAGCTCGATTTTTGATTAAAGATCAATTTGCGCGACCTCTAAACCACTTCCGAAAAATCTGAAAAAATTCCCAAAAATATTTTACCTTATGAGTATCCAAATTAAGAATGATCTTCCCAAGAATTCCAATTTTTAATTTTATTTAGGACACCCTAATCCACTTATGTAATGTAATTATTTTAAATTTTGATCTCTTTTTATATAGAATTTTGTAATTTTTGTTGCTTTTCAAATATTGTACGATGAACGTACCTGATTTTTGTTTTGTTTTGTCTTAATAAACTAACACTATTTTTTAATAAATAAAAAAATGAATTTCATTTTCTCTATACACGTGGATGTTTCGCTTTATTGCTCGTCTGGCTTAATTAAGTGATTTTCGTTTTAATTACGTCGGCGAATCAATTAACCGAGTATCGCTTAATTGAGTTTCCCGTTTAATTGCACCAAAAGTCGTGCATTTTTAGAGACTCAATTAAGCCGAAATAACTGTATTAGTATTCACATATACAGTATTCACAGCTCTATCAGATCTGGCCTTCACTTTGTCGCTGACCATTTTTAATCGGTTACGCAAAAACTCATACAGTTTGTTTAATTTCTTCTGGGATTCATTGCTGCTTGTTCTTTTTTCGTTGGCTTGCATTGGCTTGCTGACACATTCATTGTCACTCTTGACTTGAATTGCTTCATTAGGACTCGAGTTTTTTCTAACTTAACTTTTCGCTGATATACATTGTGTACAATTCGCTATCCAGTCGGCTACAGCTTGTTTACATCCAACCCAGTAGAATCGCCGTTTCAACCTTTTTATAGTTTTCATCACGCCAGGGTGACCACCATTGGGATTGTTATGAAACTCCTTTAAAACTTCATTCATTTTAGAGGATGGCACCACAATTAAGTTGGACGTTGATTTGCCATCCGCACTCTCCCATGCTCTGTATAAGCATCTGTCTATCAGCTTCAAGCTCTTCCACTGAGCCCAATACGCTTTTATTAGAGGCCCTTTAGCTGATATCTCATTGCGGGTGGGACGTGTATTCTTTTCTATAGCCGCTATGATCTTTGCCAAAGTGGATCATTCCTCTGTGCCGTGGACCAATCATCATTGTCTTCTATTCGAGCTAACCGGATATCCACAATGGCCTCTTTTCTTTCAGACTGAACACAATGCTTACATTTCGCTCTTTCTCTTCAAATAGCACTTTATTTTCTCAATTGGTTGTTGCAACGCCCATCCAGAGGTATATCAGTGTTACGCCAACTCATCATTTGTCTCATATTTAGACTGATACTATCATCATGTACTATCATAAAGTCGACTCCAATAATAACCTCGTCAACAATATCAGCAGCAACAAATACATGTTTCCCACTTATGTTGGCCATTGTCACCTTTGCTTCTATTTTTCCGTATACTGTAGCAAACTCACCAGTAGCTGTTCGCAGTCTTACATTGTTTACTGGCTCACACTTCTCTCTTACTATATCCGGCCTGATAATGGATTGCGTTGCACCAGTATCTATAGTAAAGTTGTGCTTTTTGCCGTTAATATATTCACAAGCTGTGTGATTGCTGTTTCCTTGCTGCATCATTGAAATGGATATTAGGGTGGGTCAATTTATTTGCTTACTAAGTGTATAGCAAAATCGTAATCTACGGGAAATTCTAAGAACTTTTCCCAAAGAAACCATGGTTCTAATATCAAAATCGAGCTTCCGGTTTTTAAGAGAAAATTTGGTACTCAGGTCATCCGAAAATAATGCTATTTCTTTGGGAATATTCATTGCAATTGGTGAATGGTTGACCTGTAACGCTGGAAGAGGGCTTATTTTAAAGGAAATTTTCTCAGCTTTCTATATCTGTCCTCATTTATAGAAAATTATTTACCTAAATAATGGTTTTGGAGGTTTATGTCAAAATAATAATAGTCAAACTGTTAAAAAACCTAAAACTGTTACGATTTGTCTACCTAAAACTTAAAAAAAATTATTTAATTTATTATTTTTTAAATAAAAAGCTTTTTAAATAAAGAAGTGAGTTTTAAAAAGAATTTATATATATATATTTTTTTTAATTATTTAGTTTTCAGTTTTGACTTAGGTTTTATTAAATACATTTTCTTTTAACCAATTTTAAGCTCAATTACTATTTTTAATTCAATTTTGAATACCAATTTAGTTAAATAATTTTTTTTAAGTTTTAGGTAGACAAATCGTAACAGTTTTAGGTTTGTAACAGTTTGACTATTATTATTTTGACATAAACCTCCAAAACCATTATTTAGGTAAATAATTTTCTATAAATGAGGACAGATATAGAATGCTGAGAAAATTTCCTTTAAAATAAGCCCTCCTCCAGCGTTACAGGTCAACCATTCACCAATTGCAATGAATTGCAATGAATATTTCCAAAAAAGTAGCATTATTTTCTGATGACCTGAGCACCAAATTTTCTTTTAAAAGACCGGAAGCTCGATTTTGATTTTAGAACCATGGTTTCTTTGGGAAAAGTTCTTAGAACTTCCCGTAATTACGATTTTGCTATACGCTTTGTTATGTTTTACGGTCCCGAACAAATTGACCCACCCTAATGGATATTGTGGGACACTCGCTTATTGGAGCCAGCAATTGTTCTCTTCTTTGGTGCCTTGCTGTTACGTTAAAATTGGCCGTTCTTATCAAAGTTAAAACATTTTATTTATCTTTTGGCTGAATTCCAGCAAGAATTTGCTTAAACATTTTCTCAACGTTGCTGAGGACGTCTTCTTTTTCCGGCACAGTTTCTATCGCTCTCACTTTATGCACCTGTGGCCTAGACATTATTCGTGCAGTCTCTTGAGCTAAAGCAAAGGCCACTGTGTCTGCAAAACTCGTTCTTTGGCTGGTACATACCGCAATCTTTACATCGGGGTCCCGGATACCGTTTATAAATGCTTCTATCTTCAGATGATCCACAAGTTTGTTGTTTTCTCTAGGATAAGTTAGCTGCACCAAATTCTGTATCTCCATAGCGAAAGCCTGAAGGGAATCATTTGCTCGCTGTGTTCGGCATCTTAAAACCAAGCGGTATAAATCTCTTTTATGATCATCACCGAATTTACGCTGCAGTGTCATCATAAGTTCATCGTAATTGCTTCTGTAGTTAGGAGGCATGGTTTCTAAAATATCTGCAGCTGCACCTTTTAAGGCCAAAACCAAATCCAAAGCTTTAACTTCATTAGTCCATCCATTTATATTAGCCACTGTTTCAAACTGGAACTTGAAGACGGATAATGATGTGCTGCCATCAAAGGGTGGAGTCTTTATTCCGCTCGAGACTTCTGGTATAGCACGCACTGGTATAGATCATTGGCACTGAAGACTATGCATTTTCTCTTCAACTTCGTTAATCTTTTCATCAACGGCTCTCTTTAGATTACAGAAATTTTTCTCCATGTTCGTCATGTTTTCTTCCATATCAGAGAATTTTGCACCCATATTTTTCTCTATACACCAATACCCCGGTTTGCGTCGCTAATTGGGACTGAAAAAATGAGACGCAAAACGAAACGACGCAAACTGAAGCAGAATTTTCAATTGTTTACGTATTTGATTTTCGTTTAGTCAATACAGGTTTTAAACATTTTAGCTTAGAAAAAGGGTTTTTAAATCAATATATTTTCTTATTATTTTTTGAATAACAGATTTTATTAAAATAAAAATATAACAATTGTGAAGACCACTGATATAATTCGAAACTAATAACTACGCCTAACATGTAAACAACGCACACCTGCAAATTTGCTTTCTACTAAATGGGAAATCCCCTTTTTTGCTTTAACTTTGTAAAAACATTTTCATATCAACCACGCAAATCGAAGCATTTACGACGCAACTTCGAAGCCATGCGACGCAAACTGAAACAAAAACGACGCAACATTGAAATTCCAGAAACTTAAAAAAAGACGCAACTTCGAAGCGACGCAAACTGAAGCGACGCAAATCGGGGTATTGGTGTACCAGAAAATTTTTCATCAATATTTTTTTCTAAATAGCACATTCTTGCCTCAACGCCTCTCTTGCTTATTGACTCGGACATTTCAGTCAACTTCTCATTTATTTCAGACATGAGTGCATCGTGGTTGACTCTAGATATTTTTTGTACTTCAGCCAATAACGATTTACCTTGAGCTTTTGATGTTTCATGTACTTCAACCGATAGTGCTTTGTTTTGCACTTTAGTTGTTTCTTGCACTTCAGCCACTAAGAGCTTATTTTGGGCTTCAAATCTGCACTCCATTTTGTTAAATTTTTCCATCATTGCAGCCAGCATTGCTGGTCTTGGCTTGTGAACATACTTCTGGTTCATCTTCATCATCGAATTGGTAGGCGTCGATATCAATGCCACGATGATGGAATTCTTCTAATAGTCTTCTTTGTAGCTCCACCTTGTTGCCAGTTGTCGGTAGCTCTAGCTTGTTGAACTCTCTTTTGAGTCGGTTCACCTTTAGCTTTTGGAATTTCATTTTTCTGTTCTTACTATTCAGCTATCCTTTTCGTTATCTTTTTTTTAGTTATCGTTTGCGTTATCCTTTTTGATTTATCCTTGCGTTATCCTTTTTCAGTTTACAATTTCACTTCTCCAACCAATTGTTACGAACAACTGTCAAAAGTTAACGAAAAATCTGTCAAAGGCATAAGTAATTTAAAGAAAACTTTTGAGTTGCCATAATGTACTTACAGTACTGTTCGAAACCTAAGCAACTTTTTCTAACGAAGTAATCAAAGTCTCATATTTTTGTTTTTCTTGTATTTATTGGAAACAATGATTGTAATTATTATTGCATTATGTACTTACATTTTAAAAATAATAAAATAAATTAAATTCTTCTTCTTTAAGAAAATAAAAAAAAAAACAAAACCAATAGTAAGTGCAAATATAGCTGTTCAAAACGTAAGCAACTTTCAATACTTTGTATGGTATCCCTTATTTTTTGTGACCTCAGCCCATTTTTTTGGCATAGATTCTACAAGGCTTATTAAAACTGATAAGAATATCGATTCCCACTCTTGTTTAAGGCAATTGAAAAGCACCTGTTTGTTACCAAAAAGGCGAGTTCCAATTTTTCGCTTTGAGATCCCAAATAGGTTTTCTATTGGGTTTAAATCCGAGGATTGTGCCGGCCAATCTAATGTTTGAACCCCATTTTCAGATAAAAACTCTTTAACCAACTTCGACGTGTATTTCGGGTCGCTATCATGTTGAAACACCTATCGAAGTGGCATTTTCCGTTCCGCATATTCTAGCATGTGGTTGGCTAAAATGTCTCTGTAAGTGAAACGGTCCATTTTTGTACATATTTCAATAAAAAAGCCAACTCCATTGCCAGAAAAGCAGGTCCACACCATTATACTTCCGCCCCCATGCTTGATAGTACCTTTGATATAGCGTGGATCTAGACGCTTTCCCTTTGGTCTTCGAACGTGCCATACACCATCCGAATTTAACAAGTTAAATTTAGACTCATCGCTAAATAAAACTGTTTTCCATTTCTCCACGGCCCTACTAGAGTGAGTTTTTGCAAATTCTAGCCTAAAATTTCAGAAAATATATAAAAACTTACGATTAAGTTTGAAAAATTTACACAAACCAATTTTTTTCTTAGGTCGGGTTTTTTAGACGGCATGAAGCTTCTCAAATCATTTTCCAAGGCCCGTTTCCTAACAGTGCTAGCACTAATATTAAGATCAAGCTTTTTTACAACATTTCGGGAAGTAATAAAGGGATCATTTTTAAACAAACGAACGAGTGCTCGCTGAAGTTTTTCTTTTTCGCCCGCCTTTATTTACAGCTTCTATTGTTTCAATTTATTTATACTTTTTAATTAAACGTGAAATTTGGGATTCACCGTTATTAAAATGTTCTATGATTTTTGATTTGAAAGTTTTATGGTAGCGTATACGTGCCATAGCTATATTTCTGAAAAACTAATTAAAAATTATTTAAATCAACCAAAATATATTTTTTCTTTGTTACAATTAACGGGACTTAAATAATTGTTTTAAAATTTTTATTAATTTTTGCAAAAATAAAAAACAGGAGTACAACAATTAAAAAGTTGCTTACGTTTCTAACAGCTATATTTGCATTTACTTTTGCTTTTGTTTTTTTTTATTTTTTTAAAGAAGAAGAATTTAATTTATTTTATTATTATTAGAATGTAAGCACATAATGCAATAATAATTACAATCATTGTTTCCAACAAATACAATAAAAACAAAAATATAAGACTTTGATTACTTCGTTAGAAAAAGTTGCTTAGGTTTCGAACAGTACTGTAGATGAACTTAAGATAAATGATACCATTGTTGCACATTTGTGTCAATATTTTGTTTTTTTGCAAGTAAATCCAATAAAAGAGTACCCAAAATTACAACACCGTATTTGTTTATTTGTATATATTAAATTTGTCTTTTAATTCAGGAAAGCCAATAAACAAACAAACATATCCATATACGCACAACACTTTCACGACAGATTTCTGCCATTTCTTTTCAAACTTTTTCTTTAAAATTTATGTTAAAATAAATTAGGCTTCTCTTATCATAAAGCCTCTTGTGCTTTTTAAAATTAAATTAAAAGCTAATGCTGATCCCTCATCTATTTTAAAACTTATTTCGTTTTATTTACAATATTTTAATTTTAATATTTTGGAACAGCAGTTTCCGGACGGAATATGAGTTCAGTTTGGCACTTTGATTAAGCATATGACATTTGACGAAACTTGATGAAAAGTTTGATTAAGTACATTATAGTTGTCACATATCCTTTACATGTATTCGCACAGTTGCTTTAGTTGGCTTAAGGCCCAACTACAATATAGACTGTGTTTACACGTAGAGATTCTTATTTTTAAGATTGCATGTTTATAGGCGAAGGCGGCGAGGGGTAAAGAGACGAGTACACTCTGTCTTGTACTGGCAATACGCTTTACTCTCTCATTCGTAATTGCACACATGCATACACACAATTGTAAGAAACATACGTGACGTCAAAAATAAGAATTGTATTGTCTGAACGCCGAAGATAGTTCAAAGAAGAATAAACTAAAATCTTAAAAATAAGAATCTCTACGTGTAAACACAGACATAATGAACTTTTGTCGACGTAAGCAAATGTCAGAAATCAGCGAAACATCTGTCAGAAGTTTAACGAAGCTTTTGAGTGTCTATAATGTCCTTTTTGAACTTAAACGCAAGCTGTTCTTAGTTGCAAACATTAGTACTTATGTAAAACTTGATTTGTCTCTATATTTCATAAATATAAAGATATTTATCACAAAATGTTATTTAATATCTACAACGGTTAAATATTTTACTGAAAACACGTCAGTTATATTTGTTAATTAAAAAAATTGTATATTATATATTATTGTTAGTTAAAAAATAAATAAATCATAAATAAAAAAATAGTACTAAAAATACAACCGTGCGTTCATTCCAATTGTAAACACAGTCACATTTGCTTAAATTTTGTTATTAATGTGCTACAAAATAAACAGAAAAGAAAAATATTTAAATGGTTGAAAATGAATAAGATACACATTTGTCACAGAGAAATCGTTTTTTATATATTTTCAAACAAATTTTCAATAAAGTTATCCTCGGTTTCCATTGCACACTGAGGTCTTTTGTTTATTATCGTTTACACAAACACAAAAACAGCTGTTTACGTACGTTTGGTGCGATCGGCTTCGCTCCAAACGTAAACAAATGAAATTGAACGAAACTCAACGAAACGTTTATTATGTACATTATGGTTATACACATTTAATTGCATGCATTCGCATAGTTGTTTAAGCTAGCCTAAGCACATTATGGTTGGGCCTTTATGATGATTGTACCATGGTACTAAAGTCAAAAAAGGACGAAAAAAACAAATTTTTATTTGGGCCTCTAGTCAGCTTAAATTCGGTGCATAAAGTCGTCGTATGAAACACAATAACAACGAATACAGAGTTCCCCGGATAATTGCCCCACGCCTAATTGCCTTTCACTCTTATTTACCTCAATTTCTAAAGCCCCATATATTTTCTTTGATTTTCTAAGAGAATTCCACGGTTAATTAACATTCGCTTAACTGCGTTATTCGCTTAATTACCTCAAACATATTTCCCCAAAGAGAAAATTCACTTAAAATTCCCTCGTTTATTTACCCAAAATAATGATTTTCTAAAAACTGCAGCTTAACTCAACTATGTTTATATAGAAATGTTGGTTAAATTTACTTTCAATCTGGTGATGTAAAAGTATTAAATATTGAATATTTATCGGTACTCAATATCCAAAAGTAACAATTCAATATTTATAGGGTATATTATTGTAGTATATTATTGCAAGTTTTCCTTAAAAATCCTTTGAAATAATATAAACTGAAAAAAGGATGGAAAAGAAGCATTTGTGGCAACATGTGGGATAATTATGCATTTTAAAAATTGTTTTAAAAATTTTTAAATAAAATATACCGAAGCAGGAGAATGTTTAGCACAATGTAAACTTTATAAATCGATGATTTAAAATATTACGTTTATAGGAGGATGCAGCTCTAATTTAGAAAACCATTTGGACTCGAAACACTCATTAGTTGACTTAAAAAAATAGTTGAAGTGACGCCGTAAAAGTAGAATTAGATTTGTAGAACATACGCTTTAGTTTAGATTTTTTTTTAAACTTTTATCTATCGAGGAAGACGAAGAATTGAAACATCTTCTAAAAACATTAAACACATCATATACGTTACCAACTAGTTATATTTTAAGATTTAAAAAATGGCCCATTAATGCTAAACATTTTTGCCTAACAACAGACGGATGGACATCTGTAGCAAATGCGTCATATAAGTATTTGTAATGGAACATTTTGTTGATGCCGATTAGAACCTTAAATCTCATTTTCTTACTTGCTTCGAATAATGTGGGGCATACAAGGCAAAATTTCATTCGTAGTCTCCGAAAATGCCGCAAACATTTTAACAGCTATAAAAACTGCAGGTTGGTGCAGCTTACCATGCCTTTTACTTTCATATAAAAAAAAGACATTAAAGTATTGAGTACTCAATTTAAAATGAACCGAGTAGTATTGAGTCGTCAAAAGTAACTGCTTTTTACATCACTATTTCAATATATTTTTTGATACAACCTTGAAATTAAAGTCTACAAAGTTACTTGCTTTTCACATGTATTGACAGCAGTGTAAAGGCCTGGTTAGCCAAACGTTGCTGTATCGTAATGTAACGTCCCCTAACGTAGAAACGTAAGTGCACTTATAGAACATTTAAAAACGTGCCATATGTTTTGGACATAAACAACTAACAAAAAAACAAAACAGAAAATATATTGTGAAATGGTAATTTGTTTATAGTGTGTACTTAATAGTTTTTTATCAAATAATTAAAAGACAAATAAATAAATATGGATGCGGATTTGTGTGTTGGGCTACAGTTTTTTAATTTGCTAAAAATTTCTTAAATTTGCTTTTCTTTGTAATATTCTTGCTGAAAATTTGTATAATAAATGTAGGGTTGCCAAATATTGAATTGAAAAAGGTACATTGAGGGAAAAAAAACGTACATTTTAGTAAAAAAATACATTGGATTTTTATTGAAACCTTTTTTTAAAATTCATTACCAAATATAAAATGGCAAATAATAACACAAATAATAAGATCGTAATTATTGTTTACAACAAAGTAATATCCCCAAATTATTCGGATTTTTATTTTTAAATTCTAGTCTATACTATTCAACTTTTCAAATGTAAAGCAATTTGGTATAAATTTAAAAATAAATTTTATGCCCGTATTCATAAAAAATATTTTAGGTTTATTGAGGATTAATTTGACAAGTATTGTATAGAAATAAGTATTGTATATTTTATATATTCATTCATGTATTTGTAAAAACTTTTACAAATACATACTTACTAGTTTTTTTGAACTTGGTTTACAATGCGATTTTTGCCAATGTAAGAAAATTGTAAAACTTGGCACAAGTGTGTTAAAATTAGTTTCAAATATCAGTTCACATTACAAACTTTCTATTAAAAGTTTGTTTTTTCATTTCCTCCTTCCATTTGAATGCGGTATAGCCAATATAAACATACAAATTCTTTTCAAAATTTTGAAACAATCTATTATTTAACAATTCTACACATTTTCTTTTAATACTTTTTAAGTAAATAATTTTAATTAAATGAGAGTTGGGCTTATTGCATTGAATTTATAATGCATTACCGTTTCCACTACCCCTAAAGGCGGGTTTAGACGGTAATACATACATGTCAAATTTTTGTGTAGAAGAGAATGAATAGTATCATGTATACTTTATATGTAATAAGAACGTACGACATTAAGAGAAAATACGGATGAAAATTTGACAGTAGTAAGGCTCGCTTTGTTTTTTTATTTTTTTTAATAAAAAAAAAAACAATCACTTTCATTAGATCAGAGATGCACTTTTATATTATTTTTTATTTATGTTTAATTAGTTCACAATGTATTTAAAGTTTGTGTGGACGTATATGTGCATTTTATTCTTTCATTTGACTTTGATTTGATTTTTATGCAACCGTGTAAATGTAAAAAAATCTGCCGTAAGACTTTAATTTTTAAAATACGGATGGAATGTCATAATATTCTTTCTATGATTTTACGTACGTAAAGTAAATTCAGACGGAAATAATTAACACACTGAATTAAACCATTTCCACTAAATTTAGTGGAAAATCAAATCTTTTGCAATAACCCCAATTCTGAAATAAATAAATTCATCAAACGGTAGATCCATGTTAATTGTATTGACAAAAAATTATTCAATAACTTCTGTAGAATTACGAAATAAAATTTTTGAATTGAGACTTAAAACATAGACCTTTTTAAAATTATAGTACTTTGGTGGCAAATGTACTTTAATATTATATATGTTAGTTTCAAGTGTTCAGAACAAAAAAGAAATACAAAAGATTAAAAAAGTACATTAGCGTACCTTTTTAGGTGTTATGCAGAAATAAGTACATTGAACAAAACAAAATTACCCTTACTGCTTAAAAAAGGACGTTTGGCAAGCCTAAATAAACCAGCTGTTTGCAAATGTCCCGTAAAAACGTAGAGAATTTCTATTTTCTACAGATTGATACGTGCCGTTACGTTACATTTTTTATTCGGTAAGCGCTGCCATTACTTTGCATGTAAAATAAATGATCAGCTGACTCGTCAACGTTAAGATACGCTACGTTACGTTTGGCTAATTCTACCTTAAGAAAAATAAGAAAAATGTCCAAAGAAATAAAGATAACGCATTCCGGTTGTAAAAATATTTTCTCTCTGCGCATGTACGCCACACTAACCATAAACAAAAAGCACAATCACACACACTAGTATTTTATATGGAAGAATTTTTTTACATTTTGATTTTAATATAAAAGTTTTTATTTTTTTTTTTATTTAATTTTACAAAAACTTACTATTTAAGCGGCATTTTATTTATTTTCAAATAGTTTATACAAAATATAGTCAATTTAGTTTTTAAAAATAGTGTTTATGAAAAAATATGAGTGGTAAAATTTTTTTAAAGCTTATCTGTAAAATTTCAAAACTTTATGTATGTTAAATAAATTAAATATAAAATTATTTATTTTAATTTAGAATTTTGTGCCATTTTATTTTTTTATTTTTTCCTTTTCATTAATTTGACGGTTTAAATTAAATTCCTAATTTTAAAATCATTCTGGCACGAAAGAATTTTTTTTTTTTATTTTATCGGTTTATCGAATGGTTTAAATGAATTCTTAAGTAGTCCTTTGTTATCAGTAAATTTTCTTCGTTAATTTAAAAAAATTGCGTCCAAGGCATTCATAACTGTCAAACATTTATTGAAAAGGACTGTTATAAAATACAATAAATAATTAGTGATATTAACTTATAGAATTAAAAAAAAAATATTTAGAGGAATGTTTTGTTCAAATATTTTTTCGTAAAAATAGTATAAACAATAAAACATATTTATAAAGATTGTCTCTCGAAGGAAATCGTTATTAATAACTACATTAATAATAATTTGGAATTTAAATATAGCTGTTTTGACTGAAGAATTCTTTTTACAGGCAAATACTCGTATATGTATGAATTTGTATATAAATATGTTAAACACAAAAAACTCATAATACAATTAAAAAAATTATATTTTTTAATTAACACAAATTACTTTTTTTATTCAATAATAAAATCCCCCAATATTAAATTTTATATTAAAAACACACAATGTTTCTGTTCACACAACTAATTTTTTCGTTAGGATAATGTCACACAAAGAGAGAGATTTTTGTTTACAGTTATTTCCGCTTAATTGAGTCTCTAAAAATGCACGAATGCAATTAAACGGGAAACTCAATTAAGCGATACTCGGTTAATTGATTTGCCAACGCAATTAAAACGAAAATCACTTAATTAAGCCAGACGAGCAATAAAACGAAACATCCACGTGTATAGAGAAAAAGAAATTCATTTTTTTATTTATTAAGTTAAAAAATAGTTTTAGTTTATTAAAACAAAACAAAAATCAGGTACGTTCATCGTACAATATTTAAAAAGCAACAAAAATTACAAAATTCTACATAAAAAGAGATCAAAATTTAAAATAATTACATTACATATGTATGTGCATGCGAGTGTACATTAAATGTTATAAAAAAACATTATAGATACATAAGTAAAACTATGATTAAAAAAATCAGTCATCAACATTTGAATTTTAGATTTGTTGAGGCTTTCGATGATTCGTTTTTCTATATCGTTCCATTTACATGGTGAACTGAAACATGACAAAAATTTGTTTGGTGCAACATAAATGGTTTTAAGTTTGTGGAGAAAAAAATTAAGCAGACGAAATCAATTAACTGAAACATTTGTTTGTGTTTTTCGCAATGCGGTCTCATTTTATGAATCAATTAAACGGGAGGCACAATTAAGCGGAACTCAATTAAACGGGTACTTTTGCATAGGAGGTTATACGGAATGATTTCGTTTCATGATTTTTAGTACAATTAAGCGGGAAACTCAATAAAGCGGGGCACAATTAACCGAAAACAACTGTACATATAACTGACCTGCGCAAAGCACTATCTTTATTTCTTTGTTTCAGGTATTTTTTATACTTTTGCAAAAGTATTCTGTTTAATCATTTAGGATAAAATTTTTTA
The DNA here is from genome assembly GCA_963576795.1 of Metopia argyrocephala. Lineage (NCBI taxonomy): Eukaryota > Metazoa > Arthropoda > Insecta > Diptera > Sarcophagidae > Metopia > Metopia argyrocephala. Next base: position 35,257,061 of record OY756211.1, read on the forward strand.
CAATAGAAAATCAAAATGAAAAGAATTAAAATAAACCAGGCCTGTGCAAAAGAAATAATGTAGTTGTGTTGGTGAGAAAATGAGCATTACACTGCAACTATATGAATTTTTTTTAATTAAAATTTATATGTAACATTTTATCTAAAAATTCAATTACTTTAAGAACAATTTATAAATACTACACTGCTATAAAGAATAAAAAGAACTTTTAATTTTTTAACAAAAAAAAAAAAAATTTTTTTTAATGTTATTTTTTGTATTCAATTTATTAAAAATTTTATAAAAATTATGAAAATATCACTGAAAAACTTTTAAATTATATTTTTAAATGTTTAATGATAAATAAGACATTGGTGATTACCAAGCGCATATATAATAATAAAATGTTTGAGTGCATTGCTATTAATTTTCTTCTCACTGTAAACAATAAATCAGCGTACATCCATTACGCATGTTAACTCATCGCTGTTTCAGTGGCGACTGAAAGCAAGAGCGTAAGAATACATGTGAGTTTAGCTAAGGCACAATTGTGTATGAAATTTTTATTTTTGCACAGGACTGAAATAAATCCAAAAATATGTTACAGTATTTTTCACAAATTTTAATAGTACATTTAGACTGAATAGTTAATCTCAAAAAAGTCGGATTATCTACTTAAAGCCCGTATGACACCTGATACTTTTTATTTTGTACAAAAAACGCTACCTTGAAGGCAAAAATATCGTAAAATCGCTTAATTGTAGAATAACACTATAAAGTTAGTAACACTAAAGTATTTTAAATTCTAAGGGCCACTTTTTGAGTTGGAGATTAGCGATTAAATTAACTTTAATCTTTGATTTCACTTTTTGGGTTGACATAATCTTATTGTTAATTGCTAGTTTAATCGACCGATGCTGGTAGTTTAATCTTAAGGGAGAACTGTCAAATTCCATGTGCGTAATATAAACAACTGTTGAAAATATTGTATCATTTATTCATTTATTTAATAGAAAGAAGAAAACACAAAAATTAAAAGTTAAATACAAATGTTTTTTACCCCACTCATATTCGATATAAGTTAGCGTATGCATTAATGATGTCACAAGTTTTATATGGACTTGAGGTCATATCTGGAACGAGTTCAACTAATATATCTAGGATCAAACGCATTGTTAACACGATTGTTCGATTTGTCTATAAAGTGGGACGTAGGGAACATATTTCTGGTTATGTTAAGACATTTTTGGGTTGTTCTTTTTTTGATTTTTTAAAATTGCGTTGTTTGATCTTATTTAATAGAATTATGAAAACTAGTAGACCAACCCAGGTATTTAACAGATTTTCCTTAAGTCATTCGACCAAAAATCCTCAAGTTCTTATCCCGAGGATTCGTAACTCATTTTTTGAAAAGTCATTTATAGTTAGGGTTGCCCGTTTTTGGAACTATTTACCAATTGAATTACGTATATTCTCACATTCGAATAATACTTTCAGGCTAAAACTGTGACTTATATGTGTAACGTTGAGGTTTAGTTTAAAAATTCGTTTTGATTTTCCATATTGGGGTTTTTCTTGTTTGTTTTCAAATTAAACTGCGTTACATAGTTTGCACATCACTATTACTACATCACTATTGATTTGGACCGTTTATTGTTCGTCTTTCTTTCAATTTCTAAATATTAATTATCTTCTTTTTTTATAATAATTTAGCATTATGGTTGGGAACCTATAAAATCTTTTGACCTAAGGCAAAGGGGATGAAGTAGACTTAAAGTCTTTGTTTGCAATACAGATTTTGAACCATAGTCTACGTACATAACTTTTTTTGCGTGCGGGCGTATATATTATATATTTTATACTATATGTATATATGTACAATATAATTATAATTTTTTTTATTATTTATGGAATTTGTTTCTTTAAATACCTTCTTATACTTAGGTGTTATTGCTAAGTAATATGTAATTTTGGCCTTGAAGGCTTGTATTACTTGAATGAATAAATAAATAAATAAAATAAAAATGGATTGTTCCCGTGCTGTTAAAAATTTAAATGATCACAAATATCGTTGGCCAGGTTCAGCACATGGTTTTTTTGCACTCTATAATGTTTTTTTTTAATTTTAATAAATAGGTTACTTCACTTGAAGTAAAATTCGAATTTTCATATTAAATATTTTTTCTTCACTGTTTGAAGACATCTTTTTTTATTAATGTTTTAACTCTATATTATGCTCAAAAATATTTGGCGGAATTATTTTTTCATTAATAACAAAAATAAAGTGTTATGAAAATGTACATATGTATATGTATGGTATACATAAGTAGAATGTTGTGAAAATATATTTGACATTTGCAAAAAAGAAGTTACCATTTGTCTTATTCAGTATGGCAATACTAATAGGTTTAAACTCTTACTCAAAAACACAAAACACAATTTATACCGGATTAAATTTAATCTTAGATTAGTTGACTAAATCGTAAACTTGACTTTAATCTTCAACTCAAAAAGTGGCCCTAAATGTCAATTTCAATGTAAAATATTTTAATTTGTTTTTGACAAACTCCACTTTTTTATCGATATCATTTCTAAATATTTTGACAATTCTGTATTGATGTGAATGTAGTTGAACTCTTTACACCCTTTATACTTTCTTATTATATTATATTTGCACTGTTCTCAAAATCAATATTAATACAAAAAAAAGTAGGTATCATACGGGCTTAATCAACTTTAAACAAACATTTTAATCTGGTTGTTTAAAAGTTAATCCAACTTTTTTTTTCAATAGTATTTTTATACAAACCTGAAAATTTTCACTCCTAATGCAAACACGCCCCAATTTTGTTTCCTTGTTGTGGTTTTTATTCGTAAAGTGACATTTAAGTAAAAAAATCTAAATAAAATATTTTTTTTTTAATTTGTCAAAGAGGTGAGTATTTATTATACATAAAATAAAAGTCAATAAAGGGAAAAGCTTTTTAAAATAAATTATTTTTGTTAAAATAACAAGAATTTCTGAAAATTGTGGAATAACCTGCCTTTGGTTCTGACAACAAAGTAATATTTTACGAAAAAAGATTTTCTTTTAAAGAAATGGAAAGTGAACAAATAGAATCTAGAAAGAGGTATGTCTGTATTAGGGTTGCCAGACGAGCCTGATTTGTCCTGATTGTCAAGTTTTTTAATGCGCGTCAAGTGTCAAGTGAAAAAGTGATTTGTCAAGGTTTTTTGTAAGTTAATTTTTTTTCAAATTTGTTCTAGCTACATATGTAATAATAATAAAGTAAGTTTAAATTTCTAAAAAACACATCGAAGAACACAACTTCCGACATAGAACTTACAAATGAAGATGATGAATGCACAATTGAAGGTTTATCCGAGGCATATTTGTATTTCATTCATAATGTGATGCACGAGTTCCAAGCTGCTACATAAAGCATTAAACACATAGACAACAGCAAGCAGCATGACAGCAAGCTGCAAATGTAGCCGACATTATTTGCTGCCATGCTATCGGCTACATAAATATTTTGAAGGCAGCAGCAGCAAAACAATAAAAAAACAAATAAAATAATTAACATGTGTTTGTTGTTGAAAAAAATATTTCAGTGATACCACTTTCAAGTGTACAAAATCGCAAAAATAAAATCGCTTGTTTAAAATGTACATATGTGAATATATTTTTTTATTTTAATTTTTTTATATATTATTAGTATTAAAAAACTTTACAAAACTCAATAACAAAATATATTTCTCGCTAATTTTACACATAATCTTTATAAAAAAATTAAAATTTAGCTCTCATCTCAAATTATTTGGCAATGTTGCCCGTTGAATTTTGAAATGATGTGTATTTCTCAATTGGTTTAATAATCTTTATCATTTAATTGATCTTTCTGAGAGTAATGAGTAATGTATGAAACTATTATCCATAGACATAAATAAATAAATAAAAATATATTTGAAAATAAATCTCCTGTTCACAAAGATATTTCGATGCATCAAAACGTATTTACTTCTTTGTTTTACATTCAGCTACTTTATCGCATTTCGCATCATACTATACAAGCATTTTTAACAACAATGCATATTGATCCTTGTAACTTTAACATCTTAAATTTAATTAAATAAATACCGACTTATGTGAAAAGTTTTTTAATTGTTATTTTCTTTATTAATAAACAATTTTTTTTCTTTGTAATAAAAAATATTTTTTAGGTCGTATTTATTTAACATTTTATATTGTATTAGCATCACTAATTAGTTTTTGCTGCCTCAAAAAATAGAAATTATTCTAAGTTGGGCAGCAGCAGCAAAGGTTTTTGTCTGGGGTTTTGCTGTGCTGCCTTTAAAATAATCGTTTCCATATAAACGTGTGTATTCTAATTTTGACAACTTGCTGACTGCTGCTTGCTGTCGTCTATGTGTTTAATGCTTTAGTTTTAGAAAGTGACTCCTGCACAATTGTAGAACTACATAACGTAATGGCCAATCTTATGAACAGTTAAAGCCGTATGAATGATAATTTTTATGGAAGCAAAGTTGCTACAATTATGAAATTCCTTTAACCTGTTGAAATAAGTACTTTCAAGTTCGAAGCAAATGAGTTTCTTAAGAGAGCTACCAGTTATTTAGCTGAACGGTGTGATTTTGGAGAAACATCAATATACAAACAAATTTCCTGTTTAAATATAAAAAAGTCCCTTCTGATTTGAAATAAGCTGTTAGAGCTTCCGAAATTATTAGGTATTTCAAATGACATTGACAATGATAAACTATATGCCGATTACTGTGTTCTTTGAGAAGTTTACGATAGTTTATCAAAAGATATACCAAATGATAGTATATGGTCATATTTTTTTAAAAAGTGTGTAGAAAGCAATCTTCAAAGTTTAAAAAAGTTGATCTCATTTGTGTTATCTATCCCAATAAGCAATGCCTTTTGTGAAAAAGCATTTAGTGTTCTAAATAATTTATATACCAAAGATAGGAATAGAATGTCCTTCGATCTTATAAAAGCCGAACTATTAATAAGAATAAATTTTAATGAGGATTGCAAAAACTTTCAAAATTTTTTAACAACACCCGATGGTAGAGAATGAATTAATTCTGTATCTAAGAATACGAAATATATGTGGCAAAATAAATAGAACCTATATTTTTTTTCTTAAGATAGTACCTATATTTTTTTTAAATAACACATAAGTTTTCTTTAAAATATACTTATTTATAAAGACTGAATTTTTATTGTTATATTGTTTTTTGTTTCTTTAACATTGTTTCTGTTATTTTTACTTTTTATATTTTTGTTTTTATCTTAATAATTTTTATAAAAAAAAAAATAAAAAATTATATAAAAACCAATAGTATGAGTGTATTTATTTGTCAAGTTTTTTTTTTCAAAATCAAGTTTTTTTTTGGTCAATGTCAAGATTTTTGGCAAATTGGATCTGGCAAGCCTAGTCTGTATGTATGATTATCATATTCACAAAATAAATCGTTATATGAACTATTAGATTTTGTTGTTTTTTTTTTCCAACGGGCTTAAAAGTAGATGTGATTTTGGTAGATTTTCCGTCATCCCGGTCTGTGAACCATATTGCTTAAGTATATGCAGATCACGTGGTTGAGTAGCAGTCGAGTTTATTTAGTTGTTTCTAAAAAAATAATATCGAGCCACCCACGTACATGCTTGTTCCCATAATAAAAAGAAGTGTAATAACAAATATTCTACCAAAATCTCATCAAATCCTTAAATATTATCTGCCTTAAAGTGATTCAATATTTTTAGAAAACGTTCAAAGAAAAGGAAGATCAAATATTCTTCTTAATATTCCTTTGGGACGATCATATTGATGGCTTTAGAGGCTACAGAAAAAACACCCATACATACGAGAAAATTAAGGGACAAATGGATTCAAATTTACAGCTGAAGAAGTGAAAATTAAAATTTAACTAATAGATACAAGTAGGTATACGAGGACAATTTAATTTATTGACCTCTCAGCAAGATTCCTCTGTGCGAAGTTTAAATATACACTAATTTCAATACTAAGCTCTTTTAACTTTTTTCTATGACAGGGTTCATGCCATATTAAGACCATACAAATCTTATTCAATTGATATGGATGAGAGCCTAGGTACTTTTTAATATTTAAATACCAATACTATAGAGTAATTCTTTATAAAACGACACGTCAGTTTATAAAAAATAATTTTTATTCATATTTGAAGTTGTGCAACCAACAACAAGTGAATTTAATTCGATGAGTAGCTTCCTGGTTGAATCTCTGGATGATGAGTTTTTAACTGAAGCTTTGGACGAATTTACAATCGAATCGTTGGGTGATAAAAACACTGGCCAGGCAAAAATACTTGCAGATGTTCCCCGAAAAAGAAAGAAACTAAATATGCAGAGTGAACTATTAAAACAAATAGATGAATCAAATGAAATTAAAAGAAAGAATTTGAACAAATAAGAAAATCTAACGAACAAGTTTTAAAAATAGAAAAAGAAATAGTTGAAAGGAAAGGGAGCGGAACAAGATTTTAAAATTGTTTTTGAATAATCAAAAGTAATATCAGCATGCAATATCAGTTAAAGTAATGTTTGGAATATTTTTATTCAATAAAAATAGTTTTGGTTAAAAAGCACAGTAGTTTATTTTAATACGGTGTGTCACTTTTTTACAGTGCTGTACCTATTTCAATTTGGAGTTGTTTTTATTTTTTCATCAATTCGATTGATACTGCTTTTCTTATTTCTAACCCCCTTGGGGTTGTAATCATAAACGAAGGGTTGAAAGTTTGGCTGTGTCCTTTGATTTCTTTCCAAATGATTTGTTAGAAGCAAATTATTAATTTCTTCATTTTGTTAATTTAAAAAATTATGTAAAACAAAGCAACATTTGACAATGTGATTAACGTTGTCAATTCGGTTATCAATTCCCTTTCCTATGCGCCGAAACCGTGCTTTTAAATGTCCGAAGGCATTTTCGACCACTCTGCGGCTTTTAGAAAGTGCATAATTGATATTTTTTTGCTCGATGGGAGTCTCTGTTCGGAAAGGATACGGTTTCATCATCCATTCCGACAATCGAATTGCAGAATCTCTTATTAATATTTCGGGGACCTTAACACCGTTTATTATAATATAATTTTCCCTAAGTATTGAGTTTTCTAATTTCTTCCTTAATTGCGACCACTCGAAAATGGCTGAATCGTTGCATCTTCTTGGACATCCAACATTAATATATAAAAGTCTGTATCTATAGTCCACCACAGCTAACAAAACTACTGAGTACCACCCTTTGTAGTTGTAATAATCGGTGGCTTCTGACACTGGAGGATGCACTTCAATGTGGCATCCGTCTTCAAAAATATAAAAGAATTAATTGTTAATATGAGATCTTCAGATGTTGCAATATACCTATAGCTCCTAAACACTGAGGAAAAAAACCTTCCACACATTCTTTAATTTTAGACTCATTAATGAAATTTGCTGGTAAGTAATCTGAAGAAAGAGCATTCCAAGCCTCAATACAGACATCTTTTAAGATTACGAAAACACTTGCCTTGGAAGCTCTGAACATGTGAGCTATAGAGGCATATTCTGAGGAAGATTTTACGGTATACAAAGCAATAGCAATTCTCTTTTCCAGTAGAATACACTTTCTCCAGCTAGTGTCACTTTCTACAATTTCAAACATTTTTAAACACAATAAATCGAATACTTGTCGTTTCATTCTAAAATTTTCTATGTGGAATGTCCTGCTCCCAAAAAGACCCATGTCGCATCTAAAGTAAATACTTTTTATTAAATGGTGCATTAAAAATAATAATTACTTACGTTGTAACGACACGTTTACGCTTGTTGCTGGGGTAGTTCAGCGGTGTCCAGTGGTTACATAAATAAGAACACTATCTATATTGTTAAGGATTGCAACCCATTAAGAATATTTGCCACTCACTCTCCAAGAAGTAAAAAGGAATCAATAGTCGATATTGTTAGGGATGGCCACCACTAACAATACTGATCACTCACAGTCCGGCAAATACAAATAAAATAATAAAAGCAACAATCACTATTGTTAAGGATAGACACCATTAACAATACTGATAGACACCATTAACAATACTTTACTGTCCAAAAAAAAAAAAAAAAAACAAAACAAAAATGACAACAATCACTATTGTTAAGGATGGACACCATTAACAATACTGATCGCTTAATGATTAAACAGAATACGACCGCAACTTCAGGCAAAAACGTCTCTCAGAGAAAACGTGCCCAAAATTAAAACGACGGCCGCAACTTCACGAACTGTCATTTATTGTTTTTACATTTCTTGCTTGTAAAGCTATTAAAAATTAAGATTATGAGAGTTTTTGCAAAGAATTGAACTTATATTTGATAATTTAATCATCTTTACACACTTTTTCAATTATTTTTACTAAAATATCACTCATTTTATTTAAGAAATTCTAAAATTTATTAATTTACTAGCTGGTGTGACCCGGCGTTGCCGGGTTCACCCCAGCTAGGTTTTTGAGAAAATACATAATATTTTTAGTAAACCCAACTCTGATACATATGTATATATACATGTGCACAGATGTCAGGACCTCGCAAATATATGTTCTCAAATATCATATTGTTGCTAACTTACCGTTTGAAAATAGAGCTTCACACCAAAATTACCAATGAAATTAGCAGCGAATTTGAACTGTGGCCGTTTTTTTTTTTTTTTTTTGGAATATTTTAGAATTTTTTTTTTCTATTCTTCTTATTTGGCCACAGACCATTCCAAATTGGTACGAATCATCGAAATCGGTCCAGCCGTTCTTGAGTTATAAGCGGAGTAACTAACGCCACTTTCTTTTATATATATAGATATAGAAGTATTGTGTGAACCCTGTATTTTAAAAATATGACGTCATTTTTTTTTTTTTTTGGAATATTTTAAAATTTTTTTTTTGCTATTCTTCTTCTTCTATGAAATTTAATAGCCTAAGATCCTAATACTGAATTAATCACATAATCTATTTCCAATAGATTGTGTTTTAAATAGAAATATAAAAATATGAATATGTGTAACACAAAGAACTCTGATGAGACCTTTCGTAGCTGGGTCGAAAACTAGTTAAGTTCTGCTAGTGTTTGTACATATTCCTTAACGGATGTTAATTCTCATAATACCAGTATTAGGATCTTAGGCTATTAAATTTCATACAATAAGTATAATAAAGATCCATTATAATACTCGAATTTAATTCGAAAATGTATAATAATTATAAATTTGCTGGCCACAGCACATAACCCATTACTGATTAAAAATTGGTAATAAAAGGGTAAATTAGAAAATAAATATGTAATTCCGGTTACTTAGAATATGGCAACACTTACATTGAAAAATATGTTGAATTTGAATAAATTTCAACTAATAGTTGAATATGAAAAAATGTTCAGTTCATAAAGAAAAAAGACTGGTGAGAATAACATTCAAATATAATTCACATAATCTATTTCCAATAGATTGTGCTTTAAATAGAAATATAAAAATATGAATATGTATAACACAAAGAACTCTGATGAGACCTTTCGTAGCTGGGTCGAAAACTAGTTAAGTTCTGCTAGTGTTTGTACATATTCCTTAACGGATGTTAATTTTCATAATACCAGTATTAGGATCTTAGGCTATTAAATTTCATACAATAAGTATAATAAAGATCCATTATAATACTCGAATTTAATTCGAAAATGTATAATAATTTATTAATTTATTTAAACTTTCAAATGTTTTTTCGATTTTCTTTTGTTCTTATTTTTCTTTGCGCCAACAACAAAAACCAATGGGTTTGTTTACAAAATGTTTGAAGTTTAATAAAAGTGTGGTAACGTTGTTGAGAGAATTTGTTTCTAAAAATGAGAGCATAAGAAAAATCGCTGTCAAAATAAAATAGATTCTATTTCATGACTGCATTCTCCAGCGTTTTTATCCGTCAATTTGTATAGAAAAAAACGTCATGCCCCAGTTCTGTTTAATCATTTACTATCCAAAAATAATCTATATTGTTAAGGATGAACACCATTAACAATATCGTTCAACAGTCCGTCAACCCCTAACTCTCTGTTATGTATTTTCAGCCTTTTATAGCCAGTCGTTGTGGTGTACATAATAGCAATAATATGATACCAACCATGGTGAAATTACTTACAAGGTGGTGGCCATGGTGGAATTACTTACAAAGTGGTGTTGCCAACCCAGCTGAGTTTTTTTTTTGGTCATACCGGTGCTGTCAAAAGTTTTGTTTGTATTTATGTTTTGTTTACATTTTGCTTTGTGTGTATTCGTGTTTTTGTTTTGGTGTAGAGACATGTATGTTGTTAACAATACACACACACACTTCTCACATGTGCTTTTTTAATTCACCATACCTGCTTTTGACATTAAAGAGCTGAAAAAACAAAAACAAATTCCCTGTTGTTTATGTACTATATTCACCTGCCACCACCTTGTAAGTAATTTCAAATTGTTTATGTACTATATTCACCTGCCACCACCTTGTAAGTAATTTCACCATGGTGGTGGCAGGTGAATATAGTACAAAAACAACAGGGAATTTGTTTTTGTTTTTTCAGCTCTTTAATGTCAAAAGCAGGTATGGTGAATTAAAAAAGCACATGTCACAAGTGTGTATGTGTATTGTTAACAACATATATGTCTCTACACCAAAACAAAAAACACGAATACACACAAAGCAAAATGTAAACAAAACATAAATATAAACAAAACTTTTGACATTAGCGGTATGACCATGGTGAAATTACTTACAAGGTGGTGGCAGGTGAATATAGTACAAAAACAACAGGGAATTTGTTTTTGTTTTTTCAGCTCTTTAATGTCAAAAGCAGGTATGGTGAATTAAAAAAGCACATGTGAGAAGTGTGTGTGTGTATTGTTAACAACATACATGTCTCTACACCAAAACAAAAACACGAATACACACAAAGCAAAATGTAAACAAAACATAAATACAAACAAAACTTTTGACAGGAGCGGTATGACCAAAAAAAAAACCCAGCTGGGTTGGCAACACCACCTTGTAAGTAATTCCACCATGGGTATGACAAAAAAAAAACCAGCTGGGTTGGCAACACCACCTTGTAAGTAATTCCACCATGATACCAACCATGGTGAAATTACTTACAAGGTGGTGGCAGGTGAATATAGTATAAAAACAACAGGGAATTTGTTTTTGTTTTTTCAGCTCTTTAGGCTGTGTTTGAAACGGTAGCAAAGTTCTCTTGTTAGTAAAATTTTGACAGTCTTGAGGTGAATAAAATTTCACTAGCCTTAGGGGCTAGTAAAATTTTTGACATAAGCATAGAAATATTTGACAATGGAAGAAAAACAGAACAAATTAAAAAAAATATAAAATAATTATTAAAATATTGCATAAAAGTAAAGAAGTATACAAAGTTTACTAAAATTATTAAAAAAAACTAAAATGGAAGAAGAAACCGTAAAATAAAAATAATGAAGTAAAATAAAAACTAAAACATCAAATAAATGCAATCTTCTAATCTACAGAAAAATTGGAATGAGTAATGGAATATACATTGTTAATTTATTCATTTTTATATAATTTTTTAATTAATAAATTTAATAAAAAAAGAGTTTTTTTTTAATAATAAATGTCAAAATTGTATGCTGTCAAAAAAGTTTTAATTTCACACAGCAGAAAGAGAAAAATTTTTTACCACACAAAAATTTATTTTTACCATAGAACTTTGCTACCGATTCAAATACAGCCTTAATGTCAAAAGCAGGTATGGTGAATTAAAAAACACATGTCAGAAGTGTGTGTGTGTATTTTTAACAACATGTGTGTCTCTACACTAAAACAAAAACACGAATACACACAAAGCAAAATGTAAACAAAACATAAATATAAGCAAAACTTTTCACAGGAGCGGTATGACCAAAAAAAACCCAGCTGGGTTGGCAACACCACCTTGTAAGTAATTCCACCATGATACCAACGTACAACTCACCACGATGAGAGTACACAAACAAGCAACACTACGCAACAGAGAGTAAAAATAAAATAAAAATCATGGTGGAATTACTTACAAGGTGGTGGCAGGTGAATATAGTACAAAAACAACAGGGAATTTGTTTTTGTTTTTTCAGCTCTTTAATGTCAAAAGGATGTATGGTGAATTAAAATGCACATGTCAGAAGTGTGTGTGTGTATTTTTAACAACGTACATGTCTCTACACCAAAACAAAAACACGAATACACACAAAGCAAAATGTAAACAAAACATAAATATAAACAAAACTTTTGACAGGAGCGGTATGACCAAAAAAAAAACCCAGCTGGGTTGGCAACACCACCTTGTAAGTAATTCCACCATGATAAAAATAAAAAAAAACAAAAACAAATTCCCTGTTGTTTTTGTACTATATTCACCTGCAACCACCTTGTAAATAATTTCACCATGATAAAAATAAATGGTAATATAACCCGGGGTCTACACCTGATATCAACTTTGATATGATATGAAAGAAAACGTCGGCAGAGAAAATAAAATGCAATTTTAATATTTCTCTTCATATCTAACAACAGGAACACGTTGATGTTGAAATATTATAATATTTCATTTTTTTTGTACAGCAATGAAAGAAAGAACATGTCGGAGTATTTTATTAGTGGAAATTTGTTTAAAAATAAAGTGAAAATTTTATAAAAATTAAATAATTTTGTGTATAATTATTATTAATTAATATATTTTTTTTATTTTTTTATTATTTTATTGCTTTTTTATTGAATTTAAAAAATTCAATTTTAGTTTTTTTGTTTTGTTTCTCTATATGAGCTGTTTTTGACAGTTCATATCATGATATTGTTTTGATAATATATATTATGATATCGATATCATAATAGATATTATGATAGCTGATTCGCAGTCTACACGTAACAAAATTATATCGGCTATCGAATTTGACGTACGCAGATATAAAAATATTTCGTTTCATATCTCGTGGTGACCCCGGGGAAGAGAATGAAAATGGAATGTGACCACCATTGTTGCCAATTTGACCTTTTTCTCGTCAAATCTGACGTTTTTGCAATGCCAATTACGGGAAAAAATGGTTTTTAGCGGTTAGCGTGAAATCTGGAGTTTTTTACGGCGCTTTAGCGTTTTTTCCAAGGTTGAATTATATGGTATAAGTCATGGCGCAATTATCATAAGGTGCCTTTGAGATTACAACAAGTAAAACAGTAACAAAAACAACACAGCATTTTGATGCTTGTTAGGGTAGTTAACTGTCAAAAAAACCAAAACAAAAAGTATGAAAACAAAAACAATGTACATAAAACAAAGCAAAAATTGACAACTATATTCACAAATTGGCTGAAAAAAAAGTAGCTCAGCTGCCATGTCAAATGCACCTTATAATCAATACGCCATGGTATAAGTAAAAAAAATGTAACATGTATTTGTATTCGAGAGTCGAATAACGGTTAATAGAATAAGTACAAAGCAAAAATCTAAAACGTAAAGCTTAAATCTATTTCAAATTAAAGTAAAGTGTTGTGTTAAAAATAAGAAGGCAGAAAAAGAAAAAAATCAAAAAAGTAAGTACATGACAAAAAAGGGTAAAATTGTTACAACATAAATTATATGAATATACGTAATTTTAAAACCTACATTTAAATTGAATTTCCTTTAAATAGTTATGGCACCGCAGTATCGACAAAAATTTCGCAACGAATGGCTGGACCATTATAAGCTTAAAGGATGGCTAACAAAAAATGAAAAAGATCCGACAAAATTTTTGCAAGTATTGTAAATGTGCCTTATCCGGAAAGTTGAGCGATTTAATTAATCACGGAAAAACCCAAAAACATAAAACCGCAGCCTCTTTAAGAGGTTCATGTTGGCGGAAATTTGACTTTCAACCCGTTATAGTTGAAAGCTCCAAAAAGCAGGAAATTGCATTAAACGTTTTGTCACTTCCTTGATCCAAAGCAGACGTTCAAAGAGTGTTTACCCAAATCAACCTAGTTAACACCAAACTACGAAAAAGGCTACTAACCAGTACAGTCAATGATGTGCCTCGAGTAAGGTAAATTTACTTTTAACACATTCATTTAAAATTATATAAATTTTATTTTAAGAATTCTCAAAAACCTAAATAAATTTAAAAAAATATATATATTTCTAAATCGTTCCATTAATTAAAGGAAAATGGAAAAATTAAATCAATTACGTAATTTCTATAAAAAGTTTTTAAAAGCAATTTATTAAATTTTGTGGTTTTTTAGTTTTATTCAATAAAATTTTTGAATATTGATTTAATACATTTTTGCAATGTAATTTTTTGTAAACGAATTCAATTTTAATTACAGATACGGTCTCAAACTTGAGAATAAATGTTGTTTTGATTATGAATTTCCAAAATCTGTTTTAAGCGAAGTAGGTACAATGGCAACTTATAAATAAAATGCTGAAGACTGGCACTATATTTTTAAAAATACCTAATTTTGTTTGTAAATGATTAAAAACAATTCAATAAAAAATACATATGTGGACTTATTTTAATTTTATTTTACCAGCTATTTTTATTAAACGTAAATTCAATTTTTTCATATTATTTATTTGACGGTTTTATAAAAAATTAATTTAGCGATTATTAAACCCCAATTTGACGGGAAATTGTGAAAATATTTTGGCAGCACTGGTGACCACCGTTATGTCTGAAGAAATAACATAAGGAATGTAGGTATTAATTCTAAATAATATTGTATTTATAATTCATAGTATTGGAAATAAAATTAAGTGCAATTAATTCAATTCATTTGCTGGTGGGCCAAGATGGGGGTGATGGTATCGGCGACTCGTTGGGTTGTAATAGAGGGATGTGCGCCACTCTGGTGGATGGGATCGGGTCGTCCTCCCCATTTTTTTGTGCTTCAGCGAAACTGCAGTCAACCCCTGCCAGGTGTTGTAGGTATGGCCCGGTTTGGGCTTTCATTTCTGTATATGGGCGATACTGGCGTCGGCTCCACCACTTTGTAGATATTTTGTGGGGTGAATGAGCATTCTGGAAGAGTTAAGGGCGAAGCTGGCTTGGCTTTGGGTACTATGATTCGCGCTCGCCAATTTCTCTCGTAGCACTGCATGCCCAGGTACTGGAATTGTCTGTCCTCGATGTCCCAGGAACAGAATGCCTTTCGCCGCGGGGGTGTTGGTGGTCGAAAACTTTCGTTTTCCCAGTCTAGGGAGGAAAAAGAGCTTGGTGGAGATGGGTCCCTTGCGGATTGTATGTCTACCGTTAAACCACTTGCTCCACAGAACGTTCGAGCAAATTCGAGGATGAGGGGATCTTCTAAATCTTCCAGGGAAATGGGGAGGTCATCTACGACAAAGCAGTCCTTTTCGAAGATAGGGGACATGGTTTCCGACGCTTCGCTTGCAGCCCTTTTTGGTACCTTCCTTGTGAACGTTAATGGTGGTGGGGGTGGGACGGTTCCTTCTTCCTCATCGACATCGTCTACCTGATCGGACCATATTTGTGAGATGGCCGGTTCGTGGCAACATGTTTCATGGTGGCCCGTTTCATGCGAGTTAGGTCTGCATGGTGTGGTGGTAGCCATCCGAAAGTAGTGGGTCCTAGTGGCTGTACTATTGTCGACTTCGGGGCCATAATTTTTCGGTGGGCCCTGATGTTTCGCTTTAGGTGTCCGTTGCCTTTTTTTTAGGTGCAACCTTTAGAGGTACTTGGTGATTCGTCGTCCTCGAGAAAAATCGTATGCCTCCTTTTTTCTTGCTCCTGTTTCATATTTTGTCGGAATTTTTTCCGCGTTCTTTCAAATTTTTGTTCAGCCGTCTCCATCTGTTTGTCAGTCGTTCTTGGGATGTGTTTATGCGACCTATGAAGTGTGAGAGAAAAAAGTTGATTACTGGGGTGATATAACTTCAGTTCATTTAAATGTGCTGTGCGCTTTTCTCTAGTTTCTACGTCCCTAATCTCTACAATGACTGGGGAGATAAATCCCACGACAATGTATGGACCCTTGTATTTAGGTGTCAATTTGGCGGCGAAATTATCGGCTTTTGACAACGGATGTTGGCGTACTAGCACGTTGTCACCTATTTCTGGTTTCCAGCTTCGGCGCCGTAAATCATAGTGCCTTTTCTGTTTTTGTAACGCCTTTGCTAAGTTACGCCTTACAATTTTAAAGATTTCTTTGAGTTCGTTTGCTCGCTCCTCTGGACCCAGACAGCGTGCTCCTGAGCCTACAGTAACTTCAACGTAAAGTGCCTTTGGTAACCTAGGGCTCCTTCCCTGGGTCAAGAATGCAGGGGTGTATCCAGTCGATTCGGATTCGCTGGTATTTATTGCCAACATTATTTCTGGCAATGACTTGTCCCATTTATTATGACCTTCGATTGAGAATTGTGCGATTATTGTTCGATTTACCCTCTCAGTTGGGTTTTCTTGTGGACTATATGGGACTGTGAACTGTTGTTGTACTCCGATTTCTTTGAGATAATTTTTCAAGATATGTGACGTAAACTGGGCGCCATTGTCAGAAATAAGGTTTTTTGGAACTCCGTACCTAGCGATTATTCGCTCCCGTAGTGCCTTTACTATCCCTTCTCCGGTAGCTTTTCTTAAAGGGACAAGTTCTACCCATTTCGAAAAATTATCGAAGAGAACTAATAGCATCGTGTTTCCGTGTTTTGTTCGTGGCAGGGGTCCAATGAAATCAGCACAAATCAGCGACCATGGTTCATTCTGAATTTGCGTTAACATTTTTCTGGCGGGTTGTTGTTGTGAAACTGTATACTGTTGGCAAATGGTACACTGTCGTACGTATTGACCTACATCGCGGGCCAGTAATAACGGCTTGAGACCTTATTAAGCGTCTTCCTAATGCCTAGGTGACCGCCAGTGGTGCTGTCGTGGGTCTCCGTCAATACTTGTTGACGTTGGTAAGTGGGTACGCACAGTTTCCATGGGGTGGAATCTTCGTCATTAATTTCCCGTGCAAAATGGCGGTACAATAGATTGTTGACGATGGCGTATTCAGAAATTTTTTCGGGATTTTTCAGTACTGCTTCCAGGATTCCTTCATACCATGAGCAAATATTAGACTGTCGCGCCTGCACCAGATTCACCTTCGCAATTGGCTGTTGGGAGAGGGCGTCTGCAACAACATTTTGTTTCCCCTTCCGATATCTGATATCAAATTGGTGTTGCTGTAATTCTAACGCCCAACGTGCTAGTCGTCCGTTATGACTTGGAACTTATATCCCTCAAGGTAGGGTCTCATTTTACGGATGCCCCATACGATTGCCAGGCATTCTTTTTCTGTAGCCGAGTAATTTTTTTCGTCTCCGTTCAAATGTCTGCTGGCGTAGGCGATAACGCGTTCTTGACCATCAATCTCCTGTGTCAGCACGGCTCCTAATCCGCTATTACTCGCGTCTGTCTGAAGGGAAAAGGGTTGGAGAAATCAGGGCAGGCTAATACCGGCGATTTCGTAAGATAATCTTTTAACGCCTCGAACGCCTCCTGTTGTTCAGGTCCCCATTTCCAGTGCTTACCCTTTTTTAGAAGCTGGGTGAGTGGTTGGGAAATTTTTGCAAAATTTGGGACGAAGCGTCGATACCATGATGTGATTCCCAGGAAACGACGAACACCTTTTATATCCTGGGGCCTGGGAAGTTGTACGATGGCTGCGATCTTATCGGGGTCGGTCTTTATGCCTTCACTCGTAATGACGTGGCCTAGATATCGGGTTTCTGATTTGAAAAACTCACACTTTCTATATTGATCTTCAAGTTTGCTGCCCTTAGTCGACGAAATACTTCCTTCAGGTTGGTTATGTGTTCTGGAACAGTTTTACCAATTACAATTATATCATCCAGGTACGCGAACACGTGTGGTTCCATATCCGGTCAAATAACACTGTCCAGGGCCCTTTGGAAAGTCGCTGGAGCTGAGTGTAGACCAAACGGCATTACCCGCCACTGATACAGTCCCCGACCAGTAACTGCAAATGCAGTGTATTTCTTGCTGTCCTCGTCCATTGGGATCTGCCAGTATCCATCTTTGAGGTCCAGACTGCTAATAAATTTGGCATTACGAAGTCTGTCGAGAATGGTGTCTATCCGCGGAAGTAGGTAAGCATCTGGTATTGAGCGGGCGTTCAGTTGGCGAAAATCCATACAAGTCCTTCACGTCTCATTCTTCTTTTTCACCAAAGTAATAGGGAATAAGTATGGGCTGCGTGATGGCTCAATACAACCACGTGCGAGCAAAGAATTTACTTCCTCATCTATGATCGCCTGCATGGCTGGATTTCGAGGGGCGTATCTGATCTTGACTGGGCGGTTATCTTTCATGATAATTCGATGTGTAGCCGCTGTTCAGAGGCCTTTTAGCACACAAGCCAGCACAATGTATTGTAGTTTTAAAGTAACGTAGAAAATCGACTCCCAGAATAATAGGTTCCGTAGCCTCTTCTATTACAAGGATTGCATTCTTTTTATATTGCCAAAAGTTATGGGGACTTGTATTGCTGTCGAAATTCGTTTCTTTGATCCATCAGCTAGAACTACTTCAATATTCGTGTTCACACATTTCGGTTTGGGTCGCATCTGTCTTATAAAAGAAGGCATCACATCACATCACAAAGCTGCGTGTGGCCCCTGTATCCACGATGGCAGTGCTTGGTCGTTGGTTAAATAGTATCGTAGCTTGTAGTTTCTCGCCTTCCCACGATAGGTAAGTCGATTGTGATTCTTTTAATAAGGTATTAGACGTTGCAATGTTGGACGATGATGGTTGGTTGAGCATACGATGGTGTTCGTTGCGGCTCGGATGCGTTGTGGAGGGTATACTTTCTAAGTCTGCAGCTAAAGACAGCAGATCATCTTGATTGTTAAAATCTCTTCTTCTTATATACAATTGGTAGTCGGGTAACGAATTTCGAAAAATTATCTCCAACTGCTCCTGGGCATTCAATTGAGAGTGATACATCAGGTCTTGCATGTTCAACAGGTAGCCCTTGAAGCACTCACGATGTCGCTGGGTACGCCTACGGATCTCGTCCTGTAGTTTCTTAAAGTAGCGTGGTGGGAGAAAGAAACCAAGGAAGTCTTTCTTAAACTGATGCCAATGTTCCCACGTTTTCCGGTTGCTTCTAAACCAAACTAGTGCTTTGTCTCTTAAAATTTCCGACATCATAGGGATAACAGCATTTAGATCTATGTCGTACATATCGGCTAACTCCTCCAGACGGTCGGTGAATTTTAGCACCTCCTTTCCTCCATCATATTTGACTCCCTATTTTCTTACTACTTCGATGGTAGCGATCCGGTCGTCGTGAGTATGGGTTTCAATATTATCTTTTGGTTTAGGTTCTGTGTTCGATGATCTCTCCTCAGAGATAGGTGGTCTACGGCCATTGGGCTCACCCACTGGTGTGGTGAGGGAGATACTGGGGGGATCACATTGCTCATGTACTTTTTGCCACGCGCGGAGTTTTTCATTTACTTTTTCATCGTGGTCGGCCACAACAAACTTAGCCAATCTACGCAGCATCTCATCAACGGTACCAGTACCATCTTGTGCACATTGTGACAGGTAGCTCACCAGATCATCTTTTCTTAAGGCGTAAACCCACGATGTTTTTAGCGCCTCACATTGGTTCATCATGTTGATTTTTATTTTATTTATATTTATATCAAAGTGTATATATATATATATATATATTTTTTTTTTTTTTTTTCTGTGTGACAACGTGTGTCCATTGTATTCTGTTATTCAGCATTAAAATATAATAAAGTTGCAATTTTTTTTGAAAATATATGCTTTGTACTAGAGCTGCTGTCGAACCTTTCTTAACGTGCATATTTTTAACTTATACTTTTTAATGCCACAAATATAATTGGTTAATTTTTTTCGATATTCCATACTTATGTGAACAAATTAAAAAAAAATTAATCAAATGTCAAAGTTAATCTAAAAATCAATGTCTAAACGATCTAGATTAAAAAAGTTTATTAACTCTAATCAAGTAGATTAATTTTGCTGTCTAAACACACTATAAAATAATATAACGAAATAATATGTTTTGTGAAAAGTCTGGTATTACTTTTTGGTTTTAGAATTTAACTCAAAAAGCTCTCATTCCATACAGCGATTCCGATGATTCTTCGACTGAATTAAATAATGATACGAATATTTCAGAATTTACGAATGAAATTGAAGAAGAAACAAAAACTGTTACCGAAGAGGCTCTAAAATTTGAAAAATCGTGATACTTCGGTTTAGCCTAACGATGTAAAATAAAAGATGTGGACACTCTTGTGGTGATAAGTTTACCGAATCAGATCGATAACAAATAATTTAACATTTTTAGGGCATCAAGCGAGTAAGCATTCAAAGACGAAAGGGAGATGGTAACAAAAGGCAGTACCGCTATTTTATTAGTTTTAATAAAACCACTACAAACGATTTTAAAATCTGCAAGAAATAACTCAAACCATTTTAACACCTTACATGAAGAATAAAATCAAGTTTCAGTGACTTTCAAAACTGTTCATAAAAACAAATAATTTAGAATTTCTTTCGATTAAAGTTGTTTATTGCTAAATTATGTGAATGTTTTTATTTATACATAATTTAGTACATATTGTCTTAAATATAAATGATACAAACCTAATTTGAGAAAGTATTTCTTTAAAATATAAGGAAAATAATAGATATATTTTTGTGAATTTTAATTTTACCAAACTAGCTCTGATGCTCTGAAATATTTTTGGTATACTATTTATTAAAATTTGTAAAAATATTTTGGATCTCTCCTCATTCATCACTGTTCAAAGCTCCTCTAGATTTTTCGGAACTGAACTTTTTTTTTTTTTTTTTTTGGTATACTATTTATTAAAATTTGTAAAAATATTTTGGATCTTTCCTCATTCATCACTGTTCAAAGCTCCTCTAGATTTTTCGGAACTGAACTTCTCATTATAATATTTTTTAAGATATTCCCTAGATTTTCTGTTGGATTGAGGCCCCGTGATTCTGCAGGCAATTCCATACACTTAATATTTTTCTCATAAAGCCACCTTAGCTTTATGTTTAGGACCATAATCTTTTATTTAAAATCTGTTAACAAGAATTCTTCTAAGTTTTCGCTAAGAGTTTTCAAAGCATTTAAAAACAAATTCACATAGTCTTCCACTTACCTAAAAAAGACAAATGTGTCAATTAAAACAACTTAGTGAATTCAAGAGAAAAGTATAAAGTGCACGCACACAATAGATAAAGAGAAGTCCAGGCAAATTTGTTATGCGTTAGATTTGATTTTCAAAATATTTTGAATAAACCTCATGGAAAAAGCATACGAGGGCTGATTGATATTGAAGCTACCTAAGTAGGAAAAAAACATTTTTTTTTTCAAAAACCATTCATTTCTCAACATAGTCTCCTTTTAGCTCAATACACTTAGTAAGACGATTTTTCAACTTTTTTATACCATATGAATAATACGATTTTGGGAACTCCTCAAAATACACATTAGTTCCAGTAATCACAGCGGATTCGTCATTGTTATGCGTTAGACTTGATTTTTAAAAAATTTTGAATAAACCTCATGGAAAAAGCATACGAGTAACATTATTCTATTCATGAAACTATGCATACTATAATGAGAGCGTTTACGAAAATGACACCAGAAATGGTAATTTCCTTTTGTGGGGAGACAGTGATGGAGATGAGGCTGTAATGAAATTTCCAACATTATTTTCTAAAACTTGTAGATGAAAAATAAACTCCCTCTTTGATCAGCCTTTCCTGGGACAGCTGCGCAGGCCAAAATCGTAAAAGAGCTATGCTTGCTACCTTAACTTATTTTCTTGAAAATTCAAATTATATAAACAATATCTGTGGACATTTGACAAAACGTCTTCTTTCTAAATCAACAACTTTTCAGTAGAGCAAAAAAAAGAAATAAAAAACAACAGTTAAAAAGGCTAATAGAAGTTATTGCTTAGAAAATTAAAGAAATTTTGAACTTGGATATTATACACAAATACTTAACGAACATCATGCGACCTTTTTTCCCTCTAGAAGCAACAGTTTTCTTTAAATCGACAAAAAATAATTTAAGACTTTTTGTTAAATAGATTTTAAAGAAAAAAATTAGCTTCCACCATACAAGTCGTTTTGTCAAAATTTTTTTGATTAAATTTGAAAATTATCTTAATCGCTTAAGTCAAGACAAGTTGTTTTGTTAAAATGAAATATAAAAAAAAAGTTTGAAAGAAGTTGATCTGGAAAATATATTTCGGCTTTATTAAAAATTTCTATTTTTCCCTACAATATGCAAATAATTATAAAATAATAATAAAAATTAAATAAAATTTTTTATAGACATTAAATTTTTCAAATTATTCTTAATTCTCTGAAAGAAGTCGTTTTGTCAAATTGAAATTGAGGGATAGTCTGAAAGAGGTCTATTAGTCAACTGCATATCTTGCGTTCCAAAGGTCGTAGAAATACGAGGATTAGAGCAAAATAAGGACAAGGAAATTCTATATTTACTATAAAAATCTTGGAAAATTGTCTTATTTCGAGAGAAGAAGTTTTTTCAAAATTCCACAGATATTAAGATAACGTTTTTATATCATGTTGACTATCTAAGCATTTTTTCGCGATAGAACTGTTTCGTCTCCAATAATTTGGATTCCGAACGTTTTTATGAATCCGAAAAATGTAGTTGAATTGTGTGCATACATATAAATAATTTGGCAACATTATCAAATGTTAAGTCACATTGTGGCCAAGGCCCATTAATACAGGTCATTGCATCTCTACAACAATACAACTATAGAAAAAACCACACGCATTTTGTGTCGCCTGATCTACCCGTAACTGTCAAAATTATAAAAGGTTTTTGTAGAAAATGGTGGGAAAGACTCTAAAATCAGTGCTGCCACCGTCCGTAACATTAGGTAAACAAATTTCAATAAAAAATTCAATAAATTAAAACTAAACATTTAAATGTCGGCTAATTTTATACATATAAAATTCAATTTCAACATACTTCTATGATGTAATTTCTAAAATAAAGTGAAAGTCTTCCATATAAAACATATTGTTACGAAGAAATAATTTTGTAAAACAAAATCATAATTGCATTCCCTTAAATTAGTGTTTTCACTATTTCTAACATTTGGGCTATATAAAAAAATTATTACAATAAGAAAATACATGCTTGAACCTACAATATTAAAATGTTTAGTTAAAACTATTATTATTCATTTAAAATAAAAATACAATTTTCTTCTTAAAAAAAGAAAAAACACAAATAGATAATATATATGTAAGAAAAATTAGCCAACTTTGATTAGATATAGCCAATATGGCAACACTGATTGAAAACATAAACATTCAAATAAAAACAAAAAGATAAAAATGTAAACAAACTTTGACGTTTACAGGTAGGTTTACAAAAATCAGCCTGGGAGATGCAATGACCTGTATTAATGGGCCTAAATTGTGGCAATCGTTTACGAAAACAGCTGTTGAAAACTTTTTATTACAATTCTATAAATAATAAATTACATTTAAATTGGCAGTAAAAGTAAATTTAAATGTTTTTAAAATAAAATAAATTAAAAATTTTCTTTTCTTTATATTCTGCAGCTGTAGAACTCTGATAAAATTAATATATAATTCTGATAAAAGAGATGACAATGCTATACAAACTGATTCCGATAATCATTATAAAATATGCCAAAATAAAGCAAAAAGAATTATTTAAATTAATCTTGCTTATTAAAAATAAATTAAAAAACCTTTTTTTCTACTGATAAAAGTAATTTCAGGCATTTTTCATGAATTTCGTTCATGAAAATAAGAGTGGTTTCAATACGTTCATTTTTGTCCTCTTCTGAAGTACCAAATTATAACTTTTCCTGGGGCTCGAACCTGAGCCTTCAGCATTTATATATATCTGATTATTTTACTTTGTGACGACAAAAGGCGGAGACCTTTTACTTTTACTGATATTATCGAATTATATTGCTATCCTTATCATTATTATTTTAATTAGAATAATATTATTTTCATGGGCAGCCGAAACTAAAGGCAGATGGACAGCCAGATTTATTCCACATATGGAAATCTGGATTAAAAGGACAGCGGGAGAGGTGAACTACTACCTGACCCAAATGCTTTCGGGACACGGATACTTCCGAAAGTATCTACACACAGTAGGCAAATGCAGCACCCCTTACTGCCTATACGAAGAGGATGATCAGATTGATGACGCAGAACACACTTTTTTCAAGTGTGTCAGATGGACACGAAAGCGAGAGGAACTAGAAACTAAAATAGGATGCATCACTGTGGAAAATCTAGTCCCTAAGATGATAAGAGATGAAGCAATCTGGAAAGCTGTTTGTAAGTACTGCGAAGAATTACTGCGGCTGAAAAAGATTGACCTGGATCATGCAAACATAATCGAAATGGAGACAAACGATCCAACTGACAATGCGGGCGATGGCTAAGGCGGCCGATCAGGGAACCACCCCGAAGTAATGCTAGACGCGGTCCCGGGGTGGATCGATTCTCAGGGGAGGAAGAAAAGGGGGTTTTTTAGTCGGTATGCCGCAAGGAGAATCCGACATAACACCTTGAGTGTATGTGTAACCACATTTTAAACCCTTACCCCCAAAAAAAAAAAATATTATTTTCATGAAAGAAAAATATTATCAGGTATGTTCTGAAAATCACTTTTTGTAGGAGTGATTTCAAATCACGAGAAAGGTGTTCTGAGCACAAAATTTTTTGGAATTTTGTGATTTGAAATCGTCAGGTAAATTCTTGTCGATATTAAATCACTTGCCTTTTTAAACACTATTTTACTTACAATTGGGCGAAAAAAGTAAAACAAACATATAACATCATTTGTTCTTTATTTATTTTTACAAAAAAAATTATAACTTCGTACAGAAAAATTCTAAAATTTGCAAATTTTAAAACACATTACAATTTTCATAAAATTTTTTGATTTGTTTACATTTTTCACAATTTGTTTTTATTTTTCAAAACGATTTTTGGAGTTGCAAGATTTACAACATGTTATTTTATTTTATGTATAATTTGACCAAATTTGTCAATTAAATTAATTTTTAAAAACTAAAATTTATAAAATTTGTTCATAAAAATTAATATAATGTAAAATAGTTTACATAGATTGGTTAATTTTTGAAATATAAATGTGCGATTTTAATGCAAATGCCAGCAATGAATCTGGCAGCTCTATAAACGACACAAAAGAGCTTAAAGTTTGTGGTTTAGAACAATGAAAAACACTTCTAAAAACAAAAAAGCTTACAATTGGGCGAAAAAAGTAAAACAAACATATAACATCATTTGTTCTTTATTTATTTTTACAAAAAAAATTATAACTTCGTACAGAAAAATTCTAAAATTTGCAAATTTTAAAACACATTACAATTTTCATAAAATTTTTTGATTTGTTTACATTTTTCACAATTTGTTTTTATTTTTCAAAACGATTTTTGGAGTTGCCAGATTTACAACATGTTATTTTATTTTATGTATAATTTGACCAAATTTGTCAATTAAATTAATTTTTAAAAACTAAAATTTATAAAATTTGTTCATAAAAATTAATATAATGTAAAATAGTTTACATAGATTGGTTAATTTTTGAAATATAAATGTGCGATTTTAATGCAAATGCCAGCAATGAATCTGGCAGCTCTATAAACGACACAAAAGAGCTTAAAGTTTGTGGTTTAGAACAATGAAAAACACTTCTAAAAACAAAAAAAGCTCGTGATTTTCAGAACACCTAAGAATTTCTTGCGTGATTTTAAACTTACATGTGATTTGAAATCACGTGATTTTCAGAACATGCCTGTATATTTGGATTATTTATAATTTGTAATTTTTGAAACAAAAATATTTTGTTTGCTTAAATTTATAAGTCCAACAAAAACACTCAAATTTGTTAGTGTTTCTCATATAAAAAGACGAATGTCAGAAACCATTCGTGTTCTAGAAACAGGCTGTTAAAGACTTGTGGACTCAATGCCAAAACGCTTTTAGGACCTTATTTAAAATAAGGGTAATTCCACTAACTTCAGAATAGTGGTAATTTGGTGCCATTAATAAAAAACTGTTTCTTTTAGGCCATCAAATTTGACGTGTATATTTTATTATTATTTTTATGTACAGGCAAAATTAGTTAATTTTAACAATATTTTTGAATATGTACATGGTTTTTTAAGTTTTGATCTTAGGAAATTTTATATTTTTTATTTTATTTACTTTATAATTGATATTTTATATAGAAACAAACAAAAATATTAATCACATTGTTCTAAAGTTTTTTGGTCATGATGCTAGATCATGGTCAATCTTTTTGATAGACCACCACCGTAAATAGACATACATATCAAATAAAATAGTATATATTTATACCTATATCAAAGCAAACGTATCTATGCAAAATTATTGATACAGTTTCTGTGGGGATTTTTGAGGATATGAATTTTAAAATCGGGGATGAAAATTGAAAACTATCTGACAACCCTGGTGAAAAATGTAAACAAACCAATGAAAAAAATTATATGAAGAGAAATGCAAAACTATAAAAATATATTATATATACATCTTTAAAAAAAGCTACCCAAAATTATTTTTAATAAAAAAGCCACATAATATTATTTAAAAAAGGCACAAAATACAAAAATTGTTTTTTTTTTGTTTGCAAAACACTTTTCGCACCGTTTTATATGCGGCTTATTTTGACACTTCATTCGGTTCAGTTTTCACAAAAAAAAGATACAGAAACACTTTTACTCACATTTTTCCAATAATAATTGGAAAATGACATAAATGACAGATAGTACTCGCATTATTTTACATACAGAAACACGTATGTGAGAAACAGCACTTTTTGTGTCAATTCACATAGTTTTTGTTTCAATTTTTTCGTTTCATGTGAGATATTACTCGAGTCGAGTAATACAGAAACGAGGCACAGATGGCATCTCTAAACAAAAAGAAAAAACAGAAAAAAAGGCCGCAAAAATTTGTTTACTTTTTGTTTTTTATTATTTACATATATTGTAAAGTTAAATAAAACAATAACTAAAATTAAGAAAGAATATTTGCGGCAATGTATAAATACATATGAATTTATGAAATAAAAAAACATAAAAAACTTCTAACTATTACTTTTTTGTTTTTTTTTAGTTTTTGTTTTATGCGGCAATCAGCTGTGTGATTTAGAGTGATGCTAAATAGGTTAAAAAGAACTTCAGCTTGTTTTAATTTTAACACATGCTTTTGAGTTAAAAGTATACTTTTACTTGTCTATAGTTAACAAAATTGTTACTTTTAACAAAAGTAAACTTTTTATTTCTTAAAGTGTACTTTATTGTTGACTATGATTATGGGCCAATGACTTTAATATCGGTTTCTACTATTTTGTTTTGTACTATTTTGCATTGATGAGCTTAGATTATTTTTATTATTTGCCCTTTCTCCCATACAATCAGAAGGTACAATTATATCTGGACATACTAGAGTAAGTGCCGGTAATGTAGTATAGGTTGGTAATGTGGTATAGTAGCTTTTTTCGAAAACTATGTAATCAAAATACAGTAATCCCTCGAACTGAGCGGTAGATACGTTCTGAAAGAAAAACAGCGCGCAATCCGAAATCGCGCACTGTGAATCATATGTGTGAAATTAGGGGTATACGTTCCAAATCCTAAAATATGAACATATTAAATTTAAACCAAGTTGATAACTAAAAAAAAGACTATACAATATTAACATAAAGTTAAACATTAACATAAACAAAAAAAAAAAAAAAAATAAAAATTATAAATTAATTCATAAAAATTAAACAAAAAAATCTTGAAATCAGTTCATTGTACATAGTATGTACATAGTTAAAATGTAAATATGTAATTAAAAAGAATCTTTAAAAAAGTAATTTTCATCTTCTTATGAATTCAATTCCATACCACGCGAGGTAGAAGACAAAATTTTGGTTGCTGCGACGTCGTAGTGTACAACAGGGGTGCGTAAGTTAAACTTCGTTTTTATTCAGCTACACACACAATCACATATGGGATAGTATGTGTGTGCACATCACTGATATATTTATGTACACATTTTGCACGAAATATGTAATATGTACGCAAAAAAAACCGCGCTGCTGCGAAACTTTTGCCGCGCAATGCGATATTTTGGTGGTAAGTCCGAAACTTCGCAGTTCGAGGGATTACTGTATATTACATTATATTGCAAAAAATATAATAGTTATAATTGATTAAGGATTATTTTCTTAATTATTTCCATCAGAATTAGGAGATAAAAATTTGGTTATTTTTATTTTATTTTGGTTATATTTTTGCTCAAATTTGGTTACAAAAAATTAAAATTTGTGGCAACACTGGACACAAGATGTTTGATATGAGCGAATGTTCGAACATATTTTCTTGCATTTGTCTGTTAATATTTTTGCATAAGTAAGTCTATGTCCACACTCGGAGAGAAGAGTCGGGCAATTTTTCATCAATTCTCTTTTAAACTTGTCTTCGTGTCCACACTCGAAGAGTTTAGTTGCCCAACTTTTTGTTGTTGTTCAGAAATTTTTGTGTTTTATTTTGCTTGCTTTTTCTTACAATTTGACATTTATGCCGTGTTGCCACAGAAATACTTACAAATTACACAAAATTTTATAGATTGCCCAAAATATATTTCATACATAGAATATAATGCTTTTTATTTTTGTAATTATTTTAATATGTGAATAAATATTTGTGTATTTATAAATTTCCCTGTAGAAGACAAAGCCTTAAAGTTATTACTAGAGCTATTGGAACAGCACAAACAATATTAAAGTATTTATAGTTGAATACTAGTGCTAATGAGGACTAGTACTTGAAGTAGTTTGGGAGCACGGCTTAAATTTTGAAGAAGTGTATAAGATAAGACATATTTTATCTTAAAATTAAGGTATGTTAGATATAAAATAAGCTGCAAATAATGAAAATCGGTTGATATAAACAAAATATTTTCTTTTAATGTAATATCGTTATGCTACACAATTAAATTTTCTATTAATGAAAAATAAAAATGTTTCTCTTCCCTTGTCTTTTAACAGCTAGATTTGGTATTCACCTATTATGTATCGATTAGACATTCAGCAGTTTAACGGTCATATACATTTGCTGTCTTTATTTTCCATTTGAATTTTGAATTAAAATCTATTTTAATTTTTTGGCATACGGGCAGAAGAATTTACGTTTCATTATGATTCTTAATATTTAAAAAAGCACGTTGTCCCCACTGAAAGGCAATTTACTTATAGTTTAATAATTTCCAAAAATGTTTGCTTTAGCTCACCAGTGGACATATTTTAAAATTGGTATAAATTTTGAAAAAGTCACCTTGAAAATATTTAAATGTTTTACTATTAATGCGTAAAGAATTTTTTTTTATTATACTAAACTATAACGGGTTGTTTACAGCAATCATATTTTTTCGTTTTATTGTTTTATGATATATGACTTTAAAACGACCATTGGAATCCCCCAAATATTTTATTTTAAGATATTCATCTAAAGGTTTAATTCTATATATGTATATAATTTACAAAGAAAGAAAAGAAATAAAAGTAAAAAAAATAGTAATATAGGTATACACACAAAATTTAATTATTAATTTATAGGATATTCTATACGATTGCTGCAAGTCATATGAGAAGAGCTTCTAAGTCGTGAAGCCAGGCCCACGATATCGAATCGTGTAGTTTTAAGCGACAAACAGCTGATTTGCGGCACACTAATTTTTGTGTCGCCAAAAATAAATGCGATTGGTAACACAAAATTTTTTTACACACATATACATAAATAAACAAAATCGGAATAAGTTGTTTACTACATTTCTGTCAAGTTAAACTAGCACACGGTTGCATTTTTTACTGTACAATTTAAGCATTTCAGCGCTTTTTTCGTGTATATTCGCGATTATTTTTTGATATGTTGATATGGCAGCTTTGTTGTTTATTTGCATTACGTTGGTAACGTAAAGCAAAGCGAACGATAAAGTGACAATTAGTGGGCCGCAGTTTAGATTCACAGTGAGTGACTGAGTTTCTTTCGCTTAAGTTTTCTTTCGATATCGTGGGCCTGGCTGTTAAATTCTTTGTATATTTTTAATATCTTGAGGGAGATTATTAAATTCCATACTATCCATATATTCAATGCGTTGCTTCGTAGTTTCTATTCGTATCATAAGATTGATATTGTTTCTGTTATTGAATAATGTTTGATTTCTATGAATGAAATTGTATGGTGACCAATATTATGGGTTAACTTAAAAACATAAAG
Organism: Metopia argyrocephala; assembly: GCA_963576795.1. NCBI lineage: Eukaryota > Metazoa > Arthropoda > Insecta > Diptera > Sarcophagidae > Metopia > Metopia argyrocephala. The sequence continues at coordinate 35,287,527 of OY756211.1, forward strand.
AATTGAATTAAATTATTATAAATAATTTGATTGAAATAATGGTGAAACAAAATTACATAAAAAATTTATGGTCTAAAAATAGTTAAAGAAAAATTGTTCTCTTTCATTTTTGGCAACGCTGCACTTATTAAAAAGAAAAAACACAAGAAAAACGAACGCTGCGATTGTATGAAAAAGACGCGTAGACCAAAAAGCGAAAAAAAATATGAAAGGAAATGTCAAATAATCAACTACAAAGACAAAAAACGAATGAGAGAATATAAAGAATCGCCGAGAACGGGCAAGTGCTTTTCTTCTTTTATTCCCCTCACCGAAATCGTCCACAAATTCAAAAGTTGCCGACTCTTCCCTCCGAGTGTGGACATAGACTAAGTAAACGCAGCTGAACAGAGTGACAGTTGGTGATAGTGATGTAAAAAGCTGTTACTTTTAACTACTCAATACTACTCGGTTCTTTTTAAATTGAGTACTCAATACTACTCAATACTTTAATGTCTTTTTTTTATTTTAAAGTAAAAGGCATAGTAAGCTGCACCAACCTGCAGTTTTTATAGCTGTTAAAATGTTTACGGCATTTTCGGAGACTACGACTGAAATTTTGCCTTGTATGCCCCACATTATTCCAAGCAAGTAAGAAAATGAGATTTAAGGTTCTAGTCGGCATCAACAAAATGTTCCATTACAAATATATGACGCATCTGTTGTTGGGCAAACATGTTTAGCATTAATGAGGCCATTTTTTAAATGTCTAACACTATCTTCAAATTCCGAAGGTATAAGTTTTTGACTTAAAATATAACTAGTTGGTAACGTATACGATGTGTTTAATGTTTTTAGAAGATGTTTCAATCCTTCGTCTTCCACGATAGATAAAAGCTAAAAAAAAAATTCTAAACTAAAGCGTAGGTTCTACAAATCTAATTCTACTTTTACGGCATCACCTTCAATTATTTTTTTAAATCAACTAATGAGTGTTTCGAGTCCAAATGCTTCTCTAAATTAGAGCTGCATCCTCCTATAAACGTAATATTTTAAAATAGAATAATACATGCTCACACCACATATCTTCATGTGAAATCATCGCTTTAAAAAGTTTACATTGTGCTAAATATTCTCCTGCTTCGGTATAGTAATTCAACATTTGTCTTCTTTTTCTGAAGACCATTTTATTTAAAACTTTTTAAAACAATTTTTAAAATGCATAAATATCCCACATCTTGACACAAATGCTTCTTTTCCATCCTTTTTTTTTAATTTGTATTATTTCAGAGGATTTTTAAGGAAAACTTGCAATAATATCGTTGGTCTCAGGTAGAAAGGCCCTAACTCGCATTTTTTCAAAACTTTCTTTTTTCAGTAAATCCACTGCATTTTAGAAATATTCCGCTCCTCACAAAGAATGTTTACAATATTATTAAAAATAACGTTATTACAAGCAATTGTACAGCATTTAATAAAAAGTTATATATTAATAATTACAGTATCTGTTGTATTTTTACCGCCTCCTGTAAATTTTAAATTATTTGAGTTAGGGCCTTTCTACCTGAGACCAACGATATACTACAGAATATAACCCTATTATTGAATTGTTACTTTTGGATATTGAATATTCATGGTATCGAGTAATCACTACTCAAATACTCAATACTTTTACATCACTAGTTGGTAATGAGCTGCTGAGGTCGACTTTATTTTTTAACAACATTGACTTTCGCTTAAGAAAAAAAAAAAAAAAAAATTAAAGCACTAGTGGATTGGTAGACCATACTGGTGTGAAATTTATTATCAGTGGCGCATTTACAGCTGACAAGGAGAGCCTGTACAGTAATTATTCTGTGCGTATGCCGTACAATTGTTGTTCGGGAGAATCTTTCCTGGGACTGACTTTTCTAGAATGTGGAGGCCAAGGAACGGTAGTCGTCCTGTGCGTATGCCGTTTGACTGTTGTTCTGGCACCTCCGCTGATTTAATTGGACAATTTGATCTGACCAGGAGGGCCTGTACAACAATTGTTCTATGTGTAGGATGATTGATTAAATTGGACAATTTAATCTGACGTTCGTTATTGAGACATTAAGAATCACAGTCATCCTGTGCGTATGCCGTTTGATTGTTGTTCTGATACCCTTCGATTCATTAGACAGTCGTACGTGACGAAAATTAATTTTTTTTCTTATTTTCTTATATTTAATTTCTATAATATTGTTACAAAAAATATATTAAGTAAAAAAGCGCCAAAGATTACAGCTAAAATAAAAGAAAAACGCGTATTATGGTAACATTTTAGAGTAAAAAAAAAGTAACAACAAACACCTAATTTTGTCTTGTGCTGTTACCAGTAAAAAACAAAAACACACACACGCACATATATCTGTATATTGGTGCTGCAAAAATAACTACGAAATCATTTCAACAACAACGACATAAGAGATGTTCTGTTCTACAAACTTCTACATGTACTACAGATATACACACGCATATACATACAAAAATCAATTAACATGTTGACACACAAGTATTTTGCCATATGCAGTGATCTCGAAACTGAAAGAAGAATCTAGACACATTGAAATTAAAATAAAGGGGCAGAGCAGAGATTGGGAATCAAGTTAATTGTGATTTAGCTACGACCATGGTGGAATTACTTACAAGGTGGTGTTACCAACCCAGCTGGGTTTTTTTTTGGTCATACCGCTCCTGTCAAAAGTTTTGTTTGTATTTATGTTTTGTTTACATTTTGCTTTGTGTGTATTCGTGTTTTTGTTTTGGTGTAGAGACATGTATGTTGTTAACAATACACACACACACTTCTCACATGTGCTTTTTAAATTCACCATACCTGCTTTTGACATTAAAGAGCTGAAAAAACAAAAACAAATTCCCTGTTGTTTTTGTACTATATTCACCTGCCACCACCTTGTAAGTAATTTCACCATGGCTACGACAGAGTAAAGATCAACAGTGAATCCCTACTTGTGGTATTGTTCGACAGTGTATATCTTGTAAAGTGTATTAAGTGTAAATAAAGTAAATAAATACACAATCAAATCAGTGCTTATTATTTGTAATTAAGAACCCAACATAAATAAAAATATTTCTATAGAAAAGGTGTATAGAAATAAAACGTTTTTAAAAGGTAAAAACGTAACAATATTTTAGTAAATAGAACTATTTTTTTTTTTTGTAAATAAATATTCGAACAAACTTTAACGAAGTGTTTTTTATGTAACCACTTGACACCGCTGAACTACCCCAGCAACCAGTGAAAACGTGTTGATACAACTTTCTCGTTTTAAACATTTTTAAACTATTGCGCAAAATTGTTTAAAATGGATTTTTTGTCAAAAATGTGAAGTTCCTAGTAATGGAAATTAATTTTTGGGCAATTTTTTCAAGGTTCATAAAATTAAAAGTGATTTCATTTCTAAGATATTTTGCGTTTTCTAAAGCACCAAAATTAAAAATTAAATTTTCCTTCCAACTCTTAATTTTTGTATTGTCCCACTAAACACATTTTTAACTTTAATTTTTTTTTTAGAACTTAAATAAACTGAAAACTATTTATAAAACTTGGAATGATATTGACCTAATAGTTGGAGGCATATCTGAAATTTCATCAAAAAATTCCACTATTGGATCCACGTTTCAATGCATTATTGGTAAGTTTTATTGTTATTTATATCTTTATAAGTATTAAAAATACTTTAGAAAACTAGTTGTGATAGTTTTATAATATAGATAATTGGGAGCTTTACAAGGTATACTATTACATCATACTGTACTTTTTTATTTAATAGATATATGTATATGTATGCATATACAGTAAAAGCTCCACTGGCGGACAGCTCTAATAGGCGGACATATCCGATAGACGGACGATTAGATATTTTTTACTATGTATTTTTAGAACAAATTCATCCCCCCTGGACGGACATCTCCCGTAGGCGGACAGAAATGCTTCGACGGTCAGTGTCCGCCTATGGGAGCTTTCACTGTATTTTCACTAAGCCGGCATTGACAATGTAGAAACTGATAGGCAGAAATTTTTTAATTCTGTTCACAACATAGAATGTTTCTGTTCACATATGTAATTTATGTTTTGGTTAAGATGATGTCACACAGAATGAGCGTATTGTGTTTACATATAGCGAACCGGCGCAAAGCACTATTTTTATTTCTGTGTTTTATACTAATGGCTTATTAACTATTAAAGTTGTGTAGCTCATGAACGAACTAGTTCAACTGAGCTATTCACTCAAGTGAGCTAAAAGAGCCGTTCATTACAATATGCTCTTTTAGTTCAGTAGTTCATGTTTCTTTCTTTCTTTTTTGTGAATCCACGTTTCTTTTCGCTCATCTTTCTTATTAGTTCGTTCTCTTTCTTTCTTGAATCTTTTTTATTCTTTGACATTTCATGTTGAAAGTACATACTAATTGGTAATGCCAGCTGCAAATAATATACGTAGCTGCCAGAAACTTTATAGGACGTTACATTTTTGGAAATTTAACGATTTTTATGATAATTGTAGAAGCAATATAAAAGGGAATTATATTTATTTTTCACTGTCGAATTTGAATAAAAATTAGCATTTTTAATAAAATATTTTAAATAATTAGATAATAACCAAACTTGCAATTAGAATAATAATAAATTCGTGCATGTATGTACGTACATACATGAGTAATTTTTGTGATCGAAAATAAAATTGTATATTTATTACAAAATTCTTTAAATTTTTCTGTAAGGCAAAAATTAATTTGTATACCTGAATTTCACTAGAGTATGATAATTGATAACCGATTACTTTTGAATTTAAAGGCAAACTACGTATACAAAAGCTACGTATACAATTGATGCCCACAACATGAGCAGTACCAGTGGAAAAAAAGTTTAATATGATCCAAATGAAAATATTGAACTAAATGAGCTATTGAACTAAGTGAGCTATTGAACTAAATGAGCGATATAGTTCATTAAAGTGAGCTGAACTAAGAAGAGCGCTCACTCAAAAGAGCTAAAAAACCCAAGACTATTAACTATCCACACCATAGCTGCCAGATTTGACGATTTTTATACATTTTTTATATAGTAAAATCTAAAATTTGCACCTGTTATATCAACCAATTAAATGCACCAAATTTTAAAAGTTGCTAGATACATTTTAAAAATAAAACAAACAAAAAATATTACGCCTAAATCTAGCACGCTGGTTGTCGCTAGAATTATTTATACGTAGTCAGAATCGTAGCATTTTTCAAACGACTAAAAATGTATGTTTTCTTAAGTATGCACATATATTTCAAAGTGAAACAACGGAAATACCATTTTAGTGCAGTGAAATGAAATGTTTATAAATATATATGCTAAAGATCGAACATTTTTATATGGTAGATTATAAAGTTGTATCAATAAAGTTTGTTGATCTTATTATTTTAAATTAAATTTAAAGTTTTAGTCAAGCTATAGTAGGTCAGTTACAATAATATTTATTTCAGTATTTCTCTACTACTCTGCGTATAAGTAAATTATAAAGATGAAACAAAAGTTTTAAAATTCGAAGAAATAATATTTTTATTATTATGAAAGAATTGATGAAATAGAAAAACGTACTATATTATGTATTTATTTTGTTACTGTATGGTCAAATATTATGCGTATAATAAAATCTCCATTTGGAATGGTAGAAACATTATCTTGTTTTCTACTAATACAGAAAAGAGTTTTAGAGTTTTTAAGTGTATGCAACAGGTGTTCTAGCGCAGCCCATATCTTTATCTCCTCCCTATATTTATAGGGACATGTTCCTATATTTACCTCGGACCTACAGTTTTCTCAAATTTCACCAGAAGTACTTTATTATGTATTATTTATTAATGGTTTGCCTTCTGTCATCTTGAATTATAAAATTCTTATGTATGGTGATGATATAAAAATATGCAAGACTCTGAACAGCTCTAATGATCAGATTTTGCTGCAATCGGATATTGATCAACTTTTCCACTGGTGTTAAATTAATTTAATGGAATTGAATATTAAAAAATGTGAATACATGTCATTCTTTAGAGTAAACAAATTGACCACTACTTACTATATCAACGGTGCAATGTTTGAAGAAGTGAATAACATTATGGATCTTGGTATTTTGTTGGATCAAAAACTGAATTTTTGTGATCATATAGCTGTAACTGTTCATAAAGCTAACGATGTGCTTGGTTTTATGAAACGCTGGTCCAAAGAGTTTTCCAACCCTTATATAACGAAACAATTAAATACATCTTTAGTCCGTCCAATACTTGAGTACGGATCGATTATATGAGATCCCTGCTATACCATCTAAAGTGGCAGCATTGAATCTGTTCAGAAGCAGTTTCTGTTATTTTGTTTACAAAGTTTAGGATGGAACTCTTTCGCACTGCCTTCATATACTAGTAGACTTGGTGTTATAAAACTACCTACTTTAAAAAGTCGCCGAGTCATGCTAAGCGCTTTTTTCCTTCTTGGATTCACGGTGACGTTGTTTCTTAATTACTATTGAGTAAAATAAACTTCTGCGTTCCAAAATAACATACACGAAACTTTCAACTACTAAGGTTAAACTATCATAGATCTGTTTATGCAAATAATGATCCTTTTCGCCGTATTACCATACATTTTAATAGGTATTATCATATAATAGATTTATCTGAGAGTAATAGACTCATGAAAAAGAAAATAATTTTATTTTTGAATTCCTAAATTATGTAAACACTTATTGTAATAAATCTTTAGTCTGTAAGGATTTAGTGTCTATAGACCTAATAAATAAAAAATAAATAAATAAAAACAATAACAAAAAGTACTAAATAAACTCAGTTCTCTGTAGGACAAAATTTAAGGCACAGTCATTTTTATGCAGGTCAAAAATTATACCGAAGCTGGAATTAATAATTTGTTGGAAATATGTTTTATAAAACCTTTAACCTATTTGGCATGGAATATACTAGTTTTTTTATATCTTCGCCAATTTTATACCATTTTTCTAAAATTTCTTTTATTTTTGTCATCAATATAAAATATGAAGGCTACGATTATTTTAAGCTTAATTTAAGAAAACTTATGTATTTATGAAATATATAAATAAATTACTTACTTTAATTTTCTATGGTAAGTAGCAGATTTGTAACAGTTAATTGTTTAGTCAGCTTGCTAGCAGGCAGAACAAACACATACAGCCTTATGTATAATAAGAAATTATCAGGTCGTTGTACACAGTTTGTCATTCCAATACGTGGAAGTTTTTACTCAAAAGTACAAGGTATTTATTTTCTGGATTATTTAACTAGTTATCAAATAGAGGGTATGGAAAGTTTTAATAATATCAGTGCAAAGCGGGTGATAAACTTGCAAGTTTTTTATCCCATATACTAACGAGTTGCTAATTTTTCATTATACATACGACCGATAGTGTATTATCCCAGCAGAAAATTTTTAGAAATAGTAAGCAATAATTTATGAGGATGCAACCTGGTAAGGCAATAATTTGTAATTTTATCATGTCTTCTATACGCAACAACATCTATATAATAAATGCAGTGAGAGAGAGAGCGAGAGAGTGATTAAAAACCAATTAAAACCAACGATCGTAACTGCCTTACACTATTGCCTCAAAGAAGTAATTTTGTAAGCTCCTTTTTTAAGGCATCATTTAAGAGGGGATTCCCCTAAATTGATTTATTAAAAAAAATTTAAGATGACGCAATATTCATAAACCACATAAATTTAGTCAACATTCTGCTCTCAACCGTTAAAGACGTCGGGGTTAAGTTTGTAAATGAGCGTAATAGTTAAAACAAATTTGAATCCAGGGATAAAAGCCGCAAAATATATAGATCATTTTCCTATTAAAACAGAAGCTGAAATTACCCAGGAAACAAAAGATGCAATGGTAAGAAAATTTGCAATTTTTATTGTATGTACAAATATGTAGATTTCAATTAATTCGCTATTTTCTCTATAGGTCGCTACTTTAAAAAATATAATAGGAAGAGACCCAATAAAAAAAAGGTTGCAGAAATTTTTGATAAAAAATGCTTTTTATTTTTAATGTCGATGGTAAAAAGGGAAAGAAAAGGCTTTTAGACTATCCAAATGTTATGAACGCAATATACCGTAAGATCATTTATGTGAAAAAAGTCGACTTTATCTAATACGTCTTTTGTGCTTACAGATTCATTATACAAGGATAAATTTTTAACTAAAGAAGCGTTTCTGAAAGAACTGAGAATTGGAGTACGTCTCGTAAAAAATCGTAAACTTAATATAGTTAATATAATGGTAAAGCAAATTCGAATAAGAATGAATAAATGCTTGTAAGCTTTGCAGCATAAAAATAATGGAATGGAAATTAATTTCTTGTAAATAATTTCCCGTAATCCGACCGGATGGCAAACAAACAAACGTTCAAACTTGGATTCCAGCGCATATAAATAATCTACAAGAGCCTTGTAGAGGTTTTACCAATTGCACTTATATATAACTCTTTCCTTAAGTGAAAATGAATTCAGGAGAAAACGATTGCTATCAAAATGCGGAAGTGACAATTCACAATTGTGAATGCTGAAAATCTTAAGGCAGAAATACTCAGAAAAGTAAACATATGCACTATTTTTGAGAAAATTCTTCTCGTTAAAAGGGCCTTCGGATAAGGCTGAGGTTACATCGGTGGGGCAAGGGAGTGAAACAAAAGAATCCCACTTGGAGTGCTTAGAGTTGTTAATAAATGCATATTCAGCAATAGACAAATCGACGATTGAATCCTCAGCGGACATTTTTTCAACGTTTACGAATCTGACCGAAGAAATGCTCCAGGTGGTCCTGTAATAAGACATATCTTATCCAATTTTTATGTTAAGCAATAATTGTATAAGTAATATGTAATAGTATTTTTACTGTAGTACAATTAAGTAGTTAGAATTACTTTGGCAACATTGTACATTTATGTGGCAATATTAAAATTTAGCTAGAACGCCATTTTTGCTTTTTGGCGTCTTAATTGTATACATTCTATTAGCTTCTCTGAAGTAGTAAAGTACGCCACAAATTAAATAAAATAAATACATTTTAAGAGGCCAGACACCACACGTGTTTTAATTAATAACGTTTATAATTAATAAACGTTACATGGTGTCAGGTGTGGGGTACCACAAAAAAAAAATAAAAAAACTTTTAAGAAATTACTTTTTCTTGTGTGTGTGGAAATGGCAGCAAACGATCGCTCGCCATTAGAGCTGGATTGCTCAAATTTGATTAACGAATGGGCAAAATGGAAACGAAGCTTCATGGTCTACATGATTGCCAGCGGTAAGTCAAAGGAGCCTGAAGCAAACAAGATTGCGAATTTTTTATGGTTAATTGGAGCTGATGGTGCCAACATCTACATCAACTTGTTTCCAAATGATGGAACTGAAAAGTCTCTACTAGGCTGTGTTAGCACTGATGATGTGGTGACGCAACGAACGCTGGATGAAGTGCTAGAAAAGTTTGACCAACACTGCCTTCCTCAGCGAAATGTAGCAATGGAATCTTACAAATTTAATATGATCACTCAAAAAGAACTCCAGTCGTTTGTTGAGTTTGAGACAGAGCTAAGAACACAGATACGATATTTTGAATTTAAGTGCTCTTGTGGTGAACTGTACGAAAGGCGTATGCTACGTGACAAAATAATTGTTGGGGTCTATGACAAGAAGTTGCAGCTTAAATTACTGGATGGCCGTGATGAGCCATTAGAGCGAGTCATTGATTTGTGCAAGGCATATGAAGCAGCAAATGCTAATAAGGGCATATTGGACGCTAAAAATGCAGTGATAAGCGCTATCAAAAACAGTGACAAATCAGAGGGTACAGCTGATGAACCCACAACTGTTTCAGTTATAAACCGTTTTTGTTTCAACTGCGGAGGTCCCTGGAAATCTGGCCACCCTAATGAGTGCAGGGCTAAAGACGTTATATGCTATTCTTGTTCGAAAAAAGGGCATTTTCAAAGAATGTGCCGCAAGCCTAAAGAAATACCAGTGGACACTAAACAGTCTGGAAGGGGAAAAGACAGCAACGGTAATAAGCAGCGAATAGCAGCACTTAATTGGAGTGATATTAAAGGTATACAGAATGGTAAATTTAGAATAATAAGTAGCTTATTTAGTTCTAAAAATTTTCTTAGATTAAATTCTATAAGTGAGCGTTGGACCAAAAAATATCGTATAGGGACAGAAGAGGTAACATTTAAATTGGACACTGGGGCTGATGTGAATTGCATACCACTCAATTTAGTTAGAAAGTTAAGGCCGAAAATTTATTTTGGTAAAGCTCATTTTCCTGGTTTTGATTATAATGATAATGAAATAAAAATTTTTGGTTTCTGCAGTCTTGAGTGTGTGGACTTGATTTCAGGGATAGGAAAATTTGCAGAATTTGTAGTTGTTGATGACAAATGTGAGCCGATACTTGGGTTGGGAACATGTAAGGGTTTCGGGTTGATCAGGCGTTTGGATTTGAATAGTATCAGTACTGGGGAGTTGGGATTATTCATGGACAGGTATAATGATGTTTTTAAAGGGCTTGGAAAATTTCCGAGGACTTTTAGCATAACGTTAAAGGAGGGCCCGAAACCTGTACTGCATTATAGGAAGCGAATACCGAACTCTTTACTTGGTAAGTTGAAAACTGAGCTGGACAGATTGGTCAAGGATGAGATTATTTCACCTGTTGATTACCCAACAGATTGGGTGAACAATTTGCAATTGGTGGAGAAGCCTAATGGTGAGCTCCGTATTTGTTTGGACCCAAGGGCTCTAAATGAGTGTATTAAACGCGAATATTTTTTGATTCCTACGGTTGAGGATTTGACCTCGGGGCTGGCGGGGAAGCGTATTTTTTCAGTACTTGATTTGAAGAGCGCATTTTGGCATATGGCTTTGGATGATATGAGTTCGGATCTGACTACGTTCTTGACCCCTTTCGGTAGGTTCAAATTTATGCGTGTGCCATTTGGCCTTAATTGTGCACCGGAAATGTTTCAGCAGGAAATGGTAAGGGTTTTTGGGGATATACCCGGTGTGCTGGTTTATTTTGATGATTTGGCTATCTGTGCGGATAGTGAGGATGACCATGATAGGATTATGTGTCTTGTAATGGATAGAGCTAGGTCGAATAATAAGACAAGATTCAGTATTGACAACGGGAGGTAAGATTCATGGGTAATATATTATCGGAGGGGAAAATTAGGCCTGATTTGAAATATAGTGAGGCTATTAGGCGGATGAAGAAACCGGAGGACAGAGCAGGTGTGCTGAGATTCTTGGGCCTTCTTAAGTATTTGGCTCGGTTTATTCCTAATTTGTCAAAGCGGACAGCGGGACTACGGAACCTAACTCGTAATGATGTGAAATTTCAGTGGACGGAAGAACATGAAAGGGAATTTAAGGAATTACTGGGGGTAGTGACATCGGAACCAGTCTTGGCTATTTATGACGCAAATCTGCCTGTTACTTTGCAAACGGATGCTTCAAAGGAGGAACTGGGCTTTGTTTTAATTCAAAACGGACATCCTGTAGTGTTTGCTTCTCGGTCACTTAGTAAGAGTGAACAGAAATGGGCTCAAATTGAGAAAGAGCTACTGGCCATTGTGTTCGCGTGTCAAAGATTTCACTATTTTTTATACGGGAGAGAATTCACCGTCGAGAGTGATCACAAGCCCTTGGAGTCACTCTTTAGGCGCGATATTGATGGTGTCACGGTGCGACTTCAGCGTATGTTTATGTTTTTATTAAGGTATCCGAAGATTGCTGTGTACAAACCGGGTAAGGACATGTTGGTGGCTGACTGTTTGTCAAGGGCTCAGCTACCGGACACTGCTGAGATGAACGAACTTTCGGGTGTTGTTCACGCAATTACGGAGTCGGTTTGCTTGACTCAAGGAAACTATAAATTTTAGTGTGGCTCACTTGACAATGATGGGGAATATTCGCGGATACGGGAATATGTTAGGCATGGATGGCCGGGGTTCCATAAGGTAGATGATTTGGGACGGAGGTTTCACAAATTGAAGTCGGAGCTGCATGTTGAGAATAATTTGTTGTTATTGAACCATAGATTGGTGATCCCGTCGTCCATGCAGGGGAGAATTGCATCTTGGCTGCATTTGCCACATCTGGGTATTGAAAAGACTCTTGCTCGTGCGAGAGGATTGTATTATTGGCCTGGAATGAATGAGCATATTAGGAGGCTAGTTGCGTCATGCAGAGTGTGTGAAAAGTTCAGGAGGGCAAATCAGAAGGAACCGTTGGCTCAGGGAGAAACTCCCAGGTATCCGTTTCATATAGTGGCGGTCGATCTTTTTGAATATGCTGGGCGTGATTACGTCGCACTGATTGACGCATATTCGAATTATCTTATATCAGTCAGGATTCGAAATAAGACTTCGGGACATATTATTAGTATGATTTGTGGTATATTTAATTTAGTAGGTTATCCGACTGTTTTGAGATGCGATAACAGTCCATTTGGGTCAGCCGAATTCGCACGGTTCGCGGAGGATTACAATATTCAGATTAGTTTTTCGAGTCCAAGATATCCGCAGAGCAATGGGCTGGCCGAAAAGGGTGTTGCCATAGCGAAGAACATTTTAAGGCGCTGTTATGAGGCCAACGACTTGGGTCGGTTTCAATATAACTTGTTGGAATATAACACGACACCATTGGCGGACATGCGAGTTGCTCCGGCGGAATTATTCTTTGGGCGCCTTGTGAAGACGAAATTACCCTTGCTTGGCAGAGGCGGAAGTGGTGGAGAGGACCAAGAGGAAGAGGGAAAGGCAGAAGTATTATTATGATAGGAATGCAAGGCCATTGGGGAAACTTAACGTGGGGGATTTGGTCATGTTTAGGGGAAACGGAAAGGATTGGGATTACGGGACGATAGTGTCAGCGTTCAATGACAGGTCATATATAATAAGGGACAATTTTGATAACCTTTTTAGAAGAAATCGATGATTGATTTCGAGGACAACTAACAGTGACTTTAATGCGAGCGATTTAATGCTTCAGGAGGGGATGGGTGACATCAGGGAGGCAGCTCAGGGTGAATCGTGTGTGCACCAGAGTGGGCCATCAGTACGGGCTGGGGATACTGATAGAGAAAATGCGTTAGGGGTAGTGGATTGCTCGAGTTGTGATGGTGGTATTAATTGTACATTTAAATATTAATATTTAATAATATTTAATAATTTAATTTTAATATTTAAATATTAATATTAAAATTTAGCTAGAACGCCATTTTTGCTTTTTGGCGTCTTAATTGTATTCATTCTATTAGCTTCTCTGAAGTAGTAAAGTACGCCACAAATTAAATAAAATAAATACATTTTAAGAGGCTGTACACCACACGTGTTTTAATTAATAACGTTTATAATTAATAAACGTTACAGGTCCTGTGTCAATCTGCGAGTTCTAAGTGATTGAAAACTTTTCGCATTCAAATAGATTCAAGAAAGAAACCTAAACATATTTGTTGCATCTAACCCCCCATTGTCATCAAGGATGTCTTTAAGATATCTTACTAACGGTTGTTGACAGCATCGCGGAGGTGTTCTTGCACGACATTTTGTGGTCTATTTCTTTGAAGTTGTCGATGATAAATAGAACATTGTTGACATGTTTGCATAGCTTATTCAATGTGCGGTCCACTCAGTTACATTGTCGTTCAGCCAGTCGTCCACGATTTTTGCGACATTTGTTTGAAATTGTCGTTGAAGAATTGTTCTGGCTGTCGTGTCTGTGTCGTGCACCCATCCTCGATGATGTCTTGAAGACAAAGCCAACTGAGTACTTATGCTTAATTTTTTATAGACCTCCCTAAGAAACTCTATTTGAGCTGGAGAGCCGTTCGCGTCCATTGTTAAAAAATCTAAATATTCTGGAGTGTTTCTGAAACAGATGAATTGGAGTTTTCTGAATTATAAAGAATTCTCATCCCGGTAGCAATAGTGCGTCTTAATACTTGGCTGCTAAACTGACGCGCATGCGATGAAAATTATATTTATATAATCCTTGCTTAGCTTAAGAGCACGTATAATGTTATTAGGTGAATCCACTGTTATATAATGTAAGATGAAATGGGGGCACCAAACTTAGCCTGTACGTTGTGCAAACTTATATTTCGCTAGAATAGATAGAGTCGGTGAGAGCCTATGATGGGTTAGCAAACAGTCGGCTGGGAGGGTGTTCGTGACTCATATATTCATTATTTTTGTTTCATTCTAGAACAGTGATTACCATTTCATAGCACAATTGTGCAGAGAGCATTTACACGTATTGCTTACCGCTCTTTTATATTTTTCAGGTTTACTCAAAAAACTGATGATTTTTTTTAGAAACATTAAAAGCTTTGTTAGTAGGTTATGAACCAAATTAGATCCTAAATTGAAAATCTCGACTTCAAGCTTAGTAAGCTTAAAAATTGTTAGAAAGGGTAGACCAATTAGTGATGGTATTTTTACTAAGCAATTGTTGAAAAAAATTTGGAAAAGGCCTAATTATAATACAAATATTTTCCGACTTAAAATATATTTGTTCAAAGCACCGCAACAAATTACATTCTACAAATACGAAACTGTCATTCGAGTATAAACGTAGAAAATTTTATCTTATAGCCCAGTTATATATATACTTATACTTTTAAAGAAAATTTAAGAAGAAGAAATGGATTTTTTATTTCCAGCAAATACGAGTATATAAAAAACATGCCCAAGTGTAGTCAAACATTTCTTACTTTATGTTGATGAAATGAATGTCAGAATAGCGTATATAACTAAAATTTTTCTATGACTGTAAACAAATAAATTCTCCCAACTTCTTTTTTCTATCTTACTCACTAATACACAACCAAAAAATTTTTGGTAACCCCTGTTCTAGAACAAAAATAAAAATTTCATAGACAATTGTTCCTTAGCTTAACTCACATGTATTCTTACGCTCTTGCTTTCAGTCGTCACTGAAACAGTGCCGAGTTATCATTCGTGCTGGATGTACGCTGATTTATTATTTACAGTGGAAACACAATTAATAGCAATGCACACAAATATTTTATTACGTTACGTAATTTCAAGTAGCTTATTTATCATAGAACATTAAAGAATATAATTCAAAAGGTTTTTAGCGACATTTTCATTATTTTCTTAATAAATTGAATGATAAAGAAAAACTTTTATTAAAAAAAAAAATTGTTAAAAAATTAAAAGTAATTTTTTTATAACAGAGTAGTACAATTTATAAATTGTTATACAGTAATTAAATTCACAGATGAAATATTACATTAAATTTTTAGTAAAAAAATTCATACAGTTGCTAATACTGCTACTTTCACTTTCAGCACTGTAATTCTCATGTTCTCACCAACACAACTACATTTTTACTTTTGGACAAGCCTGTTCCCAGTCAGCATTTTTGCTCAATTATGAGTCTTTTTTGACTCCTCTGGGCGATTAAAATAGTCACTTATGAGTCCATTTTTGAGTCGAAAACGAATGTTTTGTCGGGAGGAAAATGTGCCCTTGCCGCGACTCCCCTGAACGAGTCATTTATGACTCCCCTGAACGAGTCATTTGTGACTCCGCACACTAAACGAGTTTTATTTATCTTTTTATTATCTTTACAATAATAAAAATATTGTATTTTGTTTAAAAATCTAAAAAAAAAAATAAATTCATCAAGCTCAACTGAAGGAATTCTTTTTTTTATATGTATACTAGCTGAACCCGGTGTGCTTCGCTACCCCCTCGTTATATACATGTTACAAAAACAGTATTTTGTATAGCAAACATTATTAGTGGTGTAAGTAAGTATCTGAATTAAATGAGAAGGGGGCGGTGAAGTGGGCGTGGTTCATAGTTATATGACGACGTTAACAGTATTAAGAGCAATATATTACCAAATAAAAAAATAAATAAAAATTTCTACATAGAACAAAAAGTTTGAAACTTTCAAACAAAATTTGGCGTGAAAAGGGGCGTGAAAGAGGGCGTGTAGTAATAAATTATTATTTATACTTCGCCTGGAATATAATGTGTATACAATTTGAAGTAATTCTTTTAAAAACTATATGGGGGTAATTACATAATTAAAAAAAGTGGGCGTAAAAGTAGGCGTGGTCGAAAAAAAAGTACCCTATTAATCATGTCAGAGTCACAGTTAAATGCTGTGAAAATTTCAGGAAGATCGGTCCAGAGGTTTGGTCTCCTATAAGGTACAAACAAACAAACAAACAAACAAATAAACAAACACACATTCAATTTTATATATTTAGATTATGCGCCTTTTTATTGATGAGACAAGTTTTTGGTGGAGTAGACTGGAATGTAAGGAGCGGTTTCTTGAAGATGGACTTCTTATTTTTTTAAATTATAATTTAGAAATACCTTAAATTTTATTTTATAATTTTTGCTCTTTGCTGGGATTGAACCTCGGTCGTTTAAATTTCTGTGCGAGCGTCTTACCACTATACCACGACATCACAATAATTGCATAACTCTTATTCTTTCAAATAAAATAAATCCCATTGTAGCGAAATGCAGAAGAAAACAATAAAATACGACGCAAAATAATTACAAAAGCAGTCGTATTTCATACGTCTGCACGATTAATTTATGTTTCCGCACATTTAATCAGTTTTTGATCACCTAAGGGAGTCTTAAAAGACTCATTTTGGAGATTTATGAGCAAGCAATCTTCCAATTGCTGACAGGGTTCTAGAACATGTTTCTTTTGGCTGTATTTCACTCATGAAACTCTTTCAACACAATTCTTTCTAGTTCACTTGTCAAATACATACATATATACTTTGGTGATGGTGGTTCCCAGTCAGCATTTTTGGTCAATTATGACTCTTTTTTGACTCCTCTGGGCGATTAAAATACTCACTTATGAGCTCATTTATGAGTCGAAAATGAATGTTTTGTCGGGAGAAAAATGTTCCCTTGCCGCGACTCCCCTGAACGAGTTATTTATGACTCCCCTGAACGAGTCATTTGTGACTCCGCACACTAAACGAGTTTTACTTATCTTTTTATTATCTTTACAATAATAAAAATGTTATATTTTGTTTAAAAATGTAAAAAAACAAAAAAAAAAAAAATTCATCAAGCTCAACTGAAGGAATTCTTTTTTTTATATGTATATTATGCGCCTTTTTATTGATGAGACAAGTTTCTGGTGGAATAGACTGGAATGTAAAGTGCGGTTTCTTAAAGATGAACTTCTTTTTATTTTATTAAATTATAATTTAGAAATACCTTAAATTTTATTTTATAATTTTTGCCCTTTGCTGGGATTGAACCTCGGTCGTTTAAATTTCTGTGCGAGCGTCTTACCACTATACCACGACATCACAATAATTACATAACTCTTATTCTTTCAAATAAAATAAATCCCATTGTAACGAAATGCAGAAGAAAACAATAAAATACGACGCAAAATAATTATAAAAGCAGTAGTATTTCGAACGTCTGCACGATTATTTTATGATTCCGCACATTTAATCAGTTCTTGATCACCTAAGGGAGTCTTAAATGACTCATTTTGGTAATTTATGAGCAAGCAATCTTCCAATTGCTGACAGGGTTATTGCATATAATAAACACAAACAGTGCTGCCACTAAGCATTTTTTGTATCCAACATTTGTGAAAAAATAATTAACCGAGAAAGGTTGTACGATTATATGATTTCATATAATAATAATATTTTATGATTTTATAATGGATTATTGTACATCTCCAGTTAGGTTATTTAGTCAGCTTTCAATTGGTACTATAGATGCATTTATTGGATGTGCTGTTTGGTCAAATTTTAAAAAAGAATAGCAAAAAGTCGGGTTTTTTTCCAGCAATTTTACCGCTATCTTACACTTTGGAATTGTAGAAAAATTCGAATTTATAGTTTAAAACAGAAAATTATATATCACCTTTTTCCTGGGGCTCGAACTTCGGACCTCCAGCACAAAAAATTATATATCACCGTTTAGCAAAGAATCACAGCTTTCCATTGGTAATCGGGGATGTCATTTAGCCAGGCTTCATTAAAGAATGGTAGAAGGACAGTTTTTTTTGACAAATTGTGAAATTTATGGTATATGTATATTATTTTTTAACTGAAACTAATGTAAAATTAGTAAAAAAAAATCATAAAACATCAAATAAAGTACTATGTTGCACAATTGAACTCAAATATTATTAGATTTTCGTTGTAGCTGCAAGTAAATGAAAAGGAGCCGTTGAACTAGAATATCAACCTCTCACCGCTCACTTAAATGAACTTTTAAGCACAAGTCTAATATTACTATTGTTGTTTTTGTTTACAGCCGGGGTATAACTCCGCTTGTCCAGGTTCGGAGTCAAAGGTCTGCTTTCTTCGAAATGAAACACAATCGGATACTTTGTGTTAATTAAATGAACAAAGTTTTAGTTACAAAACCTTATACTAAATCCTTATACTTAAAATCTACTTAACTACAATAACTGAATTTCGGATTTGGATTTGCGTTCAGGTTTCGGGTGACTGTTTGGTTTGAAATAGAATTACGGTGGTTGCTTTCAGAAATCTGTGGGCCGCTGATATTTCTAAATAAAATACAAGATATTGGGTTATAGTCAAAGCGGATTAATATTTCGCAACTCTACCACAAAAATAGTAACGACGGTAACAAGAATTCGGGAGCTCTTACACTCGGCAAATCTACGGTAATAAAATAAACTACGACACATATCGGTTCTCTAAGGAGTCTGTATCGGGTTATTGACTGTCAACTAACTCTCTCTTCGTTGGGAAAAACTCAACCTCTTATGTATTTATTTTCATTAACTCGATGAGAATTATACTGCACTACGATATTGTTAATAGGTTAATATATGTAAATATACTGGCATGTTGTTAATAGGTAAATATAAATGTAAATATATAAAGGCATGTTATGTGACGTCACGTCACACTATCCAAAGGCAATAGTTATGTTAAAAAATTCTAAACAGAAAAGTATGAAAGTACCTAAGACCAACTTTCACCACCTATACCACTTGCCATTGTCATCATAGAGCTGCTCGCCAAATTGGATGAACGAAAGGTTGTCAAAGCCATATCATCACAGGACACGCTGACCTACAATTGCTCTTTAGTGTGCGTTAAGCACGTTCCTGCAAAGCCTTAAAACTTCGATTGGCATAAAGCTTCTTAGTAGCGGCGAGGTTTGGGTTTCCTTCAATGGTTTCTTATACCTAATAAAGGCCGCATTTTTCATCGTCCTCATACAATTTTTCCCCTAATTCTTTAACTCTTTGCTTTAGCTTTCCTACCTGTATTGATAATTGAATATTGTCCCACTTAAATTTACTTTTGAAGCATCTTTCAATGTTATAAAAGCTTCGGCAATGATCGAATCATATTTGCAAAATGTTGAATTTACTCTTAAGTCTATTGTTATAACCCTATGCTAAAGTATTGCCTGTTATATCCACTTTGCTTTGAATTTTTTTGACTATTTTGTGTGCCTTATTCCATATTTTCTTTATTCGAACTGTTCATATTAGATACCGGAACTTCCAAATCATTCTCTGTTATACCTGTTGCTCTTTGAATTTCTGAGATATTTTCTGTTATACTAAAACGGCCTAATTCTGCACCTCCTACAATGTCTACATGCTATTTTGTGTGCCAGAAGAACATAAACCCGCTACTAAATTTTCGGCTTTAATATCAACCGCTTCGCGAATTAAGATATTACTTAAAACTTCTATCACTTTTTTTCGGTGAACTTTTTTTTCGGAATCGCTATACGATTAATACGTTTCCCAAGCAAGTCGTATTCTGAGAAATGCTGCCCACAAACGAATATATTTCTTGCTTCTAGTTTTAATCCAGGCGATCGAGGCCATTCAGCCTGTCTATAAACAATTTTATACATAACAATTACAGAGAAATCTAATAACGCCATTCAGCAAATAAAAAATTTTGTGAATAAGAAGCCCTCACAAAATGTAAATATTTGTGAATGAATTTGGCAAAGTATTGTCAAAAGCTACAAATAAATACTTATATTAAATGCGGATGTTTAACTACACAAAACTACACAGATAAGCCAAAAGTGTGTTTGAAAGTGTATTTTGTTATTTGGCCAAGTACATTAAAAATGGTGCTCATATAAATGTATTTGTGTTGTGTTTATTTGTAACCCGTCATTCACAAAGAAAAAAAAACATTCTTAGACGGATTTTTCAGAACTAAGTGTAGTGGATGACTAGTGGGACATCCCATTATGCGCTTAATTGCAGAAGTGAAATAATAGACTCTTATTTCTGTCCAACTAAGAAAATGAAGAATAAAAAATGTAGCAACACTAAATAAATACAATCCCTACGGGAAGTGATGGCGATCAAGTTCGAATTTCATGTGGGCATGACTTTTTCTTTTTAAGACCAATACTCAGGATGAATACAATTGTGGTTTCAATTGTACTTAATTTAAACTCTTAGAGATTAAGATATAAATATTCTCAAGAGATGTGTGCTAATTTATATCTACTTATATGGATAGCAAGTTGAGAGTTTCAAATAAACTTGCTATCCATATAAGTAGATATAAATTAGTTGAGATTTCTTACCTTTGTTATGGGGTATAACTGGGTTGGGCTCCAATGTGGAGAGAAACAAACCTTTATGGATCTTCCTTTAGTTATTAAAATATAGAGTTGATTTAATTCCAATATATATGTTCTGCTAATTTTATTGGTTCGGGTTTCGGATATATATTATTTGAGTTTACAATTTATGGGTTTCTGATTTGAGATACAAAATTTTGCTTCTGGCTACATATTATACTGGTTCTATAAATTTTTAAACTCTTGTATATGGGCATTTCCTGGGGTAACGAACGTACGTTCGTACGCTTTTAATGTACAAAGAAAGTAGAAAAAAAACTTTTTCTAGTATTTTTTTTTGCGATTTGATAGCATTTTAGTAGCTCTATATGTAGTGCAAAAGATGGATTTCATCGAATTGAAGTTTTCATAATAATAGTTATAAAGACGTGGTCACGAACGTACGCAAAATAGAAGTCAACTTTAGCTGACAGTAGTGAAATGTAAAATTCTGCGAAATGCAACGGAATATTCCAAAGCGATAAAATAATTTTTAAAGCATACTAATGTAGGTCTCTATCCAGTATTTACACAATAAAATATCTCTATCTCCGTTAAAATTGTGCTTATTTTAGGACCTCATCACAGAAAATCCAGTGCATCATTCTAATACTGGAATATTCGGTATATCATTTCACTTTTAAAGTAAAATTAGAGACATCTTATCAATTATAAACTCATTGCTTATAGAAAAAACAAAAAAAGTCTATTTAATGGTAACCCAGAAGTTTCTTTTATTTATATACAAATAGGTGACACCGAAATTAATTTAAATGTGGTGTGTCTTTGCACCTATTGACGTTTTATGCAAAGCAATAACAATAAAATGATGTTTTCGGTCGCGAACGTACGATTAAAACCTAGGCAAGAAACAAAGCAAAAATTTACCGTTAATCGAACTTTTTTTTCTCCCTACACATTTCCCTTCTTAATTGTTTGTAAAAGAAAGATTTTGAAGAAAGAGTGCAAACATAATACAGTTTTTGCATGTAAAATAAATAAATATAAAAATGTCTTTAGAAGTAGTTTAAAAATGAAATTTTAAATATTTCAGTTTCTAGCCCAATTTTCTCAAGTAAAACACCTAAGATATGATAAGAATCCAATATATTATAAAAATATAGACTCTTTTTTATAATTATAAGCAATAAAATGCTATGATTATCAACATATTTTTTTCGATCCTGGTTTACCATTTTGAAGAAATGCCCATATACATATAAATATTTTATAATTCTTACCCCGTTATAGTTGATATATAAGTATATATAGTATACATAATTTTTTTTGACATACAATTAATTATTGTGACTAATCACCTTGTACTAACTTTTCCGTTAAATTCAATTTTATCTTCAATAATTCTGCCTAGTATATTATGGGTGTCCAAACCTAGTTTGGACACAGGAGTAAACCCCTACTAATTCTGAGCATTCTATTGGAATTTTGATCTTTTCATTGAAAAAAAATCTAAATCCTTAATAGAATTTAACTTAGTTCTAAATAAAGTGTTTTTGAAGTAACAAAATTAATTTAAAAAATGATCGCTCTTTCTGGGATTCGAACTCTGGTCTCCAGATCATATAAAATTTTTTTTTCTTTTTTGCAGAACGTAGAGGTTCGCCTTTTTAGTGTTTTCGTTATACCTTAACACTTACATACGGTCTGATTTTAAAGTATAATATATCAAATTTTCTTGCCTCGAGAAGACTAATTGCTCTTTTCATAACAAAAACGTTGAAATATCAAAAAGATTTCGAAATCTCATTGCAAAAATACTTTATATTAGAGGCGGTAAAAGGAAACTTTTTTTAGCAATTCGGTTCATTAATTTCTCCTCTTATATTTTAATTTCTCTTCATATAAACTCTAGAAGAACAATTTTTTCACTTAAATTAAGAGATATTAAGAATGATCATATTTAAGGAAAAAAAGAATAACGGTACAATAAATAAAAGCGGACAGAAGAGCTATTATAAGAGCTGCCTCAAATTCGAGCGATTCTGCTGCAAAAATTTGTAACGAACCGACCCTAAAGTCTCCACTTATATAGAGGTATTCTACCTTCAGTTCCGGCCGTGCTCAGGGATAATTGGGGATGGATCTTACTTCTAAATAAACAGACATAGATTCGTGACATTATTTTTCAAAATTGGTAGCAGATTATCCACGATCGACATACACAACACGTTTAAAAAAAAAAATCATAATTTGTTCCCTGTGAAGTTAGAAGCTTATAAAAAGAGAGTTGAAGATGTAACCAACTCTATTATATTATAAACCCACCCACCATGCTAACTTGTGAATGTTTTGTTAGCCCAAATAGAACTGCCTCTCGAATTAATACTCTATCCTTTCGTGGATTTCGGTTTTTTAAGAGAAAATTTGGTGCTCAGGTCATCCAAAAAAAATGCTATTTTTTGGAAGTATTCATTGCAATTGGTGAATAGTTGACCTGTAACGCTGGAAGAGGGCTTATTTTAAAGGAAATTTTCTCAGCTTTCTATATCTGTCCTCATTTATAGAAAATTATTTACCCAAATAATGGTTTTGGAGGTTTATGTCATAATAATAATAGTCAAACTGTTAAAAACGTAAAACTATTATTATCGGTAATGCAGATTTAATTTATTATATTCATACGATATCGTATTATTTACTTTATTATTTACTCACCAAGTTATATACTTCTCAACGGTGACATAAGGCCTTGTGTCTACGTGGTGTTATGAGTTTAATTGTGGTTTAGCAAAAATTTACAAAAAAAAAAAATTCTTTCATTTAAACAAAACCAATTCCTTTAAAATTCACAAATTAATTAAAGAAAATTAATGTATGTAAATGCCCAACATATTAATATTATTAACATTATAAAATGAAAAAAGAATTAAGAATAATAGCACTAAAATATGCCTCAAATCGTTATCAAGTTGAAGAGTAATATCCATATTTTGGATTTAATAAATTGCACAAATTTAGGTTACTGTATACCAGATTTGTCAAGTATAGAAATAATAACTTTTACAAATATAAGAATATTCGAATTTTGGTACTTTTGTTTTTTTTAACTTTGATTAATTATTTTTTTTTATTATTATTATATCTTGTAATTATTTTGCAAACCTCATTTTCTTTTTCTTCTTTTTTTCTTTTTATGCTAATTTGCCCAACCAAAAATAATAATAGGATAAGAAATAGTACTTATCTTTCGCAGCACTCGTGCATTAGCTCCAAAATTTGCGTAATATTACGTATAGTATGAATAACCGCATGTCTTCCAATTATATTAATCTTTTAGTTTCTTCAAATTATCTCTCATCGCGAAATTCTCCTTCAACTGATGTCCTTATATATAAATTATCATGGATTTGTGAATTTGGTATTTGATATGTAAATCTTCTATAGATTTAAACTGGAAATTTCTAATATCTTGTTCCCAAAATTAGAAGCTTTTCTTCAAATGAATATTTTTAATTTTCTTTTTTTTCCAATTTTTATATATATACAGTGGCACAGTAAAGTCTGCATACCCCCTTAAAAAACGATGTTTTGAGCTATCTACGAACAATGCAACAGCAAAATACATTTTAAACAATTTCATACTAACAAAAACAACAAAATTTTGAGAAAAAATTTGTTTTCCAAAATTATTTATTAATTAAAATAAAAAAAGGTCATTTTCTAAACACAGAAAAGTCTACATACTTTGTACAAAAAATTAATTTTACATAAAAATAAAAGCAAAAGTAAACAAAATTAATATTTTGTGGGCCCGCCTTGGCTCTGTATGACAGCATTTAATCTATTTTTCAAAGAATTTACTAATATTTTTGTGTAATTATTTAAAATTAAATTCCATTTTTCAAGCAGAGCGTTTTTAAGGTCCTGTTTTTTTTTAATGTTCCTTTTTCTACCCCGAAGGACTAGTTCATCCCATAAATTCTCAATGGGGTTCAAATACGTTGACTGGGGATAAAATGAAGTTGATGAGACATGTTATAGAGTAACCATTCTTTAACAACACCAGCGGTATGCTTTGGGTCATTGTCTTGTTGAAAGTACCAACCTTCTGTAGGACACAATTTATCCGTGGATTGCCTTAGATTATCTTTGAAAATATTCAAATATACCATGCGATCCATATTAATATCGATAAATGCTAAATTGCCCACTCCAGCCGCTGTCATGCACACCCATACCATAACAGAGCCTCTACCATATTTTACTGTAGCAAACAAGTTTCTAGGTAATAGTGCTTCATTATTCCGACGTCATAATTTTTATTTTCAGTCTAAATTAAACAAGTTGAACTTGCTTTCGTCAGTAAATAAAACATTTGCCCAAAAACCTTCATCTTTATCAATGTATTTCTTAGCAAATTCGACAAGTTTTTGCATATTTATTTTACTTATATTGGGTTTCTTTCGAGATACACGGTTATGAAGTCTATTAATTTTCAATAGATGTCTCACCGTTTCTGGATGCACTGAAGCAATATCCTGGTCTTCCAAAGTATTTGCAATATCTATTGCAGTAATTTTAAGGTTTTCTTCAACATATAACAAAATTTGGCGCCTTGCACGCAGAGTCAGTTTAGGTGGGCGACCACTTCTTGGTTTGGTTGCCTCACTTTTTGTTTGTTTATACTTTCGAATTATTGTCTGAATGCTTGATTTTAGATGCCCAACTAGTTTTCCAATCTCTTTTAATGACTTATTTTCTTTATGATACTTTACAATAAGCTCACGTACTTGAAAACAGATCTCTTTACCCATTTTGGTTAAATAAGAAAAAGTACAATGTTAACATCGAACACAAGAACTTCATTTCTACTAATAGTGTTTAGTATAGACGCCTGAAGTGGTTAGTAGCACTGTTTGAGAACAGAGTTGTATTATATCTACTTTTCGACATAGCCGTATGCAGACTTTTCTGTGTTTAAAAAATGAATTTTTTTAATTTTTGTTAATAAATGTTTTTGGCATAACATTTTTTTCTCAAAATTTTGTTGTTGTTGTTAGTTTGAATTTGTTTGGAATGTATTTTACTGTTGCCTTGTTCGCAGATAAATCAAAACATCGTTTTTCAAGGGGGTATGCAGACTTTACTGTGCAACTGTATATATATATAAGTATATATTTTCTGTTATAAATTTTACGTTCTTTCAATTCAAAAGAATTTTTCGAATCCCCACAAAAAAAATCAAATTTTCTGTTTTCATTTTCTATTTTGTTCTAAGCATACATAATTTTTCTACTTTTTTTTTATAATCTAAAGTAAAAACTACTTTCACAATAGCGAACAAAATAAGAGCAGGACCTCACAAAACAGGTACAAATATTAATAAATGCTATGATATCTCCGTATGACAGGAACGTTTTCTTAAAATCTGTGTCCAGTTTTCGTAAATCTGGTAACTATCAAATTTTTAAGTTAAACAGTATTGGGTTTGATAGCGATCGACCATTTTACATTAATGAAAATTTGACACTTTCAAACCACAAAATACTTAAATCAGCAGTAAGTCTCAAAAAATCTAAAAACTTAGTTCAGTTTTTACAATGCGAGGTTTGGTGTACGTCAAGACTGGAAGCAATGGTAAACCGATACGCATTGACTCCCTGAATGATTTAGAGGATCTTTTTCGCTCCATTTGAAAATACTCCTACTACTACTATTATTTTTATATGTAAAAATGATTTGTTAATTGTTTTTATTATATTATTTAGTCTTTTTAATTTGCTTTTTATTTTATATTTGTTTAAGAATTTACCTGCATTTCGTATATACATAGTTTTCACACTGTTAAACTATACTATACTGCTCTTTACTGAAATATTTTTCTTTTATTTCTGGCCCCTTTTTAATTGCAATATTAATTTAATTATTGTTATGTTGAAAGTAAAAACTGTTTCTTCTCTACTTAATTATGAATCAAACTTATCCTGACAATAGAGTTGGCGGAAATCACTCTGCTCTCTTAAATATATTGTGCAAACAAAGGTCTGGGCTAAATGTTGTGCATTTCAATGCAAGAAGCTTAAATGGACTTAAGTTAGATTATGTTCGGCATATATTTGAGAGCTCTAAGGTTGACATTATTTGTGTAACGGAAGCGTGGTTTCATCATGAAGTTCCGAATGATTATTACGGAATTAATGGGTACAACCTGTTTAGAAATGATAGGAGACGGAAAAGGGGCGGTGGTGTTGCCATATATTGTAGGAATTACCTTAGAGCTCGATTAGTTAACGTTTCGCATGATTCTAATGTTGAATTTATTAATGTGGTTATATATGATAACACGGTAAATGTTTTGGTATCGTGCATTTATAACCCAGACAGAACATCTAGTCTTGAGCCCTTTTTTATTGATTTTAAAAACCATGCTATAGATTATAATTTTTTTATTACTTGTGGTGATTTTAATGTGAACTTGATGGTTAATGACAATCTTAGTAATGATCTTCTTGATCTTATAACCGCCGTGGGAATGACTGTTGTAAATGACAAAATTCCTACGCGTTTCTCGTCCAATTCTAGCCCAAGTTTACTTGATTTGTTTCTGCTCTCACATCCTGAATTATTGCTTTTATATGACCAAATTTCATTTGTTTCTGACCATGATTTACTATTTTTAACCTGCAATATTGACCTTAGTAGAGATGATAATCGCCGGCTTATTTGGGGGGGTGCGTGGTATAGTGGTTAGAGCGCTCGCACAAAAGCTCAAAGGTCCCAGGTTCGAATCCCAGAAGAGGTGAAAAATTAAAAAGTTAGTTTGCGGTTTTTTCAAAATTATAATTTAAAGAAAAGAGGTCCCCCCCCTCCCAGACGACCATCTACAAAGAAACCGCTCCCCGGTCATTCCACTCTATTCCACCTTAACTAATGTCAACAAAAAACGAATGATCAGGAAAAAAGCGCCACCTATTGGGAAGTAGCAGATAACAGCCAAACCTACTTAGCGAAGGAACACTCACCACACAATCAACATGCAACGATGAGGCAATTGCTGTTGATCATTCAAGGGTGAAGGTATAACACTGGCCTTTGAATGATCAATTCACAACAATTTGTCTCATTCCTTAGGCGCTTAATAATAATATAATTAATAATAATATATGTACTGTCCTTTCCAAATTCCAATACAATGCACAGCATTTAGTAGGGGTTTACCCCTGAGTATTGGTCTCAAATAAAAAAAAAAAAAAAAAAAAAAATATAGAGATTACAACTCTATTAATTTCCCTTTCCTCTATTCAGACATTTCTGCTGTGGCGTGGAATGAATGTTGGTATCGTACAACGATAGATGAGAAGCTGGACGTTTTTCTTACAATATTACAGGGAGTTTATGAGCGACATGTACCTAGCGTAGTTTTTATGTACGAAATTGTTCTTGCTCTTGGTATACGACAGCTGTGAAAAACTCTATTCGTAATCGTAACTTAGCTTACAATGTTTGGAAAAGGAGACCTACGGTTGTAAACAGAGGTGCTTATAACAGGGCTAGAAATCAGTCTAATCTTGTAGTTAGACAGGCAAAAAAATTTTATTTTTCCAAAAAGCTTAATATTAATCTACCCACAGGCCAGTTGTGGAAGAACATCAGGTCCATGGGTATACACTCCCGTAGCTCTTCTGAGTGCAAGCTAGATCCAGCGGTGCTTAATAACGCTTTTTGTTTTAATAATTTAATAAGTAAAAAAAGTAATCAGGAACTCCACAGCGAACTCTACTGCAACAGTAATTTTTCATTTTCTGCAGTGTCTGAGGCTGATGTTATTAAACATATTTTGAAAATACGATCTAATGCAATAGGAGAAGATGGTGTGGCCATGAGATTTGTTAAATTGATACTGTGTGTTATTGCACCCTTGACTCATGTTTTTAATCATTGCATTACTACCTCTACATTTCCTAAATCTTGGAAAATTGGAAGAATCATTCCAATTGCGAAAAAGCCTACCGCTGTGAGTCCAGGTGATTATAGGCCAATTAGCATTTTGCCAGCTCTTTCCAAAGTGTTTGAGTCTCTTATGGCTGAACAAATTACTTTTTACCTAAATCATAATAATCTTCTGTCTCGATTGCAGTCTGGGTTTCGTGCTGCTCATAGCTGCACTACTGCAGCCTTAAAAGTTATTGATGATATAAGGTGTGAATATGACATGGGAAACCTATCTTTCATGTGCCTGCTGGACTTCTCTAAGGCCTTTGATAGAGTAGACCACTCAATTATGTGTAAGAAACTAACACACTATTTTAGATTCACTGATACTGCGGTATCTCTAATGCAAAATTACTTATCTGGTCGAGCTCAGAGAGTAGTTGTGGACAATAGGCAGTCAGGCTTAATGTGTACAAATTCTGGTGTTCCACAAGGCTCTGTATTAGGACCACTATTGTTTAGTATGTTTATCAATGATGTGTTTTCTGTCTGTAAATATACTCGTATGCATGCATATGCCGACGATATTCAACTTTATATTTCTAATCGTATCGGTCTAATAGAGGATACATTTTCCAAACTCAATGATGATTTGGTTTCAATTGTGGAATGGTCAGAAGTTAATAACTTAACATCTAATCAAAAGATTTCGTAGTGTGCAGACGTGCTTTTTAAACGCTCTTTAAATATCCTTAATTTTCTCTTTAATTCGATAAATATTTAACTATAATTATAAACTGGTTTTTAAAGTGAAAAATATTCTACAGATTGGTGTATGATCTTCATTGTATTTGTTTGATACAGAAACTATAAACTAATAATTTCATAAAATTAAAAATTGGCACAAAAGTGAACAAAATTAAATATTAGTAATTACATACATACATACATAATTGGCCATTACAACCCTGTGTCAGGATTACGGCCTAACTTCTCGCAGCACGCATGTTGTGTGTGTTACTTTTTTCCCATGAGTACCGGGACCTACAGTTTAAAGTCGACTCCGAACGACAGATTTGAGAAGCTTTTTCATAGCAATTAATTACTCCCAGAGCTTTTGCCAGAAGACTGCTGAGAGGTAGTCGCCGAAAGAAATAATTGTTTCATATTTCTTTTTTTTTTTAAGATGTCGGAGCTGAGATTTGAACCCAGCACTATCGTCTTCGTAAGCCAACACACTAACCACTAGACCACGGCGACTACAGGTTTAACCTGAGACTGCCTTTGTTTAACCCGTTCACGTTGTTAACCCGTGCAGCCACGGCGTAATTCACAGAGCAACTCCTCCTCTATATTAGTAATTACAATAACAATATTTCAAAATAAATGTAAACAATACTGTGGCCAAAGCTTTAACAGTGGAGAATTTACAAAAACAAACAATAAGAAGTCATAATAAACAGTGAGCAAAATTTACAAAAACATACAACAACAAATTCAAAATAAACAGAGCGAGTAAAACATAATATCTTACTTTTCGCGCCAAAAGTGTTTTTTGTTTTTGCTGATTAATTTAAAAGCTATACCAAAGAAAAATCCTTTATTATAAAAGCTTTTGTATTTTGAACTTTAATCTCTATATGTATTATTTTATTATACTCATCGATATATTGAATAAGTTTGGACACAAACCTTAATTATCGATACGTTTTGTCTAATATCGTATATCAAGTACAACAACCACATCCTTAAGTGTGGATTCTATTTACCGCCGTTACAAATCAATTTAAAAAATAAATAAAAATTAAAAAATAAATAAAGAGAAGATAATTTTTTGCTTGTTTTAACACCATGGAATGTGTGAATAAAAATTGCAATAACTCTGGCGATGAACGTATGGTGTCTTGTTGGCTATGCTTAGGATTCTGTCATCTTAAATGCAGTGGCCTCAAAGCTCGTGATGCTGACGCTCTAGCTGATAAATTAAAACATCTTCAATGGACCTATCCAAATTGTAGAATAATTGGAATTGAATTTTATAAGTTTTTTAAGAGCTACAAGGCGGAATTTGATGAAATTAAAACTGATTTTTTGTCTTTAAAATCCAAACTGGATAAATATGGTGAACTATTTTCGAAATTCACTAATTTGGACAATTTTGCAGCTTCACCAAAAATAAAACGGAAAAGAACTGCCCCTGGAAATTCGAAAATATCGAATGATAGAAATGTAGCTAATTCTACGTCTGCAGTTGTTCCTGAAAATTCAAATATGTCGAAAGAAAAATGTACAACAAATGAAAAATATCCAACTAATTCTCAGGCTTCAGTTGATGATGCAGTACCTCCTGTCATTCCTTCTTCGAATTTAAGCACTATTCAGTCAAATCAACCTTTGCAACATAATCTGAACATTAATCTACCTTCTAATTATGAACGGCAGATTACTAACTATAATCCTGAACTAATGGTTTTTTCTCCGCTTACTCTTTCTGAATCTAATACTAATGAAAATCCTCAAACTTTTCTACAAGATAATGAATCGAATACTGGTATTAAACCTAAACCGCTTAGAGTTATTCCACCATTGAAATCTATTTTTACAACTCGATTTGCCCCAGAAACAACGGTACTTGATGTTGAATTTTATATTAAGAACAATATCGAGCAATGCTGGTGCAACAATATAAAAATATTCAGGATAAGCGCACGAAACAGGGCTTCATTTAAGATAATAGTTCCTGAAGCTATTTTTGATCGTCTTGTGAATCCTAATTTTTGGCCAAAGAATACAATTGTGAAAGAGTTTGTCTATAGAAATAATGAAAATGTAATACTTCCAACTGCTACTGAATCCATTTCAAAAAACTAAATATGATTCCTAAACCCTCAAATCTTAATTGCACTTCTAGAAATGTCGAGAACTCTTCTTTTATATCGATCGCGTACCAAAATGTTCGGGGTATGAATACCAAATTAAATTCATTTTATTTAAATAGCTTTGACTTAGACCATAATATAATAGTATTAACAGAAACATGGCTAAGAGATAAATCTGATAAGATAATTCATAACTCCGAAATAATGTGCAACAAATTTCAAATATATAGACGAGACAGAGTAGGGAGAGATGGTGGTGGTGTCATGATCGCTGTCTGTGCAACTCTTCCATCCGAAGAAATTATTCCTGCCGTCAATGATATTGAATTTATTGCAATTCGTTTCAAAATAAATAACAGAAAAGTTTTCATAACTTGTTCTTATATACCTCCATCTTCGAGTTTACAGATATATGAGTTACATTTATTGGCTGTTGAATCCATAATGAAGCAATCAGACACTCGTGACTCAGTTATTGTACTCGGTGATTTTAATCTTCCTTATATATCATGGCATGAAAGTCAGGATTCAAACTTCTTATCACCTTCAACCACAACCGTATCAAATACCAGTTTTGTTGACTCGTTGGCAGATTTTGGACTTTTTCAATTAAACAACATTCAAAATTCATTCGGAAGAATACTCGATTTAATTTTTGTTAATGATCCCGATGATTTCAACCTAAGCCGTATTGAACCATTACTTAAACCTGAAGATATTTTCCATCCATGTCTCGAAGTTACCTTAAATAGAGCTAATTACCAAACAGCTAAACACGATGCACATAATGAAATGGTGTTCAATTTTAAGAAAGCAGATTTCACCAAATTAAATAACATTCTTAACTCCGATAATTGGTTTAATTACAATTTAAGTTACAATTTGTCTCCACAAGAAATAGACACAATAATTGATAAGTTCTATACTGGTTTACACATTTCTTTTAAACGATCAATTCCAATGATGAAGAAAAGAGTTCACAGCGGTCCGCCTTGGAACACAAAAAGGCTGGCAAGACTTAAAAATACAAAAAATAAATATTATAAAAAATATAAAAAATCTGGTTCCAGTTCGGATTACATACTTTATTCAGTCTACAGATCACTTTACAACTCGACGAATACACAATCATATAAATTATATCTTTCAAAAGTCAGAACAAATTTTAAATCTAATCCCAAATCATTTTTTCAATTTGTTAATTCCAAACGAAGAGTTTTTGGTTTTCCTTCAATAATGAAAAATAATACTACTGTATCATCAAAAGATCATGAAATAAGTGATATGTTTGCAGAATTTTTCTCCTCTTCCTATTCAACAGAAAAATGGAACCAACTAAATAAATATCCTTATCCAATCCCAGAATTCACACAAATAACACTTCCAAAAATACATCCAGCTACCATTTTAAAAGCTATACATAAATTAAAAAATTCTGAAAGTTTTGGTCCTGACGGTATCCCAAGCTGTGTATTATTAAACTGCTCGCAAGCATTGGTTATGCCGCTTACATACTTATTTAATTTATCTCTTTCTACTGGATATTTTCCAAAATTTTGGAAAAAATCTTTTATTATACCTCTATTTAAATCTGGAAATAGATCCTTCATATCGAATTATAGAGGCATAGCTAAATTAAGTATTATTCCTAAACTTTTTGAACAAATAGTAACTGAATGTTTCTCTCATCAAATTTCATCATTTCTGTCACCCTTACAACATGGATTTAGAAAAGGGCGTTCTACTTCTACAAATTTACTGGAATTTTCTTCGTCAGTTATAAGCGCTTTTACCAAAGGCATGCAGACCGACACCATATATACGGATTTCAGCAAAGCTTTTGATAAAGTCAACCATAATCTCCTCATACACAAATTAAATAAAATTGGATTATCTTCTGCTTTTCTTAAATGGATATCTTCGTATCTGATCGATAGATTTCAATGTATTTTATTTAGGAACCATAAGTCAAAAACTATCTCTGTTCCATCTGGTGTCCCACAAGGTAGTCACTTGGGGCCGTTATTGTTCCTTATATACATTAATGATTTACCATCCTGTATAATGTATTGCAATATTTTAATGTATGCCGATGACGTTAAGATTTTTCTTCACCTCAACGATTCCAATTTTCGTAATCTCCTTCAAAACGACTTACAAAATTTTTATGAGTGGTGTAAAATTAACTTAATGCAACTTAATTTTAAAAAATGTAAGTACATGGTATTCTATAGAGCTAATCCTCTTATCTGCAGTTATAAATTTGATACTTATAATATTGAAAAAGTCGATACATTTCTTGATCTTGGTGTGCTACTCGATCCAAAACTAACTTTTAACCCACACATTTCACAAATTGTAAATAAGGCAAAAGGTGTATTGGGATTTATTAAACGCTGGGGAAAGGAGTTCAGAGATCCATATGTATTAAAGCAGCTGTTCACCTCATTGGTTAGACCAATACTTGAGTATGCTTCTATAGTTTGGGATCCTCAATACGAAATTCATATAAATAAAATTGAATCTGTACAAAAACAGTTTCTTCTTTTTTGCCTCAGAAATCTTCAGTGGAATCCGAATAGAGTTTTACCATCTTACGAAAGCCGTCTAGCACTTATCAAACTTCCTACTCTCAAAAGCAGAAGAACTTGTTTCAACATTTCCTTCATTAATAATTTGATATGCGGAGTTATTGATTCTGAGACTTTACTTATGCAGCTGGAATTTATTATTCCTACTCGACCAACTAGATATTATATTCCTCTTAAACTGCAATTCTTTCGATCTAATTACGCCAATTTTGATCCTGTTCGGAGAATGTGTGCAGAATTCAACAGTTATTTTTTCCTTATTGATTACTCCTTAAACTTTAACGCTCTTAAAAATAGAATAACGAACTTTTTAAATAACTGAATTAATTAATTTTCTTTTTTTTATATTTTGAATAATAAGAATAATCCAGATAGCCTGTAAGAATTTTTGTATTTCATTGGCTGAAATAAATAAATAAATAAAATAAATAAAATAAAAAACACTTAATGCTGGGAAATCTTACGTTTTACCAATCAGTAGGGAGCAATACGACTATGACAATTTTCCAGCAATTTACCTAGGAAAGACACCTCTTACCTATGTTAATAAAATTAAATACCTAGGCTTTTATATCAACTCAACCTTGTCTTGCTCAGACCATATTAACAATGTTGTAAGAAATATTTACCTTGTACTTCGTAATTTGCGAATGTCATCTGCATTCACACCACTTGAAGTCAAAAAGAGACTTGTTGTACAATTGATACTTCCTCATATTAACTACTTTGCTGTAATATACAGCAAACTGGATTCACGTTCAATGCATAAGTTACAGGTATCTTTTAATAATGCTACGCGGTACATATATAATTTGGCTCGGGTTGATAGCATATCTTCTTGGAGGAAAATGGTTTTGGGCTGTGACTTAGCTGATTATCTTCGTATGCGAAATATTATGTTCTTACATAATCTGCTGTACCAAAGGAAATCTTGTTATCTTTATGAAAAGCTTGTATTTGGTAGATCTAGTAGATGCACGACATTAATTGTTCCCAGGCATACTTATCTCAATACGAGCAGATTGTTTTTCGTTAACGCTATTAATTTATGGAATTCTTTACCGATACATTTGAAAATCATATCGGGGAGAAACAGTTTTAAAAACTTACTTTATAACTATATGTCTCAAAATATTTGACTTTTCTTATTACCATTTCTCAGAAAAAACTTTTTATTTTGTCATCTAATTTTATATTCAGTAAAAATCTAAGGGGCCAAATGTTGATAATTATATAAAATCTTTGTCATTTATATTAATATGTTACATTTGTATATGTCATGTTATATTTTTATAATTGTTACAACTATTTGTTTTTTTGTTAATGATATAATTTACTAAGTTTATATGCAGTCCTTTTGAACTATAAAAGAATTATATTCTTAAGGTTCTTACGGAGGAATATACCTAAATAAATAAATAAATAATATCTAGAACAATAAAAAACACAAAAAATGCTTGCTTAAATGCCTCACAAATTAGACAAAAAATAGGTATCACAGCTAGCATAAACACTGTAAGATGTGTTATTCGGTATTTTAAACATTTAAAGAGATTGAAAATTAAAAAAAACCATATCTTAATGCTGCTCGTAAAGCGAAACGTCCGCAGTTTGCACGAGAGCAATAAAAATGATTGGTATCGTGTTGTCTTCTCAGGCGAAAAAAGTTTAAATTGGAATGTCCGGATGGATACAACTACTATTTCCACGACCTACGTAAGGAGGCAACACTACCTTAATCGTCTCAATAGCTGTGAGGGAAGTGTAATGGTGCGGGGGACGATTTCATAATATTGTACATGTGAGCTTCAATTCCTCACATCAAAAATGAACACGAATAACTACAAAACAGTACTTAAAAAGGTGTTTCCATATTTTTCTACTATTTTTAGACCAATTCCCTGGATATTTCAACAAAATAATCCCCCGATACATAATACCAGGGTTTTAAATACGTGGATTCAAAGCTAAAATGTCAATACTTTGGAGGGGCCATCATATTCCCCTGACGTAAATATTATAGAAAATTTATGGGGCTACATAGAAACATACATACATAACTGGCCTTTACAACCCTGTGTCAGGATTACGGCCTAGCTTCTCGCAGCACTCATGTTGTGTGTGTCAATTTTTTATCCATGAGTACCGGGACCTACAGTTTAATGTCGACTCCGAACGACAGACTTGTGAAGCTTGTTCATGGCAATTAGTTACTCTCAGAGCTTTTGCCAGAAGACTGCTGAGAGGTAGTCGCCGAAAGAAATATTTTTTTCATATTTCTTTTTTTGAAGATGTCAGAGCCTGGAGTCGAACCCAGGGCCCATGTCTTAGTAAGCCAACACACTAACCACTAGACCACGGCGACTACAAAAATTTATGGGGCTGGCTTTCTCGAAAATGCTACGAGTCCGACAGACAATACGAAACCAAATAAGCTTCTATTGGAAGAATTAAAAAAGCTTGGTCCGAAATTTCATTATCATTAATTGAAAATTTTATATCTCCCTTCCAAATGGTATTCTTGAAGTTATATCGAATAAAGGAGGGTATACTCATTATTAAATCATCAAAACATTATAAAAAATTTTAAAAAATAAAAAATGTTTTACAAAAAAATCATTTTCTTCTTTAGTTTTTTAAATGAATGATAGTGAACCTATTCAAATGGCATAAAAAATTGTGTTGGAAATCATATTCGTTTTGAAAGAAAAAATTACTACAATTCAGTTATTAATTATTAAAACAATTTTTTTTTATTATAAGCTCACATAATCCAATATTTTACCATTTTATCTAAATATATAAAATTGAATGTGTGTTTGTTTATTTGTTTGTTTGTTTGTTTGTTTGTTTGTACCTTATAGGAGACCAAACCTCTGGACCGATCTTCCTGAAATTTTCACAGCATTTAACTGGGACTCTGGCATGATTAATAGGGTACTTTTTTTTCGACCACGCCCACTTTTATGCCCACTTTTTTAAAATTATGTAATTGCTCCCATATAGTGTTTAACAGATTTACTTCAAATTGTATACACATTATACTCCAGGCGAGGTATAAATAAACATTTCTTACGCCACGCCCCCTTTCACGCCCCTTTTCATGCCAAATTTTGTTTGAAAGTTTTAAATTTTTGTTTTATATCTACGGCAGTATTTGCTATATATGGTATTGCCATGAATAGAAATACGTTCCAAAAGAAAATTGTTAACCGATCTTAAATTTTCACAGCGCGCAGCTTTGACTCATGAATACTTATTACATGATAATATTTTTCGACCATGCACACTTTCGGACCTACTTCTTTACTAGGTTTATTAACGGCTTTACCTCAAATTTAAAATACATTTGAATTAAAATAGTTGGGTAGCCTCACTCTCTTTCTCCCACAAATGTCTGCAAAATATATAAATACTTTTAATTTTATTATCTAACGAGGGGGTAGCGAAGCACACCGGGTTCAGCTAGTATACTATAAACTTAATTACTTACTTTTAGAAAAAAAATTAATTTGAATGCAATGAAAATTGTGAACCTATTCAAGTGATCGGCAGTGTAAGTCGGACGTATAAACGGAGTAGCAAAGAATATAAATCATATAGAATGCGCATCTCAACAATTATCCAAATATTTTTTCCAAATTCTATCAGATGTGGAAAGGAAGGGCAACAGGCAAAACAAAAGAAAAGAGCGTAACAAAACTAGAGAAACCAAAAAGAAAAACTAATGTGTATTTTATTTCTTTTGCATTGTGGTTTAGTTTTTTTCGTTCAGTTTTCATCATTTTTATTTTTTTTAACACACTATTGCTTATTCTGTTGTCTCTATTACTTTGTGTTTCTTTTTTGCTTAAGTACAGAAACGGTTTCATGCTAACAACAATATTCACATACAATACAATTCATGCGTTTGTGTTTCTTATGCATTGTGAGATGTTCTCCTTTTTTAATTTTTAAAACTTAAAGAATGCTGTTGGTTCAAATATTTTTATGTAATAAAGATTACACTGCTCCGATACGACAATATAAGCTAGTGTAGGGCAAAGCATATTTAATTTGTAGTTGCGCGAAGGAAAGTAAATTAATCTA
Organism: Metopia argyrocephala; assembly: GCA_963576795.1. Taxonomy (NCBI): domain Eukaryota; kingdom Metazoa; phylum Arthropoda; class Insecta; order Diptera; family Sarcophagidae; genus Metopia; species Metopia argyrocephala. Next base: position 35,325,696 of record OY756211.1, read on the forward strand.
CATCGAATATATGGCGCCCTATTTAATATCGAAATAAAAGTGTAGTTAGAAATATATTTTATTATTATTATTTATTTAAGCTCAACAAGTAATTTTATGTTTATTTGAAATAAAAGGTTAACTAAACCAAAAAATGTAATTCTAGAAATATTAAAAAAAAACAAGTATATATTCATTAATGAAAAATTTTCGAATGATAAATTGATGATCTTTCAATTATAAAAAAATTTAAAAAAATTCTACTTTTATTTTTAATTTATATAGGTATGTATGTATGAATTCTATATATGTACGTATATATGGGCAATTTAAAAAATTTTCGACATTTTGATATTTTTTTTTCGAAATTTTTTTTTATGACACGAATGACGCTTTGGTCACGTGAAGGGTGATATTTTAGCATACCAAAACAGTTCGCGTTAATCATTTATTGCAAACGGCGCGAAAGTTATGGAGGTTTTAAGTTAAAATCTCTTTAAAAAAAATTTAAAGTTAAATTTATTGGTTTATTTTAATAAATGTTGTATGGATGCATGAAACTCATTTCAAATTCATCAGTGCAGTCAAAATTCATCAATGCACTGATAAAATACATAAAAAATATGAATTATAATTAAAATTTCTTAACATTAAAAAAGGCGAATTTTTGCAAAAATGTGAATGTTTCACCGATTGTTATAATACGTGTTTATATAACGCATAACTAATTTACAGAAAAACAATGTTTTAACTTGCAAATTTAAAAAATAAAAAAATTATATAAGAATTATTTTTGAGGTTAGAATTTTTTTTTTTTGATCTGTAAAATTTAAAATCATGAAAAATTTTTAATGCCTATTCGGTTTTATTATCAAGCTTAAAAAAACCTTTCATTTGCTGTTAATCGCGGCGGAATCTATACATAACTGCAAATGTCACAAAGCAAAATGTGTTTGAAGAAAAATGCCACTGTACCCTCTAAATATGGACCGAATTCAACCGTATTTATATATGATCTTTAGTTCACCGCCGCACTTCATTTCCAATACTTTACATTGATTTTAAACCACTGATTAACTAAAAAAAACGCGAAACAAAATCATGAAATTTCGCAAAATTTTTATTTTCTTTATAAAATTTTTGCGTTTCAAAATATTTTAACGCCTTCTTGACGTTGAGGTGCCATTTACTAAGAAGTTTAGATCACGCAATACATAAACCAGTTTTAAATAAGATTGCAAATGTCAGGCGCGAAAAACTGTCATTTTTGAAAAATTTACGCCAATTCTATAAAAGTTTGAGGTCATCGTTCTCAGCAACTAGCAGCCTGACATCGACGTGATATGGCGCAAATTTTAGCAAATTATACCATCTTTTAAATACTGTTGACGAAATGCAATTTTCTTGAACGGCGCAAAAACGCTATAGAAAAAACTGCGAAAATTGAAAAATCGGAAAATTTTGGTTTCAAAAATGAACCGCTGTACAACTTTTTCCCAAATAGTAGTATTGGCATAACTTTTAGAGTGTAAATATCTACAAAGTCTAGTGACTTTATTTTATATCAGTGGGCATCGGAAGTTTAAAACTATAAGTAGAAAAGTGATGAAATATGAAAAAACTCTTGTAAATTTCAAGCCTTTTTTTGAGTTTTTCGATATTTGAGTGCCCATAACTTTTAAAAATAAAGAACTGATGGTCTGAAATTTTGAATTTCCCAGTTTTCTAGTGTGGCCTACCATTCCCTTTTGACCGTTTTGGTTAATTCGAAAAACTGGAGAAATAATAAGCATCTGAACTCAGTTTCAACAAATGTTGAAAATTGTTGAAATTGCCCATATACATTTTTAAAAGAAACCACATCTATTATTGTTTGTTTTTGCTAAAAATATATCGTCGATGGAATTAAAGAACGCTGTAACTGACAAAACCTTAAATGTTCACCAGAGCCCACAAACCTGTGTGAAAGTAGAACAAATACACTGGTATTTTTCATTTCGCAGACGGCGTAAGTGAATTTATTTTCATCGTAGAAATCTGGGACCGGGACCAATCGACGCGTATTTTTTTATGATAAAAATAATGCGCAAACGTATTTTCGATTTTTTGTCAGTTACAGCGTTCTTTAATTCCATCGACGATATATTTTTAGCAAAAACAAAAAATAATAGATGTGGTTTCTTTTAAAAATGTATATATACGTACATATATAGAATTCATACATACATATACATATAAATTGAAAATAAAAATAGAATTTTGTTCAATTTTTTATAATTGAAAGATCATCAATTTATCATTCGAAAATTTTTCATTAATGAATATATACTTGTTTTTTTTAAATTTTGGGAATTACATTTTTTTTAATAAAAGAAAATCCAATACCTCTATTCTGTGTTGAGAACAAGTGTCGGCAAACCACTCTGGGGTCATTCGTTTACATAAAAATAAAAGATTTTATACCAATTTTTTGCGGTTCAGATTTAAAGACATTATGAAATATTAAAATGTGTTTTTTGCTTGCATCCATTAGTTTATCTGATGGGGCAGATAAATTTCCAAAATCTGTTAGTGATTGATAATTTTTATATTATATTTTATTTTTCAATTCCGCACTACACTTTTCGCACTGTAATTTTGAAATGACTTTAAATGCTATGTATCCAACAAAGTAACTCATCGAAACAAGTTCGAAATTTATAGCTGCAGAATTATGGAAAACATCTTCCAAAAAATAATCTGCATATACATATATCGCTGTCGAAATCAACGTCGTCAATTTTATTGTAACTTGGTTCTTTATGTTCAATACATAAATCTGCTTCAAAGTTGGCATCAACTTCCGTTATCTCGTCTTGTAAATGCACACAATTGCTGGACGAACTTGACTGAATTATTTTAGTTACCATTAATTGTGCCAAAATGTTATTCAATTCGGCAACGGATGGGTTGTTATTGTTGCCACCTTTTTGCCGTAATACAAAAAAGTGTTTTCTAATTTGTCTTGATTGAGGGACTTTGTCATTAAGAAATATTAATCACCACCGTCTCTTAAAATTTCATTTGTTAACATAAGAATTGAATTTCGGGTGAGTTTCATTTTATTTAAAAAGAAAACACGCTTTTTTTGATCTACAAACTCCACCTTTTTTTAATATTCTAAAAAGAACTGAATATATTTATATATTTCATTGTTAATTTGAATTGCAGATCTGTAGCAATTATCTCCATATTAAGACAATCAAAAATTTGTAATTTTTTTCCACAAACTGAACTGTTGATAAACCCAATTCTGCGGAACATGTCTTAGATTTTGTGGTTTCAGACGTTGTTTTAATAGCAGCAGCAACAGTCCTGCTGAAAATTTTTGTGGCTAATTTTGGGCACATTTTTGTTTTTGCATTTGCTTCCATTTTATACAATTCCCTAATTACCTGAAAGCTTGCCGTTCCATCCGGTGTTTTTATGTCACATTTTAGCCACCCATTCCGCAAAGATTTAATTAAGTGTGGGAAACCATAAAGGTAAAAAACTTTTTGAACGCTTATTTAAAAAAACGGTTTTTTAGCAGATACTTTAAGATTGGAAAATCATTTTCGGTCAGTCGAGCCTTGATCACATATAAGGGCACAAATATTAATACCAATGCTTTTTAAAATATTAATATTTTCTTTAACAATTTCTCTTAGAGAATCTGCAGATAAACCATTTTGGGAAGTAAAATACTTTACTCCTTGGAAAACATTGCTCATGGACTACAGAAAAAGGAAGTTCCAAAAAAAGAAAATTAGATATTTTATCCAATAAATAATCTTTAAAAAAAGTAACTTTATTAGCCTTTTTATGGAGATGAAAATCCTCAAAATATACTTTTTGATGCTTTGAGGTATAAAGTAAGAAATAATTTTAATCTTGATTATTATTTATTTATTTTTAACATAAAAACATATATATAATTCATACATATATGTATATATAAATTAAAAATAACAGCCTGTTTTTAGAACACGAAGGGTTTTTGACATTTTTCTTTTTATATGAGAAACACTAATAAATTTGAGTGTTTTTGTTGTTGTTTCAAAAAGACGAATGTCAAAAACCACTCGTGTTCTAAAGACAGGCTGTAAAATTTTTTTTAAATTTTCTTATAATTGAAAAATCATCAATTTATCATTCGGAAATTTGTCAATAATGAATATATACTTGTTTTTTTTATATTTTTTGAATTACATTTTTTGGTTTAGTTAACCTTTTATTTCAAATAAATATAAAATTAATTGTTGAGCTTAAATAAATTATAATAAAAAATATATATCTAACTACACTTTTATTACGATATTATTTCGTGGCATGGATGGGATACTTCGGACAAGGCAAAGTCTCTGATTGGGCGGCCTCCAGAACGATCCTTGTTCCCGTTGTATTCAAGTCGACATACAGCCTCCCGTGGCCCTCCTGGAAAACATTCTAGCACCCGCTAACTTGTTAACTAATGTATGCGGCGATTGTCCAATCCCCTGGACTTTAAATTTGGGTTGTGCGTAGGGCTTAAAACTCACCACGTAAAAACAAAAATTCAAGGAAAACCGACACAATAGCCTCTAAACGGACCCCCTTCTGTGTTGACGAATTTGGCAAACGTTTTAAGGACTATGATTTAAGGATATGTACCTGGAACGTAAGAACCCTTTATAGGGAAGGTGCCTCTATCCAATTGGCGGATGCTCTCAAGAAATGTAGGGCTGACATCATCGCCATCCAGGAAATGCGATGGATAGGACAGGGTTGTAAAAGGCAAGCAACATGTGACATCTACTACAGCTGCCATGATAACAGACGCGAATTTGGCTGCGGATCCGCCATCTTGTCTCAGAGTTCACCCCCGTGAACGAAAGGATAGCTACGATCCGGATGAAGACAAAGTTTTATAATATCAGCCTCATCTGCGTGCACGCCCCGACGGAAGAGAAGGATGATGCGGCCAAAGATGCTTTCTACGCAAAGGCCACCTGGCTCTCTCCTGATCGATCTACCAACAACCAGATCGATCACATTGTGATTGATGGACGGCATGTATCCAGCATACTAGACGGGCGCACATTTAGAGGTCCAAATGTCGACTCGGACCATTATCTTGTCGCAGCCAAGATGCGACTGCGCATATGCGCAGCGAATATGGCACGTTCTAGTGTTTGAGGGAAGCTGGACATCAAAAAGCTGCGATCGTCTTTCTAATGAGCTCCATTGCATCCCGTCCTCTCTCGAAAGTATTGGTGGACAGTGGTCTCACATTGCTCACTCTCTGCACAACGCTGTCGAAACAGTCCTTGGTTTTGAGCGTCCTCCCCGCAGAAACCAATGGTACGATGAAGAGTGTCGTGAGGTCACTGCGGCAAAGAATGCTGCCTACAGAAGAACGTTGCAGTCCACCACTACAAGAGCAACTGTGGAGTTATACAGAGAGAATAGGAGGGAAGAGAGACGCCTATTTAGAACAAAGAAAAGGGAGCAAGAAAGGCGTGATCATGAGGAAATCGAGATGTGCAGGAGTAGACATGATGCTCGAAATTTTTACAAGAAGATAAGGTGTCTTACTACTGGTTTTATACCCGAAGCAACCTCCTGCAGAGACCAACATGGTTATCTGGTTACAGATGCACATGGTGCACTGAGATTATGGAGACAGCATTTCTGTAATCTACTGCAAAGCGATGATGATACAAATTCCGCTGCTAGAGATGCTGTGCCGGACCCAATCAATGATGACGTTGTGATCCCGTCCCCCAGCCATGAAGAGGTCAAGGTTGCCATATGGCGACTGAAGAACAACAAAGCAGCCGGATCTGACGGTCTGCCCGCTGAACTCTTCAAGTATGGAGGCCATGAGTTGGTTAGGTGCATGCACCTATTGGCAGAATGTGGCTGGAAGAAAGTATGCCCGATGATTGGAATCTCAGTGCCCTCTGTCCGATCCTGAAAAAGGGAGACCCCACAATATGCACCAACTACAGGGATATAAGCCTTCTCCTTATCGCATATAAGGTTCTTACGAGCGTATTGTGTGAACGACTGAAGCCATTCGCCATCTCACTGGTAGGACCAGATATTCACACTGCGCCAAATCCGGGAGAAGACCCATGAAAGTCAAGTCGACACACACCACCTCTTTGTCGACTATAAGGCAGCGTTCGATAGCCCGATAAGGGAACGCGTATATGCCGCAATGTCAGAGCTCTGTATTCCTGCAAAGCTGATAAGACTGTGCAGAATGACGTTGAGCAACTCCTGCAGCTCCTTCAAGGTAGGAAAAGACCTCTCGGAACCTTTTAGTACAGTGCGAGGTTTCAGACAGGGCGATCCCTTATCCTGCGACCTCTTCAATTTCGCCATGGAGAGTGTTTTGTGAAAGGCGGGTGCACATCGAAATGGCACTATATTTAAAAAAAGTGTCTAGCTCCTTACATATGCAGACGACATAGACATCATTGGGCATACCAAGCGAGATGTCACCGCAGCCTTTAATGCTATTGAACGGGAGTCTGCAAACATTGGTCTGGCGGTAAATGAGAGCAACACAAAGTACATGATGTCGACGAGTAGGGATGTTGATCGTATCGGCTCCCAGGTTACAGCCGGCAACTATACATTCGAGGTGGTCAAGGAGTTCATCTACCTTGGCACCGCCATTACCAGCAAGAATGATGTCAGTCTGGAGATCAAACGTAGAATCACACTGGCCAACAGGTGCCACTACGGTCTCAGTAGGCAGTTTAGTAATAGAGACCTCTCTCCTGCGACGAAATTAACACTCTATAAGTCGCTTATCCTTCCGGTGCTTCTCTATGGTGCGGAAGCATGGACGCTGTCTTGTGCCGATGCAGCAGTCTTGGGAGTATTTGAGAGACATGTTCTTGTAAGATCTTTGGTCCTCTAAGGCATAGCGGTGAGTTTCGCATTAGAACCAACCATGAGCTGTATGAGCTACTCGGCGATGTGGGCGTTGTTCAGCGCATTAACATCCAGCGGCTACGCTGGCTCGAATGGATGAATCTGCTCTAGCGAGAAAAGTTTTCGATGCGAAGGTCACTGGACGTCGGCGTAGAGGACGACCGTGTTTACGTTGGAAGGACCAAGTTGATGAAGCCCTGTCGTCAATTGGTGTGACCAGTTGGAGAAGGCGCGCGCTTAGCAGAGACGCCTGGAGACTAGTGTTAAGGCAGACCGAAACCCGTTAACGGGTTGTTATGGCCATCTATGTAAGTAAGTAAGCCATATATTCGATGTAGATTAATATATTTTCCTTCGCGCAACTGCAAATTAAATATGCTTTGCCCTACACTAGCTTATATAGTCGTATCGGAGCACTGTACTCTTTATTACAAAAATATATTTGAACCAACACCATTCTTTAAGTTTTAAAATTTAAAAAACGAAAACAGTTCACAATCAATAAGAAACACAAACACATGAATTGTATTGTATGTGAATATTGTTGTTAGCATAAAACCGTTTCTGTACTTAAGCAAAAGAGAAACACAAAGTAAGAGAGTAAACGAATTCTCTTTGCTGAGTTAGAGAGTAACAATTCTTTTTGCGGGTTCCAACATTACGACCCGCCATAAAAAATTTTACTTGTACGTGATGCACATTCTATATGATTTATATTCTTTGATATTAGGCTATAGCATAAGTGTATTTGAATTCAAATATATTTGTTTTTTTAAACATTCTCAGAGTAAAACCAAGTTCAAATGACGGTCAAAGCCAAGAATGATTAAATAAAGATTACGCCATCACTCAGCCTTAAAAAAACATTTCTGCGCATTTAGGAACTCTGACGTCACTCAAGCTGTGTTCTCATTGGCTAATAAAATAATATTTCCTCACTTGTTTTGTTTGCTGTTACTTTGCTTGCATTTGCCCACTGCACATTTCATATTTGCTCTTTTTCTTCTCTTTTCACTTTATTCTGCTTTTTATTTTTCTTAGTTTTGCAGCTTTTAAACAACAAAATTTTAACACTTATATATAATTTTAATTATTTTAATATTATTTATATTTATTTATTATAAAATTTGACACGAAACAAGTTGTTTATTAGGCACCGATGTAATCTTTTTTTTTTGAACTCTCTGACTAAATTAATTACAGGGATGCCAACTTTTACAAAATATATAAATTTTTTGCAATAATTATAAATTTCACCTATGATACAGACTTGGTAACCTTTGGGAGGGAACTACTTACTACGTCATCAAACGGTAAATCATGCGCAAGGCTTAATTTTTATTTTATCATTCTTGGGTCAAAGCAAACAAATACAAAGTAAAGACAAAACAAATACAAGCTTTACTCTCTTTATACGTCTAGAGCAGGGATGGCGAACCTATGGCACGTGTGCCCAAAGTGGCACGCAGATAAATTTTCGCTGGCACGTATAATATTTTTCATTTTTATACATATGTACTGACTAATCCAAATGCATTTTTGATATTGAAAAAATTGTGAACTCAATTCAAATTTAATGCATAAATTTTTATATTTACAAACAAACTTCCAGATTTCTGGCGCCTTTATTCATAACGTTAATATATAATAAAGTCCAAATTCTAATAGAAATAATTAAGAAAATTATGTTAAATCAATTATAACTACATATTTGGTTTTTTGCAATATAATGTAATATATATACTTTGATTAATCTGTCAAGATAATTTTACTCTCTGGTTATATGGGAGAAATAGCAAAATATATATAATCCCTCTATTCGCATTCACATTAATCAAGCTCATGAGTATATTAAATCAACGCACAATAGTACAAAAGATGGGTTTAATTTTATTAAAATTAATGTTTTTACCGGATATTTCCAACAATTTAAATGCATTAAATATTAAATTGCAAGGTCCCGGAAAATCAATTGATGTAATGTTCGATATTATTGAAGGTTTTGAGTCCAAATTAGTAATATTTAAACTCGATATTTACAACAATAATTTTAAGTATTTTCCTTTGTTGAAAGATAACCTTCAAAAATTTTTTTGTCATGGAGTCAATGAAATTAATATAAATTTTTATAGTCAAGCTATAAATGACATACAAGACAATTTTGTTAAGAGATTTCAAGATTTCAACCATTAATTAACTTTATTAAATATCCAGACAAGTTTGATTTGGAAACTGCTAAAATGGATCAATTCGAATGGTTAAAGTTGGTGAATTTAGAAATGAATTTGGCAGAGTTTAATTCAAGTTCTATTTGGAAACAGAAATTTATAGAGTTGAGGCAAGAAATAGCAAATAAGGAAAAAAAAGATTAAATGAAGAAGAATACGAAAACATGGATAATACATGTTGTATGTATATGTATGTTGTTGAAGACATGGTGTTAGCTCCCAGAAACGTTTAATGCGATGAAGAAATTGTCTTTAGCTATTCTAACTATATTTTCATCAACGTTTGGCTCTGAAAGTCTATTTTTGATTATGAATAATATAAAATCTGATGTACGAAACAGACTTACCGATGAATGAATTGAATAAAGTCAAATTTAAAATTATATTACGTTTTATAATATCAACATTTAAAGAAAAATCTATAAAGTTAAACATTTCATTAAATGTGGAACATAATTTCCTAAACGGATCTGACATTTAATAGTTTGTTCGAAAAGTTTTTACATAAAGTGGGTTATTGTATCGTAATAAGCGTTAGGGAACATTTAACTTTAGGTTGCCTAAAAGAAAACCGGATACAACAATTCCATTTAAAAGGTTTACTATAAATGAAACATTAAGCATAGTTCTTCTACTTTTCAATGTTGGCAATTTAATTAAAGCAAGTCGCGATGAATATGATGGAAGCGAAGAACATCCTCTATATATATCTCTCAAGCAGAAAAGTAAAAACTGTTTAATAAAAATAATTTTTATTGGCACGCATGTATTTTCATTTTATAAAAATAATATTTATTGGCACTCAGTCAAAAAAAGGTTCGCCATCCCTGGTCTAGAGTATTTGTATTTACTCATTCTTGGTCACTATAAATCAGGGGCCAAATCGCCGCATTCATGATCGAATGACTTTGATCGAAATTTTAGTTTTTGAAATCGCGGCATACGTTATCGAATGTCTTCTATCGAAGTTTAGGATTTTGGCATTCGATAACGAGTAGTTGATCGAATGATTTCACTCGAAAAGTTATACGATAGATTTAGAGCTTTCGTAAAAATAATTAATGTTGTCAACATTTTATTTTTATGGCCAAATAAGCCGATTTAACACAAAATAAACCGATTTAACGCTACTACTATATCAACGCAGCGTTTTTTGTTAAAAAATAAAAGTAGACAACATTTCAAAATACATATGTGTTTTGTTTACATTTTTTTAATTATATTATTCCTACTGTTTGCTTTACATATAATAATAATTTTTTAGTTTTAGTTTAGGGGATCAAACTTTATGAATGTTGGGCACAGTTTAGACTCCAATTCTGCAAAACATCTGTCAACGTACTTACTTACTGTACTTTGGCACATGCCCAGCAAATAATCGTTTCCAACGATGTGCTGGATACTTCCACCGGCTAAAAGCGACAATGTCATGTTAACTCGTCGCTCTATCAGTGACGACTGAAAGCAAGAGCCACGGCGCAATTATCAAAAGGTGCCTTTGAGATTACAACAAGTAAAACAGTAACAAAAACAACACAGCATTTTAATGCTGGCTAGGGTAGTTAACTGTCAAAAAAACCAAAACAAAAAGTACGAAAACAAAAACAAAGTACATAAAACAAAGCAAAAATTGACAACTATATTCACAAATTGGCTGAAAAAAAAAGTAGCTCAGCTGCCATGTCAAATGCACCTTCTAATCAATACGCCATGGCAAGAGCGTAAGAATCAGGGATGGAAAATGGTTTTTATGGTTTTGTACCAACTATGAAAACAAAATGTACTTTTCATACCATGACGGTACCATTTTTTAATATTTATTGAAAACAGAAACTTGACAAAAGTGTGTATAAAAATTCAGAAGTATACAATAAAAAATAACGTAAAAATAATAAATATTAAATACATTAGACTTTTCAATTCTTGAGATCAGGGGGCTAATTCTGGCAGTCGTGATCGAAATTACATTCGAATAGAGAATAATTTCGACAACGAACAATTTTCTAATTCTGTTATTCGATACGATGCGAATCGAATTTTTGTTTAGTGTTGTAAAACATGCAAAAAAAGTCATTTTACAATACTGACAAAAATACAACAAATAGTAAACAAAAAACTTATGTATGTACATATGTATATACATACATACATACATATGTAAAAAAATTAAGAAAGGAAAAAAAAATTAAATCAAAGTAAAAAAAAATAAAGCAAGTTTACAAGGAATCCATCATTATTTTTTTTCTCATCATCTTCCGATACTGATGTGAATATAAATACGAATCTTGTTCGGCAAAAATGCGGAGTACCAGTGATCGCTTAAGTCTGCCAAGCAATGCGTAAATCTTGATATAAGCATTTTGAATATGTATTATGTTTCGAGAATGTAAGTATATTAAACACCACTAGAAATAATAAATAAAACAGAGTATGACACTGAAACCAACACAACAAATATTGGAAAAAAAAAAATCCGCGAAAATATTAAAATAAATTTATGTAGGGACTGAAAATTGCTTTAAATTCATATTTTTTATTTATATTCGTATTGGTGGACTAGAAGCATTCAATTTTAACGCTATTGGTTCCTAAAGATGGTAAAGTCTTGCCTTTCCTTGCTAAGTATTCGGCAATATGTTCTTTGCCAAGTCCATAAGTTATGCCATGAAATTTCTTAGAATTTCTTTGTGCATAATTTATTTTTGACCTGAAATATATTTTATAATTTGAAGAAATTAAAAAAAAATTAACTTACATGTTTATTTTTTGTCTTTACTTATTGTATGTATATAGAAAAACGTTAACTCGAATGGCTTTTTGTTTGCGAGTAAAAACTCGCAAGACTGCATTCGAACAAACATTCGTTATCGAATGGCATCATTAGAAATTTCGATGCATGTTATTCGATAACGACTCATAGAATCCCAAAAGTAAAAAAACTCGTACATACGAGTAAGAATTCGATCGTAATCGAATGACAGAATTAGCCCCCAGTTATTAACCCTTAATTGCATGAATTTTTTTTTATTTTTCTAAAAAAAGCCACTGATAAAATTCATGCACAATTTTAAGGAAAAATATTTAAAAATATTTTATTATAAATATCTAAAACTACAGTCCAATGGGTATAATCTTATGCTGAAATATTTCAGCAGCGACCAATTTACACTAAAGTTTTTCTTTTTCTTCAAAAAAATTTATGATGGAAATTTCCATCACAATGCAATGAAGGGTTAAAATAATTATTTATAAAATATTTTTAGATAATAAATTTTACGTATACATGTTAATGTCATATGTAGACTGATCATGTTAATATTTTCTTCATGTTTTAACATGGTTGTTATAGCATTTTTTCTAACAACGCTTTCATAAGATCGTGTTTTAACAGAATTTCATGTCTAAAGGCCCAACCATAATGTGCTTAGGCTAGCTTAAACAACTATGCGAATGCATGCAATTAAATGTGTATAACCATAATGGTAGTCGCTGTGGTCTAGTGGTTAGTGTGTTGGCTTACTAAGACATGGGTCCTGGGTTCGACTCCAGGCTCTGACATCTTCAAAAAAAGAAATATGAAAAAAATACTTCTTTCGGCGATTACCTCTCAGCAGTCTTCTGGCAAAAGCTCTGAGAGTAACTAATTGCCATGAACAAGCTTCTAAGTCTGTCGTTCGGAGTCGACATTAAACTGTAGGTCCCGGTACTCATGGATAAAAATTGACACACACAACATGAGTGCTGCGAGAAGCTAGGCCGTAATCCTGACACAGGGTTGTAAAGGCCAGTTATGTATGTATGTATGTATGTAACCATAATGTACTTAACCAATGTTCCGTTGAGTTTCGTTCAATTTCATTTGTTTGCGAAGCCGATCGCACCAAACGTACATAAACAGCTGTTTTTGTGTTTGTGTAAACAATAATAAACAAAAGACCGCAGTGTGCAATGGAAACCGAGGATAACTTTATTGAAAATTTAATTGAAAATATAAAAAAACGACTTCTCTGTGACAAATGTGTATCTTATTAATTTTCAACCATTTAAATATTTCTCTTTTCAGTTCATTTTGTAGAACATTAATAACAAAATTTAAACAAATGTGCCTGTGTTTACAATTAGAATGAACGCACGGTTGTATTTTTTAGTACTATTTTTTATTTATGATTTATTTATTTTTTAAATTAACAAAAATAAATATAATTGACGTGTTTTCGATAAAATATTTAACCGTTGTAGATATTAAATAACATTCTGTGATAAAAATCTATAAATTTATGAAATATAGAGACAAATCAAGTTTTACATAAGTACTAATGTTTGCAACTAAGAACAGCTTACATTTAAGTTCAATAAGAGTACATTATAGGCACACGAAAGCTTCGTTAGACTTTTGACGGCCGTTTTGTAGATTTTTGACATTAGCATACGTCTACGAAAGTACATTATGGTTGGGCCTTAATGAAGACGGCAGTAACAGCACATGTAGTTAATAAAAATACCTAGTACAACAACGTTGCAACAAAAGCACTAAAGCTGGCCATTAAAAAGAAGAAGAAGAAAAAATGCACAACAAATTCTTGTTGCCATACAAACGAAACGTTTATATTTTTAAATTGTACCAAGTAAGCCGCGGTAGTACCACGGTACCAATAAGTTTCAAAATGTACCAAAGTTTAGCTAGGGCACAATTGTGTATGAAATTTTTATTTTTCAACAGGCCTGCTATAAATAGAGTAAATCAAATAAAATTTTTGCCTTTGTACCAGTGGTCTTCACAAAGAGAGTCACACAAAAATACACTGAGAGATGAGATTGGTTTCTTCATTTGTATTGTTTTTAACAACTTGAATGAAATTTGTGAAAATGTTCGTTTTAAAAACCTTTAATTTTAAAATTTAAACTAATTTATTAAAATTATTCATGAAATAAATTGTTTGTAAATGCTATTAACAAATTGAAATGTAGTTAAAAGAAATATAAACATTAATAAGTTTATGTTGCTTATTATCATAACTTCTCAGTATCTGACAAACAAATTTAGCTCTCTTGAAAACTAATAAAACATAAACACATACGCAATTTTTGTCTCACACACATGTTTTTGTAATAATTGTGGTTGTCGTTTAACATGATGAAAACAAAGCGTATGGATTTCTTTTTATGAAAGATTTTTAACATTGCAAATTTTTTAATAATTAATTAAGTTTTCATAGGAAAATAAAACAAAAACTGGTTTCCAGGAATTCTAAAAGTGATATCTGTTAATAAAGTACAATATATTTAATTTTAAAATAATATAATAAGAATTAACGATACGGGTAGTTTTGGTATATTTTAAGAAGCTGTTTGCCAGAATTTTTGTGGAATTAAGCAACCCTGTGGTGCGATTCAGTAACTTATTTTTACGATAATCGCATTGTTTTCAACAGTAAACAACAGAATTGTCGATATTGCTATTCATTATTTTTTGTTTACGATGGCTGTTGTCGTAAACTAACGCCAAAAATTTTTATGCTGTTTATTCAGTTGGAAAATCGTAAATTTTTTATATTGAAATTTTGTAGAGAGATGTGCCTACGCTATTAACTAGTTTGTTTGAGAACCATTTTTGTGTGTTTGTATACCCAAAGAAACTAGAGGTTTGTAGCTTTGCTAACTTTCTACCCAAAAACTGACTGATTTTATACGGTGCTGCCAAATTATTGCAATTTAAACATAAAGAAAACTACAGTTGTAGACTGTCGATAAAATGTACTTAGTGAATCACAAAATCGTTACTGCAAAAAAAATGAATCATTCTTTTTTGATTTCAATTCATTTGAATTAGCTAAATTTTGAATTAATTCTTTTCAACAAAAAAAAGAATTGAATTAAATTTGAATCAATTCATTTGAATTTAGAGAACATGAATTGCAATTCATTTCCAATTCAAATGAATTGGGCAAAATGAGTTGCAATTCATTTGAATTAGGCAATATGAATTGCAATTCATTTTTTAATTCAAAAGAATTGGTAAAAAGAATCGCAATTCATTTCTAATTCATTTGAATTAAAATGATTTGGAATTAATTCAAATGAATTAGAAGAGTAACTTGTAATTCAAATTTATCAAATCAAAAATGAATTGCATTCAATTGAAGTAAACTTGGTGTTTGGAGTTTGGTCCTTCAAGTACTACTTATGAAATAAATGTAACAAAGAGAATTATTATAAATAAGTAATAAATACTTGGATTAAAAGTAATAGACATAGATAAAGTACAGAATAGAAGTACTTGGAAAAAGGGTGATGCTTTTGCATTATTGCAATTGGAAATGTATAACAAATTCATTTTTCGAGTTAAATCAAATGAATTGGTAAAATGAATTGCAATTCATATTTTAACTCATTTGAATTAATTCAAAATCAATTCAAATGAATTGGGAATGAATTGCAATTCATTTGTTCTAACTCATTTATATTAATTCAAAATCAATTCAATTCAAATGAATTGGAAATGAATTGCAATTCTTTTTACCAATTCATTTGAATTGAAAATGAATTGCAATTCATGTTCGCTTAATTCAAATGAATTGATTCAAATTTAATTCAATTCGTTTTTTGGAGAAAAGAATTAATTCAAAATTTTTCCAATTCATTGCATGAATGATTCACGAATTAATTCAAAAATGAATGATTCGTTTACAACTCTGGTTTGTATACCCAAAGAAACTAGAGGTTTGTAGCTTTGCTAACTTTTTACCCAAAAACTGACTGTTTTTATACAGTGCTGCCAAATTATTGAAATTTAAACATAAAGAAAATCCCGGTACAGTACCGGGATTCAGTAACTTTTAACAATACGATATTCGTAAAAGAAGTCGACAGTTTTTATTGTTTGCAGTAACGATTATGTGATTCACTAAGTACATTTTATCGACAGTCTACAACTGTAGTTTTCTTTATGTTTAAATTTCAATAATTTGGCAGCACTGTATAAAATCAGTCAGTTTTTGGGTAGAAAGTTAGCAAAGCTATAAACCTCTAGTTTCTTTGGGTATACAAACACACAAAAATGGTTGTCAAACAAACTAGTTAATAGCGTAGGCACATCTCTCTACAAAATTTCAATATAAAAAATTTACGATTTTCCAACTGAATAAACAGCATAAAAATTTTTGGCGTTAGTTTACGACAACAGCCATCGTAAACAAAAAATAATGAATAGCAATATCGACAATTCTGTTGTTTACTTTTGAAAACAATGCGATTATCGTAAAAATATGTTACTGAATCGCACCACTGGTTGTAATATTCACGAAGAGAGTAAGAAAAACTAAAAAAATTTCCAAACAATTTATTTACCTGAGTAATACTGGTGAAGACCACTGCTTTGTACTCAAAATACTTGAAAATTTTTTATTTTACAAAGTGGGTATTTTAAATACTGACCATGTTTTTTTAAATGCCTTGAGGTATTTGTTTTTGCTTCTTGGTAACTTTTTATATTATTTTTAATACAGTTTGTTTTGGAAACAATTGTTGTAAGAATTAGTGAAAAATTTGGAACCGAAATGTATTTTGTTTAATTTTTTGTTTATATTTTTTTATGTAAGATTATTACTTTTGAAATTAAAGAAAAATTAAGAAATGGTATTTTCAAAATCACTTTGAAAAAGGGGCATACGAAGGTATGGAATGTTATAAATATGTATACTAAATTTTAGATACTATTTATAACCGAACCATTAATTTTTTCCTAACCACACAAAACCTACCCAGAATTGAATTTTTATAAATTACTAGCTGGTGTTACCCGGCGTTGCCGGGTTCACTCCAGCTAGGGTTTTAAGGAAATACACAATATTTTTAGTTTTTGCATTCTCGGCATAAATGTAGGTACAAAAGAGTTGGTTTGGTCCATGTGAGAAAACTGGATACTCTAAATTCACTCCACGAATTCCCAACGATTGTCCTTACGCCTTATTAATGGTAATAGCAAACGCTGCGCGTACAGGGAACTCAAGTCGTTTAAATTTAAACGGTATATCAGATGGCATCATTGGAATGCGTTGAATAAATACATATTCGCCTTAAAATTAATTTGCCAGTTGAAATAGTAGCTTCAATTACATAAGCCATTAATCTTTTCACAGCAAGTCTTGTACAATTACACAAACGGGATTGGTTAATATTGCGAAGCATTTTCATAGTAACTCCAACTTTAAGTTGGAGATTGTTGTGGCTATCCTGGTAAATCTACTGAATTTAAGAACTCTGTTGGGTAATTGACAACATCTTCGCCATTGATTACTGTATCCACATACTTATAAGAAACCAATTCGCTCAATCGCTTAACCATGCATGATATTTATATTGTTGTCGTTTGGTAATGTAATTAATCCACATTCACCATTAGGCATCGCACCGTTCCCAATTTATAACAACTGCTTAGAATATCTATCAGCAGATGGTTCATTATACAATTGTATACGAACATTGGTAGTAAGTTTCAATGGCTTAACAAATTTCCATATATATGAAGACTTCAAGCAGGCGTTTTTTTCGTCAGCAGGTGTCGATCTAGGAATGATTGGTAATATCTGCTGAAATCACCTGACAATAAAATCAGTGTTCCACCAAATAACTCTGAACTATTTCGAATATCCTTCATTGTTCTTTCCAAAGCTTCAAAGTTGTAGTAATTTTGCTGTTCCAGAAAATGTTGCACGTTGGAATTTCATTAATTTGGTAATTCAGCGGCAATTTTAAAGCAGAGCGTGCTGTCCGACCACCATCCAACAAAGTAGCTGCAATTCCGGAAGATGCCAATGCCAATGCAATTTTATTTTGGGAGCGTATCGCTGCCAACAGCAATGAAATTAAAAACGTTTTTCCAGTGCCTCCAGGTGCATCTAGGAAATAAAATCCACCGGCACCATTATGAACCACTTTTATAATTGTTTCGTAAGCTCTTTTTTGCTCAGCATTTAATAAGGGATAATTCGTTTAAACAAAAGAATTCATTTCGTTATGGTCGTACTGTACCGGGATTCAGTAACTTTTAACAATACGATATTCGCAAAAGAAGTCAACAGTTTTTATTTTTTGCAGTAACGATTTTGTGATTCACTAAGTACATTTTATCGACAGTCTACAACTGTAGTTTTCTTTATGTTTAAATTGCAATAATTTGGCAGCACCGTATAAAATCAGTCAGTTTTTGGGTAGAAAGTTAGCAAAGCTACAAACCTCTAGTTTCTTTGGGTATACAAACACACAAAAATGGTTCTCAAAAAAACTAGTTAATAGCGTAGGCACATCTCTCTACAAAATTTCAATATACAAAATTTACGATTTTCCAACTGAATAAACAGCATAAAAATTTTTGGCGTTAGTTTACGAAAACAGCCATCGTAAACAAAAAATAATGAATAGCAATATCGACAATTCTGTTGTTTACTGTTGAAAACAATGCGATTATCGTAAAAATATGTTACTGAATCGCACCACTGGTGTTCTCGTTGCAGATTTTACTCAAAAATGTTTTGAACATTACGATATGATGATGTGATTCCCAATTGTGCTAAAGTTTTATTAAATAAAAATTTGTATGTAGATCGTACATATAAAGACACTTCCTAATTATCAAAATTAATAGAAAATTAAATTAAAGCTTCATACATTCGATGGTAATACACACGGTTTTATTATTAGTACTAATAATTAAGTCCATACTAAATGAAAGCTTTTTACCTTTACACACTGAATTTTATTATTCACACTAATAGTGAAGCCACACACCAACTGAAAGCTTTATACATATCGTCATATTCAATGCAAACGGAGAAGCAAAAAACCTTAAAAATTTAGTAAATTCTGAAAATTATAATTTTCAGTATCGTAATACATATAAGGATTGGCATCGCTATAATTCAAGCAAGCTTAAATTTGATCAACAGCATGGTGTGAACATCATTGCGAAATGGTGTGAAAAGTCGTGACTCAGTCAAGTAACTCTAGTGTGAACACCATTGCAACATAGTGTGAAGAGTCATGCAACTCTAATGTGAACACCATTGCAACATAGTGTGAACATTCATAACAGGCATTGTGTTAACCCCGTATTTTAAAAGTACACACTTACGTTATTTCTTTTTTCTGAAATATTGTGCAATCTCTATTGCGACATGGTGTGAAAAGTCATGACTCAGTCATGCAATTCTACTGTGAACAGTCATGCAACTTTAATGTGAACACCAATGCAACATAGTGTAACAGGCATTGTGTGAACCCAGTATTTTAAAAGTGCATTGTGTGAACCCAGTATTTGAAAAGTACACACTTACGTTTTTTTTTCTGAAATATTTTAGAATTTTCTTTGCTATTCTTCTTATTTGGCCAGAGACCATTCCCAATTTGTACGAATCATCGAAATCGGTCCAGCCGTTCTTGAGTTATAAGCGTAGTAACTAACGCCACTTTCTTTTATATACATGTAGGGTGCCAACCTAATTCGTTCTTACCTAGTCATTGATTTCTTATTTACTTAGGATAACGGACAAATAAGTGGCGTGATGTTTGTTAGGAATGCACTCAAGTAACGGACAATTGCAGTAGGAATGCACTCAAGTAACGGTTATTTAAAGTGGCGTGATTTTGATGAAGAAGAAGAGATTATTGAATAGGTACATAGGCATAGAATTGTTAAGCAGTAGAGGAGTCGTAGAGTAGAACTTGAAAGTGAAGGTTGTCGAGTCGTAAAAAAGAAATGTAAAAGTTGAAGTTCGGTAGAAAAGAAGTAACAAACCAGAGTGCAGTATTATAACAAAATTAATAGTGCGACATCACATTAAATAAACCTAAGTGTACAATTAAAATAACTTAGATTAAACTATTATTTTTAACTTATAAATAAAACTATTCCTAATTCACATTGGCTTTTAAATAAACTTGAAATAATTTGAAATAAAAACATCTTCGTTAAAAGTGTATTTTATTATCATCCTACATACATAATATAGATTTAATTTTGTGCTAATAAAATAAATAATTAAATTTCGTTTCAATAATAATAATAATAATAATAATAATAATAATAATAATAATAATAATAATAATAATAATAATAATAATAATAATAATAATAATAAGTTTTTATTTTCCATTGTTTTTTTACGCAACATTTGTATGTACCAGAGAATGACATGAGTTGATTCGATTTTACTGCATATTGATATTATTACTGCTTTTGTTTTGTTTTTATTCATCAACAGTGGCAACTGTATTGCTTGTAGAGCTTACTTTTGTAAATGCATTGTTTATTCTTAATCTTTTTTTAGATACCATTAGCAATAACAACATACAAAACACTCCTTTGTATACAAAACACTCAAATGATTCATTAAAGCTCAACTAATAAGAGGTTAAACCGTTTGACTGAAACAGTGTTTTTTTATAATTTTTTAAATTTTTAACCGCAGTAATTTGTTTCTTAACAAATGTTTCAAAATAAAAATGAGAAAATAAATTTTTAATTATCTTTTTATTTAAAATGAATTAAACATTACCTGATTTTTTATTTTTAGAAATAGAAATTGTTCATTTTTAGGAAATAGAAAATTTAGTTTTGTTTATAATATTTATTACTTTTTATACATGCGTTTTAGTACTAATAAATAAAAAACAAAGTAAATAAATAAATAATAATAAGCAAATAAAAAACAAGTAGCATATTTTATTAAAAATATAAGAGAAACTGCATTATTTTTCATTACAATCGTGTTATTGTTTTTGTTTTGTTCGTAGTTGGTTTATTCACATTTAAACAGTGAAATACTCAAACATACTTACTGCTTTTGTGATTGGTTGGAGTGTTTAGCATTTGCAAGCAACTACAAGCATTTTGTAGCAAAAGACATACTATATTGAGTCATGCAATAGCAGCATTCATTAGTTAGTGTGTATTGCTAGCTCAATATTCATTTTTAAAAAGGCAAAAAATTGCCATTTGAGTGCGATTCATGTCAATCTCTGGTATGTACACATAATTATTTGATATGTTGATAATTTAATATACATGCACACATACATTTCGATTGTGCGCTAAAAAAAGTTAATAAAAAATAAATGTGATTTGCTTAACATAATTTATTTCTATGCTGACAAAATATACGTTTTTTTTTTGTTATTAGTTCAATGTAAAAAAAATATGGCAAGCTCAAGAAAATATGGTAAGCTTTAACGTTTAAACCTCATGCTATAAACACAACAAAGGCTATCTAACACCGAACACACGACTACAAAGATCGTTGGCCGTAGCCAGCTACATAATTATAATAACGACTACAAAATAAACATCTGTTTTGACTCGTTGAACATAACCTAAACAAAATATAACAAACTTATTTTTTGTAAGTGAAATTGTGAAGAAACAAAAAACAACTGAAAATGTAATTAAATAATAAATTAAAAATGAAATAAAAACTGATGTAAATAAATGAAATATGTAAATGAAAACTAAACAAAAAATGTAAACAAATGATTATTTCTTTTTCAGTGGTGCAACTTGAATTTTTGCGCATTTTATATATACATATTTCATGTATTGCGTTTTTTAAACACCTTTTTCATGCATCTTTTTGTATTGGCAGCACTAAACTGTTTATTGTCGCCAAGAAAAATAGAAACTCTGTGTTTACACGTAGGGATTCTTATTTTTAAGATTGCATGTTTATCGGCGAAGAAGGCGGGGGGTAAAGAAACGAGTACAGTCTGTCTTGTACTGGCAATATGCTTTACTCTCTCATTCGTAATTGCACATGCACACACACAATTGCAAATAACATACGTGACGTCAAAAATAAGAATTCTATTGTCTGAACGCTGAAGATAGTTCAAAGAAGAATAAACCAAAATCTTAAAAATAAGAATCTCTTCGTGTAAACACAGAGAAATTAGCCTAAGTTGGCTACGGGCTACAAAAGTAGTCGTGTGGTCGGTAGTCGTGTTGCGTTAAAATAATTATTCTCATATACATACATGTATTCTATTTTTGACAGCTTGAAGTCGATGGTCGGTAGCCTTTGTTGTGTTTATAGCATCAAGTTAAAAATCATCCGAATAACTTCATGGGTCACTTTCAGGTTAAAGTTTACTTGTAATAACAAAAACAATTTACCTCTTCGATAACGTCCTACCTTTTTAGTATTAGTAAGGTGTAATAATGGGCCTTAAAATATTATTATTACTACTATGTATTAAACAATTGCCAATAGCAAAAAATAGGACTAAAAATTATATTTTTTAGCTAACAAATTAGCATTTTGTAAAAAATATGCAATTAAAATACAACTGTATTTGAGTTTTAACGTAATTTTAAAAATAAATTTATTATAAATAATATAAGCATAAGATAATATTCTCAATTTGTAAAGAAAGCTAAAATAATCAATTAGTACTAAAGACTTAAATACAATTTTTTTATATTTTAGGAGAACAATTTTCAAAACTACGAGAACAATATCAACAACAAAGCAACGACAGTGGCTCGGATTTGATTAAATTTAAATATATGACAGCATCAGACTTACTCTGCTTTAATACACACCTAAAGCATGTTCCCCAGAATATCTTTAAAGTACCCTCCGAAACGAGGTATGAAAAATAATATATTTGTATACATATGTATGTATGTAAATATTAGGGAAGCTAATCCGGATTTATTTTGGAAAATCCCGGGATTTTTCTGTTATTTTCAAAATTTTTTTTATTTCAGAGATATGTAATTCCTTTTATAACAAAAACAAATAACGTTTAAATACCAAACAAATGACGTTATATAAAAAAATATACACATATATATTTAGAAAGGATATTGAAAAAGGGTATATTTACAGAAATCTGGTTTCATAAATATTTATGTAAGGGGGCTTTAGACTATCCAACAAGTATGATAAATAAAAATCTTGTGCAGTAGAGTAGCAGTGTGATAGTCTTAATATAATATGGAATGTAATATTCAATAATGAGAGAAATACAAATTTCGAAACCACTAAAAAAATCAGCAACATAACGTTTGAAAAACTGAAATTTACCTAACGGCTTGATAAGTATTCATAAAACTTATTGTAGGTTTATTAAGGGCTTATTTCACAATTATTGCATAGAAATACGTCAAATTTCGAGTAATTTTATACATATAAAATTCAATTGGAATATACATACATACATACGTCCTATAATATAAACATTAAGAACCAAAATATATAGATATGTATAAACAATTTGGAAGACCCTCTCATACTTGAACCTAAAATATGACAATGTTTAGTTAAAACTGTATCAGCAACTGTATCAGATAAATACAGCGGCCCCTATTCATAATCTTACATAAAAGTCGACTCTTGCTAAAGTAAGTCTTTAAATAAAAAGCTCTTACTAAGGTTTTGGTATTCATAGTCAAAATAAAAGGATACTCTAAGTTGAGTTGGCTCTAAATGGGTGTCAACTCTTATTTAATAAATGTTTTCTTATAAAAACTAAACAATAATTACGAAGTGGCAAGGTTGAACATCTGCTTTCGTTTTGTTAGTGTATGTCCACACTCGGAGAGAAGAGTTGGGCAATTCTTCATCAATTCTCTTTTAAACTTGTCTTCGTGTCCACACTCGAAGAGTTTAGTTGCCCAACTTTTTGTTGTTGTTCAGCAATTTTTGTGTTTTCTTTTGCTTGTTTTTCTTACAATTTGACATTTATGCCGTGTTGCCACAGAAATACTTACAAATTACACAAAATTTTATAGATTGTCCAAAATATATTTCATACATAGAATATAATGCTTTTTATTTTTGTATATCATTTTAATATATGAATAAATATTTGTGTATTAATAAATTTCCTTGTAGGAGACAAAGCCTTAAAGTTATTACCAGGGACTGTAACGGTTATAAGTTATATCGAAAAACTTATTTTTTTATGGTTATTTTGAGAGTTTTTCCAAAAAAGGTCAGCAGAAAAAGTTATTTTTCAACGGAAAAATAAAAGTTAAAAAAAACTCTTATAAATAGAGTTTTATTTTTTCGTCATAGAATAAAACTCATTTTGTGAGTTTTATTTTTCCGTCATAAAATAAAACTCATTTTGTGAGTTTTATTTTTCATTTAGAAAATAACAGTTATTTTTTGAGTTTTATTTTTCCATCATAAAATAAAACTCTATTTAGGAGTTTTATTTTTTCGGTCATAAAATAAAACTCTTTTTTATGAAAAATTTTTTTTACACATAATCCTGATTTGACACATTATCGTCTGCAAACTATTACAAATGTCATTTCTATCATATTTTGTTCCGTGCAGAACGTCGTAATAGACGCAGTCATCGAACCCGCTTTCATCCTCCTATTCAAATATTTGTAATATTTTTAGCAAGTTCCGGCCATTACCGGTTTAAGTTGTGTAAATTTGCTCTTTTATTAATATAAAAGCACCCTAAAAATCGTTTAGTTTGAGATTTTAGGTATTCAGCTATAAAAAACAATAAAATAAAGATACCACAAGCAACGGGATTAGAATAAAAATAAAATCTCTCATAAAAACGAGTTTTATTTTATGACGGAAAAAATAAAATTCCTAAATAGAGTTTTATTTTTCAGTTAAAAAATAAAACTCGAAAAATAACGGTTATTTTCCGACTAAAAAATAAAACTCAAAAATAAGTTTTATTTTAAGAAGAAAAAATACTCATTCTGTGAGTTTTATTTTATGACGGAAAAATAAATCTCTCTTTTTGAAGGTTTCATCTAAACTTTTATTTTTCCGTCAAAAAGTAACGGTTAAAATCTGATTAATGATCACTTATGACAGATCACCACAGATTCTGTGAGAGCTCTCCAAAACGATTAATTTGGTATATAACATCATATATGTCTGTCGACTCTAATACGATGACTTTTTTAGTTTAATTTTTAACCAATAACTGTTATTTGCGGTCCCTGGTTATTACTAGAGCTATTGGAACAGACCAAAACAATATTAAAGTATTTATTGTTGTATACTAGTGCTAATGAGAACTAGTACTTGAAATAGTTCGGGAGCACCGCTTAAATTTTGAAGAAGTTTATAAGATAAGACATATTTTATATTTTTATAAGTTATCCTAAAATTAATGTATGTTACATATAAAATAAGTTGCAAATAATGAAAATCAGTTGATACAAACAAAATGTTTTCTTTTAATGTAATATCATTATACTACACAATTAAATTTTCTATTAATGAAAAACAAAAATGTTTCTTTTCCCTTGTCTTTTAACCAGAGACCAAAAATAACAGTTATTTTATTTTCTGAGATAGAAAAAGTTGGCCATAAAATAATAAATAACTTTTACGTTGTTAAATAATAATTATTCATAACAAAAACTTTTTTCCGTTGCTCATAACTTTTATTTTCGATTTATATTTTTTTACGATGCCCTATAAGATTTATTGTTAAAAAATTTTTTTTTCCGTTGCTCATAACTTTTGTTTTCGATTTATAAATTTTTATGTTGCCCTGTAAAAGTTTTTCTTAAGAAACAAAATTTTTACATTGCTTATACCTTAAAAAAAATGCGGAAATCCCCGAAATTAAATTCTTTGTGAATAACACAAAAAAACAAATGAATTATTTTATTTTAGATAACTTTTATTTAAGTTTTTTTTTAGACTTTACATGTAAAATGCAATATATGTACGTATGTAAATAAAAGTAAAATCCAAAAAATGCAATGAAAACTATTTTTTTTTAATTATAACAAAAAATAAATCGAATTTAAAAGATATAAAAAACATAAAAATTTTTGTGTTAAGAATAACTCTTATAGGGCAACGTAAAAAAATATAAATCGAAAATAAAAGTTATGAGCAACGGAAAAAAAAATTATTATGAATAACAGTTACAGAAAACAAAAATTTTTAATAATTGAAAATAACTATTATTTAAAGAGAAAAAAATAAATTTTTTCAATATAACTGTTATGGCACAATTTTTTTAAATATATCTTATAACTGTTATGTCTCTGCTTTTAACAGCTAGATTATGTATTCACGTATTATGTGTCGATTAGAGATTCAGCAGTTTAAGAGTCATATACAAAATAACAAAGAAAATTTGCTGTCTTTATTTTCCATTTAAATTTTGAATTAAAATCTATTTTATTTTTTTTTTTTTTTGCATACGGGCAGAAGAATTTACATTTCATTATGATTCTTAATATTTAAAAAAGAATGTTGTCCCCACTGAAAGGCAATTTACTTATAGTTTAATAATTTCCAAAAATGTTTGCTTTAGCTTACCAGTGGACATATTTTAAAATTGGTATAAATTTTGATAAAGTCACCTTGAAAATATTTAAATGTTTTACTATTAATGCGTAAAGATTTTTTTTGTTTTTTTTATTATTATTCATTCATTTATATCATTAGCATATCAAATTTTGATTTCCTCAGCATCACAGAGTCATTATTGAGGCGAGCTGGTAAAATATTTACAGCTTTGAATTACACATGTACAATATATAATTGGGGTATTCAAACGGGGTCCTATCAAGTCATATTGTCATAATATCATACAATTTTAAAATATATTAAATTATTTGTTATTGGTCTTTGAATAAAAAAGTCATAAAACAATAATACTTTTCAACCTATGTTAACCAATTTGTCATAAATTGAAAAATAAAAAATAACAAAAAATAAAATTAAAAATAATATACTAAACTATGACGGGTTTTTTACAGCAATCATATTTTTTCGTTTTATTGTTTTATGATATATGACTTTAAAACGACCATTTGAATCCCCCAATATTTTATTTTAAGATATTTAATTCTATATATTTATATAATTTACAAAAGAAATGAAAGATGTAAAAAAATAGTAATATATACACACAAAATTGAATCATTAATTTATAGGATATTGTATATGATTGCTGTAAATCATATAAAAAGAGTTTCTAAGTCTTGAAGCAAATATTCTTTTATCCTTTTCTTGGAAATTGAAATTCTTTGTATATTTTTAATATCTTGAAAGAGACTATTAAATTTCATACCATCCATATATTGAATGCGTTGCTTCGTAGTTTCTAACCGACATCTTGCTATCATAAGATTCTTATTGTTTCTGGTATTGAATAATGTTTGATTTCCATGAAATGAAATTGTATGGTGACCAATATTATGGGTTGACTTAAAAACATAAAGAATTGAATTAAATTATTATAAATAATTTAATTGATCCCTTAAAGCATGCAGCACCTTTTTACACAACACATAAAACAGTTCAACAAATTAATTTTTTTTTGTTGCTTTTGACAAGAACTGATTTAACTTTCATTTGGGGCTCAGAATCTACATGTATTTTAGTTTTTCAGTTCTTCTATAGTAATTCGAATATCCAATATAACTCTAAATAACTCAACACCAAAGTTATATCAACAGTAAAAACTCTGTTCTAAAATCTTGCTCATAATAATAAAAAAAAAACATTTTTGTAGGCTGGTGTAAATTAATTTTATTTCGTTCGAAAGAAATGTTGACTATGTTGTTCCGTACATGAATCAAAATGTTGACAGAAACTTGTTGCAGTTAGAAAAATGTTGATATGTAGATTTCACGTGTTTTTCGCAACAAGAACAGAGTACTACTTTTGAAACATTTTTTCAAAAACATTTCGTTCGAAACATTTTTATATGCAATTTGACAGCTTTTCGTACGAAATTTTGAACTCAATACCAGGCTTAAGCCTGGTATTGAGTTCAATTTTGTGAAAAAGTTTAGCTACATTTATTTTTCCATTGGAAAAATTTGACATGCAACATATATCCCTAAAAGCATGCATCACCTTTTTACACAACAAATAACACAGTTCAACAAAATAATTTTTTTTGTTGCTTTTGACAAGAATTGATTTAACTTTCATTTGGGGCTCAGAATCTACATGTATTTTAATTTTTCAGTTCTTCTTTTTAAGACCTTCACTTTTTATGCAATCCTTAACAGTCTAGCTGCTGTGCTGTGAGTTGAAATATAACGATATACATGCATTTTATGTACAGAAATTTCAAAAGAGCGCCTATAGTAATTCGAATATCCAATATAACTCTAAATAACCCAACACCAAAGCTATGTCAACAGTAAAAACTCTATTATAAAATCCTGCTCAATATAATAAAAAAAAAATTATTGTAGGCTGGTGTAAATTTATTTTATTTCGTTCGAAAGTAATGTTGACTATGTTGTTCCGTACATGAATCAAAATGTTGACAGAAACTTCTTGCAGTTAGAAAAATGTTGATATGTAGATTTCTCATGTTTTTCGCAGCAAGAACAGAGTACTACTTTTGAAACATTTTTTCACAAAAATTTCGTTCGAAACATTTTTATATGCAATTTGACAGCTTTTCGTACGAAATGTTGAACTCAGTACCAGGCTTTATACACAACAAATAGCACAGTTCAACAAAATAATTTTTGTTGTTGCTTTTGACAAGAACTAATTAAACTTTCGTTTAGGGCTCAGAATCTACATGTATTTTAGTTTTTCAGTTTTTCTTTTTAAGACCTGCACTTTTTATGCAATCTTTAACAGTCCAACTGCTGTGCAGTGAGTTGAAATTATAATGATATATCATGCATTTTATATACAGAAATTGCAAAAGACCGCCTATAATAATTCGAATATCCAATATAACTCTAAATAACCCAACACCAAAGCTATGTCAACAGTAAACACTCTATTATAAATTCCTGCTCATTATAATAAAAAAAATTATTGTAGGCTGGTGTAAGTTTATTTTATTTCGTTCGAAAGAAATGTTGACTATGTTGTTCCATACATGAATCAGAATGTTGACAGAAACTTGTTGCAGTTAGAAAAAATGTCGATATGTAGATTTCACATGTTTTTCGCAGCAAGAACAGAGTACTACTTTTGAAACATTTTTTCACAAACATTTCGTACGAAACATTTTTATATGCAATTTGACAGCTTTTCGTACGAAATGTTGAACTCAATACCAGGCTTTATACAAAAGTCGGCTCTATTTCTATTAAAGTCGACTTTATTTTTGACTATGAATACGGGCCAGCATCTTTTATTATAGTTACATCCGTTTTCGCTATGGGAAAATGCTATTACACAATTTATGATTAACTCTTAAGTGAGAGAATGTAACCAAAAAGTACAAGGTGTTAAATTTAACCGAATAAAATCTGGCACACTAATCGGAAAATTAAGCAAACAAATGGATAGAAATAGGAATCAACTTCACTGCAACATTTTCCCAAACTTACATAATTTTTTTACAACTTCTTTGAAGATCTAAATATAAAACTTCATTTAATACACAATTATTTTTTGAAATGTGTCGTTTTCCTAAACTGCTTTTCTAATGTTTGGAACAATATATTTCATCGTATGAAAACATTCTGACAACAAAATACATATATCGCACCCTAACTATAAAAGTTTTACACGTTTGTATAACTGCACAAACGTACATACGTTAACGTACGTACCGTTTTTATGACATCAACGTTTGGCTAACCAGGCCTTGAGGTTTGCCATTTCATGATAAGTAGAAAGATATACGAGCCAACAACGAGTCAAGTCGGAGTCAGTGGCCTCAACGTTAAGAGCGCTACGTCCAATTTATGATAAGAAAAGGAGAATATAATAGAAACTGTTGTGTGACTTTACTTCGACTAACTCATACAAGAGTATGTACATATGTACATACGAAAGAAAATAATTTCAGTGTGTGATTTCTGGAAAAGTGTGAGTTAAATAGTTGATGTTTGGTCTTGAATATGCACAGGACACAAAGAACTCTGATGAGACTACCGTAGCTGGAGTCGAAAACAATTGTTCTGTTTGGCTAGTGTACTATTCCTTCACGGACATCATTTCTCCTTTAATTACCAAAAAATATTCATTGCAGTTGTCTTTGATCAAATCAAAGTGTTTCTGATGAAACAAAAATTAAATAAAAAATTGATCACACTTTTCCTGGGGCTCGAACTTCGGGCCTCCAGCACATTAAATTCAGAAAATTAATTAATTCAAAATATATAAAACCTCTTTTCGCTTTCACATTATTCTAAACTCAGGAGTATTATTAAATGAACGCATAATCCCAGCAGAAAATTTTTCAAATTTGGAAGCAATAAATAAAATTAAAAGCAATAATGGAAGCATTGTATTGTTTTTTATACATTAAAGCTTTCAAAAATGCTACAGGATTTCTAAATTTTTATACCATTTGCTTACTGGTTGCAATAAATGTGCATTTCTACTGCATTTTAGTGGCTCATTTCATATAAAAATCATGCAATATTGATGCGCACATGTAAGTGATTGTTCACAATTTCTCCCTTACTTACTACTTACTTAGATGGCCATAACAACCCGTTAACGGGTTTCGGCCTGCCTTAACACTAGTCTCCAGGCGTCTCTGCTAAGCGCGCGCCTTCTCCAGTTGGTCACACCAATTGATGACAGGGTTTCATCAACTTGGTCCTGCCAACGTAAACACTGTCGTCCTCTACGCCGACGTCGAGTGACCTACGCATCGAAAACTTTTCTCGCTGGAGCAGATTCATCCATCCGAACAATATGGCCGAGCCAGCGTAGCCGCTGGATGTTAATAGGCTGAACAACGCCCACATCGCCGAGGAGCTCATACAGCTTATGGTTGGTTCTAATGCGAAACTCATCGCCATGCCTTAGAGGACCAAAGATCTTACGAAGAACTTTTTGTTTCAGTTGTATTTTCTATTAAGTAATCATTTTTATTTTCAATATTTCTCTACTCATATTTATGACAGCTGAATCCAAACCAACTTATTTCTAATATTACTTAACATAAAGTACAGTAATTAAATATATTCTAATACATAATGATACATGCTCTTTTTTTTATTTATTTTTTTTTTTAACTATTAATACTAAAACCTTAATCTACTTATGTTCCCAATCTCAATACAGCTGAGGTCTGTGAACTACTCTGCCCGATCGCGTTACTTGTTCCCCATCTGTTCTCACACGATAGGACTCATCAGTCATGCCTAAATTCTCAGCGTCCTGATACTCTGACTCATCACTACCATTTCCTTCATTATTATCAACAAGCAAACTATTGTTGCCTACAACACGAACTGCTTCCTGTTCCTGAGCATTATTTTCATCAGTTTCATTATCATTACTGTTACATTCGTCTAAAAAATCCATATCAATCACTTCCACGTGATTTCTTGTTTTTCTCAAGAATCGCCTATTCCTCCTATACTTATCACCAACTACATCCTTTACTATATACGATCTATCAGAAATTACCTCTACAATTATACCATAGTGCCACCTTCTATCCTTCCAAAACAAAACTTTATCATTGACTTGCAATCTAACTAAAGGTCTAGCAGATCTATTGTAATACAACTGTTGCTTATTCCTTTTTCTAATTATACGCTCCCGAACATAATCAATATCTTTATTCCTTTCCCCCAACAAGAAGCTAGACACTGGATGCCTTGTCTTAAGTATCCTACCCATAAATAGCTGTGCAGGTGACAGAAGCATATCCTGTAAAGGAGTCACATTATACTCTAAAATTTGTTCCTGATAACTTCATTTCCCTTCCAGAACATTCTTTTTCAAAATATTCTTGGCAATAGACACTCCCTTTTCTGCTAATCCATTGCTTTGAGGGTAGCACGGACTAGAGAACTTTAAATTCACATTAAAGTCATCTGCAAACTTTCTGAATTCACGACTATTAAATGGAACATTATCAGATCGTATTTCAGTTGGAAAGCCAACCCTGTAAAAAAGTTGTCTCAAAACATTAATAACATCACTAATCGACTTGCTCTTTAGTCTCTCTGAGACCAGCCAACCTGAGTATGAGTCAATAATTACTAGGTAAGATGCCCCTAAATACTCAAAAATATCTACCGCAACCTGTTCCCACGCATATACCGGTTCAGGATGCAACTGCAAAGGCTCCTTCTGATTCTTTTTACGCATTCCCTCACATATTCTACATGCATTAACATACTGTTCAACATCAGTCGATAAGCCCGGCCAATAATAAAGTTCCCTTGCCCGCATTCTTGTCTTTTCCACTCCTAGATGAGCAGAATGTAGCAAACATAAAGTCTGCCTTCTAAGTTCCGAAGGAATAACCAATCTATCCCTTAAAAATAAAAGGCCTTCTGCACTACTTAATTCATTCCTTATTTTATAAAATTTCTTCTCCTCCACACCCAAATTCCTATATAAGGGCCACCCTTTACCAACATACAGTAATACCTTACTTAACGTTTCATCAGTTTTAGTAGCCCTAATAAATTCTAATCTATTTTTGTCAGACATACAACTTCTTTTAATCACTGAATGTACAACAAATTCCAACACTGAATCCCCTTGCACAGTTTCAGGTAAACATGCTCGCGACAAGCAATCAGCCACTAACATGTTTTTCCCAGGCACATATTTGATTACTAACGCTGGATATTTTAATAATTGCATGAACATCCTCTGAAGTCTCGCTGTAACCTTATCAAGATCTTTCTTCACCAGGGTCTCCAAAGGTTTATGATCTGAATGTACCTCTACATCCCGACCATATATAAAATGATGAAATTTCTGACATGCAACAACTACAGCCAACAGTTCTTTTTCTATCTGCGCATACCTTATTTCAGATTTGCTAAGACTGCGAGACGCAAACGCAACGGGATTACCATTCTGCAATAAAACACAGCCAATACCATCTTTAGATGCGTCCGTCTGAATAACCAGTGGAATTTTTGGATCATATATTTTTAATACCGGAGGCGTACAAATTATTCCCTTCAACCTCTCAACTTCTTTCATATGAACATCACTCCACTGCCATTTCACATCATTCCTCGTTAACTCTCTCAAATTCACCGTTATCGCCGACAAATTTGGAATATATCTGCCCAAAAATTTACACAATCCTAAAAATCGCAAAACATCCTGTTTATCCCGTGGAACAGGCATTTCCTCTATAGCTCTCAAATATTTCCTATCCGGTTTAATTGCCCCTTCCGAAATTATCTGCCCCATGAAACACACCTCTTTTGCCCTATATTGTACCTTTTTCTTATTAAACTTCACATTAAATTTCCTTGAATAACTTATTCTACAATCAAAAATTTTTGCAATTACTCCTTTTTTACAGACTCTCCTAACATTAACTATACCAGATTTACCTTCATCATAATATTCAGTATTAATTTCATCCACACACTCCTTATCTGTTGAAGCTTCTAAAATGTTCACACGGCGATTGTTTTTACTGCTCTCCATTATTTTAACTCGACACATTGATGCAAAATGTCCGCGCTGCTTACAGTTATTACATCTTCGCCCATCCTTCAATGCGGGACATGCCTGTCGATGTTCCAAATTCCATTCACCACCACATCTATAGCACGCGCTTTCCTTCTGCTTCTGCTTTTCATTCCTATTTCTTTTCATACACTGTAATGCATCAATCTTAATATCCTTTTCTTGTAGGGCCTTTTTATTTTTAGCAGCCAGCTCAGCCACTTTACACTTTTGAATAATATCTTGTAATTGATTATCTTTTGCTTCTAAAAGTTTGGTTTGTAAATTTTTATCACAGATTCCCAAGATTATTTTATCACGAAGTATGCGTTCTTCAAATTTTTTACAGGTTCCACCACATTCAAATTCACAGAATTTAATTTGCTTACGTAACTCTGTTTCGAATTCACAAAATGGTTGACCCTGTTGTTGCACTATGTTAAAGAATTTAAAAGTCTCCATAGTTATATTTTTCTTTGGGTTACAATATTCGTCAAATTTTTTAAAAACAATTTCTAGCGTCTCCTCATTTTTTGACAAATTAAAGGAATTATAGATATCTAGTCCTCTTTCACCGATATGATGTAACAACAGCGCAATCTTCACATCTTCAGTTTCGTTTTTCTTTCCTGCCGCTAGCAAATAAATATTAAAGCGTTGCTTCCATATGGGCCAGAACTTTCCCGGATCTTCAAATTGCATGGCTTCAGGACCATTCGTAACCATACCACTGGTATCTGCATTCATTGCTGTTAATTTAATCTGTTTAACGTAGTTTAAAATTAATTCTTTCCAATTTTAATTTCCACCTGACACCATGTTTCAGTTGTATTTTCTATTAAGTAATCATTTTTATTTTCAATATTTCTCTACTCATATTTATGACAGCTGAATCCAAACCAACTTATTTCTAATATTACTTAACATAAAGTACAGTAATTAAATATATTCTAATACATAATGATACACTTTTCTCTCGAACACTCCCAAGATTGCTGCATCGGCCCAAGACAGCGTCCATGCTTCCGCACCATAGAGAAGCACCGGAAGAATAAACGACTTATAGAGTGTTAATTTCGTCGCACGAGAGAGTTCTCTATTACTAAACTGCCTACTGAGACCGTAGTAGCACCTGTTGGCCAGTGTGATTCTTCGTTTGATCTCCAGACTGACATCATTCTTGCTGGTAATGGCAGTGCCAAGGTAGATGAACTCTTTGACCACATCGAATGTATAGTTGTCGGCTGTAACCTGGGAGCCGATGCGATCAACATCCCTACTCGTCGACAACATGTACTTCGTCTTGCTCTCATTTACCGCCAGACCCATTTTTGCAGACTCTCGTTCAATAGCATTAAAGGCTGCGGTGACATCTCGCTTGGTATGCCCAATGATGTCTATATCGTCTGCATACGCAAGGAGCTGGACACTTTTGTTAACTATAGTGCCATTTCGATGTACACCCGCCTTTCGCAAAACACTCTCCATGACGAAATTGAAGAGGTCAAAAGATAAGGGATCGCACAGTCTGAAACCTCGCACGGTATTAAAAGGTTTGGAGAGGTCTTTCCTACCTTGACGGAGCTGCAGGAGTTGCTCAACCTCATTCTGCACAGTTTTACAAGCTTTGCAGGAATACCGAGCTCAGACATTGCGGCATATACGCGATCCCTTATCGGGCTATCGAACGCTGCCTTATAGTCGACAAAAAGGTGGTGAGTGTCGACTTGACTTTCATGGATCTTCTCCAGGATTTGGCGCAGTGTGAATATCTGGTCAATGGTGGACTTACCAGGTCTGAAGCCGCACGATAAGGTCCAATCAGTGAGATGGCGAATGGCTTCAGTCGTTCACACAGTACGCTCGTAAGAACCTTATATGCGATAGGGAGAAGGCTTATACCCCTGTAGTTGGTGCATATAGTGGGGTCTCCCTTTTTCAGGATGGTTCAGAGGGCACTGAGATTCCAATCTTCGGGCATACTTTCCTCCAGCCATATTTTGCAAATGAGCTGGTGCATGCTCCTAACCAGCTCATCGCCTCCATATTTAAAGAGCTCAGCGGGCAGACCGTCAGGTCCAGCCGCTTTGCTACCTTTCAGTCGTCGTATGGCTACCTTGAACTCTTCATAGCTGGGTGACGGGATTTCAATGTCGTCGTCATTGATTGGATCCGGCACAGCATCTCTAGGGGCGGAAATTGTGTTGTCATCGCCCTGCAGTAGATTAGAGAAGTGCTGTCTCCATAATCTCAGTGTCCCTTGTGCATCTGTAACCAGATTTTTGTGTTCGTCTCTGCAGGAGGTTGCTCCGGGATTAAAACCAGTAGTAAGACGCCTTATCTTTTTGTAAAAATTTCGAGCATCATTCCTACTCCTGCACATCTCGATTTCTTGCTCCCTTTTCTTTCTTCTAAACAGGCGCCTTTCTTCCTTCCTCTTCTCTCTGTACACCTCCACTAATTTCTGCTGGGATAGTCCAAAAGTTATTTTTGATTCTAAACGATAATAAAGTTATTGTCAATCTATTTGGTTTTCAAATAGCATCATTCACCTAATTTGGAAGTTGCACCCATTTTTGAAATATTGATATGAGTTTTAGAAAAATGCATAGATTGGAATTAAGAGCAACATAAGCGCCTATCTTTAATGAATTTTTTTTTTTTTATATACGAGTATAAGGTTTATATCTTAGTAATTATCTCCATAGACGATATTATCAATACATACTACAAACTACATACATATCTACAGATTAATTATTTTGAATTCAAACCATTTCTTTTACCTCAAAAGAAAACTAACCAAAACGAAAGTAACCAAAAACGGCAATGCTGGTCTAGAGTCTAGAATAACTGAGGCTTAAACTCGTCATCAGGAAAACTGTAGATTTTTAAAAATATACACAATTTTTATGTATGTATTTCCAAGTCGGAAAGACGCTGGCACATGTCATATAAAGTACTCCATTTCGTTCAATAATCTAGTTTTAAATTTAGTTCTTTCTCTTACTTTATATACTTACATATATGATTATTCTTACTGTTTTAAGCCCCAGGATTTGTGAAATCTCGTTTGGGATCTCTAATAGTTACATATGTATATTATACTGGTCGCAAACAATTATGTATGTAGGTATATGTAATAAAAATAGGATTACATTTGTATTATTTTTTATATTGGGGACTTTAAAAAATTAAGACTTATTTCTAACAAGTAATAGGTATAAAAAAATTCTATACAAGCTGCGACAATATTAATGTACATACAAATGACTTACAATATTTGAAAATCTTATTAATTATATATTTTTCCCTTTCTATTTTCAGTAATTCCATGATAAATTGTGCAGAACGCAGTAAACAATTTAATTAGAAATTGATTATGAAAATTATACGAGCCAAACCATTAAAAAGGTTTTTTGTTTCACTTAACTTTGTCCTGAAAAACTCAATGTTGATCTAAAATAGTATTTAAATTTTAAAACAACTTAAATACAAAGTTGACAACTCGGCATTCAACTGTAAAGAAATATAAATTTTTTATTATTAATAACAAAAAAGGATACATTTTAAAATCCAATAACTGAATGTTTTAGTTTTAAAGGTTTAATGCGTCTATCAAATTTAAATATAAATAAAAATGCACGTAAATTCTTTTTGTCTCTTGCATTTAAATTTTTGACGTTTTTTTTATAAAAAAAAAAAAAAAAAACTAACAGCCTATTTCACAAACGGTCACTGAGCGAAAGAAAAACACACGAAGGAAAGGTATTTTGGGTTTCTCTATGTCTTTCTTCGCCTGCTCTTAGTCCCATTTCATACCAGTCAAGTCTGACTCGTCAAGTATTTTTATATTTTCTTTTGAACCTGCCTTCGTTTTCACACATGAATACATTGTCTCATCAATTTTCTTTTTTCTTTGTTCACAACTTTGTGTATTTTTTGACATTTCCTTTTATTTTATTTAAATTCTAAATATTTCACTCCACTTTACAGCCATTTTAACTGAATTAACACGAAAGTTTTATACTTACATACATACATATATAAAATTTATTTATATAAATTTATTTTATATTTTTTTAATTTATATTTAATTTTATTTTATATTTTTCTCAATTAAAATAAATACCGCGAAGAAGAAAATATAAAGAAGAAAATATAAATAAAGAAAAATGTCAAAATTCTATTCTGCAGCCAACTTCTTGCAGAAAATTGCAGCAAAGAAAAACGAAAAATTGACTGTACGGTCAAGTATTTTCATCCTTTCATTCTCACTTCCCCCTTCGCCCATAAACTCATGACTTGACGAGTCAGACTTGACTGGTATGAAATGGGACTTATGAGTCTTTTTTACGTATTTAACCAGTGTTGCCAAAACTTTAAAAAATATTCCACCAGATTGCACCTAAAAAACTGCCAAAAACAACTAAGTTTTTAAACAAAACCGCTGTTTTAAACCGCTAAATTTTCATTTAACAATTAATTCAGCAAAGAAAAATAACTCAACTTTTAGTAAAAATTTCACATATTCTCTATTTGATTCTAAATTTTATTTATTTTTATGTAAAAGCTAATTTATTTATTAATAATTAACTTACATCTACCCATTCAAAATTATCATTTGAAGAATAATATACATATTTCTGAGGTAGCATACTAAATTTAAAGTTTTATAGAACCTCATAATCATAGCAGCACTTTTCATGACGAAGAAGGCCATATCTAAAAAAAGATTTTAATTAAAAACATAAAAAAATTAAATCCACTAATTAATACATTTACTGTCAAAAGGCTAGTAAATATCTCAGATTGCATTTATTTATTTTGATTTTACAACATTAAGTTGTAACGTGGCGTTACAAAAGTCCCATATATATAAACATATAAAATGAACAGGTGTCTGTAAACCAACCACATACACTGCTGCTATCGAGTAAATGTAATAAACAACAACAACAACTCTAGTTATTACAAGCATAAACAGCAGTATGACCATCAAACCTACGGACACCGCACAAAGAGGAATTGTAAAATTAATAATAATACTAATGATAATAACAATATGTATATTTCATGTAATGGAATTGTAATGACATGATGGGGCATATAATTCTCATTGAGGTAAAGTATGTTTTTGTATAAGTTAACAGAGTTTGATGGATGAAATCGAGAGTGGGTGGGCGACGGCCAACAGCCCGACACTTACTCTCCAGTATAGCTGACGGGCTATGTAGTAGTTCTAAGTATCGTAGTTATTTTTATTATTAATTACCTTGTAGTTTAACGAATGGAAAAGCTGCCGAATTCCTTTTTAATTCGTGATTTTAGATTAAGTTTATTTCGTAGATTGCCGACAGAGAGTTAGTACACGACGGCCAATAGCCCGATACTTACTCCCCGGCGTAGTCGATATATGTCGTAGACTTAGGATCGTAGTTGTACGATCGTAGCTTCATGATAGTCGAGTTCATGGCTGTAATTATGATAATAGTTATTTTTTATCTAGCTGAATGCAAAAGCTTCCGAATTACTTTTGCATTCGTTTATTAGTTATTTTGCCGAGTATAAAAGCCCCCGAATTACTTTTATACTCGTACTAACCGTAGCTGATGACAAGAGC
Source organism: Metopia argyrocephala (assembly GCA_963576795.1). Taxonomy (NCBI): domain Eukaryota; kingdom Metazoa; phylum Arthropoda; class Insecta; order Diptera; family Sarcophagidae; genus Metopia; species Metopia argyrocephala. The sequence goes on from OY756211.1 coordinate 35,364,851, forward strand.
TCCCGAATTCCTCTTGTCGTATTTTTAATTATAAATTGTGTAGATTTGCCGAGTGTACGAGCTGCCGAATTCCTCTTACACTCGTATTAGACGTAGCCGAAGTATTTTGCCGAGTATAAAAGCCCCCGAATTCCTTTTATACTCTTACTAACCGTAGCTGATGACAAGAGCTCCCGAATTCCTCTTGTCGTATTTGTGATTATAAATCGTGTAGATTTGCCGAGTGTACGAGCTCCCGAATTCCTCTTACACTCGTATTTGACGTAACCGAAGTATTTTGCCGAGTATAAAAGCCCCAGAATTTCTTTTATACTCGTACTAACCGTAGCCGACGACAAGAGTTCTCGAATACCCCTTGTCGTCGTTGTATCTTTTATTTCCAAATCTTAGATTACCAATTATTATAAATCCGACCTCTGTTTTCTCATATTTCTCGTTATCTAGACCAGACGATTGTGCGCACATCCCGAAGCCAACATCGTAGTCATAGTGATATCACAAGACAAGAGTATTCCTGAAAGCAGAGACAACATAGCTGATAACACCATCCTGCAGGTCGTGAATCTGTTTTATAGAATAAGTAGTACATAAGTTAGCTTAAGGTTTCGTTAATAAAGCTTTGTTCATATTATATTACACGAAAGGAGTTTTGTGTTTTATTTAAAGGAAGCAGACCTTTAAGTTCGAACCTGGACAGACTGAGTCATACCCCAGCTGGAAACATAAACTGCATTACAAACTTGACTAAAAACTCGCTCAACATCGACATTGCAAAGCAAAATCAAAATCCTTGAAGATATTATTTCCTGCAGAATCCCGATATGCTAAAATTTCGAACCAAAACAATGTAGCATTTGAAATATTTTTCCATCTTGAGATGTTGATGTTACCAAGCTGCAATAATATTTATTCAATTTTTTCTTCTTGACTGAAACACGTTATTCACCGAAAATTATCTATTTTTCTGTTTTATGGTAATTAGATGCTTGTAATGATTAATTAGTTGTAAGGGCATAAAAATAATACTTTTTAGTTACCCTTGAATCAATTGTCTCAATGTATGCATAGCTATCTTATTTATGAATCTTTTTCAGACGTAATTATGCCATTGCGCTTGTATTTTAGTATTTCAGTTTCAAGCAGATAAATCAGATAACTAGGCTTATTGTACATAACTTTTAAAATATTTTATTTTAAATTGTTTTTCTGTACCGCATACACTTCAAAAATAAATTACAAATATTGCTGTTTTAGATTTGTTTAAGTAAATACAATGCCATAAAAAACACCAAAACAGCCAAATGAAAGTATTTTGCAGCTAGAAAAACCGCTTAGCGGTTTTTTTCGAAAAATACCCCCAATAGAAGACAAAATATCTCCAGATCTGGCTGAAAAACCGCCGTTTTGGCAACACTGATCTTAGCCCTCCGTCACGCACATGTTCCGATAGTCACATACATACGTAGCGCATGCATCTGGCCAGATGCACTATGTATTATAATAAATTTTTATGAAAAATATGCAATTTTAGTGATAACATTATATTATTATAACATCATATTTTATATTTTCATTTGTTTTTTCTTTTTTTTTTCAACTGAATCAAAAAAATAATTCAACAGACGCAAATAGAAAAAAGTAACAGTTTTTTGTGTATGATTTCATTGCTGCGAAAGTATGTATTATGAAGAGCGTGAGGGGTAGCCAAAAATCGGAAATTTACAACAGCTTCAACAACGCAAAGTACCCACAAAATTCGCTTTGAGTTGATTTGAGTAAACAAACGCAAAAAAATAAAAAAATTACCAATAAATCTTATTATTCTCCATACAAAATACACGTGAATCTGGCCAGATGCATGCGCTACGTATGTGATGTGTAGATGAAGAAATCCACATGAATTGTTTGTTGTTTTTATTTTTCCTAAAAACGATAGCTAACAATATTTGTAGAGGGCACCTAGAGACACAAACACCTAGCTAAATTAGAAATTTGTTTAAATCAGTGTTAAATTCGTAAACGATCTAGCCAGATACATGCGCAACACGGAGGGTTAAAAATATAGTGTTGCCAGTTGAAAATTTTTAATGAATTTCTTTAAAAGAAATAAACTACTATTTTGCTTGTGAACAAATTCAACTCTGTTTAAAAGTGCTTACTTGTACATATCCGGTAAAGGGGGGTTTAGACGGTAATACAAGTCGTACGACATGTCAAATTTTTGTGTAGAAAAGAAAGAATCATCACACTTCATTTAATCAGGGATGTATTCTTATGTTATTTTTTGTTTATGTTAAATGTATTCACAATGTATATAAATTTAGTGTGCATGTGTATGTGCATTTTTTGTTTTCATTTTACTTTGGTTTGGTATTTTACCAACCGTGTAAACGCAAAAAACATCTATCGTAAGATTTTTACTCTCATTATTAAAATACTGATGGAATTTTATAACAAAGTGTGATTTTTTTAAGATCTATAGGTAAGTTTTTCAAAAAAAAAAAAAAAAACACACATAAACTTCAGAAAAATTAATGAAATCTTTTTTTGAATCGATAATACGGTCCATATAATTTAATGTTTGAAGATTATTTCGTGCAAATGTTGACCGTGACTGCGTCTCAAATGGTCTATCTGCTTAGTCCAATTTTGGCATACTCTTTCCAATATTTCGGCCGGTATCTCACAAATACATGCTTCAATGTTGTCTTCCAATGCGTCCATTGAAGCGGGCTTGACTGTGTAGACATGAACTTAACATAGCCCCACAAACAATAGTCTAAAGGCGTTAAATCGCACGATCTAAGCGTCCAATTGACAGTTCCCGAACGTGAAATAAAATGTTCACGAACTCGCCTCTCAATAAGTCCATTGTTACGCATGCTGTGTGGCATGTGGTACCGTGTTGTTGGAACCACATGTCATGCAAGTCAAGCTCTTGCATTTTGGGTAAAAAAAAGTTGGATATCATCTCACGGTAGCGCTCACCATTCACAGTTACGTTACGATTCGATAATTGATGGTCATCATTAACACTGGGCGATACAGCTGCGATATTTTTTTCATTTCGCACTCTACGTAAGCGTGTTGGTGGTTTAATGTCCAACAATGTTAATTTGGTGCAAAATTTAGTCACAATAGCCCGAATAGCCGCTTCATTGGGTCGATTAAACTGACCATAAAATGGAAGAAGCGCGCGATGAACTTTCTTAACAGAGCACGCATTTTGATAATAAAATTCAATAATTTTCAAGCGTTGTGCGTTTGTAAGACGATTCATGGTTAAATTATAGACCAAACTGAAGATGTTTGACAGTGAAACAAAGCACGAAACGTGGGTCAGCTGCTTAAACCAGTGTTGCCAAAAAGATAATAGCTAAAAAATCACCCTTTGTTTTCTCTTTGATTTAACGTACGACTGGTATTACCGTCTAAGTCCGCCTTTACAAATATTCTTTCAGCTGTCATCCAACGTTTAAAGGCCCAACCATAATGTGTATGACTTAGCTTAAGCAACTGTCAAATATTACGGAAAGTCTGTCAAAGGCACAAGTAAATGAAAGAAAACTTTTAAGTGACCAAATGTACTTACATGAACATAACCCTTTGTCCCATTTAGATTTTTCGTCATTAAAGACCTATTTTCCAAGGAATTGTAATGTAATTAATATTGTTCGATATAAAACAAATGCATTCTTTAAAATATGTACTAAAATTAAGTTTTTTTTTCAACTGAGTCTAAGCTGGTCTCCAACTTAAAAATTTGTATCTTTCTTTTTGCAATTTTTGTTTACTTATATCTCGGTTTGGAATTGATAATGTTGGACAAACGTTTAGTATTAGATGTACCAATGCCTTTTACAAAACTATTAAGCAATAGATTTTGAATCGGTCCTATACTTTTTTTTTGGGAGGTTGAAAATATTATCAGCCAGGCCCACGATATCGAAAGAAAACTTAAGCGAAAGAAACTCAGTCACTCACTGTGAATCTAAACTGCGGCCCACTAATTGTCACTTTATCGTTCGCTTTGCTTTACGTTACCAACGTAATGCAAATAAACAACAAAGCTGCCATATCAACATATCAAAAAATAATCGCAAATATACACGAAAAAAGCGCTGAAATGCTTAAATTGTATAGTAAAAAATGCAACCGTGTGCTAGTTTAACTTGACAGAAACTTATGCTATAAACACAACAAAGGCTATTGTTGCGGCACGATTTAAACGAGCCGGCTTTAAATAAAATACAAAATTTTTAATAGCACTCCTTGTGCTTTTATGTTTCGTTTTATTAATATTTTCTTAATTTATTAAGCGAGAGCGCTTTAAAACAATTTTGCATTCTTCGTGCCCTTTTTACCGACTAAAACTTTATTTTGCAAATTAGTAGCTTGTAACTAAAAGACTACGTGCTAAGTAAACCAGGACCGTTATGTTTTAAAGCAAGTTATTTGTACATATATGTATATTAAAAGAATTTATAATAATACATAAATGTAAACAGTTATAATTGTAAATATTTTTCATTGTATATATGTATGTACAAGTATTTGCAAATTTAAGAATATTAATGGGAAGTATGCGCACATATGTAAATGACTCAAATTTAATAATTTAAAGAGAAAATTAATTTTTATAATAATTTAATAAAATAATAATAATTAAATATCGGCGGCAACAGCTATCGAACACCGAACACACGACTACAAAAATCGCTGGCTACAAAAGTAGCCAAGTAGCCAGCTACTTAATTATAATAACGACTACAGCTACAAAATAAACATCTGTTTTGATACGTTCAACATAACCTAAACAAAATATAACAAACTTATTTTTTGTAAGTGAAATTTTGAGGAAACAAAAAACAATAAATGTCTGAAGAAAACTTATAAAAATTTAAGAAAACTAAAAAGGCAATTAATTAATAAATTAAAAATGAAATAAAAACTGATGTAAATAAATGAAATAAGAAAATGAAAACTAAACAAAAATGTAAACAAATGATTATTTATTTTCAGTGGTGCAACTTAATTTTTTTTCGCATTTTTAATGCATATATTTCATATATTGCGTTTTTTAAACACCTTTTTCATGCATCTTATTGTATTGGCAGCACTAAACTGTTTATTGTCGCCAAGAAAAATAGAAATTAGCCGAAGTTGGCTATGGGCTACAAAAGTAGTCGTGTGTTCGGTAGTCGTGTTGCCGTTAAAATAATTATTCTCATATGCACACATGTATTCTATTTTTGACAGCTTGTAGTCGATGGTCGGTAGCCTTTGTTGTGTTTATAGCATTATTCCGATGTTGTTTATTTATGTATATGTGTGTAAAAAAATTGTTGTGTTAAAGGAACGTGAGGAATATATAATAAATGCTAAAAACTCATTATATCATGATTTGTACTGCAAATTGAACTATGACACTACTCCAAAACTAGCTTTAAATTTTTCTTCTAGAATGACTTGTCTACTAATAAAAGCGCGCGGTGGCTTGCTTAATCTAAACGCCAGATTCTTTACCAACAGCACAACGACTTTATGCACAATTTGTAATTCAGGTGATGTTGAGAACACTTACCATTTTATAGGTGTATGTCCTATTTATAAAGCAATTAGAAGGAGTTGCTTTGGTAAAAGTTTTCTGTGCATGGTTGATGCACTGAACATTCTAAACGGTCAAAATTTGTATTTCCTTAATAGTTATTTGGAACACTGCTTGCGATATCGCAATTTAATTATAAATGAATTTTCTTAACTAACTTTGAACATTATATTGTATATAAAACTATTTTCCATACTTAAATATGAATTTGTATATTATAGTAAGATGCCAATCTGGCTCACAACAGAACGTTATGCCAAATTTAGATATATGTATAAATATGTTATCTATAATATCTAGCATATAATACTGTTATTTATTACTCTTGTTGTATTATTTATTATATATCTATTACATAAATAAAATAAAAATAAAATAATAAACAGCTTTGTTTTGACGTTGATTAGAAAAACTTCTCTTAAAAAACTTTCAGTGAATCTTAACAGTACAAACGTTTTAAAAATAAAGATATGCCGTTAAATTGTAATCAATGTAATCATTAATGGTAACAAGTTGGGTGTGAATACCGCTATTGACTTAATTTTTTTTAAAATAACTTATGTCACTTTCAAAATAAACGCCTCGTTTATTACCGTTGAATCTTTAAATATTAGAAATTATTTGTTTTAAGACAATATTTCAGTGCTTTAATATTCTTCTCGGTTATATTTTTTGTTTTTGTCTTCTTTTTTGTGATAAGATATTAAAGTATGTATGTATGTAAATAAAATAGTAGTTAAGATAGACGTTAATAATGTTAATAATACGAATATTTTTGTGTTTGAAATCACCCTAACATAGCAATCAATTTATAAGGAAATTTTAAAAATAAGTTAAAACTCTTTTTGTTTTTTATATTGCGCATTATACAAAACGATTTTTGGCATACATTAAAAAATCATGTCGGAGCTATTAATTTTTTCCACATTTAATGGTCATGGCATATAAATAAATTTAAAAAAGACCACGTCCACTAAAAGGAAAGGTATCCCAACTGAAATTAATGATTTGTTTGAAATTTCTCCAAATGATAGTCGCCGTGTTCTAGTGGTTAGTGTGTTGGCTTACTAAGACATGGGCCCTGGGTTCGACTCCAGGCTCTGACATCTTCAAAAAAAGAAATATGAAAAAAATATTTCTTTCGGCGACTACCTCTCAGCAGTCTTCTGGCAAAAGCTCTGAGAGTAACTAATTGCCATTAACAAGCTTCTCAAGTCTGTCTTTCGGAGTCGACATTAAACTGTAGGTCCCGGTACTCATGGATAAAAATTGACACACACAACATGAGTGCTGCGAGAAGCTAGGCCGTAATCCTGACACAGGGTTGTAAAGGCCAGTTATATATGTATGCTAGACAAAATAAGACCAGCCTATTTTATTTTTTGTAATATTTTGGTTTATACTGGTTTTTTGGACAAACCACTCCAGCATTTCGGTACGGGGTTTCAAAAATTGTGTTAAAATAAAATGGCAATTGTGGGAGTTTGCTGTTTGAGTTTTGTGCCCTTAAAATACACATTTTGACGAATACTTTCATATTTAAACTTCCATACAAATTTGTACTTTTTGGTCCACGAAACCTATAGGTTATTTTGAAACTACAATATGAAGACTTACGACAACGACTCAACAAGAAACTAATTATCTTGGACTACATTTACCATTTTTAAAATCCTTTATAACTTTATTTTTCAATGTTTGCTCGTTATGTAAATGTAACACTGTTATAGCACTTAACAAATGTTTAAAGTTTTGACTTTGACTGTTTATTAAAGGAAATAAATTCACGTATAAAAATTTAAAACATCTTTTTTTATTAATGTTTGCAAAAAAAAACTTATTATTAACTGTAGCAGATTATTAAATTGACAATACCAATAATATCAATATTGTTAAATTTTCTATATCAATTGATAAGCTTGTGTTCTTTTTATTTTTTGATAAGAACTCACCTGTTAAATGAAAATGATATAAAAATATATTGACAGCAATAGTTCAATTTTTGTTTGCAACCGTTTAAGTGTAAAAAAGATTTAAAATATCTCCAAAACAAAAAAGTGTAGTGTACCGGTTAAAATACATACATATTTACATATTTAAATTATTTTCTTCTGATGACGAGTACCTCTTTATTGTTTTAATATTATTTTAATAGGTAATATTTTTTTTTTGTAAAGGTTAGTTATGTATGTAATATTTTTTTTCATTTCCAGTAGCAGTTTTGAAACACGATATAGATTTTTTAACATAACATAGTATTTTTCTTTCTCTATTTAGCAGATTTTTAGTGCAATTTTTTTATATTCTTTTTAATAAGTAAGAAGTGACAAAAGCAAATCTTATCTACTAAAAAATTTTCAGTAATCATTTACGAGTATAAATACTCGTAAAATCCATAAATGTTTGTGTAAACGAAAATAATTTTATGCACACATACAAATGTATATACATACATATATATATACATAAGTATATACTTATATATACTTATGTATATATGTATGTATACATATTTTATTTTGTTTTTAACTTATTGTGCTACAAAATCAAAAATACAATATCAAGCCTGATGAAAAATGAGTTATTACGAGTAATTATTACGAGTATATGTTTGAATGTAAAAATATAAAAAATAAAAAAAATGTGTATACATATGTATCAATATACTAATTTGAACAAATTTTTCATCAAAATTTGTTTAAAAATAATTAATAATTAATAGTACATTGCTATAAAAAAGTGTTTCTTCAATGTAGAGAATAATCTTTTTTTTAATTCTACGTTAAATGAATCACAATTTGTTATCTTCACATTCGTAAATATATGGCTGTAAAAATGTCAAAAGTTTTTAAACAAAAATACACAGCCAATTTACTTAAGGTTTTTTCAGTGCAATTAATGCAAATTTCAAATGCGTATATTTTGTTGTTGCAGAGAAAAAAATTTTATGTAGTTTTAAACACTGCAAGGCTCTTCGTGAGTACCCTTAGTATAAGCAAATCAAAAATAGTTATTCAGTTCACAAAGTGTTGCAAAGCACGAGTGTTAAGTGTTCAGGCACTATTTAAGACTGTTGTGAACAGTCGGTTATATTGCCATATAATAAAATTTTTTAAACGTCAAAGTGAAATGTCAGATTGACATACATACATACATATGTATGTAAAAATGCAAATAAAATAAACACCCCTAATCTGCAGTTGGATTAAGTCTCCGCGTTCAGTTCCACTACGATCGAAAATTGGTATTTCACAAAAAAACGGAATCGAAAGAAAAAGAAGACCACAGCAATGTTTACAAAACTAATTACATCAGTGTGGAATGTCGAAATTAAATAACAAATAAGTTAGTTTGTTTTAATAAACAAATGTCAAATCTAAAACAAAAAAGTGGTACAAATAGCTAAAGTGTTAAATAAATTGTAGATAAAAATAAAAAAAATGCAGAAATAAAGTTGTTTTCGGATCAATTGTGAAAAATTCTAAAAGCCAGAAAATGTTATTTTTGTATTAATATTCCAGTAGGTGGAATACCAGCACTGGTCCTGAAGCAGTGCTCTTCGACGCTTGCGCGTCCATTAGCTAAACTTTTCAGTGCGGCTTATCGTGCTGGGGTATTTCCATCTAACTGGAAAGTTGCTAATATAACGCCAATCCCAAAAAAGGGTGAGGCTACCAAACCCGAAAATTACTGCCCCATAGCAGTGTGTTCAACACTCTCCAAAGTTATGGAGAGCATGATAAATCATCACCTTATGAGGTATTTGGAGTCCAATAACTTGCTGAGCAACCGTCGCTCCACTGGTGATCTACTGGCATTACTCTCTGAGCGATGGAGTGGATCTATTCTCAAAGTTGATCTGGATATCTCAAAGGCGTTTGATAGAGTCTGGCACGATGCTCTTATCTCTAAACTAGCTGCCTTTGGCGTCGGTAACCATTTCTGTCGTTTCATAACGAGCTTTCCACAGGGACCGTTCTATAAGAGTGGTTATAGACGGTGTCTCCTCCAACGAGTTCAGGCTAAATTCGGGAGTACCGCAAGGCTCTGTTCTATCTCCTATCCTATTTTTAATTTTCCTCAACGATCTTCTCCTCTTAACCTTAAATCCCAATTTACTCCTTCGCAGGCGATTCACAAATGTGGCGAATCCTGTAGAGCCGGAGGTAATTAAAAAAATTATAGTGATTTAGTTTAAAATGGAAAGATAAAAACAAATTAAAAGACATAACGTTAAAAAAAATTGGTTCATTGTGTTTTTTTACTTTAGTTTTAAAGAGGAATATAGTCTGTTGCAGCGGCATTATTGCTGGAAGAGGAGAGCAACATTAAAAATGCAGAGACAAGGCTTGATAATCACAGGATTAGAGATAGCTTCAATTCTTCTTTCAGTCGCTGGTGGTATCAGCAAGCAGTAACTGCTTTAGCCGTCATTGTGTTGTTGTTTTTGACCTGTAATAAATAAATAAAGTATTCACATTCTGATACAAAACAAAAACAAAATTGAAAACAAAAACAATAATTTTTAGTATTATTTGAACAATATGCAATGGTCTTCCATATATCTTTAGCAAATTCCCACAAATGTTCCCTATTAGAAAAGTTTTTTCTCGGAGAGCCGCTTTGACAATTTGCCATACATTTTCAATAGGATTCAAATTTGGAGATTTTGCAGACGGGCATATTCAGCATAAGGCATATATTGTCGTTCAAAATATTTGTATGGTATGCGGCATGTGCTGTTCCATAGAATGAAAAATATTCGCATACCATTAAGTAAAGTGGAGAAGAAATTTGTAGTCTGACGAACCTAAAATTAGTTTGTTTATCTCCGAAAAAAGTAATTTAACTCTAAGAAGATCCTCTTATAGTGAATTTCTCCGCAATAAAAACCATTAAAAACGGTGGTAGAAACATAATGGTATTGTTGTTTTAATTCATATGAAAATCCCCTAATCTGACAACACTTATTACCCAAAAACTGACTGATTTTATACGGTGTTGCCCCATTATTGTAATTTAAACATGAAGAAAACTACAGTTGTCGAATTCGTGACAATTTTTTAATGAATATGATTTTGTGCTTACAAATCGAAAAAATTTTTCAAGTGTGCAATCCGATTTGGATATCTCGTCCAGTTTTGGGGATAAATAGCCCAAAACGGATTGCAGATTTTAAAAATTTTGGTGTCAAAAACCTTAAACGACATCATTAGCTCGAGATATTTAAAATACAAAACAAATAATATTTGTAAATTTCAATAAAACTAAATATTTTTTTAGCAAAATTTAGTATAATAAATTTGAGTATGTTTTAAATGATAGCACAGTGCAACAGTGAAAAAAATGCAGTGAATCTACAGTACTACCAAAAGTTAGTAAAACCTTGTACTCGGTTTGGTCAGATTGACTACCAATTTATTTTTATGGACCACAAAAGAATTTGAAAATCACTGCATCACTCAAAAAAAAAGTGTCCTCAGTTTTTAGCCAAAAGTCAGCTCAAACTTAGAGAAACTGCTTAACTATGTTTGGCAATAATATAGTGACGTCTCCATTGAACAAATTTTGAAATATTTTTTATGCAAACAATAATTGTTTCTTGCACTTTTTTGCAAAAATGTACGAAAAAATGTTTACTTCTTTTACTTTTTTCAGCATAACTTACAGGGACTCGTAATTTTTCACCCATTGTAATCTTAACAATGTAGGCGTTTAAAGTTATTATTAGTGCTAAACACATTAGCGGTATTCACACCGAACTTGTTAATTTGTTACTCGGTAGTTTGTTAATTTGTTAAAGTTAGCAACTGTGAATGACCCCCTTTTTCAAACTTGGTTAGTCCGGTAACTTTCGTAGTAAACCAGCTGATTTATTGTTCCGACACAATTTATTATTCTGAAAAAATTAAACATGCCACGAGAAAGTGTAAAAAAAACAATTGTAAACCATTTAATTACTCATGCTTTGACACAAATAACGTTTGCTGACGGTAAGTAGAGAAGATTTATCGAAGTTTAATGGTTTAATTACAAATAATTTATTAATGCAGAAATTTTCCACGATGATGAAGAAGAAACCGAAAATGTACTGGATGAGCTGTATGAAGATTTACATGCTGTCATGAAGTGTCGCAGAGGAGTTGTGTATGAAGTTCCAAAATCAATTCATTGGCGCGAAGATGTTTTGTCTTCAATGGATGAAAATCGTTTCTGCCAGATGTTACGCGTGAATCGCGAGCAATTTGCTCATCTACTATCACTCATATGTAGCGACAAAGTATTTACCAAATGTACGGGCAAGCAGTTTCCAATAGACTTACAACTCGCTATAGTTTTGTTTAGATTGGGATCCTCTTGAGAAAGCGCATCAATCGCTAAAATTGCTACATTTTTTGGAATCGGTGACGGCGGCACACTTCTTAAAATTACAAAAAGAATTTGTAGCGCTTTTTTGAAATTAATACAGCAAAATATAATCTGGCCAGATTCTACAGAACGTTCGGAAATAGTTCGCGGAACATTCAGTGAACTACCGTTTTGTATCAGTTATGTGGACGGAACTGAAATAAAACTTGCAGAAGCTCCAGTAAAAAACCACATTGACTGTTTTTCCAGGTGCCATATATATGCACTTAAAGCACAAATTGTTTGTGATTACAAACTTAAGATTCGCCATGTAGTTACAGGATATAGTGGTTCAACCCACGATTCAAAAATGTTTAAGAATTGTTCACTTTATAAGGAGCCAAGTCAATTTTTTTCTGGACAGGAATGGATTGCAGGTGATTCTGCTTATCCGTTAAGTAATACTATAATTACTCCATATAGAAGCAATGCTCAACACTTTGATGCAATAAAGAGGAAGCAATTTAACCTGCAGCATAGTAAATTCCGAGTAAGAGTTGAACATTGTTTTGGTATATTAAAAGGCAGGTTTAATAGTCTTAAAGAATTACGAATGCGAATTCATAACGAGGAAAGTCAGACATTTTGCAACGATTGGGTTTTAGTGTGCTGCATCCTCCACAATATTGTCGTTGATAGTACTGACATAGAGCAATTTGAAGAGGTGTCACAGAACCAAAGTGCAGTTGATGTGTGACTTTACTTCGACTAACTCATACAAGTGTATGTGCATACGATAATAATTTCAGTATGCGATTTCCTAAAAAAGTATGAGTTAAATAGTTGATGTTTGGTCTCGAATATACACAGGACACAAAGAACTCTGATGAGACTACCGTAGCTGGAGTCGAAAACAATTGTTCAGTTTGGCTAGTGTACTATTCCTTCACGGACATCATTTCTTCTTTGATTACCAAAAAATATTCATCGCAGGTAACTTTGATCTTATTAAAGCGTTTCTGAAGAAACAAAAATTATTCTCTAAGTTTTAAAATTTAAAAAACGAAAACAGCTCACAATTAATAAGAAACACAAACACATGAACAGAAACACAAACAAATTGTATTGTATGTGAATATTGTTGTTAGCATGAAACCGTTTCTGTACTTAAGCAAAAGAAAAAAACACGAAGTAAAAATTTTGTTGTGGCTATCGTCTTATACACTGTGATGTTGTATGTGCAAAAATTTTGTTGTGGCTATCTTGCTGTGTGATGTTCTTGTTATAGTTGTTGGAGTTTCGTCACTGTATGTACTGTGGCTGAACGAAAAAAACTAAACAACAATGCAAAAGAAATAAAACACACATTAGTTTCTCTTGTTTTGTTACGCCCTTTTCTTTTGTTTTGCCTTTTGCCCTTCCTTCCCACGTCAGAAAAAATTTTGACAAAATATTTGGATAAGTGTTGAGATGCGCATTCTATATGATTTATATTCTTTGGTTTGAGGTAATCAGTAATTTGATGTGGATGTATTAGCTATGCTGACACATTTTTTAAATTGTGAAAACTTCGTTGAAAAAATTAAAATAACATATTTACTTTCCGGTCATACAATGATGCCAGTTGATTCTGTACATGATTCTGTATGCCTGCGTACAGTAACATTTGGGCGCCAAGTGAATGGACCACAATTATTCGCAATGCGCGAACTAATCCATTGGGGTACAGCTGTATTGAAATAGGCCACTCAGAGTTTGAAAACTTGAAAGTTCGGATAGCTTTATTAAATCAAAATCAATTGAACTCATTTACGGATATTCCGAAAATTCTACTAACAAGACTGCAAATAACTTTAATTTTACCTTTAATTTACAAAAGTTGTACAATTCACCTACGTGTATCTCTTTGCAAAAATTCAATGATTTGAAAAATCTGTGTTTAAAAAATAGCATTCCGTTAAAATACCACTATGAGTATTTAAATTTAAAATATTCTGTACGCGAAAAAGACGTGTTAAATGAAAGCGACGAAAAAGATTAACTCACATATTATTATTATTGGTTTTTTTTTAGTTTAAATGAATTCATGCTTCTGTTAAATATAGATTACATTTTTTATTATTTTGTACCATTCTAAGTTAAAAAATAATGAAAAAATACATAAAACCACAAATAAATCTTTGTTTCAAATTATATCTTACACTGACAAATAATATCGTAAGTACTATTTTCTACACACGCATCTTCGAAATGTTGTAAGAGAAATTATCGTATACACCAAAAAATACGTTTTTCTTGGAAAAATTTAACTTTTTTACCAGAATACTTTTAGGTTTAATTATATTAGTTAATTATCTAAGCACATGTAAATTTTATTTTGATATTGCAAGCGGAAGCAGAGAAACGTAGAAAAATGCCTTTCCTGTAAAATTTGGATTTTGGCACATACGATAATTCCGCGCAAAGGGGTAGATATATTGCAAGTAGTCAAAAATTATCAAAAACAATTTCCTATGAGCACGAAGGAGATTTTAACACAACATTTTTTATAATTACACCATTTAATAAAACAATAATTACCAGGCAAAGAATGCGAAGATATGTGAAAATTTCGCTGTTATTTTCTAATTTCGCTTTTTTCTGGATTTAATATTAATGTTAAAGAAAACTAATACGGATCAACATGGTTCATCAGATATAGCCCCAGAATATTTGTGAATAAGGTGTTTCTCTAAAATAAATATTACTGAAGTTATGAACAATTAAAGAGAGCCATAGTGAGAAAAATAGCATTTTTAGCAAACTTTGTGGGCTGAAGGAACGCCCATTAATTATGCAAACGATCTAAAATTTTTAATATATATTTTTTTCTAATTTGGAATCATTCTAAGGGGTTTGCCAAGTTAAAATACGAAAAAAAATTTCCATATAACTTGCGGTCACACTAGTATACAGGATCATTTCAGCAGAAGACAGAAATTTTTGATTAATTTTGTGCAAAAACAAACTCTCCGCAACGACTAAATAAATGCATAAAATACATAGATCTGTAAGTACGTTCAAGTATGTCTACAAGAGTGCATACATACATATACATTTTTATTGTTGTTGTTTTTAAACCGATTAATTTTTGTAATTGTGGTACAAGTTCATTACATATTTCAAATTTTAATTGATTAATGCGTCTTTCTCTGAATTACATATTTACGTATAACACAATCAGAGAAGTACAATATAAATGTTTTTCTTGATTAAATCAAACACTAAGATTTTTATGAATATTTAATCATTCCAAAAAACCTAACCTTGAAATAAGCATAGTTCATTCATGGAAAAATATTGTAAACAAATAAATCATATTTACAAAAAAAAAAAAGAAAAAAAATTTGGTTGTGTAGAATTTGAATCCCATTTTTAAACAAATCCTAATTAATTGATTAAAGAAAAATAATTTGTATAATTACTTTAATTATTTATATTTAGTAAATTAAGTTGTTAATATTTAATTTTATAATAAACACAAATTTATTTAATTTTTAAATTTTCATTAATTTTTAAAAGTTTAAGGGGTTGAGAAGCATTTAGCAGCTTCAATGAATATCACTAATATGTCGTCGTCCCGAAGTTATCTTGACGTAACTCCAAAAAATATTTTTTTGGGAAATTGAATTTAAAGTTTTATCAGTTTATAGAAAAAAATTTAGTCGAAAAAGGTGACTCAAAATTTTTATCAGATGTAGTGCTAATAATTCTTTATCGAATAGTACAAAAAATTCTTAAGTCATGGAGAAAATTTTTTAAGTTTTAAACATTTTTAACTCCAAACAAAGAATAACAGTTTGCCGTATAAGTCACTTTTTGGGAACATTTTCTTTATTTTTGGCACATACGTCCAAATAACACCGATAGAAATTTTGGATTGTTTTTTGTCTGATATTATCTTGACGTATATGAGACATACTTAAGTAAGCAAAATTCTTACATTTAGTATTTATTACTACAGTACTAAATAAATAAATTACGATTAACAAAGCACTTTTAATCTGCCTAAAGGAATTTCATCCATCTTTTATTATAAAAGAAAGCTTTCAGTGTTTAATATAACAGCAACAGTACGAGTATGTACTCAGAATCCAAACGAAAAAGATGTTACTTACTGCGCCATTTGGAACGAAGCACAGAATGGTCGTTCTGGTAATGATATCGATAGTTCTATAATAAAAATTTTGGAAAATATATTGAAGGATTTTAATCATATTGAGAATATCATTCTTTGAAGCGACTCTTGTGTGCCAAAAAATAAAAATAAAATATTTTTGTCTGCTAGTTTTGGCATTTTATATAAAAATAATAATCTAAAAACAATTACTCAAAAATTTTGAGAGCCGGAACATTCCCAAATTCAAGAAATTGACTCTGTCCACAATGCAATAGATCGATTTCTAAAGTTAAAAGAAATTCACAGTCCTTTAGATTTAATAATAAAATTAAAAAATTACCACTCCAAAAAGTTTAAATTGAATATTATTGAAATGTTACCTACAGATTTCAAAACTTATTCAGTTATTGCGCATTAACTAAATTTTCAGAACGTTCCATTTACTAAAATTAAAGCAATTAAGTATAATAAATTTAATTTATTTTCTTTATCCTATAAAGCATCTGTAAGTAAAGATGAATTTCAGTCATCAAATTTAAAAAAACAAGCGAGAAAAGGAGTTTTTTCAAAATCAGATGAAATGTTTGAAAAGGAACTCAGTATATGTCCAAAAATAAATATTTCTGAATATAAAAGAAATGATATTAAAAGCCTTTTCCCATATCTTCTATACAATGATGTTCAGTTTTATTCAAAACTATTTACATAAGTTATAACATATTAAGATATTATTAAGATACTGATTCTAGAATTATCTATAATGTACTTAAAAAACATACTTTTAATTCATAAAAGTTTTATGAAATAAATTTTGATTTAAAATTTATTTTATATACATACATATGTACCTCTAAAAAATGAAAATTAGTTTTTTATTAATTTATTCCTTTAATTTTAATGTAACAGCAATAAAGTGAAGTTAAAGAAATCTATTCTTTATGATTTCTTATTACGTTTTATCTTTTTTTCTTATGAAAAATCTTTTAAATATATTCATTTATGTACGTACGTTAAGATAACGCAAAATTTTTTTATTTGAAAAATTCCATACATTTTTTGCCGTATATCCACGAAAGTGGCGCGTACGTCATTATAACATAAATTTTTTTTACCAAACGTGGATATACGGCAAAATGGCTCTTAAATATCTCAGAAAATTCAAGAGATAAAGTCCTGGTGATTGAACACATCGAAAGATCGAATAATTTAAGATTCAAAAATGGTCGTAACTCATTTTTTTTGATTTTGTGATATAAGTCCAGATAACTTCGGGACGACGATGTTTTAAAAACACAGAAATCAATATTATAGCAAAATGTAAAAACATTCATTATTCGAATTTTTTAGGCTGCTTTTAACCTTTTTGAAACTGTAACTTGTAGAGAACGTGACCAAAAACATTTATGAGATATGTATATCGTAAGCTCAAACGAACAAAAAAGAAATACTGCCAGTTGCATTTTAGCAAAAAAAAAAATTAAAATCAGATTTTTACTTTATTCAAATGATTTGACAAAGGAAAGTATGTACCTTAAACTGCAGCAATATTAACAAAAAATGTCGTCATACTTCAACAAAACCTTTATTTAAGACATTGAATAAAAGTTTTTTGGACTTTATTAATTAAATGTGGATTTAAATTTTAAAAAGTTTATCTTAAACTTAGTGGTTTTTTTTTATTAAATATGCATTACTTATAGCAAATAATTTAATTAATTCAATTTATTGAAAACAAATCGTAATATGTATTATGTTTTTGTTTATGTCTATGGATAATAATTCCTTACAGACTTCAGTAAAATTTACAAACAATATATAGATTAGTGTGTCCCAAAAAAAATTTTTTTTGGGGATCAAGCTTATTTTGGACCACTATGAGACAAAGTATTCTTGAGAATTTTTTCAGATTTTTTGGAAGTGGTTTAGAGGTCGCGCAAATTGATTTTTAATCAAAACTCCAGCTTTTAGAGCTCTATTTAAATTTTGGTTATGAATTGCTAAAAAATCGATATTTTCTCGACTTGTGAATCAATATTGTTAAAGAAAATATTCCGATCTTTAATTTTATGTGCATAAATAATAAGTTTCGGCAATGATTTTGCACATTTTGATACATTATATAACAGTTTTTCCTAAATTTTCAACAAATATCGAAAACAATGGTTTATAACTTTTAAAACTTGTATAAAGACTTAAAAATCTAATGATTCAGTTTAAAAGATTATTAAGTTTTAAATAAGTTAGCAGAAAAAAATAAATTTTCTTTTACCGTTATCGAGTTGTACACTTTTAAAGATTTGTACCCACTACATAAAATTTTTAATACTACAAAGTTTGAACTAGGTTATACAACAATTATATAAACAATAAAAAAAAATAGATTTGTTATAAATCATTTATTGGGATTCTTGCGATGCTGCTCTATGACCTGCAGTAAATTCTGAGAGTCTGTTTCAGAAGGCATCAATTTCTGAATTTTGAATGAAAAGTTGTAGCTGCTTTCCAAAAATACATATTTTTAGAGAGTATATAATTTTTATCATCCAGCGAGTTCGGTTAATAGCTCCAGGAGATTTTATTGTTGGATAATTAATTGGGATAATTTTTCCAAAAATTTCGTGGTTCGTACAATCCGAAAAATTGTTTTTAGCCCACCTTTGCTGAAGAGTGATTAAAATTATAATTTGTGGGGATGTAATTTGATCCTCATATTAAGGGCGTTAAACGCTGATCCAGCAATTAGTTCCAACATATGGTGGCGACATGGCAAGAATATGACGTCTTTTTTTAATTTCTGGAGAAGTAAAACGCATGTAAATGTAAAGTAAATCCGCCGTCCTGTGTTGGAGCTTGTCGTGTCCGCACACATAAATTGGTTAGTTAGATTCCAGCATAAAACCTTTTATCTCAAGCCATAAAATGTATCTCCAGCACTAGTCAAGAACCGCTATTTTACTGTCCTGCACTTATCTGTTTTTTAAGGCATTCCAGGAAGCAAAACACAAAGTTCAATAATTGCAAGTTGTAAATGATGTCACAGAACGTGGTGTGGCCTTGGCTAGTAGTTATTTTAATATCACTACTTCTGAAACAGACTTTCAAAATTTACTGCAGGTCATAGAGCAGCATCGCAAGAACCTCAATAAATGATTTATAACAAATCTAATTTTTTTGTTGTTTTTTTTTATAAAATTGTTGTACAGGGTGTTTTTTTAGAGGTACAGAACTTCGAATTGAAATAAAACACAAGAAAATCGTTTTAATGTCCATCAATTTGGCTTTATTGGAAGGATAATTTTATGCCATTAATGTTTAAATATGATTTCGGGCATGTGGCCGCCGCGGCTAGCTCGAATAAAGCCAATTCTACAGGTCCAATTTTCAACCACTTTTTCGAGCATATGGGGCCGGCCGTATGTTGGCAATAACGCCACGAATGTTGGCTTCCAAGTCCCTTAACGTTTCTGGTCTCGCGGCTTTAATTCTTGCACAAGCTGGATCTTGTAAGGTCGCAAGCCAAGATCTTTGCGCAAAATCTTCCATAAAGTTGATGGACAAAGCTCCAATTGCTGTGCACGGTGGCGAATCGATTCATTCGGGTTCTCTTCAACACTTTGCTCTACAGCGGCAATTGTTTCTTCGGTTCGCACTGTTCAACGTCTCTGCGGATGCGTATTATCACATAGAGTAAACGTAGTGCGAAAACGATCCATGGTTAACCGAATTAATTGCTCTGATGGACGATTATGTCGACCATAAAATGGACGGAGCTTGCGGTAAACTTCGCGAACTGAACCATTATTTTCGAAATAAATTTGCACGATTTGCAAGCGTTGTTCTTTTGTCAACCTGTTCATGATGAAATGGCAAACCAAACTAAATATTAATCACTTGACAGCTGACAAAATGGCCACCAGTTAAAAAGTGATGCCAACTTAAAGTTCTATACCTCAATAAAAAACACCCTATATATTTAATTCGGATGCCAACCTAGTTCAGTAGTTTTTTTTATAGTATTAAAAATGGGTACAAAGCTTTAAAAGGGTATAACTCGAGAACGGTAAAAGAAAATTTACTTTTTTTCTGCTGACTTATTTAAAACTTAATAATCTTTTAAACTGCATCATTAGTTTTTTTAGTCTTTATACAAGTTTTAAAAGTTATAAACCATTTTTTTCGATATTTGTTGAAAATTTAGGAAAAACTGTTATACAATGTATCAAAATGTGCAAAACCATTGCCGAAACTTATTATTTATGCACATAAAATTAAAGATCGGAATATTTTCTTTAACAATATTGGCTCAGAAGTCGAGAAAATATCGACTTTTTAAATAGAGCTCAAATTCTCAAAAATACTTTGCTTTATGAGTATCCAATTTAAGAATGATCTTCCCACGAATTCCAATTTTTAATTTTATTTGGGACACCCTAATATAGATATAAGTAAATATTTAATAATTATTAATTATAATTAATTTAATTAATTAATTAATTAATTAATTTAATTATAATTATATATATAATTATATATAATTATATAATATATTAATTATAATTAATGATTTAAATACAAAATAATTTTTCTCTTCAAAGAATCATTACTCTCAGAAAAATCAAATTAATGGCAAAGATTATTAATCTTCAAACATATTTGACGAAGGGCGTCGTTGTTGTCATATACTGTACGGTGATATATATAATATAATAAACAAATGAAGGTTACGGAACGGTCTAATTCGAACATTAGAAATAACTTTTCTTAACAAATACTCAGAATAGACTTCACCATGTATTAATCTTAAAAGAAAAGAGACACTTAGCATAGTTCTTCGACTTTCCAGGGTAGGCAGTTTAATAAGAGCCATCCTAGATTCCTCAAGAAAAATAAAAGAAAGCGTTTCTCTACAGAGTCAATTAAGTTAACGTAAGTGAGGAAGTATGGATCCCATATAATGGATCCGTACTCAAGAATAGCCAACAGGTGCTACTACGGTCTCGTGCGACGAAATTAACACTCTATAAGTCGCTTATCCTTCCGGTGCTTCTCTATGGTGCGGAAGCATGGACGCTGTCTTGTGCCGATGCAGCGGTCTTGGGAGTATTTGAGAGAAAAGTTCTTCGTAAGATCTTTGGTCCTCTAAGGCATGGCGATAGAACCAACCATTTTAATTTTTGCAGTTTTTTCTATAGCATTTTTACGCCGTTCAAGAAAATTGCATTTCGTCAACAGTATTTAATAGATTGTGTAATTTGCTAAAATTTGCGCCATATCACGTCGATGTCAGGCTGCTAGTTGCTGAGAACGATGACCTCAAACTTTTATAGAATTGGCGTAAATTTGTCAAAAATGATAGTTTTTCGCGCCTGACATTTGCAATCATATTTAAAACTGGTTTATATATTGCGTGATCTAAGCTTCTTAATAAATGGCACCTCAACGTCAAGAAGGCGTTAAAATATTTAAAACGCAAAAATTTTATAAATAAAATAAAACTTTTGCGAAATTTCATGATTTTCTTTCGCGTTTTTTTTAATTAATCCGTGGTTTAAAATCAATGTAAAGTATTGGAAATGAAGTGCGGCGGTGAACTAAAGATCATATATAAATACGGTTGAATTCGGTCCATATTTAGCGGGTACAGCGGCATTTTTCTTTAAACACATTTTGCTTTGTGACATCTGCAGTTATGTATAGATTCGGCCGCGATTGACACCAAATGATAGGGTTTTTTAAGCTTGATAATAAAACCGAATAGGCATTAAAAAATTTTCATGATTTTAAATTTTACAGATCAAAAAGAAAATCCTAACCTCAAAAATAATTCTTATATAAATTTTGTTGTTTTTTAAATTTTCGAGTTAAAACATTGTTTTTCTGTAAATTAGTTATGCATTATATAAACACATATTATAACAATCGGTGAAACATCCATATTTTTGCAAAAATTCGCGTTTTTTAATGTTAAGGAATTTTAATTATAATTGATATTTTTTTATGTATTTTATCAGTGCATTGATGAATTTGGACTGCACTGATGAATTTGAGTTTCATGCATCCATATAACATTTATGAAAATAAACCAATAAATTTAACTTTAAATTTTTTTAAAGAAATTTAAAACTTAAAACCTCCATAACTTTCGCGCCATTTGCAATAAATGATTAACGCGAACTCTTTTGGTATGCTAAAATATCACTCTTCACGTGACCAAAGCGTCATTCGTGTCATCCAAAAAAAAAAAATTGGAAAAAAAAATATCAAAATGTCGAAAATTTTTGAAATTGCCCATATATGTATATACCAATAAGTTATTTTAAATATCTAGCTCTTCGCTAGAGTTACAGGCCAACCTAATTTAGAGCGTAAAGCGCAACGTAATTTAGCACTTAACACTGTAATGAATAATAGACCAACCTAAATTAGAGCTTAAAGTGCAAACTAGCTTTCAAAAATTCTTATGGCCATACAAAATGTATGACACCAATCCAAGCAGCGCGGCGCTAACGCTTTGAAATTGAAAAAATCCAATTTTGACAGGGCGTAAAGAAGCGAAGTTAGTACCAAAACTACTGTTGTTTTTTTTTTCTTCTTTCCCATTTTTACCTGCTTTTGTTAAGTAATGATACTTTAGCTATTTTTAGAGAAATTTTGTGATATTATGGTTATTTAGTGGTTTTTATCAAACAAGGTAAGTTAAAATGATTGCTTTTGACACAACGTTGACGCTTTTATTTAAGTGCTTTGAGAAGCTAGGCCGTTACTTCAAAAAAAGTAACATTTCCTGGTCGCGTAATTTCTCGTCGTTGCGATATCAACTGGCCACCAAGATCATGCAATTTGACACTATTAAACTTTTTTGTGGGGCTACGCGAAAGACCGTGTTCGTCTAGTTATGGCTGAGATACCACCCAATATGCGTCAAAAAGTGGTCGAAAATTACCTCAAAAGAATCAATGCTTGCAACACTTCGCGTGGAGGTCATTTATATGATGTAGTATTTCACACATAATGTCAACGTTCAAACATTATAATAAAAAAGAAATATCATGAAAAAAATGTTTTATATGTGTTTTATTTACGTTTACTTTTGAAACCACAAAATGGATTACCTTAATATAATCGAGAACGTCTGGGGATGGTTGGCTAGGAAAGTATACGTGTCCGGAAAGCAATACAGCACAAAAACAGAACTAATTGAAGGCATCAAACACGTTTGGTCCACCATTTCGTTGAATTACATTGAAATTCTGCACAATTTCATTCCCAATCGAATTTTCTAGGTGATTTCAAATAAGGGCGGAACCACACATTACTAATTTTATTTAAAAGTTTTCAAAATATAATAAACTGGCAATAAAAAGCATTATTTTTGCTTAAAAAACTAAATATATTGAAATTATCGCAAATAGCGATATCCTGATGACCAATTTTTGGTTACTTTTTTTAATATACTTTTTCCCAAAATTAGAAATAAAATAGCAACTTCAACATTACAGTAGCCATTATTGTTTTATTTTAAGAATTGATAGAAATCTAATACATAAAAATTGCAAGTCCATAGCACAAGTAGTTTAGGTAGTATTTAACATTAACGGAGAGAGTAAGGAGGGGCGCTAACCTGAGGACGCGTAGTGTACATATGTTTATTTTTTTATATTATTATTAAACGCCTTAGGAATGAGACAGATTGCTGGGAATTAATCATTCAAAGGCCTGTGTTATACCTTCACCCTTAAATGATCAATCGCAATTGCCTTCACGTTGCATGTTGATTGTGTGGTGAGAGCCTTCCCTAAGTAGGTTTTAGTAGGTTTAGCTGTTATCTGCTACTTCCCAATAGATGGGATTATGAAGATCAGCTAAAAAAAACTACTTTGAAGTACAATGACAGCGAGCTTATTAGATGCAGTCTCTTATATTTTTCCATTGATGTTTTTTTTTTTTTTCGTTTTAAAGTTAAATCGAAATATTTTGTTTTTTAAAAAAATTTTGATCTCATCAAATAAGCCGATAGCCGTTTTACCCACTAATGTTGCGTTGATGGGCATTCCTTTCCAAAAACCGCAATGTTGTTAAAACTTGGAGGCTTTTATGGGAATGGGTAAGCTATTGGTACGTTGTTCGTCATCCACTAAACTTATTAAGAAACGTGTTGTTTCCTTATCAAATCATCTAGCTAAAAAGGCACAAATCTTTTCCTATAAATTTTGTTCTGTCTTTCATCCCGCAAATTCTCCAAAATAGCAAAGTATCTTATAATTCCATTAGTTGAGTACATTTTGATTTCGCTTTATACACAGTTACCACAAAATTATTTAATTTTTTAAAAATTGTTAGTTTATAATTTTAGTTTTTGAGTTTTAAGTTTTATGTTAAATAATTTAAAAACAGCATCAGCATGTTTTAACTTTAAAATATACTTTTACATTTAAAGTATGTTTTAATTTGTCTATGGTTAACAAAAAGTGTACTTTAAAAAAAAAGTCAACAATCATAGCGCAATTATTATAAGGTGCCTTTGAGATTACAACAAGTAAAACAGTAACAAAAACAACACAGCATTTTGATGCTTGTTAGGGTAGTTAACTGTCAAAAAAACCAAAACAAAAAGTACGAAAACAAAAACAATGTACATAAAACAAAGCAAAAATTGACTATATTCATAAATTGGCTGAAAAAAAAGTAGCTCAGCTGCTATGCCAAATGCACCTTATAATCAATACGCCATGGGCCCAATATTTCTAGAGGATACGTCATTAGTTTTTTTTAATTTCTTTTCGATATTTTGTTAAAACATTTTTGTGTACAATAGAATTAACAAATACGGGGCTGTAATTTTGGGTATTTTTTTATTGGATTTACTCTTTATCTTAAGTTCATGAGGCCAATTAAAAATTTTCTCTAATTTACTTACAGCCTGTTTCTAGAACACGAATGGTTTTTGACATTCGTCTTTTTATATGAGAAACACTAACAAATTTGAGTAATTTTGTTGTTATTTCACATATAAAAAGACGAATGTCAAAAACCATTCGTGTTCTAGAAACAGGCTTTTATGCCTTTAACAGACTTTTCGTTAATTTTTGACAGTCGCTTAAACGAAGTCATGCACATTATGGTTGGGCCTTTACTTATTTTTGATTTTTTTAACTTAAGAGTACGAATATTAAAAATTGTGCTCGTGAGTCGAGCACAAAATTCAATTAATTTAATTTATTCATACATACAATATTAATTATTAAGGACTTATCTGACAGTTATTGCAAATACATTAAAATATTAAATAACTATTATATCTCTTATAAATACGGCAGTAAATATGTAAATACTATTAAGTACATAATATGTACATAATTTCATCGGATAAATAAATAAATAATTAATAAAACTTAATTTATATTTATTCTCGGATATTCAGTTAATCGTGGGTTTAAGTGGCTTTGATAGCAGCAACAATAAAATGCAAATTGATCAAAAAAATTCGGATATTAAGCCAACTTATGCTTTAGAGCATTTGGCAACATTTAAAATAAGAAATGAAGCTGAAATTCGCAAACCAAAGGATAAGTTGAAAACACTTGTGGAATTAGATAAAACTGGTGGCGTTTGGCCGATGAAAATGTTCATGTGCTTTAGTGGACAATGGCTCGTTATGTTGGACAGCGACTTGAAAGAAATTGAAAATTTTCCGGGTGCTCTAATAACTGAACCCACAGCATTTATAAGTGAAGACCCAATGGAAGTGTATAATAATATTTTGATATTTACGGTACCAGGAATTTCGCTCGGCAATGCGGAAATGCATATATTTCAGGTAATGCAAGTATGCTCATTCAATTAAATTATATCTTTGTTAATTATAAATAATTATAATAATGAAATTCTTATGAAGGTTAGTGATGTTTCAGCAGTGCACATGGTTGAGGATTTAAAAGCTCTTAGTATGGGTAAAATAGTAGCAGTAGATCGAAACAAAATACCCATTAAAGTTCCAAAAACAGAGAAAATAAAACAAAATGCTAGAGATCAATATGGCATTGCTGTTGCAGCAGCCGAAGTTGCCGCTGAAAAAAATGCTCAAGATAAAGAACAAATTGCCAAAGATATTCAGGTTTTAAATCATTGCTTCGAAGATATAGAGAGATTTGTTGTCCGCTTACAATATGCTGTCGAGGCTTTACGGGAACTTGATCAACGCAAGAACGAACACAATTCCCATGGAGAAGGCTTGCTTATAACACGCTCACGCCCTCCCACAGAGTGTGAATTTTCAGATATATTGGCAAAACACAAGTTGGCTTTCAATTATATTACCAAATTGCAAAGTCACTTCCATGATTCTGCAGAACCGATACACAATTCCTTTGTGTCACTTGAGACGATAGTCAATGTATGTAACGATGTTTACATCGGAGCAAATATTGTGGAAAATGTGGTCAATCCTCTTTTAAAACGAGAAACAATTACGTTCCTAAATATTTATTTAAACGAAAAAGAAGTGGCATTTTGGAAATCCTTAGGTCCGAATTGGACTCAGCCCAAAGAATATTTCAAAGATATCAAGGAAGCATATCATCCGATTTTTTATGATGAATGGTCACCCGACTGGGTCCTTGATGAGAATGTTCCATACTTACCTCAAGACACTCATCAAACAAATGGTTCTAAGTTACCCGGCCTTGGCTACAATGCCACATGGTTAACACGTTTGCAATCTAGAAATGTGAAAATTGCCGAAGTAATGTACAATAAGGTCGCAAATAATGATAAGGAATTGAATGTCACTAAAGGTGAACATCTTGAGGTATGTGTACTACTGCTTATTTACTACCGTCTAGATGTGTACATATGTACATACTTATGTAGTACGTATCTACTAGGGATCACGATCGGAATATCC